>OX336350.1:17908047-19297873 GCA_946902875.1 Nematopogon swammerdamellus
TTTGTGGGACCACGAGTCATGGTTACAGCATATGACACTTAGTCCCACTGACTACATATGTTCCATTATGTACAAAGTCTTTACAGACAATGAAAAGAACTGGGCCTGAAATATAAAAAAAAAGCCGCCAAGTGCGAGTTGAACTCGCGCAGCGAGGGTTCCGTACCATCACACAATATTTATTTGTATTATGTATGTACAAGAATAATTGTGTTTTGGAAAATCACGAAACGCCTAAATAAAAACTACACCAGTGGTTTGACTGTCAGACATTCGTGCAGTTTAAATATATTTATTATATGACATAACTACAAAACAATTTACTGATTTTTCTTTTACTTGTGCTGCGAGACCTTGCTTCTTGCCAAATTTCATTGCTCTAGGTCAACGGGAAGAACCCGTTTGATTGATAGGTTTTGATTTGATTTGAGTGAGTTTGCGAATATCAAATCTGACATTATAATGGCCGCATTTTTTGATTGCGTTAATTTAGAAGCTTATATCTACACCTCGAAGAGATTGCAGACTTTAGTATTTCGTATTAATTTCAGTTTGATATCTTGATCCAGTTCTGATAAAAAGGGTCTTGACATACAAAACAAACAAATTTTTTTTTATGTCAAATAAATACAAATTTATTATTTTCGGATTTTTTCCTTTACTTTACTGTAATACCTTGCTTCATACCAAATTTTATCATTCTAGGTTAACGGGAAATACCCTATAGGTTTTGATTTGATTTGAGTAAGCTTATGAGTATCAAATCTGACATTAGTGGCCGTATCTTTTGATTGCGTTGATTTAGAAGCTTATATTTTCTACACCTCTAAGCAATCATAGACGTTAGTATTTTGTATTAATTTTAACTTCATACCTTGGCCCGTTCCTGAGAAAAATGGTCTTGACATACAAAATATGTAAACTTTTTTTTTATGTGATACTAGCTGTTGCCCGCGGCTTCGCTCGCGTGAAATTCGTATTCCAAAGAAGAATGTAAGTAACTAAGGGCGAGGCCGAAGGCCAAGCTGCGTTCTGGTAATCGATAAACCTCCTCAAAGAAAGTAACTAACTAAGGGCAAGGCCGAAGGCCGAGCTGCTTTCAGGTAAACGATAAACCTTTCTCAAATAAAAGAAGTAAGTAAGGGCGAGGCCGAAGGCCGAGCTGCGTTCAGGAAGACGACAAACCTTCCGGAAGAAAGGAAGGAACTAAGTGCGAGGCCGAAGGCCGAGCTGCGTTCAGGTAAACCAAAAACCCTCTTCCGCCTTCGGCCCTCGCCCTTAAAGACTTCCTTTCTTCTATAGAATATAATAACGTTTACTCAATCTATTTATTTCATAAAAATAAAAAAGTATTAATAACTAAAGAATTAAAACCTACCTAACAAACATTAAAATAACTATCAAAACGGGCATTTTCAAATGTTCTTAGAGCACTTGCGGCATTACCCCGCTGGATGGCAAGGCTTACCCTTTGAATGAAGTACATAAGCCCTTGATGGCGGGACACCGGTTGCGTCAACCAGCAGAGGCCGAAGCCTCTTTTGGCTTCACTGCTCCACGGACCGAGGGTTTCAACCGCAAACGCAACAAATTCGAAATATTGAATTATATTTCTATATTTGTTGCGTTTGAGGCTCTCCGCCCCAGCCTCGGCCGCGCCAGTCTCTCTTGAAGATGTCCTAACGTGACTTGGAGCCAATGTGAGAACACAAGTGGCGTCCCACATCAAATAACTACCCTTAGGCCATGGCACTAAGGTGACAGCATCGGGCCTCTTGCCATCCAGCCGGGAATAACCGCGAGGTTCTAGGATGCACGGTATATTTGCCGTCAGAAGCGTGGACTTTATAATAAAATTTAAATTAAATTAACTCAACCTTAATGTTAATTAACTTTATTCGAGATGGTTTAGCTTCTTCCTGAACGCAGCTCGGCCTTCGGCCTCGCCCTTAGTTACTTGCTTTCTTCGAGATGGTTTATCATTTGTCAGAACGTAGCTCGGCCTTCGGCCTCGCCTTAGTTACTTACTTTCTTCAAAAATGTTTACCTTCTTCCTCAACGCAGCTCGGCCTATGGCCTCGCCCTTAGTTACTTGCTTTCTTCAAGATGTTTTATGGTCTTCCCGAATAGAGCACGGCCTTCGGCCTCGCCCTTAGTTACTTACTTTCTTCAAGATGGTTTAGCTTCTTCCTGAACGCAGCTCGGCCTTCGGCCTCGCCCTTAGTTACTTGCTTTCTTCGAGATGGTTTTTCAATTATCAGAACGTAGCTCGGCCTTCGGCCTCGCCTTAGTTACTTACTTTCTTCAAGATGGTTTAGCTTCTTTCTGAACGCAGCTCGGCCTTCGGCTTCGCCCTTAGTTGCTTGCTTTCTTCGAGATGGTTTTTCAATTATTCGAACGTAGCTCGGCCTTCGGCCTCGCCTTAGTTACTTACTTTCTTCAAGATGGTTTAGCTTCTTCCTGAACGCAGCTCGGCCTGCGGCCTCGCCCATAGTTACTTACTTTCTTCGAGAAGGTTTATGGTCTTCCAGAATAGAGCTCGGCCTTCGGCCTCGCCCTTAGTTACTTACTTTCTTCAAGAATGTTTTTCTTCTTCCTGAACTCAGCCCCGCCTTCCGCCTCGCCCTTAGTTACTATCATCGAGAAAGAATATCGTTTACGTGAGCGCAGATCCGCCTTCGGGCCCCCCTTTAGTTACTTACTTTCTTTTTTTGAAATACGAATTTCACGCGAGCGAAGCCGCGGGCAACAGATATATAAATTTTTATTGCACCAATGACAGCGACATAACTTCGACTTTCAATAATTTCTTTTATTTATCAAACAATTTGTCACCGGCCAGCTCACGTCGAGATGACAGTTCTCCGTTGTCAACATGACATTTAAAATTGTTTTTTACCATTACTTTGGATTGCGTGATTTTTATTATATTTTTTAATTATTATGTTAATCCGGGATATACACTGTCACTATAAAAAGTTTCGTCAAATTCCGTTCAGTGGTTTTTCCGAGATGCGCGTACAAATAGACATTTTTGCATTTACGATTTTATTATTATGTATAGAAAGAATAGATATGTTATAGACTATTGTGTTCAAGTTATAAAAAAGAAGAACTTGTCATTTTCGTTGTATCTACTTATTTTTAAATTTCGAATGAATATTTTATGCAAATTGTATTTGCTGCCAGTTCTCAAGATATAATTATGTACTTTGGACTACGTGATTTTAAACGCGCAATAATGTTTATAATTGTTTAATTTTTTTTTAATTTTTGTTACATTTTTTTACGTATTATGTTAACCCGGCATATAAACTGCCACTATACAAAGTTTCGTCTAATTCCGTTCAGTGGTTTTTGCGTGATGCGCGTACAGACAAACAAACAAACAAACAAACAAAATTTTTAAAAACTGTTCTAATATGTTCAGTATCTTATTTTAAGCCAGCCTGGTTAGTTTTTTTCCGAATACATTCAATGTACAGACTTTCTTACCTTTACGATTTTATTATATGTATAGATTAATTTGAACTTGATACCTTGACCCGGTCCTGATAAAAAGGGTCTTGACATACAAAACAAGTAAATTTTTTTTTATGTGATATAATTACATATTAACAATTTTCGCATTTTACCCTTTAAGTGTGCTGTGAAAACTTGCTTCTTACCAAATTTTATCATTCTAGGTCAAGGGAAGTACCATATAGGTTTTGATTTGATTTCCCAGTAGCAAAATATGTGACATAAATAGCCGTATCTTGTGATTGCGTTGACTTAGAAGTTTGAATTTTTTACAACTCCAAGGGAACGCAGACCTTAGTATTTGGTATTAATTTCAACTTCATACCTCTTCGCGTTCCTGAGAAAAAGGGTCTTGACAGACAGACAGACGGACAACGAAGTGATCCTATAAGGGCTCCGCTTTTTCCTCTTTTGAGGTACGGAACCCTAAAAATATATGAGAATTGTTGGTTTATGTCGTGCCCTGGCTCTTTTATCTCACTAATATCATAAATGTGAAAGTATGTCTGTTTCTTTGTTTGTTTGTTTGTTTGTTTGTTTGTTCCTCTTTCACGCCTGAACGGCTGGACGGATTTGGACGAAACTTCGTATATGGGTAGTGAATATCCCGGAGTAACATAATTTTTAAAAAAAGTGGTCAAGTTCGAGCCGAGCTGGCGTACAGAGGGTTCCGTACCATCGCGTTTTCTGTGAGAACTAGAAGGATTGGGATTTTCGTTTACGTTTTCCTGTAAATTAAGTGTATATCCCATGGTAACAATTTTTTTTTAAAAGTGGTCAAGTTCGAGTCGAACTCGCGTAAAGAGGGTTCCGTACCATCGCGTTTTCTGTGAGAACTAGAAGGATTGGGATTTTCGTTTACGTTTTCCTGTAAATTAAGTGTATATTACAGTAAAGGGTGCGGGGGAGGGGAGGGGGGAGGGGGGAAGGGGGATGGGAAGTGGGAGGGAGAGGGAGAGGGAGAGGGAGAGGGAGAGGGAGATGGAGAGGGAGAGGGAGTGGGAGAGGGAGAGGGAGAGGGAGAAGGAGAGGGTGAGGGAGAGGGAGAGGGAGAGGGAGAGGGAGAGGGAGAGGGAGAGGGAGAGGGAGAGGGAGAGGGAGAGGGAGAGGGAGAGGGAGAGGGAGAGGGAGAGGGAGAGGGAGAGGGAGAGGGAGAGGGAGAGGGAGAGGGACCGTGTGGGGCCGGTACTTTAAAAGAATAGCCCCACTGCATCTCTCCCCGTGTATGTCGTAAAAGGCGACTAAGGGATATGACTCCCTTCTTATATCACTAGGTGGTAGATTTAACCCGTCCGGGTTGGTACAACCGCACTGAATGAAAGGTCGGCTGAAAAGGCTATGTAAATAGTTTGTGTTTTCCGTCCAGTTCAGTGTAGCCGGCACGACCGAAGGGAAGCACTGACGTGGCACCAAGTTCACCCGGTGTTATGGGCTGACATCACGGATGTTGTAGGTGATGTAGCCAACCGTGTCAGTTTCCATAAAAAAAAAGGGAGAGGGAGAGGGAGAGGGAGAGGGAGAGGGAGAGGGAGAGGCAGAGGGCGTGGCCGAAGGCCGAGCTGTATCCTGGAAGACGCTAAACCTTCTCGATGACAGTAGGTAACTATGGGCGATAGTTACTTACTTTCTTCAAGACGGTTTATAGTCTTCCTGAACGCAGCTCGGCCTTCGGCCTCACCCTCAATTCCTTAATTTCTTCGAAAAGGCTTATAGTCTTCCTGAACGCAACTCGGCCTTCGGCCTCGCCGTTAGTTACTTACTTTCTCCGAAAAGGTCGTCGTCTTCCTGAACGCAGCTCGGCCTTCGGCCTCGCCCTCAGTTACGTACTTTCATCAAGAAGGTTTATAGTCTTCCTGAACGCAGCTCGGCCTTCGGCCTCGCCCTCAATTACTTAATTTCTTCGAAAAGGTTTATAGTCTTCCTGAACGCAGCTCGACCTTCGGCCTCACCCTTAGTTACTTACTTTCATCGAGAAGGTTTATGGTCTTCCTGAACGCAGCTCGGCCTTCGGCCTCGCCCTCTGTTACTTACTTTCTTCGAAAAGTGTCATCGTCTTCCTGAACGCAGCTCGGCCTTCGGCCTCGCCCTCAGTTACTTACTTTCTTCAAGAAGGTTTATAGTTTTCCTGTCGGCTCGGCCTTCGGCCTCGCCCTCAATTACTTACTTTCTTTGAGTAGGTTTTTCGTCTTCCTGAACGCAGCTCGGCCTTCGGCCTCGCCCTTAGTTACTTACTTTAGTTGAGAAGGTTTATCGTTTACCTTAACGCAGATAACCTTAGTTACTTACATACTTTCTTCCTTTGAAATACGAATTTCACGCGAGCGAAGCCGCGGGCAAAAGCTAGTCTATCATACATACGGAATGATTCAAGAAGGTCTGGAATAAAACATAGTTCCGGTACAAATACTCGGGGAGCCCTCGGCGATGGTGCTAGCTTTCGTCTCGTTCGTGACTTATGGCTACAGTTGGATAATTGGCGAAGTTTTCCACAAGATGCAGAACTTTCATGCGCGGAGACAAATTATTATTAACTAATGAGGGGCCATCTTCATACAGCGCGTGCGCTGGCAGGCAGCAGCCAGCCGACAAGAAATGAATGGAAGCACTGACATGGCACCTAGTTCACCCGGTGTTATGGGCTGACATCACGGATGTTGTAGGTGATGTAGGTAGCCAATCGTGTCAGTTAAAAATTATAATACATAAATAACTGTTGCGCGACTTTTTATTTTCATAATTTTTTTTTAGGTTTCCGTGCGGAATCATATTACTAAGCCAACGCCGCCGTCTGTCTGTCTGTCCGTCCGTCCGAGGGCTGTATCTTTTGAACCGTAATAGGTAGCCGATTGACCCGGTGTCCAATATAATGTTTTGTAATTTTTCCAAAATAGTAAAAACATTTCACTATGGTACCGTGTGGGGCCGGTACTTAAAAAGAATAGCCTCACTGCATCTCTCCCCGTGCATGTCGTAAAAGGCGACTAAGGGATAAGGACAAGATGCCGTGCTAAAGGGCGACAGGCTCGCCACCTCTCACCTTGGCATGGTACTTCCACCGAGTCATGCAGCAGGTGGGTCTTCGTGCCTTACTTGCTGCTTGATCGATTGAATCTTGTTCGAATAATTTGCGAAACGTGGTGGTCGGTGTTGTGCTGTAATTTACCAGAGTTCTTGCAGCACAACACCGATTACTCTGCTTACCCCGATTGTCGGGATTCAGCGTGTGTTATATCATTTCACTATGCCCATACATTTTTCGAATTTGTATGGAGATCATTTTTTCCATCATCAAAATTATGATAAGCTGGCATGGAATGTATACTGTTTGTATGTATTGTCGTCTTCGTGTTGGCTACATGGCCTATCTACACACGTGATGTCAGCACATCACACCTAGGTGAACTAAGTGCCATGTCAGTATTTTTTATGTAAACCAAAATGGGGCAGTCGGCAGAGCCAAAATCACCTCTCCTCACGAAACCACGCTCAGTTAGGTGCCATGCCAGCAGATTTGCGGACTGTTGCTAGGCTGTCTAGCCTGTTATACGACGTTTGAAGAAGTTATACTAAACTGGATGAAACACGAATAGTTTTAATAGCCACTTCGTCCGATCTAAATTCAGTGCGGGCGGGTTAGGCCCTACCTACCTACCTTAGTAAGGGAAGGCCCTACAGTTTTACATAGAATTCGAACCACGGCCAGCCTCAACGGTCTGCAATCATCCAGCAAAAGCCGGATCGCGCCCGGTGTGCTTAACATCGGCGATCGAACGCCGTGCATCGCATCACCGAAGTACGGAGGCTGAAATAAATCGCACGAGTTTGACCTGCCCAAGTTGATATCGTTTCTAACTATTTGAGTTCTTCGGATTTAAGTATTAACATTTCATAAAATATGCCGATTCAAATAAATGGAATAGCGGTAGGTAGTATTAGCATAATGATAAACTACAACTGTAATAACTGGACGATATTGAAATAATCGGCTTACACGGGTCAGCTGGTGCCCTATTCACTAGCGGAGACCGAAAATTGAGTAAGTACTTAAGATGACGTGAGGTTGCGTTTGACTCGAATTTCAACAACTTTACCACCAATATTACTCACATGACAGATTCAGTTTTAATATATGTAATACTTCATCTATCATCTATCTATCATACTTCATATCTTCTTCAATACTTCATCCCTTACCCCTACTAGGTGGTAGGCTCAAATTGTAGCCGACTGGGTTGTACCACCATACTGGATGTAAGTTGACCGTATAGCAGCTTCGGATGTGTTCCGCTCTAGTCCAGTATAGCGAGCAATCCAGGGAAGTCTCCGGTATGGCACCTATCTTCTCGGAGGTGATATTTGCTGGTTGGAGCATCAGACTCAGCCGGATTAAATAAAAAAACGATCCAGTAAAATTTGCGGATGAGAAAAAAAAAAAGCGAATTTCTGAACGCCAATCACTAGGCCCTCTTACGTCCAAGGTTCTCTAGCTTCGATTCGAGAAATAGTATTACAATATATTTATAATAAATAGCACCATGGCATCTTTCTGATTTTTTTTATTGCTTCCGAACCGGTTGGCTGTGCCCGAGGTCGACGCCTCAGGCGCAGCCAATTTCACCGCCGAGGAGGTACCAGTCCGGCTTGGAGGTGGACTAATGACGCTGGGGAAAGGCTATTAACCCGCAATTTGAAGATTCGTGGATTGTAGGAGTGGGGAAAGATATGCCCGTTCCATACCTTTGCAGTGCGGCACAAGAACGATTTAGAGAATATGATAGTAATAATAGCGTGATACTATATTTAGCATATAACCTGGGGGAGATATTTACATATGCAAAAACTGCAAGCGAATAAGTTAAGCCGTTCTTGAGCTATAAGCGAACATGTAGATAGATAGATGGAAAATCATTCAACAGTATAGTACATACCTACATTAGAAAATTTACATACGGTGCAAAGGCGGACTTATCTCTTACAGAGATTGTACATTGGATATGACATGTATACACTGACGGTTGTTGATGTTGAATCTTACAATATGTGTGTAGGCTATGCCATAGCTACTAACTGCTAATGGGTCCATAGCCGCTGTGGACCCATTAGCAGTTAGTATTTCGTCAAAACTCGATGTCCGATTGTTCTCCTAGTGAATTGGCCTGCTACCCTATTATTATCGGCGGACTTAGTTTGTGAATGTTCGTCGTATTGTAATATATGAATGTTACATTAGAGCATATGGAAATGCGGGAAGAATTGAGCTTATTCAAATAAGCTGGTTGAACGAGCCGCGAGTAAGCTTTTGAACCTTCAGTGCCAGAATTTTAGTGGGAGAAAAATTCACAGATCTCATGCATTACATGACCGTCGGGTATATTGAAAATGACTTTTAGGGCGTATTCAAATATAAGCGTATAGCGAGTCGCCGACTGTGAGCGTGAAAATCCTTGTGTGGCTGAAGCGACGAACTCAACGAGCGAACGCACTTCAGATTCTAACAGCGCGCACCTTTTTTTTCCCACCTGTTCACTATATAATTACGTCTCCTCTTCTAAATACTAACATGTATTCATATTTATGTCATACTGACATTTGTCAATTTTGAAAAACAGACAAAAATTTTAAAAAATCGTCAATTTTGCTGTGGTATAATACATAGAGTCTACAAACATCTCGTAAAACAAACTAACTCCATGACCATCCCTTACAGATTTATTTATTGGTATTGATGTCGGGAATATTATACAGGGTGTTGCAACCCCATCCGTAAAACCCGAAAGGGGGTGATTCTGTACGTGAAATAGAACAACTTTTGGCCTACGACTTTTTTATTTGAAGAAAAAAAAATTTTTTTTCCATACATTTTGAGAATAGGTAATTAAAATTTTAAAGGAAATTTTATTTGTATTTTTTTATTGTTTCAAAAAGTTTTTTTCTTCTCATAAGTTGTTTAATTTCACATATAGAATAACCCCCTTATGTCAGTTAAAAATATTACGGGGGCAACTGCAACACCGTGTATATTGCCCTAGACGCACGTACCTGGACCAGATCGAGCATGTGCTCAAAAAGGGTCAAGTGCGTAGTACCCGTAACCAAGAACATTAAAGGTTTAACCAGAACATTAAACCTTTAATGTTCTTGCCCGTAACCGACGAGCATGCATAAAGAAGATTATGGGAGTGGAAGAGGCGGCAGAGGTGTGTCAGGCAGGACCGTGGCACGTGGAGATCCGTTGTCTCTGCCTACCCCACCGGAAAACAGGCGTGACGCTATGTATGTATGTATGTATAAATTATAATATTTTTTTTGGGTTTATTTCAAGTAAATTCATTATAATCTGTTATTCCCTATAGGTACTTACCAAGACTACCGTAAGCGCAAGTAGACATTTTCCCAAAGCCATTATGATTTAATTTAAACTTTCATAAATTATATGTATAAGCTGTCGCGGGGCTAAGATTATGAGGATGAAAGGAAAGCCACATAATGCGTGAGACGGTAAATATTATATACGTCAAACTTTATAAAGCGACAACGCTTCTAAATTTACGTGCTTCCTATACCGACGTATATATTTTATGTCTATCTATATGGGGCCATACATGTATTACGTCATTTGAAATTAGGGGGGGGGGGGGGGTCTGGTCTTCGGTTGATGGTAATATGACGAAGTTTGGGGGGGCAGCTCTTGTTCTTCTGCAAAGACGAAAAACCTATTGTTTAAACAACTATATTTATTTCAGTTTTGCGAGACGATAGGAGGATTCAAGGGGGGGTCGGGAGGGGGGGGGGGCGTCGAAAATCTGCAAAAATCTATGACGTAATATATGGACGGCCCCAGAGAGTGACTTCGAAAACTTTGGACTGGCACATCGAAGTTTTCTCACATATATTCTGTGAAAATTTCAAACGGCATTTATTTATTTCTTATGGAAACTGACACGGTTGGCTACATCACCTAAAACATCCGTGATGTCAGCCCATAACACCAGGTGAACTAGGTACCATGTCAGTGCTTCCCTTCATTTCATGTCGGCTACACTGAACTTGCTAATAGGTTTAATATTAGGCTTCCACACGGGGTACGGAAAACTAAAAATATTTATAAAATAATCAAGTCTTCGAAGCATGTTTAGTTATTAAAATAGAACATACATACCTACATATAATTGTGTCTGCGTGTATATAAACAGACGTTTATAACCTTTCACATCTCAATGAATAAGGCTTTGTTCGCCCCAGTCTTGAGTACAGCGAAACCCGAGCAGTTATAGCTGACGAGGCCTCCAGATTAAATGAATTTAGTCAAATCGCTCTCCCTCCCCGTCTCGGGCGAATTATAATATTCATTTTACATCGCGAGAATCATTGTTTATTCTGAGGGTTATTCCGTCAGATGAAAAAGCGAGAAAGCTTAGAAGTGTGATTGCCATTCGTTTCATAAAAATATTTCATTTCGGTCAAATAGACAAGATAACAAGCGAACAAGACAAATGTCAAATTCAAATTTCTTTATTAATATTTTATTTTATTTGTTTTTGTTTAATATTTTAAGGAAGCACACAGTTATAAATATTTTAAATCAAATAAACATATGTATAGTAAGAACATAAACCAGTAAAGTTTCCACAATTAGGCAAAACTACAAAAGGTGTTTTCAATACTAATACAAATAAAATTGTAGCTAATTGTATTAAATTGCGGCTCAAATTGTAGCCGACTGGTTTGGAACCGCCGCCGCCGTATTGTAAGATGGCCGCATAGCAGCCTCGGTTGTGTTCTCATCTAGTACAGTATAGCCAGCAATCCAGGGAAGTCTCCGGTATGGCACCTACCTTCTCGGAGGTGATGTTGGCTGGTCTGCTTTGGCCCCTCCGATTCAGCCACCCATACCGGATTACATAAAAAACCGGCCAAGTGCGAGTCGAACTCGCGCATCGAGGGTTCCGTATCGTCATGTCATGGTTAGCGCCACTCACGCCATCTATGGCGTGTTATGAAATGCTTCATATTCATATAAAACATCTCGTCGAGGCCTATCATTTTCTCCAGCGGATGACTAGTCGTGCATCAGTAGTTTCCGAGATATGCCTTCTCAAACACTTTTTCCTTCTTGATTCTGAAACGGCTGAACCGATTTAAAAAAAAAAACAACTATTTCAAAAGAACAATTTTTTTCTACGAAAAGAAACAAATTGCAAGTCGATCGGACCAGTAGTTCAGGAGTTATAAGCATTTATTGATTTTCGAAGTTTTCGAAGCACTTTTTCTCTGGGCCATATTAATTTATAGAAGTGATCGATGTACGACGGATTACATAAATAAAAAGACGTATTTTAAATTAAATATTAATGCACACAATTTATAATGACTTCTATTGCTCTAAGAGTTAAGCCCGTTCTGTCTTTATGAGTTCTCCGTGTAGGCTTATTCGTCGGGTTATGAGTATTAAGGCTTATTCTGCACGTGCGGATCTCGCCTCGAAGCAAGTAGCGGAGTCTTTGAACTCAGCTGTAATTTGGCGAGAGGTGAAGATGGATATATTGATGAAACTGTCACATTGTTTTTTTTATCTAATCCAGTATGGGTGGCGCTCAGGGTCGACCGATCGCACCACTGACGTACCGAGGCTGACTTTTTTTTTTTTTATGGAAACTGACACGGTTGGTTACATCACCTAAAACATCCGTGATGTCAGCCCATAACACCGGGTGAACTTGGTGCCACGTCAGTGCTTCCTTCGTTCGTGCCGGCTACACTGAACTGGACGGAAAACACGAACTATTTACATAGCCGTTTCGACCGACCTTTCATTCAGTGCGATGGTACCAACCCGGGCGGGCTAAACCCTACCATCTAGTGATATAAGAAGGGAGCCATATCCCTTAGTCGCCTTTTACGACATACACGGGGAGAGATGCAGTGGGACTTCTAATTTATATTCTTTATTCCTCATCTAGAGCATAATATTATGCTTATATTAGAGTCGTTCAACGCGTATTTCCACAGCATTTATCCCGCGTCGTTTGCCACCCCCAACTTTTACTGCAGACTTAAAACCTCAAAAATTATTTTTCAAAAAGTCAAAGTGAAAAATAAAGTCGGCGGTTTTTTTAAATTTATAATTTAACTTTTATTTCAAGCTTAAAAAAACCCGCATGCAAATCGGTCCACTTTTAAGATAATAAATTGTTTGATTAATTAATTACTTAATTTCTTGATAACAAACATACATATGTAGATAACAACCATCCCGATTAAACCAGATTTCTAATAAGAAAAACTGCATTCAAATCGGTCCATCCATTTAGGAGCTACGATGCCACGGACAGACGTTAAACTTATAAAAATAAAACCGTTTAATAACACCCCTCTTTTTTCCTCGGGGGTTAAAAAGGTTCATGTGCATAGTACTTACCCGAAACAGACGAGCATGTATGAAGAACATGAGAGTGAAAGACGCGGTAGAGGTGTGTCAAGATCGTAGCACGTGGAGATCCGTTTTTTTTTTTTGGAAACTGACACGGTTGGCTACATCACCTACAACGTCCGTGAGCCCATAACACCGGGTGAACTAGGTGCCATGTCAGTGCTTCCCCCTTTGATCGTGCCGGCTACACTGAACTGGTCGGAAAACGCAAACTATTTACATGACCCTTTCGACCGACGTTTCATTCAGTGCGGTGGTACCAACCCGGGCGGGTTAAACTCTACCACCAAGTAAGATTAGGACGGAAGGGACCTACAGTTTTACGAGGAATCCGAACCTCGGTCAGCCTCCACCGGTCAGCGGTCACCCATCCAAGTACTGTTCGCACCCAGCGTTGCTTAACATTCAATAGCGACAGTTGACTGTCTGCACCACTGAGCTATCGAGGCTGACAAACCGTTGTCTATGCCTACCCCACAGGGAAACAGGCGTGACGCTATGTATGTATGTATGCTTTAAATATTGTTGATCTTGTACATGCGTTACATAAAATACTCTTATCCCGACCGAATATCCAGACCGTTGTTGCCCGCGGCAAAAGTAAAAAAAAAAGTAAAAAAAGTAAAAAAAAAAGTAGCGTAAATAAGCTCGGAATGCGCTGTTTAGTCTCACTGCAAATTGAATAAGATGCGGAAGCGAGCCCGCTTATCGCGGACGCGACATCCGAGAGAGACAAAAAGAGGGGACATTTCTTAATTTCGCCCAAACGGGACGCGCCGAGTGATCTGATAATGCGGTAATAAGAACAAAAGCCGCATTCGCCTCTCCCGCCTACACAACAATGTGCTCACCTATTGTCTAAACGTATATGTAGGTACTAGCTTTTGCCCGCGGCTTCGCTCGCGTTAAATTCGTATTTAAAAAAGAAGAAGGTAAGTAAGCCCGCTACCGTACTTTTGTTTCGGCGCGCGGAACAATTCGGCTTGTAAGAGCCACATCTTAGACGGAGGTTACACGCTAGGTTTAGCATCAGTTCAGTCCGTGACCTTGATCACGACCAGATTGACGCCAGACTGACGCCAGACGTAAAATGCATTCGCACTATCAGTCTGCCATCAGTCTCATATCAAAATATTTTAAAATCCATCAGTCTGGTCCATCAGTCCATCGGTCAATAGATTAAACGGTCAGTCTGGACCATGGTTTAACCAGACTGATGGAATGAACTGATACCAAACTGAGCGTGTAACCTCCGTCTTAGCGTAACCGGACCAGAATTTTATTTAGCCTATCCTGTGTCTCGTATAGGTAAATGTGCTTATACTAAGTCTCATCAAATTCGGATGATCGGTTTAAGAGAATGTAGGAACATACATGCATACATACACACAGAAAATATTTCTAAAAATCATCAATTTAGTTTTAGTATCATACATAGAGTCTACAAACTCAGTATCTCTTAAAGCAAAGTAACTTACTCCATGACCATCCCTTACAGATTTATTATTAGTATTGATGTAGGTAAGTTTTCCTCGGCGGCTCGGAAGGTACGCGGCATAATCGAGTCGGTGGAGCTTTTTGCCTCGCAAAAAGTGGGATTTTTAACCCCAGACGTAAAAGGAGGGGTGTTAAAAGTTTGACGCCTTCGTCTGCCTGCGTGTCTATAGTGTGTCTGACTGAAAGTATACAGGGTGTCCCAGAAACCGACGATAATCCTTTGACAGGAGATAGGGCTGCTAATTATCTCTCAGAATATCTAATTTTAGGTTTAGTAAAAATGGCTTAGTTTTTGAGATATTGTCATTTTTGTAAAAATCCAAAATTTTCTCCCTCAGCTAATTTTTTTAAATGCCACAAGTACAAATGTAACATTTTCTTAAATCTAGTTTTTATCAAATATTCCTGAAAAGTAAGGCTTTCACACGGTATAATTAATTTTTTCATGTTTAATCCTGTTTAGCTTAAAAACGACTTAAGAACCACATATTAAAATTTTTTCAGCTTCATCCCTTGAGTTTGACCCATCGCGGTGAAAAATAAAATAACTACACTAAAGTGGCATTATGCAACAATAATATGCCCATCTAATGTAGTTTTTAAAATGGTACATCACTTACCGATTTGCCCAATAATTCATGAGATATTGTTACTTAACTGCAAAAGGACCTCGGAATTTGATAACTGTTCTACCAACTACGAATTTAAATAAAATAAACACTTGAAGTAAATTGGTCTTTATTAACCTGTTAAAGTAGATGTTCAAATTGTTTACAACCTGCACAAATGCTAGCTCGACATCTTCTCACAAATGCCCGGTTGATGCGTCAAGCAAGTACTCGATGCAAGTGCAGATACGTCCACCTATACTATGTAAATAGTTTGTGTTTTCCGTCCAGTTGAGTGTAGCCGGCACGACGGAAGGGAAGCACTGACGTGGCACCAAGTTCACCCGGTGTTATGGGCTGACATCACGGATGTTGTAGGTGATGTAGCCAACCATGTCAGTTTACATTAAAAAAACGTGAGCTACTGCCGTAATTCTTTCTTTGAACTCTATCAAATTTTCCACCGGTTTCCCGTAAACTTTTTCTTTTAAATAGCCCCAATAATAAAAATCCAACGGATTTAAATCCGGTGACCTAGACGTCCGGTATATCTGTGGGGATAAGCTTGGTCTAAAAAATTACGCACCTCTCTAGCGTAATGGGCTAGGCAGCCATCATTTCGCAACCACCTGCATATGGCCAATGGTACATCTTCTAAAAGGCTCTGAAGCTCCTGTTGCAGAAACTCAAGATAATTCGCCCGATTAAAGTCTCTACAATTCAACGGACGTCTTGTGGCCTCCTAGCCACTTGCATCCCCACAGATAGACCCGACGTCTAGATCACCGGATTTAAATCCGTTAGATTTTTATTATTGGGGCTATTTAAAAGAAAAAGTTTACGGGAAACCGGTGGAAAACTTGATAGAGCTCAAAGAAAGAATTACGGCAGTAGCTCACGTTTTTTTTATGTAAACAACATCCGTGATGTCAGACCCTAACACCGGGTGAACTTGGTGCCACGTCAGTGCTTCCCTTCGGTCGTGCCGGCTATAGTCAACTGGACGGAAAACACAAACTATTTACTTAACATATGTGGACGTATCTGCACTTGCATCGAGTACTTGCTTGACGCATCAACCGTGCATTTGTGAGAAGATGTCGAGCTAGCATTTGTGCAGGTTGTAAACAATTTGAACATCTACTTTAACAGGTTAATAAAGACCAATTTACTTCAAGTGTTTATTTTATTTCAATTCGTAGTTGATAGAACAGTTATCAAATTCCGAGGTCCTTTTGCAGTTAAATAACAATATCTCATGAATTATTAGGCAAATCGGTAAGTGATGTACCATTTTTAACCGACTTCCAAAAAACGAGGAGGTTCTCAATTCGTCTGTATGTTTTTTTTTTTATTTTTTTATTTTTTTTTTTTTTGTATGTTTGTAACACGATTTCTCCGTCAATTGAGGGCCGATTTAGAAAATTCTTTTTTTGTTAGTTAGGTCATACTTCCGAGGTAGTCCCATTTCAATTTTATCGAAATTGGTTCAGTGGTTTTCGAAAAATCAGCATAATACTATGGTGTGTGGTTACCTTCAGCAAAACTTGTGATGTGGTCGTTTTCGGCAATTTTCAGTTTGATAAATTAGTATGGTGTGTGGTTACCTTCAGCAAAACATTTGTGATGTGGACTTATTCAGCAATTTGCAGTCTGACACATATGGCGAATAATTCTGTACCACTTCAATCGATTTCGATTATTCGATTTCGATTATTCTTTTTTATGTAATATTACTAAAAAGAATGAAATAAAAACTGTTTTAAAAAATATTAAACCGATTTCCAAAAAACAAAAAAAAAAAAGAACTAAAAAGTATTAAATACCTAATATTTTGAAATTTTCTCTGTCCTGTTGAAATACATGAATCGATATACTAGTGATACATATTCGGACCCTTGTTTCATGAATATTCTAAATTTGAAATTTTTTATCTTTTCCGACCGGCGCTTAATTTATTATGGTACCTGGCCGGTACCTACTGTACCGAGTACCATCGAGCTGGTTTGATGATGGAGACAGAAGGTGGCCATAGGAACTCCTAAACTACACATGATAAACCCATCGTGTTTGGGCTCGTTGCATTTGTCTTCACGAGAAATTTACTTTAGACCTAAGAGATTCTCAATTCGACGGTATGTTTTCTTTTTTTGGATGTTTGTTACGCGATTACTCCGTCAATTGTGGGCCGATTTTGAAAATTCTTTTTTTTTTTATTTGAAAGGGGATAACCCTGAGGTTTTTGAAGTGAAAACTTCTTTAGCGGCTCTTGGCACTTTTTTAGGTGGGTAAAAAATGTATAACTCGCGACATCGCGTCAGCGTCATTTTTAAAATGAAACCTTAAGTCATTGCATTAAGGGTTAAGTTAGAGTGGCACGGGATCTGCCGGCACTCCCGGAGTGCAACTGTTAAGTAGGGTTCCGTAACACGTTTATGTCTGTCCATTCTACTAAGTTCTGCAAAATGAATGTAGGGTTCCGTAACATATGCATGTCTATCCGTTCTACTAAATTTTACAATTTTCAACCAAGGTCCTCCGACGGTTATTTTATAATAAAAGTAGGCTTCCGTAACACGTTTATGTCTGTCCATTCTACTAAGTTCTGCAACATCACCTACAACGTCCGTGATGTCAGCCCATAACACCAGTGCCATGTCAGTGCTTCCCCCTTTGATCGTGCTGACTACACTGAACTGGTCGGAAAACACAAACTATTTACATAGCCGTTTCGATCGACGTTTAATTCAGTGCGGTGGTACCAACCCGGGCAGGTTAAACCCTACCACCAAGTAAGATTAGGAGGGAAGGGACTTACAGTTTTACGAGGAATCCGAACCTCGGTCAGCCTCCAACGGTCAGCGGTCACCCATCTAAGTACTGACCGCACCCAGCGTTGCTTAACATTCAATAGCGACAGTTGACTGTCTGCACCACTGAGCTATCGAAGCTGACGTGGTCCTATTTTAATTGGGTCAAGATCGGATTGGAAAGCGAGGCGGAATCGCGAGGCCGAAGGCCGAGCGATTCCGCCGAGTACATTAATAGCAAAAAATTACTAAAAAAAACTGTGAAATAAAAAAAAAGTTTTAAAAAACATAAAACCGACTTCCTAAAAAAAGTAAAACTAAAAAACTATTTAAAATAAAAATATAAAAACCGCCTTCAAAAATATATGAAATAAAAACCTAAAAAAAAAACGAACCCTAGAGTTGAAGGCGGTGCTAAAGCAAGCAAAAATGATGCATGAAAGAAAACATGAGTGGATGATAATATCCTTTGTGATTTGTGTAGCCTTTTTAGCACCGCCTTCAACTCTAGGGTTCGTTTTTTTTTTTAGGTTTTTATTTCATATATTTTTGAAGGCGGTTTTTATATTTTTATTTTAAATAGTTTTTTAGTTTAACTTTTTTTAGGAAGTCGGTTTTATGTTTTTTAAAACTTTTAAAAACTACATTAGATGAGCATATTTTTGTTGCATAATGCCACTTTAGTGTAGCTATTTTTTTTTCACCGCGAATGGCCAAACTCAAGGGATGAAGCTGAAAAAATTGTAATATGTGGTTCTTAAGTCGTTTTTAAGCTAAACAGGATTAAACATGAAAAAATTAATTATACCGTGTGAAAGCCTTACTTTTCAGGAATATTTGATAAAAACTAGATTTAAGAAAATGTTTCATTTGTACTTGTGGCATTTAAAAAAATTTGCTGAGGGAGAAAATTTTGGATTTTTACAAAAATGACAATATCTCAAAAACTAAGCCATTTTTACTAAACCTAAAATTAGATATTCTGAGAGATAATTAGCAGCCCTATCTCCTGTCAAAGGATTATCGTCGGTTTCTGGGACACCCTGTATATGTAGTATTCGTTTGTAGTTTATCATATTCCTTTACTGCTTAATACATTTCCACAAACGAATCTTGTTCGCCTGCATGTACTTCTCCCACATCCCAAAGGTTTGTTAAAATAGAATGTCTCACGGCATTAAGCTCGCCTATTGTGCCTAATTTGTATAAATTGGTGTTCAATAAAGAATATATAAGGTCTTTCAAAATTAGTTAATACTACGCTAAGGGGGGGTTCTGTATCATGTAGGGAGTAAAACTTATATAAAATGTTTTGGACCTTGGGGTTTTTTTAATGTAAAATATTTTTTATGTATTTAAATAAAAAATTGGTGGTTGATTTTTATAGCCTAATCGATTCAGTTTCATAACAGTAACAAAAAAGTATTCACTACTACTATGATGTAACACGTGTAAGTTGGTAAAAAAATCAAATTATTTCTATTCCATACTAATAAAAGTAAAATTGTGGTTTTTCACAATTTCTGAAAGAAAGAGATCTATGGGTTGTAAGACTTTTTTGTTCCTGGCATGAAACAGAAATGATTAAGCAAATTTGTTTTTAAAAAAATATTTTTGTAAAAAAAAAACTTTGTTCTTCAAAAGTGATCTATTTCTGATACAGAACCCCGCCTTAGCGTACTATTAACTAATTTTGAAAGACCTACATCCATGATGTCAGCCCATAATACCGGGTGAACTTGGTGCCACGTCAGTGCTTCCCTTCGGTCGTACATACATAGGTATATACCTACTCAAGGGTCCGCGGCTCGCGGTGCGAGGTGGGATGCGGGGCATTGCGGGGGTTGAGGGAGTAGCGAAGCGATACGGAGCACGAAGCAAACACGAACACACTCACTATGCAAGCATGCAAGACGGGAATTGTTACGGAACCCTCTGTATGTGTGTACAACGTTCGCACTAAACAGGCTTTTATATTATCTAAATTGCCCGCGGTTTCGCTCGCGTGAAATTCGTAGGTACTTAAAAAGAAGAAAGTAAGTAAGCCCGCTATACCGCACATTTATTTCGGCGCGCGGAACAATTCGGTTTGTATGAGAGCCACATCTTAGCATAACCGGAACTGAATTTTATTTAGCCTATCTTGTGTCCCGTATAGTTAAATGTGCTTATACTAAGTTTTATCGAATTCGGATCATCGGTTTGATACATATTTCCGCGCGCCGAAATAAAGGTACAGCAGCGGGCTTACTTTCTCCTTTTTAAATACGAATGTCACGCGAGCGAAGCCGCGGGTAAAAGCTAGTATCTCATAAAACAAAGTAACTTACTCCATGACCATCCCTTGTAGATATATTAGTACTTAATGATGATCGAATACAATGTTTCAAGTAAAACCATTTTTTTTTTTCATAATATTTACAGAGTTCCTCAGGGGGAGGAAAGTGTTTTGCATGATTTCAGTGTTTATAGACTCCAAACTACAAAAAAAAACAGACTGGCCCATGTGTCAAAAGTTTGTCTTTACACTATCACGATGGCTGTCGTGATTCGTTCGTATTGTGTTCAAAATGGGTAGGTAGAACGGTCGAACGGGCTTTCGTACTGGTTCGATTTCAACTTTAAAGATGACAATTAAACGTTCTTACCGACAAGTAATGTGATAAAACCTGGAATTTATCTGGATTACTTCTACCTGCCTCGATCTCCATCAACCGGCGTCCGGGAACGATTAGCCGTGCTCTCCCGCGTCGGAAAACGGACAATCAGCGAGGCTCTCCAACCAAACCATTTTGAATACGCCGTGCGTATCTGTGCGCTCCCGCCGAGCCCAACACCGCGCCGTGTTTCGCGTGTTGCGATCGAGCGCGCGCGTGCGCCTTCTAAATTCAATACGCGCGTTCTAAATTCAATGCGAAGAAGAACTGACAAACTTCGCAACTCACAATGTTATAGTAACTTAGAAATAATAATCCATACTACCGCTCACAATAACATTAATATAATTACGGCATAAACATGAATACTCAAAAATCTTACCACTCTGCCTATTAACATTACCTATATCTGGCGCATAGTGCCATCGTCAATTTTGATATTTCAATATCTCAAAACAACAATAATTAGTAAGAAATGTAATAAGTCATATTAAAAATCTAAAATACAAAGTGTATCCAATTGTCAAAGTTCGTTAGTGGAAATACAGTAATCACACTGTTAGATAAAATTATGGTCACAGGTAACGCATCTTTAACAGTGTAATAAATAACTCTTTTCAATTAGCATTAGTTTAATTCGTCGTTTAAAAATTATTCTCAACTATTTTTGTTTGTTTATTTTTTAAGACAGTTTATTATCAAATCTAACACTATGTCCTGTATAAGTGGCCCTGCCAGCGTCGCTACGGAACCCTAAAAAGTTAGATAGTTACATTTTAAACTTAAGTTTTACACATATTTATATCATGTAGTATTTTTTTTACGACAACGGCACCTCTATGCCAAGCGCAGTCATGTTCGTCATAAAAAGACTTCTACCAAATTCTATCGCCTGCACTCCGTCGAGAGAGTGCCAGCCGAAAAGTGTACACGCTAGAGCACTTAACGCTAACACGCCACGACACGGCATGACACGCCACGCGACAACACGTCGCGATACGTGGCGCGACATCACAGGGCTTGGGTCACAGAGTCACTGCACAGCGCGTTGAGTGGTGTGAAACCATTGTTGGTAGGGAAAATAATAGCAGAATACAATTTCAGGGCTGAAGAATTATTACTTTTGGTACCACTTTGGTACTGGTTGGTACCACCACACTGAGCGAAACGTCGGTCGAAACGGTTATGTAAATAGTTCGTGTTTTCCGTTCAGTTCAGTGTAGCTGACATGAAATTAAGGGAAGCACTGACATGGCACCTAGTTCACCCGGTGTTATGGGCTGACATCATGGATGTTGTATAGGTGATGTAGCCAACCGTGTCAGTTTCCATAAATAAAAAAGATCAATTTAAACAATTTAACCCTAAAATTGGGGCTACGATAAATTTGTACAAATTAAAGCAATAATTTCGATAATGATCGATCCAAAATATTCAATTTCGTTCCTGCGACCGCTATTCCGCATTTTGAGATGGAATAATTCTATTTCTTTCAACTACCGACAGTATTGCACCACAGCCCTTGGACATGTCGAAAATTCCGCCAGTTCTAAATTCAATTTTATTTTTATTTATTTTTTTCATTTATTAATTCAGGCACTTGTCCCATTGCACACACAACAAATTCAAAATACACTTGGATTACATACACACATTAATTATTAAATACACAATAATTATAAAAATATTAAAACAAATACGAATTAAATTAATTAAAAAAAAAATTTTAAATATGCATCTTCTGTCATACGTAAGATTGTCCTAATACTTACAAAAATAAAATGAAATAAAATAATAAAATTGTCTTTAATAAAAATAAAACTAAATTAATAAAACAAAATTAAATAATTATACCTAATGCCTAATAATTAATAATTTATTTTAAAAATTTATAATAATTTATGTACATAGGTACTAACATTCTCAATAATTAAATTTTGCTCGCTGGTCATGACACGACCAAGAAATGCTGCCTTCTGCTTGCGCAGCACTCCAAAGAAATCATCGATCCTGTTCTCGGCGAACATGCCAGACGCACTACACCGCCACGGCAAACCCAGCATGCACGGCAGTGCATTGTTATATTGTACACGCAGCGAGTTGAACGCTCGCTGCGTGTAGTTGCACCACAGATGCCCGGTGTAAAGTGCATGACAGTAGGCTTTGAACAGCGTGATCTTGACCTCGCTCGAGCACCGCGCAAACCGTCTGGCGACCATGTTGCTCTTCATGGCAATTACTCTTCGCTGGCGCTCCATGTCTTCATCGTCCTTCAATGCGAAGAAGAACTGACAAACAAACTTCGCAAGTCACAATGTTTTGTTAGTACTTTATAAGTATTATATTAAAGTAATTTACAAATAATTCATCCATACTATCGCTCACAAAAACATTAATTAAGTACAGCATAAACATGAATACTGAAGAATCTGACCACTCTGCCTATTTACATTACCTATATCTGGTGTATAGTGCCTAGTGCCATCGTCAATTTTACGTTAAAATACCAAATGAAACAAACTGTCTATCTGATATACAATCTATGAAGCCTGATTTAAATTATTTGGTGATGTTTTTAACATGGGATTTTAGCACATTGTTGTGAAGATGCTAATACGAGTATATTCAAATAATCTAAGATATTATAGTAAAAATGTTTGTCATTACAAAACTTTGATGAAATAGATCCCACTAAATTAGGCCTTACTTCTTTCATTCGAAATTCAAATTATACATCTTGTATTTTTGTATTTTATTTTGTACGCATTATTTTATTTGTACATAATTGTCGCTTAAATTGCCATCTACATATATATAAAATAAATAATTTAAATCTTACGCAAAAATGTATGATCATTTGTTTTTTTTTCTCTAATGTCGATCAAGTTTTCTTCAATCAATTCCACTTTCTGTGTTTTTAATAGTAATTTTGCAAAATAACGCCTCAAGCACAAATTTTTAGGCTGCTTTCAATATGTTTACACAAAGCAGTTATACAGAATGCGTCTACAGAAACTTGTTAAAATTATGTAAATTCGGTAATAATTTTAGGCATTGGAATGTTCTCTCCCAATGAATAGAATTTGCTTCCAGTTGAATTTCTGGCTAAAATTAAATTTTAATTATTACGTCAGGTCGTCTAATTTGCATTCGCCAATTATGCATATGGATTTAGAAAGAAACCATTTAAACAATTTATGAAAATAATAAGTTCAATTAATTCGTAGAAAATATATATACCTATTCGTTACCTATTTATCCATATTTCTTTCAGTGTTGTCTTTTCAACTCGTACAAACACCTACCTTATACAAATATGTATCCAGAACATCGGAGTAAGCAGAGTAATCGGTGTTGTTCTGCAAGAACTCTGCGGCTAATCTAATTACAACACTAACGAGACGTTTAGCAAAATATTATAGGAAAAGACAAAATATCAATCAGCAATAAGGCTAAATGCCTACTGCATGACTGTGGAAGGACTGTGCCAAGGTGAGAGGTAGCTAACCTATCGCCCTTTAGCACGGCATCTTGTCCTAATCTCTTAGTTGCCTTTTACGACATGCATGGGGAGAGATGAGCAGTGAGCTCAATATTTCCACACGGGGTATACTTACAAGTTTTAGGTATATATCGTGTGGGGCCGGCACTTGAAAAGAATGGCCCCACTGCATCTCTCTCCGTGCATATTGTAAAAGGCGACTAAGGGATAAGGACAAGATGCCGTGCTAAATGGCGACAGGCAGCCACCTCTCACCTTGGAACGGTTCTTCCATACTTTGCTAAACGTGGTGGTCGGTGTTGTGCTGTAATTTAAATGAGTACCCGGCAGCACAACCCGATTACTCTGCTTGCACCGATTGTCGGGATACAGCGTGTGGTGTGTATCTATGTAAGTTTTATATTTTCCCAACTAAGCCAAAACTAAACTGAAATACTTTGTATGTAATTGTTTTAATTCAACGTACATATAACTAACGTAGGAATGTTGGAAATAATGTAGTTCTGCTCGCGTTCGCCCGAGCTTCATTGTGTGTTGGCGGGCGAATGAAAAACTGTCTCCTTATCTGGTTGCTACTCCCGCTGTGTATATGTATTGTATGTATATCCAGCTAGCGAGACGTGGAGCGATGAAAAGTGGGGAGACGACAAATATTTTTTTTTTTACTTAAACTATTTACATACATACATAGCGTCACGTCTGTTTCCCAGTGGGATAAGCAGTGAGAACGGATGTCCACGTGCCACGATCCTGACACCACCTCTGCCACATCTTCTACTCTCATAATGTTCTTCATACATGCTCGTCGGATACGGGTACTACGCACTTGACCATTTTTGAGCACATGCCCGATCTGGTCTAGGTACGGTGCGTCTAGGGCGACCCTACCCGACCTTTCCACTCACATTCGCTCCATAAATTAAACTGTATCTTCCAGTAAAATAACCTTAAATATTCTATTTAGGTAATTGTTCTCATGTTTTATTTTATACATATTTTTCTCCGAGCCGGTTGCATATAAGCAGATGGATTTTATTATGCAATTATGTAATATTACAATACCTTAAATAATTATTTAAATTATTGTCGCATTTTGCCATAGTTCATTAGTCTTTTTTAAAATTTAATATTATATATATTTTTTTCAATTTAAATTAGAAAAGCAGCTTACATATTTCGACGTAAGCGCCACGCCTTGCTGCCCCTTTCACACACGCAGTTATCCTTATCCTTATCCTTACCTATAATAAAATCCAACGTCTGCTTTCTGTCTGAGTGTCTGAGTGTCTGAGTGTATGTCTGTCTGTCCGCTTATAACTCGAGAACCACTGAACCGATTACCTATAATAAAATCCAACGTCTGCTTTCTGTCTGAGTGTCTGAGTGTCTGAGTGTATGGCTGTCTGTCCGCTTATAACTCGAGAACCACTGAACCGATTTCAATAAACAAAAATCTACGGATAGCTTGATTCTTCCTATCAACTATAGGCTACTTATTATCACGCTAAATGGCTTATGAGGTTAGCAGTGAAGTGAAATATGAGAGCGGGCGGAGCCGCGGGCACAGCTAGTATATAATAAAAAGCCCGTTAAGTGCAAGCGTTGTTCACACACGGAGGGTTCTGTAGCCATTCCCTTCTTGCATGCATAGTTAGTGTGCGCAGCGATCATGCGGTCGCACAGTGTCTCGGTTTTTTTTTATGGAAGCTTACACGGTTGGCTACACCACCTACAACATCCGTGGTGTCGGCCCATAATACCGGGTGAACTAGGTGCCATTTCAATGCTTCCGTTCATTTCATGTCGGCTACACTGAACTGGACGGAAAACACGAACTATTTACATAGCTATTTCGACTGACGTTGCAATCAGTGCGTTGGTACAAACCCGGAGTTCTATCACTTCGGACAGCAAGACGTGTGACTGATGGACGGACAGACGCTAAAGCGATTTTATATGGAGCCCTACCAGGGTCGCTCGCTACGCTTGAATCCAATTGCAAAAAATTGCACCCGTATCATAATAATAATAATAATAATAGTACTAATAATAATAATAGTAGTAATAATAATAATAATAAAGCATAATAATAGTACGAGGAAATTCAATTATTCTTGATCAGATTGGAATTGGGTAATAACATAATTAGGTACGATTTTTAATTATCTGGAATTGTGCTGGCCTATGATATAAAATACTGTGGGGAAATTCACGTCATGACGTTGCTTTCATGTGGTTGCGGTACTTGTGGTTTGATCATCATAGTGTTGTAATGTTTGTGGTAAATCTGTTATTTTTGTTGTGTCTGATTGTGGGTTGGTTGTTGCGCGTGCAAGTGAAACGATTATTTGGGACACAAATTATTTCTATGTATATTGTTTTTTTTTTATAGAACTGACACGGTTGGCTACATCACCTACAAAATCCGTGATTACAGCCCATAACACCAGGTGAAATAGGTGCCATACCAGTGCCTCCCTTCATTTCATGTCGGCTACACTACAACTGGACGGAAAACACAAATTATTTACATAGCCGTTTCGACCGACATTTCATTCAGTGCGGTGCGGTGGTACCAACCCGGGCGGGTTGAACCCTACCACCTTGTAAGGTAAGAAGGGAAGGGACCTACAGTTTTACGTGGAATCCGAACCACGGTCAGCCTCCAACGGTGGAGCGGTCACCCATCCAAGTACTGACCACGCCCAGGTGTGCTTAACAACAGTCGACCGACCGCACCACTGAGATACCGAGGCTGACACCACTATGTATGTATGTATACACGAATTTTGTGAGAATATTATCTTAACTCATAAAATTTCAGTGCATTCGCTTGCGTAAACGTACGGAAAAAGAAAATATATCTGGGGGCACGGTAGCGCCCCCGCCAAGTCGAGCAAATATTCAGAGTTTACCAGATCGACGGCATAATATTACAAGCAGGCGATTCCTTAGCTCAGGTTCCTTATACAAGATAAACCCTACTAAAGTAAATAAGGTATGTAAGGTAAGAAGGGAAGGGACCTACAGTTTTACGTGGCATCCGAACCACCCTCAGCCTCCAACGGTCGAACGGTCATCCATCCAAGTTCTGACCGCGCCCTGATTATGAACGACAGTCGACTGATCGCGCCACTGAGCTACCGAGGTTGACAAATACCGGGTTACCACACCGGATTACATTAAAAAATCAGTCAAGTGTGAGTTTTACTCCGGATTCCGTAGATTCACTATACCATATCTGTCAAAAACCCATATCCGTCTATATTTTGTCTGTCTGCCATGCAAAGTACCAGTGGCGCCATCTATTATTTAGTAGAGTGAACAATATGTACTGATCGATTCTTAGCGCGTTTCTTGTAAGGGTAACCCCCCTTAATTTTTTACTTATTGATTTCTAGCTCCTGTCAGTGACGTGCTGGCTGCCGGAGGAGCTAGCACGTCCTCTTGAAAACGGGTCCCATAGAGGACTCGAAACGTCGAGCTGCAGCGATGCGCTCGCCATTCATCGCACCGGGAAGCCGATTTAATAAGTTAATATGAGTGACGGTGCGGGATTAAAAACTAATATAGATTTCTTATTATTTGTTGGCATACCCATCATAATAAATAACACATATTAGAACCGGCAAACTATTACGGCGGGAATTTCAACCGACGACGCTTATTACGGTTTAAAAGATACGGCCCTCGGACGGATGGACGGACGGACGGACGGACGGACGGACAGACAGACAGACGGCGTAGGCTTAGCAATAGGCTTCCGTATGGATACGGAACCCTAAAAAACTGCATTTTATCAATAAATAAATAATAATTTAACCGTCAACCAAAATTACATTAGTCTAATTAAATTAGTCAGTGGGCTGGGCACGTCACGCGAAGAGACGACGACCGTTGGAGTAACCGTGTCCTACACTGGCGGCCGGTGGACAGGAAAACGGAGTGTGGGATGACGACGACATCAAGTACGTCGGCGGAAAGCAGTGGTTCCGTACCGCTGAAGGCCGGGAGGACTGGAGGAAAATTGGATAGGCGTATGTCCAGCAGTGGACGCTTAAACGCTGACTGACTGACTGACTGTAAATTAGTCGCTCCACTTTCCTTCGTCACTCCACGGTTCAGGGCTGCCGGGGAAGTTAGTGCATTATTTATATAAGTGATAAGGTCTACTTTAGCGTGGCACGTCGGCGTTGGGTACGGCTACGAACATTATCGCGGTAATTATTTCTTCCTCCACGTTCTAACTAAATTAACTATTAAGGGGGGTGTAGGAGGACAATTGCTTATTTAAATACTCCAGAGGATAGTTTAAGTGTGAAGATCGCTATATTATTAAAAACCGGCCAAGTGCGAGTCGAACTCGCGCACCGAGGGTTCCGTATCGCCATGTCATGGTCTGCGCCACTCACGCCATCTATGTATTAGTTAAATGCTTCATACTCTTTTCGGTAGATGGCTCGCATATACTTTTTAGTTTCTTGTATGGGGACCCCCGTGATTTTTTTTACTTTTTCTTATTTTTTTATATTTGTTGTTATATCGGCCATAATAAGACATATTCTTTGAAAATTTCAACGGGCTACCTATTACGGTTCAAAAGATACAGCTCTCGGACAGACAGAGAGACAGACAGATAGACAAACGGCGGCGTAAGCTTAGTAATAGGGTCCCGTACAACGGATACGGAACCCTAAAAAATATTTTTAAAGCATCTCCAGATTCTACATTGTGAAACAGGACAGCCACTAGAGTATTTTGATACATACATACATACTACACGCTGTATCCCGATTCCCGACAATCGGGGTAAGCAGAGTAATCGGTGTTGCTGCAAGAACTCCTGTATATTACAGCACAACATCGACCACCGCGTTTAGCAAAGTATTATGACAAGATAACTATCAAGCAAGAAGTAAGCACGAAAACCCACCTGCCGCAATACACGGAGGAAGGACCGTGCCAAGGTGAGAGGTGGCTTGCATATCGCCCTTTTGCACGGCATCTCGTCCTTATCCCTTAGTCGCCTTTTACGAAATGCACGTGGAGAGATGCGGTGGGGCTTTTTTTTTTAAGTAGGTACTGGCCCCAGAGTATTTTCAGAGTTTCTTTTTTAAGACAACATAATAGAAAACAACAGAACCACCTGATTTCTTACAAACAGACTTTTTTTATTTTTTTTGGAAACTGACACGGTTGGCTACATCACCTACAACATCCATGATGTCAGCCCATAACACCGGGTGAACTTGGTGCCACGTCAGTGCTTCCCTTCGGTCGTGTTATACTTTATTTGTTATAAATATAAATAATTTAATCAA
Organism: Nematopogon swammerdamellus; assembly: GCA_946902875.1. Classification (NCBI taxonomy): domain Eukaryota; kingdom Metazoa; phylum Arthropoda; class Insecta; order Lepidoptera; family Adelidae; genus Nematopogon; species Nematopogon swammerdamellus. The sequence goes on from OX336350.1 coordinate 17,937,395, forward strand.
ACTTAAAAACGTCTTGTTTACAAACAATTTCCGGCCACCCGTCTCATTTGGCGACTCTGTACTCACGAAGGCCCCATTAACCAGCTGAAACACTGACGCATCTTTGGATCATTGAGCCTGTTTTAACGGTACTACTATGTGCGCTGCTCTGATGAACTGGCTTCCCTCATCCCTCTTCCTCCCGTTCACATTCGCCAAACTCTCGCGGAACACCTATCTATAGCCGACAGAAGAGTTCTTCGAACGGCAGTCAGTCAGCCAGTCAGTCGGCTAGCACAAATGGCAGTAGGCTGGGCACGTCAGCCGACGAGAAGACTAAGGAAAACGGAATGTGGAAAGACCACCCGCCAGATGGGACGACGACGACATCAAGTACATAAGTCGGCAGATGTGGTTCCGTAATGTTGAACTACTGGAGGAAAATTTGAGATGCGTATGTCCAGGTGTGGAAGATTACACGCTGACTGACTAATTGACTGACTGTTTAAACACACGCTGACTGACTGACTGACTGACTGAACACACGCTGACTGACTTGACTGAACACACGTTGACTGATTAACTGACTGGCTGACTGAACACACGCTGACTGACTAACTGACTGACTGAAAACACGCTGACTGACTGACTGACTGACTGAACACACGTTGTCTTATTAACTGACTGACTGCCTGAACACACGCTGACTGGCTGACTGACTAACTAACTGTCTGACTGAATAGACTACGCGGGACGGATCTCGGCGTGTCGTCGCCGCAGCGGGCGACCCGCCACGCGAATACACTATACAAGTACGGTGCGGGTGCGAGGGAGAACACCGACGAACCGCTGCGACGGCGACACGCCGTGATCCGCCCCGCGCATTATACACGCTGACTGACTGACTGACTGAACACACGCTGACTGACTGGCTGAACACACGCTGTCCCCGCCTCTACTTATTCATTCCTCGAAGTATATTCATAAGTTACAGAATTTCCCGAGCAACGAAAATTCAAAGTACGTATCGAGCTGTCTTAGGTCAGGTTTACCGCAAATGTCTGTCTGTCTGTCTGTCCGTCCGTCTGTCACAGTTTAAGAACTCCTGGAACTAGAACTTCCACCGTTGAAGGGTTAATTAAAATCTGAGAGAATCACGTAAAGCTCGTATTCAAAGTACCTTTTTTACCGCGCATGCGTACCAATCGATTCTGCAGATCTTTCCTGTACAGAACCGGTAAACTCTGGAACGCTCTCGCTGCTCATATATTTCCCCCCCAAGTACAGTCTCGGGTCCTTCAAGAGGGGCGTGAATGGGCACCTGTCAGGCCGGCATGGCATTCGCAACCCCCGAATACGACCGAATGTCCATGGGCGCCGTTAGACACCTTATGGGTGCCTCGGCGCCATATGTCGAGCTAACAATAAAAAAATAAAAAAATAAACCTACATATAATATTAATATTAAGATTTCAAGCGAGGCGCCAAAGCAGCGAACATTTCAAAAGAAACTAAAAAAATCCGTTTGATAGTGTTAATACGAATACGAAATTCATTTTGTTAATAAAAACAAACGTATTTGCCTTAATTTTATTTAAATAAAAATGTATTTAAACAAAATCATAATAAAAAAAAGTAAGAAGACATGTTGTAGTTGTTGCTAGCTCTTAGGAGCACAGATTAATTTAACAGTCATCATAAAATTTAAGGGGGATTGATTTTCAAGTACCTACAAAATGTTTCATGGCCTTTACTTTTGAAAATAAATGGCAGATATAAAAGGGTTGAATTGATCGAACTGATTGTAAAATCGAAAAACACAGTTAGTATTAAAATTTTCTGAGAAAAACAAATATTTGCTTGGAGAAAAACGGGACGTTTTGATGTCCGGTTTTTTATTATTTTGTAGGCCGGGCACAAGCCTCAAAAACCGGACATCTGGCAATGTTATGTATGTATGTATTTAACATAATTTATTAAGTAAATAATAATATTATGTTCCTCTATAGTATGTTGATTGAACTAAATTAGTTCGTACAAAGCAAATCCAATTTAAACTTATTAAAGCGAAACCTAGCGAGGTTACCGCAGCGTGAGATCGCTCTGGAGTATTCTCCACTATAAATGCTATCGTCTGTCTGTCTGTCCGTGAGTTTCTGTTTGTCGGGCTCGAGAGATCTCTGTGTACATACACATCTACACAACTTCACGCCAGTTTTCCCACGGAGTAGGCAGAGATAACGGAACTACGTACGCCAAGGTCCTACCTACAAACCTCAACATAGTGTTTTAGGGTTCTGTATCCATACGGAAGCTAAGCCTACGCCGTCTGTCTGTCTGTCCGTCCGAGGGCTGTATCTTTTAATCAAACCGTAATAGGTAGCCGGTTGAAATTTTCACAGAATATGCGTGATTGATTACGGTGGATAAATATGCCAATTTTGATAAAACTGACACCAAAATAATCGGAATTTTTGCCCGCAGACAGGCCATAGATAAATGTGTCTAATAGTTTGGTGGAAGGTACAGAGTACCCCAAAATGTGAACCAAAAAAAACAATTGTTTTTTTTTTATAAATCGAGTATGATGCCATTCTATATAGGTTTAGGCACTAAATATATAGGTCTATAGGTCTAATGGTCTAAAGGTTGACTGTAAGAAATCTCCGTAAGGGATAAGTCCGCCTATGCACCTTATGTAAATTTTCTAATGTACTATTACTGTTATTATTGGAGCAATAAAGCATTTTCTATCTATCTATATATATAGTTCTATAGTATAGTGATTACTCTGCTTACCCCGACTGTCGGGAAACGGTGTGATAGTATGTAGATTTAGGTAAGTAACATATTATAACTCGCCCAAGAGTCGTTGAGAAATATTCTCCTAAACGCGACAACGCCGCGAGCTTAGCCCCTGGCAACATCTACAGCTATGTAGGTAGGTACGTGAATATACTCACTTGTGACGATAAGTTTTGCGCGAAACTTATAATGAATTAGTCTTATCTTTCGCGAAAGTTGCAGATGTTAGGCGCTCACAGTAACCATCAGATTGTCCTCGCGCTTTGAGCCTAGAACTCTAGGCATTTGGGAAATCTAGACGGCTTGTACATAGATACAGTGAGTGCGGGTCCTAGATAAAAATAGAATAGTTCAACCACGAAAAATTAACTTCTCTGCTAGAGATTAGTCCGAAATTATTGTGTGGCACGAGTGTCCGGTTACAGTACCGCCGGTTCTTCGACATATTTCTAATGAGAACCTACAAATGAAGCTGAAGTGGCAGTGAGCTGGGCACATCTGTCGTAGACCCGACAACCGATGGGGTAGACGGGTGCTCGAATGGAGGCCACGTACAAGCAAACGTAGCGTGGGACGCCCCCCGGCTAGGTGGACAGATGACCTAAAAAAGGTAGCCGGGAGTGGATGGATGAGAAGAGCGGAAGACCGCGTATGGTGGCGTGCCTTGGGAGAGGCCTATGTCCAGCAGTGGATCGATACAGGCTGATGATGATGATGACAAATGACGGCAAAGGATAAGAGCTTGGAAATTTTTGAATTTCCTTGTCACACACAATCTGTGGAAATATGTGTTAAACTGGTAACAGATGCCTCACAAAGTGTAACGGACGCTACTTCTAGGGATAGCTTTATTAGATAAAGGTTGCAATCTCGAACAGAATGCCAAATTCTGGAACCAAAAATAAGATTAAATTAAAAAAATTTTTTTTGTCATTGATTGTATATAAGCTCTATTTGGTTTTCTTGTGCTTTGTTGCATTGATTTCAATAATAAAATGCCTTTTTCACTTCATTTTTATATTTTTAGCCATACGGTTTAAGTCTGTAAAAAAATTTACAAAACTTCAAAGTTCGGTAGAGCCACGGTAGAGCCCTCAAGATGACACGCAATTTTAGTGTTTTTACCTCTTTCGTAATCTGTGTTTACGCAAATTTTGATACCTCTTGCGATAGCCAAGCTCGTAAAAATGATTTTTTCACATACATGGACGGGAATCCTACTAGATAGGTATGTATGGACGGCTCAAGCTGCGCGCGTCGGCCCGCTACTAGAAGCTACTAAAATCTATTTGCAGTTAGTAATGAAACACCTTATTAGGTTTCCGTATCCCGTACGGAAGCCTATTACTAAGCCTCCGCCGTCTGTCTGTCCGTCCGTCTGTCCGAGGGCTGTATCTCTTGAACCGTAATAAGGGGTTCCCCCCTTTGCAATTTTCACAGAATATGTGTTACTATATGAATATATATGGCGGTTATAACAACAAATAATAAAATAAAGAAAATGTAAAAAATTAAGAGGGGGTCCCATACAACAAACGTACGAAAAATCTATTAATCACGCTACTGAATAATAGATGGCGCCACAGGCTTTTATACATTGCATTATTGAAAGACAAAAGATAACGACCTCATTGAGGTGCTGTTATTTTCCCACCGTCAATTGCCTTCGACCTCATTGAGGCTTATCTCCGATCGTCCTACATATCTTCGAAATTAAAATTCCAAGACCATGCCACCTGAGCGGTTAGGCGAATATTATTGATAGCGGATAGATACGGAAACCTCCGTGCGCGAGTAAAACTCGCACTTGACAGATTTTATATTTACGTATGCGTACCTGTGTTTATTTATTATGTCATAATGATTCTAACCGCAGTATTCCATGAAGAATAATTAAAAATTTTAATCGCGGTAAGTGCATACCTACGTTTCGTGATGTTCCACCAACATGACTGGCTGTAAAAATCACGCGAGCATAACCGTGGTCAATGACTTTATCTTTTTTTTTTCAACTAAAAAGCAGAACTTCTTTTGAAGAACCATTTCAAATATTATGCTACACTTCCATTCCATATCTTGTATGAACATTCGACATTCAAATTTTTCAAATTATTTATTTACTTGCAAAACAACATTTAACATTATTATACAATATACATTTAAGAATAGCCCCACTGCATCTCTCCCCGTGCATGTCTCAAAAGGCGACTAAGGGATAAGGGCAAAATGCCGTGCTAAAGGGGCGACAGGCTCGCCACCTCTCAATGATGAGCAGGTGGATCTTCCTTTGTGCCTTACACGCTGCTTGATAGATATCTTGCCCGAATACTTTGCGAAACGTGGTGGTCGGCGTTGTGCTGTAATTTACCTGTGTTCTTGCAGCACAACACCGATTATTCTGCTTACCCCGATTGTCGGGATTCAGCGTGTGTGATATGTATGTATATGTATACATTTAAATAATTATTAGCAATGAAAAGAATTTATCCACGGAGGAACCCCTGCCCCCTAAACTACCGCAAGCCGTATTATAGGGGGCAGGTAATTGTCTATGTTTACAGAATTGCTTTCACGTCACGAGTCATGAGCACAGATGGACAGTGGACTAACATTGCACGCAAGTTTATAGTAGTCGAACGACGCGAGTGAGCCCAATTAGCGACGAGTGAAATGTGTGTAGCCGACATGAAATGAAGGGAAGCACTGACATGGCACCTAGTTCACCCTGTGTTATGGGCTGACATCACGGATGTTGTAGGTGATGTAGCCAACCGTGTCAGGTTCCATAAAAAAAAAAAAAAAAAAGAGCGTCGACTGACTCTGACTGACGAACCAATCGCGTGAAGCGTCGTCCGTCGCCGTCGATCGACGTCACATCCCGTCAAACCAACCAATGAAAAGTGAGCTCATGACTCGTGAAACACGTGATCATAAATTGCACTAACATCATCACCGCTATTATAATGCAATAATTACTTACAGTTATAATAACTGAACTCAGCAGAATCACAATTGAAGGGCACAGGGGAAGCACAAGCTCAGTCCATTTCTTGCTAAAACGAATTATTGATGCAGTTTTGTAGGCAATTTCGGGTACTATCCTGTGGTCAAGCGCAACTGGCGATAAAGTGGCCCAGTCCGCCACAATAGGCGTGGGAAAAAACGCTATACAGGCGAATAAGGAGCTTTGTCCACAATTTATAAAGCGCGAATGGCAAGATTTTTTTTATTTTTAACAGTGGCAACTAAATAATGAATTGTCATTTCGTACTGTCACTTGCGTCAAAATCAGCTGTTATTTGTGGATTCGGTTTGTGAAAGTATTTTCTCACCATTTCAAAGAAAATAGAAAATAATATGAATCTGGTTCAAGATATTAGGAGAACTTTCAGGATATAAGTAAATTGTCGTAATTGGTAGTTGCTTTAGTTTCTATAATAAAAGGTTATGAAAATATACACAAACTTTTATTTTCATATAAATCAACTTCAATTTACAGGGGATAAACAGGTTTTGTCCAGGAACTTAGCCTGTTTTTTCCCACAGAGTTAATGAGTTAAGGTAGAAAATATTTTTTTTCTACTAAACCATAAAGAATGATTCCAAATCTATAATCAAATTTAAAACTAGATTAGACATGCCAGTACGTGACCAAATATTAAGTGTGTAATTCAAACACTTGATTTTTTATTACCGTTTCAATCCTTTAAAACGCTCTTCTGTAAACTTTACTTTTTGTGACTGAGCTCGTTCTTCCCCTGTGCCCTTCAATTAATATTTCAGATTAACAAAAATAATTAAATCTAGACCTAAAAATAACTAAATTAACTATAAAAAGAAATCTAACAATAAATAAAAATAGTCGTCCATAGGGACCATAGGCATGGTCCCCATGACGGTCGCGCTCCCCCTCTGGATCGCCAGGCTGATCCGCTGGTTGAAATACGCCCGAGCACGGCGGCGCGCGGCGGTCACCAGACGCGTCAATAAGTAGTTTTCCCAATTTCTTGGAAAAGCTGATCGCGTCCGGGCTCCATGCCCCAAGAGTATCTACAGCAAAGGCCACAAACTCGTGAAACTGTACTTGAAAAATGAAATGAAATAAAATGAAATGAAATGAAATGAGTTTATATATCTCATCCAATACACACACACACAGTAGATACAGTAAAAACACAATACGGACAAGACAAATTGGACCTGACACAGCCTTTGTCCCTCACCACCGAGCCCGGAAGCCGGTGAGAGGGACGCTGATTTTAAGTCAGGCCCAAGTACACAACACAAATAATATTCTAATATACCCTAACACAAACATATACATAACAACCAGAGAAAAATGAGAAGGAGAAGTCTTAAAACTACAGTACACAAAGCACAATAACAAACACAACAATCCATCCGTCCGGTCCGTCTGTCGGTCCGCACGTCATAAGAATACATTTTGGAGGCATAAGGCCTTGATTTCATTTCAGTAACATTTTTAATTGTTGGTTAAATATACATTTCCTTAATTTACATTAGTACTTATTACATTTCTTTTATTACTTTTAAATCTGTGTTTCTTAGTATGAGTGAGAGTACGTATTCATGTGAGCCTGAGTGAATGTGTTTGTTTGTGCGACAAACTTGGATGCGTTAGGAGTTAGGACACAATTTGAAAGAGTTCATCAGTTTTTACACGACCAAGTTTTCAGCCTCGGTAGCTCAGTGGTAAGGTCGGTCGACTGTTGTTAAGCAACGCTGAGCGCGGTCAGTACTTGGATGGGTGACCGCTCGACCGTTGGAGGCTGACCGTGGTTCGGATTCCACGTTAAACTGTAGGTTCCTTCCCTTCTTACCTCACAAGGTGGTAGGGTTTATCCCGGCCGGATTGGTACCACCGCACTGAGCGAAACGTCGGTCGAAACGGATCTGTAAATAGTTCGCGTTTTCCGTCCAGTTCAGTGTAGCCGACATGAAATGTAGGGAAGCACTGACATGGCACCTAGTTCACCCGGTGTTATGGGCAGACATCACAGATGTTGTAGGTGATGTAGCCCACCGTGTCAGCAGTTTGCATAAAAAAAAAAGTTCAAACAACCACTGGTGAATAGATTTTTTGAATAAGAGTATATTATATCCACTATTATATACCTGGTAGAAGGATCCAGTTTTTTCACCACACAGGGGCGAAGGAAGGAGTGGGCTCTTTGTGCAAATGTTGTGTTAGCAAGCGGCACCACCACACATGCAGATGCACTATACAAACCTCATACAAGCCACGACAGTGTCTGTTCATCCCTTTAGTTAATGCACTATTTTTAATTAAAAAATAACTTTTTTCAGACGCCGAGAGTTCGTTAAGGCGGCGGCGCGGCGAAGGGGCGGCGGCGTCGCGCGTCGGACCAATTAAAACACGAGATGCTGGCTAGGCTACACTGAATAGCGGGATCTGAAAAGCGGCGGGTGGCCGAGTGGTTTGGGCATCGGCTTCTCCTGCGAGAGGTCCGCGGTTCGAATCCCGTCGGCGTGTACCAATGATTTTTTTTCTGACGGAGAAAATTATGTGCATACCTACACCTGCTGCTTCACCGTTCGGAACCGGTGTAAAACTGTAGGTCCCTTCCCTTGCCCCTTACTAGGTGGTAGGCTCAAATTGTAGCCGACTGGGTTGGTACCACCGTACTGGATGTAAGATGGCCGCATAGGAGCCTCGGTTGTGTTCTCCTCTAGTCCAGTATAGCCAGCAATCCAAGGAAGTCTCCGGTATGGCACCTACCTTCTCGGAGGTGATATTGGCTGGTCGGAGCATGCGCTTCGGCCCCTCCAACTCAGCCACCCATACCGGATTAGATAAAAAAAAAATTAATCAGGAGGATGGATACAGATCGCGCCCGATCGGTGTTTCTTTTATTGAAAGCGCAACGTGGCGCCTAATCACCCGTGTCTAACAACGCCCATGGGCATTCAGTCGTATGGAGGGGGGGGGGGGGGGGGGGATTGATAGTGCCATGCCGGCCTGACAGGTGCCAATTCACGCACCTCTTGAAAGGACCGATTGGGGTGAAATATATGGGCAGGGAGAGCTTTCCAGAATTTACCGGTTCTGTAGAGGAAACATCTGAAAACTAAATTGTACGCATCTGCAGCAAGTCCAGCGTGTAGGGATGCCATCCCTAATTAAACATTATGTTGCATTCGATCTAGTTAAATAAATAAATAATAATATAATACACTCTATTTGTTTTTGTGATTTTACACATTGTAAATTAACTAGTTACAAATTGTTAACATTGTAATTAACAATATATTATGTAAACTTTTTATAAAAAATCGGCCAAGTGCGTGTCAAACAAAAAAGGAGAAGCAAAGAAAAATGAAGCTGCTAACACTGGTTGGTGAGGAATAAGATGATGAATGGCATCATGGTACAATATTACTAATACCTTTCTCACCATTATAAGACTTGGTTGGTTACCACAATAAATGGAAACCTGTTATTAGCCGTAGATCTATTTCAGTTGTAAAATAAAAATATAATTAATATTGCACAAAACCGCTGTCGCGTCGCTGGTTAGTGTACCTAGTTGCTAAGTTTAATGAGTACATCAGATATACATAATAAGCGAGTGCATAAGGTATAGGAGTCTCCTTCCTGGAACCTTCCAGCAAACTTGTTATATGCAGACAGTTTTTATGAGATTCATTGTACTTACCTGGATTTTTTTGTAATTCAGATCTACGTAGAAGGGTTGGTAGTCTAGTAGTTATGATAACACCTCCCTCTCATACGAGAGGTCGAGGTTCGAAACCAGGTGCATGCAGCACGAGCAGACGAGGGTTAAGTACACCAAGCACTGGACTGCTAGAGAGGTGAGCTGAGCATTGATGAAACTCGGCGAATATCTGAGTAATATATATTTTTTTGTATCCGTGATGTCAACTCATAACTCCGGGTGAACTAAGTGCAATGTCAGTGCTTCCCTTCATTTCATGTCGGCTACACTGAACTGGACGGAAAACACGAACTACTTACATAGCCGTTTCGACCAACGTTTCATTCAGTGCGATGGTACTAATCAGGGCGGGATAAATACCCTACCACCTAGTAATGTAAGAAGGGAAGGGACTTACAGTTTTACGTGGAATCCGAACCATGGTGAGCCTCCAACGGTCTAGCGGCCACCCATCCAAGTACTGACCGCGCCCAGGTGTTCTTAACAACAGTCGACCGACCGCACAACTGAGCTAACGAGGTTGACATTAATAAAACCCTGTGATAGACAGATAGACGGACGCACGACTCACACTACAACTTTGGTGCGCGCGGTTCTCCTCCTTGAAGTATCAAGGAACGAACCTAAAAAAAAGTATGAATTACCTATCACAAAATTACCGTAAATCCCAGCTCTCTTCCCACTTTACTCAGCATAAAATAAAATACGCAGTGGATCGTTACGAAGTCAGTTAAAAAAGCTTGATAAGGTACTTTTGCAATACTCACCGCATAATGAACATTATTCCCCTGACAACGAAGCGTGTGCGCGGCGACAGAAATAAAATATTAAAACTAATTTTAATCAAAGAACTCCAAGCACAGGTGGAAACTTTTTAATGAAATAAAATCTGAGCACGTACGGCGAAGTTTTAACGAGGCCACTAAAGAGTGGGAACCTCTCAATCATATGTCTCTTGGCGAGTATGACCGGATACGCGGAACACGCCTTTGTAGTCGGCAGAAGAATTCTTCGAACTGCACGCCTCTCTAAATTTTATCTTGCGTCGCACTGCAAAGTTTTGGAATGGGCTTCCGGGGAATATCTTTCCCTATTCCTACAATCCACTGATCATCAAATCGCGGGTTAAGCCTTTCCCCAGCGACATTGCTCCGCATTCAAGCCTGACTGGCACGTCCTGGTGGTTGAAATTGGCTGCGCCTGAGGCTCCGACTTCGAACACAGCCACCCAGTTCGGGTGCAATAACCCCTACGTAGGCGTTATTTTGGAATAAAAGCTTCCAAGGAGTTTTCGTTGAGAGTGCCTCGACGTTTCAGACCAAACTTCACCATTCGAAGCCGAGCCGGTGTAAAACAGTAGATCTCTTCCCTTGCCCCTTACTAGATGGCAGACTCAAATTATTGTAGTCGACTGACTTGGTACCAGCGTACTGCATGAAAGATGGCCGCATAGCAGCCTCGGCTGTGTTCTCCTCTAGTCCAGTATAGCCAGCAATCCAGGGAAGTCTCCGGTATGGCACATACCTTCTCGGATGTGATATTGGCTTGTCGGAGCATGTGTTTTGGCCCCTCCGACTCAGCCACCCATACCGGATTACATAAAAAAAACTTGAGTAATCATGATGGTGGAACACGTTTGTGGCGAAAATTTGAGCCACACAAACAAACGACTATGCGTCTCAAATACCTTTTTATCTGACTACGGCGAAGCCAAAAGAAACCAAGTCGGTCACATTTTCAGCTTAACACCTATAAGCCCCATGCGCTTCTCCCATCCCCCAAAGGTAATGCATATTTAATTTTATCAGTGAGCTAATATGTATTCTACTAGAGTAGGGTTGCTATTCGTCCCGGTACACCGGGACTTGCCACCACTTTAGAATCTCAGTCCCGGACGTCCCGCCTGACCACCAAATGTCCCGGTCGGGAAACAAAAGCCAGTTAGTTTTATCCATACTAATATTATCAAAAAAAACTTCAAAGGGTTTAGTGTTTGTTCTTATTTCCTAACACTCCTTACAGAGCGTTTCATGCATCATAAGACCGCATATTTCAGTCGCTGTATATATATTATATTCTCTATATAATATCCTCTATATAATATTGTATATATATATAGACAACGAACGTTCAGTGGAGACTCACTATCTGTGAGCTTACAGAGCTGCGTGGATCGTTCTGAATCGGACACTATTCTGGGGCCTATAATTTATTGGCTATGGACTTTTAAAACAATTGCCTACCTAATTATCTAATAGAATTTATGCATAAGTAAAAGATACCTTACATCTAAAATTTAATTTAATATTCATAAAACAGGTAGATGCTGCATTTCCCCGCTCAACCAACTTTTCTTAGGTTTTGATACAGTGTCCCGGTCAGCACCTTTATGGCAATCCTATACTAGAGGCATCGCTACGGAGAAATAGAGCGAAATTGTGTCTCAACAGCTGAGGTATGAGGTAAGGTAGCGGGGCGGCGGAGCACACAACCGCGGTTGGTAGGTAAAATAAATAATAGGTCAAATTATACAGCTCACCATTCTACTTTCCATATTTCCACTGAAGCCTTATAAAACAACCATATCATTTCTCCCAGCTTCCCAACTTCCCTCCACAATGTAAAAGCGAGGACAATACCGGGAATACCTGGAAGGATCGCGCCTCATTACAATTTAATTGAGAATTCCCGTAAATTTGCAGTGCGTGAACTTGTGCACCGGCAGACAAAGCTTTTGTAGAACTTCAGAATGTAACTGGAGAACAAGCTTAATTCAATTTTGTAGGAAGTATTTTTTTATGGAAACTGCCACGGTTGGCTACATCACCTACAGCATCCGTGATGTCAGCCCATAACAGCTTAATGAACTAGGTGCCGCGTTAGTGCTTCCCTTCGGTCGAGCCGGCTACACTGAACTCCACGGAAAACACGAACTATTTATAGTAAGGAAAATAAATGGCGACAATTTTTTTTTTTCACGCAACGAAAAACCGCCAGGGACCGATGTTTACCGGTATAAGTGGCGAGTGGCCGAGTGGTCCGGGCGTCTGCTGCTCTTACGAGATCTGAGGTTCTAATGCGGTCGGCGTGTACCAATGAGTTTTTTTTTTCTGACAGAAAAATTTACGTGCATACGTACACTTGCTGCTTCACCGTTCGGAACCGGTGTAAAACTGTAGGTCCCTTCCCTTGCCCCTTACTAGGTGGTAGGCTCAAATTGTAGCCGACTGGATTGGTACCGCCGTTCTGGATGTAAGATATCCGCATTGCTGCGTCGGCTGTGTTCTCCTCTAGTCCCGTATAGCAAGCAATTCAAAGGAAAGTCGGCTAACTACATGGCTATGTAAGGCACCTAACTACACGGAGATGATCTTGGCTGGTCGGAGCATATGCTTTGCCCCTCTGACTTAGTCATCTATATCGGATAACGTTAAAAAAAAGACGAAACTAAAACACATACAATGGAGCTGACAGCGATATCAGTAGTGGCAATGGACGCAATATTCCGATAATTCATTCACTCTGAAGGTTCGTTCGCTGTGAAACGACGCGACGCAACAAACTGCTGCACCGAGGTACCATGCCAACTGCACTGGTTAGGTCTTGTAAAAATATCACTATTCGTAATACCTACCAAACTACGTTGAAATTATAATACAAATACCAATTACAACGCAATATTAATATTGTAGGGTTTCGTTTCGAATTGAAAATTTATCGGAAACTGGCAACACTTCAACTTCGCCTTCCACCTGCTTAAAAAACAGACTATACCTATGTACGATGCTTTCACGAGTCATGAGCACACTTTTCATTGGTCGGTTTGACGGGATGTGACGTCAACGGCGCCGACGCTTCCCGCGATTGGTTCGTCAGTCAGCGTCAGTCGGCGCTCGTCGCCTATTGGGCTCACACGCGTCGTTCGACTACTATACACTTGCGTGCACTTGCGTCCACTGTCCATCTGTGCTCATCATGACTCGTGAAAGCAACCCTAAGTATTGAAAGAAACAAACAAACAAACAAATATCTGTGACAGACGGACGGACACAGGAGAGATCTTATAATGTTTTTTTTTATGGAAGCTGACACGGTTGGCTACATCACCTACAACATCCGTGATGTCAGCCCATAGCACCGGGTGAACTTGGTGCGATCTCAGTGCTTCCATTCGGTCGTGCCGGCTACACTGAACTGGACGGAAAACACTATTTACATAGCCGTTTCGACCGACCTTTCATTCAGTCCGGTGGTACCAACCCGGGCGGGCTAAACCCTACCACCTAGTAATATAATAAGGGAGTCATATCGCTTAGTCGCCTTTTACGACATACACGGGGATATATGCAGTGGGGTTATTCCTTTTAAGTACCGGCCCTACACGGTACGGTATGGTTCCGTGGATTCCCCCAAAATCGTGATGTCTTCAAAGACTATCCGGAACATCTGTTTAATATCACAAAACTAATTAATCTGTAATCGCTAGTCCGTTTGAACAGACACGAGCCGTTCACCGTCCGATGTTCAATGTTCACGTGAATGCGTTCATTGTTACCACGTGGCGCAATTAGATTTTCAATGAATTTCCTACCGGCTGAAGCGGCGGCTGCGCTGAGCGAAGTGGTGCGTGAGCTAGCTATTCTATGTTCTAATTTCAATTTTAAATTTTAAAGTTAGAATTTACATACCACACGCTGTATTTATTTATTTATTTATTTATTTATTTATTTATTTAAGGTTCACCAACCACAGGTCGGACACATTTACATTCAAGTATGTATAATTACAACGTGTTTAGAGCTATAGCAGGCCTCACGCACTCTATGTACTTGCGCGCGCTAACTACCTACCGCCCGGCGGGCCGCGCCGCCGCGCCGGCGGCGGTCTATTTCAGTAGAAATTTGTAAGCCGAGCGAAACATACCTACACGCTCGCCCACGCAACTGCGCGTAGCTGCAAAGCAATGATGCACTTTACACTCGATCTTTTAGGTACATTTTCGAACGCAGCGATTGGCGACGTGAAGCAGTAGGCTATTAAAGCCGAAGGTATGGAACTTTTTCTATGGAGTGATTTATCTGTTACGAAGTAACTATTAAGTAATCTGTGGCTATAGTGTGAACCCAATGACGGGCAAACACCTCCTTCAATATTTGCTGGCATCATTTTCTACATTGCTTAATTAAATTATCCTGTATCCCGGTAAGCAGGGTAATCGGTGTTGTGCTGCAAGAACTCTGGTATATTACAGGACAACACCGACCGCCGACCACCACGTTTAGCAAAGTTTAGGACAAGATAACTATCCAAGCAGCAAGTAAGGCACTAAGACCCACCTGCCGCGTGACTCGACGGAAGGAACGCGCCGAGGTGAGAGGTGGCTATCCTGTCGCCCTTTAGCACGGACCCTTGTCCTATTCCTTGGTCGCCGTTTACGAAATGCACGGAGAGAGATGCAGAATGATAATGATTGACTTTTGTTGAACTCATTAATCATATTTTTATTCATTTCAGTCAGTCAGTCAGTCAGCGTGTAAGCGTCCACTGCTGGACATACGCCTCTCCAATTTTCCTCCAGTCCTCCCGGCCTTCAGCGGTACGGAACCACTGCTTTCCGCCGACGTACTTGATGTCGTCGTCCCACCTGGCAGGTGGTCTTCCCACACTCCGTTTTCCTGTCCACGGCCGCCAGTGTAGGACACGGTTACTCCAGCGGTCGTCGTCTCTTCGGCTGACGTGCCCAGCCCATTGCCACTTGAGCTTAGCCACCCGGTATCCAATATCGACTACTTTGGTTTATTCATTTAATAATGTTTATTTTAAATTTAAAAAAATCCACTGCGACAGTGAACGCGCAAGAAATACCGCCAGCAATTAATCTTAAATAATAATAATTTGTCACGTTGGCTCCCCAAATATGTTTTTATAAATCAATTCTCACCGCCACCGCTCAATTCCAGTATTATTTGTTCCAAGCACAATAATTATTTCTCCTCAATGTCCAATATGTTCCAACAGGCGTCGTAGCTCCATTATGATTTTATTGTCATGTCCGATTACGATTCGCTCATTTTCCAGCCTTCCACATTCGTGTGTCTACTGATCTCAAATGAATAATGATATCTGCTCGCGCGGATAAAGCGTGTCAGAGACGATGAAAATACTATAATGCCATAAAATACTGTAATGCCATAAAATACTGTAATGCCATAAAATACTGTAATGCCATAAAATACTGTAATGCCATAAAATACTGTAATTCCATAAAATACTGTAATGCCATAAAATACTATAATGCCGTAAAATACTTTTTTTAATGGAAACTGACACAGTTGGCTGCATCATCTACAACATCCGTGATGTCAGCCCATAGCACCGGATGAACTAGGTGTCGTGTCAGTGCCTTCCTTCATTTCATGTCGGCTACACTGAATACTATCCTAATGCTTCGGTGGTTCGTCCATGTTGGAAGAATGGATGTTAAGAAACTAGCGAATTAAGAAAATGGAACGAATGTGAGTGGAAGAGTCGGGAAGGGTCGCCCTAGCTAGACGCTCGTACCAAACCAGATCGGGCATGTGCTCAAAAAGGATCAGGTGCGTAGTACCCGTACCCGACGAACATGCATGAAGAACATTATGGGAGTGGAAGAGGCGGCAGAAGGGTACCAGGATCGTGGCACGTGGAGATCCATTGTCTCTGCCTACCCCACCGGGAAACAGGCGTGGCGCTATGTATGTATGTATGCCATAAGATAAATAATGGTGTAGTTCTAGTTGGTATGCCTTAATATATGTAAGATCAAATATTTATCCTAACATTATTACATGTGAAATATACTTTTTATTAGTAACCAGTCTATTTCTACATAATAATTCTGCAGAAGTATTTGCTGATAAAATAAACATTTTTATCATCGGTGAATAATAAAGTAATTCCTAATACAATAATACTAAATCGGACTCACGCACCTAAGTAGGTTTCCGCACCACCGTCCGTCCGTACCGTAATTTTAGAGCTTTAGTGCTTGCCCTATAATGACCTATAATATACAAAGTTTTACGCTTGTATGTATATACGTGGGGCACACTAAAAGTTTCCGGAATTAATAAGAATAAAATACTATTAAAGGTCAAAAATTAATTTATTTTTTCTCAAAATATTCTCCCTTTGCGTAAATGCACTTTTTCATACGATTAAACCAATTTTGAAAACTTTTGTGCCACTCCTCCGTGGTGACCTCAGAAACGTGTTTTTCATATTCTTCGACAGCCTCTTCTGGTGATGAAAATCGTTGACCGCGTAATTGGTTCTTAATTTTTGGGAACAGAAAAAAGTTACAAGGTGCCGTCACCTGTTACTATGTCCCACACCAAATTTGAAGCGCCTTTGTTGCATCTGGTAAGCATGGCATTGCACCAAGTGACGCGGTGCGTTTTTTGAGCCTCGGTCAAATTGTGTGGGATCCACCGCGAGCACAGCTTTCTCACACCCAAATGTTTGTGTAGGATTTATTGTATTTGACTCATGCCTATGTCTAAGGATGCCCGAATCTCATGGTAGGTCACATGCCTGTCTGTTTCGATCATACGGCGCACAGCATCGATGTTTTTGTTGTTCACAGCGGTGAACGGGCGACCATCGCGAGATTCGTCACTGAGATTGACACGACCGCGCTTGAATTCTGCAAACCAGCAATAAATAGTCGTCTTGCATGGTGCTTTATCGCCAAAAGAAGACTGAAGCCGAGCGAGGCTCTGATGAGCTGTCAAATTACACTGAAAATCGTAGAAAATCATACTACGAAAATTTTCCCGGGTTAAATTTATGTTAATGTAGACACGCAATTTTTAAAATGGCGCCACAATGGAAAAACAATTGACAGTCACATGAAACAAACTGCATTCTACAGCCAAAGAGTTCCATTTTCAAATGTTGTAATTACTTTTTAAATATTGTTTATGTAAGTGGCCAATTCCGGAAACTTTTAGTGTGCCCTATGCATAACCGATTTTATGATATAGCAATTACAAAATAAGTTGAAAAAAAAATGTTTCTTGTATAAACTGCCCTAATTTTTGAACTTTTGACGTGATGACGTCACGTCTTATAAATTGATGAACACCGGCTGCACACACGAAAAAGTGTCACGTTCCATCTGAGCCTGTGTGTGCAAGCGAGAGCGCGTAACAAGCGATAGAGAGGCACAATCGGCCCAAGCGTCATCACGTAAAACTATCGTCCGTAAACCGACTTTACAGAGAACCAATTTTTTTTTAATTATTTGTTCTGTATTCTGTATTCTATGAAAATTTCAACCGGCCACCTATTACGCTTCAAAAGATTCATCCCTTTAAAAGGTAGAACAGACCGACGGACAGACGGACGGACGGCGTAGACTTCGTTCCTTACGGGTACGGAAACCTAAAAAGCAGTGGCCGCAATACCGATCCCTGAGGGACTCCACATGTTAGTTCCTGTAAGTTCGCAGAAATAATATTGAAATTACTGATATTACTTCCTCATACTGTTTTCGTATATACAAGATTTGATTGATTCTAATGCTTTAGTCAGTCAGTGTTTATGTTTCAAATACACCTCTACAATTTTTCTCCAGTGCTCCCGGCCTTAAACGCTACGGAACCACTGATTTCATTTGCTTTAACTCAATGACATAGCATTTTAATGTTCAATGCCCGCATTGCTTAGCGTATAATACGAGGTATAATATATTTTGTATGCTAACAGTGAACAGAATAACAGAATTTGGATGGTTTAGTTAGATCCATGCTTAGATCACTGACACACAGCTTATCGCGGTCGGGATGTCAAAACAGGCTTATGTTGGTGACAAGCTGATTACTTGATTATCGCTATAGCTGACCCTCACCGCAGCTTATGAGGTTTGCTCCCAGATTATCCAGGCGAATGCATTATACACAGTTATTAATTCAACCAAATTAAACGGCTCACGATCACGATTGCCCACTAAATTGCTAGTCGGTCGACTGTGGTCGTGATTAATAAGCACACCTGGGTGGGCGCGGTCAGTACTGGGATGGGTGACCGTGGTGCGAGTTTCCCTTTAAACTGTAGGTCCCCTTCCCTTCTTACCTTACAAGGTGGTAAGGTTTAACCCGCCCGGGTTGACACCACCGCACCGAATGAAAGGTCAGTTGAAACGGAAACGGTTGAGCGGAAGTATGGATTATTTATTGGAAATTACTTAATATAATACTTATAAGGTAGGTACTAACAAAACATTGTGACTTGCGAAGTTTTGTTTGTCAGTTCTTCTTCGCATTGAATTTAGAACTGGCGGAATTTTCGACATGTCCAAGCGTAGGTTACCTACCTATGGATGAAATTATACAATAAACAATAAACAATTTGAGTTTCATCGAATTCGGATGAGCGGTTTAAGAGGTTAGATTTAGATTTAGATTTAGATTTAGATTTTTTATTAATAATAATTTTTCATATTACAAGTCATGAAGTCATACAATAATTATTACACCTAAAAATATTTATATTATTATAGAATAATATAGAATTTTTGTGTATATAAAAAATAATATAAAATTCAACAATATACCAATTACATATGGCCTTTTATTTGTTATCCTATTATCCTATTTATATTATTATTTCATGATATCATCACGGTCTAAGAACTCCTCTGCGGAGTAGTATGCTTTGGTGACCAGAAACTCCTTGAGCTTAGATGAGAAGATACCGTCCGAAGGAGCATTTCGAATAGATTCACTCAGCCTATTCCAGATGGTGGGCCCAATCACAGTTACCGACCTTTCCGATTTTGTAAGACGATGCTTTACACTACGTAATTGGTCGCGAGATCGAGTCGGGTAGCTATGACTGACTCCGTTGATCTGAAATAGGCTGAGGTTACGTCTCACGTACTTAGCGACCTCCATGATGTACGCGCCTGGCAATGTGATGATACCGAGGTCCCGAAACAATTCACGCGCAGGAGTATCAAACGGTACTCTGGCTAAAATGCGAACTGCACGCTTCTGCATGCGAAAGACTCGATCACGCTCTGCAGCTCGACCCCACAGCTCGATTCCATAGGTCGCTAAAGAATGAAAATAGCCGTAGTATGCTTTGAGTAGATCCTCTATATCGAGCGTCGGGGCAAGCCGCGACAGTGCAAAACAAGCTCGACCGAGTCTGTCACACAGCTGATCGATGTGCCGCTCCCACTTCAGCCCAGAGTCCACAAACAAACCTAGAAATTTAACATTGTCTACCTGCGGGATTTCAATACCATCACACTTAACCGTAAGTTTGTTGCGGGGAACACCACGGAGGCAGAAGTGAACTACGTGAGTTTTCTCCAAGTTTAACACCATTCCATTCGAGCGGAACCATCCCACCAAGCCTCTCACTGCCGATGAAATTTTTTTCTGAAGGTCATCCACTGATGGCGCATGTACAACTACGCTCGCATCATCAGCGAAGAGAACGAATTTACCTTCTGGTACTGCGGAGGGTAAGTCGTTTATTAGTATTAAGAAAAGGTAATTGCCGGCAGCTGAACCTTGCGGGACTGCGATGTTGCCAATTTTAGCAGGAGCTGATCGCACGCCACCACCGTCGACGACCTGTACCCGGTCTGAGAGGAAGGAGGCGATCAAGTTCAGAAACGGACCTCTGATTCCGTAGTGCTCGAGCTTGGCGAGCAGTAGCGGGTGATCTACTAGGTCAAATGCGCGGGATAAGTCACAAAAGACTGAGGCGACCTGACTCCCGGCCTCAAGATGATTCATCACCGTGTTCTGTAAATCACGAGCAGTATCCACGCAGGATCGACCCGCTTGGTACGCATACTGGTTTGGATTAAGAAGATTTTCATTGTCATAATATGCTCTTAACCTGCTGCATATGGCAAGCTCGAGCACCTTGGAGAACATAGGTATTATTGAAATTGGGCGGTAGTTTTTCATCTCCTCCTTCCTCCCTTTCCCTTTGTACACAGGTGTGACTCTTATGTTTTTCAAGGAGCTGGGATAATGACCTTTACGAATACAACAGTTCAGCTGATTGCAGATTACCTCGATTACTACAATAGGCATAGTATGTAGGAGGTGACAGGGCATTTCATAAAAATCTTTTGTAGGTTTTTTTTTTATTTGCGCAATGGTTTCAATCATCTCATCGACAGTGAGCGGCAGAAAGCGCAAGGAGCGGTCGGCGCACGGTGTGAATAGCGCCAAATATTGCAACGCTGCGGGAACGTCAGTATTTACAGCGTAGTTATCAGCTGTATGGATGTAGAATTTATTTAGTTCACTAGCGAGCCGCACGGGTGCGTCATCACCGCGGTGTCCGACCACGCTCTCCATCAAGATGTCGAGCGGATCACATTTACTCTTCTTTCTACATGTCTCTGAGCCTATCACGTTCCACACCGCCTTGGCAACGTTAGTACTTTTCACTATTGTGTTTTTTACAAAGTTTTTACGTTTAGAAAGTAGCATATTACTATATGATGCCTTATATGAGTTTAATGATTGACTAACAAGGGTGTTGGTGGAAAATTTTTCGTGCAAGTAATACAACTCCGAGAGTAAGTACCTGACCGTGATAATTTCATCATCTACCCATTTTAAAACAGGTTTTCGTTCAGGTACACATTTAACAGGGAAATGATTGTCAAATAAGTGTTTTATCACAGTCATGGTTTTGTTGAAGGTCAGATCAACAGAGATCGAACACATGTGTTTTAAAATTAGCGTATTCCAATCATACATACACAGGGCTTCAATAAAACTGATGGTATTTTGTTCACTAAATATTCGTTTTTTAACTGTGGGGTTTTTATTACAGATTTTATATGTTATATAATTAAGTTTAATTAATTGAGCGTCATGATCAGAGAGACTAGATTTGTAAGGCTCAATAGATATGTCAGAGCTTGGCCAATCTGTGTATGCGTGATCAATTAGTGAGGAGCAATCACCGCTTACTCTTGTAGGGAAATTAATAAGTTGCTGCATGTTATATTGAGATATGCAATCAATTAGGTCACATTTATTTTTTGATCGTTCTAATAAATTCACATTTAGATCACCAACTAAAATTATGTTTTTAAAATGCTCCTTTCTTTGGATTAAGTTATGAAGGAACATACATACATACAGAAATGATGTATAAAAATCTTCAATTTAGATTTAGTTATCATACATAGAGTCTACCTTGAAGTCTACAAACGCAATATCTCGTAAAACAAAGTAACTTACTCCTTAACTTAAGTTTACTTAAGTTTATTGTATAATGTCATCCAATAGGTATAGGTAACCTACGCTTGGACATGTCGAAAATTCCACCAGTTCTAAATTCAATGCGAAGAAGAACTGACAAACAAACTTCGCAAGTCACAATGTTTTGTTAGTACCTTATAAGTATTATAATTAAAGTAATTTACAATAGTTAACCCATACTACCGCTCACATTAAAATTTACAGCATAAACATGAATACTCAAGAATCTGACCACTCTGCCTATTTACATGACCTATATCTGGTGTATAGTGCCATCGTCAATTTTGATACTCCATAATCAAGTCAAATATAAAACAATTAGTCTATGTTTATTACAAAGAAATGTAATAAGTCATATTAGTCATACTTTTGGAGATTAGGGACACAATCGTACCTTCAGGTTTCAACACCTTACAGCGAACACCCTGTATAGGAAAATTAGAGGTTAATTTTCCAAATTTAGACATTTATGAAGAAGTTTTCTTTGAGTTATTAATTGGTTTAACCTTTAGGCGCTTCTTCTTGGATTAATAATTCATACAAATTGGTTAAAATTTCACGTCTTGACTTCAAAGAAATGTTTTGTTCATTTATATCGTTCCTCTTGGCTTTTGTCCATGAGGAATACTTGAATGTAAATTTTAAAACACCTTGAACTTCAGTCTGAAATACATTATTATGATGAGGAATAATTAATACAAATAGATATTCATTAGATTATAATTTCTCCTTGATTGTCCTAATGACCTCATCAATAAAAACGGACTGAGTGAAAGGAAAAAAATGTACTTATTTCAATATTCGCGATTTGAACAAATGGTCAACCGGTATTGGACGCGGGGGTCATTCATTTTCGAGGGATAGTAAGGGTGGGCAGTGCGACTGATCTAGGGTAAAACCTAGTAAATTATTTAGAACAAAACATACCCTTTGAGAATAGACTATTTTTAAACTAGCATGGGTGGCTGTGCCGAGGAACCAATAGTTTTTTTTATGGAAACTGACCAGGTTGGCTACATCACCTACAACATCCGTGATGTCAGCCCATAACACCGGGTGAACTAGGTGCCATGTCAGTGCTTCCCTTCATTTCATGACGGCTACACTGAACTGGGCGGAAAACACGAACTATTTACATAGCCGTTTCGACCGACGTTTCGCTCAGTGCGGTGGTACCAACCCGGCCGGGATAAACCCTACTACTTAATAAGGTAAGAAAGGAAGGGACCAACAGTTTTACGTGGAATCCGAACCACGGTCAGCCTCCAACGGTCGAACGGTCAGCCATCCAAGTACTGACCGCGCTCACCGTTGCTTAAGAACAGTCGACTGACCGCACCACTGAGCTAGCGAGGCCGACAACAGAGCCAACCGTGCAGTCGACAGAGCCAAGCACACCTCTCTTTGCGAACGACGAAGCTCAGTGCATGAGATGCCATGCCAGCAAGTTTGTGGGCTGTTGCAGGGCTGTTACGACATTTTTGAACATCACCGTGTAAGAATTATTATAGAATGTTCTTAATGCACACATATAAATGTATTTATTTGTATGGTAAATATAAAAGTACAAGCTGTGCCCGCGGCTCCGCCCGCTCTCATATTTCACTTCACTGCTAACCTCATAAGCCATTTAGCGTGATAGTAAGTAGCCTATAGTTGATGGGAAGAATCAAGCTATCCGTAGAATTTTGTTTTATTAAAATCGGTTCAGTGGTTCTCGAGTTATAAGCGGACAGACAGACACTCAGACAGACAGAAAGCAGACGTTGGATTTTATTATGAAAATGAAATGAAATGAAATGAAAATATACTTTATTGCACAAAAAGTGACAAAAGGCGGACTTAAAGCCTAAGGGCATTATCTGCCAGTCATACCTGGGATTGTGAGTAGGGTAGATGGGTAGTGCGGAAAATTAAATGAGATTTTTTTTTTTTTAAGGTTACAAAACTAAACAATAAAACATAGATAATAGTAATAACATACAACTAAATACATTCGTGATTTACATACATACAAGTTCAAAAGTACATATACATATACGCAATATAAACAAATACATACATATATACCTAATGCAGTTTCTAAACTGCATTATAGGTAAGGATAAGGAAGGAAGTGTATATTTTTTTCATTATTTCATTCAATTTCGCAGCACCCTTACCCACAATTCAAGGCACTGGAATTCGGCTGCTCAAACTCAAAACCTAGCAAGTATTTTCAATAATGCAAATTTTAATACCTAGCATCAACATACATCAACAATAACAATTTGGAAACCTAGCAACTGACACAGAATGCTGGGAAATGAAATGGTGAATGTTCCTTGTTGTGTTTTCATTTAGTTATTTTGAATGTTTATTGAACTTGCTAGGTTTGTGGTACACTAAAATCTTTGAATCATTGTAAAATTTGAAGACATTCAAGCGTGAATGTATGGGGAGTGCTCTATTAGGTGCATAAACGACATTTTTTTCTACAAAAATGTTTTGTTGCTAGGTTTTGAATTTCGGCAGCCGTGGTGGGTAACAGTTGAATCGATCTTGTAGTGAACTGGTAGGGAATACCTTAGGCTTTCTTTACGACGCCTTTGTCACGTTATTTTGTGCAATGAAGTATATTTTCATTTCATTATATTTATATCATTTACAGAACTGCAGGTCCCTTTAGGGTTGAATGAGTTCTGATTGATACAACCATCGGTTTTTATTTCATTCAGCTTATTGTAGTCCGTATACTGGCGATAAAAGGGAAGCACTGGCATGGCACCTGTCCTGGTGTTGACTATGGCCCCACCATCTCACTTTTGAGTTTAAGTTTATTCCTGTTGGAAAATTCCATACAAAAAAGGTTCCATGTCAATGTTTCTCTTTGGTCATGCCGGCTACGCTGAATTGGCGAAAAGTCTATCAAACTCCTTGGAAAGGCAGAAAAAATGCCGAAACTGTTGCTTACTCTGTTTTACCAATCGACAGCCAAGTGATTGGTGGCGTCCTTTATCCGATGCGATATATCAAACCCAAAAAGCGGTGGCCAGCTACAGAACCCTGAAAAAGGGATGGATATCGATTGCTCTGACTACTCTGGGATTAGAGATATCAGCGTCTTTTCCCTCGATATTCATCATTGATGAGTTAAAATAAAATTATTGTATATTATTTCATCTCTTTATTTACACATTTAGAATATTTACATTAATTTTACATATACAAAGTATAAAAATACGAATATATACCTAAAATAATATAAAAAATATAATTCCACCACCACCGACCGGGGCGCGGCGGCCGGGCGAACCCAGGCTACCGATGCGATGGTCGGGTCCCAAAGAGAGAAACCTCCGGATCCGGACGATGCGTGAATTACCCAGCCGGGCTGCTTTCTGGATCTGGCCCTTGAACCAACCACTCAGCGAGAGCCTCTTAAGGTGGTCGTCTTTATATTTATTATTATATTTTTTATTTATACTTTTTTTAAATATTAATTTTACATATTTACAAGTAACTTAATTTAAAATTAATATAAAAAATAAACGGAATTAGTTTATTATATTTATTTATTATATAAACATTATAGCCAAGACTTAGCCTCCCCGCTCCTGTTTTATTTTTGCGATTAGTATAGGTACATTAGTATACAAAAGCGACGGGTGGCCGAGTGCGCATCGGTTTCTCTTGCGAGAGGTCCGAGGTTCTAATCCGGTCGACGTGTAGAATGAGTTTTTTTCTGACATAAAAATTTACTTGCATACCTACACCTGCTGATTCACCGTTCGGAACCAGTGTAGAACTGTAGGACCTACAGTTCCTACAAGAGAAGGGACCTACAGTGTAGGTCCCTTCTCTTGCCCCTTACTAGGTGGTAGGCTCAAATTATAGCCGACTGGGTTGGCACCACCGTACTGGATGCAAGATGGCTCCATAGCAGCCTCGGCTGTGTTCTCCTCTAGTCCAGTATAGCCAGCAATCCAAAAGGAAGTCTCCGATATGTACCGTGTGGGGTCGGTACTTAAAAAGAATAGCCCCACTGCATCTCTCCCCGTCGCATGTCGTAAAAGTCGACTAAGGGATCGTCAGCCTCGGCAGCTTAATGGTGCGGTCAGTTATTGGATGGATGACCGCCCGACTGTTGGAGGCTGACCGTGGTTC
The DNA here is from genome assembly GCA_946902875.1 of Nematopogon swammerdamellus. NCBI lineage: Eukaryota > Metazoa > Arthropoda > Insecta > Lepidoptera > Adelidae > Nematopogon > Nematopogon swammerdamellus. The sequence continues at coordinate 17,963,328 of OX336350.1, forward strand.
GGATACCACGTTAAACTGTAGGTCCCTTCCCTTCTTACCTTACTAGGTGGTAGGGTTTATCCCGGCCGGGTTGGTACCACCGCACTGAGCGAAACGTCAGTCGAAACGGCTATGTAAATAGTTCGTGTTTTCCGTCCAGTTCAGTGTAGCCGGCGCGAAATGAAGGGAAGCACTGACATGGCACCTAGTTCACCCGGTGTTATGGCACAGATTACTTAATAGTTACTTCGTAACAGATAAATCACTCCATAGAGAATGTTCCTACCTTCGGGCTTTAATAGCCTACTGTTTCACGTCGCCAATCGCTGCGTGCGAAAATGTACCTTAACGATCGAGCGTAAAGTGGTTATTGCTTTGCAGCTGCGCGCAGTTGCGTGGGCTAGCGTCTATGTATACTTCGCGCGGCTGACGAATTTCCACTGAGATAGACCGCCGGCGGCCCGTCGGGCGGTAGGTAGTTAGCGCGCGCAAGTACATAGAGTGCGTGAGGCCTGGTTATGGGCTGACATCACGGATGTTGTAGGTGATGTAGCCAACTGTGTCAGTTTCCATAAAAAAAAAAAAATTAAAAAAAAAAAGATATTGCACCTACCTTCTTGGCGGTGATATTGGCTGATCGGAGCATGTGCTTTGACCCCTCTGACTCAACCATCCATACAGGATTTCATAAAAAATATCACCTAACTACTAATTACAGCCGTGATGTGAGCCCATGACATGTTTCCCTTCGGTCGTGCATAAATATTCCTTGTAGAAATTTAGGTTTTTAATATGTGTACCAGCAGTGCGATATATTTTCGCTGCGGGCCAGTTTTTCGCGAGCCAAATAAAGCAATATTTTCTCATTGTCAAGTTGCGAAAGTGCAACTAACCCGATAGCAATCATCCGCGCATATTGTGAATAACCAGTCCCGCGCCCGCCTGACACCTGGCTCCATTCCAGGGGGACGAGTGTGAACGCGTTATGATCATTTTTATGGATACGTCTATTTATTTATTTATTTATTAGAAAACAGACAGCCTAATGACAAACAGATAAAACATAAGTTGTACGTACATACATTGACGTCTGGCCACTTTTTGTTTGCCTGATTAGACTATAGTTTAGTGGGATATACTGTTGCGCTACACACACACACACACACACACACACACACACTATAGCGTGTGTGTGTGTGTGTGTGTGTAGTGAGTGAGTGTCAATGCAGTGTAGTGTTGTGTAATGTAGTGTGGTGTAGCATAGTGTTTGGTGGTAGTGTAGTATAGTGTAGTGTAGCGTAGCGTATCGTAGCGTAGCGTAGCGAAGCGTAACGTAGCGTGGCGTAGCGTAGCGTAGCGTAGCGTAGCGTAGCGTAGCGTAGCGTACCGTAGCGTGGCGTGGCGTAGCGTAGCGTAGCGTGGCGTGGCGTGGCGTGGCGTGGCGTGGCGTGGCGTGGCGTAGCGTAGTGTAGGGCAGTGTATTGTGATGTGGTGGGATGCAGTAGTCACGTACCAGGCAGTTTCTTTACAGAATTTTATGTCGGTACCGCGATGGTTTTTCGGGGCTGGAGTGAGTTGCGAATTGGCAACAATTACATTAGTTGTTACTTATATGAATAGTCGATATTGGACACCGGGTGGCTAAGCTCAAGCGGCAGTGGGCTGGACACGGCAGCCGAAGAGACAACAAAGACGAGTAACTGTGTTCTAAACTGGCGGCTGTTGACAGGAAAACAGAGTGTGGGAAGACCACCCGCCCGGTGGGACGACGACATCAATTGCGTCGGCGGAAACCAGTGGTTCCGTACCGCTGAAGGCCGGGAGGACTGGAGGAAAATTGTAGAGGCGTATGTCCAGCAGTGGACGCTTACACGCTGACTGACTATGTAACTGTTGCCAATTAATACTAGTAACAGTAATATTAGTAACAGTAACACTAGTAACAGTTACACTAGTAACAGTAACATTACTAACAGTTACACTAGTAACAGTAACATTAGTAACAGTTACACTAGTAGTAACAGTAAACCTAGTAACAGTTACACTAGTAGTAACAGTAAACCTAGTAACAGTTACACTAGTAACAGTAACATTAATAACAGTTACACTAGTAACAGTAACATTAGTAACAGTTACACTAGTAGTAACAGTAAACCTAGTAACAGTTACACTAGTAGTAACAGTAAACCTAGTAACAGTTACACTAGTAACAGTAACATTAATAACAGTTACACTAGTAACAGTAACATTAGTAACAGTTACACTAGTAGTAACAGTAAACCTAGTAACAGTTACACTAGTAGTAACAGTAAACCTAGTAACAGTTACACTAGTAGTAACAGTAAACCTAGTAACAGTTACACTAGTAGTAACAGTAAACCTAGTAACAGTTACACTAGTAACATTAACACTAGTAACAATAATATTAGTAACAGTAACACTAGTAACAGTAATACTACTAACAGTAACACTAGCCAAACTTACACTTACGTATAATGTCGTGTCTATCAATATTTGAAACGCGTCGTTGTAATAAAATTTCGTAATGGTGCCTCCAGAATTGTTTAATAGCATCCATGCTCGGTGTAGCACATAGTGAAATTGGTTAAAACATTCGTTGGCCAAGTTTCGGATGCAAAGAGAATGCGAATATTGATGTACTGGCGTTGAACGTACTGTTTTGATTTGAACATTTTTAATATCACTAGCACTCGCATATCAATATTAAAAGCCTTATAATTCCCCTTGCAATTCTGAAAATAAAAAAAAAACCGGCCAAGTGCGAGTCGAACCGCGCACTGAGCGTTCCGTATCGCCATGTCATGTTTAGCGCCACTCACGCTATCTATGGCGTGTTTATGAAATGCTTCCTAGTAATTAAAAGTCATGATTAGTTAAAATGCTTCATACTCTTTTCGGTAGATGGCGTGGCGCGCATACACTTTTTAGTTTATTCTATGGGAAGTCCCGTGAATTTTTTACTTTTTCTTATTTTTATTATTTCTTGTTATATCGGCCATAATAACACATATTCTGTGAAAATTTCAACGGGCTACCTATTACGGTTCAAGAGATACAGCCCTCGGACAGACGGACGGACGGACAGAGAGACAGACAGACAAACGGCGTAGACTTAATAGGGCCCCGTAAGATGGATACGGAACCCTAAAAACTAAATAAAAATGTGAGTGAAGGTGTGTCGTCGTGTGTGAGAGGGTGTATGTGTGTGTGTGAACACTAGTAATCTGTGGTGTGCATAGTGATACCAGAAAGAAGATAATGGTTTCACTTAATTTAATGATTATTCAATCGATAAAAGTCGATAATATTTTTATCGACTGTAATCAACTCTAATGTGAGTCACAAGTAATTTTCTGTAGTAGATATCACAACTAATTTGTGAGGGAAATTTCAGTTAACTACAAGCAATGTGTACTCCGGATTATTTTTTATTTAATTTATCCTTGGACCGTCCTCGTGACGTCACACGCCGCTTAAAAGCATTTATTATTCTTTTGACGTGTGCAGCGTGACCGGGCAATACGGTCAGCAAACGACGATGATCCCATTAACAGAGCCTCGAATATTCTGCTTTTATAGCATAAACACGTCACACTTCTAAGTCGCATTATATATAACTGACACGAAAGATTATTCAATCGATAAAAGTCGATTGTATTTTTATCGACTGTAATCACTAGTTGAGTGTTTTTCTGGTCTGGTATTGTGTTAAAAGGTTCCGTACCCCAAAAGAGGAAAAAACTGAACCCTCATAGGATCACTCTTATGTCTCTCCGTCTGTCACAGCCTATTTTCTCTGAATCTACTGGACCAAAAAAGTTGAAATTCGGTTGTTTGATGACCCAATTACCCAGACCTATAGCGTAAATGAACGAATTTCGATTTTGGGGATAAGTTTTGGGGGACAAAAATTTGAAAGTAAACAAACATGTTTTTTTTAATGAATCGCTAATATATTTTTATAATATTTTTTTATTTTAGTTTTTTTTGTTTTGCAGCCGGCAAGACAAAAGGGAAGCACTGGCACTGCACCTATCGCTGAAACACTGACTGAATGAATAACAATGACTCTGGCAAACACATTATAAATAGCGTCAAGGTGAAGTATATTGTTTGTTTGTGCACTCTTCACGTATAAACTAGTTAATAAACCATTAATGTGGATGGAATCGTCTTGTCAGCCTCGGTAGCTCAATGGTGCGGTCGGTCGACTGTCGGTCATGGTCATAAGCACACCTGCCCGCAGTCAATACTTGGATGGTGACCGCTCGAACCGTCGTTCGGATTCCACGTAAAACTGTAAGTCCCTTCCCTTCTTACCATTAGTAGGTGGTGGGGTTTAACTCGCCCGGATTGGTACAACCGCACTAAATGTAAGGTCGGTTGAAACCGCTGTGTACCTAAATAGTTCGTGTTTTTCGTCTGTTTAGTGTTGCCGGCACGACCGAAGGGGAGCACTGCAATGGCACCTAGTTCTCCAAGGTGTTATGGGCTAACATCACGAATGTAGTAGGTGATATAGCCAAACGTGTCAGTTTTCATAAAAAATAATTAATCATGTAATTCAGAAAAATATGGGACATATCTCGGTGTATACTTATCTTGTTCTGCGGACGGTGCGATGCCTCAAGAGCGGATAGAATTCGTTAATTATTTTTGAAGAGCGTTAATAACACGCGGATCCGTGACGAGCCTACCAGTACAGCCAAGGGTTCTGAACAACACTAGGGACTTGGGATAGAAGCCAGAGGACCGTTGTACTGAGTACGCGCTGTCTGCCACGGAGATAAAATATAGAAGAGGCACAATTTGTCGAGAAGGAGAAATAAAAACCGGCCAAGTGCGAGTCGAACTCGCGCACGGGGGGTTCCGTATCGCCATGTCATGGTTAGCGCCACTCACGCCATCTAGATGGCGTATTATGAAATGCTTCATATTAGTTAAATGTCATGATTAGTTCAAATCCTTCATAATCTATTCGGTAGATGGCGCGCGCGCATACACTTTTTGATTTCTTCTATGGGAACCGCCGTGAATTTTTTACTTTTTCTTATTTTTATTATTTGTTGTTATATCGGCCATAAGAATACATATTCTGTGAAAATTTCAACGGGCTACCTATTACGGTTCAAGAGATACAGCCCTCGGATAGACAGACGGACGGACAGATAGACGGACGGACAGACTGACAGACAGACGGCGTAGGCTTAGTAATCGGATCCCGTACCGGATACGGATCCCTTATTATATAAAATATTAAAACATAAGTAAAAATAATCCCTCTCACAACTATCGACTAGGTATGTATTTATTTTCTTTTCTTTTTTTTCTGTTTTGCATCTGTGTCTTTAATTAATTGTTTATTTAAGTAAAAACTTTTATTTCTGTTTACCTTTACTATGTTCAATGTGTTCCACTGGGAAGCGTAGTGGGGACATGTTACATGTATACTTTCTGTTTCTTATTTGTTATAATCTATGTACTACGCGTACATTTCTGTGTTTTTTTTTTCTCCTAAATAAAATATAATAAGAGGTACGCACGTAATTTGTTTTTCAAATCAGAAAAAAGACTCATTGGTACACGCCGCCGCCGGATTCGACCCCTCGGACCTCTCGCAAGAGAAGCCGATGCCCAGACCACTCGGCCACCTGCCGCCGTATGTAAAATTTTGTTTTAACTACTAGCTTTTTCCCGCGGCTTCGCTCGCGTGAAATTCGTATTTAAAAAGAAGAAAGTACCTAAGTAAGCCCGCTACTATACATTTATTTCGGCGCGCGGAACAATTCGGTGTGTACGAGAGCCACATCTTAGCGTAACCGGAACTGAATTCTATTAGCCTATCCTGTGTCCCACATAGTTAAATGTGCTTGTACAAAGTTTCATCGAATTCGGATGATCGGTTCAAGAGTTATGGAGGAACATACATACAGAAAAGATTTCTAAAAATCGTCCATTTAGTTTTAGTATCATACTCGTACATAGAGTCTACAAAAGCAATATCTCATGAAACAAAGTAACTTACTCCATGACCATCCCTTACATTATTATAAGTATTGATTGATTGGTTAGTATTGATGATGTATCGTATTTTAAATTGTATGAGAATGCCGCTTCGTCGCGTCTATTTCCAATGACTCTACTTTGGGGACTGAATACATTTTCCGGGTTGGTTTTATAAACTTTTGGGTTCTCACTCCTTGTATTTAGGGCCGACACGTTCGTTCGTATGCTATGCTAAGTGCTTAGTAATTCGTATAATATCATTTTAGGGACGGCTTCGGTGCAAGAAGTTAGCAAGTAGGTACAGTTACCGGCAGCAATTTTTTTTTATGTTAACTGACACGGTTGGCTACATCACCTACAACATCCGTGATGTAAGCCCATAACACCTTGGTGAACTTGGTGCCACGTCAGTGCCTCCCTTGGGTCGTGCCGGCTACACTGAACTGGGCGGAAAACACAAACTATTTACATAGCCGTTTCGACCGACCTTCCTTTCATTCAGTGCGGTGGTACCAACCCGGGCGGGTTAAACCCTACCACCTAGTAACTCGGGTAGTCGCTAGGGAGCGATCGCAGTGGTAGACTTCGGTCTACCCAAGGTGTCGGGCCCGGCCACCAGTATCCATAGACCCGTATTAGCGACCTTTGTACGGGGTCGCAGAGGCGTTTAGTCGTCCAAGGTGTCGGAGTTGGGTACTAGGATCCGTGACGTTTCCCAATGCAGACCACACGGCAGCTACCCTTAAAACTAGCAGTTGGCTACCCTATCCCGCAACTGGGCGGTGTAACGGGCGTCACTGTTAGAAATAATGTGTGGTAGAGAACTTGTTCTCGACGATTACTCATTAAACGTTGCTAATCTAACATGAGTACTAAGTTGTGGGTTTCGGCCTCCTCTTAGCTCACGCTGCTGACTCCACTCAGGTCGGTGGGTCAAATGAGATACTACCCTAAACGCTGGGTTGAGTACTGCGGGGTTCCGTTAAAAGCACCAGAATGCTTCGTGCTTCTGCACGGAACACTGGAGTTGGTCTCGCAGGGGTTGTGGTTTAGCGTTGATTCCCTGGTGCTTCCGTACTTGTGTTTAAAGCACCTAACACGGGAATAAGTAGCGAAAGCTGCGAGTGGTGAGCCACTTAGAGCTCCGTAACCAATGTGGAGAATTGGTAGACATGCGAATAATGTAGATCGGTATGTCGGTGCTACACACACTTATATGTGGATGTGGGATGGATTTCCCACGAGCTAATGACGCTGACGTAAGTCTGTCATTCGAGACCGGTGGATCCCCGGTACACATTAGGTGGTGGTCATATGCACTTCCACGCATATACATATACATAGCTGGTGAAAACAAAAGCCTTTGGGCTAGTACAAAACGCTGAGGCCCTGAGCACAGGTTGCGGTTGGATAGGGTGCTGACCCCAGTGGCAGTGAAGGCTTCACCCCTGGCTCTCGACTTCGGTCGGGGGTTCCTTCGGGTGGACGGGTGGTGGCTCGGATCGGCTGGGGAAAGGTCGCAGCCTGTGTTTCCCATGGGATTTTTTCGAAAGAACGGACGTTCGACAGAGCAGCTATGGGGCCTCGATCTGGCATACATGATCACTGTACTCGCAAGAGTGCAGGTAGTAGACGTCTGGATTTTGTAGCCGAAAGGCTGGTATCTCTGGACGTCTATAAACAAAACGTAAATCAATAAATGATAGAAAAGAAGATTACCACCTAGTAATATAAGAAGGGAGTCATAATCCCTTAGTCGCCTTTTACGACATACACGGGGAGAGATGCAGTGGGGCTACTCTTTTAAAGTACCGGCCCCACACGGTACAATGTACGGTAAATAATGCGCGTCGAACTTTAGAAAGAGACAATCCGGTTGTAGAGCGTCGTCCCTGTCGCACAGAGACGTGCGAGTTCGTGCGACAGGGACGACTCTCTACAACCGGAGGGTAGGAGAGAGAATTACCGATCCTGCCATAGTTCTGTAGAGGAAAGATCTGCAGAACCGATGGGTACGAATCCGAAGTAGGTAAATCCAGCGGTTGAACTTTTAATGTTTTCACCTTTTTTTTATGTAATCCGGTATGGGTGGCTGTGTCGGAGGGGCCAAAGCGCATGCTCTGACTAGCCAATATCACCTCCGAGAAGGTAGGTGCCATACCGGAGACTTCCCTGGATTGCTGGCTATACCGGACTAGAGGAGAACACAACCGAGGCTGCTATGCGGCCATCTTACATCCAGTACGGTGGTGCCAACCCAGTCGGCTACAATTTGAGCCTACCACCTAGTAAGGGCCAAGGGAAGGGACCTACATTTTTACACCGGTTCCGAACGGTGAAGCAGCAGCAGCACCTAAACGACAAGCTCATATCTTTTATTCTTTTTGAATTGTTTGGTTCGATCACAATTCACTTAAATCCACAATACAGCCTTATAAATAAGAAAATAATTCAAAAGAAGATAAAGCAAGAAGCCGGAATTCCCCTAATGGAAGTTGCTCAAGAGTTGTGAATTGAAACAGGGTTGGAATTAGCCTCGGCTGTCCTGAACAGCTCTCTGCCCGAATTTTTTTTTTGCAATCCCGGAAAAAATGTGTTGAAATATTACGGTAAACTCGATCGACCAAGTAGTCGATATTGGACACCGGGCGGCTACGCTGGCAGTGGGCTGGGCACGTTAGACGAAGAGACGACGACGACCGTTGTAGTAACCGTGTCCTACATTGGCGGCCGTGGACAGAAAAAGGGAGTGTGAGAAGACCGCCCGCCAGGTGGGACGACGACATCAAGCTAAATAATACGGTATTGTACCGTGTGGGGCCGGTACTTTAAAAGAATAGCCCCACTGCATCTCTTCCCGTGTATGTCGTAAAAGGCGACTAAGGGATATGACTCCCTTCCTATATTACTAGGTGGTAGGGTTTAACCCGCCCGGGTTGGTACCACCGCACTGAATGAAAGGTCGGTCGAAACGGCTATGTAAATAGTTTGTGTTTTCCGTCCAGTTCAGTGTAGCCGGCACGACCGAGGGGAAGTACTGACGTGGCACCAAGTTCACCCGGTGTTGTGGGCTGACATCGCGGATGTTGTAGGTGATGAAAGCCAACCGTGTCAGTTTCCATAAAAAAAAAAAATAATTAAAAAAAAAAATAATAAAAAAAAAATTATAATACATGGCACCACATGGTAGATTGCATTGCAGATAGATTTGTTAGCCTCGGTAGCTCAGTGGTGCGGTCGGTCGACGGTTATTAAGCAACCCTAGGCGCGGTCAGTACTTGGATGTGTGTCCGCTCGACCGTTGGATGCTGACCGTGGTTCGGATTCCACATGAAACAGTAGGTCCCTTCACTTGTTACCTTACTAGGTGGTAGGGTATATCCCGCCCGGGTTGGTATCACCGCACTGAATGAAATGTCGGTCGAAACGGCTAAGTATGTAAATAATTGTTCAGTGCAGCCGACATGAAATGAAGGGAGGCACTGACATGACACCTAGTTCACTCGGTATTATGGGCTGACATCACGTATGTTGTAGGTGATGTAGCCAACCGTGTCAGTTTCCATAAAAAAAAATGTTTTTTTACCGATATGGTATAGCGGATCTCTACTCGCACTTGACCGAGTTTTTCTTAACGCGAGCGGTGCCGCGTGCAAAATCTATTCCTACACAAAATATTACGTAAAGCGGGAACGTCACCGAAGTTATTTTATGCATGGCCACCGGCGCGGAGGCGGCGGCGGCGGAGGCGCGGAGGGCAGCGGCGGGGGCGGTGGAAAGAGACCGGCTATCGTCTCGAAAGATCTTTGGAGGAAAATCGAGAGTCGAGTATATTTGTTTTTTTTTATCATATTATTCGCAACCCCCGCAAACGGTCGAATGTCCATGGGCGTCGTTAGACACCGTATAGGTAGCTCGCCGGCGGCGCCCAATGTCGCGCTTTCAATAAAAATCTGCCACGGTTTGCTACATCACCTATGCACTGACACACCCGTGTAAGCACAGTCATACCTTGGTGAGTTAAGTGTCATTTCAATTTTTCCCTTTGGTCGCGCCGGCTACACTGGACGGAAAACCTAGGCACTATTTACATACTTAGCCGTTTCGATCAACCTTATTTCAGTGAGTTAGTACCATTTCGGACCGGCGTTTAAGCGAGGGGTGGCCGAGTGGTTTGGCTTCTCGTGCGAGAGGTACGAGGTTCGAAACTGGGCGGCGTGTACCAATGAGTTTTTTTCTAACAAAAAAACTTACGTACGTACCTACACCTGCTGCTTCACCGTTCGGAAGCGGTGTAAACTGTAGGGCCCTTCCCTTGCCCCTTACTACCGTATGTTCAAATTGTAGCCGACTGGGTTGATACCACCGTGCTGAAGAAAGATGGCCGCATAGCAGCCTCAGTTGTGTTCTCCTCTAGTCCAGTTTGGCCAGCAATTCAGGTAAGTCTCTGTTATGGCACCTACCCTCTCAGAGGTGATATTGATCGGAGCATGTGATTTGGCCCCTCCGACTGAGCCACCCATACCGGATTACATAAAAAAATTTAACCTATAGTTTTACGTTAAATCCGAATCACTGCTAGCTATAGTCAGTCAGCGTGTACGCTTCTACTACTGGATACACGCCTCTCAAAATTACCCCAGCCCCAAACCTTCAACGGTACGGAACTGCTTTCCGCCGACATACTTGATGCCGTCGTCCCACCTGGCTGGTGGTCTTCCGACACTCTGTTTTCCTATCCACGGCCGTCAGTGTAGGACACGGTTGCTCCAACCGTCGTCGTTGTCTCTTCGGCTGACGTGCCAGCCCACTGCCACTTGAGCTTCTCCTGTCATACAAAGACCGAACGCGACTAAATGTGGCTACTGAATGGTACATACATACATACATAGCGTTACGCCTGTTTCCCGGTGAGGTAGGCAGAGACAACGGAACTCCACGTGCCACGATCCTGACATACCTCTGCCGCCTCTTCCACATCCATAATGTTATAATTTTGCTTAAACTATGTCTACTTACGATTTGGTAAGAAGTAAGTCAGTCCACCGCCGCCGCCCGCGCCGGTCGGATGAAAGATTCAATTTGTAGAGGCGAAAATGCGGCACCGATTGGTCTAACACGTTGTTAACAGGAGAAAATTACAACGGAAAATTATAACGTTTCGGTTTTCGTGTTTTAATTAAAACTCGCACAGGTGGGGAGAGAATTCGAATGGTTAGAAGCGTAGGACTTGCCGCGCAGGCGCGAACGTGAAATGGTCTGCACAAGACCATAATATTTCGTATATAGTTTTTTATTTCACTCTTTTTAGTATAACAAGTTCTGCGTAGAATAATTCTATGCAGAACTAGTTATACCAGAATAATTATTGGGCGATAAACCGACGACGTGTTTTTCCGTGATTTGTACACACTTGAAAACTACTGTACCGATTATAAGCTAAAGTAAATGCAAGCCAATAAAAAATGAATGGTCACAATCCGATTAATAGTTTCGGAGAAATGCGTGGACAAACGTACATACATACAAACATACATTACATACAAATAGACATATAAACATACATACAAACATACATACAAACATACATACATACACCTATGAAATTTGGCACACCTGTTTAGAAACCCAACATATACGAATATTGTACAATTCCAACGATATTACATACATGCAGGTCGAATTGATAACCTCCTTTTTTGAAGAAGTCGATTAATAACTAAAAACAAAGAATTAAGAACTAAGAGAAAAATAATATTAGGTTAAACATGAATGAGAACAGTAAGTGAGAAATTAGATATAAGATTATGTTGAGGACGGAGTAAATTGTATGCCATGTATGGCAATAACCGGTACATCCTTTAGAGTTCTTTGTGTGGAAACGTTTTGATTTATCAGGCGGTGTGTTTTTCTTGCGAATCGTCGGTTTATTGAATGTGAAAATGTTTTTAGGCAAATTAGCCGAGCTCTTTCGTATGAAAAACTCACACGCGACACTGAAAAAAAACTAACCCTATTTCGCTCAAACTCGAAATATAGGTACCTACATGTAAAATTATCGTTCTATTCCGCGAAAACGATCATTTTAAAAGCAATTTAACGTTGTATCGCGCTCTTCTCTACATATTGTTTGTACTAGAAATTGCATTTTAACTCCATTTTCTATACGTCAGAAAAATTTAATACATTCTCGACTGTGTGGGGCCGGTACTTAAAAAGAATAGCCCCGCTACACATCTCCCCGTTCATGTCGTAAAAGGCGACTAAGGGATAAGGACAAGATTCCGTGTCAAAGGGCGACAGGATAGCCACCTCTCACATTGGCACGGTATTTCCATAGAGTCATGTAGTAGGTGGGTCTTCACGCCTTGCTGCGTGATAGTTATCTTGTCCGAATAGTTTGCTAAACGTGGTGATCGGTGTTGTGCTGTAATTTAACAGAATACTTGCAGCACAACACCGATTACTCTGCTTACCCCGATTGCCAGGATACTGCGTGTGGTGTGTATGTATGTAAAATTCTGTAGTCGGGCATGTAAAAGGATTTCAATGGACATATTATTATTGTAGCATTTTTACTGACCTTTCGTTGTTTTCTTAATATTTTTAGTCGGGTTTTATAAATTTTGTCTTGAATTTTTTCGAATTAAATATGTTTATTTTGACCAATATTTTGTTTTAGTATTTTTATAATAATTTGTACATAATAAATTAAAACATCACATATTTTAAATATTATACTCGTACATATACAAAATATCGACTTTTATTAGTCGTCGTCAGATAATACAATTTAAAAATATATACAAGTTTTAAACACAACAGCTTTACTCACGGTAACATCGAGCCACATGTTGTGTTTAAGGCGGTGACAAACGCCAAATACGCAAAACATGCAAAAAGTGCGACAAAGAAGGTCCAAAACTGACCAATTGACACACATTCAGAAAATTAAAAAAATACCAACCTATATTTTGGTTCCTTACCAACAAAGTGCATTGCTGGTTTTTTAAATAATGAGTAAAAGTAAGTAATAAACATAAAATTAAAAATATATAAAAAAGCATGAATTTTTGAAAATCTGAGTATGTGTGTATTATTACAATTTTACAATACCACCGATTCAAAGGTCACAAAGCTCTGAGAAAACTCTATTCAATTTGTTTTATTATTTTATCCACGAAAGAAGATAAAAATAAAAAACAAAAAACGCCTACATGAAATTATTGACGTAATTCTTCAGTCGGAAGGGTAAAATTTTTGCCTTCGTCAATTTAGCAGGCACTTCAATACTAGATACAATTTTAGTTCCGGGCTCGCTTGCTCGCTCCTGCCCTGCTGCGCCCGCGTGTCGGTCGTCATTTCTGTCTTCTGTGTTTGGATCGAATGGAAAAAAGATAGGTAGGTTAGGTATATTTGTACCGTGTGGGATGGTAATTTAAAATAATAGCCCCACTGCATCTCTCCCCGTGCATGTCGTAAAAGGCGACTGAGGGATTTTTTTATGTAAACTGACACAGTTTGCTATATCACCTATAACATCCGTGATGTCAGCCCATAACACCGGGTGAACTTAGGTGCCATGTCAGTGCTTCCCTTTCGTCGTGCCGGCTACACTAAACTGGACGGAAAATACAAACTATTTCGGGATATGACTCCCTTCTTTTTTTCCGTCCAGTTCAGTGAAGCCGGTACGACCGAAGAAAAGCACTGACATAGCACCTACTTCACCAGTTGTTACGAGCTGACATCTCGGATGTTGTATTGTAGGTGATGTTGCCACCGTGTCATTTTCCGTACCAGTATACAGTACGACCGTATCAGTAATATCTCTCTTCTGTGGTATCTATCAGTATACGCTCCGGTACGTAACTTGACGGGGCGTTATACGCATGGCTTTCGTTGGTATAACCACAGAATAACTAATAGGTACTGTGGTATAACGCTGTCTGCGCTTGAGATGCAAGGACTATAGAACCGTGCCTAAATAAAAGTAGCCTAGCAACAGCGGCGCGCTGCGGAGCGGGGGAGGCGGCGGCGGCGGCACTGTGGTGGCGCGGAGCGGAGACGACGCGGCGGCGCGGCGCCTCCCGCGCCTCCACCGCGCCGCCGCCGCCGCCTCCGCCGCCGCCGCCGCCGTGCCGCCTCCGCACCGCACGCTGCTACTGAGTTACCGCACCGCACCGCACCCCACCGCACCGTGCCATGCGGCCGCCGCGCGCGCCGCGCGCGCCGGCCGGTACCTATGTTGCTATGATATTTGCCATACATACCTAAATGCCTATCTATCTATTACCTACCTACCTACCTATTTTTATTTTAGTTTTCATCGATAGTCTATTTAGAGGTTTATAAAAAGTGGTAAGTACGTACATGAACTAAAATAATTTGGAAGAAATTACAATAAAATGTTATTTAGGTAAAATAATAAAAAATAAAAAATTAGAATCACGCATCAGTTACATAAGCCACAATCATTTTAATAATTAAAATAATAAAAAAGCAAAAAAAAAAAACATACGAAAGTGGGATTCGAACCCCGAACCATCAACTTTTTAGGCTGATAGCGACAAACTACGCTAAATGTGACTTGAACGTGCGAAGCGAAATTAGCAGTCGCATGGTACATTATGTAGAATTCCCGAATGCTCAAGGTCGTTGGCGTTTGTCACGGCCTTAAATATAATGTCTAACAACCACGGTAATTTAAAAACCCGTATACAAGTTTAATGTGTCAAATGATAGATGGCGTTGTCAACCTCAACCGGTGAGCTATTTTTTTTTTAATTCATTCGTCCCTTTTCGGAATAGGCAAATCTAATTAAAGTATACAGCCTTTTCTGTTGTACTTCTAATGTCTGTTGTTTTCTTCTCGTATTTTTCACCTCTGCTCGTAGATTTGATAATCCCACAGAGCATCAAATGCGCGCGCCCGCCCCTCCTAGAGGCGCCGTGAGCGCGATTTCTCTACAACGCCGTTTAAGCCTGTGGGCGTGGCCTATGACTTACATATGTGTGTTGTGCGTGTGCATTTGTTTTGTGCGTGTGCCTAACTTGCTCCTCTTTGTGTGTAGTGTCGATACTAGCACACACACACACACATACGAAGCGCTAGCAGCTCAGCGTACGGTTATTGGGTTTCAAATATCATCGCTTAGGGCACCTCTAGTAGGGCGCGCCCGCGGTAGGTATTTAATGCTCTGTGGATAATCCATACATCGTTTAAAATTCCCTGTGTGCGAGCTTTTATGTCACTGTTGTCACGCTTGGAATAGTCCTGCGAGAGCGGAAACCAATTTTGCAAACGCGCTTCAAAGCATCCGCATTCTTCGCAGCTGCGTTGTTTCATGAGCTGAAAATGCCAAAATGTCCGAACGAATTCGGTGGAATATATATTTTTGATTGTCAACAAAAGAGGTTTGGGATATTTGTTCACTTTCATGTTGGCACAAAGAGATTCTTGATGTCATAAGCGGCGCCACACACTATGAAGATAATATAATATTTTATCTTAAGTTGCCAGATGGCGGCGGCGGGTGGCCTTGTGGTCTGGTAGTCGGTCGGCTTCTCTTGCGAGATGTCCGAGGTTCGAATCCAAACGGCGCGTACCAATGAGTTTTTTCTGACGAAAAAATTTACGTGCATACCTACACCTGCTGCTTCGCCGTTCGGAACCGGTGTAAAACTGTAGGTCCCTTCCCTTACCCCTTACTAGGCAGTAGGCTCAAATTGTAGCCGACTGGGTTGGTACCAACGTACTGGATGTAAGATGGCCGCATAGCAGCCTCGGTTGTGTTCTCATCTAGTCTAGTATAGCCAGCAATCCACGGAAGTCTTCGGTATGGCACCTACCATCTCGGAAGTTATATTGACTGGCCGGAGCATGTGCTTTGGCCCCTCCGACTCAGCCACCCATACCGGATTACATAAAAAAAACTAAGCATACGCCATCTGTCTGTCTGACTGACTGTCCGTTGTATTTGCTTTTCCCGTTGGGTTGAAATTTTTTAAATAACCCAAACAAGGGTCCCGGTGCTATACTTTGTCCGTTCCCCACATAATTCGGTCTCTATCTGTTGACATTTAAATAAGGTATCATAAATGAGGCTACATTTAAATAGGGCTTTTATTTTTCTATTCGCGAATATAACGAAATGTGAGAACGATAAGGTGTGCTTTGTTTACAAGGACTTATTTACCTGTCAAATTTTGCGTTTTATCTGTGAATAATAAAGTGAAAGGTGGAAAATATATTGAAAAGCTCACAATTTTGCAGATACATTTTTAATTGAATGTTCATTTTTAGGTTTCCGTATCCCGTACGGAAGCCTATTACTAAGCCTACGCCGTCTGTCTGTCTGTCCGTCCGTCGGTCCGTCCGTCCGTCCGTCCGTCTGTCCGAGGGCTGTATCTCTTGAACTGTAATAGTTAGTGCGTTGAAATTTTCACAAAATTAGTGTTATATGGCGGATATAACAAGAAATAATAAAAAATAGAAAAAGTAAAAAAATTAGTGGGGTTCCCATACAAGAAACGTGTTTTTTTTAATGTTTCTATTTATATATTGAAAGCGCGACATTATGCCGAGCCACCCATAAGGTGTCTGACTACGCCCATGGACACTCGATCGCATGCGGGAGCTGTGAATGCCATGCCACTGCACAATAATTTTTAGTTAAATTTACATACATACAAACATACCGCACGCTGTATCCCGACAATATCGGAGTAAGCAGAGTCATCGGTGTTGTTCTGCAAGTAGTCTTTTAAATTACAGCACAACACCGACCGCAGCAGATCAAGCAGCAAGTAAGGCACGATGGCTCTCCGGCTGCATGACTCGGTGGAATGACCGCGCCAATTTTGCAAATGCCAATTCGTTAAATGTGCGTCCGATTACGACTAGGTACTGGCTTATTACCTTTTTATTTGATTTTATGGAAACTGACATGGATGACTGCATCACCTACTACATCCATGATGTTAGGCCATAACACGTTGGTGAACTAGGTGCCATGTCAGAGCTTCCCTTCATTTCATTTCGGCTAAACTGAACTGGACGGAAAACATGAACTATTTAAATGGCCATTTCAACCGACCTTTCCTTCAGTGCGCTGGTACCAACCCGGGCGGGTTAAACCCTACCACCTGGTAAGGTAAGAAGGGAAGGGACCCACAGTTTTACGTGGAATTCGAACCACGATCCTCCACCAACGGTCGAGCGGTCACCCATCCATCCACTGACCGCGCTCAGGTATGCTTATGATCCGACCGACGCGACAGTAGACCGACCGCACCACTGAGCTACCGAGGCTGACTAATATAATACATAGAATCATGCCCGTTATTAAAACTAGCCTTCAAATATAATAATATAAAAAAATTATAAATCCAAATATAATAAAATCGTTTTTGACGTGAACGAACAACCCTTGCAGCATTTTAAAAGTATATTTGTGTGAATGGCGTAAATAGTTTATTCAATTCAAATTAACATAGTTATAAAATTATTAACTAATCTAAAAATTATATAAACTAACTTAGGAAATAAACTAACTTAAAAAATAAATTTCATTTAGTGCTTTTGTCCCCGGGATTGTGCCGAGGATGCCAGCCGCGTTACCCCTCTGAATTGCCAGGCTTATCCTTTGGCGGAAGAAGGTGAGGCAAGAGGGGTGACCTATGGCAGCAGACATCCTCGACCCTATCTCGTGGACAAAAGCTATCGCCTCCTCAGACCAGGAGCCGAAGGTTTCGACCGCGAAAGCCAAAAACCAATAATTCAGGCTGATGTTTTCATATTTTTTGTGCTTTCTTTTGGCTGCAGCCTCCGCAGACGAACCCGGCTGCGGAATATATTTTATTTTGAAATATTAAAAAAATATTATTAAATCCATCCATCCATGTTTCGCCGTGTATCACGTTAGAGTGTTTTCATTTTACGAAGGCACGCGGGGTACGAGGTAGGAAGTGGTGCGAGAGGATACCGCGCGGAGCTCAGTAGAGAACGAACTCGGTGCCCGGTCGGTACACACGTTCTACACGTCTACGCATCGCTCCGTCGAACCGAGTCGTTCCCTACTGAGCTCCGCACGGTCTCGCATCACTTCCTACCTCATACCCCTCGTGCCTTCGTAAAATGAAAACACTCTACGTATTTAACGTGTATTGTGCGATAGTTAGGTAGATAATACGCACAGAAATGAACTTTAATGTCGAACACACCGCGCAACGATTGAAACCTCGATTGAAACAGAACATTGGCTCGCATGAAGGAATAGAGAAGCCCATTTGAGCAGTGGGCTGTAGTCTGGACATTTTTTTTATGGTAACTGACACGGTTGGCCACATCACCTACAACATCCGTGATGTCGGCCCATAACACCGGGAGAACTTGGTGCCATGTCAGTGCTTCCCTTCGGTCGTGCCGGCTACACTGAACTGGACGGAAAACACAAACTATTTACATAGCCGTTTCGACGGACCTTTCATTCATTGCGGTGGTACCAACCCGGGCGGGTTAAACCCTACCACCCAGTAATATAAGAAGGGAGTCATATCCCTTAGTCGCCTTTAATTACATACACGGGGAGAGATGCAGTGGTCTGAAACATAGTCTGAAAATAGCGGTGAAGGAAGTCGAACTCGTGTGTTCCGTGCCATACCGTTTTCCGTGAGAACTTTAAGACGTAGGATTTTCGCTTAGGTTTTGCTGTAAATTATAAGAGAGGCCCTATCTTCCATTAACAAAGGTTGACTGGCAGAGATTGCCATAGGTAATAAGTCCACCTTTTGAAAATCTTTTATAATGTAAGTACAATCAAGGATATTTCTATTCTACTCCACTGCACTGCGCTGCGCTGCGCTGCGCTGCGCTCCGCTGCGCTCCGCTGCGCTCCCCTGCGCTCCGCTGCGCTCCGCTGCGCTCCGCTCCGCTCCGCTCCGCTCCACTCCACTCCACTCCACTCTATTCTATTGTTTTCTATTCTATTCTATTCTATATTTCTTTTTTTTGTCGAAATTTTAGACGGTTTCGGAGATAAGGGAGGGGGGGGGGGGGGGATGCTAGATTTTTAAATATTTACTTTAATCGCTTTTAAGCTATGCATTTTAATAATATCAAAATATATATATTTGTATTCCTTTTAAGGAGCCCTTATCAACGATATGCCACATGATGCGCTTAAATATTTTATTTTTACTTTTTAATTTACTCCCAAAATCTAAATTCGTTCATTTACGCTATTCTTTTTTTTTTTTTTTTTTTATGTGAACCAGCATGGGTGGCTGTGCCGAGGGACCAATGGTGCAGTCGACAGAGCCAAAATCACCTCTCCTCGCGAAACCACGCTCAGTTAGGTGCCATGCCAGCAGATTTGCGGACTGTTGCTAGGCTGTCTAGCCCGTTAATACGACGCTTGAAGACACCCAGGTTAAAGGATTCAGGAAATACACTCGCCGGAAGACAGTTCCACACTCTAGCGGTGCGACAGAGAAACGATTTAGAGAACCGATGGGTTCTCAGAAGCCCAATGTCAACAACAAAAGGGTGCTGAGTCTCTCTGCGACGAGTCATGCGGAGATAGGACGGGTGGCAGGGAATAAGGGATGCTAGTTCCGCAGAGCAGCGTCCGTGATAGTATCTGTAAAACAGACTAAGCGAACCCACAAATCGTCTGTGACTCAGGGACTCCAGACCATCTGTAAGTTTCGGGTCACCAACAAGACGGATGGCTCGGCGCTGTATCGAGTCCAAGGATGCTAGCAGATAATGGGGACTACCCTCCCAGATGTGACTGCAGTACTCCATCACCGGCCTAATCTGTGTTTTGTACAACAGGAATAGTTGAGCCGGTGAGAAGAACCGCCGATTGCGGAAAAGTATTCCCAATTTTCTGGATGCAGTTTTGGCCTTAGACTCGATTAGTTGCCGGAAACCCACGTCTTTGGAAATAGTGGTGCCCAGGAGGTCCAGGTGTTCCGAGACAGGTACGACGCTGCCTTGGAAACTTGCTTGGAAAGGAAAGGGATCGACCTTAGCAGATAATGCGCAGCACTGAGTCTTGCTAACGTTGAAGGCGACAAGGTTCTCCTGGCCCCATATAGCTACTTTTCCGAGAACGTTATCGACCTTATCAACAACTGAACGTTGAGCCTCCCTGTGCCGCGAATCTCTACTCTTCCAGTCCTTAACATAGCCCTCGTGCTCCGTGCTGTCGTCTGCATAGCTGTGTATCATGCCCAAGGACAGTAGATCGTTTATAAAGATTAAGAAAAGCGTAGGCGACAGAACAGAGCCCTGCGGAACACCAGCTTTGTCCATTCATTCGTTTCATTCGTCCGTGATTGGGTCATCAAACTCTATATATTTACCGAATATAAACTTTTTTGGTCCAGTGGATTCGGAGAAAATAGGCTGTGACAGACGGACAGACAGACAGACAAGAGTGATTCTATATGGGTTCCTTTTTTCCTCTTTTGAAGTACGGAACCCTAACATAAATCTAACAATTCCTTTACCGATAGCGAACCCTCGAGCAGAGCTAGTGTTGAATATAAATCTATTTTGGTAGCACTTCATTTCTTTCCATTCGTAGTTTTGCAATAAAAAAAAAGTAAAACCGAACTATTACCTAAAAAAAACTATTTAAAAAAATATAAAAACCGCCTTCAAAAATGTATGAAATAAAAAAATAAAAATCGAACCCTAGAGTTGAAGGCGGTCGGTTATTTTTGCTTGCTTTAGCACCACCGCCTTCAACTCTAGGGTTCGATTTTTATTTTTTTATTTCATACATTTTTGAAGGCGGTTTTTATATTTTTTTAAATAGTTTTTTATTTCACAGTTTTTTAGTAATTTTTATTTGCTATTAATGTACTCGGCGGCCTCGCTTTCCAATCCGATCTTGACCCAAAAAAAATGGGACCACCTTGGAGCTAGACTGAACCGAACACAAAAACAATCATCGAAATCGGTTCACAATTGGGGAAGATATTGCTGAACATACATAAAAAAAAATACATACAGCCGAACATAGAACCACCTCCTTTTTTGAAGTCGGTTAAAAATTACCGAGCATTGCATCCTACTCCAACCCGCAATTTCCTCCATGCAAGCGCGGGATGTGCGCGCGTGCTCGCTTGCCTGGTGTGGGACAAGGGCAAATCTATACCGAAGCATTATTACGTAGGTATTTTCCAAAGCTGGATGTTCGTTACGCTGTCGATGCAGCCACGTGAAAAATTCATTTCAGTTCATTATTCAACAGTTCAACAGCGGGTCCGATTGGGTCTCCACTCTCTCAACTTCCACAATCAATTTTCAACCTTATTAAACCAATAATAAGTTGATTTTTCGTCGAACAACGAAGTGTAGAGTTCAGCGGCTGGAAAAAATTGTCAGAATGCGAAAATTCTTGAAGGCTGGCTGATTACTAAAGGG
The DNA here is from genome assembly GCA_946902875.1 of Nematopogon swammerdamellus. Lineage (NCBI taxonomy): Eukaryota > Metazoa > Arthropoda > Insecta > Lepidoptera > Adelidae > Nematopogon > Nematopogon swammerdamellus. Next base: position 17,984,776 of record OX336350.1, read on the forward strand.
ATAATAGGCTTGAAATGTTAACGAATTTTATTGAAATATCTCTGACGATCTCTAAAATGTCAGTGAATTCAATTGAGAAATGATTGGTTTGAGCTTTATGCTAATTCATTGTATAAACAAAAGTGTTATAATAGTAAAATGAAGAGAGTGGAAGGAAACCGCCAAACGGTGAAAGTGGGTGAAACGCGCCAACACTGGTCAGGTCTCAACACTGTTTTGGACTGGTCTCAAAATTCTGTAAGGAAACTGCCTGGTACGTGACTCCATCCAACCACACTACACTACACTACGCTACGCTACGCTACGCTACGCTACGCTACGCTACGCTACACTACACTACACTACACTACACTAACACTACGCTACGCTACACTACACTACACTACACTACACTAACACTACACTACACTACACTACACTACACTACACTACACTACACTTCACTACACTACACTACACTACACTACACTACACTACACTACACTACACTACACTACACTACACTACACTACACTACACTAACACTACACTACACTACACAACCACCACATCACAGTACACTACACTACACTACATTACACAACACTACACACTGCATTGACACTCATCCCACAGCCCACTAACTAAACTAAGTATGTCTAACCAGGGAAACAAAATATGGCCAGACTTCAATGAATATACAACTTATAATTTATCTGTTTGTGATTGATTAGGCTGTCTGTTTTCTAATAAATAAATAAACAGCCTGATTCTCCCATCACTCGCACTTTTTATTTACTTTTCTATTAAAATTTGCTGACTTTTCACTGGCTCCTAGAGTTTTACTTATTTATTTTCAACTTTTAGCGAAACAACTAATGAAATGAAATGAAATGAAAATATACTTTATTGTACACGATTGCATAAAAGGGTCGCAAAAGGCGAGTTCAATGCGTTGCTGCATACTTTACGAATTAACCTTTGAGATGTGGAAAACGCGTAACGGCGGCCAATACAGTACTAAGGAATGGAGAGAAAGGTACATAGGACAATTGGACGTAGATACACCAAAATGTACCAACCCACAATTTCGTCAAAAATGAGTTAAATATACCAAATTGTATCTAAAGACCAATATTTCATTTTGCAAAAATGTACTACCCTAATTTAAGAACGCTGCGCGAGATAGCATGTGGGTTGGTCTGGTGAATTTAAAAAAATCAATATAAATACATTGCCAAAATGTACCAAGCAGTGTGAAAACACCTTAAGTATGGGAATTGACCAAGAAGGAAATTTACCAAAAGGAACCAAGCAGCTTGGAATATTTTTGCGATGGATAAAATAATCATGAAAACAATCTACATAATATGCGAAAATGTTTCAAGAGGCTTGGAACGTTTTTGCTTATTATAAAATATTATGAAGTGGAGTAATTATTTATTTTTCCAAAACATACCACCACGTGGCTTGGTCGATTTTCGCAAAAAAAAAAAAGTTACAAGCAACGATTATAATTTTGCGAAAACATAATGTATGTTGGACATACACGAAAACCATTTTAACTACTCACACTGCAAGATAAAGACGACTCGTAACTCGCGTAAAGGAAAATAAAAAAAATCATAACTCCCAAATTAACTTTTTTAAAACAAAGATATTGAGTCAATCTACAATATAAAATATATATTTAAAAGTGCCCTTTTTAAACCCCCTAAAAACGGTTATTTTAAGCGGGTTTTTGCGATTTTCTCAAAAACTCTCAAACTTGTTTAATTTTTTTTTCTCTCAATCTTGTAGCTCTCGTCGATACGCGTCATTTGACAACCTAATTATGTCCGTAACCCCAAAACTTACGACACCAGGGCCACTTCGCACTCTCGCTGGAAATAGGAGATTATACTAAAGCGATCGAAAAGACATTTCCAATGTCAAAAGGAGTGTCCTTATATTATTTTCATGAGAAAGAACTTCGAAGAGAACTTTAAAGAACTTAACATAGCAAAAAGGATTCGGGGAAACCAGACCGAGCTGACAAAAGACGTATTATTGCCATTATAGCCAAATGGGAAACAAATTGCTTCTAAAAAATTGGCAGATATTAAAGTCTATACATTGGTCTATCTATACCTATAGATTTATTCCACAAGATTGCATTGGTTTTTATAACCTTAAGTATTGCTAGTTTTAAGTATTTTTTTTCTCTCTTTCCTTTTTATAACACTAAAGCTTTGCTGGTATATTTTGGTGTAATTATTTTATTAGACAACCCCTATTATGCAAAAACGTACCAACTGAAGTTTTTCATGAAAAACTATTTGAATTGATTTTGTTTTAGCCCATTTTTCAGTGTCAAAAAATAGATTAAAATCTATTCTAAATTATTGTATAAAATAGTTACTGAAAAGAGCTACTTATGATGAATAGTGCACAAGTAAACTTTAAACTCAATTATCTCAAAACTAGTTGATTGTGGATTGGTACATTTTGGTCTATCTACGTCCAATTATTAATCTACTGAGATCCAGATCGGTAAAGTTTCCACATTTAAATACAATATATGTGTCAAACAAAACTGTCTATAATAGAATAAATTTTGAATAAAGTTAAATAAATTAATAATAAACATAAAACAATTTGAAAGTGAATTAAATATAAGAATAACATACCACACGCCGTATCCCGACAATCGGAGTAAGCAGAGTAATCGGTGTTGTGCTGCAAGTACTCTCATAAATTACAGCACAACACCGACCACCACGTTTAGCAAAGTATTCGGACAAGATAACTATCAGGCAGCAAGTAAGCCACGAACGCCCACCTGCTGTATGACTCGGCGGAAAGACCTTGCCAAGGTGAGAGGTGGCTAGGCTGTCGCCCTTATGTACGGCATCTTGTCCTTATTAAGAATAAATTAGTACATATTAACCAATACGCAATATACAGGGTGTTGCAGTTACCCCCGTAATATTTTTAACTGACATACGGAGGTTATTCTATATGTGAAACTAAACAAATTCTGTGAAGAAAAAAAAAATTGAAACAAAAAAAAAATTTTACCCTACAAATTTTAAAATACCTGTTCTCAAAATGTATGGAGAAAAAAATATTTTTTTCTTCAAATAAAAAAGTCGTAGAACAAAAGTTGTTCTATTCAACGTAGAGAACAAACCCCTTTCGGGTTTTACGGTTGGGGTTGCAACACCGTGTATAATTACGGTTGGGGTTGCAACACCGTGTATAAAAATTTACTCAATTGAGCTAATATAATTTTTATTTTACACAAAGTAATTTAAAGTTTTAATATATTTGAGTTGAATAAATCTACATGGTTCGTGACTCCTCTACCGTTTGAAATGTTCCGAACAACCCATGACGGTCGCCGCCGCCGCCGCGCCGGCGCGCCCGGAAGGCTGCGACGTCCCTGGCAGTTGCGGACGTGTCAATAAATATTAGATGTGGGATCTGGGACGTCCCCTGGTGCCGCCGCGTCGTCGCCGTGTCTCCGTGACCGCCTTCGAAGACGCACGGTACCTCCGGAGCATCGTGCAAGATACCGAAAATACTAATAGCAATAAGTTGACCGATAGCTAAAACTGAATGATTTACATAGCGGTTTCATTCAGTGCGGCGGTACCAATCCGGATTGGTACCAACCCCACCACCTAGTAACGTAAGGGAAGATACTTTTTTTTACAATATAAATTTTTGAAGTGAAACTTCTTTAGCGGCGCTTGGCACTTTTTTAGGTGGGTAAAACATGTTAAAACCGCGTCATCGCGTCATCGCGTCAGCGTCAGATTTATTTTTATTATTTAAAATGTAACCTTAAAGTGGCGCGGGATCAATTCCGTTCGTCTCTCAGTGACAGTGGGAATCCGATATTCGTTTGGTCGTTTATGTGATTTCGTGGCTCAATGGTAAGAATGTAGGATTTGTATTTTATGACCATGGGTTCGAGTCCCTCAAAAATTTTTTTGTATTTTTTTCCTTTGTTTTCTTTTTTAAGCAATGTTACGGTGTTTAATTTTTTTTTAGGGTGTTTAGTTTTTTTTATAACCACCTAAGAATTATTTTCGGAAATACAAAAAGTTTTCACTTCTGCCGGCACTCCCGGAGTGCTACTGTGGCTTTTTACAATACAATAAGGTTCTATGTTATTGTCCAAGCAAGAAATAGGCCATCGTCGATCAACTAAACCAGGTACATTAAGATAAGATAATACAACTTCGGTGATCAAGTTTTTTATCACAATCCAAATAACAAAAAAAAAACCAATTAAATTAGGTAATAGCCAGAATAAAAATTTTACAACAATAACAGATTGTAAACGTAAATTTAATTCATCATCATCATCATCAGCCTGTATCGGTCCACTGCTGGACATAGGCCTCTCCCAAGGCACGCCACCACACGCAGTCTTCAGCTCTTCTTATTTTTAAATTTAATTATAATAATAAAATAAATTATTTTATTAATAGTTAATTAAAGTAAAATATAATGCTAATTAAAGTATTACATAAACAAGACCAAAAACAATGTGTGCCTATTAAATATTTACTAAATAAAAAAAACTAGTGACTATAGAAACAAAGAGAGCGGTTGAGGAGATTTTCGTGATTTATTTACTCCAGTGCAGAGCCGCCTAGGATTATGCCACCCCCTACAACCTCCCCTCTTCCCTGCGGGTCGCTGAATAAGGGTATCAACCCTGCCCATCCCCCAAACGTCTGAGCTGAAGGTCGCGAGGCTGTGCATGGATACTTTGTAGAATTGAAATTGGGACATTGTGCTGCATTATTTTGGCAGTGTAAAAGGCCGACTTCTCACTTAATCCAATTTATTGCAGTCAACCTTGTAGCCAACAACTCATTAGCAATATTAGTGTACCGATTTTCTGACTGCTTTCTTTCGCCAGAGCAAATTAAATAAAAATTAATAAGGTTGTATCAACCCGGGAGATAAACCCCATGGATGATAAACCCTGCCACCTAGTAATGTAAGAAAGAAGAGAAGGACCGTGCAGTTTTACGCGGAATCTGAACCACGGCCATCCTCCCTCCAACGGTATGTCACCAATCCAAGTTCAGACAGGGTTTGTGTCCCTCCCAAAATATTTCAAAATTAGTATAGAAACACCTTATATAAACACTAATTATTCCAAACTAAAATGTTCTAAACCTTTTACTTTTTAAAGTAAAAAATGAAAGCAAAAAATCCCCCAGCCTGCGTACCTGAGAGAGCCCGCCCTAATCTTTTATTTTATCCCGGCTCTTCTAGCTTAAGGCGAGAACTCCAAATAAATTGGAATAAATAGCGCAAAATAAAATACCCCCCCCCCCCCTCTTCTGTTTTCCCACCCGCTCCCCTCCCCCCCCCCCCCCCTCCTTCTGTTCCCCTCTGCCCCTCCTCCTCCCCCGCGGTGCGTCTCGTCCCTCCCGCGGACGTCGCGCGCACATCTAGGATTACGATTGATGAATACTTGAATACGAATCTACATTCTCATCCTGTGGCCGCGTAGGGTTACCACGTGCGCCCGACAAATACCTAGTTTTCCAAATAGTTTGATAAGACGTAACGTACCCATACCACGTGACCGGTGTGGAGGGAGGGAGGGGTTTGACAAAATACCACGACGGGTCACAGGGGGAGGGTGGTTATTCACTCTGTCACGTGGTATTTCAAAATATAGTTTAAGAAGATTAAAAAAAACGCAGTGGAGGTCTGAGACACACCAAAACAGTCGCTTCGGAGGCGTGGACAGGCAATTTTTTTTTCTAAGAACTCGACGTGCACTGTACAGTTAATATTTTTTATTTCTGTGGTACAATTACACCAAAAAGATTCACCTGGTCACATTCAAAACTGAAAATACAACCTTTAATGTTTAATCCACATAAATACATTGAACAACAGCAAGTTGTGAAATACCAGATGAAAGCTGGGGGAGGGGGGGTTAGTTAAGATACCACGCGCGTTCACAGGGGGGAGTGGCCTAAAATCGGTCACGTGGTATGGGTAAGTTCCCTTAAGAGTGTCGAATACTCATGAAACTCAAAAGTTGTGTTTCGCGTTTTGAATGGTGTGCATTATATTATTTAGTTTTAAGAAATAAGAACAAATATATGTGCCTAAAGTACAACCTATGAACTAGGCATGGCATTAGTGGGTGTTACTAGATAGTAGCCAGTAGTGCACCGTCTGGATTAATTAAGGTCCCCGCCTTTAATGCTTTTCTCTTATCAGTTTCCATAAAAAAATATTTGACTTATACTATTAAAATTTTTCAATATTTCTTTATCAATTTCTGTTGTGACAGCCCTGCACTGCCGCTGTGCACAGTGGGTGATTGATGTATTTCTAACTCACGTGGTCCAACGTTCAGCCAGGCACGACTAACGAGCGCGTGACGAGGGTACATCATCATTGCAGGCCCTGGACCCGCGAGCCAGCCCTGCCCTCCCCCCCGCCCCGGCGCTGCCGGCGCGACAGAACCCTGACCGCAGATGTCGGACTGATTTGAGTGGAGCGCGTATTTCATGCGTGAGCGCGGGGAAACTAAACAGGTGGAGATGCTGGCGACATTGCATAAAATCGCATGATTGAAAAAAATCCTGTTAAGGCCGTGATAAACGCCAAATACGCAAAAAGATGCAAAAAGTGCGGCAAAGAAAGTCCAAAACTGACCAATTGGCACACATTGAGAAAATTAAAAAAATACCAACATAAAATTTGGTTCCTCACCAACAAGGTTTGCCAGGCTCGATAACTCAGTGGCGCAGACAGTTGGCTGTCGCTATTGATTATTAAGCAACGCTGGGCGCGGTCAGTACTTGGATGGGTGACCGCTCGACCGTTGGAGGCTGACCGTGGTTCGGATTCCACGTAAAACTGTAGGTCCCTTCCCTTCTTACCTTACTAGGTGGTAGGGTTCAACCCGCCCGAGTTGGTATCACCACCACACTGAATGAAACGTCGGTCGAAACGGATATGCAAATAGTTTGTGTTTTCCGTCCAGTTCAGTGTAGCCGACCGAAGGGAAGCACTGACATGGCACCTAGCTCACCTGGTGTTATGGGCTGACATCACGGATGTTGTAGGAGATGTAGCCAACCGTGTCAGTTTCCATAAAAAAAAAACAATGTGGTTTGTTGTTTTTTTTTTTAATAATGAGTAAAATTACTATAAAAAAAAATACAACAAAAAGTATGAATTCTTAAAAATCCGAGAATGTGTGTCTTTTTTACAATTTTACAATACCACTGATGCCAAGGTTACAAAGCACTGAGAAAACTGGCTTGTTGAGATTTAATTATTGTAACAACGACAGGAGATAAATATTAAAAAACTAAAAATGCCTCCACGAAATTATCGACGTAATTAGATTAACCATACGTACCTAAATGTACTTATCTACCTATCTTTGCTTAGATAAGTATCAATTTTTATTTTAGTGTGAAGCATTTTAACTAATCATGACATTTAATATGAAGCATTTCATAACACGCCATAGATGGCGTGAGTGGCGCTGACCATGACATGGCGATACGGAACCCTCGGTGCGCGAGTTCGACTCGCACTTGGCCGATTTTTTTTTATATATAATTTCTTTAAGAGTACCTAAATTCCTACCGCAACTATTCGCAGAACGAAATTACATCGAGATCTTTTTCTGATACATTCCGTGGTACAATTTTGTCCCTGATCCCCCGCGCGTGCCTTCCGCCTCCGGGCGCTGCGAACTGCGTATTGAATTTGAAACAGCTCGCAAAGATGTTTAGGAACTAAGATCTTTTCTTTTTCTCGCTAGAACCTCTAAGAGACTTTCAATAGTAAAATATTATATTCAATTCTTATCACAGTCAACTTTAGCCCGGCGCGGCGGCGCGCGGCGGCTTTGATCGTCGTGAAAGTTTGGGCTCATTCGCTAAGTAGGTAGCAAGCACTGTCAGTCAACCCTATGTAAAATGACAAACGAATGTAAAACAACCAAGCGCGAGTTTTACCCGCGCACTTAGGGTTCCGTAAATCCGCTCTGCGGATTATGCGCGCGCGCATACACTTTTTGGTTTTTTCTATGGAAACCCCCGTGAATTTTTTACTTTTTCTATTTTTATTATTTGTTGTTGTATCGGCCATAATAATAACACATATTTTGTGAAAATTTCAACGGGCTACCTATTACGGTTCAAGTGATACAGCCCTCGGACAGACAGACAGACGGACGGACGGATGGACAGACAGACAGGCGGCTTAGGCTTAGTAATAGGGTCCCGTACCGGATACTGAACCCTAAAAACATCCAAACTTACAAACTGTACCTCTTTGTAATATTAGTGTAATGTAGATATAGATTTGTATTATTATAAGCAACGGAAACAAAATTATGATATTTAAGTTCTGTAAGAAACAATTTTATTAAGCAGCAGGCTTTTGCCTGCGGCTTCGTCCGCGTGAAATTCGTATTTAAAAAGAATAAAAATAAGTAAGCCCGCCCGCGATAAGTAAAACCTTTACTTCGGCGCTCGGAACAATTAATTCGGTTTGTATGAGAGCCACATCTTAGCGTAACCGGAACCGAATTTTATTCCTGTGTCTCTGTGTGCTTTCACTAAGTTTCATAGAATTCGGATGATCGGTTTAAGAGTTATGGAGGAACATACATACATACAAGCAATTAAGTAACGAAGGCAGGGAAAAGTTCTAAATAATTTTGAAATTAGAACACGATCGTATTTTTAGGACTCAGTACAAAACAATTCCTAGATAAATTATAAAACAGAAAGACGCTCATAATAGTTCTATGGTCCCTCCGTTGTCTGTTTTTAACTCGAATACATTTCGACTACGGTTACGTAGGTACATTATCCGAATTTCTCGTCCATTTCTTCCGCACTATTTGCTCAGGTTTTTTTTTTCTATCACCACGAATGCTCTTTAGATCTCATTTAGGGACGACAAAAAAGAACACCGAAAATAGAAGATGGTATCTTGGGTGTAAAGTGATTTCGAGTAGGAGGTTTCAAGCCGTCGAGGGTGGATAGAGAAGTGAAGACATTAGAGCGCGGACACACTAAATTATATCGCCACATAAACCCGCCAGATGGGATGATCTATGCACTCCGCTCCGGCCGGTGTGCGGTAGACCTAATGTGCGAACAGACCTTGCATTTGTAAAATTTCACAAATATTTATTTTAACGATATGTTTGTGCATATGTTTTTTTTATTTTTGATTGATTATAACACCAGTCAGTAAGCCTGGATGCGCTATACATAGGAGGACAGGGGTAGCCGCGCGCCGGCGCAAACGCGCCAGCGCGTCAGTCTAGCGCCGGCGACCGATCTTAGTCTCCGTCCGCCGCTCAGGCGGAGCGAAAGTGGGCGTCTGTCACAAAATGCCTCATTGTGCAGTGCTTTGGTGCAAAAAGTCGTCGAAAAATTCAAACTTGAACACAGATGGAGTCACCTTTCACGAGTAAGTACTTTCATTCAATTTGATAGCATTTTTCGCTAAAATTTCAGTAACAAACATCGGCGTAAATATGTATGGAGAGCTCTTTTCTGCTTACCCACCATAGGTGGACTATCGTGTTGGATGCAGTTAGCTCTTGTAATTTTTTTTGTTTATTGATAAATATGTATGTTAAATGTATACAGATATTTCATGCATTCTGCCTTATTGCCAAAGAACATTTCTTCTAGTCAACCTCAGCAGGTTTCCTCGTTCAATATTCGTTTATCGCGCTTTTTTCATTCAACCAGTACCTACCGGTTTTTACTTTTGAGCGACTCTAAGGAGAAAGGAATTAATTTCTTTAGGTCATGCGTCTACCGGGAATATCAGATCGCGGATATTTAGGAGAATTAAAAATAATTGACGTAAACGTTTGCCTTTAATGTCAGAGATTCAGAATGTATAGAACGTATATAAATGTACAGGATGTATATGTAGATGGTAGGGTTCAACCCGCCCGTGTTGGTACCACTGCACTAAATAAACGTCGGTCGAAGTCACTATGAAAAGTAGTACCTACGTGTTTTCCATCCAATTCAGTATAGCCGGATCGATTAGGGGGAATCGGTGACAAGGCACGTACCTAATTCACCTAGGTATATTTATTTATTTTAGACAGGCAGCCTTGGCTGATGTGTCTAAATCCGGTTTTTCTTCATATTTTTTATTTTATTTGGTTTGTTTGTTTATTTTTTTTTATGTATTTATCGATCTTGATTATTTTTATTATTTTAGTTTATTGTATTTTTATTTTAGTATTTATATATTGGGCTCCCATCATCACTGGTACCAAACTGAAGCATTATTACGATGAGGGAGCCATCCGTATCAGTTTCCTAAAAAAAGTTAATCTTTATGCTTAACTATTTTCGCATACATTTTGATAATTTTTATTATGGAATACACAATTGTAGATTTATAATAAAGTATCCGAGGTATCTCAGAACTTAGAACTATGATCGTGTTTATGCGAAAATCTGCAAATTCGCAAAATTGTGAAAGGGGCGTTGCCTTTGTTCATTTAAGAGAAAGGTATATTATTCCCTTGATGTAAAGAAGGGATAAATATTGTTAAATCCGTTTCATCTTTTCATCGCGAATCGACACAATGAGCGACTTATTGTATGAATCCCGTTCAAATGTATGGAAGACTGGCGTCACTTGGCTACCTACTCGCTCGGCCAATCACGGCGTTCCATGCGCCGCTCCCGCCTCAGACTTCACGCCCCTTTGGCGGCTACCTCGGTTCTCATACAAACGATGCCGTATTTCGCATCCAGGCTTACTGACTCGTGGATTATAACATTGAATATAACAATAAAAAGGAAAAAAACATATAATAGTAAGGTTTACTCACATTTTGTATTTCTTATACTTATTTATTATATATTTATTATTTATTTAAAGTACAATTATACTTACGCTAGTTGCTACTAATATGTTATTTATTAGAGTTATTACATAATTTAGATTTAGACGGGCGCAAATGTACTCGTATATGTAAGAAAAAAGCCACAGTTGCACTCCGGGAGTGCCGGCAGAAGTGAAAACAACACCGTAACAGTGCTTAAAAAAAAATTTAAAAAAATTTATGTTAAATTTAGTAGAACGGACAGACATGCATTTGTTACGGAACCCTACATTCATTTTGCAGAACTTAGTAGAATGGACAGACATAAACGTGTTACGGAACCCTCTTTTATTATAAAATAACCGTCGGAGGACCTTGGTTGAAAATTGTAAAATTTAGTAGAACGGACAGACATGCATTTGTTACGGAACCCTACATTCATTTTGAAATAAATGTTAAATTTTGTAGAACGGACAGACATGCATTTGTTACGGAACCCTACATTCATTTTGCAGAACTTAGTAGAATGGACAGACATAAACGTGTTACGGAACCCTACTTTTATTATAAAATAACCGTCGGAGGACCTTGGTTGAAAATTGTAAAATTTAGTAGAACGGACAGACATGCATTTGTTACGGAACCCTACATTCATTTTGCAGAACTTAGTAGAATGGACAAACATAAACTCCGGGAGTGCCGGCAGATCCCGTGCCACTCTAACTTAACCCTTAATGCAATGACTTAAGGTTTCATTTTAAAAATGACGCTGACGCGATGTCGCGAAGTCGCGATGTCGTTCACCATTCATTCAGTGTGGTGGTACCAACCCGAGCGGGTTAAACCCTACCACCTAGTAATATAAGAAGGGAGTCATATCCCTTAGTCGCCTTTTACGACATACACGGGGAGAGATGCAGTGGGGCTATTCTTTTAAAGTACCGGCTCCACACGGTACACGTACGGTTCTAAACATTCGTAGCTCTATTCGCATCCACCGCACCAAAATCCTATCAGGATTAAATAAATCGTTTTAGCCATTCTCTGGTTAAAAAATACGGGATTTTCGCGATAATCCATCTGAAATATATTTTCTATAATAGTCATTTGAGGTAATGTCTTGGCTCAACGTATTTCATGCATTTAGGCTTAAAGCTTTCAAGACTATTTTATTTATAAGCTTTTCAGAGGTTAGTAAATGTTTCTTGTGCCCTGAACCTTGGTTTCTTTCATGAATTGCAGTCATCCAGTCAATTCGTCTCTTCAAATCTAATGAGATCTTTGAAATTAAAGCTGAAATATCCGATTGCCAAGTTAATTCAAGTATAGAAATATATGTTCAACTTGTATTGAAAAGCTATATTGAAAGATATATTGAATAGACGACTTACGAAATGTATATCAAAATGGCTTTCTATCGGATAATCAGATAATCGGATTGATACCACGCCTAATCCCCGTTATTATATTACCCTACTGCCTAGTAATAAGTAGTAGTGTAGTAGGTGTGCAACAAGAGTTCTAGCACACTTCAACTGTTACGAGTCCCGGTAGGTAGTTACATTGTTACACTAAGTAGGTAGTAGGTAGGCAAAAATAATTCACCTTCATAGGACCATTCTCGAATATGAATTTCCATCTTACCCATGGATGCGGCCATTGTAAAGTTGATCGGGGGGAAAGGGTACATCGCGTACATTTTTTACAAACGCACGTTCTCCCAATTAATATAAGTATAAGTAAGAGTTTTTTATAAGTAAGATCATTTATCGAATCATGGCACCGCCGATGACCGCAGCCGAACGCAAACGGAAGCAGCCCTCTCTCGACGCCGCAGATCCGGAGCACAAACGGCGCAAACTCGATTCCCTGTTCATGTTTGGCTGCGTAGAGATAGCCGCTCTCGTAGACGCCGACGATGCCTTGTGGTTCAAGGCGGTCGGCATCGCTCGGGCACTCGAAATGGAAGATCCTACAGCTGCTATCGCTCATACTGTTGAACAAAAATACACACAACATTATGAAAACTTGACACTGAATAGTCTTCAGTATCGTGACATCCCCAACATTCACCCCAAAACGACCTTCGTGAACGAGGCAGGGATGAATCTGTTCGTGCTGCGTTCGCGCAAACCCAAGGCGGAGGCCTTCGCCGAGTGGGTGTGCGCGGTGGTGCTTCCCTCGATTCGCAAGACGGGCAAGTACGAGGTGTCCGCCGAGGAAAAGGAATACAAGGAACTAAACGAATTCCTGAAGCAACAAATTGAAAAAATGGAAGTGGAAATGAAAACCTTGTCGAAAAAAATCGACGACAAGGATGCACAATTGCAATCGAAAGAGGCACAGTTACAGTCGAAAGACGCGCAGCTGTGTCGGAAGGACGAACAAATTGACGCTCGAGACAAGCGCCTGTTCGACTTGCGCCCCAAGACCATCGTCGACAACCCGAACGAGGGCAAGGACGAACAGTTGATTCTCTTGCGAAAATTCCCCGCGGGACAAGAGCCGGACGACGACGACCCCGCCTCGGTCAAGGCGCTGATGTATCCGTTTTACGCGTCGCGCGTGCAGCGAGACTCGATTCAGGCGCGTCTGAAAGAGTTGCGCGGCAAGTACCCGCACATCCGCACTGTGGCCGAGTACAATTTGCCCAACAGCGTCAACTTCTTCAATCACGTCTGCGATCGCATGAAGGGATGCCTCGAGCGAGGGCGCGGCGTGCACGCTCAGTCGTTTCGCTTTCGCGACGGCCTCGACGAGGGTGCCATGCTGAAGAAAATCGACAACATATACATCGAACACTATTGAATTGTACGAGTGTGTGACGAAAGAGAAAAATGAAAAAAAAAAATCAAAACATAAAATAATAAAACATACAAAAAATACACCACCAACGGTTATTTTTTTAATTTGCCATTAAATTCAAGTGCACATACATAGGCGTCCTTGCGTCGATCATGGCTATAATTCAATTTTGCCCTCGAGGCTAAGCTTGAGGGCGCTGAATCTATGAGGGTACTTGGATTATATTAATTGGGAGAACGTGCGTTTGTAAAAAATGTACGCGATGTACCCTTTCCCCCCGATCAACTTTACAATGGCCGCATCCATGGGTAAGATGGAAATTCATATTCGAGAATGGTCCTATGAAGGTGAATTATTTTTGCCTACCTACTACCTACTTAGTGTAACAATGTAACTACCTACCGGGACTCGTAACAGTTGAAGTGTGCTAGAACTCTTGTTGCACACCTACTAATAACGGGTAATAACGGGGATTAGGCGTGGTATCAATCAGATAATCTGATTATCCGATAGAAAGCCATTTTGATATACATTTCGTAAGTCGTCTATTCAATATATGTTTCAATATAGCTTTTCAATACAAGTTGAACATATATTTCTATACTTGAATTAACTTGGCAATCGGATATTTCAGCTTTAATTTCAAAGATCTCATTAGATTTGAAGAGACGAATTGACTGGATGACTGCAATTCATGAAAGCAACCAAGGTTCAGGGCACAAAAAACATTAACTTATCTCTGAAAAGCTTATAAATAAAATAGTCTGGAAAGCGTTAAGCCTAAATGTTAAAGTTAAAAAAAAAGTTAAAAGTTAAACTTACTTATTAAGCATTCATTAGACAGCATGACTGTACTCGAATGTGTTACAATTGGTTCTATCCGGTCTGTTGGTCTGTCCGTCTGTTTACTGAATACTTTTGTTTGATTAATTAGCCTCTAGTATATAAATTTGTTTTACATTACATTATATGTTTAGATTTGCTTTGTAACTATTTATAGTAATCTCTGCAAGCGAATTTGCACACGTTCATTGAGTTAATAAAGATTCTTTAAACCGAACTGAGCACAATTTATTCAACACACACGTGAAAACGAACAGGGCAGAAGACGACAGACAACACAAAAAAGAACTAAATGAAGATCGACTTCCGGCGAGTTTCCATAGAGTAATAACATGAATTAAATAGACTGGATTCATCATTAACGTCGTCAACAAAGCAAACCGGGGTCGCCGCGAAAGGGGTAAGAAGACGGCGAGGGAGCGGGGAACGTTGCGTATGCGATGTTTTTCCATCTCTGTCGATCACGCAGTCGCACAGTATTTCTTTCCTCGTCTACGAATTCACCTACACACACTTAAAGAGCAGAAAGAGATAAGGCGATCGAGTGCCTTCGTGAGTGAGCGAGATGCAGTTCGCACGCGCTCATGCAGTCAGTGAGCCTGGCGCCCGTGCATGTTACTCCGCTCGCTTATGTATGATCGATCCAGTCTATTTAATCCATGAGTAATAAACATACATCGGAATCCGCGGGGCACGAATGATTCAAGGTTGTTTAGTGATGGGACAATGTATCCACAAATATCGAAAATCGATCGTTATTTTAGAATAATATGAAATAATGTCGATTATTAAAACTAAGAGTATTTCTATAGAAAATAAGATATAATAAACAAATGTTGTATTTACTTTGTAGGTACAAGACAAATCTGTTCAAACCACAATATTAGTTTTATTAGTATGGTATAGAAAGAATTTGATTTTTTTTACCAACTTACACGTGTTACATCATAATGATATTGAAGACTTTTTTGTTACTGTTATGAAACTGAATCGATTAGGCTATAAAAATCAACCACCTATTTTTTTATTTAAACACATAAAAAAATATTTTACATAAAAAAAAGGCCAAGGTCCAAAAAAATAGGTCTTACAAAATTAGTTCATAGTAAGCTAAGGGGGGGTTCTGTATCGGAAATAGATCACTTTTGAAGAACAAAGAATTTTTTTTTTCACAAAAAAATTTTTTTTTAATGTTAAATGTAAAAAAAATTTTTTCTTAATCGTTTCGGTTTCGTGCTAGGAACAAAAAAGTCTTCCAACACGTATATCTCTTTCTTTCAGAAATTGTGAAAAACCACAATTTTAGTTTTATTAGTATGGAATAGAAAGAATTTAATTTTGTTTACCAACTTACACGTGTTACATCATAATGGTCATGAAGACTTTTTTGTTACTGTTATGAAACTGAATCGATTAGGTTATAAAAATCAACCACCTATTTCTTTACTTAAATACATACATAAAAAATTTTTTTACTTAAAAAAAGCCCAAGGTCCAAAAATTTTTATATAGGTTTTACTCCCTATATGATACAGAACCCCCCCCCCCCCCCCCCCCCCCCCCCTTAGCGCACTATGAACTAATTTTGAAAGACCTTATATAAATATGTATTATATTTACTTAATCGTTAACATAAAGTATACATGTTTATATAAGTACTGTAGGTATATAAGTATTCAGGTCTGAAATATGACATGAATAAAATACAATAAACAAATAAATATGAGTATCGATAACAGTGTCGATTGTTTATTGATTGCCGTAGTCAATCCCTAACAAGGTCGTATTCGTGCCCCGCGGATTCCGATGTCTGGTAATAAACAGACATCGGAATCCGCGGGGCACGAATACGACCTTGTTAGGGATTGACTACAGCGATCAATAAACAATCGACACTGTTATCGATACTCATATTTATTTGTTTATTGTATTTTATTCATGTCATATTTCAGACCTGAATACTTATATACCTACAGTACTTATATAAACATGTATACTTTATGTTAACGATTAAGGAAATATAATACATATTTATATAAGGTCTTTCAAAATTAGTTCATAGTACGCTAAGGGGGGTTCTGTACCATATAGAGAGTAAAACCTATATAAAAATTTTTGGACCTTGGGCTTTTTTTAAGTAAAAATTTTTTTTATGTAGGTATTTAAATAAAAAAATAGGTGGTTGATTTTTATAACCTAATCGATTCAGTTTCATAACAGTAACAAAAATGTCTTCATGACCATTATGATGTAACACGTGTAAGTTGGTAAAAAAAATTAAATTCTTTCTATTCCATACTAATAAAACTAAAATTGTGGTTTTTCACAATTTCTGAAAGAAAGAGATATACGTGTTGGAAGACTTTTTTGTTCCTAGCACGAAACCGAAACAATTAAGAAAAAATTTTTTTTACATTTAACATTAAAAAAAAAATTTTTTGTGAAAAAAAAAATTCTTTGTTCTTCAAAAGTGATCTATTTCCGATACAGAACCCCCCCTTAGCTTACTATGAACTAATTTTGTAAGACCAATTTTTTTGGACCTTGGCCTTTTGTTTATGTAAAATATTTTTTTTTGTGTTTAAATAAAAAAATAGGTGGTTGATTTTTATAGCCTAATCGATTCAGTTTCATAACAGTAACAAAAAAGTCTTCAATATCATTATGATGTAACACGTGTAAGTTGGTAAAAAAAATCAAATTCTTTCTATTCCATACTAATAAAACTAATATTGTGGTTTGAACAGATTTGTATTGTACCTACAAAGTAAATACAACATTTGTTTATTACATCTTATTTTCTATAGAAATACTCTTAGTTTTAATAATCGACATTATTTCTATTATTCTAAAATAACGATCGATTTTCGATATTTGTGGATACATTGTCCCATCACTAAACAACCTTGAATCATTCGTGCCCCGCGGATTCCGATGTATGGTAATAAATAACAACCATAGAGTGTAGGATTCCAACATGTTCTTAAGCCGCGTACAGACCTAGCGAGCGAGAGCCAGCGAGGCCCAGCGAATGCCCATCGCCGATGGCAAGCGAACCCTCGCTCGCCATCGTTTGCTATCGCTGTTACGGCCACACTGACTGCGCACGGCCGAACGGCTGTATCCGGAGCACGACCGAACGCCACCGAACGCAATCGATGTACCGTCCAGACCTGTTCGCGCGGTCTCGCTTGTTGGCCTTCGCGCGCTCTCGCTCGCTAGGTCTGTACGCGGCTTTAGAAGTTGCCACCGCGATCACAAAAGAAACTGAAACTTGGAATGAAACTGCAGCTGATCCCCTCTCCCGGCCCCGCGCGAGCGTCAGACGGTCGGTGCAGACATCCCATTAACCCGACAAAGGCGACGAGGATCCTGGCATAGTATCCTGGCGAGCGGAGATTCACAGAGGAGTGTTAAGGCGATAGGGAGAGATACAGATGATTGGCGCAAATTTCTGCTGCGTTCTGGCGACTAACGTAACGCAGTCGCAACGCGAGTTGCCACATCAGTGCTTCCCTTTCGGTCGTGCCGGCTACACTGCTGGACCGTGTGGTAGCAATCCGGATGGCTTGAACCCTATCACGTAGTAAGGTCAGTTATTTCAGCCTCGGTAACTCAGTGGTGCGGTCGGGAAAGGGACAAACAATTTTACGTGAAATCCGAACCTCAGTTCGCCTCAACGGTCGAACGGTCACCCATCCAAATTCTGATGCCGACGTGACAGGTGCCTATTCACGTCACCGAAGACCCCGAGACTGTACTTGGTTGAAGGACCCGAGACTGTACTTGGGGGAAATATATTGGCAGCGAGATTATGTTATAATTTATAATAGCCCAGCAAAATATCTTGCAAGAGCTAGTAAATCAAACATTTCGCCCACAATTATCCAACTTTATGGTTTGCCCTTAAAGTGAGTATAAAGGCGCATATTTAGTTGTATGTAAGGCGACGCTGTGTTCCGGAAGTTTTCTCTATTGAGAGAGAGAGAGAGAGAGAGAGAGATCTGGAAGCATATTTCCAAAGTCTAATATTCGAGTTGCTCTGATTGGTGGAGAGACGAGTCCGCCTCCGCCTCCGGAACCCGCAGCGAACCTACTGAATCCGATATTCGTTTGGTCGCATATGTACTTTAGTGGCTCAGTGGTAGAGTGGAGGGTTTTTATTTTGATCACGGCCATGGGTTCGTGTCCCTTTTGTCAAAATGTGTTTTGTTTTTTTTAAGCAATTGTAGGGTGTTAAAATTAGGTTATGGTTATTTTTTTTTATAACCACCTAAGAAAACTTTATTTTGGAAATACTTTAGAAATTTATATTTCCCGCCAAAGTTGAGAACGACCAATCAGAGCAACTCGCATACTAGACTTTGGAAATATTGCGATCTGGAACGAGAAGAAATCGAGAATACATTCTTTTGAATGCGGAATTATTGACCTCGTGTGCTGTTGTGTCTTGACGGCGGCGTTCAATATCACGTATGTGTGTATTTGCATCTGGCTGGCGTGAGCTGCATACATAATGTAGACAACGCTGGACATAACCTAATATGTATTTATGGCGTTATACATAGATATATATTTACATAATCTGTATACAGAGTGACTGGAAATTCGATCTATTCTTTGAAAGGGGTCATACTAGAGGTTATTTGGAACAATTTAACCCCCATCAGCTGGTTTTTTTTTATGAAAAAAAATGAAATAAATATTTACATATCAACTTATAATAGTCCGCAAATATAGGATATGTAGGCATGGCACTTCGATGAGTAACGTGAAGTTAATTGAGAATGAACGATAATGAATTGACTGTGCCAACTGCAACGTTCGGTCTGGCATCTGGTAGCTGCGATGGAAAAAGGGTATTAGTCTTGTACCGTGTGGGGCCGGTACTTTAAAAGAATAGCCCCACTGCATCTCTCCCCGTGTATGTCGTAAAAGGCGACTAAGGGATATGACTCCCTTCTTATATCACTAGGTGGTAGGGTTTAACCCGCCCGGGTTGGTACCACCGCACTGAATGAAAGGTCGGTCGAAACGGCTATGCAAATAGTTTGTGTTTTCCGTCCAGTTCAGTGTAGCCGGCACGACCGAAGGGAAGCTGTGTTATGGGCTGACATCACGGATGTTGTAGGTGATGTAGCCAACCGTGTCAGTTTCCAGAAAAAAAAAAAAAATAGTCGTAACCGGGCTTTTTTGCGCGGTAAACCGCGCGAGGCCTGCCGTCACTTTGTCCGCCCTACATAAAATCGGGCAGTCGCCGTGGCCGGCGGGCTGACGACTAGAAGCGGTCACTTTACTTTGTCCGCCCTAAGTTAGGGCGGTCGCAGTGACCGACTGCTGGCTAAGGGCGAGCGGCATCGAAGCCGCTACTACTGCTGGCGCGTTCTGCAGTCTCTCGACTGCTGCAGCTGCCTGTGGTGAAGAGAAATGCGAATGAGTCGCGAATGTCAGTCTAACCGGCAACGTTGGGTCCTCAGCACAGCAACCTATATTGGTTTTTATAAAAAAGTACACACAGGACAAATACAGGAAGTGTAATTTCCTGTAAACATCCCTACATACTAACACCACACTAACACCCTCATGGCATCTTTCCAAAATGCGCCAAAGTAAATGTTAATCTTGATAAGATATAATCTTGAATGAAAGTACTAAAGCGACTCGATGGGTCCTAAACGACGGCGAAGATGCGATCAAACGGTACCACGAGCCACTAAGAGGCAATATAACTATACAGATCCTTGTTCCTCGTTGCGTGTTAGAGGCAATATAACTACAGATGCATGTTCCTCGTTGCGTGTTAGAAGCAATATAACTACAGATGCATGTTCCTCGTTGCGTGTTAGAAGCAATATAACTACAGATGCATGTTCCTCGTTGCGTGTTAGAGGCAATATAACTACAGATGCATGTTCCTCGTTGCGTGTTAGAGGCAATATGACTACAGATGCATGTTCCTCGTTGCGTGTTAGAGGCAATATAACTACAGATGCATGTTCCTCGTTGCGTGTTAGAGGCAATATGACTACAGATGCATGTTCCTCGTTGCGTGTTAGAGGCAATATAACTACAGATGCATGTTCCTCGTTGCGTTAAAATGCTTCACGCTCTATTCGGTAGATGGCGCGCGCGCATGCACTTTTTTGGTTTCTTCTATGGGAACCCCCGTGAATTCTTTACTTTTCCTATTTTTCTTAATTGGTTTATATTGGCCATAATAACACATATTGTGTGAAAATTTCAACGGGTTACGAACGGACAGACAGACAGACAGACAGACAGACAGACAGACAGACAGATAGACGGCGTAGGCTTAGTAATAGGGTGCCGTACCAGATACGGAACCCAAAAAAAACTAATCAGTAATCGGATTTGAGCTACTATAAAAGTTTCTTATTTCCTTCCTACAAGCCTTTGAGCGGATGCATTTACACATTCGCACGAATGACGCGGCGAATAGCGAACGTTGTAGTACCCCTATATTATTCTATATAGCATGCAATAGAATATAGGAGCACTACATGCGTAGGTACATTCGTGCGAATGTGTAACAGGGCGATACGGAAACCTCAGTGCGCGAGTTCGCCTCGCACTTGGCCGGTTTTTGCAATTTTGCGACTGAACCTAAAGGCAATGAGTTGGACCAGAGGGAACAAGGACTTCTTTTCTGCAGCTGAACCACCACTATGCTCATACATTCCTATAATAGAAACTCCTCTATACTTGTATTACACCGCTAACTAGAGTTGCCAGATGTCCGGTTTTAGCCCGGACAGTCCGGTTTTCAAAGCCCCTGCCCGGTAAAAAAATGGAGGTTCCGCCCGGTAATACTGCAATATTTCTATTCCCGCCATACATAAGCTATTGCTAAGCACGCGAACGCTTTGGGGGAAGGAAGGTGGCGGGGCAGACGGGCGGCGGGCGGCGGTTCCTAAAAGATATTAGGTATATTGATTTGTTTGTACTATGATGACTTGTTTGTGTTGTGACTTAAGTATGAATAAAACTTTCTTTCTTAACATTTCATGTGTTTTACTTTAAAAATCTAAATAAAATTATCTAATTAATAATTGAGTTTTTGGTTGTCCGTTTTTTTAATGGCGAACATCTGGCAACCCTACCGCTAACCCATGAGGGTGCGAACACTCTATAAAGCGAAGTGGCACGGCGCAGTACCGAACGCTATATTGCGGGTTCATCTCAATACGGTAGCGTCGACGTTCAATATTTCATCGGTCGGAGTTTCTATTGGAATCCGACGCGTCTTTCTACAATATTGGATCAGATCCGCGCCGCGTCCTCGGTGTTATTAAATTTGTGTTCAGAGGATATGATGGGCGCAGGAGCGGAGGCAAGTTGCGGTGCCTCTTTGGTAAGGGGCGAATAGTCGGCGATAATCAAATAATGCCGAATGAGTCTATGAGTAACTCTTTATTATCGTTTTTTTTATTGAAAGCGCGACATATGGCGCCCAGCCACCCATAAGGTGTCTAACGACGCCCATGGACATTCGGCCGTACGCGGGGGTTGCGAATGCCATGCCGGCCTGACAGGTGCCCATTCCGCCCCTCTTGAAGGACCCGAGACTGTACTTGGGGGGAAATATATGAACAGGGAGAGCGTTCCAGAGTTTACCGGTTCTGTAGAGGAAAAATCTGCAGAATCGATTGGTACGCATCCGCGGTAAGTCCAGCGTATAGGGATGCAATCCCTGCCCGGTGCGTGCGGTGCGGAGGTGGAATGGGGACGGCGGGATTGCGTTAAGCAGCTCCTCCGAGTACTCCCCATGGAATAAGCGATAGAACACACTAAGGGAGCCGCCATCCCTACGGTGTTGCAGTGGTTCTAAATCGCAGGACACTTCACCTTCAGGGTCACCCACTAGTCGCACGACTCGACGCTGGATCGAGTCCAGAGGCGCAAGCTGGTATTTAGCAGAGCCATAGAGATCCCACAGGTGCGAGCAGTACTCCAAGCAGGACCTGATCTGCGATTTATACAGAAGCAGCTTTACCGATTGATATCGTACCGGCATCTTGAAACTCATCATTGACGAATTGGCGGGAAAACCGGATAGTCGACAGCACGTGCGTTTTTAATATTTATTGCAGATTAAAGCGAAACATCTAATATCAAGAAACGTCAGCCTTTTTTCATACCATCAGCTCTCTTCAAACATGTTTACATTCCGTCGAAAACGGGACACGGAGAGAATTGTAAACAGTGCGGGTAAGTACGAAATGTTATTATGTCTTTCATTTTTTACCGGCTGTAAGCCTCATCGGACGGGCATAAAACGGGACGAGATATCTCGTAAAACAAATTCGGCCCGTTCCCGCAGGGTTCCGTTGCAATTCCGGCGGCGGCGACGGCCGATGGGGGCCATCTATCTGCCGGTAATCATTGCGGGCCGGCCGCTTATTGGCGGACGGTTACGATCGCTCGTAAACAATCTCCTACCGATTGATGAGCCGCGTGACCGGCGCAACCGCGAACTCTATGTTCGATGCAACTCTTCGACAGCAAATGCTATGTGAGCTAGTGTGATTGCAAAGCCTATGCGAGCTGAGCATTATCGCAAACGCTATACAAGCTTGTGTGCGATCGAAAACTGTATGGTAGATACAAAGGTGAATGTAAACGCTGTGTGAGTTTGACGAAAAAGCAAACTCTATACGATTTTGGCATGAGCACAAACGTGGTGCGACTTTAGTGTGAGCGCAAACCCAATCTGAGCTTGGCGTGATCGCAAACCCTACATCACACATGTTTGTCAATGTGATCTCAAACTTACAATGTTAATTAATGTTAATTAAAGCCCGTAGTAACGCCAACGGCGGCGTAGCGTATCGATCGTATGCACATATCGCATCATCTTTTTCATAACGGGTTTTTTCATAAATTGTGATCCTTCGTATTAGAACTTTGAAAAGCGTGTTATCGATAGTATAAACATATGCCGTCATTTTGCTATAAAAATCCGACCGTTCCCGCGCCAGCACCAGCCCCACGCGCGCGTCAAATTACACTTGAAAAAAACATAAATTTCAAAAATGTATATCTCTATTAAACTTTATTGACTTTTTTGTCTCGCAAAAACATGAGGATTGCGCTGCTGGCGAAATTAATGTACTGACCATTATAACACCCTGGTGACCGACCATCTATCTTCTTTCAGCGAATAGGGCTAGCCATTCAAAGGGGCAACGCAGCCAGCGTATTGGGTACTGTGGCGGAGTCGGCTGAGTTGGACGAAATTTTTTACTTACAGTATGAGTGTAATTATTTAGTTTTATTATTTATTACGTTAATTTTATTTAATTAGTTTTACTGACTGTGTCACGTTGTATTTTATTTTACTGTTTTAATAAAATTTCACTTTACACACCTTGTATAGCTATGCTGTTCTCATTCAATATTATAATGCTGGCTTAGACTAGGCAGTTGGACCATACATAGGCTTTCTAAATTCGCACCAGACAACCCCGCCCGTCCGTCGCGTCGTCGACAAGCCGAGCCCAACTATCGGCGCGCGTTTGACAATTTATTATTTACGCGGGTTGAACCCGTCTGGGTTTTGCAATCGGGGGAAAGAGGGGGAGCCATTCAGGGGGAGGGGTGAACGATTCGGAAGCCGTCACGTGACGCGATAACGCCCGGGAAAAAAAAGTGAGCAATAAAACTGTTTCGTGTGTTATCAAATAATAATAAAACTATAAATCTATTTATTGGGGGCGTATTTTTTTACGCCGAAGTTTGATATTAGGACTCGCTCATTCGCGACAAAGCTATGACACGTTATTTTTATTAGTCCACCGATACGTAAGGACAAATTGTGTCAATATATCAGCTCAGCTCTGAGACGATACTAAATAGTACGTATTATGTAGGTACCTACAAGTTTCAGTTGATGTATTTATCAATAAATATATTTTTAGACGACCTATGCGTGCGCCGTCTTCCATTCTATGTTCGCGCGAGTCACAGACGATTTAGATAACATAAACTTAAATGAGTCGCAGGACCCCTAAGTAAATACCCGCGCAGCTCTGAGTTATTATATTTTATTTACTTAGCGGTCCCCCGACTCCTTTAAATAAGTAAACGGAAATTACTTTCTTTTTTTTATGTAATCCGGTATGGGTGGCTGAGTCGGATGGGCCAAAGCGCATTCTCCGACCAGCCAATATCACCTCCGAGAAGGTAGGTGCCAAACCGGAGACTTCCCTGGATTGCTGGCCATACTGGACTAGAGGAGAACACAACCGAGGCTGCTATGCGGCCATCTTACATCCAGTACGGTGGTACCAGCCCAGTCGGCTACAATTTGAGCCTAGTACCTAGTAAGGGGCAAGGGAAGGGACCTACAGTTTTACACCGGTTCCGAACGGTGAAGCAGCAGGTATAGGTATGCACGTAAATTTTTTCGTCAGAAAAAACTCATTGGTACACGCCGACCGGATTCGAACCTCGGACCTCTCGCACGAGAAGCCGATGCCCAAACCACTCGGCCACCCGCCGCTTTTTAAGGTTCTGGGGTTGTAATTTAACTTTTATTTCAAGTTTTTAAAGAAAACGCTTGCAAATCTTTCCATCCGTTTGGGAGCTACGATGCCATAGATAGACAGACACACCCTTACACACATACACATAGGTATATACACACACTTTAACTTATAATATAACACCCCTCTTTTCGCGTCGGGGGTTAAAAATGTTGTCAGCCTCGGTGGCTCAGTGGTGTGTTCGGTCGACTGTCGGTCGTGATCATAAGCAAGCACACCTAGGCGCGGTCAGTACTTGGATGGGTGACTGCTCGACCGTTGGAGGCTGACGGTGGTTCGGATTCCACGTAAAACTGTAGGTCCTTTCCCTTCTCACCTTACTAGGTGGTAGGGTTTAACGCGCCTATCTGAAAGTTGTTACCACAGCACTGAATGAAAGGTCGAGGTAAGGTAAGGAGGGAAGTGACCTATAGTTTACGTGGAATCTGAACCACGGTCGGATCGGTCGTGCGGACACCCATCCACTGACCGCGCCCAGGTGTGCTTATGACCCGACCGACAGTCGACCGAACGCACCACTGAGATACAGGTATGTTAACCAAAGCTGGCACGTGCACAGTACTCACACCAATGCAATTGTGCAAGTGCCAGTGAGACAGATCGGGACATACGCATCACGAAAACCCGATTTGTCTCACTCGCACTTCCACAATTGCATTAGTGTGAGTACTGTGCACGTGCCAGCTTTGATTAATAGACCTGTACCGAGGCTGACAAAAAGATGTATGTATGTATGTATGTATGTATGTATATATTCTTTATTGAACATCAATTTATCAAAATTAGGTACAACAGGCGAGCTTAATGCCGCGAGGCATTCTATTCTAACTAACCTTTGGGATGTGGGAGAAGTACATGCAGGCGAACAAGAATAGTTTGTGACAATGTGTTATATTAAAGAAATATGTATGATAAACTACGTACGAATACTACATAGATACTTTAATAAGCATATATATGTATATAATAAACTTACATATTATATTATGTACATTAATCGGTGGTACCGTTGTGCAACACAATCAACTGAATGACAGGAGAGTAAGAGAAGGGGAGTAAAGATATGTACTTATGTAATATAAATTGCATTTACTTCGGTAAGGAAAGGAGAAGTTTGTTTAAATTTATCTTAAACTAGCTTTTGCCCGCGGCTTCGCTCGCGTGAAATTCGTATTTCAAAGGAAGAAAGTAAGTAACTAAGGGCGAGCTGGGATCAGGTAAACGATAAACCTTCTCAACTAAAGTAAGTAACTAACGGCGAAGCTTCAGGCTGAGCTGCATTCTGGAAGACAATAAACCTTCTCGAAGAAAGTAAGTAACTAAGGGCGAGGCCGAAGGCCGAGCTGCGTTCAGGAAGACTATAAACCTTCTTGAAGAAAGTAAGTAACTGAGGGCGAGGCCGAAGGCCGAGCTGCGTTCAGGAAGACGATAACCTTTTCGAAGAAAGTAAGTAACTAAGGGCGAGGCCGAAGGCCGAGCTGCGTTCAGGAAAACCTTCTCGAAGAAATTAAGTCATTGAGGGCGAGGCCAAAGGCCGAGCTGCGTTCAGGAAGAATATAAACCTTTTTAATGAAAGTATGTAACAGAGGGCGAGGCCGAAGGCCGAGCTGCGTTCAGGAAGACCATAAAACTTCTCGAAGAAAGTAAGTAACTAAGGGCGAGGCCGAAGGCCGAGCTGCGTTCAGGAAGACTATAAACCGTCTTGAAGAAAGTAAGTAACTATCGCCCATAGTTACTTACTGTCATCGAGAAGGTTTAGCGTCTTCCAGGATACAGCTCGGCCTTCGGCCACGCCCTTAGTTACTTACTTTCTTCGAGAAGGATTATAGACTTTCTGAACGCAGCTCGACCTTAGGCCTCACCCTCAGTTACTTACTTTCTTCGAGAAGGTTTATGGTCTTCCTGAACGCAGCTCGGCCTTCGGCCTCGCCCTCTGTTACTTACTTTCATTAAAAAGGTTTATATTCTTCCTGAACGCAGCCGGCCTTCGGCCTCGCCTTTAGTATGTTACTTACTTTCTTTAAGAATGTTTATTGTTCATCTAAATCCAGTTCACCCTCCGGCCCCGGCCTAATTTACTTACTTTCTTCTTTTGAAATACGAATTTCACGCGAGCGAATCCGCGGGAAAAAGCTATCGATATTTAAATAAGAAACTTCACTTAAAATAAATCAAATACTTTAGATACCTAACTAAGTAAAATACTCCACTTGTTAGCGTAACCGGAACTGAATTTTATTTGGCCTATCCTGTGTCTCGTATAGCTAAATGTGCGTGTACTAATTTTAATCGAATTTAGATGATCGGCTTAAATTGTATGGAGGACTTTTTTTAGAACTATTTAAGAGAAACAACCAAATTCGATTTAAACGCAAATATGATAATAAACTATCGTTTATCTTATATTCTCCCTCTCCCTCTCCCTGTCCCTCTCCCTCTCCCTCTCCCTCTCCCTCTCCCTCTCCCTCTCCCTCTCCCTCTCCCTCTCCCTCTCCCTCTCCCTCTCCCTCTCCCTCTCCCTCTCCCTCTCCCTCTCCCTCTCCCTCTCCCTCTCCCTCTCCCTCTCCCTCTCCCTCTCCCTCTCCCTCTCCCTCTCCCTCTCCCTCTCCCTCTCCCTCTCCCTCTCCCTCTCCCTCTCCCTCCCCCTCCCCCTCCCCTTCCCTCTCCCCTCCCCTCTCCCTCTCCCTCTCCCTCTCCCTCTCCCTCTCCCTCTCCCTCTCCCTCTCCCTCTCCCTCTCCCTCTCCCTCTCCCTCTCCCTCTCCCTCTCCCTCTCCCTCTCCCTCTCCCTCTCCCTCTCCCTCTCCCTCTCCCTCTCCCTCTCCCTCTCCCTCCCCCTCTCCCTCTCCCTCTCCCTGTCCCTCGTCCTCTCCCTCCCCTCCCCCTCCCCTCCCCCTCCCCTTCCCCCTCCCCTCTCCCTCCCCCTTTACAGCAAACGGGATGGTACGGAACCCTCTTAACGCGAGCCCGACTCGAACTTGACCACTTTTTTTTTAAATATGTTACCATGTAATATACACTTAATTTACAGGAAAACCTAAACGAAAATCCTAAGCCTTCTAGTTCTCACAGAAAACGCGATGGTACGGAACCCTTTTTACGCGAGATCGACTCGAACTTGTCCACTTTAAAAAAAATTATGTTATCATGGGATATACACTTAATTTACAGGAAAACTTAAAAGAAAATCCCAATCCTTCTAGTTCTCACAAAAAACGCGATGGTACGGAACCCTCTTTACGCGACCCCGACTCGAACTTGACCACAATTTAAAAAAAAATTATGTTACCGTGGGATATACACTTAATTTACAGGAAAACATAAAAGAAAATCCCAATCCTTCTAGTTCTCACAGAAAACGCGATGGTACGGAACCCTGTTTACGCGACCCCGACTCGAACTTGACCACAATTTTTTTTTTAATTATGTTACCGTGTGATATGTACTTAATTTACAGGAAAACATAAAAGAAAATCCCAATCCTTCTAGTTCTCACAGAAAACGCGATGGTACGGAACCCTGTTTACGCGACCCCGACTCGAACTTGACCACAATTTTTTTTTTAATTATGTTACCGTGTGATATGTACTTAATTTACAGGAAAACATAAAAGAAAATCCCAATCCTTCTAGTTCTCACAGAAAATGCGATGGTACGGAACCCTCTTTACGCGAGGTCGACTCGAACTTGACCACTTTTTTTAAAAATTATGTTACTCCGGGATATACACTACCCCTATACGAAGTTTCGTCAAAATCCGTCCAGCCGTTAAGGCGTGAAAGAGGAACAAACAAACAAACAAACAAACAAACAAACAAACAAACAAACATACTTTCACATTTATGATATTAGTGAGAAGTGAGATGCATTCATAGACGTAGAGGAGCGTAAATGCACGGGCAGATTATTCCAGAGGCGAGCTGTTTGTACTGTCTAGAGTCCGTGTAGAACGAGCTTGAGTGAGCCGGTATTGCCAAGAGTAAGTTGTCAGCAGATCTTAAAGCCAGGCCGTGAGAAGAAAGAAATTCAAATCGTTCACTCAAGTATTTGGGAGCAGCAAAGATCCTTTGAACCATCACACACGACAAAGATAATATTATATTTGATCAGCAAATGATATTGAACAATTTTGACTCAAACATTCACAACTTGAAAAACATTACAATTTATTACACATACACGCAAACACATATATACATATAGTTTAGATAGATGTAAATTGTATAATAACTATTAGTAGGAAGCGTCGTAATAGTTCTTACTAGACAAAATTTATATTTTAAAGTAAGAATTATGTATAAATAATTATAGTCAAATTTATATTAATAAAGAAATTTGAATTTGAATTTGAATATTAAAATCTTCATAATATTTAATGCCGTTTAGATTTTTTTGTAATTTTTTTTTTATGTAAACTGACACGGTTGGCTACATAAACTACAACATCCGTGATGTCAGCCCATAACACCGGGTGCACTTGGTGCCATATCAGTACTTCCCTTCATTTCGCGCCGGCTACACTGAACTGGACGGAAAACACGAACTATTTGCATGGCCGTTTCGACCGACGTTTCGCTCAGTGCGGTGGTACCAACCCGGCCGGAATAAACCCTACCACCTAGTAAGGTAAGAAGGGAAGGGACCTACAGTTTAACGTGGAATCCGAACCACGGTCAGCCTCCAACGGTCGATAAGCGTTGCTTAACAACAGTTTACTGACCGCACCACTGAGCTACCGAGGCTAACGAATTTCCTTATCCCTTAGTCGACTTTTACGACATGCGACGGGGAGAGATGCAGTGGGGCTATTGTTTTTAAATACGCCACACGGTACTATTATCTACAGTCTAATATCAAAATACTAGCAATGCATAATATTATAATATAGCATTAGGGTCGTATTACGTTTTAACCTTATTATTGACCCTTTATCGATATTGGTCACCTTTTAAGGGTCAGTGGTCACTAAACTAACCGCATATATTATTTCTATTGGGAACGCGGGCCTCTATCTCCGAACGCGTGGAATTTTCGTCGTTCGGACTCCGGCTCCGGACCGACATTCAGGTACTAATCTAAGGGCCGGTGCGCCAATACGGACTTAAGTGTGTCTAACGAACCGTTAACTCGTCCGTAACTCGATAAGTGAAGTCACGACTTGCACCAAGACAAAATGACTCAAATTTAGTTAAATGGCCGTTATCTCTGAGATTGGGCACTTTTTTTCACCCCACACTCTCACAGACACACACATACACACCCTCACCCTCAAAACCTAACACACACACGACCTAACCCTCTCTCACAAACACACCCCATGACAGGAAAGGATGTGGCACAGCATGTGACTCCATATAGCTAACGAGCTACGGTCATGGCATGATACAATGGTCATTTGATCCGGTAAAGGTTGCTGAGTCAGAGGGTCCAAAGCACATGCTCCGACCAGCCAATATCACCACCAAGAATGTAGGTGCCATAGACTTCATTTTGGATTGCTGGTTACACTAGACTAGTGGAGAATTACACACACTATGGTTGGTATGGTTACACTAGAATTACACAATTATTGCGGGTAGTTGTACATGTAAACAACTATTTTTTGGTCTGAAATTGAAACTAACTTTAAAAATTATATAATTGACAATATTGTAACCTTCTTCGAGCTAGTGCGTCTGAAACATCTCCGGAAAGTGTGGGAGTGTTGTTAAGCCAGGACATGCACTAGCAGCCAGCACCCAGAACCGCCTTAGACACATAACCTCTCAGCACAAACATCTGTTACTTTAACACACAAGAATGGCGCAGCGTGATTCCTTGACAGCCCTGACAGAGCTCGAGGTCAAATTTGAAGCACAAATGTCAGAATTCAGCGCCCGCCTGGCTTCCTCGGGACTATCGACGGAGCGAGACCGTCTCGCGCAGGACTTTCGGCTCTTCCAGGGGCTCGTGTGGAAGGCAATCGGCTGTGTGCGGCAGGAGCTACAGTCAGTTGTGGAGCGCCTGGACGACATGGAGACCTGGAACCGACGAAAAAGCTTGTTAGTTCACGGAGTGAAGGAGAGCGACGGCGAGGACATCAAGTCAAAAGTAATCTGCTTGCTAAAAACTCTTGACCAACCTGATCTCACCGCGGACGACCTCCGACTGTGTCACCGGCTTGGGAAGCGTCCAGCTGCGTCTGGCCGCAACCGTCCTGTTTTGCTGAGGTTCGTGCACTTGGAGGCAAGGTCAAGCATCTGGCGCAAGAAATCGCTGTTGAAGGGATCCGGCTCGTCTCTCTCGGAGTTCCTGACCGAGTCCCGGCACAAGGTGTTCGTTGAGGCACGCAAGGTCTTCGGAATATCCAAGAGCTGGACCCAGGATGGACATGTGCTTGTTCTCCTCTCCGACAACACGAGGCAGCGAGTACGATCGGTGGCCCAGCTGCGGCAGCTTGCCCCCGCCAGCTTGACGAATGCTGGGAGTGTGTCCTCTGACGCCGCGACTGCACGCGGCGCGGCTCTCGGCTCTGCTCTCCTCGGCACTGCAGTCGACGGCGACAGCTCTGATGAGCGTGTGGGTTTGGCACTCTCTCGCCAGCCCCGTAAGAAGCCTTTGCGTCCTTAATTATTGTTCGTCACAATCCTATCACATCAGTTTACTTTGTTTACCTTGAAACACCATAACAAAAAAGTACCCTCACACTCCAGTTATCTATATTTCGTTTCTAACACACCACACCGTACACAATACACACAGCTAGGTAGGTATGTAATTCTATTCGTAAGTATATTTTGATGATCAATCACAAAATTGTATCTCACAGACTGTCAGAGGTCTGTTCTCGCTACTTATACTGTTGTTATTGTAAATTTGGTAAATACTGTAATGCTTCAAATATTTTGTCACTCCCACTTGATGTCTACTATTCTTTGCACCAATGTCAAAACGAACATATACTCGTACACTATATTGTTATATAATTTGCGCTTAGTTACAACCTACAATGTAAATTATAATACCTAGATCAAATTATTTCCATAACTTCAAAAGGTGCGAGTAGCGAGGTGACATTTCGCCCGCTTAGCGGATAGTGATGGATGATACTGTCCATAAAATTATGTACTCGTAGTGTTGGATGATACAAAATATGGGTTTTTATTTTATTTTTGGCTTACCCAAATTAATACTATTTGAAGTATGAACAATATTGTTAGCGTATTGTGTGAACTATTTAAGTGATTATTATTTTACTCGGAAGTGATATAGATAGACACAGACCACAGAATTCATATAGACAGCATTCTGTCTTTATTATCCTGTGAATCTCTTTTAGTTAGCTTTTATTTCAATTACTTTTTCTCTTTGTTAGTTTTATAAATCCATTCAATATGTGCGTTGGGTCTGTTTCAGTTTTACTGTGTGTGTAAATCTTTATTTATATAAGCTCTGCAACCTTTCTGGCGGTTCTCTGGGTGTCATGTTGGCACTGCAATCTAATTGTTGTTGTTATATCTGTTATTGATATTTGTTTTAATTTATTATATATATATTTGTATTATTATTATCTATTTATGTGTTCTGACTCAGATTCTTTTTTTTCAGCTTTCTCATCCTCCTCCTCAGCAGACAATTTCAGTGATGCAGAAGATTCCTTCTCCAGTGCTCCTCATCTGGGGGAGACACTGAATTGCAAGTTTTCTTGTTTTCCCAAAAATTTCAACGTGTGCCACATTAATGCTGAGAGTATTCCTGCTCATTACCCCGACCTACTCACATCTTTCACCAGTCAACATTTGCATGCTGTACTGGTGTCAGAATCTCTGTTAAAGCCCACTCTGCCTTCCACTGCCTTCTCTTTACCTGGCTATCAACTTATACGGAACGACCGTACTTTGAAAGGCTGGGGTGGGGTGGCTATATATCTACGTAGTAATATTTCTTCAAAAATTATTAACAAATCGTCCTCTGAATACTCCGAATCGGCTGAATATATCCTACTTGAGCTTAACTTCAATCACACTAAAGTTCTGCTTGGTGTGTTTTACTGCCCTCCGCGTATCAACTACTTCAACGAATTCGAACAAATCTTAGAACAGACTGCCCCTGATTTTGATCACATAATCATCCTTGGTGATTTTAATACTTGCCTCCTGAGGGATGATTTGCGCTCGCGTCGACTCCTCTCCTTAACTAAATCAGTTGGTATTGATATTCTTCCTTTGGATGCCACTTTCCACACTGATGACTCTCACACTCTTCTTGACCTAATTCTCACTTCCCGCACTGATCTAGTGCAAAGTCACGGTCAGCTGCTTGCCCCGGGCTTCTCCCGTCATGACCTTATCTTCGCGTCCTACAGAATTAAACCTCCCAAACAAAAACCCAAAATACTTCTGCAACGTAGCTTTGCTAAGATGGACCTGCAGGCTTTAAGGCATGAAGCTGGTGCCATTGACTGGACGCCTCTCTACGACGATGACAGCATTGATGTCAAGGTGGAGCTTCTATCTAAAAATATTACACAACTGTATGATAGACATGCTCCTGTTCGCGCAGTGCGAATGAAACATTTACCAGCTCCTTGGCTTAACGCCGAAATTCGCAAAATGATGGCGAAACGGGACGCACTAAAGCGAAGACTCAGGTCCGCGTCCAACGATGAGAGCAAAGCCAAATATAGAGCTGTAAGAAACCAGTGTACCAGGATGTGTAGAGACGCAAAACGCCGTCACATCAGTGGTTCTATTGAACACTGCCCTCCCAAACAGCTGTGGAAATTTCTACGTTCTCTTGGTGTCGGTAAGGCTAGCACTGATGCTGCATCCTCTATTGATCTCAATGCCCTTAACTCTCACTTCTCGGCCTCACCGATCACTATGGATCCTATCGTCAAAGCCGACACCATTCGCCGGTTACATGCGGTCTCACTTCCTGACTCTGATCCATTTGATTTCATCCCTGTCTTTGGTTGTGAAATCAAAAAGATAATTCTCTCGATTCACAGCAAGGCCATGGGTGCTGACGACATGAGTCGGGACTTGTACATCCCGATACTGGACAATATTCTACCGGTCATCACTCATATTATCAATCATTCTCTAGTATCGGGATGTTTTCCCGACTTGTGGAAGAAGGCCTACGTGATTCCCTTGCCTAAAATCAGTAACCCCTCCCTCTTCAGCAATTATCGCCCTATCTCCATTCTACCTTTCCTATCAAAGGTATTGGAGAGGGTTGTGCACTATCAGCTTTCTAACTACCTCTCCTCAAACCAACTTCTCGATCAGCTTCAATCTGGCTTTAGGCCAGCGCATAGCACGACTTCAGCACTAGTCAAAATCACAGACGATATACGCCATGCCATGGATAATCGTAAACTCACAATTCTTGTCCTGCTTGATTTCAGCAGTGCCTTCAACTCTGTTGATTTTGACATTATGCTGGCTATACTTGGAACCCTTAATATTTCACAACCGGTAATTGACTGGTTCTCCTCCTACCTGTATGGTCGCTGCCAATGTGTTCGTTTGGATAATATTTCCTCGAACTGGTGTTGTACCACGGCTGGCGTACCACAAGGCGGCGTTCTTTCTCCCCTTCTTTTCTCTATTTTCATCAACACTGTCGTTGCATCTCTTATGTGTCACTACCACCTTTACGCTGACGACTTGCAGCTCTATAGGCACTTTAGGGTTGAGGATGTTGACAGTGCTTTTGCTCTCATGAACATCGATCTTGACTCAGTACTCTCGTGGGCTGAGCGATATGGTCTACTGGTAAACCCACAGAAAACTCAGGCGATTATTATCGGTTCTACAAAACTCTTAGGCAAACTAGACAAAACATCTTTACCACATATTCTCTTTAATGGTGTCGCAGTCCCTCTGGTTAAGGTGGTAAAAAACCTTGGCCTTTACATTGATGAGACGTTATCATGGAACGTACAAGTCGGTGAGGTTAGTCGGAAAGTGTTCGCCAGCATGCATTCTCTCAAGCGTCTGCAGAATTTCCTACCTATCAGCACAAAGACTATGTTGGTACAATCTCTTCTCCTCCCTATTCTAGACTATGCTGATGTCTGTTACCTCGACGTCAATGAAGAGCTGCTGAATAAGCTGGACCGGCTACTAAACATGTGCATCCGTTACATTTTCGGTCTGCGGAAATTTGATCACATTTCTGAGTTCCGGTCTAGCCTTCAGTGGCTCGACATACGTCGTCGCAGAAATTCCCATGTCCTCTCTCTCTTGTACTGCACACTAAATGACCCTGCTGCTCCTAAATACCTATCCGACCGTTTCCAAATGCTGTCCTCCCACGGTGTACCATTAAGATCCTCTGACACCCTTGTCCTTGCTATCCCGTCCCACTCCTCGGTATTTTATACTGATTCTTTCACAGTGCACGCTGCACGCATGTGGAACGAACTTCCTCTTCGTTTACGACAGTGTGCTTCGATCCACACGTTCAGAGTGCTCTTGAAAGACTATCTCCTCAATTCCTAAATCTTATCTCCTACTTCCGTATCCCTAGTTTCTGAGCAAATTCATAATGTGTTGTGTAATGTCTGAGTTTTATTTTGTATATGTTTATATATGTTTATTATTTATTATGAATAATATATGTGTATTATATGCATTATATATATAGATATATACTATTTGTCCTTCTATTTTCTATTTTATAAGACTTTGTTTTGTTTACCTTGTCTTGTTGCACCTACCCTGGTTCTATATGTAAATAAGGGTAGGCTGGTGGAAAATGCCATAGGCATTAAGTGCTACCTTCTGTACAACAATTATGTGCAATAAACGTTTTTTGATTTGATTTGATTTTGAGAATTACACAGCTGAGGCTGCTATGCGGCCATCTTACATCCAGTACGGTGGTACCAACCCAGTCGGCTACAAAAATTTGAGCCTACCACCTAGTAAGTCGAGGCGGAGAAAAAACGACAGATAAGTACCATGATTATGATTTAGTTAGAGTGTGAGAGTTAGGGCCCCCGAGCCCTGTTGTCACTGCGACATTTTTTTTTAAAGAAAGCGCGGCATGTGGCGTCGAACCACCCATAAGGTGTCTAACGACGCCCATGGACATTCAGTCGTATGCGGGGGTTGCGAATGCCATGCCTGCCTGACAGGTGCCTATTCACGCCTCTCTGTAAGGACCCGAGACTAGGAATATCTATTGTGATCTCTCAAAAGTTTAGTGCTCACCTTCAAGTCCGATTTCCGCTATCAACCAAGTTATAGTCTTGGGATTGAGTGCCTGCATTTGGCATGTATTAAAAATATAACATCCAAGAATGCGACTTCTACTGTGAATTAGGAGTTCACATTTACAAAGGATGTGTATGAGCGTTTCATCCTCTTTTATACAGAACCTGCACACCGGTGTGTCGCTAAGGCCCATTCGGTGTAGGCGTTTGTTTAATCTGCAGTGGGCTGTTAAGGTCCATATTAGGACTCTTATGTCGTTCCGGTTTAGGTTTAAAATCTTGTAAGTGAATTTACGCCAGTAAGTTCACCAGTTAAGTACCATGAGATAACTGTAAACTAAAGCTTGCCTTCCCAAGGCCTAATAATGCCTCCAGCCGCAGAGTCCCGAAACAATTGACACCGCAGTCGAAGGTTTAATTATCCGGGTAAAGCCTCTTGAGGCCTTTTATGCGATATAGAGCGTCTCTCGACCTAGCATTGCAGCGCCTCCGGGTCCCTGAATAGTTGTAAATCTTAGAAGATTTCCTTGGAACACCATTGATTCCGGTCTATCTTTATTATACCCAACCGCTCATATGAAAACTTACCTTATGAGAATGAAGATAAAGTTCACACTGAAATGACATGAGAATAAAAGATAAGACCCTACCGAATTGAAATGAACACATATAACAATGCACCTTAACATCATTCTCATAAAGTTGAAATTTGATTGGCAGTTTTCAAGGACAAAGGACTATGCAGAATTCGTGTGAATATCATTAGAGGCTGGCCAAATTGCTTGTGCGGCAGAAGGAGCTGGCCACAAGATGGCAGCACGGCTCGGACACACTATCCTTAAATGACAGCACTTAGGGCACTATTGATGAGACTTTTAACGATTCCTTAGGTAGGCTGAATGAAAATTATTATTTCGAGCTTAAACCCTTCATTTCCGTTAATGTTGGGTATGCATGCATAGTGTAGACGGAATTGAATCGGAGCTACGCTTACTGTGGCATACCTATCATCAAAGAAACAATAACCCAGCTTCGTGGTAATCGTCCTTATTAATTATAGCTTTTGCCCGCGGCTTCGCTCGCGTGAAATTCGTATTTAAAAGGAAGAAAGTAAGTAAGTAAATGCGGAACAATTCGGTTTGTATGAGAGCCACATCTTAGCGTGACCGGAACTGATTTTTAATTAGCCTATCCTGTGTCATGTATTGTTAAATGTGCTAGTACTAAGTTTCATCGAATTCGGATGATCGGTTTAAGATATATGGAGGAACATACATACAGAAAAGATTTCTAAAAATCATCAATTTAGTTTTAGTATCATAAATAGAGTCTACAAACGTAATATCTCATAAAACAAAGTAACTTACTCCATGACCATCCCTTACAGATTTATTATTAGTATTGATTGATATAACATGAAAATGGTTTTTCAAGACACCGTGAGTGTCCGATCTATCCGCACGGCCCGAGATCAAGACGGCGCGCGGAGGCGGCGCGGGGGGCGCCCGAGCCACGGCGCGCGGTCACGTAGACGTATTCACTAAGCCCTAACTTATGCCGCTGCACGTTAATGACAAATAAAGCCTTAGGTAATGCCCCGTCCTGCGTCGCCTTGCTCGCGGTCGCCAGAGGACGCTACGTGGTCCTGGCGCAATAGCCTATTCTGATATTGGGCGCTATTACTTAGCGTGTATGGCGCTAACGTGGTCGCGTCGTTAACGTGCAGTTAAATCAATACAAAATAATATGATTATTTGCTCGTACCTTTTAAAAGCGGCGGGTGGCTAAATTGTCTGGGCGCCCCCCCCCCCCCCCCCCCCCCCCGATTCTTTCGCGAGATGTCCGAGATTTGAATCCGGTCGCCGCCCCGTTGACACCAATTAGTTTTCTTTTCTGACGGAAAAATATACTTGCATAAAAATATAGGTCCCTCTTGCCCTTTTGGGCTCAAATTATAGGCGACTTGGTTCGTGGTACGAACCAAGTCGGCCTACGTACTGAATGTAAGATAGCCGCATAGCAGCCACGGTTGTGTTCTCCTCTAGTCCAGTATAGCCCGCAATCCGAAAAGGGAAGTCTCCGGTATGGCACCTATCTTCTCGGAGGTGATATTGACTGGTCGCAGCATGTTCGTTGGCCCCTCTGACACGGCCACCGCCAAGTGTTAATCTTAAAATTATCATAAAAAGATGACTGAGAAGATCACTAGTGAAAAATATTATTTTGTTTGTTTTGTCCTTTGCGAATATTGTTCTTTTGTTCTTGTCTTTATTCTTGCGTATTTTCAGTTTTACTATTTTGCTGTATGTTTTCTTCATATATTTTTGTTAATTAGTGACCAGATGTTACCGCAGTTTTGCTTTGAGGAAAAATATCCTACAAGAATCCTTAGATGCGCTTAGGATTCTTGTAGGAATAATATAACGCATAGAGAAATACTTCGGTTAAAAGCCCATGTCAATTTATTGAGTAGTTTACGACTTACAAACGAAGAAGTATCCCGACGGCGCCGCTCATCATGGCACTGCATAGACCGTGGTAAGGACGCATTAGTTTTCATTTAATTCGTATGTGGTGTATCTTAAGGTCAAAATACAAAATAAATTAAATACCTACAAAGATATACATAAGACTTCACAAATATAAAAATATTGATGTACTAAACAAGAAGAAATCCGATTTAACGTAAAGAAAAAGAGAAAGAAAAAATATTATTTATTGTCATACCTATATACAAAAAAAAGAAAACATAACAAAAAGCATGAAATTATAAAAAGTTAAAGTAAAATCTAATTTCGTAAAATAAGTAATGACAATCTGGACCCATCTCAGCATGTGCTATATATAGGTGCACAAGGCGACCTATAGCGCTGTTTTTCAGATGGGCCCAGAGTAATAAATAAAACACAAGCACATAAAACATAAGCACAATACCTTTTTTTTCTATCTATAAACAAAGACTAACACTATCAATAACAACTTAAACAATGCCTTATAACTTATAATATAACACAAAGAATAATACAAAAAGATCAGGAATCAAATATATATACAGCACAACAAAATGACATAA
Source organism: Nematopogon swammerdamellus (assembly GCA_946902875.1). Lineage (NCBI taxonomy): Eukaryota > Metazoa > Arthropoda > Insecta > Lepidoptera > Adelidae > Nematopogon > Nematopogon swammerdamellus. The sequence goes on from OX336350.1 coordinate 18,024,112, forward strand.
CTAAATGCAACGTAATCCATCTAACGCCAAATGCGTAAAATAATAGACTCAGAAGTCGGAATAGCTGCACCAAGCACTCACCATACCTCCACGACACACGGGCTGAAATTAATTACGTTACCAGTCCGGTTTCCAGACGCTCGGTATCCGCTGGGACTACTTACCACTTCGCAGAGACGCTAAATTAGGTTAAAATTTATTATTCTTGTTATTTTTGTAATACACTAAAAAGTGGATTATGAGTAAAGTAGTTTGTGTTTCTTTTTTCAGTTTTTCTCGTTTTTAGCCATCTGTGTTTTACCTGACATTTTCGATTGTGCGATTTTGTAAACAAATATTTTTCCCCCAAAGGTCATTGGGCACTTATGTATGAAAAATTTACCCACGACCTACAGAAATTAATTGATGTGGGATGTTTCAACATATATCTCTGGTTTACGAATATATGGGTCGCATTACCATAAATAATGGGAATTAGACAGAAAATTCAATTCTGTATCTTAGAAAAAAATGTATTTCAACTTGATTAAAAAAAAAAAAACTTGATTAATATTTACAGGTGCAACCATACTATCTCACTTAATACGAAAAATATACCCAGAATCTACAGAAATAAAATAGTGTAGAGAATTTCCATAAATTGTTCATGATGGATAACATAAAATTCTGTATTTGTAAAAAAAAAAATTATTTATAAGATTTATTCTATTCCATCAACTCTAGTACGCTAGCACATAATACCTCTTTGTACGCATGGTGTTTTTTAATACAATCCCTTCATTTAAATTCTATGAATTTGTTCTTTGCAATAAATATCTTCAACTTTTAAATCACTTGTTATATTTTATTCCCATGGTTTTTTTAAATAATTTTTACTTAAAATGAAAAGTGGGATACACCTTATTATTTTAAAAGCAATTTTGTTTCTGTGGGCAAACCTTCACAAATTAGGTCGGATTGTGCCCAATGCTTTTTTCACCACTTTTATGTAAACATTCCCAAATCCGAATAATTGCTTGACACTAAAATATACTGAAATAGTCAAATATAATATTAGGCGCCATTTTGGTCCGATATAGGCCCTCCGTCGCGCGATAGATAAAATTTTCGACAATTAGAATTTTGTTTTCTAAAGCATAGTACCTACTCATTTTTATTGGTCATCTGATTCTGCTTACTATGACTTGACCATCATATTATGACGTTTTAGAAGTAAGTGTTAAATTTATGATTATAAATACGTACATACGTCATATACCTGTTTCTCAATGGGTTAGGCAGAGACAATAGATCTCCACATGCCACTATCCTGATAAAGCTCTGGCGCGTCTTCCTCCTTCTTCTTGGTATTTTATCTATTAATCGTTTAAAAAATGGTATTTCATTTTATTTTATTTTTATTTCTTGTTCATCTGCCTGCACTTCTCTCACATATCAAAGGTTGGCTAAAACCTTCCCTAGCCCCTTACTATGTGTTAGGCTCAAATTGTAGCCGACTGGGTTGGCACCACCGTACTGGATGTAAGATGGCCGCATAGCAGCCTCGGTTGTGTTCTCCTCTAGTCCAGTATAGCCAGCAATCCAGGTACGTACATTATGGTATTAAGCTCGCCTGTTGTACCGAGTTTGTATGAAATGTACGTTCAGTAAGAAATCATATAATTTTATATCTAGGCCGATGAAAAATATTATTATTATTACCTTCTTACAACAGCTGAATTATTAATTCTGGTCACCCTAACCGCCCGCCTTAGCTCTCTGCGCGAAGGCGGGCGGCGCGGCGCGGCGGCGGCGACGACGATACAGCAGGTGTTGTGTAGTATCGGCTCTGTATAAATCATGCGAGCCTTTGTCGCCGCCCAGCCCGGGCAGCCTACCGGCCGTGGGCGGGCGGGCCGGACCTGTTTCTCGAGCTAGGAGAAGACGGCAGCAAATTTATTAGTATTTTCCTTTGAAAAATTTGGAATTTATTATTCGCTAACCGAAATATTGTATACTGTAATATTAGTTTATTTTACACAGTGTGTTAGTTATGTGGTTTTCGTCGGAGGGTTTTTGATTTCAAGCTAGTAACTGCAAAACGATAGTTTGACAACTTTTATTAAGGTCAAAATAATATTTCTTATTTAAAAATGTAGGTAATATAAATATTTATTATATGTTTAAAGATATTATATACAGTAAAATAATAAAATATACTACTAAAAATTTTTCAGAGATTAAACATTGTCACGAAAAGTAAAGTTAAAACTTTGCTAATTATAGTGTAATTTTCGTTTTGTTTCAGCAAAGTAGTAAACCAAATACTTGTCCATTAAGTTAATATATAATCAGTCAGTCAGCGTGTATGTGTTCACTGCTGGACATGCACCTCTCCTATTTTCCTGCAGTCCTCTGGTTTCCGCCGACGTACTTGCTGTCCTCGTCTCATCTGTCGGGTGGTCGTCCCACACTCCGTTTTCCTGTCCAGTGTACGACACTGTTACACCAACGATCGTCGTCTCTTCGGCCAATGTGCCCAGCCCACTGCCAATTGAGCTTAATCACCCGGACGTCCAATATTGACTACTTGAATAATCACCATCTTCACCCTTAGTCGCCTTTTAAGACATGCACAGGGAGAGATGCAGTGGGGCTATTATTTACCTTTACCTTTAAGTATAACAAAGTGCGCGTGTACGCATTTTTTTTTCAAAACACCCTGTGCTTATTTCGTTGATGGTAGTCACAACATTCAACCGCTGCGCTCTTCAGAATATTACATTTCCAGGAAGAACCTATTTTATTACTCGGTGTGGGCCCCTTCCAAGGATATTTTACGATGTATAAGGATGTGCCCGCGGCTCCGCCCGCTCTGATATTTCACTTCACTGCTAACCTCATAAGCTATTTAGCGTGATAGTCGAATGGGAAGAATCAAGCTATCCGTAGAATTTTGTTTTATTAAAATCGGTTCAGTGGTTCTCGAGTTATAAGCGGACAGACAGACACTCAGACAGAGAGAAAGCAGACGTTGGATTTTATTATAGGTAAGGAAGGAAGGACGAAATATTTAAAATGTTCCTTTATGAAGTGCTCGCTTCCAAGTCATACCCAGTGCTGCATGACTCGGTGGAAGGACCGTGCCAAGGCGATAGGTGGCTACCCTGTCGCCATTTAGCACGGCACCTTGTCCTTATCCCTTAGTCGCCTTTTACGACATGCACGGGGAGAGATGTAGTGGGGGCCCCACTACATCTCTCCCCAGAATAGCCCCACTGTGGGGCTATTCTTTACCTTTACCTTTAGGTATATTAAGTTATTAATTGTATTAATTACAAGCTGTGACCGCGGCTCCGCCCGCTCTCATATTTCACTTCACTGCTAACCTCATAAGCCATTTAGCGTGATAGTAAGTAGCCTATAGTTGATGGGAAGAATCAAGCAATCCGTAGAATTTTTTTTTATTAAAATCGGTTCAGTGGTTCTCCAGTTATAAGCGGACAGACAGACATACACTCAGACACTCAGACAGAAAGCAGACGTTGGATTTTATTATAGGTAAGGAGTTCTCGAGTTATAAGCGGACAGACAGACATACACTCAGACACTCAGACAGAAAGCAGACGTTGGATTTTATTATAGGTAAGGAGTTCTCGAGTTATAAGCGGACAGACAGACATACACTCAGACACTCAGAGAGAAAGCAGACGTTGGATTTTATTATAGGTAAGGAAGGAAAAGGAAAAGGAAATAAGGAAAAGGAATAAGGAATAAGGAAAGGAAGGAAGGATGTGGGCCCCATCCAAGGATATTTTATGATGTACGAAATATTTAAAATGTTCCTTTATGAAGTGCTCGCTTCCAAGTCATACCCAGTGTTGCATGACTCGGTGGAAGGACCGTGCCAAGGCGATAGGTGGCTAGCCTGTGGCCCTTTAGCAAGGCACCTTGTCTTTATCCCTTAGTCGCCTTTTACGACATGCACGGGGAGAGATGTAGTGGGGCTATTGTTTACCTTTACCTTTAAGTATATTAAGTTATTAATTGTATTAATTAAGTTGTTGTAAGTTTTCCTTTTGTCAGTAAGTAATACATTTTCTTAACTACAACTTTTGTCCTTTGATTTCGTTGGGAACGTTAACGTACTCCGTGAGGTCGGTACTTAAAAAGAGTGGACCCACCGCATCTCTACCTGTGCATATCGTAAAAGACGACTAGCCACCTATCACCTTGGCGCGGTACTTCCACCGAGTCATGCAGCAGGTTGGGCTTCGTGCCTTACTTGCTGCTTGATACCGAACACTTTGCTACATGTGGTGGTGTAAATTACACCACCGCAGTGGTTGTACTGTAATTTTCAACAGTACTTGCAGTACAACACTGACTACTCTGCTCACCCTGATTGTCGGGATACAGCGTGTGGTACAACGAATTAAATTATCGGGAAGTGGCATACAACGCACCGAATTGAGGCGCGCTATTGGTGAGCATTCAGCACCCTCTCCAATCGTTGTCTCTCCTTTATACGTATCAAATTGCCATTTAACCGTCTTACTCTATCGACGTTCACAGAGCGGAAACGTAACGTGATGTATGAGGCGCTCGCGCACTTACGCTGTTTTAATATTGGCAATATATAGAAGTACTCCAATCGCACCTTTCTACCGGTAAAATGTATGACGAGGGCCCGTCCAGAAAGTAGAATGTCGTTGGTGTGGTATGTGGTATGTATGAATGAACGTTGCAACGAACGTTGTACTCGGAACGAAGCTCCTAGTCCGGGCCTTTGTTCACTATTATATTGCAATATCGCCAATAATGCATAGAAAACTCTGCGCATACTATAAATTTATGAACACAATATTTTCATATTACAAACATTGTGATATTATGGCTATAGAATTTACTAGCATAGGTAGTTAGATAATTTATGCAGACAGTTTTAATACCACACAATAAATAATATGAGAGAAAATTCTTTATTGCTCCAAACACGATTTAACAGTACATTTACATGAGTTGCAAAGGCGGACTTATCGCTTCCAGAGATTTCTTTGAATCAACCTTTGAATGTTTGAGAGTCGATTAATATAGTGAAATATAAGTAGGTAGTAGCAAAAGAGTTGAGTGTGAGAACTGAATTTTATTTAGCCTATTCTGTGACTCGTATAGAGTAAATGTACCTACTTGTACTAAGTTTCATCAAATTCAGATGATTGATTTAAGAGTTATAGAGGAGCATACATACGTACAGAAAATATTTTTAAAAATCATCAAATAATTGTAATTAAAATTTAGTTGTTTTGTTTTTGTTTGTAGCATAAGAAGATAATATGCGTTCTCTTGTAAAAAGTGAAACTTAGTTATTGGCTTTATTGTTTTTTAATTCATATAATTGTAACTTGTTTAATGTACATTGTAGCTGTTAAGTTTCCGGAATAAATAAAATTAATAAATAAATACATAGAGTTTACAAACTCAGTATCTCATAAAACAAAGTAACTCACTCGATGACCATCCCTTACAGATTTATTATTAGTATTGATACATCCTATTCTATTCTTTTCTGTTCTTTTCTGTTATATTTCTAAATAGTTAAATAAAAGGTATGGTTGTGTAAATACATATAAATTAAAATTGTATATATATATAAAATAAAATTGTATAGCTAAAATTGTATATTCAATTTTTTTTTCTTTAAACCTGAGATACTCGAGAGGGAGTTGTTAAAACAATAATAAAGGAGACTAATGATTGGTGAATTCCCGCCGAGACGGATTGTGAGCCACTTGAGACGTCTGCAATATTCTGAAACATGATCGTACTTGCTTTTATTTATACTCTGTTAAGGTACTAGAATCTCGAGTATGCCACCCTATAACTACTTTATATAGCTGGAAATCTAAGATGTGATCAATGTCAATATGATTTTACTGTTTGCTCCTTTCGAAGTTTGCTGGAATGCCTACTACAATGTGGCTACTGTTCCGTAAGGGTGTGGCCTAACGAGCGTAATTTTGTGAGGTTGTGTGTGAGTCGTTTATTTTGATTTGCGTAATTTACGCTGCATTATGTTTCATACAATGTCCGGTTGGTGCCACACGAAGACGTAAAATTAGTTTTCTGATAGTCAGTCAGTCAGCGTGTAAGTGTGCTGGACATACGCCTCTCCAATTTTGCTCCAGTCCTCCAGACTCAAAATACACGACTCTCGACCGTTGTAGGCTGACCGTGGTTCGGATTCCACGTAAAACTGTAGGTCCCTTCCCTTCTTACCTTACTAGGTGGCAGGGTTTGACCCGCCCGGGTTGGTACCGCCGCACTGAATGAAAAGTCGGTCGAAACGGCTATGTAAATAGTTCGTATTTTCCGTCCAGTTCAGTGTAGCCGGCACGACCGAAGGGAAGCACTGACATGGCACCTAGTTCACCCGGTGTTATGGGCGGACATCACGGATGTTGTAGGTGATATAGAAAATCGTATCAGTTTCCATAAAAAAAATCGCAACTCACAAAATTGCGCTAGTTTGGCCTCACCTTAACAAGTAGTACATGGCGGGCACTATATCCTCAACTTTATACCGCACATACGTTTAAAGACGTTTCTATTTGAATTACCGTCGCCGTCGGCGCCGGCGCTGCTATCTTCAGGCATAAAGTTTCAGTTGAAAATCCCCACAGGTAGAACTTGTATCTATGACCCGAGCGCATAAAGATATTGCCGTTTCGACACTAAATGCGGGCGTATTCGGTTTATTAAACCGCTTAGAACTGTCTTTATATCTTCTCTTATGCCTCCTCTTTTTCGACTTGACAACTTAAGGTGTCTAGCGACGCCCATTGACATTCGGTCGCATGCGGGGGTGTTCGCAAGCGCAAAAGGGGTCCATCTATCAAAATTCAGACGTGCTACTGTACCGCCTTCAACTCAAGGGTCCGAATATTAATCATAATATTATTTAACACTTTTCAGTTCTAGTTGTTTTTAAAAGTCGGTGTAATGTTTTTTAAAACAGTTTTTAGGATTTAGTATCACAAATGATAAATTTTCATGTCGTTCTGAAATAATAATTTGTCATGTTCAGTTGTCATCCACGCGGACGAAGTCGCCGGCAAAAGCTAGTGTTTTTATCATTTTAAGCAAATAGATAAAAATAAGAAACTGCATTGGGTCGCATGAGCTCAATACGAACTGCGCTGGCCCGGGCTCAAAAAGGCAGACACCGAACGGCTATTTGCCCAGCGGATAATCTGAGACCGCCTCCCTTTTTGCTGTTTTTTTAGGGTTGCGTACCTCAAAAGAGGAAAAAACGGAACCCTATTCTCGTGTCTGTCTGTCTGTCTATCTGTCCGTCTATCACAGCTTATTTATTATTTCTTGTGGAGACTGGCCTGCTCCAATTGGCAGTATGGTATACCAATGTATATACTACTTACCTGAGTGCATAATTAGTTAACTCTTGACTAGGCAGGTACGATTAGTACCTCAATTTCATTAACGATTGACAACCTTGATATTTCAAGTATCTTAATATTCATATATTTTAATTTTTTATTTTTGACAATAATACAACATTGTAGCATGTTTAATATACTAACATAATTATGTTCATACAAATTACGTATCAAATTTTGACAAAAGATCTTCACACCTGATTCACTTAATAATAAGTATTCGTAGTCAGACAGAACTCTCAGCAAAATTGAAGCTGTGTTTTCGATAGACTATGGGCGGTGTTATTATGTGGCTAGTCACTAAATACTTGTAAAAATATTTTGTATAAAAAAATACCCTGCGAAGTTTCTTGCCGGTTCTTCTTCGCGGGTGTAATCGAACCGGATAGAACAAATTGTGACAAGTTCGAGCGCAGTCTAACTGCCATATGAATGATCAATAAACAATACAATACAATGCAATTTTCTCCGAATCTACTGGACGATAAAAGTTGAAATTTTGTACATAAGTATAGTAAGTATAAGACCCAAACACGGACGTGTAGCGTAGTAGAATTTAAATTTTGGGGTTCATTTTTGTGGAACGAATTTGGAAAATAAAAAATACGTTTTTAAGTGCATCATGTGACATATCAATGAAATGCTCGTTATAAGAAATACAAATATTTTTTTTTTATAATATTAAAAGATCTTAAAGAAAATATTTGTCGTGTGTGTTTCTCTTATAGCTCACAGGAAAACGTGAACGAAAATTCTACGTCTTAAAGTTCTCACGGAAAACGGAATTACGGAATTAGTACGAAACCCTCTCCACGCGAGTTCGACTAACAACTTCACAGCTTTTTCCCTTTTGTTTCTTTTTCACGTGTTTTTTTTTCAGATCACTGCCACTGCATGGGGCTACTTTCTGATAGATTCGAGTGTACGAATATAGTAGGGTGGATTTACGATATATTTTCTAAAATATTTCTTTTCTGAATCCTCCCTTCCTTAAAACCATTCAATAAAAAGACCTAAAGGAAAAAAAATCGACAAAAAGGTCACTGTCTATTTATTGACACCTCTTTTAATGATACCGACATACCGCTACTCGGTATCTCGACAATCGGGGTAAGCAGAGTTTTCGGTGTTGTGCTGCAAGAGCTCTGGTAAATTACAGCACGACACCGACCACCATGTTTAGCAAAGTATTAGGACAAGATAACTATCAAACAGCAAGTAAGGCACGAAGACCCACAAGCTGCATTTTTTTTATGTAATCCGATATGGGTGGCTGAGTCGGAGGGGCCAAAGCACATACTCCGATCAGCCAATGTCACCTCCGAGAAGGTAGGTGCCATACCGGAGACTTCCCTGGATTGCTGGCTATACTGGACTAGAGGAGAACACAGCCGAGGCTGCTTGCTATGCGGCGGTCTTACATACCGTAGGGTGGTACCAACCCAGTCGGCTACAATTTGAGCCTACCACCTAGTAAGGGCCAAGGGCACAGAACCCTAAAAATGGTTTTCACTACGTTGTTTCGCACAACCTAAAGAGTCTTTTCCTCATGACGTCAACCCCTCGTTCCTGTTGAAACTACCTGCTGTGTCAGTTTTCCCCTTCAGTCTCAATTCTATACCTTTGAATCCCTTACATCTAACGAAAACTCCCTCGATTTAACACTGTTAGCACGCCCCAGACATCCGTATAACCGGGTGAGGTGACGCAGAAGAAACCTCGGGCTGCGATGAAGCGTTTACCTGCCGCCGGCACCTCGTTACCCGGATATCCGACACACGCCGGATATCCGGCGCCTGGGAACCCGGGCATGTGTTGCGACTTTCGGTTTAGATACGCCGGAATATATGGCGCGCTGTTACTCATGCCCATATTGTATACAGACCTTGTAATTTTGGCGTGTCCTTTTAAGCTACGAATTGAAGTGAAATGGAATGAAGGGAAGCACTGACATGGCAACTAGTTCACCCGGTGTTATCGCCTGACATCGCGGATGTTGTAGGTGATGTAGCCAACCGTGTCAGTTTCCATAAAAAAATATTAAATGTTATAAATTATTTTGTAAAAAAAATTACGTCTTTTTCGCACGAAATTTACAGAACATTAATCTACAGTAACACACTTCCACATCCCGAAGGTATACAATTAAAATGGCCAATATCATTATTAAAGACCAGCTTTTGCCCGCGGCTCCGCTCGCGTGAAATTCGTATTTAAAAAGAAGAAAGTAAGTAAGCCCGCTACCGTACTTTTATTTCGGCGCGCGGAACAATTATGTTTGTATGAGAGTCACATCTTAGCGTATCAGAACTGAATTTTATTTAGCCTATCCTGTGTCTCATATAGTTAAATGTGCCTGTATTAAGTTTTATCGAATTCGGATGATCGGTTTAAGAGTTATGGAGGAACATACATACATACAGAAGATATTTCTAAAAATGGTCATTTTATTTTTATTTTAATCGTCAATTTAGTTTAGTAAAAGTTAAATCCAAATTTTAAAAACCGCCCGAACCATAAAATGTTGTAAATAATTTGCGTTTACTTACTTAAAGGAGTCGGTAGACCACTAAGTAAATAAAATATAAAAACTCAGAGCTGCGCGGATATTACTTAGCGGTCCTCCGACTCCATTAAGTAAGTAAACGAAAATTATTTTTTACTTTTTAAGGGTTGGGACTTAAATTAGATTACACCAGCTTTCTAATAAAAAAAACCGCATGCAAATCGGTCAATCCGTTTGGGAGCTATGATGTCACAGCCAGACACACCCATACACATATATACTTATATGTGATGGGTGTTTATACACCCATACACATATAACTTATAACACCCCACCGTTTGCGTCGGGGATTAAAAATAATGAAGAATGAAGAAATACATTTTAACAAAAGAGACAGCGCGAGCGAGATCCTGTCAACCGACAAACCCACAGATAACTCATCTTCATTAGCCGCCCCGCCGCACAGTGCAACCAAAATACGATTTTGCGGACATCGCTTGATTTCTCCGAAACTTTTCAAGATAATGCTCTGAAATTTTGCATGAATAATCTTGAATAGTTTAGCTACTAATTCTGTAAATTAAAAAAAAATCAGCAATAGGATTTATATTTATTTTAATTTGAAATTCAAAATATGCGCTGTGTGTAAGATTTTTTTTTTTTGGGTTTCCAGGTACCTATTTATTTTATTTATTCAGGAAAGGTTAAAAATTCAAATATAGAAATTTAAATGCTTTTTATTTAGTTTTACAACAGTTTTGTATTATGTATTTATATTAAGTTTGCATAAAAGATCGCATGCTTAGGCGGAGAAGCCTATGTTCATCAGTGACCGAGGACAGATAATGGTGCCGAGCTGACGGTGATATTGATGATATATATGAATTCATAACATCGATAGTATATTTAAATTTGTATATTTTTTATTAAAAACAAGAGTAATCATAATCATAACTAGAAAATTAATTAAACAAAATTATAATTAAACTTTCGAAATTCAATTAGTACTAAAATTAAATCTACATAATTATATTTTTTTTATTAAAAAGTAAAGAAAAAATAAATGAAATAAGGAACTACGTTTAAAAATAAACTAGAGAAAATACATTCGTAATGAGTGACATAGTCATGGATCTACTGCAGCGAAACATTGATTTTTTTTTATTTCTTAAGATAAATTAGACAAGATAAGTACCTTATTTAATTATGTACTATTCTAAACTCTATTTACTTCAGGTGCACATTCCGCCAAGTCTTGATCGTCGCTCGCTCTCCGGATGTAAACGATTCTCCAATTACTTCCGTACTTTTTGTGTCAATAATATATTATATATTCTTTTAATGGTAAAGAATTGTCTCGTAATAAAACGTAAAAATCAATGCTTCGCTGCAGTAGATCCATGGCTTCAGTATGCACATAGCCGTGTTAAAACAAAATAATAAAATGTTGTTAAAGTTCTTCACTCTTATACTAAATGATTTTTCATATCTTAAACCACAAAAAATAAAGGTACTATAGTACAGGCTATGTATACATATTATGCTATATACCTATTAGGTATAAAGATATAGTGCATGATGTATAAAATAATTTCTACTGTGAGATCTTAATAAACTAATATCAAAGTAAATTAGAATTAAAGGTGACTCGTTAAAATATATATTTTAAAATACTCGACCCCCAATAAGTTATTTTATTAGACGTATGTAATAGTGCTCATTGTGATGTTGTTATAAGAACAGTATAACACCATAAATAATACAATACTGTGATGTGGTGTGTCACCAAAACAAAGAGCGGCCGTTTTGAGCGTAAGGCGCGGCTAGGCGCGATCGTAAACAAACATAAAAAGTATATAAGATATGGCTGCATATGGCTACCATTTTCATACTGGCTAAAGTCCAATAGCTAATCTATAACGTAGCAATAATCATTTCTTGGACCGTTTTGGACTTTTTACTTTCTTGATGTTTAAATATTTCACTTCAGATTATTTGATAGATTCTCTAAAATCACTCTATAAAAATTACGTTATTTAGTAAAATGGCCATATGCTTACATTTATATATATATTCTGTGATATACTATTAGAACCCATTATTACCCAAAAGTTATAAATATTAAATAAGGAAGGCGACAGAAAATAATACATTTCACCGTATTTAATGCAATACATTGAAATTTCCTGGCAGAGGTCTTTTCCGGATTAAATTAAAAAATGTTAGAGTATTGTGAAAAAAATTAAAGCTATTCCTTGTTATAGCTATGATCCTGTAGAATGGGCGATAGTAATTATTTTTTGGATTCTGAGACATTTGAGAAAATGTCAAACGTCCGGACTTTTCTTCGGGACGCTGCACTGTGCGCCGCCGCCGTCTGCGACGCGGGCAGCCAAGCAATGCACATTGCGCTGTCATATGTGAAAATAATTCTTGTAAGTATGCGTTATATATATGTCGCTCTCGTGAAGGAAAACACATGGCGTGAAACACGCAAAGGTATTTTTTTATGGATACTGACAAGGTTGGCTACATCACCTACAACATCCGTGATGTCAGCCCATAACACCGGATGAACTAGGTGCCATGTCATTGCTTCCCTACATTTCATGTCGGCTACACTGAACTGGACGAAAAACACGAACTATTTACATAGCCGTTTCGACCGACATTTCATTCAACCCGGTCGGGATAAACCCTACCACCTAGTAAGGTAAGGAGGGAAGGGGCCTACAGTTTTTATAGGCAGGTACTGCAGCGCATATTCTGTGAAAATTTCAACAGGCTACCTATTACGGTTCAAGAGATACAGCCCTCGGACAGACAGATAGACAGGCAGACAGGCAGACGGCGTAGGCTTAGTTAAAGGGTCCTGAAACGCTAAAAATACCTATAACAAAAAAATATTGGACTTTCATTTCTCCACTTTATTTATGAAGGACTGCAGGTAGTGGATATGCATGACCCGGGAAGGCTAACATCAGTACCCTTAACACGATATTTAACCTACTCCGCGTACCGCAGTTTTTAAGGATAAACTTAAGAAGATTCTTTTTGAATCTCAGCGTGGCTGAGTAGGAAAATTTATTTATCCTCTCAAATTTATCCTTTCAATATTATTGTTTCGGTTTTGTTCGTTTCTACTTATCTATTATTATAATTATAAGATTTCTAAAATGTGTTATGTATGTACCTATTGTGTTGTTTGGTTATTCACTAGTGTTTTATTCTTTGCTTTGTTGTGTTTTAATCATTTATTTATGTGTGAGACTTGACTGGGTTTGTATTAGGAATTAGGAATTAGAATTAGTTTTATATAATAGATACAGATAATTATGTAATTGTACTACTATAGAGTACGGTGTAGTCTTAGGATTTGCTTAGTTAATTTTTTGGGCATAGCGTTTGGGTTATATATATAAGGGTAGTTATTTTCTTATTTGTTAAGTATTATTTTATATTGGGTGTGGCTTAAAACCAGCGATTCCATGTAGCTACCTAGCTATATGGAGTCACATGCTGTGTCACATCCTTTTCCGGTCATGGGGGTGGGCCACAGATCAGAGAAGTATTTGTATGTATATCTTTATTCTTTAGGCTAGCTTCATATTGTCAACTTGTTATTTTAAGGTGTATTTATTGTACTGCCTCGTGATCGAGAATTAAACGTTTTTTACTTTACTTACTTACTTTTTACTTACTACGCTACACCGTGTTCTCCGCATCATTTCGTATGGAGAAACGGAGCAGCGCCTCTAGTGATAGATTTGCGACATAAAAAATGATGAGGAGAACACGGCGCAGCGTAGTACGCGGTGTAGGTTAAATCTCGTGATAAGGGCACAGTACCCTAATCACGAGATTTAACCTACTCCGCGTACTACGCTACGCCGTGTTCTCCGCATCATTTCGTATGGAGAAACGGAGCAGCGCCTCTAGTGATAGATTTGCGACATACAAAATGATGAGGAGAACACGGCGCGCACCGTAGTACGCGGTGTAGGTTAAATCTCGTGATAAGGGCACAGTACCCTAATCACGAGATTTAACCTACTCCGCGTACTACGCTACGCCGTGTTCTCCGCATCATTTCGTATGGAGAAACGGAGCAGCGCCTCTAGTGATAGATTTGCGACATAAAAAATGATGAGGAGAACACGGCGCGCACCGTAGTACGCGGTGTAGGTTAAATCTCGTGATAAGGGCACAGTACCCTTATCACGAGATTTAACCTACTCCACGTACTACGCTACGCCGTGTTCTCCGCATCATTTCGTATGGAGAAACGGAGCAGCGGCTCTAGTGATAGATTTGCGACATACAAAATGATGAGGAGAACACGGCGCAGCGCAGTACGTGGTGTAGGTTAAATCTCGTGATAAGGGCACAGTACCCTAATCACGAGATTTAACTTACTCCGCGTACTACGCTACACCGTGTTCTCCGCATAATTTCGTATGGCGAAACGGAGCAGCGCCTCTAGTGATAGATTTGCGACATACAAAATTATGAAGAGAACATGGCGCAGCGTAGTACGCGGTGTAGGTCAAATCTCGTGATAAGGGCACAGTACCCTAATAACGAGATTTAACCTACTCCGCGTACTACGCTACACCGTGTTCTCCGCATCATTTCGTATGGAGAAACGGAGCAGCGCCTCTAGTGATAGATTTGCGACATACAAAATGATGTGGAGAACACGGCGCAGCGTAGTACGCGGTGTAGGTTAAATCTCGTGTTAAGGGCACAGTACCCTAATCACGAGATTTAACCTACTACGCTACGCCGTGTTCTACGCATAATTTTGTATGGAGAAACGAAGTTCGCAAATCTATCACTAGAGGCGCTGCTTCGTTTCTCCGTACAAAATGATGCGGAGAACACGGCGGCGCGGCGTAGCGTAGTACGCGGTGTAGTACAGATCTAGCAAGCCTAGTTCTGGCAAGCCGATACACACGCGAGTGTTACAGCGCATGGTAAGCTTTTAATAGAATGCGAGCAAATTGAATCGTAGCGACTTTACGGGCGCATCAAATACTTTGTTCGCTGTAATTAAAGCAGGCCCGAGCCCCTTAATCTGGGGTCTGCAATTTAGTAAAAGCGATATAAACTGGCTTTATTGCAGGAGACGCGGAGCCGACCTAGCGCGGCGGCCGATGCTACGCCATTGATGGCCCTTAGTGATGTCGGCTAAGTGTATCGATGCGAGCTCTTCAATTGCGACTCTTCCAGATTTGAAATTCGGGTTTAAAGCTCCGGATGACCTAATTGAATTGATATTGCAATTGATGACCTAATTGAATTGATATTGCAAGTGATGACCTAATTACTACAGCATCAAAATGCCGCACCGCGCGGCACTGATTGAATAGCGAAGCGAGCGCTTGTTTTATAGTATTTGTTCAAAGTTTGTTAAACCAATTTACATTACACGAATATCCAAATCTGTCAAAAGAAGTAAAATTTTATCTTACATCATCTGCAATTAGTATAAACTCAAAATAATGTTTTAGAAAGCTGAAATTTCGAAACAAAGAGAGTATTTCGGAGTATTTAGGACCATTTCGTAGTACGTTTGTGATTTCTTTTCACATATTAATTGACATAAATAAAAATAAAAAACTGTCACCAACTTTTAAACATGGTCAACTTTTAGACATAATTTTTAATATATATATTTTTGACATTCGTTGAACAAAAAACCGAAACCAGAATGTGGCAAATTTTGCAAATTGTGCCTCACGCTGTAGCACCGCAGTCTTAAATTAATCCAGCCGGTTCAAGTGCATTTGGTTTTTGTCATGTTTGACGTGTGTACGCATGTACCTATGTTACAACATGCAAGTGTACGTGCAGTACCAACAATAAATTGTGTTACATACAACGTACCTTTGGTATTTCTGAACGCATTCCTATTCTAATGCATAATGTGCATGCCTAGTCTAATGAATAAAGAATTAATAATTTACACCTTTTAATGAACATTGAACATGAATTATGTTATTTCATGTATTGTTCAAAAAATATAATACAAATCAGTTTAAAATATAATGATAAAATGAAACACAAATAAATTATGGTGAAAAACTAACACAATATTCAACATAATTATTTATCAAATCGACAATTGACAAGAACATTCCTCTTACCGTTCTTTATAACCAAATATATCTTTATCGATATAAACTATCGACCCCACCGCAGCCCTGCGTTCAGCGCGGCTCGCAGGCGCGCCGGAAATGAACTGCGCGGATAGGAAATGGCACCTCCCTCCCTCATCCCGCACCCCCCAGTACATCACTTGACCTGCAATCCGCAACCACCCCGCTCGCTCACTCGTTTGTTGCACCGCAGCGCTGGCCACTTGAACCTTAGTGCGATCTATATACTTACTGTCGTTAGAAAGTAATTCACACTTGAACCTTATTTTTTTTTATTTTTTTTTTTTTTATTTCACGGACAACACAACAGCTTTAAACATAACAACACAAATAATAAACAAGAACTAATAGTAACTAATCTAAAGCCTACCTCTATTGCCACAAAGTAAAAATCTAATTATTTAGAGTATGGCTTAATACTAAAATTATATCATATCATTACTAACAAGAACAAATTACACACTATGCTACAATTACTGTAAAATAAACCCACCACCCAAATAAACAAGAGTTACAATATAAACAAACTAACAAATACTTAACTATCATTTAGGAATTTTTTTTTTTATATATTTTTTTTTCTTTATTTTCACGTTTTTTGATACATATTTACATTAATTTTATATAATTATAAAATAAAATACCTATACAAAATTAATACAAACAGACAAAAACAAAAAACGGTATTCTCGCCGGCGGCGGGAGGCGGACCTCCCGGTGTTGCACACCATGCGAGGTGCTGCGCCGGTGGTGGTGGGGCCGCGCCACGAGTCAGTAAGCCTGGAGGCGCTATACATAGGAGGACAGGGGTAGCCGCGCGTCGGCGCACACGCGCCAGCGCGTCAGTCTAGCGCCGGCGACCGATCTTAGTCTCCGTCCGCCGCTCAGGCGGAGCGAACGTGCGCGTCTGTCACAAAATGCCTCATTGTGCAGTGCTTTGGTGCAAAAAGTCGTCGAAAAATTCAAACTTGAACACAGATGGAGTCACCTTTCACGAGTAAGTACTTTCATTCAATTTGATAGCATTTTTCGCTTGAATTTCAGTAACAAACATCGGCGTAAATATGTATGGAGAGCTCTTTTCTGCTTACCCACCATAGGTCGACTATCGTGTTGGATGCAGTTAGCTCTTGTAATTTTTTTTGTTTATTGATAAATATGTATGTTAAATGTATACAGATATTTCATGCATTCTGCCTTATTGCCAAAGGACATTTCTTCTAGTCAACCTCAGCAGGTTTCCTCGTTCAATATTCGTTTATCGCGCTTTTTTCATTCAACCAGTACCTACCGGTTTTTACTTTTGAGCGACTCTAAAGGAATTAATTTCTTTAGGTCATGCGTCTACCGGGAATTAGTCTTGTTATGCTTAGCATTAACAAAATTAATTCATAATGAATACCCCGTTAGCATTTAGCACTGCTAAGCGCCCTGATGAATAAAAATTAATGCTAAATGCTAAGCAATAATCACATTTAATTTTAATTAGCATTGCTGTTTCGTTCGTAAAACTTTGTTGGTTCGTTTGTTTTGGAACGCACAAAGCAATGAAGTATGTGCTATTTATCTATGGTACTGCTAAATGCTAAATGCTATATAGCGCCTGCGCTCCGCTGCTAGCTAGCTAGCTAGCATCTAAATGCGAAATGCGATGCGATCATGCGAGTGAGGGGTCGGAATTATCATCTGTCACGTGATCATTAGTTTTGGTCATATCTACAGAACCACTGGACTTAGACCCATCGTGTTGGTACTCAAACTGAACGTCTCGGTGAGATCTACCCATCTGTCACGTGATAATTTGTTTTGGTCATATCTCGAGAACCACTGAACTTAGACCCATCGTGTTGGTACTCAAACTGAACGTCTCGATGAGATCTACCCATCTATCACGTGATAATTTGTTTTGGTCATATCTCGAGAACCAATGGACTTAGACCCATCGTGTTGGTACTCAATCTGAACGTCTCGATGAGATCTATCCATCTGTCACATTAACTATTGTTTTGGTCATAACTCGAGAACCACTGGTGCTAGACCCATCGTGTTGGTACTCAAACTTCAGGTCTCGGTGAGATCTATCCATCTGTCACATGAACTTTTGTTTTGGTCATAACTCGAGAACCACTGGTGCTAGACCCATCGTGTTGGTACTCAAACTTCAGGTCTCGGTGAGATCTATCCATCTGTCACATGAACTTTTGTTTTGGTCATAACTCGAGAACCACTGGTGCTAGACCCATCGTGTTGGTACTCAAACTTTAGGTCTCGGTGAGATCTATCCATCTGTTGCGCGACCATCTCTCGAGACACATGTTAGTTCTTTAGTTCTTTAGTTCAACAATAACAATGTAAATGTCAACAATGTAAACAGTAACAATGTAAATGTCGTAAATTGTGCTTTTAAATTTAATTCAATTGTTCAAAAGTTACCAAATGAAAATTTTAATATAGATACCGATCTATAAATAAATAATTAAGTAAATTATTGTTCTGTTTCAAATATATGTTTCTATTACAGACTACACAGCCTTTCATTTGTTATTTTATTAACCCTTATATAACGAATTCACACCGTCAAACTGACAGAGAGACGCATGGTACATTTTATAAGGCTCTAGCTGCATGGCTGGTTAGTTTGTTAAAAAAGGCAAAGCCTGGAAAACCTCATTTTACCGTAAAAAAATTAAATATCGAGGTGGGTACTCATAATTTTTTTATGGTAGGGTAGATTTTCGCGAATTTTTCGCGAAGTCATATTGCAATATAATTTGTCATATCGTTGGCTAAGTAATTAGCAAATAGTTGTTAATAATATAATAATTTTTTTTTTGGTTACAAAACTTTTCGACTTTCTAACATTATTTTTTTAATTTTGGAAAATTCCAATAACAAATACTCCAATAAGATAATACCGAAGTACGAGGTCTTACATATCATTGTTTTGGAAATTTGATGTAGATTTATAATAAAGTATCCGAGGTATCTCAGAACTTAGAACTATTATCGTGTTTATGCGAAAATCTGCAAATTCGCAAAATTGTGAAAGGGGCGTTGCCTTTGTTCATTTAAGAGAAAGTTATATTATTCCCTTGATGTAAAGAAGGGTTAAATATTGTTAAATCCGTTTCATCTTTTCATCGCGAATCGACACAATGAGCGACTTATTGTATGAATCCCGTTCAAACGTATGGAAGACTGGCGTCACGTGGCTACCTACTCGCTCGGCCAATCACGGCGTTCCATGCGCCGCTCCCGCCTCAGACTTCACACCCCTTTGGCGGCTACCTCGGTTCTCATACAAACGATGCCGTATTTCGTATCCAGGTTTACTGACTCGTGGGCCGCGCATACACGCGGACTCGGCTTCTTTGTCCTCAGAACTCGGTTTTAAATTTTTTTCATTGGGAGAAAAAAATTTAGCGACTTGTCACTTTGACAGCTTCTTCTTTTTTTTTGACAGCTTCTTCTTTTTTTTTTCAGTTTTTAATATTTAGTTTTTAATATTTACTGAGTCTGATATTAAAAGTATCTATTCACTTATTCTCAATTTTTTTATTATAGTGTCTCTAAAAGCACGCTGACTTGTTGCGAATATGTCGATGGAATTAAAGCTACTGTTATAGGTTTTGCAAATTCTGTAAAATGGTCGCCTTTTCCCTGCGTTGTTCCGGGCACTTGGAATATGGAACAAATCAGAACACCTTGTAGCTGTACTTCTAGGCACACGTATGTTTGTGCGATCTATATACTTACTGTCGTTAGAAAGTAATTCTCACTTGAACCTTAGTGCAATCTATATACTTTCTGTCGCTAGAAAGTAATTCTCACTTGAACCTTAGTGCAATCTATATACTTTCTGTCATCATCATCAGCCTGTATCGGTCCACTGCTGGACATAGGCCTCTCCCAAGGCACGCCACCACACGCGGTCTTCCGCTCTTCTCATCTTACTTTACTTTCTGTCGCTAGAAAGTAATTCTCACTTGAAGCTTTTTACGATGTAGGAAGATTGAGAGGCGGGTGGCCGAGCGGTTTTGGCGTCGGATTCCCGTGCCAGAGGTCGGAGGTTCGAATCCGGGCGGAGTGTGGCAATGAATTTTTTCTGAGTTCAAGAAATGCACGTGTTGCATCACCAGCTGCTCCATGGATCGGTTACCATGTAATAGATCCACCGAGTTGACTGGAAAAAAATTCTTAAGGCAATAAGTCCGCCCTTTACACTCATTAAGTGTCATAAATTTTAATATTATCTTATAAATTCATAAAAGTATGTAAACTATGAAATTAAATGGAATAAAATAAAATTTATATCATCATCAGCCTGTATCGATCCACTGCTGGACATAGGCCTCTCCCAAGGTACGCCACCACACGCGGTCTTCCGCTCTTGTCATCCATCCACTCCCGGCTATCTTTTTTAGGTCATCTGTCCACCTAGCCGGGGGGCGTCCCACGCTACGTTTGCTTGTACGTGGCCTCCATTCGAGCACCCGTCTACCCCATCGGTTGTCGGGTCTACGACAGATGTGCCCAGCCCACTGCCACTTCCGCTTGCTTATTTTCTTAGCAATATCGACTACCTTAGTTCTTTGACGTATCACGTCGTTACGGATTTTATCGGTCAAAGAAATGCCGAGCATTGCTCTTTCCATAGCTCGCTGAGCGACTTTAAATTTGAGGACCAGGCCCATCGTCAGGGTCCACGTTTCCGCTCCGTACGTCATTACTGGCAGAACGCACTGATTAAAGACCTTCGTCTTCAATGACTGTGGGATGGAGGATGAAAAGATGTGACGGAGTTTCCCAAATGCCGCCCAGCCTAGCTGAATCCTTCTGTTGGCCTCCTTGTCAAAGTTGTGCTTCCCTAGTTGGATGGTTTGTCCAAGATAGACATAATTCTGCACAACTTCAAGGGTCGCCCCTCCAACTGTTACTTTACGTAAATTTATATATATTTTATAAATTTAATGCATTTTACATTAGACATAGAAGTAGATACAAATGAACAGTTGAACAAAATAGAATATATAAAGGAATATTTTTATTTAATTTAAGTTCTTACATTTCTGTTTAATTTAATTTTTCTTTTTGTCTAATAAAGATTTTCATCTGTTTATTCTGTGTTTATAACTACTTCATATTGTATGTAACTGTTTGTGTTTCCTTTTTATATATAAAGTAAATTAATGAACTACATTAAAGAAATATATTTATATATTCCCACATATTTCCCCCGAAGTACAGTCTCGAGTCCTCCAAGAGAGGCGTGAATGGGCATCTATCAGGCCTGCTTGGTATTCGCAACCCCCGTATTCGACCGAATGTCCTTGAGCGTCGCTAGACACCTTATGGGTGGCCTGGCGCCACATATCTTGCTTCAAACTCTGAGTATTGTAATAATTCAAAAAACAAACTTTCAGACACTTGTCTTGTTTTACTTGTGTAAAACTAACAGAAAATTCTAAGTTAGAAAGTTTAGGAATATTTCCAAATACCTATCATTACTCTCGAGGTATCTGAATTCTTGGAAACTACATCCCGACACGAGACTTGGTTTCGTATAACTTTGAAAAATTGCAGAAGTTTTATAAAGGAGAAATATAGAGGATGTCCCTGGACTGGTGTAGTTCCTTTAAGGAGGCTATTCTACGCTTTGTAACAAACCTTATTAGTAAAAGAAGTAGGGTTCTAGGTACGCCCGTTGCGGAGATATAAATTTTTAAAGTTATTACTGTAGTGTAATGTTGTAATGCTCTAATCGGGCGCGCGCGGGGCGCGGTTCAGGCTAAGCGTATGCTGGCGCGCAGGCGGCACAGCCACAGACAACGCAGACATATCGTAGCTACAGATTTTGCGTGAGGCAGGTGATGCAGACGCAGCACTCTGCGTATGCTGCGGCAGTGTGTTTTCGTCTTTTGATGTAGCAAGTGGCAAGAAATACAAGAAAACAACTTGGAGCAGTGTCGCCTGCGCGCAGAAACTGTACACTGAGTACAACTCGGCGCAGACGCAGAAACTGCGCGAAGCAGGCGCGTGCCTGTGCGCACGCGCCTGCCGAGCAGCATACGCAGGTTCATACATGTCTGTAGAATACAAAATCTGTGCGGCCTGTGCCGCACAGATCTACGTCGCGCAGAAATGTCTGCGCGCCAGCATACGCCTAGCCTCAGTGCCATACATTTACGCGCCGCGCCGCGTCACCCTCGCGCGGTCTAAAGGCGCCCACACATTGTACTACGCATTTAGTTTGTTAGGAAATCCTAAAATGTTAATGAAAGCACATATTTAAACAATATTTCACCAGTGCTTTCGTTACAAGGCGTAGAATAGTCTCCTAAAGGAACTACCCCAGTCCGGGGACAACCTGTATAATAGTAAAGATTCTGCAGATCTTTCCTCTACAGAACCGGTAAACTCTGGAACGCTCTCCCTGCCCATATATTTCCCCCCAAGTACAGTCTCGGGTCCTTCAAGAGGGGCGTGAATGGGCACCTGTCTGGCCGGCATTTCACTCGCAACCCCCGCATACGACCGAATGTCCATGGGCGTCGTTAGACACCGTATGGGTGGTACGGTGCCATATGTCGCGCTGTCAATAAAAAAATTAAAAAAAATTATAAAAAAATAAAGAGATAATATTGTTTTTTTTTGGTACTTCAAAAGGAAAAAAAACTGAACCCTTACAGTTGACTTTGTTTTTATACCTGAATAAAGTGTACTGCGTGTGGTCGGTAATTGAAAAGAATATCCCCACTGCACCTCTCCCCGTGCATGTCGTAAGGGCCGACTAAGGGATATTAACAAGAAGCCTTGCATAAAGGCGACAGGCTAGCCAAGTCTCACATTGGCGCGGTCCTTCCACCGAATCATGCAGCATGTGGGACTTGCTGCTTGATAGTTTATCTTGTCCCATTGCTAAACGTGGTGGTTGGTGTTGTGCTGTAATTTAAAAGAATACTTGTTGAACAACACCGACTACTCTGCTTATCCCGTTTATTGAGATACAGTGTGTTGTAAGTTTTTTTTTTTTGTTTTTTTATGGAACCTGACACGGTTGGCTACATCACCTACAACATCCGTGATGTCAGCCCATAACACAGGGCGAACTAGGTGCCATGTCAGTGCTTCCCTTCATTTCATGTCGGCTACACTAAACTGGACGGAAAACACGAACTATTTACATAGCCGTTTCGACCGACGTTTCGTTCAGTGCGGTGCTACCAACCCGGCCGGGATAAACCCTACCACCTAGTAAGGTAAGAAGGGAAGGGACCTACAGTTTAACGTGGAATCCGAACCACGGTCAGCCTCCAACGGTCGAGCGGTCACCCATCCAATCACTGACCGCGCTCAGCGTTGCTTAATAACAGTTGACTAACCAACCGCGCCACTGCGCTACCGAGGCTGACGAATTTTCTTATCCCTTAGTCGACTTTTACGACATGCGACGGGGAGAGATGCAGTGGGGCTATTCTTTTTAAGTACCGACCCCACACGGTACAAACAGTACACACGGTACAAAGTATGTATGTATAAGGCGATAACTGCTTCAACATATTTCAATATTTATAACAACT
Source organism: Nematopogon swammerdamellus (assembly GCA_946902875.1). Classification (NCBI taxonomy): domain Eukaryota; kingdom Metazoa; phylum Arthropoda; class Insecta; order Lepidoptera; family Adelidae; genus Nematopogon; species Nematopogon swammerdamellus. Next base: position 18,047,795 of record OX336350.1, read on the forward strand.
TAATACCTGACGCAGCCGTTGAGCAAACAACTAAAAAAATTCAATTCAGTACTAATCTATCCCTAGTCGAAATAATTTAATTTATGCAAACGACGCACGTAGCCGGCCTAAAATCCCGCTCAAATATTATATTATCGTTACCTTTTTTTTTTCGGGTCCGCCCATAATGAATACGCCAACCCGCAAAATGCTTTTGAAAATTGTATGCTTATATGAGTAAACATTATTTTCGAAAAATGCGTGGATTTCCCGCCATTTCCGAACGGCCTTTGGAACAATGTTTTAGGCACCGAACTCAATAATAGAAGCGACAAAGCGCATTGAAACATGTAACCAGTAGGTAAGCAAGTGAGCGCGCCATTGAGTTATATGTGTGTGTGACGAATCACAACCTACCTCAATGAAAATAGCTAGCAATAGGACGTATGAAGGCTGGCTGGTAAAATGTTATAAGGCGTAGGAGTTAGTTTAGCGCCTGGGTAGTGAGTATAGCAAAGAGACCGCGTTGCGTATAAATTGTAGCGGGTGGCATGTAGTCAGGCGCAGATAATACAACTTGCATACATTTTGAACAGGAATAGCTAGCAACACCGTATAAGCGATAGATGATGATAGATAAGTATTATACGTCGGCATGCAGTAAGATATAGGACGAATTGACTGTATTACATCTACTTTTGTGAATTCGTAGCATTTTTCAGAGATTAGTTACTGAAGGTTTTAGGGAAATATGGAACGCATTTTTAAGGAAAATTGCTTCAGGCATTGTAATTGGTCGACCAATGGGAGACGCGGAAATGATGTTGGGGATGATTTCCGATTGGTCGTGGGGGTAAGGGTGGGAGTAAGAAAGCGAGGCTATTTAAGGGCGTGTAACACGGGAGGAGCACTTTTAGTACAACTGCGATCCTCGAAGGAACAACTTGCCTGAGCCCCGGTCATCGCTAAGTCGCATCGAGCGCCATTGTTTTTCGGCATCAACGTTTCGGTGAGTCTCGGACGCCGCGCTATATTTTGGAGATTTCTAGTTGCAATTCGACCAGTTCTATTAACTTGCATTGTATTGGAGTCTTCTTTTGGTGGCTGGGCTAGTTTTGGAAACAATACTGGCTTTTCAGAAATTATTTGCTAGTATTAGGGATGTGAAATATTTTTATATGGACCATCATTGGAGCACTGTGTGGGATGCGAGCTATGCTGAAATATGCATACAAGCATACTATTACAGGGCTCTTTTCCTTTTGGAGCACTGGGTGAGGGAGCGGGTTGTGCTGAAATATGCATGCGCGCCCACTCACGCAGAGTTCTTTCATGGAATGTTGTAAGGGAAGCGGGTTTTGCTGAAATATGCATACACGCACGATCTCACAGGGTTCTTCCTTGGAATGTTGTATGTGGGTTGCGGGTTTTGCTGAAATATGCATACGCGCGCACTCATACGAGGTTCTTTTCCTTTCAATGGAAAGTTGGGTGGGCTATGCTAGCTATGCTGAATAAGCATACACGCTTGTTCACACAAGATTCAGTTCATTCTCAATGATATCACGAGACAAGGCCTCGTGGTAAGAAGACGTAACATAAGGTCGAAGCGCAACTGGAATTCTGGCAAAATTATCAAATTATAACGTGGGTAGTTAGGTTCTTCAAACAATAAATTCATATTGCTAGGTTAGCCATGTAGCTGTGTGAATTAATTCTCCTTAATCCTGCAAGGGAGCGAGGGTTCACTTCGTGGGAACGAGTAGTATCATAGTGTGTCGTATTTAGTGAGGTTAGGTACTAGGAAGACCAGGTAAGTACCCCACAGTGGTTCTCCTTAATCCTGCTAGGCTGTGAGGACCCCATTTCATTTGATTATTACTAAAGTCATATGGTAGGTTAGCCATGTAGCTGTGTGAATTAATTCTCCTTAATCCTGCAAGGGAGAGAGGGTTCACTTCGTGAGAACGAGTAGTACCATAGTGTATAGTATTTAGTAAGGTAGGTACTAGGAAGACCAGGTAAATACCCCTCAGTGGTCCTCCTTAGTCCTGCTAGGCTGTGAGGTCTAAATTGACTTGATCTGTTAGTGCGTTACCTATACCATCTGGGCGAGGGGTGGCGGTACTCTAAAGACCGGTGCAAGCTGAGCTGACCGTCTGAGGAGGAAACCTGTGGTAGCCTTCTTTCGATAGGCGAAGTCCGTCGGACGAAGTACTTCGAGGTTAGGATAGGGACCACACACACACACTTACACACACACGCACGCCTTTAGGATTTGGGGTCCGTAGGGGCCCTAAATCAACCACATTACACCACGAATTTCATTTTTAAATCACTTCCTAAGAGAAACAGTTTCTTCACAGGATAGGAAACAAAGGGGGCCCTTAGGTATACAGAAATAGAGCTGCTGGGAGTACGGCAGCCCTATCTGGTTGGTGGCCACTGTAAGGAGCGTGGAGAGGCCAGGGGTGAGGGGACCCAGGACTCGTGGAGCTTCTTACTTCCCCTTCGGGGGAAATTGTTTGAATAATATGAAAATTACTGGTTAACACAATTTCTGGGAGGAGAGAATACAGACAATTACAATGTGATGGAAGAGACACAGTGATATAGGAGAGGCGGACTTAGGCAGAAAAATACATATGTATTTAGAATATTATTCGAAGAACAAAGGTTAGGATAGAAAGCTAGGGATTGAGTTAGTACTCTGGGTTATACGGTTACACAACGCTTCCTCGAAGAGAGGAAGATACAGGGTCCATCTACACTTAATTCAGTGTATACGTATGTATGCATTGCTTGAGTTTACCTAGAGATCACTTGAATGCTAAACGCAGGCCATGTTTTATTTTAGAGGTTACTCGCGGAAGCGTGGAATTTCGGAATAATTATTCGACAACACCTATCGGGTGAAGTATAAATACTAAATATACTTTGGTGGGAGGCTAGTTCGTCGCATGTGTTAACACATATTATGGATTTTCACTGTTGAAATAGATTTCCGGTATACTGATCAAATCAAAAATTTTTGTCAGCATACCTTTCGTCGATAAAAGTAAACATAATCAAATTGCAATAATACAGCCAAAATACAGCCTTCACTGCCTCTGTCTTGCGTTCCCATCTTGTGTCTGATAAAGGCTTTATAGTAAGGTCGGGGTCTCTTTTAATAGATCTAGCTGAATATTTTTCATGAATAAAAGCTGCATGAACTTTCGAGGCGCGATGCCCCTCGGGCCGCGAGGCCGTGGGCGGTCGCCCACGTCGCCCACGCCTTGCGCCGCTTCTGTGCATGGCATGTCTTCATTTGTGTTGTTTTTTGAGTTGCTGTTGTGTGAAAAATAAATACACTATTTCATTTCATTTCATTCAATTAGATTCAGCAGAGAGGGCCTCGTAAAATATATCTTGCCCACATCAAATTTAAGTGTTGCCCCGCTACTGGCAATGCACACAACAAACAACAAACATGACTATCAACAGACACTTACAATCACTAACTAACATAGACAACAATTTATTGTGTGACAAGGGAGTGTTTGTGTGTGTGTCACATTGTCATCACGAATACATTCGCATATAATAGGATCTTAGGATGGACATATGCTATGCGAGCGAAGCCTCGTGCAAAAGCTAGTAGTAGATAAAACAGGCTCAACGATCGAACCTAGAACGATAAAAAAGGTATGGACGCCGGACTGTCAAATGCTTGTATGAGAACTAGCGTCGCCGAGTTGCGGGGAGCGGAGTGTACTTACCGATGATAAGATATTCCACTATTGTGCACACTAAACTTGGCTGTAGTGTTTTTACACGTAAAAACGCGGCCGATGACAGACTGACGGGCCAGCGCGCGACCGTCCAATGAAACAAGTATGCTTTTACTTATATCGTGTTACGCTGGCGAGGATAGGGTTCGGGTTCCATACCTTTTTTATCGTTCTAGGATCGAACGATGCGTCTGTGCTTTAGAGGTCGATGGTCTTTCGTGAGTACAGAGTCACCAATGAGACGAAATGACTCGTCGCTGAATAGAATCCAAGGCTGAAAGTAGGTACTCAGGGGAACCTTCCCAAAGATGACTGCAATATTCCATCACCGGTCTTACTTGCGCTTTCTACAGTGTAAGCAGTTAAAATATTTCTGATAGTAATTAATTATGTCAATCAATCAATCAATCAATCAATCAATACTAATAATAAATCTGTAAGGGATGGTGATGGAGTAAGTTACTTTGTTTTATGAAATACTACGTTTGTAAACTCTATGTAATATAAGATTCCGCGTCAAAAGAAGAAAGCAACTTTGCATCGTCCCACCGTCTCCATGACCGCGTGAAGACAGACCACGCTGTTCGTTGTGGACATTTAAATTTCTCCAGAAGCCATTTTCGACATACAATGTTTCGCATTTCACGAAACCCGTGTATAAGTTTCGAGATGTGATGTGAATATGATATGATGCGAGAGAACTACGAAGGATGGAAATGGGATCGACGTTCCCAGATAAAAGTTATTATAAATTGTATGCACGGACAAAATATAAATAAAAATACCCTCCAAGTGCGAGTCGGACTCACGCACCTAGGGTTGAAAAGCGAAAATGTAAATAGGTCGTATTTTCCGTCCAGTTCAATGTAGCCGGCGCGGCGCGAACAAAGTTTAGCACTGGCATGGCACCCAGTTCATCAAGGTTAAGCTATGGGCTGACATCACGGATGTTACAGGTGATGTAGCCAACCGTGTCAGTTTCTATAAAAAATATATATATTCAAAGTTGAATTCCGAACAAGGCGGGTTTGTGTAATTCTAAACGTAAGAGAATTCAAACATTTATTTAAATGCTAGCTTTTACCCGCGGCTTCGCTCGCGTGAAATTTAAAACATCCCACGATAAAGCCTTCTCTTAGTGAGGAAACGATCGTAGGAGGTTCGTACTTCAGAACATTTGTTTATTTTCATCAACACCGCACTGTTTTTTTTTTTCCTTTACATTAACAACTCTTAGCCAAAACTCTCACATAAAAGACTGAATTCTCTTGGCGAACTACCTTGGAGAAAAGTAAAAATCTACATATGGGTTTTTAACTACCCGCACTGGCCACGGCTACAATCTTCGTCAACGACGGACGAAGATGTGACAGTTCTCTGCCAACCGTCGCACAAGGCAGAGTGCTCCATGAAGATGGGCCATACGCTTGGCCCGAAACGTCGAGCCACATAGCTCGGAGTGAAACCGTGAGTAAAGCTGATTGATTTAAAATAATGTAAAAATCTACATTTATTTTCCCAGACAAATATTTTCCGAAAGGGTCCTGAGAGATTTTATTCTGTGTAATTTAGGGGTTTTTGTACCGTTTTAAAACAGTGTCCCTTGAGATTTTACTAGCATCACCTTATTACTGCTAGTTCTAACAATAACTTAAACTCATGTGCAGTGCTACAACATAATCGCAGTCATTAATTTCACAGACATTCTTCGTCCAGAAAAGTAATTTTATATCTGTTCAGTATGGAATGCATCCATAATGTGATGGCAAGCCCGCAGAATTGTAGGTAGTAACACAAATTCATTTTGTAAGTATATTATTTTCCTTGCCCCTCTTTTTCCCCCTTTTTTTGCCTCCTACCTGCACTGCTTGTATCACGGCCGGAAAAAACTCACGGGGGAGCACCACACTTTTATCAATCATTTTTTCACGGTTTTTAATGTCGCAAACACTCCAGTAGTATTGTGTGGTCCTTCAAGAGTCCTAGTGCGAGAGAAGAGGAGCGTCCTGGTTACCAGGTGAAGACCATACGAAGAAAAATGTGGCAAGCGGTACGAGCTTCCATGTCCACAACCAACAATATCAATCATCAATATCATAGTAAGTTAAATAAATCTAAAGTTTGTAATTTAAAACTAGGTTTTCTAAATGTTAGATCCTTACGAACGGGCTTCGATCAACTTTATGCCACAATTTTGAATGAAAAAATGGATTGTATCATGTTGCACGAAACGTGGATATTAGAAGGCGAAGAAAATAATGCGGAATACCCTACACACTCGTGCACCGGGCGCGGCGCGGCGGCGCGCGGGCGGAGGCGTTTCAGCCTACGTGCGCTCGCACTTACAGTGCGCGGTCGTTGACCCGCCACGACAAGACTTAGAACAACTCTGGCTTCAAATAAAATTTTGTAAATCTACCTGCATTATCGGCTCCGTGTACCGTCCGCCGTAGCTGAATGCCTACAGCACTATAGATAGGCTGTCCGATGTTTTGTCTGCGCTCGTTCCAACTGTCGATTATTTTTTCTTCTTAGGTGACCTCAATATAAATCACTTAGACACCAATAGCAACGTCGTAAAAAACACGATCAATTGTTTTGGCCAATTTGACCTCATACAAACGATAAAATAACCTACCCGTATTACAGATGTGTCCAGTACGCTGATCGATGTTCTGTACACTAACGCAACTTTTCAGGCAGACTCCACGAAAATTCTTTACAATTCAGATCTGAGTGATCACGGAATGATCTTAGCTGTATTCAAAATTGCAATTGCAAAACCTAGCTCCCGTAAAGAAACTGGCCGATCGCTTCGGAATTTAGACCTTAAACTCTTTGAGAGGCACTGTGAAGAGTCGCCTTGGCACAGGGTTCCGGGGGACGACGTCGACTGTACCGTGTCCAACTTCTCGAAATTAATGACACTATTATTTGATGTGCACGCCCCTGTTTCTACGCATATATGCAAATCGACGACCTTGCCGTGGTACACTCATAATATCCGCCAAATGATTGAAACCAGGGACAAAGCGGGCGCGCGCGCACGCCGCACCGGGAAACCGGAGTACGTTAGATTCTATAAAGCTAAGCGCAAACTGCGGCGATCAAGGTGATCACGGCGGTGGCGGTGGCGGTGGCGATCAGATAGGTTATATGCAATTGTGTGTGCAGGCGCACACTGGCGCGGTCGATCGCTGCACGCGTGCGGTCAGTGCGCGGTGCGATCGCGGCGGTGGCGGCGGTGGCGATCAGATCGCGCCTGCAGCATCTGATCGCGTGATAATCATAGGAACTAACGAAAGGATGGAGGAAATAATTATAAACGAGGTCTACAATCACTCAATTCTATACAATACTGCTCACGCGGAATTAAAAAAAAGAAAAAGAAAAGCAAAAAAAAAAAAAAAATTAAAAAAAAGTTAAATTTAGGAGTACAAAAAAGTAAAATTTCTTAAATTTTGTAGTTAAAAGTACGAAAATTACGAAATGACGCAACCACCGCGGCACCACCGCCGTCGAATCTGAACGCTCTGATCTGCGCGACTTTTGAACGCCACCGCCACCGCTGCTTTGGCCGCCACCGCTGTGACCGCCACCACCGCGCCAGTTTGCGCTTAGCTTTAGGACTTACGCAATAGCGTTTCGACTTCAATTAAGTACGAGAAGTTGGCTTTTATGGAATTTAACGTGAATCGGAATAAACGGAACCCTAAGCTCTTGTGGAAGAGTTTGAAGAGTTCAGGGAATGTAGGCAAAGCAGAGACACAGATACCTATACATTTACGGGATCCGCAGGAACTCAACAAACGCTTTCTAACCCTACCGGTCAGCGGGGGGGCAAGCTCCCTTCTTAGAGAGCATTATGCCAATAGTTACTATCTACATAATATATCACTCTCTCTTACCCAGTTTTCATTTAGGTGTGTGGATCAGGTTACTGTTGGCAAAATTATCAATAAAATAACATCGAATGCTCTAGGGGTCGACCAAATTACTATAGACATGATTAAATTAACCCTCCCCCATACCTTGAATACCATCACACTCCTTATTAATCAATGTATTGAAACCGGGCAGTTCCCGAAATTATGGAAGACGTCTTATGTTACTCCTATTCCGAAGAAAGCAGTGGTGGCCGACTATAAGGATCTTCGCCCAATCAGTATTTTACCAGCGCTATCGAAGGTGTTGGAACGGGTTATGACATCTCAATTAACGCCTTACCTCATAGACAACGAGATCATTCCTGAATGCCAGTCCGGATTCCGCCGCGGGCGCGGTACCAGCACACCGTTTAGCCCAGTAAATAGAGACCAAAAGAGGGGGGTTACCTTACAAACGGTCCGGTAGTTCTAAATTTTTGATATGTTGTCTAGGATGCTTAGAAGTATTTAAAATATAAAATGCACAATTCCCCCCCCCCCCCCCCCCCCCCCCCCTCCGCGCCCGCCGCCATATTGAAAAAACCAAAAAAAATCGGCACTTTCTTCTGATTTTTGCTTATATCTTCATTTACGTGCATTTTAGCTATAAAAAACCTTACTCATTGTTGTAGATAATTAAATTTCCTATAAGTAACATTTAAAATTTTGTTTCTAAGACTGATACTTAAGGAGATATGAACTTTTAAAAGAAACAAATTTTCCGGAAATTTGGCAAACTTCTAACTTTCGAACGCTGTAATTAAGTTAGGGCCTATTCTAGGAAAAAAGTATCACAATACAGATACAAGATTACCTGGCATCACAATAGCAAAAAAAGCAATATTCCGTTGTTTAAACTTTTGTTTTTACCACCCACTCCGTAGGGTTGGTAAAAAAAAATTTACATGCGTTTTTAGGTAATTAAATTCCGTACAAATTTTATTCTGATACTTTTTTCCTAGAATAGGCCATAACTTAATTACAGCGTTCTAAAGTTAGAAGTTTGCCAAATTTCCGGAAAATTCCTTTTTTTTTAAGTTTATATCTCCGTAAGTATCAGTCCTAGAAACAAAATTTAAAATGGTCGTTATAGGAAATGCACGGAAATGAAGATATAAGCAAAAATCTGAAGAAAGTACCGTTTTTTTTTTGTTTTTTCAATATGGTGGCGGGCTCGGAGGGGGGGGGGGGGGGGGGGGAATTGTGCATTTTACATTTAAAATACTTCTAACCATCCTAGACAACATATCAAAAATTTTAGAACTACTGGACCGTTTGTAAGGTAACCTTCCTCTTTTGGTCTCTACATTCATTTTGGACTAAAGTGAAATAGTGCCGGCCTCATAACTTCATGAGCATTGCGCTGTAACATGTAAGAAACTCAAGTAGGATTGGTATAAACTCCAAATTCAAGCCAAAACTGCAAAGTTATTAGTGATTTTTTTAGATACAAGATCACCTGGCATCACAATAGCAAAAAAAGCAATATTCCGTTGTTTAAACTTTTGTTTTTACCACCCACTCAGTAGGGTTGGTTAAAAAAAATTTACATGCGTTTTGTAGGTAATTAAATTTCCTACAAATTTTATTCTGATACTTTTTTCCTAGAATAGGCCATAACTTAATTACAGCGTTCTAAAGTTAGAAGTTTGCCAAATTTCCGGAAAATTTGTTTCTTTTAAAAGTTCATATCTCCTTAAGTATCAGTCTTAGAAACAAAATTTAAAATGTTACTTATAGGAAATTTAATTATCTACAACAATGAGTAATATTTTTTATAGCTAAAATGCACGGAAATGAAGATATAAGCAAAAATCAGAAGAAAGTGCCGACTTTTTTTGGTTTTTTCAATATGGCGGCGGGCGCGGAGGGGGGGGAATTGTGCATTTTATATTTTAAATACTTCTAACCATCCTAGACAACATATCAAAAATTTAGAACTACCGGACCGTTTGTAAGGTAACCCACCTCTATTTACTGGGTTGAGTGTAGTCGATGACGCGTTGTCCGCCGCCGACCTGGGCTGCGTGACGGTCCGGTCCTTCTAGATTACTCCCGAGCATTCGATTGCCTGGATCACGAACTCCTCTTAGCCAAGCTCGCATACTATGGTGTCTCGGGCAACGCTAACTCTCTCATTCGTAGTTTTCTGATGGACAGATTCCAAATAGTGCGCTGCCCCGACCCGAACGGCGATCTTACAGAGTCGTGCCCTGCTCCCGTAGACAGGGGCTGTCATCTAGGATCCTGTCTCTCGCCCATACTGTACACCACCTTCACTGCTGACTACCCTAATTGCCTTAAGCATATGTAATGCGAGCTATTCGCCGATGACTCTCAACTCACACTGTCTTTCCCCCCGTCCGAGACTCCTGAAGCCGTCGTAAAGATCAACGAGGACCTTGAAACATCCTGGACCTGGTCAGTGCAGTGCGGTTTGGGCCTGAACCCAAGTAAAACCGTTATAGTTGTGCTGTGGAGCAAACACGCAATAACTAAAATGATGCAATTCAGTCCATGTTTTAAATTAAATAACGTTCCCATACCCATCGCTGCGTCGGCCAGGGATCTCGGCGTGTTGATTGACAGTGGCTTGAGGTTTGAAGCTCACGTGGAGCAATTAATTCGTAGATCTTATGGCAAGCTAAAGAGTTTATACAAATTTCGGAACAGTGTCAGTGTGGAGGTCCGGCGACAGTTGGCCGAATCCCTCGTCCTGTCTAATTTTAATTACTGTGACGTGGTATTCGGTCCTTGCATTCTCGAGAGGACGGCCAAACATATAAGCGTATCCAGAACTCGTGTGTGAGGTATTGCGAGCGGCCAAAGAGACGGGCTCGCATTACTCCCATTCTAAACAGGCTGGGCGCGCTGAATATGCGAAACCGGAGGCGCCTACATTTCTCGTGCCTGGTACATGCTGTTATAAAAAAAAAAAACAACCTAAAACTTTGTACGAAAAACTCTCCTGGTCCTCCTCGCACTGCTATGGCACGAGATCTGTGGGTAAACTGCTGGCAGCTCCTAAGCACAGAGGTGCCGCATTTGAAGGTTCCTTCAAATATGCGGCATCTCGGTGTTGGAACGACCTCCCGCCTCCTCTCAGAGAGATTACCAACTATGGTACGTTCAAATGGAAAGTAAGGAAATATATATTTGCCCAGCAGTTAGACATGTAATGTACTATACAAAATGTTGTTAGAAACTCAACATTGTTAATTGGACATGCAGACAGACATACGGACGGACGAATGTATTGTGTATGTTGTGTTGTGTGCGTTTTAAAACTGCGTTATAACTGTGCTCTTACCTATCTTATTATTCTTTTGTTCTGTTTACTGTGATTAGTTGTAGGTTAGTTAGGGTTTATTAGTGTCTTGCGTACCTGGGCCTGACTTAAAATCAGCGTCCCTCTCATCAGCTCCAGGGCTCGGTGGGGAGGGACCAAGGCTGTGTCAGGTCCAATTTTTCTTGTCTATCTATTTACTGTTCTATGTGTTATTTAAACTTTCGTGTGTGTGTGTTAATCAAGAAAAATTAAAGTTATTCATTTTCATTTTCATTTCATTTTCATTAGTATAATAATAAATATGTAAGGTAAGGGATAGTCGTGGAGTAAGGTACTTTGTTTTATGAGATATTGCGTTTGTATACTCTATTTATGATACTAAACCTAAATTGACGATTTTTAGAATTCTTTTCTGTATGTATGTATGTATTTATGTTCCTCCATAACTCTTAAACCGATCGTCCGAATTCCGTTAAACTTAATACAAGCACATTTAACTATACGCGACATAGGCTAAATAAAATTCAGTTCCAGTTACGCTAAGATGTGGCTCTAACACAAACCGAATTGTTCCGTGAGCCGAAATAAAAGTACGGTAGCGGGCTTTTTTTTTTTTATGGAAACTGACACGGTTGACTACATCACCTACAATGTCCGTGATGTCAGCCCATAACACCGGGTGAGCTAGGTGCCATGTCAGTGCTTCCCCCTTTGTTCGTGCCGGCTACACTGAACTGGTCGGAAAACACAAACTATTTACATAGCCGTTTAGACCGACGTTTCATTCAGTGCGGTGGTACCAACCCGGGCGGGTTAAACCCTACCACCAAGTAAGATTAGGAGGGAAGGGACCTACAGTTTTACGCTTACTTATTTTCTTCTTTTTAAATTCTAATTTCACGCGAGCTAGGCCGCGGCAAAAGGTACATTTTATAGTTTAGTGCTATCAAAGTATAAACAAAATTCTTATTTTCAAAGAGTAAAATCTCAGGAGCAGACGATAAACGATGTAACACAAATTTATTGAAAATTTCACATTATAACGATGTGCAAACTTAGGATTCTGTTTAAATTTTCCATTATATGGATTAAAGGCTAAGTAAGATTTTTTCAGACTAAATATTAGCATTCGTTCATAATTTATTACGCCAATATGGGGTGGATTCAGAAGTATAAGAAATTCGAGTACAATATTTATATACATGGTGTTTCAGGATAGGCTTGAGAAACTCAGGAATAGAAAGTACATATATTAAAAGAAAAAAATCCTTGTCACTCTAATCGAAATTGCGTAATTTTTTTTTCATACAAAAATTTGTATGAAAAAAACAATAAAATTGTAATAAAAACTTGATGGACGGTGAGATTTAGCAACAGTGCTATCTAAATCTAGGGAGTGCAATGCCCTAGTCCAGTCCCCCTTTTCTTTTGATATCATTCAAATTTAAGCGTTTGGAACTTACCTACATGCAATACAATTCTAGTAGTTAAGCATGTAAGTTAGTCATTTTATTTTTATTTAAAGGTGGACGTTAACCGTCCACCAAAGCTCGATGAAACAATTTTCACCAAAAAGTACTGTAAAATAACGGAATCTGGGAAAAAGTTTGAGAGCTTTTCATCTTTAAATATGAGCCCCTGTCGAACCCTGAAGTTACGAAACCCTATCCTGAAACACCCTGTATATGCGGCACATCTTCGCCGCCTTTTCGGTGGAGACGATGATGGGGGCATGGTCTGAGGAGGCAAAGCGGCTCGCGAAAGACATCGTGATGTTCCTGTACACTGCTTCAGGAGAACAACGTTCGCTCGAGTTTCTGAGGCAGCGTATCAGTGTTGCCATCCAGCGAGGCAACGCCGCTAGCGTCCTCAGAACCGTGCCCACATCGTTCCACCTGGAGGAGGGTTATTAGGTTTTGTATAGGTTATAGGTTTTTGTGTTTTGTATCACACCATATTATGTTTAGTTTGAATAATAAAGATTTACAGATATCATTTATTTCGAATGAAATTAATATGCAACTGCATAATATGCAAATGCAATTCCGTTTATATAAAAAAAAAGTCGGCAAGTGCGAGTTGGACTCGCGCAGCGAGGGTTCCGTATCATCAGCATCACTCGATATATTTGTATTATGTACGTACAAAAACAATTGTTTTGGAAAATCACGAACCGCCTAAATAAACACTACAGCAATGGTTTGACTATGCAGCATTCGTGAAGTTTAAATATACAAAAATATTTTTCTTATATGACATAACGACATACCTACAATTTTCGGATTTTTTCATTACTTGTGCTATGAGACCTTGCTTCTTACCAAATTTTATGATTCTAGGTTGACGGGAAATACCCTGTAGGTTTGGATTTGATTGGAGTGAGTTTGCGAGTATGAAATCTGACATAGATGGCCGTATCTTTTGATTGTGTGTAGAAGCTTTTTTTTCTTTTTTTTTTCTTTTTTTTTTTATTTCCTACACCTTAAAGATATAATAGACCTTGGTATTTCATATTTATTTCAATTTGATATGTTCATCTGTTCCTGAGAAAAAGGTCTTGACATAAAAAATAAACAAATTTTTTTTTAATGTCATATAACTACAAATTCACAATTTTCGAATTTTTTCCTTTACCTGTGCTATGAGACCTTGCTTCTTACCAAATTTCATGATTCTAGGTTAACGGGAAATATCCTATAGGTTTTGATTTGATTTGAGTGAGTTTGCGAGTATGGAATCTGACATAGATGGCCGTATCTTTTGATTGCGTTGATTTAGAAGCTTTAATATTCTATACCTTAAAGAGATCGTAGATCTTAGTATTTTTTATTAATTTCTATTTGTTATCTTCATCCGTTCCTGAGAAAAAGGGACCTTGACATACAAAACAAACAATAAAATTGTTTATGTCACATAACTATAAATTTTAAATTTTTTCCTTTACTTGTGCTGTGAGACCTTGTTTCTTACCAAATTTCATGATTCCAGGTTAACGGGAATTACTCTATAGGTTTTTATTTGGTTTGCCGGTAGCAAAATATGTGGGCGTATCTAGTGATTGCGTTGACCTAGAAGTTTAAATTTTTTACACCCCCGAGGAAACGTAGACCTTAGTATTTGATATTAATTTCAACATGATATCTCTACCCGTTCCTGAGAAAAAAGGTCTTGACAGACAGACAGCCAGCCAGACGGACAACAAAGTGATCCTATAAGGGTTACGTTTCTTCCTCCTTTGAGGTACGGAACCCTAAAAACGATATTTTTGGAAGTTTTCTATATATTTTTTATGTAACGCGGTATGGGTGGCTGAGTCGGAGGGGCCAATATCACCTCCGAGAAGGTAGGTGCCATACCGGAGACTTTCCTGAATTGCTGGCTATACTGAACTAGAGGAGAACACAACCGAGGCTGCTATGCGGCCATCTTACATACAGTACAGTGGTACAAATCCAGTCGACTACAGTTTGAGCCTACCACCTAGTAAGAGGCAAGGGAATTAAGTGACCTACAGTTTTACACCAGTTCCGAATTAATTATATAGATAAGATTGTAAAATGGAAATCTATATATAATGCTAGCCTTAGAACAGGTTTTGCCTAGTTGGGCAGTAATGTCGATCATCTGTTTACATGTATATGCTTATAAACAATAAATAAATATAAATTAAATTTATGTAAATATATGCAATAGAAAATGTTACTGGAAATAACGTACAGAATTTTCGATTTTCATTCTAGTGAATTCGTCACCTACGTCTGTATTTCGATAACGGAGCCTGCAAAAACCTTTTTCAGTACCTCCCAAGAGATTCTTACCGATTATACAATTTCTTCATTACACCTGAAAGCTCTCAGAAAATCTTACAACGCTACGATTCTCGTAGACGGTAATTCGTCGATCGTAGTCTCTAGAAGAAGTCGCTACGACTCTCTTATACGTTGCTACGACTCTCGTAGACGTTGCTACAAATCTCGTATGCGATGCTACTTTTTTTTATGTAATCCGGTATGGGTGGCTGAGTCGGAGGGGCCAAAGCACATGCTCCGATCAGCCAATATCACCTCCGAGAAGGTAGGTGCCATACCGGAGACTTCCCTGGATTGCTGGCTATACTGGACTAGAGGAGAACACAACCGAGGCTGCTATGCGGCCATCTTACATCCAGTACGGTGGTACCAACCCAGTCGGCTACAATTTGAGCCTACCACCTAGTAAGGGGCAAGGGAAGGGACCTACAGTTTTACACCGGTTCCGAACGGTGAAGCAGCAGGTGTAGGTATGCACGTAAATTTTTTCTTCAGAAAAAACTCATTGGTACACGCTGATCGGATTCGAACCTCGGACCTCTCGCATGAGAAGCCGATGCCGAAACCACTCGGCCACCCGCTGCTTGAAAGAGTCATCGCAAAGTCTAAGAGAGTCGTAGCAACGTTTACTAGAGTAGTAGCATTGCCTACGAGAGTTGTAGCAACGTCTGCGAGAGTCATGGCAACGTCTAAGATCGTCATAGCAAAGTCTACAATAGTCGTAGCAACGTCTACTAGAGTAGCAGCATCGCCTACGAAAGTTGTAGCAACGTGAGCCGTAGCAACGTCTACTAGAGTAGTAGGATCGCCTACGAAAGCTGTAGCAACGTCTACGAGAGTCGTACTGAGAGAGTCTACGTTCGTACTACTCTAGTAGATGTTGCTACGACTCTCGTAATTTTCTACGACCCTCTTAGACGTTGTTACGACTCTTGTAAACGTTGCTACGACTCTCTTAGACGTTGCTACGACTCTCGTAGACGTTGCTACAACTGTCGTAGGCGATGCTAGTACTCTAGTAGACTTCGCTACAACTCTCGTAGACTTTGCTACGACTCTCTTAGACGTTGCTACGACTCTCGTAGACGTTGCTACAACTTTCGTAGGCGACGCTACTACTCTAGTAGACGTTGGTACGGCTCACGTTGCTATAACTTTCGTTGGCGATGCTTCTACTCTAGTAGACATTGCTACTAGTATTGTAGACTTTGCTACGACGATCTTAGACGTAGCTACAACTCTCGTAGGCGATGCTACTACTCTAGTAGACGTTGTTACGACTCTCTTAGACTTTGCTATGACTCTTTTGGACGTTGCTACAACTCTCGTAGACGTTGCTACAACTCTCGTAGGCGACGCTACTACTCTAGTAGATGTTGCTACGAGTCTCTTAGACTTTGCTATGACTCTTTTGGACGTTGCTACAACTCTCGTAGACGTTGCTACAACTCTCGTAGGCGATTCTACTGCTCTAGTAGCCGTTTCTACGATTCTCGTAAATATCGCTACGGTTCTCATAGATGTTGATACCAAATTTCGTTAATTCCGATCAGGTATGATGCTTGTCCTACAGTTTTAGATGATTTTCGGTTTAGCAAAGAAGTATTTTATCATCATACAATTTGTTTAACATTTCAATAGGTATTTACTGTTCACATACAACTTTTCTATTTGTCCTTAGTATACAAAACAAGACAAAGCGAAAACAGCAAAAGGTGTCCATACATTGTTCTGCACGCTTACACATCCACTACGCTTAAACTAAACTTGTGTACACTTATTTAAAGCTCCCTCGTACTGTTTACACCGCGACTTAGTTCTCAGCAGAGAACTACCGAGAGTACCAGGACGGTTCGTGTTGCTCGATTCCAAGGTAGACACGACTTGAGGAGTGTAACTGTGCGATTACCATGCGATTTTTCGTTTCTTTTCATAGATGAGAACTCATAGTGCGAACTCACACCATTTCACAACTAATATCAGTACATGGTTTTTCAAAAATACGCAAATCGCCATATGAAACTTAATAATTATTTAGTTTCATGTATACACGCGTTAAAACTTTAAAGCTTAATAAAAAATAAGTCATATTTTTATAAGCGTCTTCGCAAGAATAACCAAATTCTATGTTATCTCATAAACATTTTAAAACAGGCGTAAATAATTTCCTTGATTTTTTTTTAAATGAAGAATAAATATCCTAATTGCTAGTTCAATCACAATTTGTTTGATCTCTTCCTTAAAGCTAAGTATACGTACATAATGTTCGCGCGGTGCTATGATTATTTTACGTCGTACCTAACGTGGAATCGGCGCACTGAATGCTCGCTTATCACTTGTATAATTGAAAATTCAACACAAAGACCACTGTAGAATCCTTAACTATTCCATGTTACAGCACAATGCACTCTATTTATGAGCACTTAAGATTGAATTCAAACAGTACTGTGGAAATGATAAAGCAAGATAAATGTAAGGAGTATAAGATCATATTTAACTTTGGGGCAAAATACATTGTGTGTATATTTTTCTTAATGTAATATACCTACAAAAAAAGCCAATGATAACTTCAAAAGAAAGGTAAAAAATTAGAAACAACGCAAGAAATAAAAACAATTTAAAAAAGCATATAAATCAGAATTATTTATATTATAGTAATTTTTTGTGATTTACACAGTCAAAGGCTTTGGACAGGTCACAAAAGATGCCATAAGTATGCTGAGAGTCGTCTAGAGAAGTTAATATTGATTTTACCATAGAATCTATACCATGTTCGTGTTTTCCGTCCAGTTCAGCGTAGCCGACATGAAATGAAGTGAAGCACTATCCTACAGGAACCACGCATTTTACGGGATAGCTTGTAATATGTTAATTCAGTGGTTGATCCATCAATCTACCAAATGTCATCCATATTCGTTCAGACGTTTAGGAGTGAAAGTGTAACAAACAAACATCTATACTTTCGCGTTTATAATCCAATTAGTAATTAGTCATCCATAAGGAAGTCTCCGGTATATGGTACGAGTACCTTCTCGGCTGACTAAACCACTCATATAATTGAAATCAAGAAGATATTAATAAACATTTTTAGGGTTCCGTATCCGGTACGGGACCCTATTACTACTAATTTTCATATGTAGGTAGTTATTAGTTGTTTAGTTTTTAAATTAATTTAATAAACTAATCACTTCGAAGCATAGTTAGAAAATGTCCGACCAAATCCGAAAATGCCGCGAGCGAAGCCGCACGCAAAAGCTGATTAACAATGTTTGAATTTATGATGACCAAGCCGGGCGAGTAATTTGTATGCTAGGCCTACGCTGATCAATGATATGAGATAATTTATAATGAAGCTTGAAACGGAAATTAAATTAATTTAAAAACAAATATTTCCACTAGATTGATTTGGGAAATCAGCTCATTAGTGGAGACTCGCAAACTTTGCTTTCGATCACATTTTAATAAGGTTATCGGGTAGGTACGTAAATATTATATCGTCGCACTTGCTTTTCAACGGGATAGACAGAGACAACGGATCTCCACGTGCCACGATCCTGACACACCCACCACTGTAGCCTCTTTCACTGTCATCATGTTGTAAATTCTTCAAAAACCGGCCAAGTGCAAGTCTAACTCGCGCACCGAGGGTTCCGTATCGCCATGTCATGGTCAGCGCTGCTGCATACTGTTTTCGGTAGATTGTGCGCATACGCTTTTTAGTTTCTTGTATGGGGACCCCGTGAATTTTTTACTTTTTCTTATTTTTATCTACTAAGGCTACCTATTACGGTTCAAGAGATACATCCCTCGGACAGACGGACAGACAGACAGACAGACGGCGTGGGCGTAGGCTTATAGTAATACGGTCTCGTACGACGGCGGCGACGGTGCATTGCCGCGTCGAATCTGCGTGTAAATCAGTTTACCCGTTTTCGAGTTCAGAGATCAGTTACTAGCATACAGACGTTGTTTTCCAATTGTATATTGAGGATATATAGAGGATTTACTAAAATAGTTTATTGTCATTCTATACGCAGGTTTCGGAGTGTATGGCTCTAAGTGTATTAAACATTGCCAGATACCAGCGGCATAATAATCATTAATACTACGCTACGCGATTTCAGAACAATAAAGCCTTAATAAAGATACGCCTGCTGGAGCTAATATTCTCATACTCAGCCTAGCTCTTACGCTAATAGCGCAAAGAGTAGCGCTATACAATTATTCCATAGGTGAGTATTTTCAGAGATTACATCCAAACTTACAAACTTACAAACATTACCTCTTTATAATATTAGTGTAGATATACATACTTCCTCCTTCCTTTCCTTCCTTACCTATAATAAAATCCAACGTCTGCTTTCTGTCTGTCTGTCTGTCCGCTTATAACTCGAGAACCACTGAACCGATTTTAATAAAACAAAATTCTACGGATAGCTTGATTCTTCCCATCAACTATAGGCTACTTACTATCACGCTAAATAGCTTATGAGGTTAGCAGTGAAGTGAAATATGAGAGCGGGCGGAGCCGCGGGCACAGCTTGTGTTACAATATTACACGTATAATTACGTATGTGTAGGTGCATAAAATTAGGTACTTAAGAGTATATTATGAGTTATATAATGTTTATTTATAAACTTAATACCTATGTAAACCATACATCTATAAAGAAATTAGAATTGAGATGAATTAATGAGAAAAAGCTAAGCTATTTTTTTCTTTTTCAATATTTTAAGATGATGGTCAATGCACACGACTTTAATTACAAAATATTACAATTTCAACTATTGCAAAAAATTGTACAATATTCGCTCACTGTCTTATGTGAGATCGACAGCAGCATGTGTTCAAGTTTGCCTTTAAATATTTTTATTATAGCTATTGTTTTTATGATGTACAATTTTGGGCCTAAATAAATTAAAATGTGTGCGAAAAAGGTGGTACTGTGATTTTCTATTGATAATTTTTGTTGTAGGTTTGTCGTACATTGAGAAAAACACAGAGCAAAACGTAGATTGGGCAAGTGTCTTGAAAATAGCTTCTTTTATTTAATTTATTTTTAATATTTTTGGCACGGTCGTTCTTCGTACCTTACTGGGTGCTTGCTTGATAGTTATTCTTTGTCCGAATACTCTACTAAATGTGGTGGTCGGTATTGTGCTTTAATTTACAAGACTCCTTGCAGCACAACACCGATCACTCTGCTCACCCCGATTGTCGGGATACAGCGCTTGGTATGTATGTATGTATGAATTTCATCCAATATCCAAATGAAACAGGTTATAGCATTTTATTATCTACAGTGATTAATTTTATGATCGGTCGTACTTAAAGTCATAGGCGTTAGCAAATCTCACAAGAATCGGAATACAGCTGGTTGTGGGAGTGGAACGTGCGCAGAATGGCGATGCGCTCTTGACAGAAATAGAAGCTTATAAACTCTCTTCGAATAAAGCCTCTCTATTGTTTTGAAAAAAAAAACCTCGTGTAAGAACCGGAAGATATAGAGAAAAGTGTAGTAGAATAAGTGAGCGACTCTACAATACAATGGAATAAAATAATGATAACGGAAAATGTTTGCATCTATAACTCGGTCGACTTAACTCGGCACCTGGCTCGATCGGCTTGCACACAGGGTTGCCAGATGCCTTGCTGGTCAAGTAGCCACTTCGCGGTTAAAAGATAGCCCAAGTCGCCCAATTAAAAAAAAAGTGTTACCACAATTATTAAATCAGAATCATAACATAACCTATCATAAGAAATAAAAAAGAATTTAAATAATAAAATTAGGCTACAATTAATTTTTAAAAATAATTAAATCTGTATAAGATCGGGCATTTACGGTGGTGGTACGGAACCCTTGGTGCCCGAAAAAGACTAGGTGCGGTCGGGGAACCGCCGCACTGTGGTTCGAAAGTACAATAAAGCGGACTTTGAATTTTTTTCCGAATGTTAATGTTAAGGAATCATATTTGTAAGCGAAATATAAGACACTTTTATTCTTACACGGTTTTCACAAAAGTTAATATTTCCGGAGAAAAAAAATTAAATCTTTTTTTTGTATGGGACACAATATGTTTTCGTTAAATTCTCAAAACGATAGCACTTGATAGAACTGAGGCATATAGATCCTTAAACTATGAGAGAATCTGAACGAGATTGTGAAAAGATCCCGTCCGAACTGGTCCCCCTTTGCCTAAAAACAAAAGTTGCTCCAGAGTGTCAAAAGTTGCTAAAAATTTAAGAAATTGTAACCATCTGGCAACACATGACGAAATGTCATCCGAGCCAGGTGCATAGTTAAGTCGACCGAGTTATACAAATATTCAGTATTTTATGCACAGAAAATATATTGTAGACACTTCGAAGAAACGTTCATAAAAAAAACGTTTCTTAATACATTTGTTGTTCAGTCGTTTATTGTTCAGAACGTGCAATCAGCTCATACAAGGTGGTTTGTAGTCGGACCATTTTTGTTACGTCGTCATTTTGTTTGACCTTATGTCCACCAAGTTTAACCTTGTTTAAAGTATAGTGTTGTTTGACCTTATCTCGACCAAATTTAACCTTGTTTAAAGTATAATGTTGTTTGACCCTATCTCGACCAAATGTAACCTTGTTTAAAGTATAGTGTTGTTTGAACTTATCTCCACCAAATTTATCTTTGTTTAAAGTATAATTTTGTTTGACCTTATCTCGACCAAATGTATCCTTGTTTAAAGTGTGGTGTTCTTTGACCTTATCTCCACCAAATTTAACCTTGTTTAAAGTAAACTGTTGTTTCATAGGAAGCGTTCAACAGTTCTACATTGAGGGTTCCGTACCATCACACAATATAGTGTATTATGTACTAACTGTTGCCCGCGGTTTCTCTCGCGTGAAATTCGTATTTCAAAAGAAGAAGTAACTAAGGGCGAGGCCGAAGGCCGAGCGGGATTCTCTTCTCTACTTCTCTTTTTCTGATCTTCTCTTCTTCTTTTCTTCTCTTCTCTTCTCTTCTCCTCTACCTCTTCTTTGTCTTCTCTATCTTTGTTTCTCTTCTCTATATGATGCAAAATCCAAAATCCAACATCTGCCGTCTGTATATATGTATGTTCTCTTATATCCGTCGGATCTCCACGTGCCACAATCCTGACGCACCTCTGCCGCCTCTTCCACTCTCATAATGTTTTTCATACATGCTCGTCGGTTACGCGTACTACGCACTGGATCCTTTTTGAGCACATGCCCGATCTGGTCCAGGTACTTGCGTCTAGGGCGACCCTTCCCGAATCTTTTTTTTTATGGAAACTTCACCTGTGGGAAACTTTCACGATTGGCTACATCACCTACAACATCCGTGATGTCAGCCTATAACACCGGGTGAACGAGGTGCCATGTCAGTGCTTCCCTTCATTCCATGTAGACTACACTAAGCTGTAAGGAAAACTCGAACTATTTACATAGCCGTTTCGACCGACGTTTCATTCAGTGCGGTGGTATCAACCAGGGCGGGATAAACCCTACCACCTAGTAAGGTAAAAAGGGGCGGGACCTACAGTTTTACGTGAAATCTGAACCACGGTCAGCCTCCAACGGTCGAGCGGTCACCCTACACACACATTCACTCCATAAATTTCTTTCGTTAGTCTCCAAGCGACCGCTCCTGTCTCGGTCCAAGCGACCGCTGCTGTGTTCCAGCCAGTAACGACGTAAAGTGTCCCCTGACGGTTGCGCTGTTTTGATGTAGAAGTTGCGCTCACGGGGCGCGGCGCGGCCACAGGTCGCGCTGGCGCTGGACTGAACAATGGTTTGCAGATTGCATTCAGTCTGAAAAATTTCATCCGAGGAACTCTTAGGAACGACATTTTTCATGCGATTGTAATTCTATGTACTTATACAAAAATATGTACAAAAACATGCTTCAATATGTTTAAATACCTGTTAATTGTTTGTTATTGTTTGTTAATTGTGTATATTTCTTTCCGCCACTCACCTAGCAGTTATTTACTATCAGTTATTATACCCAAAAGTATTTTGTTGTCAAAACTATGTGTAAATCGGTTCAGTCTTTCTCGAATTCGTCAATAAGCACATAGACAGAGGACATTTAAATTTAAATACTCTTATTGGATTATAAATTGGTGATGACGTAGAAATCGAAGTTACTGAAGAGGGCTATTTTCTCCAGTCCTTATTCACGACACCACTTTGAATAGAATTCGAGGTACATTTCTCCCAAATTTATCAGACAATACACAGTTTAGGCACGGTTTAGGGCTAGAAAAGCTTAGCGCTATAACGTCTAACGTAATCGCCACATCTTTACACTCTCCTCTTGTACGGTCAGCACTAAAAGCAGAGATACACGAGTTCGCGTGTACGAGAATTACAAGGTTCAATAGCGCTGCTCTACAAAAACCATCTGATTAATGATGAGGCGCAGTTTGAATTTTAATATTTTATTTACTTATAGGGTCGGGGGCTTTTTAACATTTGTAATTTAATTTTTTTTTCAACCTTTAAAAAAACCGCACGCAAATCCGCCCACTTTAAGCTAATTAATTGTTTTATTACTTAATTACATAGCCAACAACCAGTGCGATTAAACCAGCTTTCTTATCGGTCCATCCGTTTGGGAGCTACGAGGCCACGGACAGACACACCCGTACAAACATACACACACAACTTTTACTTATAACACCCCTCTTTTTTCGTCGTGGTTAAAAATACTTTGTGGTCTGGGCATCGGTTTCTCATGCGAGAGGTCCGAGGTTCGAATCCGGTCGGCGTGTAGCAATGAGTTTTTTCTGACGAAAAAATTTACGTGCATACCTACACCTGCTGCTTCATCGTTCGGAACCGGTGTAAAACTGTAGGTCCCTTACTAGGTGGTAGGCTCAAATTGTAGCCGACTGGGTTGGTACCACCGTACTGGATGTAAGATGGCCACATAGCAGCCTCGGCTGTGTTCTCCTCTAGTCCAGTATAGCCAGCAATCCAGGGAAGTCTCCGGTATGGCACCTACCTTGTCGGAGGTAATATTGGCTGGTCGGAGCATGCGCTTTGGCCCCTCCGACTCAGCCACCCATACCGGATTACATAAAAAAAATACTTTAAATTCACTCATGTCTTTATTGTATCATTGGCGGTAGTAACAAGGGAAGATGCTTAGTCAGCATAGACAAAGAGATGACAGCGAGCCGATGACGCCGTCCAATCAAAGCGCCGTATTTGGCTTGGCACGTTTTATTAGTCAACCTCAATAATTTGCCCACTAAAAGTTTGCACGAAACAACATATATCGTTTTTAGGGTTCCCTATCCATTGTGCGGGACCCTATTACTAAGCCTACGCCGTGTGTCTGTCTGTCTGTCTGTCTGTCCGAGGGCTGTATCTCTTGAACCGTAATAGGCAGCCCGTTAAAATTTTCACAAAATATGTGTTATTATGGCCGATTTATCGACAAATGATAAAAATAAGAAAAAGTGAAAAATTCACGTAGGTCCCCATACAAGAAACTAAAAATTATATACGCGCCATTTCCCAAAAAGAGTATAAAGCATCTTAACTAATACATAGATGGCGTGAGCGGCGCTGACCATGACATGGTGATACAGAACACTCGGTGCGCGAGTTCGACTCCCACTTGGTCGGTTTTTTGTCTGCATCTTGTCCTGCCGACAGTACCATTTTATTTCTTTTGTTAGGTTATATTTTCGAGGTCTTTGCCCAAACATAAGCATAGCCTTGAGCCTTTCTAGTGATACTAATCCTTGGCTGAACTCAAAGGACTGCTCTAGAGATATAATACCCGTCTACGAATTCTTTCTTCCACTCGGGCCGACAAACCGACGACAGGCTTGTGACACGATTAGTAAATAAACACCTTGGCATATTATGTACAAATGTATGTTTGCTTGTATATGTACGTATTATATATATACAGAGTGGCCAAAAAGTCATGGATCACACGAAGTAAGGGGATAGCCGGGGTCAATTGCGGCAAAAAATTGTTCTACAGGGGGCGTCTATGGTCAACGCCTGAGAAGTTATGATTTATTTGGTGTTTTTTAAAGAAAATGTTATTTTTCTACCAATAGTTTTAAAAAATTAAAAACTGTGACACCCTGTATAATTTTTTTTATTTTCATCTCATTGCTAACAAACAAACATTGCATTAAACATGCCTTTTGTGATTGTGAATGATGTGTGTTTAAAAAAAACACAAATTTAAGAAATTTTCTTTTTCACCATGGAAACATTTGTATTACATTGGACCGCACTGTGAAAAAAAATGTTCTACCGAAAAGTCACCCTCTATTAGAGAAAGTAGCGCAATTAATAAGGATTCTAAAAAGGTATAATACATGACTATTTGCAACTCGCATAACTTCCTAGAGCGATCATTCGTAGTAACGGTCGAATTTACCCAAACCAGTAATTATTGCATGGCTTTCTCCAGGAGACACGCGCATTGCAACTAGACCCTTGACAACAAGAGAGAGAGAGGTAGTGAGTGTCTCTTTGTGATTCTAGTTATTTTTCAAGAGCTTCAAACGATTTGAAATATTTATTGCCACAATACAATAATAATTACTGGTTTGGGTAAATTCGACCGTTACTATGAATGATCGCTCTAGGAAGTTATGCAAGTTGCAAATATTATAGTAATGTGTTATACCTTTTTAGAATCCTTATTAATTGCGCTACTTTCTCTAATAGAGGGTGACTTTTCGGTAGAACATTTTTTTTCACAGTGCGGTCCAATGTAATACAAATGTTTCCATGGTGAAAAAGAAACTTTCTTAAATTTGTGTTTTTTTTAAACACACATCATTCACAATCACAAAAGGCATGTTTAATGCAATGTTTCTTTGTTAGCAATGAGATGAAAATAAAAAAAAATTAAATAGGGTGTCACAATTCTTAATTGTTTAAAACTATTGGTAGAGAAATAAAATTTTCTTTAAAAAACACCAAAAATAAATCATAACTTCTCAGGCGTTGACCATAGACGCCCCCTGTAGAACAATTTTTTGCCGCAATTGACCCCAGCTATCCCCTGACTTCGTTTGATCGATGACTTTTTGGCCACTCTGTATATATATATATATATATATACGTAAGAATATGTATAAGTAAGTACGTATGAATCCATTACTTTAAGTGAGCTAAACTTGTATATATATACCTATACATATAATTGGTTTCTCGGAAACGACTAACGATTTGGATGAAATTTTTTATTTAGATAATTTTTTTTTTCAAGATTATCTAGATAGGTGTAGACCCCGAGCGAAGCTCGGTCGTCCAGGTACTGTATTTTATGTATGCATGTTTTATGTTCATAATGTTATGTCTCAAGGGGAACATTTGTGGGGGTAGCATGTACCTAGTATATTTTGTTTTATTTATGTTATCTATATGGCATCTGTTAAGAATAAATAAATAAATTATTGCTATTTTCTGCAATACAACAGGAGGACTTAGCGTAAAATCATATTTCTTTCAGAAAACGTTCTAAAAATAAGTAAGCATTCAAATCAATAAAAAAATCAAATAAGCTGAGGGGGGACACTCAACGGGAGTCGCAGCTGCTTTATAGGTTTCCGTATCCCGTACGGAAGCCTATTACTAAGCCTACGCCGCCGCCGCCGTCTGTCTGTCTATCTGTCCGTCCGTCCGTCCGTCTGTCCGAGGGCTGTATCTCTTGAACCGTAATAGTTAGCCCGTTGAAATTTTCACAGAATATGTGTTATTATAATACGGATATAACAAAAAATAATGAAAAATAGAAAAAGTAAAAAATTAAGGGGTGTTCCCGTACAAGAAACGTGTTTTTTTTCAATGTTTTTTTGTGGTGCGGAAACTTCGCTGCGCGAGTCCGACTCGCACTTGGTCGGTTTTTTACATCACCTATAACATCCATGATTTCAGCCCGTAGCACCTTGATGAACTAGGTACCATGTCAGTGCTTCCCTTCGATCTATAGGATATTTATAGAATATAATAATATATGCGGCACCGAGAAGCGAGAGTTCTTTAAAAAGAAATAAAACATATTTGGTTGCAAAAATGTACTCTAAGGTTTGCTATTCTCGTATCGTGCAATAGAGCAAGAATTCGGACCAATCACATGCCTTTATTCATCCAGTTGGGCACACAATAGCGGTAACAGTCCCTAGTGCAAGCTGACCTGGAGTTTTGCAAATAAAATGCTAGAACTAAAAGGCTTTGTTTAGATTCAAACCCAGTGCCAACTTGTGCGATACGAACGATTTGTGCCGTAATTTCGTTTTGGCATTGGTGGTCAGTCAGTCAGTCGGCGTGTATGCGTCCACTGCTGGACATACGCCTCTCCAGTTTTCCTCCAGTCCTCCCCACCTTCAGCGGTGCTTGAGCTTTCACTTGAGCAATGGTGGTATTTATGATTCCCATTTGTGCAAATGTTTTTTTTTCTTTTCCTTTTAAATCGTACGGCGCGCGTACGGACACCTAAAAATCTAACTAAATATTATTTACTTCCATCGCAATAACCATTTCCTAAAATTTGTGTTTTAGTAAGAAATCCTGTATGTATCTACATTATATTTACAATAAGTTATAATATGCCGATGTTCTTCTACTCATCAATCAAAAGTCAACCAAAGGCTTGCTTAATTAAGGTTGAAATTTGCGCCACAGTGCCCCCGCAGCTCAGGGGCGCCTGAACTCGCATATTGAAAATCATATTACATGCGCGTGGCGTGTCGTCAGCAAATGAAGCGAAAAGCTGTAATTATTTTCCAGCAGAATGTCCACGATGGATCTACGAACAATTGCGCTGGAAAGGGATAGACAAGCCCCGCTCGCGGCTGAACTATGACGCTGAGGCATCGAGATACATGTACCCTTTTATTAGAGAATGCACTCCACCAGCGCGCCATATTCCAGAGTTGTAGCCATCCAGCCGCAACTGATTTAGTCGATCGCGACCCGCCGACGACGCGACGTCTCTACACGCGCAGTCCGCGCGCACCGCTCGCCTGAAACTCCGCTTCCCCTCTCCCGCTAACTTCCCTCGCTAGTGTTTTTTTTTGAGGAAACTGACACGATTGGCTGCATCTACATCCTTGATGTCAGCCCATAACACCTTGTTGAACTAAGTGCCATGTCAGTGCTTCCCTTCATTTCATGTGAACTGAACTGGACGAAAAACACGTACTATTTATAAAGCCGTTTCGACCGACGTTTCATTCAGTGCGGTGGTACCAACCCGGGCGGGATAAACCCTACCACCTAGTAAGGTGAGAAGGGAAGGGACCCACAGTTTTACATGGAATCCGAACCACGGTCAGCCACCAACGGTCGAGCGGTCACCCATCCAAGCACTGACCGCGCCCAGGTGTGCTTTTGATCACGGCCGACATTATAATAGATATATGACGATTTATTCATGAAATTATTTCGGACACAACAGCCAGTCTACGTTCAAAAAACGCGCTCTTTGTTCAAAATGATCTATAAAGAGATAATTTATTGGCGAGCCGGTCGTTTCACACCATCACGCCGACACGGCACCCACCGCCCGCCGGAGCGCGCCACACGCTCCTACCGTGTAATGTGAATTTTATCAGAACCGCAAACACGGCGCGGACACTTGCGCGAGTTTCTTCAGTATTTGAAGTGATCTTTAGCAAAGCTGGGACAGCTCCCTCTAGCCTAGGGTTGTCATTCGTCCCGGTACACCGGGACTTGTCACCGGTTTAGAATCTCAGTCCCGGTCGTCCCGTCTATTGTTTATTGTATAATTTCATCCATTGGTAGGTAACCTACGCTTGGATATGTCGAAAATTCCGCCAGTTCTAAATTCAATGCGAAGAAGAACTGTCAAACAAACTTCGCAAGTCACAATGTTTTGTTAGTGCCTTATAAGTATTATATTATAGTAACCTACAAATAATTAACCCATACTACCGCTCACAAGAGCATTAATACTTACAGCATAAACATGAATACTGAAGAATCTGACCACTCTGCCTATTTACATTACCTATATCTGGTGTATAGTGCCATCATAGAGAAATAATATACGGGACGTCTAAGAGTGCCATCGTCAATTTGATGGGTACTTAAACATATCAAGTCAATTCAACAACAATTAGTAACAGTTTATTACAAAGAAATGTAATAAGTCATATTAAAAATGACCACCAAATGTCCCTGTCGGGAACCAAAAGCCAGTTAGGTTTATCCATACTAATATTATAAATTCGAAAGTAACTCTGTTGTCTGTCTGTTACCTTTTCAAGCCTAAGCCGCTCAACTGATTTCGATAAAATATTACACGGAGATGGATTGCATCCTGAGAAAGATAAAATGTAAGAGATACCTATCATCTAAAATTTAATTTAATATTCATAGAACAGGTGCCGCATTTCCCCGCTCAAAGACAACCAACTTTTCTTAGGTTTTGATATAGTGTCCCGGTCAGTACCTGCACCTTTATGGCAACCCTACTCTAGCGCAAAGGTACACTCTCCGGAATTGTATGCGCGGTGACGCAATTGTGCCGATTCACGTCCCACACAAAAAAAAATCACAGATCCCATGCCATGCCGTGACCTTCAGGTACATTGAAAATTACTTTTAGGGCGTATTCAAATATAAGCGTATAGTGAGTCGCCGACTGTGAGCGTGCTGGCTGTGAGCTATAAGAATCGATTAGTCGGCCTCTGATCAGTGAGCTAAAAAGAGCATATTTATTGTGTAATTACATTGTAACGTAGTAGTCTGAGGTAGCCAGAGAGAGCGATACTGACTGGCGGCTCACTGGCGCTGAGCGTGTACGAGTGAGTGGCTTTTACACCTTCAGTACGCGGCATACTGTACGCCTAATATGAATATTAAAAGTATGTAATATCAATACAAAAAAATCTTGGGGTAGGAATCACTTCGCACTCCTGCCGCTGTTATTAAAGTGGAATCAGTTGTCCCAGCACACGATATGATTCATTACCGTTTTAATTTTGACAGCTGTCATCCGAAATGAAGATCTCGACGAGATCTATCATTTGTCCCAGCACACGATATGATTCATTACCGTTTTAATTTTGACAGCTGTCATCCGAAATGAAGATCTCGACGAGATCTATCATTTGTCCCAGCACACGATATGATTCATTACCGTTTTAATTTTGACAGCTGTCATCCGAAATGAAGATCTCGACGAGATCTATCATTTGTCCCAGCACACGATATGATTCATTGCCGTTTTAATTTTGACAGCTGTCATCCGAAATGAAGATCTCGACGAGATCTATCATTTGTCCCAGCACACGACATGATTCATTACCGTTTTAATTTTGACAGCTGTCATCCGAAATGAAGATCTCGACGAGATCTATCATTTGTTCCAGCACACGAGTAGTCTAGGATCGGTAGTTTCCGAGATATGTTTTTGTTTTATGTATAGTGGGATTTTTGGCATCGTTTCACCTACGAGTAGGTGTCTAACGATGCGCATGGGCATTATGTGATGCACGGGGATTGCGAATGCCATGCCGGCCTGACAGGAGCCTTAATTAATTTAGTTTTATTTTTTAATCATTAATTTAGTTTAATAATTAATTTCGTTTTTAAAAATGAATCTTAATACTGTTGCGCGCACATCGCAGATATAATTCAAATAAAAGAGTGACCATTCTGTATGAGATAATGTTACATTCGGCCGCAGCATTCAATTGGAATTATTCGGAATCGCCTGCTTCATTATTTGGACGGTGCCAAATGAAATAATCGTAAAATTTTATTTTTACCGAACGCATTTAAATGTAGCGAGCAGAAGTTAGCGTCCTTTTTGTTTGAGCCGTATTGGTTTTTGGCACAAATCCGCCCTCGTTATCTGCGGAGCAATCGTGCACGTGCAAAACTGGGGAATTTTGTATTTAGGATCCGGTCGCAAAATGCGAAAAACTGGACCCTTATGGGATCACCTTATGGTGTCAGCCTCGGTAGCTGAGTGGTGCGGTCGGTCGACTGTTGTTAAGTGATGGTGAGGTGAAGTGAGTGAAGAAGCGGTGGTACTTGGATGGGTGACCGCTCGACCGCTGGAGGCTGACCGTGGTTCGGATTCCACGTAAAACTGTAGGTCCGTTCCCTTCTTACCTTACTAGGTGGTTGGGTTTATCTTGCCCGGATTGGTACCACCGCACTGAGTCAAACGTTGGTCGAAACAGCTATGTAAATAGTTTGTGTTTTCCGTCCATTTCAGTGTAGCCGACATGAAATTAAGGGAAGCACTGACATGGCACCTAGTTCACCCGGTGTTATGGGCTGACATCACGGATGTTGTAGGTGATGTAGCCAACCGTGTCCGTTTCCATAAAAAAAATCACTCGGGTGTCTGTCTGTCTGTCTTTATGCATGTTTGTCTATCGGTCACACGCAGATACCTCCGGATCTAGTGAACCGTTATTGATTAAACAAAATAACCAGAATTTTATAATGGAATAGAATGGAAATAATTTATTCACAAAAATACTAACAAAGATAGAGAAGGCAGAAGATAACATACAGAAGAGCAATAGAAATGTACAATAATTAACGCAGAAACAAGATAAAAAATTGCATGCAAAGGCGGATTTATCACGTTAAGTGATTTCTTCCAGTCAACCTTTGGTTGATGACAGTTAGTGCGGAAAAATGATTTCAAAGGTAGTGCAGAAATTAGGACGGGAAAGTAAAATATTATAGTCCGCAGACAGACCGTAGATAAATGTGTAGTAATACTAATAGTTTGACGGAAAGTACAGGGTACCCCAAAATTTTAACAAATTTATTTTTTAAATAAATCTAGTATTTTTAAATACATCTAGTATGTCATTAGTATTGTTGAAACAATTTCAAAAAGATATAATAGGTATGATTATAAGTAATCTAAGTTTGCGTTAACAAATATTTCTCTAATTTACTTAAAAAACTGCAGTTTTATCGCCGAACTAGGAAGAGTCTGTAGATGGTCTGTAGTATCTCAGATAAAAGGCGATAGAGAATCGGTGAAAGAACAAAAGAGACAGTATTACTCGATGATGTAATCGTAAATCTAAATTTTGCAGGTTTTGCGGTGTTTTGAATGAAAATACCTCAGTTTATAGTCCTTTGTTTTAATATTTAAGATATTCAAACACGAAATGCTCGCTTTTCAATGTAAATTACACACGGCGACACTTTTTGTGAACAAAGTGCAGGACGCAAATATGTGTTAATTTTTCGCAAAAACTTCCTTTTCATATCCACCCTTTGTGTATACATTTTGCCGCACTTATTAAAATATTTCAACGCTCCATCATCGTACGGTCGGGCAAAAAAGTTGAGATAGCATACGCTTATCATACTAGCACTCGCAATGTGAGTGTTGAGTAAAGAAGCAACTCTAAAAAAAACTCAAAATATCCTTTCCTTATTCCTTACCTATAATAAAATCCAACGTCTGCTTTCTGTCCGAGTGTCTGAGTGTCTGAGTGTATGTCTGTCTGTCCGCTTATAACTCGAGAACCACTGAACCGATTTTAATAAAAAAAAAGTCTACGGATAGCTTGATTCTTCCCATCAACTATAGGCTACTTACTATCACGCTAAATGGTTTATGAGGTTAGCAGTGAAGTGAAATATGAGAGCGGGCGGAGCCGCGGGCACAGCTTGTAATATAATACAATTCAAATTCAAAATACTTTATATTCAGAAAAACATAAATTTAACATGTTTAATAACTACAATATGGACAATACAACAAAACACAGAATATACTAATCATAATCATAATCCTTTATTACGTGACTTTCACAGTGTTGTAATACATTGAACAAATTAGAATTAGATTATTGTCTTAGATTAGATTACTATAGAAAAGAGAGCTGTCTCTTCGCTTCGAATTATAGCTGTCTCTTCGCTTTTGTTGACCGTACATAAGCTAGTACTTGCGATATAAATTCTAACTACACTGCATTGTCAGTACTTCGTATACATTTTTTCACTCACGGTTGTAAGGTGGAAACTAAACAATGTAATATTAATATTTTTTTTATTGAAAGCGCGACACAAGGCTCCGAGCCACTCATAAGGTGTCTAACGACGCCCATCACGGACATTCGGTCGTATGCGGGGGCTCCGAATGTCATGTCACCTGACAGGTGCCCATTCACACTCCTCTTGAAGCGCACAACACCGACCACCAACGTTTCGCAAAGTAGGTATTCAATCGATCAAGCAGCAAGTAAGGCACGAAGACCCACCTGCTGCACGACTCGTTGGAAGTACCGTGCCAAGGTGTGGGGTGGCACTAAATTATATACACTCATATGCACGCACCACGAAGCACCGTGTAACACAGTACAGTTACCGGCATCATATAAATGCGTGTCGAGCTTTAGAAAGAGACAATCCGGTTGTTACAGAGCGCTGTCCCTGTCGCACGAACTCGCACGTGTGACTGTGCGACAGGGACAACGCTCTACAACCGGATTGTCTCTTTCTAAAGCTTGACACGCATTATTTGTTGTCCGGGACAGAGGCGACGCAAGGCGTGGGCGACGTGGGCGATAGCCCACGGCCTCGCGGCCCGAGGGGCCTCGCGCCTGGAAAGTTAATGCAGCTTTGATTCATGAAAAATATTCAGCTAGATCTATTAAAAGAGACCCCGAGTAAACATGTTTAGACTTAATCAAGGGCAAACTAAACCTTACTGTAAAGCCTATAGCAGACACAAGATGGGAACGCAGGATAGAAAGAGGCAGTGAAGGCTTTATTATTGCAATTTGATTATGTTTACTTTTATTGACAAAAATGTTTGATTTGATCAGTATACCGGAAATCCATTTCAACAGTGAAAATTCATAAAATCCATTTCACCAAAGAGGGCCTCGCAAAATATATCTTGCCCACATCAAATTTAGGTCTTGCCCCGCCACTGCCGGGAACTGTACGCATATCGTACACATACGATGTTTCGGCGCGCCAAAATTGGAATAGATGTACGAGAACAAGGAGTTTAGTCGTCTCCAAGGACTGAAATTGCGGACTTGCGGTGTTAATCATGAGCCGCGGCGGTTGGTAATAGCGCAAACTGGCGACCAAACATTAAACGCTTCTAAATCGAAATATAATGGTTAAGAATATAATAATAATACACGTCGTATTGGAGAGAATAAACGCGTTCAAAACTATCGCTACTTTTTTGTAGAAAATAATTCTTACCCTAAAAGGTAATTATTATTTTTCAGACCTTTGAGTTTCTGTAATACTAATTTTTAACACACTTTATGCCACTTCATTTGTGGCAAGGGCGGGCTTATTGCCTTTGGCAATTAACTCCAGTCAACCCGGTGGACCTACATTTTTACATGCGAATCCGAACCAAGGAGCATTGGGTGAAGGTATGCACGTAATTTTTTTCAGATCAGAAAAAACTTATTGGGACCTTTGAGGAAATATTATATAGAGTTCTCGCTCCGAACAAATATACAGACAAGCGGTGTTCGAGCGGCTGAGGTTTGGGGTAAGTAAGGTAGCGGGGAGGCGGAGCGCAGAGTCGAGCGGTAGAGGGGAGCGCGCGCGGGGCGGGAAGCGTGTGCGAGACGGTCTGGCGGCCGGTGTGGGGAGCTCACGCGGGGCGGGAAGCGTGCGGGAGAGAGGCAAGGGGTAAGGAGAACGATCGCACTCGCGCGTCGGTGTGCATATTGTCTTTTCATTCTAACACTTCATCTCCAGATTCGCCATCGCACCTTCGCAACGACGAAGGTGTGTAAATGTATTAGTTTAAAGTAGGCGAGGCGCGATCGCAGCAGGCAGGCGACGACTGCGCGCTGCGGCCTCTCGCGCTCGACTAAGAGACTTGAGGATCGTGAACCGCAACTCGGTGGAACATGTTAGTTGGCCGAGTGCTTTATCTAGTACGTAATATATCTTTGATTGGGACACGCCGCCACCGCCGGTTGGATTCGAACCTTGAACCTCTCGCAAGAGAAGCCGACGCCCAGACCACTCGGAGAGCGCCGCAGGAGTAGGTACTCCTGCGGCGTACCTACCAGCTCACTTTCTCGAAAAGTTTTTTTTTTTATTTTAAACAAAGCATTTAGCTCAGACTAAAGCTGGAGATCCTTATGACGGGACGGAAGTTAACTTTCTCCATACAAAATTGTCTTTCGGCATTTATGTTTTCTAGGCCCCTAAATCTTATACGATTTAAAAAAAAGGTTTCCAATCTACGTTCCTGTCTTTGCCGTTTTTTGTTTGGATGAAATATACAACGCCGGAGCATAAAAAAAATATTTCGAAATTTGTTTTTTTTTTTTTATTAGATATTAATAAGACGGAAACGTAGATTCGACTATCCTTATTACAACAAAAAAAGAATGGTAAAAAACGGATAAGGTTTAGGGGGGTAAAAAACATAAACGCCGAAAGACGATTTTGTATGGAGAAAGTTAACTTCCGTCTCGTCTTAAGTAGAACCGTCAGCGAATATGTCAGCCTCGATAGCTCAGTGGTGCAGACAGTCAACTGTCGCTATTGAATGTTAAGTAACGCTGGGTGCGGTCAGTACTTGGATGGGTGACCGCTGACCGTTGGAGGCTGACCGAGGTTCGGATTCCTCGTAAAACTGTAGGTCCCTTCCCTCCTAATCATACCTGGTGGTAGGGTTTAACCCGCTCGGGTTGGTACCACCGCACTGAATGAAACGTCGGTCTAAACGGCTATGTAAATAGTTTGTGTTTTCCGACCAGTTCAGTGTAGGCGGCACGATCAAAGGGGGAAGCACTGACATGGCACCTAGTTCACCCGGTGTTATGGGCTGACATCACGGACGTTGTAGGTGATGTAGACAACCGTGTCGGTTTCCATAAAAAAAAAAAAAACGGCAACCATAACTTTCAGCTAGATCCATTTGCATCCCCACAAAACCACAGCATAAGTAGCTGATGCGTTGCAAGGCAGAGTAAATAGTCCCTCGAGGGTGCTTCGAGGTTGATAATCCAGCGTCGCCGAGCCCACATCGGCTCCGTGGCTCCAACACTTCCGAAGTGTTCGTTACAGGATGCAGTCGGCAACTTCCTCCTGCAACTACTCCACTAAAGCCAACCCTACCGTGGAGCAGCAGCCCACACTGCCTGAGGTACTCGTATTATCGCAAAAATACACTCTCTTTTTTTAGGTTTCCGTATCCATACTGAAGCCCATTACTAAGTCTACGCCGCCTGTCTGTCTGTCCGTCCGAGGGCTGTATATTTTGAACCGTAATTGAACCGGTAGCTAGTTGAAATGCTTTATTATAGCGGATATGCCAACAAATAATAATAAAAATAAAGGAAAAAAATAAGGGCTCCCCATACAAATGATCATAATATGTGAAAGAGCCAGCTCCATTTTTAGGGTTCCGTATCTGTCGTACGGGACCCTATTACTAAGCCTACGCCGTCTGTCTGTCTGTCCGTCCGTCCGTCTGTCCGAGGGCTGTATCTCTTGTATCGTAATAGGTAGCCCGTTGAAATTTTCACAGAATACGTGTTATTGTGGCGAATATAACAACAAATAATAAAAAATAGAAAAGTAAAAAAATTAAGGGGGTTCCCATACAAGAAACGTGTTTTTTCAGTTTTTTTTTGTTTGTGGTTCGGAAACCTCGGTGCGTAAGTCCGACTCGCACTTGGTCGGTTTTTTTTTTTGCTGTCAAATGTAACACGCTTTTATTTGAACTGTAACTGTAAAAAAAATAAGAAAACGGCTTGTTTTCATTCGGAATAGGTACTGTCAGTACCTATTATGTCATTCCCACAACAGCATTCTTCACGGCGGCGGCGGCGGCGCGGCGGGGGCGGCGGCGGCCGAGGTAGGTTGACACATAACATAAGTTAAGCTAGAAACTCATTGGGCCCACGTACGCTACGCACGCGTATCTGGGCGCGTCGGTCTCCATACATTTTATATGGAAGAGTGCAGCACGCAGTGTGTCGCGTAGCGTAGGGTGGCGGGGGCGCAATGAAACTGCGTGCTGCACTCTTCCATATAAAATGTATGGAGACCGACGCGCCCAGATTCGCGTGTGTGGCGTACGTGGGCCCAATGAGTTTCTAGCTTTACTCTATGGTTGACACGATGCGAGGTTTCACGAACGAGGAGCATGCCGCCTTCTCTAACGAGAAAACTCGCTATCACGAAGCGTTCGTCGAACCTACACAGTGCGTAAATCCGTTCGAGAAGCATTTCTCGTGCGTGAACTCGCATCGTGTTGGCGCGGCGCGCGGCGTAGGTTGGAGAAATAAATATGCAATATTATTATAATAAAAATTTTTATATTTGCAATGTTGAGTTCATAATGATGAATAATTAATATCGGAATGTAATTTGAAAGTTGATGTCTATTGATTCGCTGCTCCTCCGTCGCTCCACGTTAAGTCACTTAGCTGAAAGTTAGGAGATTAATGTTTCGACTTCCCGCACTACGCCACGGCGCGGCGGCATGTGCTCCGCGAAACTTACTGATTGTATTATCGAGATTACATTCAACCACCTTACATTATATTGTCGCTGTTGTTATTTGCATAGTACTACCAGCCCAGCTGAGGATACACCGAGATAACAGTAAGATTCAGATATTTATTTCGCCCTAAAGAACACACAGCGGGCACAAATGCCTATTGTATTGTACTTACAGAACAGGTATTTGTGTCTTTTTCATGCACACAATTTCATGCACACAATTTCATGCACACCATTTCATGCACACAATTTCATGCATCACATTCACACAAATGCCTGTTCAGTGTTATGATTCGTCTAGAATATTACATATTATTAAGTACCTACCTATGTAAAACCGTAATGTACCGTAACAACTCATAATGTAAACTTGTTTGAAGTTAATTGTCACATACTTACTAAATTAAATAAAAAATAATTGGGCACACTTTATAAAAAAAAAACCGGCCAAGTGCGAGTAGGACTCGCGCACCGAGGTTTCCGCACCACAAAAAAAACATTGAAAATACTTACACGTTTCTTCTATGGGGACCTCCCTTCATTTTTTACTTAAAAAAATTTTTTGTACTTGTTTTTTTTATGGGATACACGGCATATGATGGCACGCGCCAGCCTAACGCAGAGGTGTACTTAGTCCGACGGCGCCCACGGACATTCGGATATTTACGGGGGCTGCGAATACCATGTCGGTCGGCTAGGTGCACCTTAACATTATGTTTGAAGGATCCCAGATTGTACGTTGGAGGAAAGGATGCAGGTGGGAGTGCATACCACATGTTGGCAACCCTATGTAAATAAAGGATTTACAGGATCGATTTGTCCTAAGTCCTAATTACTAATTGGCATGATATGATACGATATATCTGACAAAGGCTCTATAGTATAGAGCCTTTGTCAGAGTTTTTTGTGTGTATAGAGTCTATACACACACCTGGTCCTATTTTTGTGTGTATAGAGTCTATACACACACCAGCAGCGGGAGCACAAATGCGTCGATAAGCCTATATCGATCGATAAACATCTATTTGCTTCGTTCGACGAAGTAGAATAGAAGAAGACGAATAGATGTTTATCGATCGATATAGGCTTATCGACGCCTTTGTGCTCCCGCTGCTGATCCTATTTTTATTTTTACTTGTAGTTTTACATTACATTTTTGGTCAAAATTTATCAAACTTAAACTATTCTAGCTTATCCCTAGTTCTCAAACTGTAGTTTACACTGTAAGCTATGTCTATTATGTAGTTAGTCACAAAGTATTGTAACAAAGGACGTTAAAAAATCCCCTGCGAAACCTCTTGCGGGCTCTTTTAAACCGACTTCAAAAAAAAGGAGGAGGTTCTCAATTCGACTGTATTCTTTTTTATGTTTGTTACCTCAGAACTTTCGACTGGGTGAACCGATTTTGAAAATTCTTTTTTTATTTGAAAGGTGGTGCCATTTCAATTTGGTCAAGATCGGATTGGAAAGCGAAGCGGAAGTACATTAATAACAAAAAATTACTAAAAAAAAACAGAGAAATAAAAACTATTTAAAACAATATAAAAACCGCCTTCAAAAATGTGTGAAATAAAAAAAAATGTAACCCTAGAGTTGAAGGCGGTGCTAAAGCAAGCAAAAATCACCGACCGCCTTCAACTCTAAGGTTCGATTTTTTTTTATTTCATAATTTTTTTTGTGGCTGTAATCGAACCGAATAGTAGGTACAGGTAAAAATAAAATTGGACAAATTCAAGCGTAGTGTACTACCATACAAACGATGAATAAAGAATATAGAACAACTTGGCCGTGAACATTTTAGGTAAAACATAATTTATCTACCCTTTCAGAGAGCGAATGAACTCCCATTTATATTCTTCCTTCCCGTAAATAAGCAATCAACAGGCGAAATTCAACAGATCAAAACACGATAGTCGCTCGACCATTCAGAGCTAGCTCGGTTTGCGGTCCGGTCGGCGCCGCGTGGGCGGTACAACCGTTGTTTCGTATTCCCATCCAGTCGTGTTGCTCTGGCACAGGTGAGCCCGCCCCGTGACAGTAAAATCGCAATCAAATGCATTCATAAATCTCAGTGTGACGCGGCCGACTGTGGCGAGGTGCTTTCCCGGAACC
This sequence comes from Nematopogon swammerdamellus, assembly GCA_946902875.1. Taxonomy (NCBI): domain Eukaryota; kingdom Metazoa; phylum Arthropoda; class Insecta; order Lepidoptera; family Adelidae; genus Nematopogon; species Nematopogon swammerdamellus. The sequence continues at coordinate 18,087,181 of OX336350.1, forward strand.
CTAGCCAGGGGTGCTGCTCCGAATTTAACCCGTAATTCCGATGTAAATTTGAAGACCTTTACGAATGCACGAGATGTGATCGGCCGTGTAGTCAGTTTTGAAACTGTTGAAATATTATTCGGGTGTGAAAGCACCCGAAGAATATTCTTAACTAGCTGCTGCCCGCGGCTTCGCTCGCGTGAAATTCGTATTTCAAAAGAATTTAGAAAGATATACATAAAGTTCAGTTAAAGGACGAGCTTTCTCAAAGAAAGTAGTAACTAAAGGCGAGGCAGGCAGGCATTCAGGCAGCGCGGTGACGCGACGCGCCGTACAAACCTATATTCTACCCCTATCCCATGTAACTTGCTAACACTCTGCACTATAGGTTCAAAGGCTATATCAACAGCAAGGTTCGAATTCTGTACTTCGACCAGCGATGGTGGTGTAGCGTCATAAATATTAATGAACATGCGGCGGTGCCCCCCCCCCCTCCGCCCCTCCCCCCCCCCCCATCCCCTCCTCCCCCCCCCCCCCCCCCCTGCAGCGCGCTGTCCGGGCGCGTTTGTTTTATTCATTGAATTACCGCAAAATCAAACACCAAAATGTTACGGTTTGGGCAAGATACGGCAATAAAACAAACGGAGACGGACCGTGAGTCGTTTTAATTAAGTCCACGGAGCGTGTGTGGATGTGCGGGCTGATTTATCGAGGAGTGGGAATGCGGGGCGCGCGCGACGACATTTTGGTGTGTTATTGAATTCGGAGGTACGGGAGCGGGCGAATATCGGGAATGTAATTTGCTTTGACCCAATTGCTCAAATATTTGGTTATTACTACTAACTATCCGGAAATATTGGGTTCACGGGTGAAAAGACTCGTCTCTTACTTATACAGATTGATGTTGGCAATATTTGAATGTCTTTTTCCTAGACTCAATTTTTGTAAAATATTAGGATTAGGTACCTACTTAGGTAGCGTTGGTTAGAGTGGACGAAGTCATAGTAATTAAATAAACTGTACATATTTGAACTGCATATTATCGACCGTATTCATAAGCACACCTGGGCGCCGCACTGAGTGATTGACTATTCAAATGCGGCCAAAAGTCCAATTTTGAACTCAAACGAAACGAACACAAACTATTATTAATACGTAGCTATATAACGAACGCATCGAGCGGCGGTCATTATTTTGACCTCCCACCCCCCGCGTCCCGCCTTGGCTAGTTCGAAAGTACATGTCGAGGAAGTGCACGTCGCTGTTTTGCGTTGCGTAGATTTTCGTAATATTTAAATATTTTTGTTCAGAGAGATAGAGAGGTGTTTGTTTGCAATAATGATGAAAAACGAAGAAGATGGGGGTGCGGTTTAATTATGTAACTTAATAATTTTTAATAATTTGCCTAAAAGAATTCAACATTTTGCAAATTCAACATTATGGTCCGGAAGGATTATATTTGGAGGTATATTTCATGGTAGTGCAAACGAAACATTTTTCGTCATTAAGCTCTTTAATAAATGGTGTTTATGTTATAGAGCGGTGCCTGATCGCGCAATTATTTCTATGGATTCTTATAAAAGAACTATGTAGCATGTGGATTCAACAAAAAGGTGTTCCCCGATTTTCCCCCATTTAAAAAAAATTATTGTTGAAATACGGTCTATTTTAATGGAAAGCGCGAGGGATTGAGGGATTAGGCTGTGCTGTAGAAATAGGCGGGTGGCGGGGGAAGTGGGGGAGGGGGGCGGGAGGGAGGAGCGGAGAGGGGGTTCGTTTGGGGGTATCTCCCCCCCCCTCCCCGCGGAATGGGAAGGGGTAAGTGGGGGAGGCAAAAACGTAATATGACTCAGTGAGGGTAGACGGGGTATAGGAGGGGGTGCTATGCTAAGGGGGGTGGGGAATAAGTCCCCCCCCCCCTTCATTGGAGATATAATTATGCACTTTTCGGTAATTATCAGTTTACTACACAAACATTTCCGCGTATACAGGCCAAATTTCTCAAAAAAATTCTCAAGAATTCAATGCAACAGGATGTTCTAAATCGTCTCCTCCTTACATCTGGTCCCCTTCTAAGTTTCTCGAGACCAAAAAGGCAAAAAAATCGAAACCCTATTCACGCGATGCTATCGAACTTTTAGTGTCTGAAAAAGTGCACGGAGATTCTAGCGATTCCGAATCTAGTACATAATTACTGTACCTACATATTTTATGACAATAAATTATTACTATAAGTATGAACTTGATTGTTTTTATCATAAATACTAAAATACTGCAGATTTAATCAAATAAACTCTACACAAGGTAGAGAGAGGGGCATGCGGAACCACTATGTGATAGTACAACTCACACTTGACCGTTATTTTGAAACTGTCGTGTATTTCAATGAAATATATTACGAATACCAGCATTTTTTATTTAATTTCGGCACGATCTGAATATTGGCCGCATTTGAACAGTAAATCACTCTGTGTGCGCCGTCAGTACTTGGATGGGTGACCGCTCGATCGACCGTTGGAGGCTGACCGTGGTTCGGATTATAGATAAAACTGTAGGTCCCTTCCCTTTTTACCTTAATTGGTGGCAAGGTTTAACCCGCCCGGGTTGATACTAACGCATTGAATGAGAAGTCGGTCGAAACGGCTATGTAAATAGTTCTTGTTTTCTGTCCAGTTCAGTGTAGCCGGCACGACCGAAGGGAAGCACTGACAGTGCACCTAGTTCGCCAAGGTTAACATCAAGGATGTTGTAGGTGATGTAGGCAGTCGTGTCAGTTTTCATAAAAAATAATTAAAATAATTCCGCACGCACATCCTACCAAAATGGCTAAGTACTATCAAATCCAATAAATTTTGTCTCCATCGCGCCAAGTGTAGCAGTACGATGATTGGATGACAAGCAAGGAGCTATTTTAGCTCCACTTTTGCACATTTCACTCTTTTCCTTATCAATAATTGCAATTTCCCATCATGTGAAGTGTGTGACCCTTTTCCAGCGGGTGTTTCCGAAGCGGGCGCGGCGGGGCGCCACTGTCATCCAATTTCTCACTCCGATGATTTTGCACTATCCGGTTATTGGAATCAAACATTGTGAAAGCACAGTACCAAATGTTTACCTTGCGGAAATTGGCGGCTTGTTATGGAAGCGGCGGGTGGCCGAGTGGCTTGGGCATCGGCTTCTCATGCGAGAGGTCCGAGGTTCGAATCCGGTCGGCGTGTACCAATGAGTTTCTAACGAAAAAATTTACGTGCATACCTACACCTGCTGCTTCAACGTTCGGAACCGGTGTAAAACCGTAGGTCCCTTCCCCTAGGCCTTCCCCGTAGGCTCAAAAATTGTAGCCGACTGGGTCGGTACGGTACCACCGTAATGGATGTAAGATGGCCGCATAGCAGCCCATAGCAACCACTGATGTAAAAATGTCAAATGAGTATTTGTAGATTGTTATTACAATAGCCCTTTCATTATTTAAAGGGCCTAGCCAGACACTATGTAAAGCGTCTAACTCTAGTCTAGGACTTTTCCAGACCTATAAAATAGGCTGTCGATGTAATAAAATAAAATCAATAAATGTCCTTTTTTATTGTTATTACTAAAATATGTGTACTTAAAAATAAAAGTTATTTCTTTTATGGGAAGCACGACATGGCGCTCGTCGGACTAACGTAGCAGAAGTGTAGTCCAACGGCGCCCACGGGCATTCGGATATTTACGGCTACGAATATCATGTCGGTCGGCTAGATAGGTGAACCTTCACATTATGTTTGAAGGACCCCAGATTGTACATTGGAGGAAAGGATGCAACCCGTTGGCAACCCTGTAACTATAGGATTTACAGGATCGATTTGTCCTAAATGGGGGAATATCGACAGTGTGTCGATGCATTACCGACCTGTTGCGCGTGGAGCGATGGTACAATGGGGATGGATGGATTTTGTCGTGCAGTTCCTTGAAACACTCTCAGCGGTAGCGAAAGAACACACACAAAGATCCAACGTCCCTGCCCAGGTGAAAGGTCTCTAAGTTCCGAGATACCTCGCGCGACGCTGAATCGAGTCTAACTAAGGAGCCGAGCATGCCTGCTCGGCGGACGGATCCATCCCACAGATGCGAACAGTACTCCGCGCGTGAACGAATCTGCGCTTTATAAAGCAGCAGTTTTTAGCTCGGCTTGAAGTACTGACGCACCTTGTTGAGGACACCTCGGCCAGGCTTGCGGTTGAACGACTTGTGTACCTGGCTAGTGGCGTGCTGTCGTCTGAATAGCAATTAATTTCTTCTGATTTGAGCAGATCATTAATGCGTAGCAAAAAGAAGGTCGGGGACAGCACGGAACCCTGCGGCACGCCGGTATCAACAAACGTGGCATCTAAGGAAAATCAAGACTATCATTGCCACCATGCAGGAAGTCGGCGATCCAGCCACACAAGCCAGACGGTAGGATGGTTGTAGAGCGTCGCCCCTGTCGCACATAGATCCTTCTCCGAATAGACCACTTCAACCGGATGGTCTTCTAAAGTTCGATGTACATTAATCGCCACACACTGTACCTCTAACGAAGTCAGTCATGCATGCATACGACACAGCATTGCGTCTGCTTTGAACTACTGCGCTAATAAATTCACGCATGCTCAAAGACACTCAAAGATTACCTACTATATCGCTGGTGCTCACACTACTCTAAAAATGCGGGCTTAGGTATATCTTTGCTCTACAATAGGTGATGCCAAAGAATTTTCTGGATGCCGAAGCGCCGCCGTCGCTCGCTTGCTGTGTCTAGCTGGCGGGAAATGTCAACGTCTGCACGTAATTTAATAACGCGACCCAGTCAGGATCAAGTGTCGACTCTGAGCCACTGAAAAGGATGGCGTGCAATTTGGTTTTATTTGCAGCGATTTGTCTCGACGGCCCGCAAGCAGCATAAGTTTATTCTAATGAAAAAGGCCGCGGAGCGGAAGAGCTTTCGTCTGATGAAAATAAAGACGTTTTTTTAGCGGTAAAGCTCGACGGTTTTGATTTACGGCAACGAGAGCGTCGTTTTGTGAAAAATGGCATTATTGTCGGTACAAACGGTGCGGAATGGCGCACGGCGCAGTGAATGAATAATAAAATGATATTTATCTGTTGGTGTAAAAACTTCTCTAAATAACCAACCGGTCCTTTCAACGATTCGGTAGGGTCGTGCTTAATAGTTCGGTACCTAATATGTCCTAATACTTTGAATTCTTACAGCACCACACCCATCACGCACTTAAAAGCGCTACATGCATGTGGCGCCGAGCCACCCTAAGGTACTTAACGCCTATGGACTTCTTAACGCTTATGGACAGTGGTTGCGTTTGCTAAATGCTATGCCGGCCCGACAGGTGCCCGTTCATACCCCTCTTGGAGGACCCGATACTGTACTTAGGGGGAAATATGTGGGCAGGGAGAGCGTTCCAGAGTTTACCAGTTCTGTGGAAGAAAGATCTGCAGAACCGATTGGTAAGCATCCGTCCGCGGTAAGTGCAACGTATAGGGATGCAATCCCTGCCCAGTGCGCATTGTGCGGAGGTGGAAAGGGGACAGCGTGATCACGCCAAACAGCTCCTCCGAGCCTCCCCATGAAATAAGCGATAGAACACACTCAGGGCGCCGACATCCCTACGAAGTTGCAGTGCTTCTATATGCGTCGGGGTCACCCCTAATCATTGACTTACTGCCCCTAATCGCACGGCTCGAAACTGGATCAAGTCTAGATGCGCAAGCTGGTATTTAGCTGATCCCACAAGTGCGAGCAGTACTCCAAGCGGGACATAATCTGCGATTAATATATAATCAGCCTAATGCCCGACGTGAAGTACCGTCGCACCTTATTGAGTACGTCCAGCTTTTCAGAGGGCTTGTCCTTGCTCTCGATATGGCGCCGGAAGTTTAGGTTGTGCGACAGACACCGAGGAACCCGAGGTGGTCGCGACGTGTTTTGGAAGGAAGGAGCCGGGTGGGGGGTCCAGGTTTTTGTCACATCCCGTCACTTAGGGAGGGGGGGGTCGGGCCGAGTCACGTGACCAAAAAATTCCGCCGAGAGCTGCGCGCTCGTAGATACGTAAGTAGGTACGTAATTTAAATGGTAGAAGTGAGACAACGTGTGCAAATTAACGCAAATATTACATACTGTTTAATTAAAGCATACCAGAAAATAATATTTCATAAATGTCACGTTACTTGGGGGGGGGGGGGGGGGGGGGTCGGCTTTTGTCACTTCAAGTCATTAGAGGGTCCGAAATTAGCCTAAAATCACGTGGTTTATGAACGCCCGCTTACTGTAGGTGGTAGGTTCTTACATGATTTATAAATTTTCCGCCATTTCAGTGTTTCTTCCCCACATCACAAGACACCATTTATTTTGTCTCGCTACATCGTCCTTCCGTATGTTCGTCTGTCTGTTATTTATTTGTCTTCCGCTCGACTCTGTGCTCCGCCTCCCCGCTACCTTACCCCGCTACTATACCCGCACCTCAGCCGCTGGAACACCGCTTCTCTGTATATTTCTTCGGAGCGATAACTCTATAGGTATAATATTTCCTCAAAGTCTAGGTACTTATTCTAATGTAAATTAAAAGCCGCTACCGTTAGCCTCCGGTATGGCACCTACTCGGAGTCGTCATTGGCTGGTCTATAAAATCTACATGTTGTGTACCTGCCTACATGGAAGTACATCGTCAATGTGCTCTGGCCTCTGGCCCCTCTGATTTACACCGCATTTTTAACAGGTTGTGATTATGAACAAGAAACACACACTCACCTCACTATGCAAAACACACAATATAATTTAAAACCAATGACGTATTATGTTTAAAACTACTATAATAATAATTATTAGCCCGCATTACCTTTGGAAATTTATACGACAAATTCTAAAATTTTCCAGAACAAAACATAAAACTTGTCACGCGCTATCTATCGACCATTCTGCACAACATAATAATTTACAAAGCAGTGAATGACTTACCTTTCTGTCAATAGATGGCGACATTTTAGTTTAAACCTAAATACGTAGATGGCACTCTAATTGTCATTCGTTTGTGATTTTTGACGAGACCGTCAAGAGAGCATCAGGACGGATTAATCTGACTTTAGTGCGACATGCATGACGTTTGTGCGAGGAGCCGAGGACGCTGCTGCAGCATTAGGGTTGTCAATTTTGAAAATTTCCTTACACTAGGGGAAAATATCGCTGCAAAAGAAAATGTATCTATAGTACCTATAAGGTAGGTAGGTACTTACATATTTATTATTTTATGTATTGAATTTTAGGAAGACTTGCTCACTAATAAAATAACAGATAGACTTCGATTTCTGCTAGCAACAACAGACTAAGAAGAGATACTAACGTACGCGTGAACGGGTGAAACGCGAGACGGTCATCTGGCAACACTGTGGTGGTTCGCGTTCCATTTAAATCTTCCCTTCGCCGTTATGTTGGCTCCACTGTCTATCTGTCAAAACAGCGTTGAGGGTTGCTATGTGTGCACATTTACCCGTAATTATCAGTATTTACCGTATTTATTATATTGTAAATACATATTACAATATGTAATATAATCTTCACAAGAAGCACTGACAGTGACACTGGCAGTGGAGCCTGTTGGAATGAAAACTACTTGCTATAATACTCATGGCCTAGTTTGAATTTAGAATATGTAAAATGTTATTTTGTTTATAACATGGCTGCCATCCTTCTATCAGTGTAATACAAAGACATTAAACCCTCTTTGGTGTAATATGATTTAAATAAAATAGCTCTGAATAACAATATCATGCATCTATGCAGTTAAAACGGCTAGTTCTAACAGGTTATGGGCCTCCAAGTCACAGTCCTGCGTACAATGTAAAAAAGTGAAGAGGGAAAAGTGAACAATTTTCAGAAATGTACAAAATGTAAGTACATACATACTTTAAAAAATGTCTTCAAATTATCGGATAGAACTGCTGAATAAAGAAAATTATGACACATGGAAGCTTCAGGCACATGCTGTTTTGGTAAAAAACCAATTATGGAAATATGTATCAGCGAGTCCACCGACAGACCCAAAAGAAAGACAGGAGTATGAAGAAAAAGACCAACTAGCAAAAGCAGAACTCACGCTGCTAATTTCAGCGACAGAACTGAAACAAATAAAAAATTGTAAAACTGCAAACGATGTGTGGAAATCCCTTGAAGGAATATATGAAAGTAAAGGTCCTGCTCGCAAAGCCACATTACTTAAGAAACTTATACTGAAGAAATTAAATCCAGGAGAAGATGTGAGAGAACATCTGAATAAATTCATGGATACTGTCGACAAGTTGACTGAAATGGATGTGATAATAAATAGAGACCTCCTGGGCATCATGATGTTGTACAGTCTATCAACATTGTATGAAAACTTTCGCATTGCGATAGAGTCTCGTGACAGTTTGCCAACACCAGAAGATTTAAAAATAAAAATTATAGAAGAGAGCGAAGCGAGAGGAAATATGAATCAAGAAGAGAAAAGAGAAAATACCGTAGAAGGAGCCCTTTATGGCAAGAAAGAAAGGAAATCGTTCCAGTTGAATTGTTATAACTGTGGAAAGAAGGGACATAAAGCTAAAAATTGTTGGAGGAAACATTTTAACAAAGGAAATAACAAAGGAAATAGTCATGGTAACCGGGGAAATGACAAGGTGCATAAATGTAATAATATAAATGAAGAAGTCTATGGTGAAAACGGAAGTTGTCAGAAAGATAGCAATAGATATCAGATCACAGAAGAAATTGTACTGTCAAATTTTGAAGTCATAAACAATAAAAAAATATGGATTATTGACAGCGCATGTACGTCACATATGACTGGTGACAGGGAAATGTTTGTAAACATGGAAGAATGTAATCAAAATGGAACTGTGAAGTTTGGAAATGATAAATATATGTCAGAAATAAAAGGAATTGGAAGTGTTGAACTGAACTTATCAGAATACAAGAAGACTACACTCACGAAAGTACTGTACGTACCAGGTCTTTCGGTAAACTTGATTTCAGTAAGTAAATTAACTGATAAAGGTTATGACGTAAAATTCGAAAAGGATAATGCTACAATATATTTTCCGGATGGAAAAGTTTGCTTAACGGGAATACGAAAAGGAAATCTGTATTTTTTTAAAGTAAAAATGTTTGAAAGTAATAACATTGTAAGTGAGCAGAAAAACATAAAAGAGTGGCATCAAAAGTTGGGCCACATGAACGAAGTGGATATGAAGATAGCATTAAAAAATGGAAGCCTACGAGGTTTAGAATTCAATCCATCAGAGAAACTGGGCGAGTGTGAAACGTGCATACTAGGAAAACTGGCACGGAAACCATTTCCTGAAAGAGATCGTCAAGCAAGAGAAATGTTAGAAATAATACACACAGATGTTTGTGGACCCATGAGAGTACCAAGCCTAGCTGGGTCAAGATATTTCGTAACATTCATTGATGACAACACAAGATACTGCAAAGTATATTTCATGAAAAAGAAAAATCAAGTTCATGAAAAGTTTATAGAATTCAAAAATATGGCCGAAAAGTGGTCAGAAAAGAAAATAAAATGTCTACAATTTGATAATGGAGGTGAATACTGTAACCACGAGTTTACACAGTATCTTAAAGGCCAAGGAATTCAATTAAGAATCACGGCGCCATACACCCCACAGCAAAACGGACTGGCTGAAAGAAAAAATAGAACACTATGTGATAAAGCCAGATGCATGTTACTAGAATCAAATTTAGAAGAAACGTTTTGGGCGGAAGCAGTTTGCACTGCTAATTACTTATCGAACAGAAGTCCTTGTAAGCCATTACAGAGCGCAACTCCATTTGAAAAATGGGTTGGACGCGTGCCTTGTGTAAAGCACTACTATGTGTTTGGTTCAAAAGCGTTTGTCTTAAAAAAAGCAAATAGAAAAGGAAAATTTGCAGCAAAAGCCAAAATTGGCATTTTTGTTGGATATTCTGAGACATCGAAAGCGTTCAGAATATGGAACACAAAACAAAGGCGAATGGAAATATCAAGAGACACAAAAATATTAAATGGAAAAGTATTTCAAGAACCCAAAACCGGAAGAAAATTATAAAGGAGAACGACCACAAGAAAATCACGATAAAGGACAACGACCACTACATTTTATTGATTTCACAGTACCACGTCCAAGTACAGAAAAAGGTGATATCGAAGATTATGGCTCTTCAGAAAATCAAGATGAAAGTTCTGAACGAAATGAAAATAAACCCGCAGAAATGGAAAATGAAACCAGAGGAGAATACACTGGTGTTCCACAATGTGACGAAATTGATAAAAATTATGAAACTGATGATGAAGAAATTATTGTGGGAGCCAGAGATGACGAAAGCATCCAAAATAAAAGAGAAAGAAGACCTCCATGCTGGATGAAAGATTATGAGATTTCAAATTTGTGCAATGAAGATGAAGAGTCAGATGAGTGGTACGACGCCATCAAATCAGAAATAAAAGCGCATCTTAAAAATGAAACTTGGAAAATCGTAGATAAAAAGGCCAGTGCAAACATAATCGACAGTAAACTGATTCTTAAAAACAAATACCGTGCTGATGGAAGCCTAGAAAGGAAGAAAGCTAGACTCGTAGCTAGAGGTTTTGCGCAACAGCCCGGAGTCGACTATAATGAAACGTTTGCACCAGTAGCTAGATTAAGTTCAATAAGATTGTTTCTTGCAATGTCAGTCGAAGAAAACATGAAAATCAACCACCTGGATGTATCTACCGCATTCCTAAATGGTGATATTGATGAAAATATCTACATGAAAACACCAAGAAACCTAGAAAAATATTTGAAAGATATAATGAAAGAAAGCAAAGATAAAGACAAGCCGATTTTTCTGAAAAGTAAGAAGATGCTAGAAGACATACAAAAGTCAAAAGGTGAAAATGTATGCCTATTAAGAAAAAGTTTATATGGACTGAAACAAACTGGAAGACAATGGTACATAAAATTGGACTCAAAACTAAAGGTAATGGGATTCAAACCAACCAATGCTGATCCGTGCATATATGTATTGGAGAAAGGGGGAGAGAAAACAATCATATTCATATACGTAGATGACATACTCATTGCGTTCTCCAATAACACAACTCTAAAACTAATAAAGAAAGTTCTAATGAATACTTTTGAAATGCGAGATCTAGGAGAGTTGGAGTACTGTCTCGGCATAGAATGCAGAAGAGTAAATAATGGTATAAAACTGACACAGAAAAATTATATAGAAAAGTTACTAAATACTTTTGAAATGAAAAACTGCAAACCATGTGCAACGCCCATGGAGTTTGGCCTAAAGCTTGAAAAGCGTGAAATTGATATTGCGGAAAGGAATAATATTCCTTATCAAAAATTAATAGGCTCATTGATGTACCTGGCCGTAGCTGTGAGACCTGATATAATGTTCGCTGTAAGTTATCTGAGCCAATACAACACGTGTTACGACACAGAGCACTGGAAAGCCGCAAAGAGAGTATTGAGATATTTGGCGGGATCGAATAATATTGGATTATTCATGACAAAAACATGTAAACCAATTATTGGAATGGCTGATGCTGACTGGGCAGCTTGCACTGTGGACAGAAAGTCGTACACAGGTTATTGTTTTAAATTTGCCAACTGCGTCATAAGCTGGGAATCGAAGAAACAGAAAACAGTTGCAGAAAACAGCCGAAGCAGAATAATGTCCTTGACTGAAGCAGCAAAGGAAGCATTACATTTAAAAATGCTCATGAATGAAATGAAGCTGAAAGTGAAAAATATCACTATCTACAATGACAACCAGGCCGCGCAAATGCTATGCAAAAATCCTGTTATCAGCTCAAAGTCAAAACACATCAGCATAAAACAACATTTTATAAGGGAAACGATTCAAAGTGGAGATGTTGATGTGAAGTATAAACGAACGGAGGATCTAGAAGCAGATATATATATTTACAAAGGCTTTACCGGGACCCAAGTTCCTACAGTTGCGAAGAGAACTGGGTTTATGCGTATGAAGATAATTATTTTTTCAAGAAGGTCATTCGTAAGGAGGAGTGTTGGAATGAAAACTACTTGCTATAATACTCATGGCCTAGTTTGAATTTAGAATATGTCAAATGTTATTTTGTTTATAACATGGCTGCCATCCTTCTATCAGTGTAATATGATTTAAATAAAATAGCTCTGAATAACAATATCTTTCCATGCATCTATGCAGTTAAAACGGCTAGTTCTAACAGAGCCAACATAACGGCGAAGGGAAGATTTAGTTGGAACGCTCTCTAGTTTCGCTGTCAGCCACGTTCATTTCAAGCCTTGTCGCACTATATGTGACCGCTGCTCAGTTATTTTATTTACCCTATAAAGCTGGCTAACCTGCGCTCTGTGCTGCCATATTCAGTTTGTACAATTGCCGTGGGCGAATATTTCTATATATTCATCAATTTACCAATAAACCAAATTCGAACATTTGTTGTTGTTGTTTTAGCCCCTAAAGCGGCGTTACTCACTCGCCGTTGTGAGTATGAGAAACGATCCCACTCAACCAATCAGAAGGCGTTCGGTGAGACATCCGGCGGCCCGGTTATTGGTTGAAATATGCGATTAGCTAGCGAGTGAGTTAACGCCGCCGGTAGACCCCCGACTCTTGATAGTACAAAAGGTGATGTGAAGACAACAAAGAGTATAAAACCACGAAGCACGCATTTACATTTCAGAGCTACGAAGTTCTCACAGACTCTCGAGGGTGTTCACTCATCCACACGTACAAATGTTTATTCTGATACATAATTTCATTTTCCACTACTATAGGGATAATATTTATAGCAGGTAACGCTTTTTACGGCCGTATCGCTAGATACTGATACAATGCCAGAGAGGTAAATTTCCTTCTGCAGCTGGTATGTGGTTGTTTTCTTCATATCAGCATAGCCGCCCTGAGCCTCTCATGAATGACAGCCACATGATTTTTCTAATCCGTCAGTGAGAGAAATTGTCAAAATCACCTGTTAATCTTTACTTTTTGAATTAGTTTTAAAAAAATCAACTCTAACGCACTGTAATAGAATAACTTTTTAATCAGATTATGAAAACAGCCGGGCTAATCGCATCGTTTCAGAATCTTCAGGGGCTGCCGCTATCTGCGGCAATTCGCGACAGATTCCGCAGTGCGCCTGCGTTAATTGCGTCATTAGGTTACGTAAACGTTGAAAATATCACAGTTTCGTCTCGTTCGCACGTCAAGTCGTAAAGCGGAATAGAACTGCAGCTGTTCAACCTCGTGACGGGCGGCCATCTTGGCTGGTGTCCTCCCTTCATAGTGCCCGCCCGTGCAAACTTCCTCGTTGATGAAGAGTTGACGATAACGCTCACTCAAGAGAGCGAGGCACACCAGATTCAGTTCATTTTGTCATAGTGCGTGCGGCGGCAGTGGAGCTCGTGCGTCGTGTTGTGTTCGTTAGTCGCGTTGGTTGTTGAAGTGCTATGGCGGCGGGAGTGGTGCGGCGCTCAGCGCTGCTGGCGTGTCTATTTATAGCGAGCGGAGTTGTCGCTGGTGAGTTTTGTTGGCCCTCCTGTCTACTAATCCTGGCTGCGACCGGTCTGCATCGTGATCCCAGCGAACCCTGCCCACTGGCTCACCCAATCAATAAAGATCAGGACCTCGACCAGAAAGTGCCTTTGATGGATTTGTCTAAACGTCAGTGACGCAGCTGTACAATGGCATTGTTTCAGCGAATATTTCTTGCCATCCGACAATCTACCTGTCCAACTTTAAAAGCTGACTCATCTAAAATCAAAAATTATGTACTTGGATGTACGGCTTCTGTAAAGATGAGACATCCATATTTAGTTCATTTGGTATCTATTTGTCATCATATTACTATCAATACTGAATATTTTGAACCAATATACAAACGCACATAATTTGTTGTTATATGGAGTTAATTATTCAATACCAGTATTCTTATTTTGCATTGAAAAACAGCTAAGAGCACTTTACTCAACGCCAGACTTAAATGGGCAGTTTTACACCATCCAATCTGATCATGTAGTTACAAGGAGAATCAGTAAGATAAAATCAATTTTAAAATTAGCACTGATGCACAGGCTCACTGATATTATTTGTTTCACTACATCGCACGCTTCGGGTCTTAATTTCCAACTTTGTAGATATTTTTTTAGGAGATCACTTTATTTACTTCGAAGTTCACACGCTTAGAAGTGTTCACATGCACTCAATTTTGATTTCTATTCAGGATGGCCATGTGTTCATGTAGGTAATTTTTCTAAGTTATTTTAGAAATTATCACTCAATTTCGAATTATGATAGTGATTTAATATATTTTTTTCCATATTGGTCCTATTTAAGTAGGAAACCTGTTATTTTTATCACTTGAAAAAAAAAAAACACAATTATTAAAAATCCCTTCGTAGAAACCACAATGTTTGATGCGTTATTTATAGTCCATTTTGTATTATTTGATAGCCTCATGACCATGTTATTTTAACCCCGCAAAACCTGCGTGGATTTAGTGCATGGGCGTTAAGTACCCCTCACCGTCGTCACGAGTCAGGAGCTGATCCATCAAAGTCGTCATTGCTCGCATCCAACAGTGTCGGTGACCGCTTCCGGTGTGGCAGGTACCAAGTACAGGGGGCAGAGTGAGGTGAAGCGGGGGCAGGCGTTCAACATAACCTGCACGGTGACCGTTAACGAGGCCGTCGTTTGGACCAAAGACGGCAAAAACCTGACGGCGGAGCTCGATCCCAAGAGTTTTAGCGAGAAGGACATGAATACGTCCACGGAGGCTACAGTAACGTTTGGGAGCGCGAAGGCGGCTCACGCGGGGGACTATCAGTGCAGCTCATTGCACGGATCGGAAAAACATTCAGTGCGAATCGCACCGGGTACGCTGATACGATCTATATACTTCGACGACACGACTGCGCGAGTCACCGTTGATTCTAGGAAAAATGCGCTATGATGTCACATGTATTGATGATGACGGCTGACGAACACACAATGTGACAGACAGATCAGTGTATTCTCTTAACTGGAAGGGTTCCGTATATATTTTGTGGAGAAGTAGTAAGATTTATTTTTTATTTTTTATGGAAACTGACGGTTGGCTACGTTACCTAGAACATTCGTGATGTCAGCCCATAACACCGGGTGAACTTGGTGCCACGTCAGTGCTTCCCTTCGGTCGTGCCGGCTGCACTGAACTGGACGGAAAACACAAACTTATTCCATAGCCGTTTCGACCGACCTTTCATTCAGTGCGGTGGTACCAACCCGGGCGGGTTAAACCCTACCACCTAGTAAGGTAAGAAGGGAAGGGACGTAAATTATGTGGAATCCGAACCACGGTCAGCTTCCAACGGTCGAGCGGTCACCCATCCAAGTACTGACGGCGCTCAGGTGTGCTTAATAACAGCGACCAACCGCACCACTAGGCTACCGAGGCTGACAAAACGAACGTTCGGTTGTTCTCTGCCAACCGTCGCACTATGCAGAGCGCTCATGGAGATGGGCCATACGTTTGGCGCGAAACGTCGATCCACATAGCTCGGAGACGACCACGAGTAAAGCCGAGAAATGTTGTAATAATATCAAAACAATTATTGTCTGTAATTAAAATCTAATGCCGGCACTTCACTTGGCTTAGCGTATTCGTCTATTCGGCAAAAATTTCCGTTTCGTCTCCCTTTAATGGCTTGTTTAGAGCGAGATAAAACTAAAACGTTTGCAACAAACACGAATACGCTAAGCCAAGTGAGGTGCCGGCATAAGATAATGACGAAACACAACAAATTTTAACTGGATTTAGACGTATCAGCCTAGGCTGCCTGTCTAAAATAAATAAATACATTATTCTTTAACAATAAAACTCTATATTTTAAGTCAGGTGTGCTTTCTATACTTGTCTAGTTTTTTTTTTCTAGTGACACAACAAAACGCTTTGACAGGAGACATAATCTCTGGGCAGTGCCAGACTTGCTGGTGTTGTCAGGACTATGATGAAATAGATTTTCAGAGGAGTAAAACATGAAAGATTGATGAACACAACAGGACTGCTTCTTCATAGAGTAATGCCGTGCATTTTCTTGGCACATAATATTGGTTTTGTTGTTATTCTAAACCATCATATTTTCAGTCAGCCGTGCTTTCTATACTCGTCTAGTCATTTCAAATGGAGACCCACACAAAACGGACAGTGACATCGCGCAGTCGTGCCCGGCTTCGTGTAGACTCTTTAATTTTGCTCGACGTGCGCCTTGGACTATTATTGATTTGCGGCTGTTTTTCTTCGAACACCACGCTGCACCTACTCTGTATCTAGACGTCACTTTGGCTAGAGCTGTAGATTGAGTACTAG
Organism: Nematopogon swammerdamellus; assembly: GCA_946902875.1. Lineage (NCBI taxonomy): Eukaryota > Metazoa > Arthropoda > Insecta > Lepidoptera > Adelidae > Nematopogon > Nematopogon swammerdamellus. Next base: position 18,103,578 of record OX336350.1, read on the forward strand.
GGTATGGCTGTTATAGTTTTGCTGAGTGAAATCTTGAACTAAACGCCTACCTCGCCTAAGCTCTCTTATATTAACCTGGTACTTAAGCATGAAAGTATGCGGCTGGTTAGATATATTTTATTTTATTAACCTGTTGACTCCCGTTGAATACCACATTGTAATAATGCTGACCTCCGCTGGCTCCCAGGCCGACGCGCACATAAACTCAAATATTTTGTAAAATAATCAAAAAGCTCTTTTGCCACGTAAAACTAATGAAATTACTTACAAAACGATGTAAAACAAGTGAGCATTTACTTATTTAGAAGCACAGGCGGATTTTTTTTACTCCAAACAAAACACACCCAAAAATTTTTCCGAATTTTTTCTAACCTAAAATTGAAAATTCGAATACACAAATTATATATATTTGTGTAAGAGAATGCTGCCACTAAGAAGCCACAAACATATTAAAATTTTTCGACTTTAATCCAATTCAGAAAAATAGACAAAGAAAACCAAGGAACCCACAGTCGAAAATGACAAGGCGTCAGAATATTTTTGTTTTCTGTTTGAGGTGTAATTGTTTTTAGGTGTGTTTGATGTCAATGAAAACGTTTTTTAACCATCTATCGAGTGTGCTCTCTCTTTTTAAAAAGAAAAAATTACTGAATAGCACTAGATGAAAATGTGTCTGTAAAATAATGACTGCTCCGCGCGGAGCAGTTGGGAACCAACATTTTAATTCAGTAGTTGTCAATGCATAATTTATATTACTGTGTGATTATGTAGTCGTTGACATTTGTGTATTATCGTAACGTGCTATAAAATTAATGGTGTTAATGTTGACAGTAGGAAGATGTTGTAATAATGACGTTCCTCCAGATCAAAATTGTTGTGAAAAGTATATCAAAATAAAAAGAGAGTTTGCCATCTCTGTTTTCGTAAAAAAAAAGTTGTTAAAATTGTTATACTTGGAAAGGCAATGATTTATTTGAAAGTCTAGAGTGAGTTTACTAAAATAAGATCAAATGGCCGAATTTTAAAAATGCATAGAAGGAAGGTGTTGGAACTAAGCATGCGATGGCTTCACCGAACATATCCGGGCCCATCGGCAGTAGAGAAGGGTGTTAATCGAGGTCGGGACTAGCGAGTGGCCACTCTACCTCGTCAGCTAGTCTGCGTTGACTAGCTTACTATACTATTTATAATTTCTTCCCGTGTGTATATTACTATGTACGGTATATTTTCTAGACTAGGTAGACAGAAACAAATAATGCCTGTGTGAGTACTAAGTCTGCAGTGTTTGATGCACAAGGCATGTATGTGTGTAATGTGTCGTCCTGGTTTATCTAATATCTAAAATAATTATTATCAGCTTGTATGCTAAATATTTATTTGAAAATACTATCTCGTTTTTCCATTCATAGAGAAAACTAGTTGAGTTAATGATGAACTGGTTCTATTATATTGGTTTGGTGGTTAATTTCTAATTCTTCTTAGCAATTTATTTGCAACAAAAAAAACTAAACTGTGTTGTCACATATTTAGAAGTAGCTTCAATTTTATTAAGAAACCACTAAAACCTTATAAGAACCCTTAATACTGAGCTTTGATGTATTTTTGTATGAAAACATTACCACATAAAATATTACAACACAGTGCAACATTATTACGACATAAATGGAAAATTACCTTTGTGTTCCATTTCGATATTTAACCATGGATTAGAAAAATACCTAAATAAATATGCAAAAAGCATTTCTGTTGGTAAATTTACAAAATATCTGCTACGATAAGTAGGTGTGCGGGAAAGTTAAGATATCTTTGTTACATATGCATAATCTATGTAAACATTTTGAACATTTTAGAATTTAGATAGATTTTCAAATTATTTTGACCTATTGTATATTTATAAGTCCAAGCCTCATATTATACTGTAATTCTTGTCCGTAAATATACATCCTAATGGGCCCAAAAGACACCGTAATTTTTAGATGCTATATTTATTATGCTATAGCAAAGTATGTAGGTAGGTACAGTAATATAATAAGTATAATGCTAGTGGTAGATATCGTTGGAGTATTTATTGCTTCCATAGTTGTGTTTGTCATAGACAAGGGCGTAGCCAGGTACAGGCAGGGGGGGGGGGGGGGCCGCTGCCCCCCTCTAGCAGGGTGTGGGTAAGTGCTCGGAGTGATACGGTTCAAGAGATACAGCCCTCGGACAGACAGACGGTGTAGGCTTAGTAATAGGCTTCCGTACCGGATACGGAACCCTAGAAATCACAAAGTTTCTGCCAATACTACCATTTAGAATTCTCCATTTAAGGAGCCGAGCAATGGTATAAACTATGGAATGACAAGAGTATATACCTCGATCTACCAAGATTACTGATTGTGATAAGTACTGATACTGAACATTGATTGCGTAATTAATAAAATCAATATTACTTTCCATTAAGTAATAAACGTATTTACCTATTAGTTTTCCCTTGTCTGCCCCCCTCTGAACAAAACCCAGGCTACGCACTTGGTCATAGAATGAATAAATTTGTACGTAGCGGCTTGAGTCCTATGAACACATGGTAATTCTGTTATTTTTATAATTTGGTAGATTAGGAATATTTGTAGGAGAAGTAATACATTTGTATATAATTAATTTCTATATAAGTCCTATGTAGGCGATAGTTTTGCTTGTATTTAGCGTTTTACGCTCAGTCAGTATAATGTATTTATATTTGAGACACAAATTTATATTGCTCACAAGGATACAAGGTAAGTGGATTCACGTGGAAACTAGAAGTAATCACCAAACTTGCAACACTTATCTTGGAAACTGATCAAAGTAATCTAATTATCTAAGTAATCAAACGTCGTATTAACAGGCTAGACAGCCTAGCAACAGTCTGCAAATCTGCTGGCTTAGCACCTAACTGAGCGTGGTTTCGCGAGGAGAGGTGTTTTTGGCTCTGTCGAATGCACCATTGGTCTCACGGCACAGCCACCCATGTTGGTTTACATAAAACAAAATTAACAATAAATAAACAACATTCATCATTTATTTATCCAATTGCATCATACAACCACACCTAACTACTTTTGAACTCATAATGTCAGTCAGAGTCAGTCAGTCAGCGTGTAAGCGTCCACTGCTGGACATACGCCTCTTCAATGTTCCTCCAGTCCTCCCGGTCTTCAGCGGTACGGAACCACTGTTTTCCGCCGACATACTTTATGTCGTCGTCCCACCTGGCGGGTGGTCTTCCCACACTCCGTTTTCCTGTCCACGGCCGCCAGTGTAGGACTAGGTTACTCCAACGGTCGTCGTCTCTTCGGCTGACGTGCCCAGCCCACTGCCACTTGAGCTTAGCTACCCGGTATCCAATATCAACTACTTTCGTGCGTCGGCGGATTGCCTCGTTATGCACTGAACTCATAATAATATAAGCAAATTGACCTGTCTCACGGGGTGACTGATAGAGGGCCCGTTGATTCGAAGATTGTTGTGCGCATAGTCGTGTCTGCGAATGGGTTGATAGCGAAGAGCCTCGACCTTGATCTCAGGAGGCTCTCGCTGGACTGTTGGATCAAGGGCCAGATTTCTCTCAGGTCTGACCAACGGGAGCTCGGGCAGCTGCTGCTTTATTTTTGTAATTTTGGGTATAAATAAAATTAATCTAAAAGAAAGTGTGTAGTGTAGTGAATAAATAATAATATAAATATTTTAGGTGCATTTAAAATATGATAAATGTTGATTAAAGTCATAATATATTTAAATCATACAAAATGCAGATTGCTTAAAACAAGAATTTGCAATGATTTGACATTTAATTCTTTCAAAATTTTGAAAGAATTAAATGTCGACGTGGTGGCGGAATTGGCCACGCGCTGGTGCGTGGTGCCAGAGATAGTTAAATAAATTGTTTCAAATCCGGGTCCCCCGACCGTAATTTTTTGGTCAATTCGTCCCCACCAATCCTATTTAATTTTAGCTTTACATCTATCTAAAATATTATAAAAATGTTCATTTAAATGTCAGTTAATAATAAATACTCTATTTTAAAACTATTAGCTACAATGTTTGCTTAACATTAGCTTGGTCCTCACTATTTGTATTTTGGACATAAACAAAAATTTATACAATATATGTTTATATAATTTTTTAATTGTGCTACTATTTCACAATGCATAATTTTCTACATAGGCTCTTAGCAGTTCACTGCAATGTGGTTTTTCCAAGGGAAGTAGGTACATTCTCAAATCTTAGCAGTAATTTACTAATCGCTCGACACACAACACGGATGATAACAAGGCGACTTAATTATCAGTTTACCTACCGGGCAAATAGAGCAGATTTTATCTCTTTCTTTATAATTACTGCGAAGATACAAATAATGTGAAGTTCTTAACTCGTCATTTGCCTTGGGGAAAAAAATATTTTTTCAGGAATTCCTGGTGTTATAAAAAATTTACGAGTCTCTTTTACAAACACGCCGCCGTCTCAGGCCATGTCTGTACCGAAAATGTTACATAGTGATGGCGAGAATCAGTAGTAAATATCACTGAGGACTGGACCTGGATGAGGGCAAAACAAATTCTTAGAAATTACTAAGGGTAGAGTGAAGATGCAAAAAACATTAATTATGTATAGGGACTCGTGATCTAACATAGGTTGGAAACGCCTGGAATGGGCATTTTTTTTTTTACTGAACCCCTGGCAATAGCTAGTCATTCATAAGAAACAGCAATGATGATGGTGTACAAAATAATTGCTAATGGTTTAAAAATATTTCTTAATCTAAATAATATGTGAACATGTTTACCTCTGAGTGTCTCACTTATCTGATGGAATTATTTTACTGTTGTCTCGCATTGTAAAACTTTTATCTGACAAACTTATATAGTGCTATATACAATAATTTGTCCTCTCAGCAAAACTTCTAAAAAGTTTAATGAAAAGTGTTAAAATTTGCTATAATGCCGTGAATAGAGGACAATCCTATTAACTTTATGATTATCCTCACTCAACTTTATTGTCCGCTCTGATCATCTACACCCCTCATTTCCGTAGTAAACTTCCTTCCTATTGCATACATGTATTTGTGCTATCCGTGCCAACGAAGTTGCTCATTCTTGAACTTTACTTGATTACTTTACTTGTAAAACTGACTCAAAAATTGATTAGATGGATTAGCATGGATAATCCAATTTATCTATTGTAAAGGTATGTAATTGCTGAAGAATCTAAATCCAACTTGTAAGGTCAAAATTAACGTTTTCTTTTTTTTTCAAAATCTAAAAATACCATTGCCACTGGAGCATGTAAAAAAAGTTCTTCGTTAATTTCGTGAAGTTGCTCAGATATTCACATCTCCCTAGAACCACAGTTGCTCAGCATGAGATACAATACACCTTGAAGTTACTCGGATATTCACATCTCCCTAGAACCACAGTTGCTCAGCATGAGATACAATACACCTTGAAGTTACTCGGATATTCGCATCTCCCTAGAACCACAGTTGCTCAGCATGAGATTCAATACACCTTGAAGTTACTCAGATATTCACATCTCCCTAGAACCACAGTTGCTCAGCATGAGATTCAATACACCTTGAAGTTACTCAGTTATTCACATCTCCCTAGAACCACAGTTGCTCAGCATGAGATACAATACACCTTGAAGTTACTCAGATATTCGCATCTCCCTAGAACCACAGTTGCTCAGCATGAGATACAATACACCTTGAAGTTACTCAGATATTCACATCTCCCTAGAACCACAGTTGCTCAGCATGAGATACAATACACCTTGAAGTTACTCGGATATTCGCATCTCCCTAGAACCACAGTTGCTCAGCATGAGATTCAATACACCTTGAAGTTACTCAGATATTCGCATCTCCCTAGAACCACAGTTGCTCAGCATGAGATACAATACACCTTGAAGTTACTCGGATATTCGCATCTCCCTAGAACCACAGTTGCTCAGCATGAGATACAATACACCTTGAAGTTACTCAGATATTCGCATCTCCCTAGAACCACAGTTGCTCAGCATGAGATACAATACACCTTGAAGTTACTCAGATATTCGCATCTCCCTAGAACCACAGTTGCTCAGCATGAGATACAATACACCTTGAAGTTACTCGGATATTCGCATCTCCCTAGAACCACAGTTGCTCAGCATGAGATACAATACACCTTGAAGTTACTCAGATATTCGCATCTCCCTAGAACCACAGTTGCTCAGCATGAGATACAATACACCTTGAAGTTACTCAGATATTCGCATCTCCCTAGAACCACAGTTGCTCAGCATGAGATACAATACACCTTGAAGTTACTCGGATATTCACATATCCCTAGACAAGAACCACAGTTGCTCAGCAAGAGATACCAAATCAGCCTTATTGGACTCTTAGATCATTAAATGAATCACCAAGCGCATTGTTTATATCACGGAAGGCACGGACAGTAAGGACTGTCTGCAAGCAGGCGCCGTATTGTATTCAGGTCACTGCCGGTGACGTCACCGCGTGACGCGCCGCGCGGCGAGTCGCCAGTTTTAATTAGAGCTGCCTAGAGTGTACGTTTACCGCACTGGGCATTAGCGGTACAGGCGTGTGCATACGATAGGTTGACTGATAGACGTGACTAACGGATCAGGACTATAGATGGATACAATTAGAGACTATATCCTTTAACCTGGGTGTCTTCAAGCGTCGTATTAACGGGCTAGACAGCCTAGCAACAGTCCGCAAATCTGCTGGCATGGCACCTAACTGAGCGTGGTTTCGCGAGGAGAGGTGATTTTGGCTCTGTCGACTGCACCATTGGTCTTTCAGCACAGCCACCCATGCTGGTTTACATAAAAAAAATATGAATAAAGTGGCAATCTATGGATGGATAAAATAATAGTCTATAGATGGATAAATTAATGACAATGACAGATACAATTACTACTGGCTTTATAAAGGTGGATAAAAAAGACAATCAGATGGATGAAATAACAGTCTATGGATAGTTAAAATGGTAGATTGTACCTGTAAAATGACAGACTATAGTATACCAATAAATGTAAAAAATTATAGCGTAGCATTGTTGAACTTTTGGGCACAGCCACCCGTGCCGGTTGCCTAAAATCGGCACGGGTTATAGGCAACCGGCACGGAACATCTGAAAGCTCATAAAATCTGATTATCTTCGATTTTATGCACAATCTGTTTTGTTGTTTTTTATTTATGGAAACTGACACCGTTGGCTACATCACCTACAACATCTGTGATGTCAGCCCATAAGGGATCATTCAACAATTACGTGATCACTGGGGGGGGGGGGGGGGGGGGGGGGGTTACGGCGAAAAGATCACGTAATCGTTGAACGATCCCTAACACCGGGTGAACTAGGTGCCATGTCCAGTGCTTCGGTTCATTTCATGTCGGCTACACTGAACTGGACGTAAACGCGAACTATTTACATAGCTGTTTCTACCGACAACAACTTTTCAATCTTGCAAAGACACCTTGTTGCGTCTCTAGACTCAGCGGTGGGTGGTATGGTGGGCAGTTCAAATTACTTCTGAAGTAACATGATGCCTTTGCTCTTTAGTTATTCTCCCCTCTTCCACTTTGTTCTGTCTATATTGATCGATAGGACCGCTTGATTGAAGACAATGAACTGTACGATGGTATTATGGAATCAGGCAAATACAACATATATATACAAATCGAGTTTCTCTAGACTTGTTTATTTCATTTGTACATACATACATACTTACATACATTAATATTCTTTTATTTACACATTTTCTTTTTTATATTAATTTTACATATAAAACTTAAATCTAAAATTAATACAAAATAACAAAATGGAGTTTGTACCACCGGCGACATTTAAACACTCGCAAATTAAAGCTGATGCCTGTATTCTAATATTCCGAGTGCACTTGTATTTATGATTTTTGTATTATTATTTATTTAGTTTTTTTTATTTATTAATTTAAAAAAAATAAAATCGCGACAGAAGTTCTTTAGTTTCACATACAGAATAACCCCCTTATCTCAGTTAAAAATATTACGGGGGCAACTGCAACACCGTGTATAAGGAAACCTCTAACTGGTTTTATATGCTGTTTGAACTCATACTATTATCTTTTTTATGTGCAAACTGTTGGTTCTCTTAAGAATAAATAAATAAATAAAATAAATACGAATTTCACACTAGCGAAGCCGCGTGCTAAAGCTATTAAAATAATAAACCGAAACTGATTTGTTGTGATATACATTTGCAGAGACGAAGGTAACAGGCGTATACGACACGGACGACATTCGCTTCCTGGACCTGCAGTATCTTAGCTTCCAACTGACCTGCAACGTGGAACAGCCGACCTCGACACCCTTCATTGTCAATTGGTGAGTGGAACACTTTGACCGATAAAATCCGTAACGACGTGATACGTCAAAGAACTAAGGCAGTCGACATTGCTAAGAAAATAAGCAAGCTGAAGTGGGAGTGGGCTGGGCACATCTGTCGCAGACACGGCAACCGATGCGTGCTCGAATGGAGGTCACGTACAGGCAAACGTAGCGTGGGCGCCCGGCTAGGTGGGCAGACAACCTAAAAAAGGTAGCCGGGAGTGGATGGATGAGAAGAGCGGAAGACCGCGTGTGGTGTCGTGCCTTGGGAGAGGCCTATGTCCAGCAGTGGACCGATACAGGCTGATGATGATGATGATGAGTGGAACACCTCGGCAGGCCTCACGCACTCTATGTATTTGCGTGCGCTAACTGTCTACCGCCCAGCGGGCCGCCGGCGGTCTATTTCAGTGGAAATTCGTCAGCCGCGCGAAGTATACATAGACGCTCGCCCACGCAACTGCGCGCAGCTGCAAAGCAATAACCACTTTACACTCGATCGTTAAGGTACATTTTCGCACGCAGCGATTGGCGACGTGAAACAGTAGGCTATTAAAGCCCGAAGGTAGGAACATTTTCTATGGAGTGATTTATCTGTTACGAAGTAACTATTAAGTAATCTGTGACCTCGGTCCACCTGGCACCATAGCCAGCAATCCAAAGGGCGGTCTCTGATATGGCACCTACCTTCGCGGAGTTGATATTGGCTGGTCGGAGCATGCGCTTTGACCCCTCCGAATCAGCCACGCATACCGGATTACATAAAAAAAAATCCTCAGGTTAAAGGATTTGGGATACACAATCGCCGGAAGACAGTTCCACACCCTAGCGGTGCGACAAAGCAACGATCTTAAGAACCGATGGTTTCACAAAAGTTCAATGTACAACAAAATGGTGCCGAGTCTCTCTGCGACGAGCCCTGCGGAGATAGGACGTGTGTCAGGGAATAAGGATACCAACGTGGCGGCGGGTGGCCGAGTGGTTTTGGCATCGGCTTCTCATGTGAGGGGTCCGAGGTTCGAATCCGGTCGGCGTGTACCAATGAGTTTTTTCTGATGAAAAAATGTACGTGCATACCTACACCTGCTGCTTCACTGTTCGGAACCGGTGTAAAACTGTACGTCCCTTCCTTGCCCCTTACTAGGTAGTAGGCTCAATTGTAGCCGACTGGGTTGGTACCACCGTACTGGATGTAAGATGACCATAACCTCGGTTGTGTTATCCTCTAGTCCAGTACAGCCAGCAATCCACGGAAATCTTTGTTATGGCATCTACCTCCTCGGAGGTGATATTGCTGGTCGGAGCATGCCCTTTGGCCCCTCCGACTCGGCCGCCGATACCAGATTACATAAAAAAAAATCCTTAAAGGATTTGGGATACACAATCGCCGGAAGACAGTTCCACACCCTACCGGTGCGACAAAGAAACGATCTTGAGAACCGATGGGTTCCCAAATGCCCAACTTCAACAACAAAAGCGTGCTGGGTCTCTCTGCGGCGAGTGCTGCGGAGATAGAACGGGTGGCAGGGAATAAGGATACCAACGTAGCTAGAATTCCCGCCTCGTCGTTTTGCATCATGATTATGATTTAAAGTGTGAGAGTTAGGCTCCCTGAGCCCCTGTTGTCACAGCGACCTAGGAAGATCTATTGTGATCTGTCGAAAGTTTATATTTATTTTTTTATTTATTTATATCTATATTACATTGTTACTACAGAGCAAGCCCCAAAATTTAACAATGCAGAATCAGAATCTATTTCAAAGTTAGCTCAACCTATCTCACCGCATACTTTTGAAATACTTTAGTATTGCAGTTGAAGATGTCTATATCCGGAAACATGACCAACTTTCGGTTGAGTGCGGTCAGCGCCCTGTGAATTGGAGTCTAGCCATAGTGGAACGTCCGCGATGGACTTTCCGCAAACAGCAAGTGACTCCTTGCACGTAGATGTTTATTCGGGACATGCAGCGACATCATACCAAGGACGGATGGATTGTCTATACGACCATTCAGCAAGAGGAAGAAATGCATAAGTAACTGTACATTTCTTCTTAGCCGAAGGGTTGTATATCCAACGATTCCACTTACATACAAAGATGGATAGTTTTGACAGAGTTCAACGTTGTACGGGTATCGGCCATACGACGTTTTATATAAGAACCTGGTGAATTTACGTTCGATCTACCCCCTAGTCCGATTTCCGGTATGAACCGAGTTTGGTTGGGTTTGTTTGAATGCCTGTATTTGGCATGGGTTATGAATATAACTCCCCTGAATACGGTTTCTACTGTGAATGAGCACTTCACATTCACAACGGATGTGTATGGGTACATCTTCTTTTATACAGAACCTGCACGCCGGTGTGTCGCTAAGGCCCATTCCGTGTAGGTCTTTGTTTAGTCTGCAGTGTCCTGCTAGTGTTCATTATCTAGTGGCTGCGATAACTGATAAAGCAATGTGGCATTGACGCAAGCCAAACATACTTAATTGACGCCAGATACACATATTTGTTGAAGAGATTCGCATCAACCTTTAGAATGAGACGTAGATAAAGTTTAGCTTTAGTAAAATTAAGACTATAACTACACACACACACACGAGCATGCAGCATTGTCAACCCCGGGGTGGTGCTTTGTATCGACGTACGATCGAGAAATTAAGCACACCTGTGTGCTGTCAGAGCTTGGACGAGTGACCGTTCGACCGTTGTTTGTTCTTATTCCACCTAAAACTTCCCTTCTTACCTTACGAGGCGGTAGGGTTTAATTGGGGTTTTAAACGAATTGGTACCACAGCACTGAACGTAGGCTCTCGTTTTTCGTCCAATTCAGTGTAGCCGGCACGACCAAAGGAAAGCACTGACATGGCACCTAGTTCACCAAGGTTTTATGGGCTGACATGACAGGTGTAAAAGGTGATGTAGCCAACCTGACATGTTTGGATACAAAAAACCTAGATTTCAAGATGATCAAATTCATACAATTTTCATTGGGTAGAAACCAGTTAGAAGCAGTAACATAAAACAAACAGAATGAAAACCATAAAAATCAAATAAATAATTTACATTTTAAAATTACAATTGAAGCCACAATAAAAAACAATTACTCCAAATGGGCATTAATTTATACAATCACAACACATTATATCAAAATAAATTAAAATAAAATTAAGGGAGGGTACGGTATACCGTTTAAAAGAGACGTTTTAAAAGAACATTTTAAAAGAATTTTTAACCCACTTTTCACCCACTTATTTTTCAGATAAGTAATTTAGAAGAGATTTTTTTTTTTTATGGAAACTGACACGGTTGGCTACATCACCTGCAACATCCGCGATGTCAGCCCATAACACCGGGTGAACTTGGTGTCACGTCATTACATTACAATAATGTATTCACATTATACCTTGAATCATTACCTAACTACAAGCATATAAATTATAGTTAAATCACTTGAAATATGGCTATGGTTAGGTTAGGTTAGGTTAGGTTAATATGATGTGATGTTTGCCTAGTACCGCCCCATGCCCCATGCATGTAAATTATAAATTAAAAAATGTACCACATAAAAAAGCTTCATGGACATCAGGGTAAATGGAATGTGATGCTTTAGGTTCAAGGAAAACGTAGCGGTGGGCAATACCACGCTGAAGGACCGGTACAACCTGAATACCAATGCCACCACTTCCGTCCTCACAATCCGACCTGTCAAGGAGGACGACTATGGCAACTACACTTGTCGGTGAGTTTTTGTCTGCATGTAAATAAGGGGTTGCTATTTCAAAAACTACTAAATTTTAAGCCATTCACATATTTGTTTTATGTTTGTTTATTTCGTCATAAAAAACACACTGTCGACAATTATATTTGCTTCACAGGGATTAGTATGCTATGTCAGTTATTTTTCATATTCGTACAAATACATAATGGAGAATTAAGAAATTAAGATTCTGTCACATTTTTACTCGTCCTCGGGACTTTGGCAGGTCATAAAACCTTTTCATGGTATTAACTTCATCAAATAATATTTTTTTCTAGAACAAGGATACATCGTAAAATCCAATAAACTTTATTTCGTTCTGATGCAATCATAAATAAAAAAGTTACAAGGGTTTAAAGCTGGGATTTTGGTAATTTTCAAAAATAAAGAAAAAAAATCGTATCTTTATACCACGTGACATCTGACAAAAGGTCCAAACGTTGCAAATGAATCCAATTACCTACAAAAAAAATTTGTCGGTCGATGTGCCGAACACCCTGTATTTCGATAATAGTAAAAGTGCGGAGTCTGAGTCCGCGCGCGTGCACTGCAAGGGTTAATGAAATGTGTATAGGAAATTTCTCATAAAACGTTGGACCGATAATGTTCGGGTCCCTCTCAGCTAAGGTGAGCCGATGTGTCACTGACTTTAATTTGTCTCGATTCCTTGTCTTGTAGCTGTGATTCACATTATTTTGTTCGAATTTATAGATATTTTCACGAACATAGTAACTTAAAACTTTGAAAAGAGCTGCATCGATGAGACGTAGCGAATCAAGTCTAAATTGTTTTAATCAATTTCCATAAATTGATAATAGCGTGGAGCTTTCAGAGTTACCAGGGTCCCACACATGCGTACAAACTTTCGTAGATTGTACGATTGAATGTGTGAGGGGCCGTCAGGATTATTCGCAAACTTTTTCGCATACTCATTCGCGAACGCATTTGCAAACCCATTTGCGCTTCCTCCCTACACTTGTTTCACGAATATTCACTGTCTTGCTTCTTGAGATTTTGTTGACCACAGACGCTGCCATGGAGAGTGAAGATGAGTTTATTAGCCATCCATCCATCCGTATCAAGTTGCCCTTGCAGTTATAACTCACAATGCCTTAATTACTTTATTGTCAGCCTCGATAGCTCAGTGGTGCAGACAGTCAACTGTCGCTATTGAATGTTAAGCAACGCTGGGTGCGGTCAGTACTTGGATGGGTGACCGCTGACCGTCGGAGGCTGACCGAGGTTCGGATTCCTCGTAAAACTGTAGGTCCCTTCCCTCCTAATCTTACTTGATGGTAGGGTTTAACCCGCCCGGGTTGGTACCATCGCACTGAATGAAACGTCGGTCGAAACGGCTATGGAAATAGTTTGTGTATTCCGACCAGTTCAGTGTAGCCGGCACGATCAAAGGGGGAAGCACTGACATGGCACCTAGTTCACCCGGTGTTATGGGCTGACATCACGGATGTTGTAGGTGATCTAGCCAACCGTGCCCGTTTCCATAAAAAAATACTTTGATTTGGCAACCGCCGCGACATGTGCGCTACCGTCGCAATCGTGCGCGCAACGTGTCGTTCGACTACGCGAAAGTTCGAGGTTCGCGCGCTTGATGTGCGTCAAAAAAGCCAACACAACTCGGAAAAGCGCGAATGTGGTAAAAACTTCGCATAATCATTCGCGAATGTCATCCTACACCTTGCGGTTCGCGTATTCGTGCGAATGTGAGGGACCGGCTTTAGGACACTGGCATAAATATGCTAGCCTAGGCCACAGATTTTGGAGGGTACAGAATTCACAACGTAGAACAAAAAAATAGAAGCAACAATTATTGTTTACAATATAATCAAAAGATTATCTTAATCTATAGATTATATTACCAGTATTGAATGAATGAATTATTTGAAATTTAAATTTATTAAAAACTTTTCTCTGTTAATTCAACATTAATTCTTAATGAATTACCATTGCATCATTTAAACATTATTTTATTTTATGTTTTAACTTCAAAATCACAATTTTTCAAGATTTTTGTAATTTGGATTATTTTATTAATCATTGAAAATAATGGCTCCATCTAGTGATACTACAAAATTGTTTGCTTCCATTTTTTTGTTCTACATTGTGAATCTGTGCCTTCCAAAATCTAGCCTAACTACGGCCCGCGACCATTTACCTAGAAGATAATAACATAAAATAAATCACAGAAACATTCGGTAAACATTCGAACATCTATGAGATAATGAGTAAATAAATAACATATTTTTAACAGAAAAATATCAATATTTTTATTCAATAAATAATTATATTATAGCCAAAACCTTGGCTCCCATAGATTGTAAATATTGGCTCAGGTAGAAAAAAGTTTGCCCATCCCTGGCCTAGGCCAACGTCCCGCCTGGTGGAAGCCTTCCCAAAAAAGAAAAAAATATATGTAAAAGTGACAAAATAAAGAATTGATTAGAATGTGTGTGTAAAAAAAATGTCTCATCGCTCAGTTTGCAGGATCCGGAGGTGTCGGCGTCGTTCCAGGTGTACGGCAAGCCGCACGTGAAGCTCCACCCCAACCAGAACGTGGTGGAGGGCCAGAAGATCAAGATCAACTGCGCTGTGACCGGCAAGCCCTACCCGACCATCAGCTGGCTCTACAGTCAGTTGCCATTTGCATTCCGCTCACTTCACTTACATGTTGTTGTTGTTTGCTGCCCAGCCTCTTGGGAAGGCGGGTGGGCCATTCTCCGCACTGAGACCTCAAGACGGTCCGTTGTACGTTGGCGCTCGGGTAGTGTTACTCCAGCCACCCGAGCTCTTTCATGAAGTGGAGCACTCTTCTTGCACGCTTCCACACTCCATGGGCAGTTCCCACGTTCCCAAGAAACTGCAGTCATACTTCTGCCACCACCGGGCACTCCAGGAGCACGTGGGTGGCTGATTCGTCCTCCGCCATGCAGCCTCTGCACAGGGGACTGTCGGTGACACCTATTGTAAACAAGTGTCTGTTAAGTGGGCAATGACCCGTAAGAAGTCCTACCGCCATACGCAGTTGACCTCTGTGGAACTTTAGCAGGCGCTTCCTGAGTTGCAGGTCCGGTTTGGGAATGGCTTCCCGGGATTGCCTGCAGTCCCTGGTGTTGGCCCAAAGATTTTCATGTTTAGATTTTGTAAGTTGATGTAGCCAATATTTGAACTGGCTGATTGGTAAGGGTATACACAGTTCTGGGCCTTCTGCACTCCAGCTGGAGCCCCGCTTAGCCAGCTCGTCCGCCGCATCGTTCCCGTAGGAGCCGCTGTGCCCCCTGATCCACTGTAGGGTTACCTTGTTGTTTACCGCTATACCCTCTAGTGCCTGGTGGCACTGGAGTATCAGTCCGGAGTTGATTGTCACGGTATTTAGGGCCTGTAGATGCGCTGTCCGACAGTACTCTGATCTAGTATCCAGTGATTTCTCTGTTGCGTACTGCTGCTGCTGCCTCTATTATTCCGATGCACTCAGCCTGGAAGATTGAGTTGTGAATACCTAGAGTGATTGTCTTATGTATGTTTAGGTCAAGTGAGAAAGCTGCTGCCCCTGTTCCCGACCCTGTTTTTGACCCGTCGGTGTATATTCTTACCTCGGACCCCGAATAGTCCTTAGGTTCCTCAGCTAGTTCTACGTAGTAGTGTTTGTCAAACACGTGTGTTTTCCTGATTCTACCACACGGTGCCTCTATCAGGGGTTGTTTTTTTTATGATTTCCTGTAGTATGGTCTTGTGTGGTGTTTGTGTACTAGCCCTCCACAGTCCTAGGACGTTCAGCCTAATTGCTGCGGCTGCCGCCTCTTGTTGTATGAAAAGTTCAAGAGGCGGAAGGCAGAGCATGGCTTCCATCGCTGCCGTGGGTGTTGCACCCTGTGGTCGCAACGCACGCTAGACGCTGGAAACTTTGGAGTTTGTTAATAACTGTGCTGAGTTTGGTCCTGGGCCACCATACTACTGCACCATAAGTTACCATAGGTCTTATTATAGCTGAGTATAGCCACAGTGTAATATTAGGGTTGAGTCGCCATGTCTTACCTATGAGTCTGCGACATTGCCAAAAGGCTATACGAGCTTTATTTATTTTGAGATTAAGATGTTTCAGCCCAGTTTAGCTTACTGTCAAGTGTGATGCCCAGGTATTTAACCAGAAATTGCAAAAAATTAAACCAAAAATTGTAAAGAGGCAGGTTTAGTAGAATATTGCTAGTAGCTGGGAATGGTAGGTGAGGGTCTTAGGAATTATTAGCAAAAAGAATTTTTTGCCGGAGACTTATACTTTTGGAGAATTTTTTTTTTAAAGATATCCAGATATTAGTGAAATTTAAAATTTAGTACAAAATTCACCGCCCCGACATAACCTGTTAGTATGGCTATTCCCTAGAGTGTTTTTTATAAGCCGGAGTCGCGGAGGGAGTGCAGCCCCCGTCTGCTGTAACAAAGCGCAGGCACCCGTGTGAGCCGGAGCGTCTGAGGCTGGTCGTCGAATGCGACCAAATAGCCGAAGCTGCGGAGGCGAGCATGGGTGTCTGCGCTTTGTTACGCAAGGACGGAGGGGCTGCACTTCCCGCAGTGCCGGAGAAGAGGCAATCCTAAGTTCTTTTATATTTTCTTTGTTGTGTAGTAAACTGATAAGTACCGGAAAGTGCATAATTATATCTCCAATGATCTCCAATGAAGGGGGGGAGGGAGGGGGGGGGGAGTATCCAGGAGATACTTATTCCCCCCGCCCTTAGCATAGCACCCCCTCCTATACCCCGTCTCCCCTCACTGAGTCATATTACGTTTTTGCCTCCCCCACTTCCCCCTTGCCCTTCCGCGGGGGGGGGGGGGGGGGGGGTTATCCCCAAAAGAACCCCTCCCCCCTCCCCCCCCCCCCCCCGCCCGCCTCTTTCTACAGCACAGCCAAAATTTCAAAATGTATCTGTACCTTGGCAGACAACGGAACGTCAGGCGTCAACGAGACAGTGCACAAGACGGACCGCTTCAGCTTCGGCAATAACGAGGCGGGCGTGGAGAACGCTCAGCTGGTGGTGGCGGACGCGGTGCCATCAGACTACGGAATGTACTACTGCTCGGCGACATCCATCGTCGGCGGGCTGACGCACGCCGCCGGCACCACGCTGCGGGTTAAGGGTGAGACACAAGTCTTAGCTGCTTCAATTCCCTTCTCAATATATAAAACACAACTTTTGTTTTTTTTAACCCCTGACAAAAAAAACGGAGGGGTGTTATAAGATTGACGTGTGTGTGTGTGTGTCTGTCTGTCTGTGGCATCGTAGCTCCCAAACGGATCGACCGATTTGGATGCGATTTTTTTTATTAGGAAGCTTGTTTAATCGGGATGGTTCTTAGCTATGTTTGTAATCAAGTAATTAAGTAAGAAAAAAAATTATTATCTTAAAAAGTGGACCAATTTGCATACGGTTTTTTTTTAAAAGCTTGAAATAAAAGTTAAATTACAAATTTAAAAACCCCCCGACTCTAAAAAAGTCAAAAATAATTTCCGTTTACTTACGTATGTAGATAAAGTTTAAAATTATTTCACACCGAAAGTGCGCGCCGCGCCGCTGCCGTCTCAGTGTAGATTGAGCCTAACGAAACATGTGTATCGCCCTTCAGACAAGTACGCCGCGCTGTGGCCGTTCATCGGCATCTGCGCGGAGGTCGTCGTTCTGTGCGCCATCATCCTCGTGTACGAGAAGCGACGCAGCAAGAACACCGACATGGAGGACTCTGACACCGACAACCACGATCAGTGAGCGCATACATATTTACATACATGTTACCTGTCCGCTTCGAGTTTGCCGGCGCGCGCAGTGCGGATCACCTCCCGCCGTTTTGCTCCGCGCCGCAAAACACGGGTATACAGAATACGGTACGCTGTGTCATTTTCATTTCTTGAATTCGCCGATACGTTACCCTTATAGCACTTGTACATAACAAAGTCTAATATGTATTCGTAAAAATTCGGAAGAATGATTTTTTTTTTTTCTATTTTACGCTTTAACGAAAAATGTAAGCAGCGTTCAATGGTGCTTTTGCATAATGCTTGGTTCGTGTAAATTATTGAATGGCAAAAGTTAAAAACTTGGTAAATCTAGAACAAAATTGCACTCTGGCCGTTTCGTCTTTGGATGCGATTTTTGTTCGACAAGATTTCTTGGTTCATGGTAGCGAAATGATAAATATTGTTACGGCACAGGTTCGAGCGTTCGACGTTCTGGGATCGAAGTCTATTAAGTCTATTTTTTAAGCCTAGGATTCACTAGGGGACAGATACCCTCACAACATGCCGCCGCAACATGGAGTCAACGTGCAACGTTGCGTGCAACATAGCACATGAACATGTTGCGTGTGAAATCTATACTGTCGTGGACTGAAAACATGCCGCAGCACGTTCCAAGATGTTTCCATTAACTTACACTGTAGACCTCGAGGGACATATCTCGCGACATTTGCCCCCTTCTGAATCCAAGGCTTTAAGAGGACAATGAGGTGACCAATTCTCATTCATTGGTGTCTGTTTTTTCACAGTCAAATTATTAAGGAATATTCTGAATTTTTTCATATTAAAAAAATCTGCTTAGATCTATGTCTGTAAATTTTTTTAACCTTACATAAAAGAGACCTCTAAAAGTTTTAATTTTAGACAATTATTTCTCACTAACAGTGGTTTTAAAAAAAGTATATTTGCATAATGGAAAAAAAAAACATGCAAACCTAAAATGTTTACATTATATGCGGTTATAAAATGCACGGCATGACTCTATGAAGAAGCAGTCCTGTTGTGTTCATCAATCTTTCGTGGTTTATTCCTCTGATAATTTATTTTATCATAGTTCTGGCAGCACCAGCAGGTTTGTCACTGCCCAGAGATTATATCTCCTGTCATAGCGTAATTTTCATTTTCTTTTGTGGTAAAATTTTACCTAAACATACTAAAATCTGTGCATTTTCCTGACACATAATATTGGTTTTCAAAACCATCATATTTAAAGTGTATAATCAGGGGCGCCCCTAAAGTTGGCATCATTGCTCAATTATAAGTAATTAGGCCTCTGAGCTGCAGTTGTCCCTTTTGCACGATTTAGAGAGACAGCGAACAAAATCTTATTGAAATTTGACACGCTCCCTGGCCTCATTATCCTGTTAAAGGTTGGTAGTAGACGCACGCAAGTATGAACCGTTCAACGTTTTTATGTACTGTGATGTGTAGCACCAACTATCTTCACCGCAAGCTTGGAGAGTGACACATAAGTATTTTCTTTTATATATTCACATGTATGTACATATGCAATGTATTTAACATAGGAATTATTTATATTCTCATTGTAAGGTCAAAGTAGAAATACCTAAGCACATTGTGACAACGTAATGTAAAAATTGAATACAAAAAATTATAAAGATTTTGTTTTTTGATAGTTTTTGGTATTAACTATTTGTACCTGTATAATTATTTTTTTTACAGAATTATGTCTACTATATTTTGAAACATAAAACTGTGGCATTAAAAGTGGAACATTTCAAAGTAACAGAGATTATATTTTATAGAAAAAAAGGACAGAGATAAAAATGTTCAATGTTTTAGCACTGGAAAATAATATGGATTTGCCTGTTCCCCTGAAATTCAGCCTTTTTAGCATAATGTCCATGTGTAATTTGAAAGAAATCCACATATTCCCGAAAATATTATATTAAACAAAAAATATTTGTATAGCAAAACTGGGGAATGCAGCTCGCAATTGTGAAAGGGACCAAAATGATTACAGAATCAAGCTAAATCTTACGAAATAGCTACCTCACCTGTCAGGTATACATTTTATGTATTAACACCTTTCCCCCTTACCCCTTTAACCCTTAACCCTTTCATCGCCAATTATGGATAAATCTCTCAAAAAATATAAATGAAAAATTTATTAAAAATGTACTATATGAATGCTCTTTTAGTCTCAACTTTATTTTGTGTTATATATTTATTTTATAATTGTGCTTTGCAACGAAACATTACCATTTAAAAACTTATACTAACCCCCCTATACTCTGTTCCCAGAACATGCTAAAAAAGGGCATTGACCCTTGAGCGTTAGCTCCCCTTGCACAAACGTGGCGCGCCATCTGTCTTGAGCCATGACTCACGCAGACACTGGCGCAAGAGAGAGAGAATATTTTTGCAAAGGAGCTAAACATTCAAGGTCACTGTATTTTTTTCCACCGGCTCTGAAAACGGAGTATATTAAGCCGCGTACATATTACGTGCAACACAACATTCAATGCAACATTTCACATACATTTAAGTGTGTTCGCGAACACACTAAAAACAATTGCGCGAACTCTACGAGCATTCGTAACGTGCCGACTGTGATCCATCGATTGTCAAAGACGTCCAAAAGCTTTCGACGTCTCGCATTCGCAGTTGAAGCTTTGTAGAGTGCATTGATGTTTTTGTTGCAAATAATGTGTGCCCGGCTTTAGAGTATTTGCAGAATTCAAGCCAATAATATGAGTGGTTTGTTCGCAGGAAACAACCCATCGATGCCAAGGAGACAAACCTGCATCAGAGGAAGTGATGGCGCGTTCCACAATCACTTATAGTCCTTATTTTGTGATGCTAGTGTAGTCCGCAGAAGCTATTATACATATTTTGTCTTCTTCAGCTTTATAAATTAATATCTAGATTACCTATCCGATAATGTTACGTGTTTGTTATTTTGAATATTATGCAATTATTTTGTTACTGTTGTGTAAATGAAACCAAGTTGTATGTTAACATTTAAGTAACCTCTTAATCGGCGGCTGTAATTAATAAGGTTAATAAAGATTTTATTCAAATAAGTAAATGCTGTTTTATTTCTCTTTCAAATTCACACATACTGAATGAAATCGCTTATGAAAAATGTCAGCTAAACTACTAGTTGGTTATTATTAATCATGTTTCCTGTGGTGAAAAGGCTTTGAAATAACCTCACTAAAAGAGATAATTCAATGACAATGTTATTGTCGTATCAGCTCAGTCTAGACAACTTGTCAGCTCAGCATAGACCTATATTTAAAGCAATCTTTGGTTGTGAAATATTGAGGGCGTGTTTGGTGCGTGCGCCGCTAATCAACATTATTTTTGCATATCACGATTACGAGAAGAATTACAACAGACGAGGCTGTACGGTTGATGAATGACCTTTGCCTATCCCGTTAAGTGGCAAATGACGCTTGAACAAGTTGGTTTGCCGCGTCGTAAATAAAAGTATATATTTTTGAGATTCTCGCAATACAAGAAGAAAACAACAGACATTAGAAGTACAACAGAAAATGCTGTACACTTTAATTAGTTTTACCTGTCCCGAAAAGGGACGAATAAATAAAAAATCATCAAGCTGTCATTGTCCTAATAATTGTAATCACTTTCATGTAACATTCAACAATCAATGCATCGCACATCACTCCACTGTTTCATACGTACAATATTCTGCATTTTTAGGGTTCCGTATCCATCGTACGGGACCCTATTACTAAGTCTACGCCGTCTGTCTGTCCGAGGGCTGTATCTCTTGAACCGTAATAGGTAGCCCATTGAAATTTTCACAGAATATGTGTTATGGTCGATATAACAACAAATAAGAAAAAGTAAAAAAGTAAAAAACCCTAAAAACTTGAAATCAGGCCACATATTGATTTGTTCTATAAAATGTTCACATTGTCCTTTTGTTGCAGGAAAAAGTCGTAAGGAGTGATGTGCGCCGCCCCGCCGCCTCCAACTAACAACACACCACCGCTGCGCGCGGTGCCGACGCCACACATCCCGCGCCCCCAACTACCTACACACCAGGGGCACGGCACGAATGCCACATCACTATTGTATCTTATGCCAAAAATCTCCAAATTAGCAGCTAATACCACGGAGACACTCAACTCTATTTCAGAATAGCTTTAGTTTTTTATTTTTTTTATTTTGTTTTTGCACTGGCAACATCTCAAGGGCGGCCATTTTGAAATTGTGATGTGACGTGACATACGAAATGTAATGTGACGTGACATCGTGAAACGTGACACGATAGTCGTATCAGGAGATTGGCGGCGATCACAATAGCTTCACACCGGTCGAATTATTTTTGTAAGAAATTACATTCTAGTATTTTTTAATTTGTGTTTTTGTATTTTTTCTTACTATTATGGATTTTCATTATAAATACATTTATTTTCCCCCAAATGGTATTTGACTGGGATCCCTCGAGGCGTAGTTAGATTGTTAACTTTTATTAAATTAAAATTTAAGTTATCGCTCGTTCGGTAACGTTGACTCCAAGTAGATAAACTTAGTCTCAAAATTAACAAACTAAATTAGTACTTAATCTTCATAATCGTTACTTAAAGTTCTATACGAAGCTTCGGAGGGGTTGAGAGGGTTTTCATTAGAAAATGAACATTCAACAAAAAGAAAGACAATCTGGGACGGTGCACGAGCAGTTACAAATTAATTTAGACAATGTTGAACGCAAGCAAGCACTGCCAATGTTGTTGAAGTGAGAAGTTTAGTGAAGTAACGCAACGCCCATCCCGATATACAAATTCCGCTTGTACAAACCCTGTATAGAACCTTTACAAATCCTAGCGTAAGTCGTAGAGTATAAGGTGCAAGTCCCAACGACATACACTACTGCTAGTCCGTTAGTCTCAAAGAATTTAAGAGGTAAGAACCGTAAACTCGTCCACACGGGGCGGCTCTAGGATGGTGTGAGCTTCGCCGTTCTAGGGGGCAACAGAATCAAGATTTTTTTTTATATGCCACACGCCTTCCTACATCATTCTCGACCTCCCCATAGTCAATCTGGGGGCGCCATCGCGTATGACCTAGAAAAATATATAGGTCCTCCCTGAGTGAAGTCATTATAAATGCTCACAGAGACGAAATTACATTATTCTAGGACCTTCTCTGTCACACACTAGTGGACTATATAAGGTCTTTCAAAATTAGTTCAGAGTACGCTAAGGGGAGGTTCTGTATCGGAAATAGATCACTTTTGAAGAACAAAGAATTTTTTTTTACAAAAAAAAATTGTTTTTAATGTAAAATGTAAAAAAAAATTTTTTAGTAATAGTTTCAGTTTCATGCCAGGAACAAAAAAATTTTCCAACGCATAGATCTCTTTCTTTCAGAAATTGTGAAAAACCACAATTTTAGTTTTATTGGTATGGAATAGAAAGAATTTGATTTTTTTTACCAACTTACACATGTTAGATCATAATGGTGATGAAGACTTTTTTGTTACTGTTATGAAACTGAATCGATTAGGCTATAAAAATCAACCACCTATTTTTTTATTTAAATACATAAAACAATATTTCACATTAAAAAAAAGCCCAAGGTCCAAAAAATTTTATATAGGTTTTACTCCTTAAATGATACAGAACCCCCCCTTAGTGTACTCTGAACTAATTTTGAAAGACCTATAACGCGACCAAAACTTGTAGACCAATGGCATTAGTGTTAGTGGTAATATGTACAAGTGTACGCGCTGAGTGCATTTATTTGCCGAGCACCGCAGTGGCGTTCACGCACACTAACTCACTAACTAACACTAATACCATTGGTCTAAAAGTTTTGGTAGGGTAGTATTTATCAACATGCGTGCGAACAGTCTGACGCAAATTTCGTGCAGCTGTTTAGATGATGTTTGGAATATAGTGAATTGTGTACAGATCGGTCTCTGAACTGAACTAAACTCGCTCGCTAACTCACACAATTTCACACAAATACTTACAGATTTTAACCAATGGCGGGGCCGGGTGCATTATCGCACACTTTTTCATTGGTTGAGATCGATCATTTCTCATACCCACATTGGGGAGTTTATAACGCCAGTAAAGGGGCTGTCCTTTTAAATTCTTTGAGCACTGTAATCGTATTGGAAGACTTTTGAGCGGCGAGGATCTGTTGCGGTCGTCCGTAGTTAAATTATATTCCTTTTGTATGTTACTAAAGTTGGTTTGTACATTCAATAGAGCTCTTTTTACAGCTGTGAGTGACTCTACAGATGGCCTTGTACCGGAGTAAACATAATTTCAACAGCAATAAATTATATAGACACCAACGTGTGCTGCATTCAAGTATGACTTGTGGAGGGATATGTCCAAGATTGAAGCTACAAGCAAATAATCAAAATACAATAATAATGATGACAATGACTTATGTCACCTTATTGGTGGCTACGTACTAAACGGCGGAAACATCCTTTTATATATTGTGTAGCTATTTTTTGTTACTATTTCTTTTATTTATGCTTTCTCATCTCAAATAAATTAAATTAAAAGTGCATTCTAGCGACTAACAAGTGACGTCTAGGTACGTAAAAATTGTACTCTTGAGCGCTTGGAGTCCTGCCGAAGATCTTTTTGCCTTTGTCTATTTCACATTTATAGAGACGGGCCTTCACAAGGGTAACAATATCGACAGAACAAAGCACTCACAAATATTTGTGGAATTCTGTAAATAGAGAGTGTTTCAACTAAATCTTCCCTTCGCCGTTATGTTGGCTCCACTGTCTATCTGTCAAAACAGCGTTGTGGGTTGCTATGTGTACAGACGTACCCGTAATTATCGGTATGTACCGTATTTATTATACGGTAAATACCGATTACATTATTAGGTAATATAATCTTCACAATCTGGCAACACGAATTTAAGCACTGACAGTGACACTAACAGTGGATCCAACATAACGGCTAAGGGAAGATTTAGTTGAAACACTCTCTAATCTTTTGACGGTTATGTATCGCAACTGTCACAGAGAAAGTTGAATGTACTCGTTTTAGGCTTCCACACCGCCCGAACCTCACAGCTCTTTCAATATGAATGGAGACCTAGGTGTCGATGGTCGATGCGTCTGTCCAATAGTGCGACCAAATCTAAAGGCAGATAGGTACTCAAACACAGCTTGTGTTGTGTTGCGGCGCCACAGTATGTTTCATGTAATTTGTATGTATGTATGAGTGCAGTGTGCACTCAAGCAAGCAGCGCCACACACAACACAAGTAGGTATGTTTCCGCCTTAGGGAACCTCGGGACTTGCAGCCTAATGTTAAATTTGTCTCTTTTTAAAGTTGCTTTAATAATAATAATAAAAATACAGTGAAAGTGTTCAGGATTCTGTCTAGGGAGGAACAATTCGGTCGACACGACGACGCCGGCACAGAGATGTGAGGTAGATGTTAATCTTATAGCAATAAAACAGTTTGAAGAGCAAATCGGTGGCCTTAAGAGGTCTCCACGTGAAAGAATTATTTACATTTTGATAACCGACTTGGTTTCATATGTGGATGCCACAGCGTGTACTATTTCAGTGAGATGACTCGGAGGCCCACGGCGACCGGGGCCTACCGTCTAGAGACACTTCATGTTGTCCCGTAATGACTCGGAGGCCCATGGCGACCGGCCTACCGTCTAGAGACACTCTATGTTGTCCCCCTCGTTAGTGAGATGACTCGGATGCCCGCGGAGACTGGGCCTGCCGTCTAGAGACACTCCATGTTATCCCGTGATGACTCGGAGGCCCACGGCGACCGGCCTACCGTCTAGAGACACTCTAAGTTGTCCCCCTCGTTAGTGAGATGACTCGGATGCCCGCGGAGACTGGGGCCTACCGTCTAGAGACGCTCCATGCTGTCCCCCTCGCCAGTGAGATGACAGATATTCCTCTGAACGCGATCACTTTAGCCTGTGTATATTGGGTAGCCTTATAATAGATAAGTAATAATAATTATATAATATACCTATATAGAAGATTTGTTTATTTACCAGACATGTATATTTTAACACCGATTTCTGTCGTGAGCGCAATAACAAAGAGTTTTCAATTGCGGTTTTATTGTTAAGGATAATATTATCGCAGATAAGTGAAGTTTGAGTTGTACGTGTTGACACTTCCATCTGTCTGTTGAATTATATTCATTAAAATTACAAATTGACTTTTATTTGTAGGTTATAGTTACAAATCTGGAGCACCGAAGGAAAATTACCACTCTTTCGATCTGCTTGCAAGTGTCGTCTAAGGGTGCTCGCACACTGGCAGGCCAAGGCCGGGTGCACTGCTCGTAGGTACTTGTAGCCCCTAGAACTGTCCGCGTAGAACGGGCAATCAATAGAAGCAAAGAGTGGGCTACATGCAGGGTTGTCCAGATGGTTCATTGAAAAAAACCGGACATTATTCATTAGAAGGCCTTTGGTTTTTCAGGTACAAATGTTTCACAAAAATTAAAAGGGGCATCCTTTGATTTTCAAATAAAAAAATAATCATGACCTTTACTTTTGAAAATTAATGGGTATATAATGATAAGAGTAATAAATAAAAGGGTTGGATTGATCGATTTGATTGCAAAATCAAAGAACACAGTAAGATTTGCATTAAATTTTTCTGAAGAAAGTAAATATTTTTCGTTATATAAAGGAAAAACCGGGACGTCTTGATGTTCGGTTTTTCATTATTTTGGAAACCGGACACAAGCCTTAAAAACTGGACTGTCCGGTCCAAAACCGGACATCTGGTAACGCTAGCTACATGTGAGACTGCACGTATTTTGGTCGTTGTGTCTACTGCACGACGGAAATATTGGTTATAATGTTGCTGTAGTTGTCAGCCCCGGTAGCTCAGTGGTGCGGTCGGTCGAGTATTGTTAAGCAACCCTGAGCACGGTCTGTAATTGGATGGGTGATCGGATTCCACGTTAAACTGTAGGTACCGTACCTAGGTACAGTTTGTACCGTGTGGGGCCGGTACTTCAAAAGAATAGCCCCACTGCATCTCTCCCCGTGTATGTCGTAAAAGGCGACTAAGGGATATAACTCCCTTCTTACCTTACTAGGTGGTAGGGTTTATCCCGCCCGGATTGGTACCACCGCACTGAATGAAACGTCGGTCGAAATGGCTATGTAAATAGTTCGTGTTTTCCGTACAGTTCACTGCAGCCGACATGAAATGAAGGGAAGCACTGACATGGCACCTAGTTCGCCCGGTGTTATGGGCTGACATCACGGATGTTGTAGGTGAGGTAGCGAAGCGTGTCAGTTTCCATAAAAAACAAAGTAGTTAATTTTACTACAATACAACTAACCCCCTAATGGGGGTTGAGTCTAAAGCCTGCAAACTAGTCCTCTTGGTTGGGGGCCTTCGTGCAAAACCCCTTGATCCTCAGCCATCCTATGTCCTCCATGAAGACCACAAGGGGACCAGGGCGGCTGCAGACCACTTGTTCATTTGGTACCACCCAGAAGGCACGTGTGTGCATTGAGAATTTTCAGGTGTCAAGGACGCGAACAATGTTACCCATATACATACATATCACACACGCTGAATCCCGACAATCGGGGTAAGCAGAGTAATCGGTGTTGTGCTGCAAGAACTCTGGTAAACTGCAGCACAACACCGACCACCACGTTTCGCACAGTATTCGAACAGGATTCAATCGATCAAGCAGCAAGTAAGGCACGAAGACCCACCTGCTGCATGACTCGGTGGAAGTACCCCTCTTGGTTATTGACCCAACCACTCAGCGAGAGCCTCTTAAGGTGGTCGTCGAGACTCTTCGCTATCAGCCCATGCGCTGATACGACTATGGGCACAACGATCGTCGAGTCGACGGGCCCCTATTAATATTATTATAGCCTCATGAACTGTCGCTATATATATTTATTTCTATTTTCATCTAGAACCTTTACTATTGGTCAATTTTAGGGAAAAGAAAAGAAAACGCCAGAACATACTCAACATTCAAATTTATTAATAAGAACGATGGCTATAACACTGCTCAATATCAACATTATCCTGTTTGCGAAATGTGTCAAGTGACACGACAAGAAAGTAATCAACACAGTGATATAAACATAATCTCTTTGGTTCCTCACTCGGTAGCGTGCTTTGGTGTTACCTGTCTTTGGAATCAATAGGAATATTCGGAAATTGCAGAATGAGCACCAGAACACACTACTTTCAACTTTGGGCAGCAACTTACGTTCATACTTCACAGGTTTACGATGGCGTAAAGCCGACCTCTCACTAATATTCAAGAGTTCACACTGGAATATGGTCACCCACAATATCTGTAACTCCTGTCATACCGTTTAGGCTCGGATTACAGACCGTCAAGGATCTTTTGGCATGTGGCATAATACTTTAACGCCCCTTTTCAATGTCATCCAATTTTTTTTTAATTGAAACTGACACGGTTGGCTACATCACCTACAACATACGTGATGTCAGCCCATAACACCGGGTGGTGTGCCATGTCAGTTATTCCCTTCATTTCATGTCGGCTACACTGAACAATAATGGATGCCAAAAATTCCTTGTCGGTCTGTACACTTCACAGGATTCAGTTACAGAACATTGTCTAAATAAACTAAAGTATAAGTACTCGTCCCGATATACTTAAATAGTCACCCAACCAGCAGCGGTGGCACTAGAGAGCGTTCCAACTACAAGTTCCCTTCGCCGTTATGTTGGCTCCACTGTCTATCTGTCAAAACAGCGTTGAGGGTTGCTATGTGTACAGATTTACCCGTAATTTGTATTGTTTGTACAGTAAATACCGATTACATTATTAGGTAATATTATCTTCACAATCTGGCAGCACGAATTTAAGCAATGACAGTGGAGCCAACATAACGGCGAAGGGAACTTTTAGTTGGAACTCTCTATAGCAAGTTCGATCTGTCAGTCTCACTCACTTCGCTGAAGACAAACTGAGAAGAGAAGTGACATTTCAAGATGGCGCGTTTTTAGTTAGGCTATTGGCCGGGTGTCTAGTAAAGCACGTCTGTATGGAACACACTGAATGGTTATTGAGAAGACGTGTAATCAAGACCAATCCAATAAAAGTGACCTGAAAAAGAAATCCAAAATATGACAAAAGTTAACCTCACAGGGATTAACGGTGACTAAGTTACTGGCAGATGTCAACACTTAAATTACAACAAATAAATGCTAGTACCTAGGTACCTACAGGTAATAAATCGCCTGCCAAAATATAGGTACGTTCATATGCAATAAATACCATAACATTCACAAATTAAATTACAATACAATCAATCCTCAAGTATATTGCGGGTTCCATACTTAAGACTAGCTACCACCGTTATGTACCTACGGACCGACCTATGTATATAACTTCATTACTGTAACTTACATAACGTTCCCACACACCAATAAAACATAAATATGCCAGAATAACAATTAACATACATGCCAGGACATTTTTGGCAGAAAAAATTAAACTTATCACAAGCATATTTCATATTTTCAAGTCGGCATATCGTCGTTGAGATTCGAAAAACTCGTATCTCAAAAATCGGGATTTTTCAGGAGAGCAAAAAAACCGTTTATTTCGAAATTTTATGAGAAAACATGAAAACTGTTCTTCCGAAAGCTGTAGATAATATCAAAAGAAACCACACTCATTAAAGGTACTTCTTTCACACATAATGTTATTACAATGTTATTTATTACAAAGCAAGATTCGAGGTTTTTGTGTTTTTAATTTTCCGATAAATGGCCGACATACAAGGTATATCGGTCCCAAACTAAGAATAAAATGCTTATTTCGAAAGTTTCTTAGATAATGTAAAGACATTAAAAATTTGTAGATAATTATATATATTACGTATACAAATATTCAAAGTTTCACAATTAAAACAAGATCGAGGTTTCGTGTTTTAATTTTTGCCAACGCAAATGTATGGTGTTTTGAGATACGAGTTATTCGTATAATACGTATCGTATTGAGATACGAGTAAAAGTGGCCTATGCGCAATGATTTCGAGGAACACTTTATGAAAAAAAAAAAATCTAAAATTTTGAGATACGAGGTTTTCGAATCTCAACGACGATATACAGATGGTTAGTCGGTCATGTCGACATCTCATAAGAGGATCTATGACCAACCAGTGCCGACGTCATGTCCCCAGGACAGAGGCGGCAAAACGAGAGTTAAAATAAAAAAGAAATTATACATTTTATAATCAATCTCGAAATGCCGACTGAAACACTGTTTGTGATAGTGGGCATTCGAACCTGCCAAGACCCAACTGCCATTTTGAACATACAATATGAATAACGACAGCTGAATGCCATTCAACCGGTGCGTTCCAAACACAGAGCAACAGCCAGCAATCCATAAAGTGAAGTCTCCGGTATGGCACCTACCTTCTCGGAGGTGATATTGGCTGGTCGGAGCATGTGCTCTGTCCCCTCTGATTCAACCCATATCGGATTACGTAAAAAGAAAAAAAAAAGATTTTGTGGAACTTCAATCTGCAGGGTGTTTGAGCAAATTTCAGGACAACTCAGAAAATTCTTTCCGATTTCAAGACAAAGAAATCTTGTTTAAATGTCACAGAAAAATTTGCTTTTAATCTGCTCTCCTCTTCGAATTAGTACAACCTGTGCACTGATTATTTCAAAAGAAAGGACGTCACATTGAAAACCAGGGTTGCCACCACCAGCCTAGCCCTAGGTAGGCTACGTGAGTTTTACCAAAAAAGGAAAAATTTATACCACATGGCTTATGGACACTCCCCTAGACGCATTGAGAAGCCCGTTGTTGGAGCGAGCGAGACAGATAATGAGAAATTTCTGAATGAGGATGGAATGAAGATGATGAATTTTAAATAGAAAATAACCATGCTTTCTCATTCGAAAGTCCCAGGAGAATTTCCATTAGATTCGGCGGATGTGACAACCCTAATTCTTGGCTAAAGATTTAACACTAAGGGAACAATTCGAGTCATCGATGTACACATGATTCTCACCTCAATGTGGCTTCACTGCGTATCGAAGACAAATTGATATTGGTTTTTACGATTTAACTTGAAGGAAATATTTCTAATGAAGATCGCAGTATTCTGTACAAATGCATTAAGTCTGATAGTTAGAAATTAAGACTTGCACGCACGTAACAACATTATGTTCCATCCATTGATTCCAATAATCTTAATATTAAATGAATATCTTCTTCTCTACGCTATCCTCCTGATCTTAAGATTAAGAATAATCCTAAGTTTCTGGAAGATAATTCTAAGGTGGAACCATAAACAATCCGATGGTAATTCAGCTACACTCAAATCGGGAATATAGTCTCCGGTATGGCACCTACCTTCTCGGAGGTGATATTGACTGGTCGAAGCATGCGCTCTGGCCACTCTGGCTCAGCCACCCATACAGGATTTCATAAAAACTATAATTACAATATTCATTTATTATTCAAATATATTTGGACAACACATTTTAAATCGATTAATCAACCTTACTAGGTGGCAGGGATTAACCCGCCCGGGTAGATACCGCTGCACTGAATGAAAGTTTCCGTTGAAACGGCTATGTAAATAGTTCGCATTTTCCGCTCAGTTCAGCGTAGCCGGCACAACCGAAGGGAAGCGTTGACATGGCGCCCAGTTCACCAACGTGTTATGGGCTGACATCACGGATGCAGTAGGTGATGTAGCCAACCGTGTCAGTTTCCATAAAAATTAAAAAACTATCAAAGCATTTGTAAAATGTATCAAAAACCAATATCAATCGCATTCGGCGTCACGACAGCAGTTCAAATTCACTCAAAAAAATAAAACAACCAAGCTCTCCGCGCTAACACCGACGTAATACTAAAACGATATAACGAAAATACTGAATTTCGGTGTGCGTAGTCCGATGTTGCTACAACTAATTAAGACTATGGATTACGTCCGCAACTGTACCACCTATCATTACTTCATTATTTATAGTACAACTTAACACCGCGTCACACCAAACCGTACGTCGCCATTTTGTATTCTCTTTCACACCTGCGCTGTTTGCTGTACTAGGAACGTATAACTTTGTAACATATTTATAATTATATCATTTTGTGGATGGATGAAACATACATACAGCCCGATTGTCAGAATACACACGCTGTATACTGACAATTGGAAAGGTATCTCTTTCCGTTCGTTGGTCATCCATCAGACAAGTAAAATTGTTTTTTTTTTTTCTTTCTTAATGTTGTATCTGCAAGCAGCCACCATAGTGGCCTTTATCAGATGTCTGGTATGTTTTATGTCCGAGGGATGCTGCACACTCATTAGCATGCAACATCATAATCATTTCAACACTTTATTTAGCAATGATTGGTTTTATGCGTTTCAACCGCGAAACCTGATTTGCAGTTTCCAACAAATCCAATGCCAGGCAGTTGACATGACTCTGGAGACGACTTTCATATGATAGTGCTCTTTTCTCTATTTCCTCTTTGATGGTCGGCACCTCAAGGTACTCGTGAATCTCCTCGTTCCTGGCGAACCAAGGTGCACTAAAATTGGGTTTTTTTTATTATTATTAAAAGAATTTGATTTAAAATTTTAAACATCTTTCTTTTTGCATCTTATTCAACGTTATAGCGAATATGTGCAAAATCGGAATTCCGATATTGAGATCTAATATCAAAAATAAGTTTCGGAATTGAAAACCTACAGATATTACATCCGCTAGTAACATACTGTGTCACTTCTGTTAGTTTGCGCACAAAATATACTCCACTTAACAAAAGCGCGTTTTAATGCGTAAAACAGAGTCACCAAATTGTAGCATTTGCGCGAAAGAGGAGGAACCAATTTCATGTTCTGATGGAGCGTGCGCCAGCAGGTTACAGACGGATAGGATGAATCAGTTATTTGATATTCATTATGCACTATGCAATCCACTCTCAATGAACTGTCAAGAGGTTATAAAATTCTTTAATACTTCTCTCACATTGAGGGATGTTTAAGTAATTTTTTGAAATCTCTCAACTGAAAGTCACCATGGGGCTGACATAACAGAATACGGCTAAAGACCCAAACTTAAATTAAGAAATTTAAAAAAATTACTCTGTAGGTGAAAGCAAGAGACAGAACTACAACAATTGAGATTCGTGTGAAGGTGACGTGAATATTTAAATAAATAAACTAAAAAGCCAATGTATCTAATTTAAACCAACGTACGGTTTGGTGGTCGCGGCCGACTCTAAAAACTGCCTAACTTCACGCTAACGAGCCCGGCAGCGATCGAAACAAGCGTTTGCTTACGACGTTGCGTATCACATTATTATACTTGAGAAAAATCTTCGCTTCCCGCGCCCCCGGTATCTGTACACATGTTTTATAATAAAATGCGATCCAAGGTCACTCAAGTTTCTGTTAGTTCGAATCAATAAAAGGTAGTTTTAAAACAGACTTGTTTAAAAACCACACGTTTAAAAACATCTTAAGTGCCGATGATGAATTTAAAATCGCAAATGATGCGATAACGATGCGTCGACGGAAAGCGTTCCTGGGGAGAATTAATTATCGCAATTTATTGACCAAGACGCTTTTCGAAATAGTTCCTATGTCGTACGGCGAAAATATGGAACGGTCTTCCGGCGAGTGTGTTCCCCACCACCTATAACCTGGGAATCTTCAAAAGGCGTGTTACCAAATTAGACAACAACCTCTTTGTCGCTTTGTCTCTCTGAGCGTGGTTTCGCGAGGAGTGCAGTTATTGGCTGTGTCTTAATCGTTCTTTGAACTTTTGGGCACAGCCATCCGTGCCGGTAGTCTATAAAAAAATAAAAAAGACGCACGGTCTTACATGTTGAAGCGGTCAGTTTGAGTGGGTCGGTTGGCTAAACTTCGCTCACAAGGTGAACATCCGATTGTTGTCAAAGATGCAAACGAAATAATGAACCATGTAAGCTTATCTTTACGGACGACTTTGCGGAAAATGGGCTGAGTGAATCATTCCTCCAAACGAACACATTACATGATATAGACCATAGTGTTGCCTTCGCATAAATTACGAAAATTGCCATAGATATTTTTGTTCCACTTATTTTCATAAATGTTAATTCGGCTCGACAGACAAGAGTGACCTCGAATCGGCAGCTCAACCCTTTACTAGAATTGAACGAACTGACAATGGATGGGTTCGTTCTCCTACAATACACAAGATAATACGTTTCGATAAAGCAGCCTTCGTATTGAAAATCACTGGACAATTGAGTAGAAGCTATTTCTTTATACGTTTCAAATTTGTTCAATTCAATTACATTTAGGATAAAAGGCTATTGAACTATTATAGGTTATGAGAACTACAAGCATCAAACATTACACATTTCTTGTTCACTTTAAGCCTCTCAACGCTACAGATAAATCAAAGCTGTCAGTTTATTGTAGAATTTCATCCATAGGTAGGAAACCTATGCTTGGACATGTGGAAAATTCCGCCAGTTCAAATTCAATGTGTAGAAGAACTGACAACAACGACACTGACAGTGTAAACAAAATGACCCAGCAGTCCCAGGGAGCACTTTTGTTTACAAATGTATCCATTTGTAGCAGCGATAGGATTAAACGCTCAGATGTCGCCGGGATAATCCTTACCTATAATAAAATCCAACGTCTGCTTTCTGTCTGTCTGAGTGTCTGTCTGTCCGCTTATAACTCGAGAACCACTAAACCGATTTTAATAAAACAAAATTCTACGGATAGCTTGATTCTTCCCATCAACTATAGGCTACTTACTATCACGCTAAATGGCTTATGAGGTTAGCAGTGAAGTTAAATATGAGAGCGGGCGGAGCCGCGGGCACAGCTTGTTTGGAATAAAATCAAACATATATTTGTAGGAAATTTTGTAACAATTACAACCATGATGAATTTGCAATAGGTGTTCCATAACAGTTATGGAACACCTATTGCAAATTAAGTGATATACAGGTAGAATATAATTTTTTTTTTTTTTTTTTTTTTTTTTTTTCACAAAAAAAATTTCTCTCCTTGAGTAAAGAATCGCGGCCGCGAATATTTGTAAAATCTTATGGATGCGCTGGCGCCGACACCTGAGCGGTTAATGACGTTTTACGTTGTAAGTAGACCAGGTTATAAGGCTACCGGCCGATCACGATCACCACCCCCGGTTAAGGCTCATCCAAAAGTTATTTGTCAGGTAAAGCGGCATTTCTCATCAGTGTTCTGATGAGAAATGATCTGACAGTGTTGCCAGATCTGAAGGTTGCCCTCCCAAAATGGAGGTTTTTTCGACGGTCTGCGGGTTTCTGGATCCCTCCAGAAATTCTTCCTTCCTTCCCTCCAGGGTTTTTTTTTTTTTTGTACTGTGTGGGGTCGGTACTTAATAAGAATAGTCCCACTGCATCTCTCCCCGTGCATGTCGTAAAAGGCGACTAAGGGATAAGCGGCCTGCAGACACCCCGGTCGACTTGTGGCTTTCATGGAAGACACAGGCTGGATGGGGTAGCTGGAGACTGCGGGGTTTTGCACGAAGGTCCCCAACCAAGCGGGATTAGTTTGCAGGCCTAGAGCCAACCCCAAACCAAAACAGCAACAACAACCAACCCTCCAGGGTTTCTGGAGGGAAGGATATTTTTCGTAAAAATCTAGAGGTTTTCATTTTATAGCAAAAACACGTTGTGAATTCGTGAAATTATATTTATGTAGACGATAATAACAATAGTTTAGTTTCACTCATCTTTACCTATTATCCTTATTAGTACCTATCTTTTTTTGAGAATGACTAATTAGAATTATATTGTAACGGCAAGTATTTTATTTTTTTTTTTTTTTTTTATTTTTTTTTTTATTGTTTCCGGACTAGCTGGCTGTGTCCGAGGTCGAAGCCTCAGGCGCAGCCAATATCACCCCCGAGGAGGTGCCAGTCCGGCTTGGAGGTGGACTAATGTCGCTGGGGAAAGGCTATTTACCCGCGATTTGAAGATCCGTGGATTGTAGGAGTGGGGAAAGATATTCCCCGGAAGCCCGTTCCACACCTTTGCAGTGCGGCACAAGAACGATTTAGAGAATCGTGCCGTTCGAAGTACTCGTCTGTCCACTACAAAGGGGTGTTCCGCGAGAGTATGGCGGGTTTGGCGAAGGCGAACAGGAGGAGGAGGGATAAGGGAAGCAATTTCGTCAGAGCAGCGGCCATAGTAGTACCGATAAAACAGGCTCAATGACCCAACGATACGTCTGTGTTTTAGAGGTTGAAGGTCCTTTGTGAGTACAGAGTCGCCAATGAGGCGAATGGCTCGTCGTTGGATAGAATCCAAGGCTGAAAGAAGGTACTCAGGGGAACCCTCCCAAAGATGACTGCAATATTCCATCACCGGTCTTACTTGTGCTTTATAGAGTGTAAGCAATTGGACCGGTGTGAAAAATCGCCGACATCGGTAGAGTATCCCTAATTTTCGAGATGCTAGTTTCGCCTTGGATTCTATGAACGATCGAAATCCAACGTCCTTGGACACCTCTATACCCAGGACGCCCAGACTACCATCATTGGGGACTTGGCTGCCCTGGAAAGTTGCTTGGAGTGGAAACGGATCAGCCTTAGTAGAGAAGGCACAGGCTTGCGTCTTAGCTACGTTGAAGTTGACCAAGTTCTCCTTCCCCCATGAGGATACTTTATCGAGAACCAGGTCAACCCGAGCAACAGTTTCGCGTCTCGCGTTTGCTGCTGACGCCTCTCTACCCTTCCAGTCTTTGATGAACCCTTCGTGCACCGTGCTGTCGTCCGCGTAGCAATGTATTTCGCCGAGCGAGAGCATGTCGTTAATAAATAATAGAAACAGCGTAGGCGACAGCACGGATCCTTGTGGAACACCAGCATTGATTGAGTAATCGGCCGAGCATGCACCATCAAGGGTGACAAAGATCGACCGATTGCTCAAAAAGCTGGAGATCCAAGTGCACAGTTTTGTAGGGACACCGTAGGCCGGAAGCTTGCTTAGGAGTCCCCGGTGCCAGACGCGATCGAATGCTTTGGATATATCCAAAGCGACCGCCAGCGATTCCCCAAAACCATCGAGTCTTTCAGCCCACAAGTGCGTGACGTACGCTAGAAGATCTCCAGTCGACCTTTGCTTGCGGAAGCCGTATTGCTTATCGTCGAGGAGTTTATAGTCTTCTAGGTACGTCAGGAGCGCTGAGTTGACAATACGCTCCATAACCTTACTCAAGAGTGAGGTTATCGCAATAGGGCGATAGTTCGATGGGTTCGCTGGGTCCCCCTTCTTGGGGACCGGCTGGACCGAAGCTCTTTTCCAGCAAGAAGGCATTGAACCGGAGGAATAGGAGCGTTTGAATAGGCGAGTAAGGACTGGCGCCAATTCCAGAGCACAATTTTTCAAGACAACCGCCGGGACGCCGTCAGGCCCGCTACTCTTCGAAATATCCAACTCACGTAGCGTTTTATAGACGACTCTGGGATGGAACCTAATATTATCCATCATACGCCCGCAATGGGGCAATGAAGGGGGGTTGGCGCCCAGGTCGTCCATGTTTGAGTTGGATGCGAAAAGGCGTGCAAAGATATTCGCCTTTTCCTTCGCGAGTATAGCGAGCGAGCCATCCGGACGTTCCAGCGGAGGTGTAGCAGGACGGCAGAAATTCTGACCGATGGATTTGGCGAGAGACCAGAAGGCGCGGCTACCCGAAGGGCTACGCGCAAGTTTCGCGCCAATTCCACGGTCGTGCCTGAATTTGGCCAAGTTTTGCGTTCGTTTGCAGGACCTAGCAGCGACGTTGAGCTCTCGCCTGTTCTCGACAGACCTATTCTGCAGCCATTTCCTGTAAGCCTGGTTCTTTGCGTCAATAGCCAGTCTGCATTGACGATCAAACCAAGGCTTATGGCGGCCGCCGATGGGAACGGCGGAGGTAGGGATGAAGAAATTCATACCCTGTGCGATCACATCGACGACCGATTGGGCACACAGGGATGGGTCTGGAGAAGAGAAGCAAACGTCGTGCCAAGGGTATGCTCCCAAGAAGGAACGGAAGTCATCCCATTGTGCTGACCGGTAGTGCCAAACTGTTCGCGTACTACATTCACGTGCTTCCGCGAGGTGTACAGTTGGCACAGTTGAGCGTACAAGGCAATGGTCGGAGTTACCGAGGGGAGCTTCAACCCTCACCTTGTAACCATTTGGCTCGCTAGTCAGCACAAGGTCCAGCAAACTAGGTCGATGAGCAGGGTTATCAGGTATCCGAGTGGTTCCGGACACCAACTGCGTCAACCCGTGTGCAATGGCCAAGTTGTAAGTCTCCCTGCCGGCATGGTCAGTGATGGGGGAGCCCAACCAGTCTTGGTGTTTAGCATTGAAATCACCCAGCATCACTAACTCCGCCGTAGGGAACTCGCAAAGCAGTTTGTCTGCCGTACTGCTGAGATGCTCGCAAAATGCCTCTGTTCTTGACGCACTGAGGTTAGGGGATCTGTACGCACCCGCGTAAACTCTCACCACATGGGGAAGATTCACGCGGATCCATAGCACAGGGAAAGCAGGATCCTCAAATCGGGTGAGCCGGGTATAGGAGACACCAGATCCAACGTACAAGCAGACACCACCCTTCGCCATGAAACGTTCCTGAAGATTGTAACCAGGAACGTCCAGGTAGGATGTGTCCGCAGGACGCCCGATCTGGGTCTCCGTAAGAAAGAGGAGGTGAGGCCTCGCCGTCTGCAGATGGCAGGCGACGGAGGAGAAATTCGTATGTAGACCTCTTATATTAGACCTTAGACCTCTTAGATTTGCCATAGAAAATCATTTCCGTACTTGCTATTCATAAAATAAATAATAAAAATTATCGAAAATAGTCGTAACTCAACCGAATTAATGTAAGAGGTTTACATTTTAGAAAACATGGGAAACTGGAGGTTTTTTTTAAATGGTTTGGAGAAATTTGGTATAACTGATCTGACAACACTGATCTGACAGTAGTTGACTGGCTGGTACATCTTAGCCGAAGCTGGTAAAAAACCGGCCATTAGAGGGCTACCATCTGAAATACAATCTCTTACAAACTTACAACGCTCGCGTCTTCCGGTCGCGAGCAAACGAAACGTGCGACGTTGCATGCGGAGCGTGGCGGAGCGGATGTGACGTGAATGGGCAGCGGCGGACTTGGCGGCCGCGAAGCGTGTTCGTTACGCGCGCTCGCTCTCGCTGGTTTACGCCCATACCTGCGTACAAATGCGGTTTTAAGCGAATAATTAAAAAAAACGGCCAAGAGAACAAGTACTGCATCTCAGTAGACCGGATTGTGAGAAACGGATTTAAGACTGATCTCTTCTTCGCTGTCGAAGTTGGAGCAATAGAACTACCAGAGAAGTTGCTGTACAGTCTCTTCAAGAACCTAGGCCCGCCAAGATCAAAGCTCATATATGGGAAGAGCTTCGAAAACGTCACCTTAGGCGTCCTACAGAATATGGATAGGTAGAGAGAGGGGTGTCAAGAGTGTTGTTTGGAAGAAGAGTTTGGACGTCGGACTGTCCAATGCTTATATGAGAACCAGCGTCGCCGAGCTCCGCGGGTAGCGGAGGGGACGGCGCGCGCTCTGATTTGGTGGTATCGGGTGGTATCACGCTCTGATTGGTTGGTAACGAATGTAATTGGTAGGTTTTTAATAATATCGTGTTACGCTGGCGCGGGGAAGGTCCGACGTCCCTACCTCTAACGTTCTTGTGCACCACAAACGCTAGTTACCCGCAGCGTGCCGTCCCAGCTGGCGGTGGAGAGCGCGGTGCCGTCGGGCGAGACGCGCACGAGCGACACCCGGTTCTCGTGGCCGCAGAGCACGCACACGCGCGAGCAGCGCAGCGCGTCCCACACCTGCACCGTGTGGTCGCTGTAGCCGCAGAACAGACTATAGTTACCCGCAGCGTGCCGTCCCAGCTGGCGGTGGAGAGCGCGGTGCCGTCGGGCGAGACGCGCACGAGCGACACTCGGTTCTCATGGCCGCAGAGCACGCACACGCGCGAGCAGCGCAGCGCGTCCCACACCTGCACCGTGTGGTCGCTATAGCCGCAGAACAGACTATAGTTACCCGCAGCGTGCCGTCCCAGCTGGCGGTGGAGAGCGCGGTGCCGTCGGGCGAGACGCGCGACACCCGGTTCTCGTGGCCGCAGAGCACGCACACGCGCGAGAAGCGCAGCGCGTCCCACACCTGCACCGTGTGGTCGCTGTAGCCGCAGAACAGACTATAGTTACCCGCAGCGTGCCGTCCCAGCTGGCGGTGGAGAGCGCGGTGCCGTCGGGCGAGACGCGCACGAGCGACACCCGGTTCTCGTGGCCGCAGAGCACGCACACGCGCGAGCAGCGCAGCGCGTCCCACACCTGCACCGTGTGGTCGCTGTAGCCACAGAACAGCAGCCGACCTGCGAAACAACCGGCGAATCAAATAAATGTGACAATGATAAACACTCGCAGTTATTTTGATGAATAAGACAGTGAGTGTGGCGCATGTGGCGGTGAGTGTGGCACAGATATCGAGCGGCAGGTGTAAGAGTGAGTGAGATAAGTGGAACAGTGAGTGAGATAAGTGGAACAGCTACGGGGGGGTGTGACGGTGAGTGTGGCACATGTGACAGTGAATGTGACATGCGTGTGACAATGAGTTAGCGATTGACACGGTTAGTTTCATCACAATGAGTGTGGTGAGCATGACCGTGAGTGTGGCATACATAAAAATGAGTGAGGAGTGAAGGTGACAATTAACATAGTAGTTTGGCAGATGTTCCAATGTTTTGTCATATGTGTCGGCAGATT
The DNA here is from genome assembly GCA_946902875.1 of Nematopogon swammerdamellus. Lineage (NCBI taxonomy): Eukaryota > Metazoa > Arthropoda > Insecta > Lepidoptera > Adelidae > Nematopogon > Nematopogon swammerdamellus. Next base: position 18,144,345 of record OX336350.1, read on the forward strand.
AGGTTAATGGTGCATTTGACAGTAATTTAGGCACAAATCTAATTTGACCTTTCACAAGTAAATGTGCATAACATAAGGTAAGTTAATGGTGTTTTTGACAATAATTTAGGTGCAATATGAATTTGACCTGGCAGAAGTGGGTGTGGAGTATTCTCATCACGTAAGGTAATTTAATTGTGTTTTGGCAATAATTTAGGTCCAATATGAATTTGACCTGGCACAAGTGAGTGTGGAGCATTCCCATCACGTAAGGTAATTTAATTGTGTTTTGACAATAATTTAGGTCCAATATGAATTTGACCTGGCACAAGTGAGTGTGGAGCAATCCCATCACGTAAGGTAATTTAATTGTGTTTTGACAATAATTTAGGTCCAATATGAATTTGACCTGGCACAAGTGTGTGTGGAGCATTCTCATCACGTAAAGTATAAAACTGAAAAGGGAACAGCTCTTACCGCTGACAGAGAAGTCGACCGAGTTGACTCCGAATATGATGCTCTCTTTGCTGTAGCACGCGATCTCGCGGTCCGCGCGCAGATCAAACAGCCGACACTGTAAATATACATATTATTATGTACAATACAATAACATTACATGACTGGAAATTCTGGGGGCACGGCCGTGCCAAGTCGAGCAAACACGGACATACCATCCTTTTCTCGAAGCAACTTTGGGTACTTATGGCCTCCCTGTATCTTTGTTCCGGATAGAGGTAAAAGCTTGAAATGGTAAAAGGCAATCAAAATCAATCACCAAATATTATAACAATAATATGAAAGTACCTAATACCAGTTTGTTAGTAAACTGAAAATAAATCTTTACGAAGCTATTTGTATGTATGTAATGTGTGATTGCCAAGTCACAATATTTTATTTTATTTAATAGAAATGAAGTTATTTATGGATAGAGTAACTAAATATTGATTATTATTAATTATAAAATTTTATTTGTTGCAACATTGTTGAATTAGGGCTTCAATGATATTTTACAGTGGAAATGTTGCGTGCGAGACTTGGCATATTTTTTTACATTATATGTTTTTGATGGGATAAAGCTATATAACCATCACATACAACTATATAACCAGACGATACGAGGCAGGTGATGAACAATGGATTCGGTGCCATTGAACTAAGCCTACAACATCTGTCTGTCTGTCTGCGGATATAACAACAAATATTAAAACAAAATTCAACGGGTAATGAAAAATTAAGGACCATACAAGAAATTTTTTTTCATGGTTTTTTTTTTTGCGGAAACCTCAGTGGCCGGTTTTTTTTAATGTTTATAGCACGAAATATCTAAGTTTAATTAATTTCATTTCATTTTAATCATAGGTGTTGAAAACAGCCATAAGTGAACTAAGGTAAGTGGACAAAGGCCAGCAGAAGCCCGTGAGATAGAATATATGGCGAGGCTCACAGTGCTATCATCGGAGCCGGCGGCGACCGAGTCGCCCGAGGGGTGGAACTTGACGCTGTTGACGTCCGAGAGGTGCCCCTCGAACGCCTGCACCGCCTGCCCCGTGCGCATGTCCCACACCAGCACGCTGCGGTCGCAGCTCTGCGAACGCACACAACATACAATGGGTAATTTTATTCGAAACAAACATTTACGAAAAACATCATTAGTTTTTTCGTGAAATCGAGTAGTTCTATACATTTTAATTTGATTGTTTGGTTGGGCGGAATTGGGATTTCATTCAGGGTAGGCAGTGCTTTTCTGCCTTTATGGGACGCACGCCCCTGGTGATGTAGCCAACCGTGTCAGTTTCCATAAAAAAAAACTTTTTTGCCCTCTTCATAGTGGCATAGTGTGGTTTCGCGATAAGTGGTGGCTTAGCCACTTCAGATGCTGGTTCTCTAAGGAAGGTGTGGATCTAAGCTTGCGATGGCTTCACCGAACATATCCGGGCCCATCGGTAGGAATCGCATACCCACTGAATCGGGCCCAAGAACCACTGGATAGGAATCGTATGGTCATGTAGCAGATAAAACTCACCCCGGAGACGAAGGTGTTGCCCATCTCGGAGGGCGCGAGGTCGAGCGCCATCACGTCGGCGCCGTGCGCGTGGAAGCTCTGCATCAGCTGCCCCGACTCCACGTCCCACAGCGCGCAAGAGGCGTCGCCGGAGCCCGTTAGAATCTGCAATCAAATAAAATTTTTTTTTTATGCAATCTAGGTTTGAGTCAGAGGGTCAGAGCAGCCAATAACACCTAGGTGAGTGACACAAGAAGGTGCCATACTGGAGACTTCCCTAACAATTGTTGGAAGTAAGTAAGTCAATTCCAAATTATTTATTCAGTACTTACATAAGTAAAAAAGTGTTTATTACACATTCAGGTCAGAAGTACAGTGATAAATCTTCATACATGATACATCTTTGGAATATAGTGTGTAGGTGTGCGTGTAAACTGTTCTATCGGTAAAACTCACTGGTGCACGTGGACCAGAATCGAACCTTGAGATCGGGTGACCAACGGCAAGACGGCGCCGACCACCCACTGCTTTAATCAATTATTTAATATCTTAAGGCACAAATAAGACTCAAAAGGTTAACTTTAAACGAAATTGTTGAACTATTGGCAAAGATGAAAAATCTGTAAAAAATACATTTTATGTATTGGTCTTTAATTAACAAACATAGCTAAAAAAATATATTTTACTACTTTGGAAAGGTGTTAATAAATCTTCAAAAAATAACGAAAAGTACGAAAATTGTGTCTTCAAGTTAAGTTTTCTTGAGAAGCATAAATTGTTTCAATACAAGACCCTAATAGAAATATAGATAATATTTTTCCCTACAGTCGTAGCTAAAAAAAAATATTTTTTCCATCTTTCCAACACGTGAAATTTAATGTATAGTGTGATTTTCGCGCAAACGTTCATCGTCGGCGCGACGTATCAGCCACCGCACGAGTAGAATGAATCTCGCACCTATTTACATCTGCATACGGTTCGTTTTTCAATCATCAGTGCTCGGGTAGCACGGGTTTAGTCTTGTTTCCGCCTTAAATCAGAGCATCGTAAAACAATGATATGTAATAAATAACAAGAGTGTAGACCTGCTGGTCGCTGTTGGGGAAGATACAGCAGGACATGTAGCCGGTGTGCGTGGCGACCGTACGCTTGCGTGTCGTACTCTCCTCCTCGCCCCCCAGGGGGTACACAGTCACCTTGTTGTCCAGACCCCTGCGACAAAATATACACATTACATTCTTTATTTTCACGTTTTTTGGGTACATTTATATTAATTTTATATAATTATAAAAATAAAATACCTATACAAAATTAATACAAACAGACAAAAACAAAAAACGGTATTCTTGCCGGCACGCACCTCCAAGCACGCTGGCGGGTGCAGGCCGTGGCTACAGAGCTCTCCGAGACGACATTACATTTATTATTATTATTCATTTATTTACACATTTACATATTTACATTAATTTTACATATACAGAGTACAAAAATACAAACATATACCTAAAATTTCAATACTCATAATAAATTTGTAAGGGAAGGCCATGGAGTACCTAAGTTACTTTGTTTTATGAGATACTGCATCTGTAGACTATGTGTATGATAGTAAAACTAAATAGATGATTTTTAGAAATATTTTCTCACCGATCATCCGAATTCAATGAAAGTTAGTACAATCACATTTAACTATATGTGACACAGGATAGGCTACCTAAATAAAATTAAGTTCCGGTTACGCTAAGATGTGGCTCTCATACAAACCGAATTGTTCCGAAAGCAGTTTTACTGGCCTTAACACCTCAATAAACAATAAACAACAGTACACGCACATATACACAAACAGAATTTGAACGTAGACTAGCTGACAAGGGCTTGACTTGACGCTCATGTGTTCCAGGACCCCAGCCAGCCTATGCGAAAGCCACAAGTCGACCGGGACGTCTGCCGACCACTGCAAAGGAAGATGGAGAACGGAGTATGTCCCTTCGTTGGTTGTCAAGCACACTGCACTCCAAGAAAACATGCTCATGCTCCGTCGCCAAGCACCCACTGCACAGTGGACTATCCATACTACCCATGGTGTGCGAGGGAATTGTATAAATGTTTTGAGACTAACCCGCACGCGACGAGGTTGCCCGATGGTGCATAAGCGCACGCCATCACCCAGGTGGTGGGCATGGGGATAGTGAGCTCCTTGTTGGATGTGAACGCGTCCCATATTATCACCTTGCCGTCCTGCAATAATACAATATGTTATCAATCAATCATCAATACTAATAACGAATCTGTAAGGGATGGTCACGGAGTAAGCTACTTTGTTTTATGAGATATTGCATTGGTGGACTCTATCTATGTATGATACTAAAACTAAATTGAAGAGTTTTAGAAATTTTTTGCTAACTATATAACTCTTCAACCGGTTATGCTATTATTTCATACTCTTTTGGGTAATAGACTTTTTAGTTTCTTGTATGGGGAGCCCCGCAAATTTATTACTTTTTCTTATTTTTATTATTTGTTGTTACATCGGCCATAATAAAACATATTCTGTGAAAATTTCAACGGGCTACCTATTACGGTTCAAGAGATACAGCCCACGGACAGACAGATAGACAGACAGATGGCGTAGAATTAGTAATAGGCTCCCGTACGACGGATACGGAACACTAAAAAGAAGTGCGACTGATGACCTGTGACGAGGAGACGATGTGTCGCTTGTCTGGAGACCAGTCGGAGCAAAGCACCTTCGCCTGGTGACCCTTGAGCATGCGCCGCGGCTTGATGTTCATGAAGTGGATCGTCTCCAGGCGGTCCGCAACCGTCGCCACTGCCAACAACATTCAGCGTCGTTCAACGACCAATTCTAAAGGATCTATCACAGCAGTTCCCAAATAGTGGTACGATTACCCCCAGGGGTACTCAAGCTCAAGATAAGCGGTACGCGCGGGCGCACTTTTTTTTTTAATCTTAATTTAAGTTTAGGGCTTCAGCCGTGTTCGGAAATGTCCGCCCCATGGTGACTTTCAAGTTGATAGAGTTCAGAAATTAATTAAACATTCCTCACAGTGACAGAACTTTTAAAGAATTTTATAACTTCTTGACAGTGCGCGGAGAGTGGATCACCCAGTGCACAATGTATAGCACATACCAAGTTCATCCCATCCGTCTGTAAACTGATGACTAAATCTTTTCTCAGGTCGACGTTCCGCCCACACTCCATGAGAACATGGAATTGGTCCTCCTCTTTCATGCAAAAGCTTTTTCTTGACTTCGGGAAGCGCCGGTCGGCCCCAAAAAAATGATTGAAAAATATTGCTAATTGGGATTTCTATTAATTTTTCTTATTATAATGTGCGAGAATGCTGGGCTGTAATAGGTATTTTGTAATTTTTTTTATGTCATTTACCGCAGGATGGTAAATTGGTTTCAAGTCTAACATTATTTAGAATGTGTTATTTGTTACATACATACATATCACTCACGCTGAATCCCGACACTCGGGGTAAGTAGAGTAATCGGCGTTGTGCTGCTAGAACTCTGGTAAACTACAGCACAACACCGACCACCATGTTTCGCAAAGTATTCGAACAAGATTCAATTGATCAAGCAGCAAGTAAGGCACGAAGACCCACCTGCTGCATGACTCGGTGGAAGTACCGTGCCAAGGTGAGAGGTGGTGACCCTGTCGCCCTTTAGCACGGCATCTTGTCCTTATCCCTTATTTTTAATATTGCTATTATAATTAAATTCATGATACACACGTCAATATATGATTTGCATAGGGTAATTCGGCAACTTTAGGTTAGAAAAATTCGGAAAAAAATATTGGATATGTGTTTTGTTTTTCCTGGAGTTAAAAAAAATCCATCTGTGCTTCTAGATAAGTAAATTCTCACTTGATGTATACCAATTCGTGGGGAACTTCATTAGGTGTCGAGAGCCCATAGAGTTATTGATCTGACTTCATTACTTTAGTAAATATTTGAGTTAACGTGCATGCGGGTGTGCCTAATTTTGCTAATTTTCGACCGGCGAAAACGGCACAGAAGCCAAGGGGTGTAAGCATGTTAAATATTGGGAAAGTCAAGAGGTTAACTTATTGCATTTATTATAAAAAAAAAACAATACTATTTGAAAAAATGTTATTCTATATTTCGTATTTGCTAACACCGCACTGAAAGAAACGTCGGTCGAAACGGCAATGTAAATAGTTCGTGTTTTCCATCCAGTCACATTCCATAAATAAAAAAAAAATACTGTATGGATGTTATGTACTGCAATGTGTACATTTACACTCATCAACGAATCGTCGGGAATGCAGAAAAGATGACAAGAGTACTAACAGGTGACATCGTTCAATTTCTGGCGCTCGTCCTCAAGTTTCTGCTTGAGGAGCTCGGCCTCCTTGAGGAGCGCCTCCAGCGTGTCCTCGGCGCTCGCCGGCGCCGCTGTATCCGCTGCCATCCTCCGTGACCCCTCGCGCACAGCACTCTATCGAGCCTGGCCCGCGCCGACCGCGCGAGTCGCGCCCGCTTCCATGCTGCAACCTACAACTACGTCGCAGACATGGTTTCGCAGCGGTCACTTCACTCGGCGCTCCGAACGCTGGCGCGAGGGCGCGACAGGTATACGGTACGGGGACCCAGACGAGCGAGGAGGATCGATCGCGAAATTCGCGGAGACAGCGTCCGTCCGTCCATCAAACGTCAAATGACGAGTGACAAAGAAAATAAATAAGTGACGTCGAGTGGGTGGTAGTTGCAATCTGTGGAAATAGCCAAAAATAATAGTATTTTGTACCATATCTTTTCTAATATTTTATTACAATATAATACAAATATACGTATTATATTGAAATAAAATATTAGAAAAGATATGATTTAAAGATACTAGGGTATTTTTTCCGTACCCTCATACCACATTACCACTTATAAATAAGTTTGGCAATAGATATGGCAGAACCCTGCAATATGCGCCATTTCTGCCACTTGAAGGAATAATGGTTACGATTTTATTTTTATAACCACACAAAATACTTTATTATCCTAAGTAAACCAGTGCAGTAATAACAATAAGGTACCTAGTACCTACCTTAGTAAATTACGGTTCCATATATGTTGAGCAGACACGTGACATTGACAGATTCAGCTCGTTCCCGAATTTGTGTCCGAAAGTGCGAAAGAGAAGGCAATGCTCGATCGCACCTAAAATTGGTAAGAAAGAACATAGAAGAACTATAATGGTATGAAATTATTCGCAAATTCCCGAGACAAAGATTACATATCCAAATTGTCAAAGTCAAAAGTTTTGTTGGAGAGATTGCAATAACCTCTATTCATAGACAATCTCAAATCAACTCATAAAAGAAAAGTATTAATGTTATGTTTGACATGTAATATTCTGTTATGTTGTCATTGATGAAAATGGAGTAAAACGAAATATTTTTCTGAGAAGACTTGCTTTATTTCAAGGATACATAAGCTATAACAGGTTATGGGCGCAGCGTGTTTCGTGTAAAGCAGAGAGAAAGTTTTCTCAGTGATGGCAAGTGGCGGAGGTGGTGAGGAACCACCGCCGGGCTGCGAGGAGTCGCACTTTGGAGGTATGCCGTCTATAGAGAAATTAGATGGAAACACCAACTATAATACGTGGAAGTTTTTGATGGAGTTGCACTTAATCCACGATGATTTGTGGCAGTATACTCATTCCATGCCGGCAGAGGGTGATGCAAAAGGCATCAAAGGAGACCAAAAGGCACGTGCAAAAATTTGCCTGATGGTTAGGCCGCATTGTTTAGTTCACGTACGCCAGGCGAGAAATGCTAAGGAAGCTTGGGATGCTCTCAAGTTTGCATTTGAGGACAGAGGCCTCAATAATCGATGTCGAATGCTGTCGAAGCTAGTCAGTCTCAAGTTGGAGCAATTTACAACAGTGAGAGACTATGTAACTGCTCAGATAACGGTAGCACAACAACTGCGCGACATAGGCAAGGAGATAGATGATGAGCTACTTGCAGCACTAATGCTACAAGGTCTTACCGAAGATTTTCAACCTATGAGAATGGCTATTGAGAACACAAACATTACGTTGACGACCGACTACATCAAGACTAAACTTCTACAAATGGATGAAGTTTACTTCGGCACTACTACAGCGACGAGTTCTGCACTTATTTCAAAGAGGACCACAAACATCAAGCGAGAGATTCAGAGGGATAATCAGAGACAAATCAAGTGTTTCATTTGTAATGGACCGCACAAGGCAAGAGACTGTCCGGACAACCCAAGAGGAAAGAATATTTCTCCTGCGAGTGTGCATACGACGTTTGCTGCTACTGAAAAAGATCATCCCCAGGAAGAGTGGATCCTAGATTCTGGAGCATCGTCTCATATGTCTAATCGGGTAGATTGGTTAAGAGGATACAAAGAGCACGAAAAGAGGGAGGTCTCGGCTGCGAATGGTGGTAAGATGTATGGACAAGGAACTGGAACTGTGGTGATAGATGAATTGGATGTTGATGTGAGAAATGTTATGTATGTACCTGGGTTATCAACTAATCTACTGAGTATAAGTACTCTAACTAAGAGAGGTTTAGTGGCTGTGTTCTCAGAGAGAGAATGCAAGATATACAAAGAGAGTGAAGTTAGTATAATAGGCAAGGTGTCAGTTAAAGGTACTGTAGAAAAAGGTATTTATAAACTGAAATACTCTTCACAGGGAGTTGCACTAACTTCAACAGCAAGTGATGAACTGTTTTTGTGGCATCGGAGGATGGCACACCTAGGAGTACGTAACCTGAAACTACTTAGAGACCACATGGCAACAGGGGTGAGTTTCATAAATGTTACTACCACATCGCTAGAGTGCGAACCATGTCTGAAGGGCAAACAGACAAGACAACCATTCAAGAAGGGTAGTGCTACGAGGGCTACTGAGGTACTAGGGTTAGTACATACAGATGTGTGCGGACCAATGAGCGAGGACTCCATCGGTGAGAGTAAGTACTTCATGACATTCATTGACGATAAGACACGGAAGACCTTCGTCTATTTTCTCAAGCGCAAGAGTGATGTGTTTGGAAAGATAAAGGAGTTCAAGAGCTTTGCTGAAACTCAAACAGGTCAGAAGCTAAAGATTATAAGGTCGGACAACGGCAGTGAGTATGTCAATAAACAAGTGGGAGAATTTGCGAAAACATATGGAATTCAACATCAGCTGACTGTAGAATACACACCTGAGCAGAATGGAGTTGCTGAGCGTGCAAATCGCACAATCGTAGAAAAAGGTAGGAGCATGCTCCAAGAATCAGGCCTAGATATTAAGTACTGGGCAGAGGCTGTCTGTACTGCAACCTATCTGAAAAATAGATCGCCTACCATCGCTGTCAAGAATATGACACCTGAAGAGGCTTGGACGGGGAAACATCCAGACCTGAGTGCGATTAGAGTTTTCGGGTGCAAAGCTTTTATGCACATTCCAGATCAGAAACGTACCAAGTGGGATCCAAAAAGTAGAGAGCTAATTCACCTTGGATGCGACGAGAACTCTAAGGCATACAGGCTGTTTGATCCGAGCACTGGAAAATTACACAAGGCGAGAGATGTTGTATTTTTTGAAAATCAAAAATACAACAGTAAGGTAGAAACACCTGAAAGAGAACCGATTTATGTCCCCATTACGTTTGAGAAAGAGTCTCAAACAGAAGTCGCGAATTCACCTAGAATCCCTAAAGAGACACCAGAGGCAGAGGTAATTCTAGAAGAGATACTTGACATAAAAGATCAAGACAGATTTAATGATAGTAAATCAACTGAAGAAAGAGACGACATAAATGAGAGTGACATTGATCAAGAAAACTCTAATGAAAAGAGTCCAGCTGAAGACATAGATGACATGGTTGAGAGTGAAAGTTCAGATATTCCAGCTTTTGTTCCAGAGAGAAGATACCCAGCTAGGGATAGAAAGCAGAAGTGTTTTCCAGACCACGTCACATACCAGTCGGTAATTGATGAAGACGAACCATCAACCTTGACAGAGGCTTTATCTAGAAGAGATCAAGATAAATGGAGAATGGCAATTCAGGAGGAGTTAGATGCTCTAAAGAAGAATGAAACCTGGAGTTTGGTGAAACCTCCACGAGTGTGCAACGTTGTTGATTCAAAATGGTTATTTCGAGTCAAAAAGGAGGCGGGAAATAAGACAAGATACAAGGCTCGACTTGTTGCACGAGGTTTCAGTCAGAGAAGAGGAATCGACTATGATGAGACATTTGCACCTGTAGTGAGATACAGTTCACTGAGAGTACTGATGGCACTGGCTGTAGAGTTAGGTCTGAATGTCGATCACATGGATGTGACAACTGCATTCCTGAATGGCAACTTAAACGAAGTTGTCTATATGAAGCAACCGGAGGGGTTTGCTGAAAAGGGAAAAGAAGACTACATCTGTTTACTGAAGAAGTCACTGTATGGACTTAAGCAGGCTCCGAGAGCATGGAACCAGAAGCTTAATTTTGAGTTAGAGCGGATGAACTTCAAGAGGTCCGAGAATGAACCATGTGTTTATACAAGAGTTAACGAAGGAAAAGTTATCATCATTGCAGTGTATGTTGATGACTTACTGATATTCTGGAATAATGCGCAAGAGATGCAGCATGTGAAGAAGGAACTTAAATCTAAGTTCAGCATGAAAGACTTGGGGAAAGCTGAACTTGTAATCGGTATGAGGCTGAAACAAGAGAAGGGAGAGATCAAAATAGATCAAGAAGAGTATGTAAACAAGCTTCTCAAAAGGTTCGGCATGGAGGACTGTAAGCCAGTCACTACTCCGTCAGTTCCAGGTCAGAGGTTAACCAAACTGGGTCAAAACCACAAGCCGGATGAGAAGATTCCATACCAAGGACTGATAGGATCTCTTATGTACCTGGCAGTGTGCACGAGACCAGATATAGCACATGTCGTCAGCTACTTGAGCCAGTTCAACAACTGTTACAGCGAAGAGCACTGGGTGGCTGCAAAGAGAGTTCTTCGGTATTTGAAGGGCACAAGGAGCTATGGCCCAAAGTACAGAAGACATGATCGATGTATCAAAGGGTTTGCAGATGCAGATCACGGAGGTGATATTTGCGACAGACGATCATATTCAGGCTTCGTGTTCAATCTTGCCGGAGCTGCGGTCTGCTGGGAGAGCAGAAAACAAAAAACTGTGGCATTGTCAACTGCGGAGGCGGAATATGTGAGTTTGTCACAAGCTGCGAAGGAAGCAGTATTTCTACGTAGATTCATCGCAGAGATGACGAAGAAGCCGGAGGGCTTCATCACTGTCTACACAGACAGCCAGTCTGCTATGGCGATAGCTACCAATCCAGTTCATCACCAACGTACTAAACATATGGACGTCAGATATCACTTTGTAAGAGAGACAGCAGTGAACGGTGTTATTCAATTAAAATACAAAGCAACAACCGAGATGATCGCAGATGCTTTAACCAAGCCGCTTCTGAGAGGGAAGTTTGAATTCTGTGTGAAAGGAATGGGTTTGAGTGCATGAACTTTGAAAGAATGTTTTGTCTAAGTGCTAGAGTGATGCATGGTGAGTGTATGATGAGAAGTATGATTGTGAGATTAAGGAGGAGTGTTGGAGAGATTGCAATAACCTCTATTCATAGACAATCTCAAATCAACTCATAAAAGAAAAGTATTAATGTTATGTTTGACATGTAATATTCTGTTATGTTGTCATTGATGAAAATGGAGTAAAACGAAATATTTTTCTGAGAAGACTTGCTTTATTTCAAGGATACATAAGCTATAACAAGTTTCCGTTGTTTCAAAAGTTTGGAACTGGCTGGTGTCGTTTGTTGTTCTTTCTATCCTCAATGCATTACGTACAGAAAATTATCTGTTTTATTTGCGCACAAAGCTCAGTAAATGGTTGCTGTGTTGTAATCTAGAGCCCAGGCTAAATACGTAAGTACGATAGCAGTTGATCACCAAACGTCGATCCTAATCCATCCTTACACAGAAGGTTGTCTTGACTAGGATGCGGCTGATTTTGAATCGACAAAACCTAGCCTCAAGTTAAGCTTGATCTCTTTATCCTTCATTGAGCAAAACTCTTACAACTGCGACAGTCATCTTGTCATACTGATTTCTTTGCATCAAAACGTGTTGGCTTCTGTATCGCTTAATATAAGTCAAGAACTCAACCTATTTACTTTCGGTTTTACCTATATATTACATGTCTCCGCATGTTATTTAATTAAAACAAGTGCACTCTGAAGAAAAAAAAAATGATATGCACGCATCAGCTTCAAGCTGTTAGTGCTATAAATAATAATAATAATAAAAAAGAAGAAAGCTGTCAAACCGACAGGTTGTGAAATTTTTCTCTCTCTCTATGAAATAAAGTTAAAAGGCTACGAAGGCGTCCTGCCGGGTCTCCGCTTGACGCGGACTCATCAGCAACGGCGGCGCGAGGTCCTGCAGCATGCGGACGTTACTAGGCCGGAGCCCGGCATCGCAACCACAACGTAGCCAACGAGTGAACAACACAGCCTCTCAGCAAGCAGCAACGCAGGAAGACGACGGCGGACAAGAGCGGCAACTAGTCGCAGTACTGGAAGAGGACGTCCCAGGCCAGCGCGCAGCCACCAAGTGCAGCCGGCGCGGCGCGCCGCCAGAGCACCTCGTCGTGCAGTACCGCGCCCTCTCCCCCTACACCGGCGACGGTGCCGCCGTGCCCGCCGCTTCTTAAACTGAGACCTGCATCTTCTTCCACTCCTGCACGCCCACCATCCACGTCCAGCTCGCCTTCAAAAGAGGACGGCGGACCGTCGACACTGCCCTCGCCACAACATCCACGACGGGGACGGTGTCCGGCACCGGCCGGCTTGGGGCCGTCGGGGTCCCGTACCCCACTTACAGCCCCCGCTGCCGGTGCCATAGTGCAACACCCTCGCGGCGCGCGCACGATGAACAAGTTCACTTAAAGTGCTGCGTGTCGTCGCTCCGCAGTAAGTGGATACGGAGCTCTCCGAGATGGGGGTGGTGGTGGCCTACGTGTCTAGTACCACCACCTATCGCTTGTAGCTTGCCTCGCGTCGTCTCGGAGAGCTCCGTAGCCACGGCCTGCACCCGCCGGCGTGCTTGGAGGCTTGCCTCCCGCCGCCGGCGTACATTACCGTTTTTATTTAGATTTTATATTAATTTTGTGTATTTTTATTACTTTTTGTAAAATGTATGTAAAATTAATATAATATATTTTAAAAACGTGAAATAAAGAATAATAATAATAATGTATAGATGGAGCATCACGCCATTATTCATATGAGCTGAACAGTGGGGCCGAAAGCAAAAAAAGTCTGAGAAAATATTATGATTTTCGATTGAGTTCCGATTTGCTATCACTTTGACTTTACCGCGAGCAAAGCCGCGGGCACAGCTAGTAATATAATAAAATAATATGTCAGTCAGTTAGTGTGTAAGCCACTACTGGACATACGCCTCTCCAATTTTCCTCCAGTCCTCCCGGCCTTCAGCGATACGGAACCACTGCTTTCCGCCGACTTACGTCGCACCTGGCGGGTGGTCTTCCCAGACTCCGTTTTCCTGTCCACGGCCGCCAATGTAGGACACGGTAACTCCAACAATCGTCGTCTCTTCGGCTAATGTGCCCAGCCCACTGCCACTTGAGCTTAGCCACCCGGTGTCCAATATCGACTACTTTGATGCGTCGGCGGATTGCCTCGTTACACATCATATCACCATTTTATGTGGGTTAACATTCAAAATTAATATTTTAATTTGATTACTGCACGTACATTGAAAACCTGGGGCATAACAGAAATCCTCCCGCTACACTCCCGGAACATGTCCTGGGACAAGAGGACGGATGGCAACCCTACTCTCATCTCTCTTCTCTGCCTCCAAGGAGCAGTGTGTAATTATCTTATTTTGAACGCAAGTCTGGATGGAACTGGATGTAAGATGGCCGCATAGCAGACTCAGTTGTGTTCTCCTCTAGTCTAGTATAGCCAGCAATCCAGGGAAGTCTCCGGTATGGCACCTACCTTCTCGGAGGTGATATTGGCTGGTCGGAGCTGGCGCTTTGGCCCCTCTGACTCAGCCACCCATACCGGATTACATAAAAAAAAAAAAAAAAAGTCACTAGTAATGTTCTTTTGTACTGCAGGTCTACTCTGCAGTTATGTCGTCGCCTGCAGCCATCGTGCATGTAGAGGTGGTCCTCGAAGCTTGCAACACGTTATCCCACAGCCGCATCGCAGCTCTCATCCAGACCCTCCTGTTGGAGCTTGATGAAGTCAAGCCAGGCGTAACATTTGTACCGACGGATTTCCCCCAAGAATCACCTCTACAAGGTGCTGTAAGATCCATTCAGCTCTGCGAAATGTATCACTGCAACTCCACTGCCTTACACCCCACCGCGGTGGACTGCGTGTTTCATATCTACACCCCCGATTCCGGCGGAGCCGCACCCGAAATAGGAAACGGAGGGGAAGAATCTGCGGCACCCTCCACGCACTGGGTGCTACCTTCCGAGGACTTCCTCGGACTGTGGGAGAGTCTCGTCTTCGATTCCAACGTGAAGGGCCAGCTGCTCCGCGCCGTGGAGACGGCCGCGCTCTTCTCGGCCAGAGGTGTCGACACGAACATCATCAACTGGAACAACGTCGTCCTTCTGCACGGCCCGCCCGGCACCGGCAAGACTAGCCTCTGCAAGGCGCTGGCGCAGAAGCTGTCGATCCGACTCGACGGCCGCTACCGCCGCGCTCAACTCGTCGAGATCAACAGTCACAGCCTGTTCTCCAAGTGGTTCTCGGAGAGCGGCAAGCTGGTGATGAAAATGTTCGATCAGATCAAGGCGCTAGCTGAAGATCCGGACGTTCTCGTGTGCGTTTTGATCGACGAAGTCGAGTCGCTGACGCACGCACGAAAAGCGGCAATGAACGGAGTCGAACCGTCGGATTCGATTCGCGTCGTCAATGCGGTCCTGACGCAGATCGATCAAATGCAACGCTTTCCAAACGTCCTCACGCTTACGACGTCCAACATGACGGGAGCGATAGACCTGGCCTTCGTGGACCGGGCCGACATCGAGCTTTACATAGGTCTGCCGTCGCTGCAGACAGTCTACCAGATATACTACGGCTGCCTCAATGAGCTCATGAACAAGGCAATCCTAGACCGCACGCACCTCTTCAACTTCCAAAGCTTGGAAAAGTGCAACTTTACAAGCAGCGGCGCCACAGAAAATAGCCTTAAACTGCTGAATATCGCCAAGAAAAGCGAGGGCCTAAGCGGACGTAGCCTGCGCAAGATTCCTATTCTAGCCCACTGCCTCTGCGCTCACAAATTCACCGGTGGCGCACAGGTCTCGCTGGATGAGTTCCTCAAATCTATGGAACGGGCGGTGGAAGAGAAGAAAGGTGTGCCGGCCACTGATTGTTTGGAAAAATCTCTCCAAAACCGTTTCAAAATAGCTCAAAATGGAGACACAGGCAAATAGGTTTATATGTATGTCTCCGGTATGGCACCTATCTTCACGGAGGTGATATTGGTTGGTCGGAGCATGTGGTTTGGCCCCTCCGACTCAGCCACCCATTTTGGACTATACAAAAAAAAGGTTTTCTTAAGGCCTGCAACACACAGTCTCCAATAAACTTGAAATAGATATTTATAAAAAACTCGCAAGTGTACAAGTGCTCTGCGATAGGGCCTGCAGCCACCCTGGCCGTCTTGTGGCCTTCACGGAGGACGTAGGCTGGCTGGGGTACTTAGCTGGAGATCAAGGGGGTTTGCACGAAGGTCCAAGACCGAGAGGGGCTAGTTTTTTTATTATTATTATTTATTATGTTGACACTAGCAGCCTTTAGCTGATGCTTTCACTTGATAATACGTTTATTTTTATTTTTATTATTATTGTTTTATGGTTCCGTACCTTAAAGGGAAAAACGGAACCATTATAAGATCACTCCGGTGTCCGTCCGTCTTGTCTCAGGGATTTTTCTCAAAAACTGAGTAACGTAGAAACTTGAAATTTGGCATAATGATAGATCTAGATGACGCGCACATATGTATATCACTTTTCAAAAACTATGTAAAAGTTTATTAAACTAATATATCATGTGGGGTGGGGTATCATTTCAAAGAGCTGGATTCTAAAAATATTGTTTCTACAATTTTAAGTGCAGTGCCCCCCCCCCCCCCCCCCCGCCCCCCCCCCCCCCCCGACCTGTTTCTGTTCTAGGTTTCTCAATATTAAGCCATAGATTTACAGGTTTTTCAAACTGCAGGTTTTTTCGACATTGTAATATTTTTGTGGAAAAAACATATTTTTTTTAGAATGGAATTTTTTTTAGTTTAATTTGCAGAGAGTCCTACAAAAACTGCTCTTCGATCATTTCTAAACACGCAGAGCAGTTTACACTTGCGAGTTTTCAAGGTAAAGCCTGACCAGGAATATATGAGAGCTGTCATGATGGAGCCACTTTTTAGATTTATATAGCAACATTCAGTATAGTACGCACATATTGAATTGGCCGATGTTTTTATTCAAAATGTACTTTTGCACTGAAATACACAATAAGATATACAAATGTATTTTAATTTAATGCATCTTTTATATATATTTTGATGTCAATGTAAAAAGAACTAGCCTTGACATTTACATGTTCACAACATTTTTTCCATGTATGTATCTGCAGATATGTCCTGAACCAAAGTGTACAAATTATAAAAAAAATTATTAATCGACCTTGCTGAAACACTAAACTTTTTAATAAAAATTCGAGTTCAGAAAAACTTAACCTAAGCTATTTTTATTCGAACGTTTCGTAATTTTGTAATGTCAAAAAGTGTTTTTTGTTCAGAACGAATAATATTCACGTCCCTCTTTTGTTTCCTATTCGGTAAATAGATGCTTGAGATATAGTGCCCGGGACGGATCTCGGCGTGTCGTCGCCTCAGCGGGCGACCCGCCACGCGAATAAACTATACAAGTACGGTGCGGGTGCGAGGGAGAACACCGACGAACCGCTGCGGCGGCGACACGCCAAGATCCGCCCCGCGCATTATACACCTAGATAGAACAAAAAATAATTACCTAATTGTACATTACGGCGGCCAATTCATGACAATCTCACTACAATGACATAACGTTGTTGCGTGTTTAAAATCACATAGTGTCAAAATAATACTTTCCTGTCAGTGTGACAACAGAATAGAAATAACATCTTGTTCATCTGGGCGATGCCTAAATATTTTATTTCGTCTTATTGATTAATTAATTGTTATATAACAGCCGTCTCGTATTGAGGTGAGTTTTGGTTAATATCTAAGGCCTGTATTGATATAGCATATAAAGTATTATAATAATCAAAGTGTACTAAGCTATGTTCAAATATTTCAGCGGCTGTTTAATTATAAGACTTGTTCTCGACTTTGCAAGTTTTTATTCCGGCTTGGACACAGCCATAAATCAGGTCCTGGCGCCCAACCTGCCTTCCTCAACATCCCCACGACCCATACCGACTCGCCTATACCGGGGTGCAAGAAATATACGCTACAACGTTTTACCTAAATGTCAGTTCAGAAGCAATTTTGACATTGACAACAGATTATCAAGCATCAAACATAATTGTGGCCAGTGTAAGAAATTAGTTCCAACGAAATTCCGCAATATGGCGGCCCCTCATATATTCCTGGTCAGGCTTTACTATCTGATGGAAGCAAATTTTTATCCATATTATAAACTGGCCGTAAGGCACATTATGCATTTTCAAAATTTACGTAAGGGATTATGAAAAACATATCTTTTAGAGCTTGCGACTGATTTATTATATCTTCAACAGAATAGTAGCTGTAATGGCGACTGTAAATACGACTGTGAAGCAATAAAGGAAATATTCACCCTTAATATACTCACCTGCGTGACCAACTCTCAGAAACTAAACAAAACAGAGCGAGCAAGACCAACACTTGCAAGCACTTCATAAGCAACAAGAGTTGTCGAAGATCGGAACCATCTTCCGTAGGACATTATCAGTGCAAACAACGTAAACTAATTTTAAAAACCGTTTGGACACTCGTCTGAATAAGATAAAAATGTAAGTGAACCAAAACAGAATAAGTGAAAAAAAAAACTGAAAAATTGTAACTACACCAATGAACTATGAACTTTATTTAGATACATCAGCCCAGGCTTCCTGTCTAAAATAAAATAAATAAATGGCGGGACCACACTAGGCGGAATTGCGGAGCGGCACGACACAATACACAAAATCAGTTATAAATAAAATATATTGTTTTAATGAAATTGTATCAGATAGAGCGCACCATGTGGCAGTTTGGCAAACGTGGACTCCGACGGTCGTCCAAAGGTTGAAAGTTGCCCAAAGGTTGAAAGTTGTCCAGCGAACAATGAAGGCGCCATGCTGGGAATATCGCTACGTGATATGGTGCGTAACGAGGCAATCCGCCGACGCACCAAAATAGTCGATATTGGACACCGGGTGGCTAAGTTCAAGTGGCAGTGGGTCGGGCACTTCAGCCGAAGAGACGACGACCGTTGGAGTGACCGTGTCCGGTGTCCTACACTTCGCGGCCGTGGACAGGAAAACGGAGTCTGGGAAGACCACCCGCCAGGTGGGACGACGAAATCAAGTATGTCGGCGGAAAGCAGTTGTTCCGTTCCGCTGAAGGCCGGGGGGACTGGAGGAAAATTGGAGAGGCTTATGTCCAGCAGTGGATGCATACACGCTGACTGACTGCGGCAGCGGCGCAGCGCTGCTCGTCTAAATAGACTCTGGAGTCTGGCGCACCGTGCCGTGCATTTTCGCTGCCGCTAGCGCGGTATAGAAAGCGGTGACACTAATTTGACCTATACTGTTTGCCTTTATGTATTAGCATTTTTTGTATACTAGCGTTTTTAAACCGCACAGGTGTCGGCGCCTGCGCATGCTAATCTCCGTAAGATGGCGCAAATATTCGCGGCCGCAATTCGTTACGCAAGGAGAGAGAAAAAACATTTTTCGAAAAAAAAAATATATATAACACCAAAATTTTGCATTGTTTTAATTTCCTACAAATATATGTATACCTTACAATATGCACTGACCTTTAATTTGATTCCAAATTGTTAGTTGAACATTGAACATAATATAGTGAAGTTAAGGTTTTTTTTTTTCGATTTCACAAACTCGTGAATGGATAAAAACCTCCAATAATAACACATTCACTTCAGAAATGGTATATTCTTTCGAATTTATACACAAACACAATAAACTACTGATTCAAAACACCAAAAATATTTAATTTTTATATGAGGCGGCGGCGCGGCCTGTTCGCACGCGAAAATGGCGTCCGTCACCAAGTCTCGAAATCAACTGAGAATTCTGTTAGTTTTTTACTCTAGGCGCCAAAGTGAATCAGATCAAGTAGGGCATATATTCACCTTTGTTTATAATGAGTATAATCAGCTTTAAGTTTAATGAGCCTTATCACATATTCAAGAGCGTGTATTTTAATGCTGAAGGGCGGCCGCGCCACCGGGACAAAGTCCTCCCGGCACACACCTGAAGCTCGATTCTGCTATAAGATTAGTGCGTGTGTTATGTTTGTGTTTCGTCAAAACCGCACGTTTCGCCGAAATGCTATTCTACTCGCTAAGTTAGAGCAAACGCGCGTGTTATGTTATGTTATGTTTGTGAAACACTAACACGCCGTCTGCTTCAAAGTAACGATGTGTTTATTTTTGAGGTGATTTCGAATGTTTTGTTTTTAGTTTTGGGTTTAATTTTAAATTGTTGTTTGTGAAAGTTTCGAAAAATGGCAGAAGGCTATCTAGAAATGAGAATGAGGAGACAGGGATCGCCGAGAGAAAACGGAGATACCCGTCAAACCCTCTCGACGTACCGATGAATTTGCTATTTTATTATTTATGATTTATTATTTATTACTTATTACTTGTCACTTGTCACTTGTTATTTATTATTTATTATGTATTATTTATTATTTATTATTGGTTGTTAGTTATTTGTTATTTATTTATTTAAATCCTTTATTTCACATTTTTAAAATGTTATATTAATTTTACATATTTAAACTAAAACTAATAAAAAATACATAAAATGTACAAATTTAATAAAAACGGTAATTATTAATTATTCATGTTTGCCGTTTTGGCTTCTAAATATATTATGTTAACGTACCTACTATTCAGATTATTTCAGTGAAATTATATTAATTGTAATATCACTTACTTTTATGCATATTATATTTTATATTTATGTGCCGGTGCCATAGTGCACCACCCTCGCGGCGCGCGCATGATGATGGTTCATCGACTTAAAGTGCTGCGCGTCGTCGCTCCGCAGTAAGTGGATACGGAGCTCTCCGAGATGGGGGTGGTGGTGGCCTACGTGTCTAGTACCACCACCTATCGCTCGAAGCTAGTCTCGCGTCGTCCCGGAGAGCTCCGTAGCCACGGCCTGCACCCGCCGGCGCGCTTGGGGCTTGTCTCCCGCCGTCGGCGGAATTTTACCGTTTTCTTTTTTTTGTTTTTGTCTGTATTAATTTTGTATGTATTTTTTAAATTGTATAGATAGAATTAATATAGATATGTAAATAGAATAAGAAAACGTGACAATAAAGAAAATTATATAACATTTTGTAAAAATGATTCTTTCTAGCAAATAAATCCCCAACAAAGAGGGATTTGTAAAATGGTATCACATCTATGAGCGTGTCGCCAAGCGACGAAAATCAGTAAACATTTGCACTCAATTTGAACAAAATAAATGTATAACTCGCTTAATTATGAATGTTTGTTACAATAATTAATTCTTGCATATTTTTATGCACCTATTACGCATAATTCATTATTTTTATTGGTAAGTATTTAAAAGAAAAAACTTTAGTCAACATTATTGTCAGAATTTTTCGCGTTAGGCGACGCGATGTCAAACCTTCACCTAAGCTCCGCCTCCTGTTACCATAGACACTAACTAAACGAGTTTTGTAAATAGCAGAATAGCATCATGTGGAAACCACGTCCAAACTTACTCGTGTTATGTTTGACTCAAACACAACACACGAAGTATGTTTGAAAATTGTGCAATTAGCAGAATCGAGCTTCTGAGCGGTTAAGTACATAATGCTCATACTTTGTTCATTATCACTAACACTACACTACTTTCTACTTTCTCTGGGATACAATACAATAATTTGTACTTAACCACAGAGCAAAATAGTACTTAACTATTTAACTACAGTGGAGCCTCGATAATCCGTACTCAGGCTAATCCGAACGGCGCCAAGTGACCCCCTCTGGCCCGCCGCTGGGAGGCAGCAGTGAACTTATGTTTTTCTGTTAGTTGTGAACGAGCTAGTGCGACGTATACTCTGCGCTTCACTCGCGCGCTGTTTCTTGGTTATCGACGTGTCCACTGTCCACTTTACTCTGTGCTGTACTCGCGCTCGTGTTCCGTGTCGTGTTATTGTTGGTTATACGAGTAGACATGATTCATACACCCCGCCAGACTAAAATAGATAATTTATAACGAAGTAACTGTTTTTGTGTATTTTATGATGTACGTTATGATGTCGTGAGTCGGAACAGGGGTAGTTTTTTGGTAGTTCGGATTATCAAGGTACATAGAATTCTGTAAGTAAACTGTGTGTCAATGTGAGCGTGATGTGAGTAGACTGCATAAAAAAACCCCTACCCTTGAAAAGTCAAAAATATTATAGTTTACTTAAAGGAGTCGGGAGACTGCTAAGTAAATACCCACTCAACTCTTAAGTTTTTATATTTTATTTAATGGACGCCCATGAACATTGCGAGAGTTGCTACATTTTTTTCTTCTTTTTTCTACACTGTGGGTCTAAGAGCAGGGAATTATTTCGGTGTCAGCAAAAAATAAGAACACTGTTTATGAAATCAATTTTATTTTATTTTATAAGTAAGTACCACTTTACTGATGAACAATTTTTCTTAATTATTTTAAGAATATACTAGTGGAATTTTATTGAATTCATACGTTTGCAGTAAACAGAAATGTCTTATACAACAACAGGTGCAAAACCTAATCAGTGCTAATTGGTTTTCAGGCTCACACATACATTTTTCAGAGAAGATTTTCCAAATCCGTCATATAATTATGGTTGACGGTTGTTATAAGGGAACGTACCGTACCCATACAAAGTGACCGATTTTAGGCCACTTGAACCCCCCCCCCCCCCCCCTCATCCCAAGTGACCACGTGCGGTATCTTGACTGCCCCCCCCCCCCCCCCCTCTAGATTGCACGTGGCATTACAGTACTTGCTGTTTTTAAATGTATTTATGTAAGTTAAGCATTAAAGGTTGTATTTACTTTTGAATGTGAATACTTTTTGGTACAAAATTACAAACAGTGCCTGTCTAGTTCTTACGAAATACAGTGCCAGTCCATTGCTTCAGACCGTCGCGTCACTGCGTTTTTTTAGTCTTTTTAAACTATATTTTGAAATAAGACGATGTGACGGCTAATAACCCCCCTTGGTATTTTGACAAACCCCTCCCTCCCCCCAATGTGGTCATGTGGTATGGGTATGTTCCCTAAGCGTTGAATTGAGTGTGATTTTGTATGATAGATAATCCACCGACATTTTTATCTAAGGGGCATTGGTATGACAAAGCTCTTAGTACTGAGGGCGGTCATCACCGGTCGATGACCCACAGAATATTGACTCCAGACTTGCCGAGGTTCACCCTGCCGAGCATGCCGTGGTGCTTCGTCACCACCATGTGCAGGAACAGAAGGATCGTGTGGATCAGGTTGTTCCGACCCTGTTGACAGAAGAGAAATGTTTTTGTTCACAGTAGTAGTCAGTAGTGACGGCCAGTTTACATCTATCACACATTACCTTTACTAGTTAGGGTTAAAAGTAGAGTTTCGTGGAATTAGTTTTTCCAAGCACTGAGAGCTGATTATGCTAATCAAGACCAAGTGACGGCAGACCTTGCGCGGAAGCGGCGAAAAAAAGGCGAAAGGCAGCAGCTGCGTATCGAGGTACGTCGCCAGTAGGTGCATCACCAGCTGTAGAGAAGTGAAGTGTTGCGCGAGTACCTTGGCGACCTCGATGGCCTCCTCGCCGTGGAGCAGCACGAAGTGCGGCGGCCGCAGCTGCGCCTGGTGTACGGCGAGCGTGCCGGCAGCGCGCGGCGGCTTGCCCGGCGCGCGGCTGTAGTGCTGCGAGCTGAACGGCTTGCCGTCCGGATTCTGCGTCACGGGCAGCAGCTGCGTGTCGAGGTACGTCGCCAGTAGGTGCATCACCAGCTGTAGAGATCAGCGTTCATTAAGCTTTTTAAACAACTTCAAAAAAAGGAGGTGGTTTTCATTTCGACTGTAATTTTTTTTAATGTTTGTTACCTCTGAACTTTCGACTGGGTGAACCGATTTTGATGATTCTTTTTTTAATTGAAAGCTGGTGCTTCCCGCGTGGTACCATTTCAATTTGGTCAAAATCGGATTAGAAAGCGAGGCCGAGTACATTAATAGTAAAAAATTACTAGAAAAAAACTGTGGAATAAAAAACTATTTAAAAAAATATAAAAACCACCTCAAAAATGTATGAAATAAAAAAAAATCTAACCCTAGAGTTGAAGGCGGTGCTAAAGCAAGCAAAAATTATGCATGAAAGAAAACATGAGTGGATATCCTTTGTGATTTGTGTAGCCCTCTTTAGCACCGCCTTCAACTCTAGGGTTTGATTTTTTTTTATTCCATACATTTTTTAAGGCCGTTTTTATATTTTTTTTAATATTTTTTTTTTTATGTAAACTGGTGTATACTTTTTAATTTTTTTTTTATGGAAACTGACACGGTTGGCTATATCACCTACAATATGCATGATTTCAGCCCATAACACCTTGGTGAACTAGGTGCCATGTCAGTGCTTCCCTTAATTTCATGTCGGCTACACTGAACTGGACGGAAAACACTATTTACATAGCCATTTCGTTCAGTGCGGTGGTACCAACCCGGCCGAGATAAACCTACCACCAAGTAAGGTTAGAAGGGAAGGGACCTACAGTTTAACGTGGAATCCGCACCACGGTCAGCCTCCAACGGTCGAACGGTCACCCATGCAAGTACTGAGTGCTCCCAGGGTTGCTTAATAACAGTAGACCGACCGCACAACTGAGGTTTTTTTTTATGCAAACTGACATGGTTGGCTACATCACCTACAACATCCATGATGTCAGCCCATAACACCTGGTGAACTTGGTGCCACGTCAGCGCATACCTTCGGTCGTGCCGGCTACGCTGAACTGGACCGAAAACACAAACTATTTACATAGCCGTTTCGACCGACCTTTCATTCAGTGCGGTGGTACCAACCCGGGCGGGTTAAACCCAACCACCTAGTAATATACGAAGGGAGTCATATCCCTTAGTCGCCTTTTACGACATACACGGGGCATGCAGTGGGGCTATTCTTTTAAAGTACCGGCCCTACACGCTACCGAGGCAGACAGAATTACTATTTTATTTACTATCTGTTCTATAGCCATTTTTAGATGCGCCAGAGAAAGTCAAGTGTGGCCTCGAAGATGAGCATTTTGGTTCCACATCAGCTCACTGCGACCGGTAGTCGCGGTTCCTGTACAAGACCAGCCTGTTCGTTGTTCAGTTTGTTCTAAGCTGACCTCAGAGTCTGTGGGCAGCGTCTCGTCCCAGCTCTTGTCCTTGAAGCTTCCTCCACCGTTCCACTTGTACGCGCTCATCACGCCCCCATTTGCCAGTTCTGTTAACAATTCAATTATATGAACTGAGTCGTATAGTTCCAGAACCCGCCAAATCCATCTCTAAGAAAATTAGTTATAAACTGTTTCGAATACAGTATTAAATTTGCCGCTTATCTGTTAAGACATCATGTTCCTAACACAGTTCAATCCAGAGTGAATCGCAAAGAAAAATTAACATGAATTCCAGCTCCCTTGTAATTTGTATGGGCGGCTATTTATCGAGGTATAGTTTTTTCGTCTTACTGTAAAATCGTCCGAAACGGAGTTGGCGGGTTCTGGAACTATACAACTCAAATAACATATAAAAAACCCAGACCCTTAAAAACTCAAAAATAATTTCTGTTTACTTAAAGGAGTCGGGGGACCGCTAAGTAAATTCCTGCTATGAGTTTTTATATTTGATTTACTTAGCGGTTCTCCGACTAATTTTAGTAAGTAAACGGAAATTATTTATGACATTTTCAGGGTCGGAGAAAAATAACTAAATTAACTATAAAAAATCTAACTGTAAAAAGAATTGTAAATCTGTTATATGTGTGACTAGACTGGCAAAGGATTTGTTGAGTAAACATATGGAGAAGGTGGACAGGAAAACGGAGTGTGGGTGGGCCGCCCTACCACACGCTGTATCCCGACAATCGGGGTACGCAGAGTAATCGGTGTTGTGCTGCAAGAACTCTGATAAATTACAGCACAACACCGACCACCATATTTAGCAAAGTATTACAACAATATAATTGAGGAAGCGTCGAACAAAACCGGACATGTCCACCCATATATTTTTTGTTTTTTTTTTTTTGCTTCTCTGAGCTCATATCTATGTCGTCCCTGAAGTATTTTCATTCAAAACCGCTTCTAAGCTATACAAAATAATTCTCAAAGTTGCATTTTCAGTCAAAAACGGACTTGTCCCATTAAAATTTTAAGAAATTATGATTGCACTTTCATTTTCAATTAAAACCGGATGAAACTAATACAATTATTTTTCGTGTGATATGTTTTCAAATAAAACTGTACTTGTCCAATAAAATAATTTTTTTTTAACGGGTATATTATTACTATTTATTATGAATTTATGTTGTTTTTCAAGCCTTTTCAAACAAAACCGGAGTTGTCCATTTTTAAATAAAAAAAAAAGGCAACCAGTCAGTGTTCTGATAAAATAATCGACGGTTACACGTTTGTATTTTGATGAAGCTTTTGCGTACAAAAATTTAGAGCTATAGCTAGCCCCTATTTGCTTCATCTAGCGTTTGAGCTCTCCTGTAAAATTATATTTGTGGGACAAGTCCGCTTTTGTTCCCCGTCTCCTCAACTATTGCGGAGTGCGGCGCAGTGGTATACCTCTGATCCTCTGCACAAGGTACTCCTGGTTGTTGTCCAGCTCGAGGAACGGCACGAGCGCCGCGAGGTTCGGCACGTGTCGCCCCGCGTGCGCCCCGCCCGCCGTCTTGCGCAGCCGCTCCAGCCCCACCAGCCCTATCTGCGGATATAGCAACTTATTCACTCCGTGTGTTGCAAACCTGTTGCGTCGTTTACCTCACCAGAGAGCGTTTCAACTAAAAGTTCCCTTCGCCGTTATGTTGGCTCCACTTTCTATCTGTCAAAACAGCGTTGAGGGTTGTTATGTGTAAAGGTTTATCCGTAATTATTGGTATTTACCGTATTTATTATACGGTAAATACCGATTACATTATTAGATAATATAATCTTCATAACCTGGCAACACGAATTTAAGCACTGACAGTGACACTGACAGTGGAGTCAACATAACGGCGAAGGGAACTTTTAGTTGAAACGCTCTCTACATTGGATATAAGTAACATCAAACTAACTCGACAGCTGTCAACAAGACGAATAACATAACCTTCCAATTCATTTGTGATTGAACGCACCAAAGGTAAACTCGAGTTTAGTTAAATTTGTACTATTATGTAATGGTGCAAGACGAGATATACCAATAACTTGGCATTTTTAGGGTATCTTTGGTGGAGGGCGCGGGATGCGACGGCGGGGAGAGCGCCTGCAGACCGCGTGATTGGTTGACCAGTCGCCCGCCGAACCGCGCGCACGCTCCGTTTGCTCCCAAATACACTTTCGTATCTGCGCAAACTGGTCCAAGTTAGATGCCGTCTGGTATACTATGTAGCAAGTTATGGATTTAAACTCAGTTCAACTAAATTTGAGTTTAGCGATTTAAACGTGACTTTGGTGCAATTAGACCTTACCTTAAGATATTCAAACATCAGAGAGAGACAAATATTGTTTATTGTTGTTTATTTGTTTATTTAGCATCTATTGGCAGTACACTGCGCTCAGATTTGTCATATTTACATTGTAACATTCCGCCAGTTCGATTATCACAGCGTAGAAGAACTGACAAGAAACTTCACTGGAAATTTTTTCAATGTACACTTAGTCTATTTTACAAAAATGTTTGCCACTGTCTAGACACGCATGTGCTGATTTATGACAGCTATGCAGCAATTCATGATAAAGTGAAAACGGTATGTGTGAAAATAATATGTGTTTATTGCAATGCCACTCCTGCTGACATTGGACGGCCACGTCCAGTGCACTAACCTTGACATCGGAGAGTCCGTGTTTGTGCAGAGCCTCGTCGATACTTGTTATTTCCTTCACTATCCGCTCCAGGATTGTTGCGCTCAGCCACTGAAAGTAACATGTGTCCATCAGTTAAAATCTACCGATACACGCGCGAATAAGTTCGCGTACTTGTGGCTCTACATGCTTTTCCGCTTGTGTGGCATCAGGAGAGGAAGCTAGCTTAAAACCCGCGCCAGTAAGTTTGTGAATATCAAATTTGCTTTAAATTTTACTTGCAGCTCGCCGCGGCTCGAAAGCGTGTGCTGGCACGTCGAGCCGCGAGCCGCTACTTTGTTTAAGTCTGTCGACTTTAAGTTCGTACGTGTATCACTTGCTTAAAGCAGGTTTGCATTGAGTAAGTTACTCGGTACTGCTAACGTGTAAACTATTGTGAAGTTAGATAGATGAAAATAAATAGAAAAAAAAAATGCATCCCGACCAGGATTCGAACTTGGAACACTGGCATGACCCGCCAACGCGTTAACAATTTCGCCACCGGATCGATGATGTATTCTCTCAAAATTTCGAACAGTTGCATCTTCCACACTGTAACGCAAGCTGCTGCATTTATAAGATTCAAATGGAATTGCGCAATTTGGCAGATGTGTCAGCATGTAGGGGAGAGATGCAGTGGGCCTATTCTTTAACGATATGATAACCCAAAGGTTGGCTGGAGGAGAATGCCAATGGCCAACGTACCTTTTGAAAAAAAAATTCTAAATATATTTTGATTTGATTTCATTCTTCAGAAGTACCGGGCCACACACATTACTAGTCTCTCTGGTCCAACAACATACAAAACAGCATAGACAGGACAACTGCATCTCTCCCCGTGTATGTCTTAAAAGGCGACTAAGGGATATGACTCCCTTCTTATATTACTAGGTGGTAGGGTTTAACCCGCCCGGATCGGTACCACCGCACTGAATGAAACGCCGGTCGAAACGGCTATGCAAATAGTTTGTGTTTTCCGTCCAGTTCAGTGTAGCCGGCACGACCGAAGGGAAGCACTGACGTGGCACCAAGTTCACCCGGTATTATGGGCTGACATCACGGATGTTGTTGGTGATGTAGCCAGCCGTGTCAGTTTCCATAAAAAAAAAAAACAAAAACAAAAAAACACAGACAAGCCTCAGGTTGAGGTTCCACTGCGTGAGATGCTGCGGGTCCAGGTGGAGACGCCACCACACGTGCGGTGAGCTCAGCCCCGAGCCGCCAGAGCCCCCGTCCTCCGCCGCGCTCATCGCTGCAAACATTTACATTCTAAACATATTCCGGCGTCAATACGCTAATCTATTGACATGGGACCTCACTGAATTTGGCTATGTCGATTGCACTATGATGAGTCAATTCAATTCAATTTATTATCTTTAGGTAACAAGTTACACTTACGTTTGTCAAAATATACAATACAATAAGGTACTTAAATTTTTATACTCTATGGTTCTATCAATCAACTAAACCGGGTACATTGAAACTATCCGCTCTTCGAAAAAAAAAACAATCATTGTCTTTTAGTAGATGTATCTATCAATAGAGAGATAATTTTTACATACATACATACATACAAAGCGTCACACCACCTGTTTCCCGGTGGGGTAGGCAGAGACAACGGATCTCCAAGTGCCACGATCCTGACACACCTCTGCCGCCTCTTCCACTCTCATAATGTTCTTCAGGCATGCTCATCGGTTACGGGTACTATGCACTTGACCCTTTTTGAGCACACGCCCGGTCTGGTCCAGGTCTTCCCGACTCTTCCACTCACAATATTTCATTGAGACATAATATGCATATTCAGTATGGTTTGTCATAATTTTTTTTGCCATGTCCCGTTCAGCAAGGCAAGGAAGAACCGGGTAAGAAACCTTATAGATCTTATTTTTTAATATAACTTATATACTAAGTTTTAATTATGTTAACCCTTTCGGCGCCAGGACCGCTAGGACCCAGTCATGCGCCCAGGCCAAGGGTTTACGAAACTTCCACCGTACTACTACTACAAATTAAACCTATTTATATGAAAGAACTTTTCTAAATCACATATGTGTGCGCCGAAAGGGTTAAATGTAACATACTATGACTAAGTAAAGATAGTAAAATACAATCAACCACTTAAAATTGACAAGTACAGTAGGCGCTCGGTAATCCGGCGCTCGACAGTCCGGCACGCCCAGTAGTCCCGCATTTTTAGCCTCAGCTGACCCGCTCTATAATCCGGCACTACTTAACTATTACTGTTTAACTATTTACACTATTTTAAACATTTTAAACACGGGAACAGAACCAACTTTTGTCACTTCCAGATGCCAGACAGTCATAGATGTCACACTAGCCTCAAACGAGACTACTGAGCACATCTGTGGCTGGCACGTGTCAGAAGATGCATCCTGCTCGGACCATAGATGGATCTGTTTCGAATTACATGTGAGCTTTCAGGGACCAGCACCAAGGAGGTTCCCAAGGAAAACGGACAAAGCCAAATTCCTTGGCGGTGTACGAGACAGATTAGGTGATGGTGAAGCACCAGGGCCCATAGCAACGACAGATGAGATAGAATCGTGGGTAAATACCATCACTTCTACGCTCATCGAGAACTACCACCTATCCTGCCCGCTAAGGGAATGCTCCAGCACCACCGGCAAAAGCAAAAGTTGGTGGAGCCCTAAGCTGGAGCAACTCAAAAGGAAGGTAAGAAAACTCTTTAATAGGGCAAGAAACACACGAACGGATACAGATTGGGAGCGCTATAAGGCGGCACAGTCGGAGTACAACAAGGACATCAGGGCGCACAAAAGACGGTCGTGGAGAGGCTTCTGTGAAGGTATAAAAAGAACAAGTGAGGCAGCCAGAATCAAGAAGTTACTCTCTAACGACCGAAGGGGAACCCTGGGAAACCTGAGGAAGTCAGACGGGACATACACACAGGACGACTCGGAAACATGCGAGGTATTACTGGTAACCCACTTCCCAGGACTGCATCTTAGTCAGGACACGGAATGGGTGGATCCGGAACACAATGCCCCCACAGCACCAGAATGGACATCAGCCGAAAGAATAGTCACCGACAACAAGGTGAGATGGGCTGTAAACAGTTTCCAGACCTTCAAGGCAGCAGGCCTCGACGAGATCTTCCCGGGACTCATGCAGTGGACCATAGACATCACAACACCTATACTAGTCGACATATTTAGGGCGTGTCTTGCGCACAAATATGTCCCCAGACCATGGAGAGAGGTAAAAGTAGTGTTCCTTCCAAAACCAGGTAGGGACGACTACACGCTGGCAAAATCGTATAGACCGATCAGCCTGACCTCCTTTCTCCTTAAAACCCTGGAAAGGCTCTGCGACAGGGAAATCAGAGACATAACCATAGTCAGAAATCCCCTTCACGCTAACCAGCATGCCTACACTCCAGGAAAATCAACAGAATCTGCACTTCACTGCGTGGTATCAAAGATAGAAAGTGCCATAAGCAATAAAAACTCAACCCTAGGAACCTTCATTGACATAGAAGGTGCCTTTGACAGAACTACCTTCATCAGTATTAGAGCAGCCCTAGCTAGATTTGAAGTCGATCCAACAATTACAGACTGGATCGATAACATGCTCAAGCTTAGGGCAGTCCAATTTACCATTAACAACACAACGAGGGGGGTGGTAGCTAGGGGCTGCCCCCAAGGCGGCGTACTGTCGCCCCTACTCTGGAACTTAGTAGTTGATGATCTCATTAGGCAACTGAACGAGAAAGGCTACTACACGATAGGATACGCAGACGACCTGGCAATCCTAATAAATGGATTATTTGAGGGAACCCTGTGCAACATGACTCAGGGCGCCCTCAGGATCGTCGAAAAATGGTGTGAGGACTATTCACTTAATGTTAACCCCAGCAAAACAGAGATGGTCCTTTTCACCAACAGAAGGAGACTGGGCGCTATGCAGCTTCCCAGACTCTTCAACACACAACTGACTCTATCGCCAGAGGTAAAGTATCTAGGTGTAATCCTAGACTCCAAACTCAACTGGTCGAAACATCTGGAATACAAGATAAAGAAGGCAAGCATATCCTTCTGGCAATGCCAGAGGCTCATGGGTAAATCATGGGGTCTCCGGCCAAAGATTTCTCTCTGGTTATATACAGCAGTCATCAGACCTACGGTAACATATGGTGCAGTAGTCTGGTGGCCCAGGACAAAGCTGAGCACAGGAGTCGAGAAGCTACAGCGACTCCAAAGACTGGCGTGCGTGGCAACAACAGGATGCATGCGCACAACACCGACTACAGCTATGGAGGTAATACTATCTTTAGTACCGCTAGACCTGTACGTACAACAGGAGGCTGCGTCTGCGGCGGTGAGACTCAGAACTCTGGGACTCTGGCACAATAACGCCACACTGCCACACACAAAGCTTCTTCAGAAGGTAACAGCGGAGATACCGCTACTGGCAGCCTGCTGTGACCGTATACCCAAACTGTACGTATTTGAGAGATCATACACCATCAACCTGGCCGGAGAGGCCAAAGACCAATCAGAGGAGCTACGCATATATACCGATGGCTCCAAGACGAAGACAGGTACAGGCGCTGCAGCGCACTCCCTGGACCTAAACATCAACAGGTACACTTACCTCGGACAACACAACTCAATATTCCAGGCAGAATGTGTCGGGATCATTGAAGCAGCTACAATAGTGGCCCAGCGCAATATGGAGGGACACAGCATCAAGATACTGTCGGACAGCGCCTCAGTACTAGCGGCGCTGAACGGCAGTATAATGAGCTCAGGACTAATCCGTCAATGTCACCTCGCGCTGGAGGCCATTGCTACAAGAAACAAGGTAACGCTACAGTGGATAAAGGGACACAGTGGATCCCGGGGGAACGATGCTGCTGATGAACTCGCGAAGAGGGGATCCAGCAGCAAACCTGAAGGACCCGAACCTCTAGTACCACTACCACACAACCAACTGAAAAGTTGGATACACAAACGTACGTATAAACTACACATAGACAGATGGGCAGCGGGCAGTGACTGCAGACAGGCAAGGGAGGCAATGGCGAAGCCGGACCCCCATCTCGCCAAGACGCTGCTCCGTATCCATAGATCAAAACTACGCATAGTGATAGGTATTCTTACTGGTCACTGTACACTTAACAGACACCTCTATGTAATAGGAGTAACGGACAGTCCACTGTGCAGAGCATGCCTGCAGGCGGACGAGACACCCACCCACGTGCTACTGGAGTGCGAGGAGTTGGCAGACATAAGGGCGAAGGAGCTGGGAGGCCCTACTACACTTCAAGAGGCGTGCCAAGACCCAAGGAGAGTGTGCCGCCTCCTGGAAGAACTCGGCTGGTTGGAGTAAGGCCGTGGGACGCGCAAAAGGCCTGCACAGGAGCGGGCTTAGGCGCGGAAAACGAGTCCTAACAACAACAACAACAACAACAATCCGGCACTACTGCCGGATTATAGAGCGGGGGGATTCGGGTGAGCGTAGCCAAATTTGCTCTCGCGCTCAGTCCGGCCCCGACCTTGACAGCGAAACTACGCGTCTGTTTTTTTTTTTTTGTTGAATTACGCAGTGTGCCACATATGTACGTACATACATAAATGCTTTATATCCCATACAAATCCAATAATCCGGCAGTTCCAGCAATCCGGCACAGGCGAAAAAATTTGGGTGCCGGATTACCGAGCGCCTACTGTATGATGTTGGGGTTGACATCACAGATATAGAACCCGTAAGTAGCGGGTGGATTTAGTCATCAGTTTACAGACGGATGGGATGAACTTTGTATGTGCTATACATTCTGCACTGGCTGATCCACTCTCCGCGCACTGTCAAGAAGTTATAAAATTCTTTAAAAGTTCTCTCACTTTGAGGGATGTTTAATTAATTTCTGAACTCTATCAACTTGAAAGTCACCATGGGGCTGACATTTCCGAATACGGCTGAAGCCCTAAACTTAAATTAAGATAATAAAACAAAAAAAAGTAGCGGGTGCTAGCGAGGTTGAATGGTAGTCACCAGTATTGAGCGGGGCGAGCTGGTACTGCGAGCGCATGCGGGACGCGAGCTCCGGCACTGGTGGCCAGAGAGTTCCGTCCGCGTTGCCGCTGAGCGACGACATCGCCTCCTTCGCCTCGAACTTTCTGCGGTTACGTTAGTTGCTTTTATATTATATTATTTTCTTTATTTCACGTTTTTACAATACATATTTTTTTATATTAATTTTACATATGTTTTACTAAAAGTAAAATATATGTAAAATCAGAGATCTCAAGATCTCAGCACAGAGTGAAATGTTTGAGAATATTAACCCGTTCACTGTGGAGCGGTCGATATCGACCGCTAGAGCACTATGTACCGTCAACTATGAAGCGGTCGATATCGACCGCCGCGTTGTCAGCGAGCTCCAAACCGCTGCATGGGCCGAACAAAAGAATTTTTTTTCGTTCTATCTCACTTAGGAGTGTTTATTTGATAGAGACAAAGTATAAAGTACAATTATTTAGCTACACATCGGTACCACTAACTTGATATGCCCCGAGACGACAAATAAGGAAAAAAAATTTTTAGTCTCTCGCCTTTTGTCAGTGCGTGTTGTATGTGCGAGTCCTCTTTTGTTTTTGCAATTTCAAAGCTAATTTGATTATGTATGGATAAAAATGGGCTCAAATATGAAAGTTTAGTTCTATGCGAAGAGAAATATAGTGTTTTCTTTGCACTAAGCATTTTACATAACCTCGAATATTTTCCACTCAGTATCGTTATTTATTTCTAGTAATTAATTCTTGTCTAAAATTCGTGTTTTTGAGTGTAGAAACTGTCTCAAGATAAGTACATAAAATTATCTATCCAACCATGTGCTTTCCATATACCTAACTCACATATTTACGTAATAAAATTCGCCAAAATGTTGGAATGGCTTGTGAGTGCGAAAATGTTGTTTTTGACCAAAATGTTGTGCGAACTAAAGATTTCATTGTGTGCGACACCGGAGCTACTGATACACCAGAAAGGTTTGTTAGATTTTAGATGTATTACTTTTTATAATAAAAATACTATTTGACCGATTTGCAGTTGTGATAAATTTATAAAAATAAAAAATCAGAGAGAGGTTGCGATTTTCACATAGAACAACTTACAAACTTACTTTTGTCACCTAGAATATGTAATATATATAAAAAAAAAATTCCATTTATAGCTAGAATATTTATCTGTAAATACAATCCATTCGTTAGTTCATCAAGTTTCATGGAAAAGTCTTCCAAAATGATTTTTTTTCTAGAGTAATGTGATACTTACCTTCACACCTACACCAGGTGTGAAGGCCACCTGGTGTAGGTGAAGGAATCGTTTCAAAATTTTTGCTCCCAAAATGGAAGGGTTTAAGCATGTAATTTTTCTATAGTTTTCATACTAATAAACCTTTATATTTATATTAGAAGTTTATTTCTTCCAGTTATTGTTGTATGTTGTGTGTTAATCGCAAAAATTAAAACACTTTTTGCCCGTCTGACCCTTGTGAAAAAAATCCTGGATCCGCCCTTGCCCGCCGTCCCTCACCTCAAGTAATCATCCAAGCTCTGTCTATCCGCGATAAATTCCTCCTCTGTGGAGAAGTTGAACGAGGCGGAGGTGTTGTGCTGCGACGTCGGCGAGCCTCGCTGGTGGAACGTCGCAGAGTTGGACGCGGCAGACTGCCGGCTGGCGTTGGGAGACGAACCCGTCATCCAGCTGCGCGTGGAGATGTTGAACGACTCCGATTGGTCGAGAATGGGGGACGGAGAGCGGTGGTCTGGTGATGTCTGTTTGTAGTCTGAAACAATTTGTTTCTTGAATTGTATACAATGTGTCACAAAACTCAACGTCAAGCGGGAACCAGGGAGTAGGCCAGTTTATGACTACCCAGGGAAAAATAAGAAAAAAAAATCGGAGTCATTTGAGTTGTCTAGTTGCAAAACCCGACATAACAGTTTTGGCAAAATGTTCAGAAACGAGAAAAACATTTTTATTTACTTACATCCACTATATTATCGAATCTCAAACATCCAAAGGTTGACTGTAAGAAATCTCTGTAAGGGATAAGTCCGCCTTTGCCTTATGTAAATTTTCTAATGTATTTGTTATTGTTTAATGTTTACGTTGGAGCAATAAAGAATTTTCTATCTATCTATCTATCTAGACATTTCCCAGATCATTTGGAGTAAGAATAGATTTAATAATTTTCAAGAATAGAAGAATAGATGGCATTTTTCTCTGAGGTTTTTTTTATGAAAACTGACACGGTTGGTTACATCACCTTCAACATCCGTGATGTCAGACCATAACACCTTGGTGAACTAGGTGCAATGTCAGTGCGCATACCTTTGCTGGTGCCGGCTACACTGAACTGGATGGAAAACTATTTACATAGCCATCATACACATTGGAGTATCAGGCACCGTCAAATGGAAATCAATAGTACATCAGTTAATACCGGCAAAACAACAACTCACCATCATCATATCCAAGAAGTTTCTGTACTGGCAACGGGGACATCGTCAGACCCAAGTAGGTGTACCGGACAGTGTGGTACAACGCGCCCAGTCCAAACACGGTAACAAGCCCATACTCCACAAAGTGGTAGTAAGTCTGGTGGTGAGGGCACATACACCATCTGCAAAAAAATTTGTGTTTATCATTGTCGTAAAAATAAAATAATAAAATTTACATATTGTTTATTCATCATCTCAATGCAGTACGCTGTGCCCGGAACTGAGAACTGAGGCAGAAGCTATTGAGAGACTTAAGAACTGACAGACTGAGCTTGTTTTTTTAAAGTACATGAAGCTTTGGGACGAGCTCAAGGGGAAAAGTTTGAGTCCATACTAAGTTTTTTTGTAAAGTCACAGGCACTGATTTGATAGATTAAAATATCAATATAGGTAGTTACTATGGGGCTGGCATAGCCAAAAATAGCTGAAGCCTTAAACATAATAAAGATTTAAAAAAAAAGGCTGTATGCTGCGCTCAGATTTGTCATATTTTACATTGTAACATTCGGCCAGTTGGATTATCACAGCGAAGAAGAACTGGCAAGAAACTTCACTGGAATTTTTTTTAATGTTCACTTCTTTTAGTCGCATCTGCTATCACCAACTACAGATATTCTATCTCACGAAGTCTGTTTGGCTATGAATGTTGTCAGGTGTGCACATGCACATTGTTTTAGTGTGCGTAATAGGGTTTTCGCGTACCCTGTGTTTTTTTCATACCCGGGTATCGGGTATTTTTTTAATATATACCCGGGTACCCGGGTATTACAATATGTATAGCTATATTCGAGAAAAAACTGTTGAAAGAAGAGGATCTAACGCTGAAAATGATCAAAAAATGATACCCGCGGTCCCGGGTATTCTGGGAATTTTTACCCGGGTACGAAATCGCCTGTAAACCCGGGTATACCCGGTCCCGGGTACCCGGGTAGAAAACCCTAGTGCGTAACCTCGAGAGCGCTCAGTCACGATCGCGACGCGGTCTACCCACACAACACACACATCACTATTACAACCAAAGCCAAACGGACTTCGTGAGATAGAACATCTGTATCTCTAATTACTCCATTATTCATCATCCACAGACAGCACAATTCATTATGTTTTATGTCTATATTATTAATATGTATTACAATACAGACGTAGGTGGGACGCCCCCCGGCTAGGTGGACAGATGAGCTAAAAATGGTAGCCGGGAGTGGATGGATGAGAAGAGCGGAAGACCGCGTGTGGTGGCGTGCCTTGGGAGAGGCCTATGTCCAGCAGTGGACCGAGACAGGCTGATGATGATGATGATGATAGACGTTAAATGATATAAAACTAAGTACAACTTAAGGTAAGCGTCCATTATCGGCCGATTGGGGCGGATCGGGGCATGCTGCGTCCACCTTTTTTTTTAATGGAAACTGACACGGTTGGCTACATCACCGCTAGTTGGCGTCCATCTAAATGGGGCACGA
Source organism: Nematopogon swammerdamellus (assembly GCA_946902875.1). Lineage (NCBI taxonomy): Eukaryota > Metazoa > Arthropoda > Insecta > Lepidoptera > Adelidae > Nematopogon > Nematopogon swammerdamellus. The sequence continues at coordinate 18,181,750 of OX336350.1, forward strand.
CATATTGTCTGGGCACATTCCATACGCGGCAGAAAGAAGATGTGAGTGAAACAGTCACACAGAGATAGATATTTAAAATTTTTGTCAGTGCGCTTTCCTTAGGCCTTCGGCGACCAGCCTCAGCCGCTCCGGTTCACACGGGTGCCTGCGCTTTGTTACGGCGGACGGGGGCTGCACTCACTCCGCGCCTCCGGCTAATAAAAACACTCTAGGGAGTGGCCATGTCAGACCAGTAGCCAGACAGGGCGTCATGATTTTTTGTTATTAAATATCCAATGGTGAATAAGTTGAATCAGCTCATCTCATTTTGCTTACTTTTATCAAATTCATTATTTATTGCTTTACTGAAATTACCATGAATACGGTAAATCTTCATGATTATGGCAACACTCAATTCAATCCAAGAAAGCTATGAGAGTGTATGTGTGAAAATGAAAATGATCTCACTGGCAAGCCACGCAGCGTGACAATTTATATACTCCATGAATATTAAAAAAAAAAAATTATCATGAAATACTAACTTCGTAAAAGTACTAATCGTAAAAGCCTAAACTACACACCTATCATACCAGTTAATTGAAAGAAAATTGTTCATTTTGGAAACCCCAACCAAGAGTCGAAAGTTCAACTTACAAGTCATAGCTGAAGACAGCGAAAAGTACAACGTCCAGAAGGCCCCACTTAAACGAAGCGCTCATTTTCCGCGCCGCTAGGTTCATCTCAATAGTGCGACGCAGCGCCGGGGACTGTCCGGGCCACGGGCGGCTCGGGCTAGACCTGTGTGACAGCCATATTTTATACAAAGAAAAACGAAATGTTATGTCACTGTCATTAGTCATTACCTCTTGTTTTTAATTTATTTTTTTCTCCTTTTTTTTAATACGACTTTAGCCGCCTTATAATAATTTTATTTTTTTGGCAATCGTCTTTTTAAGGTATTTTGGCCAGTGTCATGTAAGTGAGGATACATTGTCTTATGCGGTCAATTATGGGGAAAAAAATTCTAACTGAACACATGAGTCTTGACAACAAACAAAAAACATATACATACACATATCTTGGATATTTCAGAACCGGGAAATTTTATGAATCTATTGAAAAAATGTCGGGGGGGGGGGGGGGGGGGATTTGAATAGCGGGGGTTAGATCGAATATTGCTGGTATGCTTATTGTGTAGGCCGAGTTGAAAGATCAATTATAGTGAAAGAATTGTTTGCCGGAAATGCGTAGTTTCGGAGAAAAAAAAATGTTTCCCATGCAAAATTAATTTTCCATACAAAATAATTCCAAAACATTGGTTTTGAATATAAATGTATGTAAAAACTAGGGAAGTGGTATGGGTGAATGTTATGGTGATTTAAAAAAAAAATTGCCAGGGTTGCATGCAACCCATCTTCTATAAATTAACCCTAACCTAATGTTGAGGCGGTGCATGTCGTTTTTGCATAAATTCCTATTCAAAATAAATGTTATGGTGCATTTAAAAAAGAAACAAAAAATGAGAAAAGTTTTTTTTTGTATGAAAATAATTTTTTTCAATATTTTTTTCTCCGAAACTACGCATTTCCGGCAAACAATTCTTTCACTATAATTCATCTTTTAACTAGGCCTACACAATAAGCATACCAGCAATGTTCAATCTAATCCCCGCTAATCAAATATTCACCCAAAATCTCCAAACATCTAAACGAGTGAGGGCTAAAGATGCTTTAAAACATTTTTGTCAATATTTTGCATTTATTCATCAGTTCACCTAATGCAAAAAAATTATTTCATCTGCCCGTCTTTACATCTTTGAATCATTTCTGTAATTATTATTATTATGTTCACACTCCAATTATTTAGCGTGAAATTTATATTCTTGAATGCTGTATTATGGTTTTTTTCGCAATATGTGGGCGCTTTTGTGATTGGAGTCAAGATTAATTTTATACTTAATTATCAGTTATTTATGCAGAAAAGCCTAGATATTGGGAGCATCTATTCTTTACAACCTGCAAAAGCAAAGTGAGTGAATCGATCTAACCAAATCATTCGCAAGGGAAGGAAAATCATACATGTGAAAACATTACTTACATTTTGAAGTTGAATTTAAAAAATGTTATGATAAATTTACAGCCATCGATGCTGAGGTGCTGTGCTCCGTGCGTTCAGCTTTTATCGTTGCGTTGTTTCCATCCAGGTTCGCGGCATTGGCTTCGGCTTGGCCTTCAAACAAAACCAAAAACATAACCTAAAAAATAAACTGACAGTTAGGGTTAGGGCCCCGGCACACGACCGATTCTTATCCAACTATCTAATTTATCTGTGAGTGATCCAACTAAACTGTTTACTCTTTAGTTGTTTGTTGTAATAATCGAAAAATTTCTAAAATACATGCAAAATTAGAGGATGCGCATACGACGCCAAATTAACTGTTTAGTTGGCACCGACTGGCCCTTTTACACGTGTTTAGTAATCCCGCGAGTACTTGCACTTAGTACTAAAAACGACATGTGTAAACAGTCGATTTAGTACTAAAGCGAGTAAATTTGCGAGTAAAATTGCGAGTAGAGTGAATAGGAAGCCGTTCTATTTACTAAACCCGAATGGGTTCCCCCACCACTCATGCTACTCACTCGCCGCATCACTCGGCCTGTGTAAACGACCTGCTTAGTGTTTAGTAGCAGTGGAGCGGCGAGTATCTACTAAACTCGTTCGTTTACATGCGTTTAAACATGTAAACAGTCACTATGCGTTTAGTAGTTTAGTTGCTTAGTACTAAACACAAGTACTCGCGCGAGAGCTAAACACGTGTAACAGGGCCATTAATCAAAAGGTTGTACAACTTCCTTCATGAAGTCTAAACACTTAAAGCGTTGCGCACACGGCCGAGGCGCTTTTGCACTTTGATTAGTGCGAGTGATTAGTGTTTATTGCGAGTGATTAGTGATGATTAGTGTTTAATGCAAGTAGTGTCCAATACTGTTTAGCTGTTTCGTTTAGTCTGTCCAAACGTGTAGGGACGCGCGGGACGTGGTTACTCGCAAACAGTTTACTAAACACTAAACACTAATCAATCCTGTCCAAACCATGTGAGTGCTAAACACTAAACACCTCCACTAAGCACTCAACACTCGCACTCGCAAAAAAATAGAACACGCTCCTAATCATTCTACTTCGCTAATCACTAAACACTCGCATTAATCACTAATCAATGTGCAAATGGGCCTGTTGGCATTGGCATGCATGACGGCCGATTTCTGTCCAACCCAACGCAACTGTTTATAAGTTCAGGTGCGCGCACACGGACGATTGTTCGTTCAGGCTTCAGTCGTTCGGTTTGCAGGTAGATGGTATGCTGGCGCGCATATATTAGTACGCAGTACTACAGCAATCAATTAATCACATAGATTGTTGAGGAACAAGTTGGTAAACAGTGCGATATATTCTTTCTTTGTGCCGTATCAAGGTAGCAGCGGTCTCGTGCACTTTAACGTCTGCTCCGGCGCGGCAGCGGGCGGTCGCGCAAATTAATTATGATGAGTTGGTAAACAAATCATAACATCAACATCTTCTTTACTATCATTTTGATTTACGTTTTGTTTATAGACGCCCAGAAATATCAACCTTCCGGTTACAAAATCCAGACGTCTACTAGAGAGCGTTCCAACTAAATCTTCCCTTCGCCGTTATGTTGGCTCCACTGCCAGTGTCACTGTCAGTGCTTAAATTCCTGTTGCCACATTGTGAAGATTATATTACCTAATAATGTAATAGGTATTTACCGTATAATAAATACGGTAAATACTGATAATTACGGGTAAATGTGTACACATAGCAACCCTCAACGCTGTTTTGACAGATAGACAGTGGAGCCAACATAACGGCGAAGGGAAGATTTATATGGAACGCTCTCTACCTGCACTCTTGCGAGTACAGAGATCATGTATGCCAGATCGAGCCCCCATAGCTGTACCGTTTTTTCCGAAATAATCCTATGGGAATACACAGACTGCGACCTTTCCCCAGCCGATCCGAGCCACCACCCGTCCACCCGAAGGAACCCCCGACCGAAGTCGAGAGCCGGGGGTGAAGCCATCACTGCCACTGGGGTCCAACCACAACCTGTGCCCAGGGCCTCAGCGTTTTGTACTAGCCTAAAGGCTTTGGTTTTCACCAGCTATGTATGCGTGGAAGTGTATATGACCACCACCTAATGTGTTACCCGTTCATAACATCAACAGTCGGAGTGGCGGCCGATAAGGCTCAATTCACACTGGGACGGCAGCGGCCGGCAGCGGCAGGCGCGGCAGGCTCGCGTCGCCGCGCGTCGCCGCGCGTGGCCGCCCGCGTGCCTATGCTAAAGTCTCCTCTTGACCAGTCTAGTTTCGGCATTCGGCCAGCGGCGCCGCGCGTCCCCGCGCGTCGTCGCGCGCGGGCGCCCGGCGGCGCCTTGGGCGTGGCCGGCCGACCTTTTCGAACTTTTCAAGTGATATTGGTCTTTTTAAGTATGTAGATAAAGTTTAAAATTATTCCACACCGAAAGTACGCGCCACCCCGCGCCTTTCCGCGCCGCTCCACGCCATCCCGCGCCGCTCCGAGCCGCTTCGCGCCGCTCCGCGCCGCTCCACGGCGTCCCGCGCCGCTCCGCGTCGTACCGCGCCGCGCCGCACCGCGCCGTCCCGCGCCGACCCGCGCCGCATCGCGCCGTCCCGTCCCGCGCCGCCCCGCACCGCGCCGCCGCGCGCTGACCCGCGCCGTCCCGCACCGCCCCGCGCCGACCCGCGCCGTCCCGCGCCGCCCCGCGCCGCTCTACTCCTGACTTTACTGCGAGCGATGCCGCGGGTAAAAGCTAGTTATATATATAAACCTTCCGTGAAAACCGCATGAAAATCCGTTGCGTGGCTTAGGAGTAGGTAGCGGATATACAGACAAAAGCGGAAAGCGTCTTCATTTTTTTGACTAAGTATTGATGATGATAAGTAATCATAATAATAACCGTGCAATATAATGTATTTCTTAGAGAGTGCGCGCACACGACCAACTGTCCAACGACCTTGATTATTAATTGAGTCGGGCATAGTCGTTGAGGTGCGCACACGGACGATTATCCACAATTATTCTCTCTCTTACTCTGCAGGTAGTGCGCGCTCAGGAACAAAGGAGAAGAAAAAGTCGGCGGCGAATTGAGTTGAGTCGGCCAGAGTTGGCTTCCCGTGCCAATTGTTCGACGATAGTTGGGGGGCGTGGTCCCAACTTAAAAATCGGATCTGCTCCAGCGCACCCTCTCTGTAGTTGGGACCGACCGCCGACTTCTTCGCCTACAGCGGGCGTCGTCGGTTTTAGTTGGTCAACTCGTTATCTTCTCCTTTGTTCCTGACTGCGCCGCTACCTGCAGAGTGAGAGGAAAAATAATCGTTCGTGGGCGCACCTCAGTGACCGTTCCAACCATCCAACTCAATTAAATAATCCGGTCGGTTGGACAGTCGGTCGTCTGCGGTAGCCCTTAACTGTTTGGTCCCCACTATTTAAAAAAAGAAGAATAAGATGCTGCACACACACACACACACACACACACACAGGCAGTGCTACTTTTCTCTATCATTTGAATTGTAAAAGACGAAGATAGAACTAGACAGAATCATTGTTACGCAGTCAGTCAGTTTACGCCGGCGCAGTCTGTTTTTTCTTCATTGCTTTTTGATTGTCACTTGTCACTTTTCAGCTTCGGTTGTCGGAAAATTTGTATTTTTTCTCTTTGTGTATTTTGTTCATCCAATTTTCATCTGTACTTACCTGCTTTTCCAACGGTATAAACAAGTAAAGTAGATCAGATTACAAGAACTTTTGTAAAAATACAAAATGACTGAGGAACTCTCTGGCGTGACTGTGGTGATAATCATTGGTGGAGGTGTACTGATGTTCATTATATTGTTCATCTTCGCCAAACGACAGATCATGCGGTTCGCTCTGCGCTCCCGCCGCGGCCCGCATGTTCCTATTGGACACGATGCTAAGAAGGTATGAACGGCACCACTCTGGTTCTCTTTCCAAGTTCATCTTTGAAATTATTACAGAGAACTATACTTGAGGATTAGAGGATTAGAAGACTACTACATTGATCGCAAATTGCTGGTAAGCTTATTGTGTAGACCGAATTGAGAGATGAGTGAAAGAATTATCTGCCGGAAATTTGATAAACATACTTTTCGAAATTTTGTTATTTTTTTAAATGCACCAATACATTTATTTTGAATAGGACTTTATGCAAAAACGACATGCGCCGCCTCAACATTAGGTAGGTTAGCTACGCGACGCATCTTCTATAAATTAACCTGGTTATTTTTTTTTAAACCATTAAAACATTCACCCATACCACTGCCCTTGTTTTTAAATACATTTATAAATATATTTTGCATGAAAAATTAATTTTATATGGGAATTTTTTTTTTACACATTTTCGGCAAACAATTCTTTCACTATAATTCATCTCTTAATTCGGCCTACACAATAAGCATATCAGCAGTTTGCGATCAATGTAGTAGTCTTCTAATCCACACCCAACTATACAGATTCAGTTGCTTATAAAGAACGCTAGCAATATTGTCAGTCAGTCAGTCGGCGTGTATGCGTCCACTGCTGGAAATAGCCTCTCCAATTTTCCTCCAGTCCTCCCAGCCTTCAGCGGTACGGAACCACTGCTTTCCGCCGGCGTACTTAACCCTTTAGCTGCCGCAGTTTTCAACTATTTACAATGCTTACGTCGGTAAACTCCCAGCCCTTTTCGCCGCGCGCAAACACGCGAAATTTTGGCGCTCCCACACAAATTCGAATATCCCGCCTCAATCGATCGATCCATCAATGATTTGTATTCAGTCTGATTTGTACTGAAATTGCGCATTCAGTCATACCGAACACTTCAGGATTCACTTATTTAGAAGCACAGACCGATTTTTTGAACTCCAGGCAAAACAAAACACACTCAACACTACAACCTACAAACTGTAAAATTTATTCCCACAAGTCGCACATCAAAATATAGATATTGAAACGTATTCTAGAATACGGGTACTCGAAATACGGTACAAGATCTGTGTATTCCAGTGTCTGTGGAAATGTCAGTCGTCATGGGAGCCTTTTTTTTTGACATTTTCAAAAAATATTTTCTGTGTGAAGGTTATGTGTTGCCCTTGTCATGTTTGATAATAGTTACTAGTAAATTTAACCAAGAATGTATACCAGTAATCAGTTGTTTGATAGGAAATTGGTAGAATTAGTTATGAATTAAATAGGGAGCCGCGCCGCGCCGAGACCCGGCCGGGTCTTGTGGGAGCCCACTACTTCGCGCCGCGTAAAACCCGGCCGGGTCTTGTGGGAGCCAAGGGGTTAATGTTGTCGACCCACCTGGCGGGTGGTTTTCCCACACTCAGTTTCCTTATCCATGGCAGCCACGGTAAGACACAGTTACTCCAACCGGGTGTAAATATCCGAATGCACGTGGGCGCTGTCGGATTGCACCTCTGTGTTAGTCTGGTGCGAGCCATATGTCGTGCTTCCCATAAAAAAAAAACATGGTCCAAATTGTATAGTTTTTTTGCAGTCGCTGAAGAAAGAGCTAGAGCGTCGCATCGAAGTGATCCCGCGCATCGTGCACGAGCCGCGGCTCATCAGCGAGGAGAGCTCCCGGTACATCCTCACGCCCGGCTCCCAGCTGCCCGCACACTACTACCGCTTCCGAGCAGTCGATGACATTAAGATACTCGGTGAGTAGTCACACTATAAGAAAGAGCTAGAGCGTTGCATCGAAGTGATCCCGCGCATCGTGCACTAGCTGCGGCTCATCAACGAGGAGAGCTCCCGGTACATCCTCACACCCGGCTCCCAGCTGCCCGCACACTACTACCGCTTCCGAGCAGTCGATGACATTAAGATACTCGGTGAGTAGTCGCACTATAAGAAAGAGCTAGAGCGTCGCATCAAAGTGATCCCGCGCATCGTGCACGAGCCGCGGCTCATCAGCGAGGAGAGCTCCAGGTACATGCTCACGCCCGGCTCCCAGCTGCTCGCACACTACTACCGCTTCCGAGCAATCAATGACATTAAGATACTCGGTGAGTAGTCGCACTATAAGAAAGAGCTAGAGCGTCGCATCGAAGTGATCCCGCGCATCGTGCACGTGCTGCGGCTCATCAGCGAGGAGAGCTCCCGGTACATCCTCACGCCCGGCTCCCAGCTGCCCGCACACTACTACCGCTTCCGAGCAGTCGATGACATTAAGATACTCGGTGAGTAGTCACACTATAAGAAAGAGCTAGAGCGTCGCATCGAAGTGATCCCGCGCATCGTGCACGAGCCGCGGCTCATCAGCGAGGAGAGCTCCCGGTACATCCTCACGCCCGGCTCCCAGCTGCCCGCACACTACTACCGCTTCCGAGCGGTCGATGACATTAAGATACTCGGTGAGTAGTCGCACTATAAGAAAGAGCTAGAGCGTCGCATCGAAGTGATCCCGCGCATCGTGCACGAGCTGCGGCTCATCAGCGAGGAGAGCTCCCGGTACATCCTCACGCCCGGCTCCCAGCTGCCCGCACACTACTACCTCTTCCGAGCAGTCGATGACATTAAGATACTCGGTGAGTAGTCGCACTATAAGAAAGAGCTAGAGCGTCGCATCGAAGTGATCCCGCGCATCGTGCACGAGCCGCGGCTCATCAGCGAGGAGAGCTCCCGGTACATCCTCACGCCCGGCTCCCAGCTGCCCGCAAACTACTACCGCTTCCGAGCAGTCGATGACATTAAGATACTCGGTGAGTAGTCGCACTATAAGAAAGAGCTAGAGCGTCGCATCGAAGTGATCCCGCGCATCGTGCACGAGCCGCGGCTCATCAGCGAGGAGAGCTCCCGGTACATCCTCACGCCCGGCTCCCAGCTGCCCGCACTCTACTACCGCTTCCGAGCAGTCGATGGCATTAAGATACTCGGTGAGTAGTCGCACTATAAGAAAGAGCTAGAGCGTCGCATCGAAGTGATCCCGCGCATTGTGCACGAGCCGCGGCTCATCAGCGAGGAGAGCTCCCGGTACATCCTCACGCCCGGCTCCCAGCTGCCCGCACATTACTGCCGCTTCCGAGCAGTCGATGGCATTAAGATACTCGGTGAGTAGTCGCACTATAAGAAAGAGCTAGAGCGTCGCATCGAAGTGATCCCGCGCATCGTGCACGAGCCGCGGCTCATCAGCGAGGAGAGCTCCCGGTACATCCTCACGCCCGGCTCCCAGCTGCCCGCACACTACTACCGCTTCCGAGCAGTCGATGGCATTAAGATACTCGGTGAGTAGTCGCACTATAAGAAAGAGCTAGAGCGTCGCATCGAAGTGATCCCGCGCATCGTGCACGAGCCGCGGCTCATCAGCTAGGAGAGCTCCCGGTACATCCTCACGCCCGGCTCCCAGCTGCCCGCACACTACTGCCGCTTCCGAGCAGTCGATGACATTAAGATACTCGGTGGGTAGTCTATTCCTTGAGTGACGATGATCTTGCTTCAGACTGGGACCATGAATATGAATCTTACTTTCTTCGTGCTCGTCAAAGAAAACATATTTATCATACCCGAATCCGATTTCTCTGATGATGATATGACACACACCATGCTTCATCTACATTTATTTATTTATTTATTTTGGACAGGCAGCCTAGGCTGATACGTCTAAATCCAGTTAAACTATGTTGTTTTGTCATTATCTTGGATCCATCCATATCAAAGGAAAAGAGATCCAAAAAAGACCAGTTCACTTGGAAAAAAAAAAAAACAAAACAAAAAACCCCCAGCCAGGCATCAATACCTATCTTAAATTGGATCATTTTCCCAAATGGAATAAATAAGTTCGACAAATATAAGTATAAGTACCAGAACTGCTCAAAATTCCATTCTTTCACCAATGTTAAACGAAATTGCTTCAAAGATTTCCACAACACATGATTTTATTTTTAATTAAACGCATACGAACGATATATGAATGTGCAGTATTTTTTAAAAAAATGATGGAATTTTTTTTTTTGGAATTTGAACTGATTACATAAACCATTGATTTTATAACCCTGCCCAAAATCAATGACATAAACAAATGAAATAAATTTTCACTTATTAATCTCCTTCGTAATACATGCAATAAGGGGTTAAATGGTTATTGAGAAAATAGCATTCTAGTGGACTGCGGCACAGTGCCCCAGTACGCGGTACGACCGTGTGTTCGCTATGCGTGCAAATGAAATGACTACAGAACCCTCTCTGTGTGTGAACAATGTCCGCACTTAACAGGTTATTCATTATTTATGTATTTATTTATTTTAAACACTGACAGCTTACAGCTGGTGCGTGTATTCTGTTTTTTAATTTATGAGTGCACTTGTATTGTTTTTAAGTATTTTTTGTTTTTTTTTGTCCAATTGGTTTTTTAAAGAATTAACCGAGGGGGCGCTGACGGTGTCCTCAGATAATTTGTTCTAGGCCCTTACGACCCGGTGCGTCAGAAAATACTTCCTGGGGTTGGTTCTATGTGTGGGCCATTTTAGTTTTAATGAATGACCGCGAAGACGTTCTTCAGTGCTCCTTTCGTACATTGACTGTAGCCTTGGTACATCGTAGCATTCTTTTAGGATTTTATAGGTTTCTATAATGTTGCCTCCTTTCCTCAAGAGTTGTTAGTCCCAGTGCCTGTAAGCGATCTTCATATGTTTCATTACTATTTTGTACAGAACCCTAATGTCACGATGAAGGTCGCACAGTCAAATATTGTTCAAATATGAGTAAAAAAAATTATACATTTGGCGTTACAGAGGACGAGATAAGCCGTCAAAGCGGCGGCATGCGTCGCCACCCGTGCGAGTCTGTGCGCGCCTTCCTGCTCTCAGCTCTCGCCAACTGTCAGGGGCAGAAGCTGGTGCAGCAGCTGTGCGACATGTACGAACACGCGCGCCACGATCCCAGCGAGTTTGGCGACGACGAGTACCAGGCGTACAACCGACTGCTTCTTAAGCTGTGTGATGCGTAAGTTGATTTAAAGGAGCGTACTCACGGGGAGCGTTCGCGCCGCGAATAAAAATTTGCTTGCGAGCCAAAATTCGCGCCACAAACAAAAATTTGCTTGCGAGCTAAAATTAGCACCGCGAACAAAAATTTGCTTGGGAGCCATAATTTGCACCACGAACAAAAATTTGCTTGCGAGCCAAAATTCGCGCCACGAACAAAAATTTTATTGCGAGCCAAAATTCGCACCAGAAACAAAAATTTGCTTGCTAGCCAAAATTCGCACCACGAACAAAAATTCGCGCCGCGAACTTTCATTTCTCGTGAAAATGTCTACGAGGCAGTCGCAGCGGTCGTGTACACTACTGCAGCTTTTGTTCTAATGCGATATATCTACGTACAAAAAAGGACTGGAAGTTATATGCATAAAGTATGACCAATTCCACCTCTCACCGTGGCAAGGTTCTTCCACCGATTCATGCAGCAGGTGGGTTTTCGTGCCTTACCTGCTGCTTGATAGTGGTCTTGTCGGGATACTTTGCGAAACGTGATGGTCGGTGTTGTGCTGTAATTTACAAGAGTTCTTGCAGTACAACACCGATTACTCTGCTTACCTCGATTTTCAGGATACAGCGTGTGGTATGTATGTGTGTACTGATGAATGTCAGCTTGCCGGCAAATAAATTTAAAATAAATGTAATTAATTCAGTAATGTCTTCTCTCCTCAGAGCGCGCATGTTAAAGAACTTCACGGGCAGTACGAAGACGTCTCCGAACCGCACGCCGGCGAAGAAGCAAGCCGCCGCGGTGCGGACGCTGCTCGAGCCGCCGAGGATGAAGCCGCCCAACTCGCTGGGCGTGACGCTGTGCAGCAACAAGCTCGCTGTCACCACTCTACACAACCAGTACACCACTCTGCAGGTACACCGCTTTTATTCTGCTTTCTGGGTCTGCTTCTAATTATTTTCTTTCTAACCGTGTAGCGTACTCATGGAATAAACTGCCTCAGGAAGCGCTATCTCAGTGAACGTTTTAAAAACCAGGTGGACACTTTATTAACACTTTAACAGCTATTCACGTACCTAATACGGGCAGACGCTGTCGTGTCAGGACGCCGATCACGCACGCCGTACGGGACTGACTTTCATATCGTTTAATCCTGCACGTGGAACGTGTTCTGCGTGTAGCCCTCTTGTAGTGTATTTAATTAGCTACACAAACATGTAAAATTCACCGACATGCGGTGCGCGGTATAGGCGGGGGAAGGAGTTTAGCCAGGCGCGGCGCGTAGCGCTCCCCCGCCAGTACCCCGCACGCCGCGTAAGAGTTTTAATTTTTTCGCTTTCAGATTTGGACGTTCATTTAAAAATATAAATAAATAATTTTAATATGTTTTTTATTTTTATTCTCAAAATATATAAACCATCCTATAAATAAAAAAAATAGTTATACATGTAACACTGATAGTTATTTTTGTATAAATCTTACAATATCGCCAAAAATGGCCGGCGTACCAGAGAAGGCGCGCTTTAAAACGCTTGGCTGTTAAAGTGTTAAATAAAAACGAGTGTAGCCACGGCCTGCACCCGCCGGCGCGCTTCGAGGCTTGTCTCCCACCGCCGCGCGCCGGTGGTATTACTGTTTTTTTAATATTTTATTCTGTTTGTATTGTTGTTTATTGTTTATTGTATAATTTCATCCATAGGTAGGTAACCTACGCTTGGACATGTCGAAAATTCCGCCAGTTCTAAATTCAATGCGAAGAAGAACTGACAAACAAACTTCGCAAGTCACAATGTTTTGTTAGTACCTTATATATAAGTATTATAATTCAAGTAATTTACAATAATTAATGCATATTAATTTTAAAATTAATTTTGTTTAGGTATATTTTGTATTATAATTATATTAAATTAATGTAAATATGTACAAAAAAAAAGAGAATGTCACATTATAGATGTAATAATAATTATTATTATTTATAGCACTAACAGCTTGAAGCTGATGCGTGTGTTTCACTTTTTTTTTTCTCCGGAGTGCACTTGTTAATATTTATTTTTAATTTAATATTTTGTAGCTATTTTATATAGTTTTTTTTTTCCTTTTAGGTGTTCATCTAACTGGCTTTTAAATCTGTTTGCACTTTAAGCACTTACAACCTCCTGCGGTAGTTCGTTCCAACTCCAAGAAATGTTTTCATTTAATTTAGCTACATAAAAAAAAAATTACATCTATTTACAGAACGTCACCATGGACTCTAAGGTGGAAGATGAGATTTTACCGGTGCCCGTGAAGACGCCCACAACAGTCAGCATCCCGGGACAGAAGGCCGACAATGAAACGACTGTGTGAGAGTGATCGCATCGAACGCGTCTCGTTCCGCCCGTTGTCAGTGCGACGCCACATTATGGCGCCTTCTCACGGTGCGTGGTATTGCGGACGGACGCGGACCAGCCCGCACGACGCACCATGTGAAGAGTGTCGTCTGTGGAAGCGCAGACACGTCCGTAGCGGTGCGCCGAATCCGCCGCGAGTAGGTAACTTCAAAGGTGCGGTGCGACCTGGTGCGTGCTCGTGCGATCTGCGGTCGTCCGTATGAACACAGTATTTTTATTTATTTATTATTTATTTATTTTAGACGGGCAGCCTAGGCTGATACGTCTAAATCCAGTTAAAATTTGTTGTTTTTGTCATTATACTATATTTTGGAAGCCACGCATCGCACATATTGTATGTGCGATGCGTGGCTGTCAGTGGTCGTCGGCTGTGCGTGATGGATGATCCGCAGAATCACGCACCGTGGGAAGGCGCCATTACACTGACTGTGAAGTCGAACACAGGCGTAGGTGCCGCCTAGTAGTGCGACGTCTTCTAGAATAGTGCTACACTAGTGCTAAGTTTTTTGCATTACGGACCGGAATTTTTAATTTTTAAATTGGATCCGCTTGGGAACTTGTGGGATCTTTAAGCAAGTGATGTTTTAAGTGTTTAAAGTTTTATTAAAACTTAAAAAAAAACACATCTCATCTTAATATTTTCTTAATGTTATGAATAACTTAGGTATTCATTCACGTAAGAAATCATTTCAAAATAGGTATCAATTTTATTAATGATTGACGAGTACAAGAATGTTATTATGACTCTTGCTCTGAAAAAATTTCATTTTATATTTATCCTTCCCTCATCGCGGACCGGCAGCTTATATGCATGACTTATGATTATGAGTTAAAGTGTTAAAGTTAGGGCCCCTGGGCAGGCATCACGCACTCTATTCACTTGCGTGCGCTAACTACCTACCGCCCGACGGGCCGCCGGCGTTCTTTTTCAGTGGAGATTCGTCAGCCGCGCGAAGTATACATAGACGCTCGCCCACGCAACTGCGCGCAGCTGCAAAGCAATAACCACTTTACACTCGATCGTTAAGGTACATTTTCGCACGCAGCGATTGGCGATGTGAAACAGTAGGCTATTAAAGCCCGAAGGTAGGAACATTTTCTATGGAGTGATTTATCTGTTACGAAGTAACTATTAAGTAGTCTGTGCCCTGGGCTCTGTTTTTCTAGGAGATCTATTGTGATCTCTCAAAAGTTTAGCGCTCACCCCCAAGTCCGATTTCAGCTATGAACCGAGTTATATTTTTGGGGTTGAGTGCCTGTATTTGAAATGGGTTAATAATACAACCCCCAAGAATACGGCTTCTACTGTGAATGAGCACTTCACATTCACAAAGGATGTGTAAGGGTGTACCACGCTACATCCATTGGAGCACCCGTTTGTCTACATTTATCAATGTAAACAGCGAATTTATCCCACAGACTGTATAGAAATGAATTTTATTAATTTGTGACAGTTTTTATTTGTAAGAAATAATTATTAGATTGTAACGTTTGCGATGCGAATGGTATTTAATATTTAATTTTGTATATAAATATAAATGTGATATTAGAGCTTAATTTATTTTAGCTTAGCAAGGAACGGTTATATTGTTTTCCTGTAGAGTTGGGATGCATGAATAGGGTGTCAATTAAAGAATTAAAAACAATTTCAAAAAGTTTTATTTTAACAACATCCTCGTAAGTAAAACAGTGAAAACAGTGGAAAGTAACTTATTTTTGCTTTACAAGTAATTGAGATTACAAATGACGATATCTATTGTGAAACAAACGAAAAAAGTCAACAATATTTTCTTTTGTGAGATTCTAGTGTCAAGTGCGTAGTACCCGTAACCGACGAGCACGTATCATGTACATTATTATGGTAGAGACTGCAGAGGTGTATCAGGATCGTGGCACGTGGAGATTTGTTGTCTCCGCCTACCCCACTGGGAAACCGACTTGATGTTATGTATGTCTTAATTAAAGCATCTATGAAAATGAGTATAGAATCTTCATTGTACCCAAGTACAGTCCCGGGCCCTTCAAGAGGGGCGTAAATGGGTACCTGTCAGGCCGGCATGGCATTCGCAACCCCTGCATACGACCGAATGTCCATGGGCGCCGTTAGACACCTCATGGGTACCTTGGCGCCATATTATGTCGAGCTTACAATAAAAAAAATAATTTCTGAATTTGTTTTAGAACAAAATCCAATGTTTTATGTGGAGGAGCTACATACATATTTATTTCTGCATTTCGTGTAACATTCTCCTTTACAGCCTCTTAGAGTTAGAGAAATAACATTACGATATAGGCCCCATTGCGCCGATACAGATTTAAGTGCCTTAAGTTAAATGGACGAACACCCAGCAGAGACTTAACTTGAAGTCAACTTAATTTTCCAAATGGCTTAATTTTTTTTTCTCTTCTTTAAATCTAAATTTGTAAACTTGTAATTGGTGTCCTGTAAATCAGGCCTCTAATATCAAACATGGCTTTGTCCACTTTTGCAATTTTACAGTAGAGCATTAAAACGTTCTGTGAGCGATATAGCGATGTAGTTGGACATTGCTATTTCTGTTGCGCAATGGTATTTTCAGATCAATATTTATACTAGTCAAAACTATTTTCGATGTGGTATCGCCGTTGATTTCTGTAGGAAAACAGGTACTCTTTCATATTAACAAATACAACCCATTTCCTTGGTGTGTGGACAAAGCCATGTTTGATATTAGAGGCCTGAAATTATACATTGTAAGTCTATATTATAAGTAATTACACTCTAAGTTTACTGCAATAATAATTTAAACATTGGCGTAACCGCAGCTGGCTTTAATCCTACGTGACTTTAACATGAGCGTAAGTGGACTTAATTGTTAATAATCTGTGTCGGCGCAAATGGCCCCTAGTCTATGAACAGTTCTCAGCTTTTCCCTTAGAATATAATTGATTATGATTTATTTCCTCTTTTCACAGAAAAAAAATACAGATTAAAACGACACTTAACAAAAAAAAAAGAGCTACACCCCGGTCTCCCGCTTGTAAAGTGGTCGCGGATCCGACTGTTGTCTAATGGTGATTGCATTGCACACCGCTTGTTGCACACTGGCCGCACAGTCCAGATGTTCCACAACAAATATTTTCGTCATTCACTAGACGCACCAACTAAACTGAACGTGCATTCCACGTGGATACACTACTGGGGGTCCACGGGTAATTTTAATTATCCATAGTCCTACTGCACTAGAGATTGAATCAAAATAGGATGGAAACAAGCGTTTACCCTTGGACCTACTGCTTTGGACCCACTGGTGGGTACACGGGTAATTTTAATTAACAGTAGTCCTGCACGAGGGGAACGACGGGTAATTTTAATTAACCGTATTCCGTAGAATCAAAATAGGATGGAATCGAGGCTTTACCTGTGGACCCACTCTTTCACCCACTGGTGGGTCCACGGGTAATTTTAATTAACCGTAGTCCCACTGCACCTGAGATTTTTTTTTCTGTGTCTTCTGCACCTGAGATTGAATCAAAATAGGATGGAATCAAGCGTTTACCCGTGCACCCACTATTTTGACCCACCCTTCTTAAAATGTACTGTTGACCTGCGCGACCAAAGCGTGACCAGTGGACTAGGATAAACTACATCACACTAAGTGTCTGCATCACTAGGCGGCCGAACGCTCAGCACTCTGGTCCAGGTGCTGTGCTTGACGAAGTGCGGAGCGTGGCGGCAGGCGACGAGCGCGCGGTAGAACGCGACACGACACGCGCGCGACAAGTTGGCCACGCTCCGCGTGTGCTGCAGCCATTCTATCATCTGTAAGAAAGATGAGAGATGTTTGAGATTGTAATGAATATTCATATATTTTGTGAGGATGAATTGGTTGGTAGATTGTATTAAATAAATGCTCCATATTCTTTAAAAAACAGGTTGAGTCTGTCAGTTCTTAAGTCTCTCAATAGTCTCTGCCTCAGTTCTCGGTTCCGGGCACATTCCAACAGTATATGGAGTAGGTCCTCTTCTATCCCTACCTAATTATGATTTGAATTTGAGAATTAGGGCCCCTTGAGCGCCATTATCACTGCGACCTAAGTAGATCTATTTTGATCTTTCAATAGTTCGGACAAGATACTTTCAGCCAGTAAGGCACGCATATCCACCTGCTGAGTGACTCGGTGGAAGAACCGCGCCAAGGTGAGAGGTGGTGAGCCTGTCGCCTTTTAGAACATGCAAGGGGAGAGATGCAGAGGGGCTATTCTTTTTAAGTACCGGCCCCACACGGTACCACGATATAAATATCTAACAAATAAAACATAATTCTCAAGAACGATAATTAAATAAAAAAAATGCAAGATAATGACAAAAATAATACATTTTAACCAGATTTAGACGTATCAGCCAAGGCTGCCTGTCTAAAATAAATAAATAAATAAATTCACAGTGAAACTCTCCGAATAGAAATTCAAAATGATCCGCACCTGCACGGAACAATCGCTCCACGAGGCGCGCCCGCCGGCCACGAGAGCGGCGACCGCGCTCGGGAACAGCCGGCACCTCGCGCCCCGCGACACGACCGCCTCATCGCCCGGCGCCAGCTGCTGGTAGCCCGCCAGGAGGACCACGCTCAGCATCAACACGTCGCACAAGAACGCCAGCCCCGCTACGTCCTCCGGCGAGCTGCGGTCAAAATTTTATGATTGTTGTTGTTGATTTGGTTTGGGGTTGGCTCTAGGCCTGCAAACTAATCCCGCTTGGTTGGGGACCTTCGTGCAAACCCCCGCAATCTCCAGCTACCCCAGCCAGCCTATGTCTTCGATGAAAGCCACAAGTCGACCGGGGTGTCTGTAGACCGCTGCAACGGAAGATGGAGAACGGAGTATGTCCCTTCGTTGGTTGTCAAGCACGCTGTAAAATGTTATGCTATTGATACAGGTGATTGGATCAGTTAAGGTTGAGGCGTTTTTCACAGGTGGCTACATTTAAATTTGCAAACTAAAATACATTTCGATTTGTGAGTTCGTGGTTGTTGTACCCTTCTTTTTGTTTCATTTTTTATATTATTTATTGTATAATTTCAACCATTGGTAGGTAACCTACGCTTGGACATGTCGAAAATTCCACCAATTCAAAATTCAATGCGAAGAAGAACTGACAAACAAACTTCGCAAGTCACAATGTTTTGTTAGTACCTTATAAGCAAAGATAGGATAATCGTATACATATTAACCTAAACTTGAGAGGTTGGATAAGTATGGAAAGTCACTTTTTAATTTTTAAACTGATATACATAATAATAAAAACTGCTAATCCGGGTAAAAAGTGGGCCAAAATGATTTTTAGAATTCAAAAAAGTAAAAGACAATCCCGAAAAGTAACTTTAAACTTAGTGACGCAGTTGCATAAATATTCTCACGAACGAAGTCGGGGGTGAACGCTAGTATGATAAAAGCGTATTAAGAATAATTATTTTGAATAGGTCTACTAAGTTTTATAGTATAGTAGCGTCCCGGGAAATTCGGGAATCCCGGGAATTATTTAATTAAATAATTTTTTTAAAGAAGCCACTTCCATATTTTTCAGCATTTAGGCAAATATGTATCTGATTATCCTATCTCTGCTTATAAGTATTATATTATAGTAACTTACAATAAATAAATAAAT
Source organism: Nematopogon swammerdamellus (assembly GCA_946902875.1). Classification (NCBI taxonomy): domain Eukaryota; kingdom Metazoa; phylum Arthropoda; class Insecta; order Lepidoptera; family Adelidae; genus Nematopogon; species Nematopogon swammerdamellus. The sequence continues at coordinate 18,200,800 of OX336350.1, forward strand.
AATTAACCCATACTACCGCTCACAAGAACATTGATATTTATATAATATTTTTAGCAATAATAAAGGGAACTCTCCAAAATGGGGTGGTGGTAGTCTAAGGATCATACCACAGTACCACCTATTCCTCGAAACCTCCCACTCTTTTTTGAGTTTTATGATGTTTGTATTAATTGTTAATTGTACTGTGTGGGGCCGGTACTTAAAAATTATTATTTATTATTATTACCCCACTGCATATCTTCCCGTACATGTCACAAATGGCAACTTTTTTTAAGAGAACAAATTTAATTATAAAATATAATATAAATTTTTAGTATTAAAATTTAATAAAAATTTCATTTTTGAAAAAACAACAAACTTCACACTCACTCAGCGATAGTGATCTGAACTCGCGCCATCAACTGTAGCAGCCAATCCTTGGAGTGTTGGTCGGCAGGGGCGGAGCTCAGCGGCGACGCTATGCACCGCAGCACGAACATGTGCTCACTGCAACAACCAGACCACATCGGCATGAATGAGCGGCGGGTGGCCGAGTGGTTTGGGCATCGACTTCTCATGCGAGAGGTCCGCGGTTCGAGTCCGGCAGGCGTGTACCAATGAGGTTTTTCTGACGAAAAAAATTACGTGCATACCCACACCTGCTGCTTCACCGTTCGGAACCGGTGTAAAACTGTAGGTCCCTTCCCTTGCCCCTTACTAGGTGGTAGGCTCTAATTGTAGCCGACTTGGTTGGTACCACCGTACTGGATGTAAGATGGTCGCATAGCAGCCTCGGTTGTGTTCTCCTCTAGTCCAGTATAGCCAGCAATCCAGGGAAGTCTCCGGTATGGCACCTACCTTCTCGGAGGTGATATTGGCTGGTCGGTGCATGGGCTTTGGCCCCTCCGACTGAGCCACCCATTTCGGATTACATAAAAAAAAAATTAAAAAAAGGGATCCGAAGGCGATGGCTTTCTCGTGGTGCCTCGTTTTAATACACTTGTTTTTTTTTTCTTGGCTCCTAATCCACAAAGAAGTTACTAAGCCTACGCCGTCTGTCTGTCTGTCTGTCTGTACATCCTAGGGTTGTATCTTTTGAACGGTAATAGCTGGTTCACCGACAGCCCCCTATGCAGAGGCTGCATGGCGGAGGACGAAACAGCCGCCCACATGCTCCTGGAGTGCCCGGTAGTGGCGGAAGAGCGACTGCACTTTCTTGGGAACGTGGGAACTGCCCATGGAGTGTGGAAGCGACCGAGAAGAGTGCTCCACTTCATGAAAGAGCTCGGGTGGCTGGAGTAACACTACCCGGGCGCGAACGTACAACGGACCGTCTTGAGGTCTCAGTGCGGAGAATGGCCCACCCGCCTTTCCAAGAGGCTGGGCAGCAAACAAACAAACAGCCAGTTGGAATTTACACAGAATATGCATTATTTTATTACGGCGGATATGTGAACAAATAAAAAAAAACAAAAAGTTTAAAGTGAGAAATTAAGGGGGGTCCGCATACAATTAACATAATATGTGGCCAGCGCCATCTATCGAATTATTATTTAACATTTTAACTACAAAAGTATGAACCGAAAGGTATGAAAATAGTCACCGATAGATGGCGTGAGGATAAGAAAGACACACTAATTTTATTCTATTGTAAAAACTGTAATAAATAAAAGCGTTAATTTTGTTTTTTTTATCGATAGCGCGACATGTGGCATCATTTCACCTACAAGTAGGTGTCTAACGATGCCCATGGACATTCTGTGATGCACGGGGATTGCGAATGTCATGCCGGCCTGACAGGAGCCTTTTCACGCCCCTTTTGAAAAACCCCAGGCTGTACTTGGGAGGAAATAGATGGGCAGGGAGTGCGTTCCACATTTTCCCGATTCTGTGAATAGAAGACCTACAGAACCGGTTGGTTTCGTGGATTCGTGGTAGGTCGATTGAATAGGGGTGCATCCCCTGCCCAGTACGCGTAGTGCGGAGGTGGAATGGTGACGACGGAATCGCGTTAAACAGCTCCTCCCAACACTCCCCATGAAATAAACGCTAGAACACACTCAGGGAGCCGACGTCCCTACGGAGTTGCAGTGGTTCTAAGTCGCGGGACACCACGGGTTCAAACTTAGTGTAATTATAGTGCAAACAGCAGTAAAACAACAACATTAAAACCGGCCAATTGCGTGGTGGTACGGAACCCTTGGCCTGTTGGCCAAGTGCGATTCAGTCTGAATCGCACTTGGCCAGTTTTTTTAATACATCGAAAAAATCTTATTTGCGAGGTTAGATGGAACGGCGGCCGGTATCAGCCGTGCGACAAACGAGCCTTAGTGACAGTTGGCAGTCGACATCGGCCTCCAAAAAGGCCAATGCGATAAATGTACCTCTTTGAGGAAGTCAAATCACAAATTGGTTCATACAATATACAGGCCGGCTAGGCTACTATGGCCGCTGCTCTGACGAACTCGCTTCCTTTATCCCTCCTCCTCCTGTTCCCCTTCGCCAAACCCGCCATACTCTCGCAGAACACCCCTTGGTAGTCGACAGAAGAGTTCTTCGAAGTGCACGATTCTCTAAATCGTTCTTGAACGGGCTCTCAGGTAATATCTTTCCCCACTGCTATAATCCACGGATCTTCAAATCGCGGGTTAATAGCCTTTCCCCAGCGACATTAGTCCACCTCCAAGTCGGACTGGCACCTTCTCGGGGGTGAAATTGGCTGCGCCTGAGGCTTCGACCTCGGGCACAGCCACCCAGTTTGGAAGTAATAAAAAAAATGTAGACAAACAATTTTTAATGAGTTTGACTTAAAATCACATCCACATAAAACGTTTTGGAGGGGGGATAAGTGAAAAAAAAATATTATTTAAACCAATTCAAGATTAAATTTGACGTCTGTATGAAAATAATTATTCAAAAACGCTCACCTAGGGCACGCGACGGCCGCACCGATGACCTCGTTAAGCCACACGAGCGGTGTGTCGGTGTCGCGGGAGAGCGCGAGCCGAGCCCGCACCGCCGTCGCCGCCCGCAGCGTCTCCGCCGTCGTCTCCCACCAGCTCGACGGAGACGTCATACGCTCGAGGTACTTGGAGGAGAGCGCGCTGCAAGTCAGCTCGTATGCTGGCCACGCCTGGTCGGGGCATTCATTATTTACACCCGTAAGGGAACTGTTGGATATGAGAGTATGCAAGTGGGTTGTTGTTGTTTTGGTTTGGGGTTGGCTATAGGCCTGCAAGGCGCTTGGTTGGGGACCTTCGTGCAAAACCCCGCAGTCTCCAGCTACCCCAGCCAGCCTATGTCTTCCATGAAAGCTACAAGTCGACCGGGGTGTTTGCAGGCCGCTTATCCCTTAGTCGCCTTTTACGACATGCACAGGGAGAGAAGCAGTGGGACTATTCTTATTAAGTACCGACCCCACACAGTACGTATGCAAGTGGGACAACACAATGAAACGACTGTTCTGCCTTAGGGCATAGTGTACACTGTTTATTGTAAGCACGACCTCCAGGGAGATCTCTCCCACACACACACACACACTGAAGTACTAATACATACCAGGAACGTTCCCGCGTGGCAGATTGTTTATCAAAATACCACGCTGGGTCACACTATTCACCCTGTCACGTGGTACCTATTTCAAAATATAATAATTATTTTAAAAATACTAAAAAACACAGCGCTACACACTTCATTCAAAATAACATTTAAATATTAATTTTGTTTCATTCTCGCTATTTTTCCTCGAGAACTCGGCAGGCACTGTTCAATATTACAAGAAAAAGTATTCGCCTCGTCACATTCAAATATTGAAATAATAATTAAAATACACTTTCATTGTAGGCTAAGTCTATTTGTACAACCCTAATATTATGCTTAATCCACATAAATACATTGAAAAACCGCGTGAAAACTGAGGCGAGGAAGATACCACAAATGGTCACATGGGGGAGAGGGGTCAAAGTGGCCTAAAATCGGTCACGTAGTATGGGAACATTGCCTAAGGTCGACAGACATGTCAGTATATCACACTTTGGTGGACTATACGCCATGTCAGTGCCTCGCTTTGGTCGTGCCGACAACACTGGACTGGACGGAAAAAACGAACAATAGCCATTTCGACTGACCTTCATTAAATGTTATGGTACCGATGAGGGGGAATTGAAACCTACCACCAAATAAGAATGTAAGGGAATTGTACAGCTTTACGTGGAATCTGAACCCTGAATCAACTCACGTTCATAAGACAAATGCACTTTTAACTCGTAATAATAAAAAAATATTGTGCCTGCCAACAGGAATCGAATCCAAGACCTTTCACTTGCCAAGCGAGGTCATTTGGTCAAAATTTGTTTAATAAAAGGAACTTCAAAGCAAATCAAAATAAAAATCTGTTTATTTTACATAGGTACTCACTACACTGTCATCAGGAATCTTGCCCCAGTAGTTCTCAACCAGCTGCGACAGTAGAGTTCTATTCGCGTCGTGTATCCTCTCGTCCTGCAGACACTCCGCTATTCTATTCAGCTGCTGAACAAACATCAACTCCTTCGCGTCATCTTCGCCCAATTTCTTCGTGTTCATCTCGAGCATTTTCACGTGGGCAAACGACATGTACTTTTGCAATACCGGTCGTAGGACGGCCGGGGGTATTGTGACGCAGAAGGCAGGGAGCATTTCGAAAAATGCGTTGATTTCGTCTTCCTGCAAAATAAATAAAGGCATTATAATCACTCGTTCGCTTGCAATAAGTGTGGGAGCCAAAGTTTACCAAGAAAAAGGTACTCATTTATGAGAAATACAACAATTCGTTCACAAGGTATATAACAGATAATTAAACAGAAAAGTATTTAGCTATTCACCAGGAACATGCCCCCTAATTACCCAGAAATAAAACGACAGTTATGCAAAAAAAAAATGGTGGAATCTAAAATATTAACTGAAAAAAATTGCATTTTGCCTGCAATCCTGCACTACGTAAAATAATTATAATATAAAAACTCTTTCAGCAGAAAAACAACTCATTCACCAGAATCATAACTCAATTTAATCAGCATCACAACTGAGTTATTTGCCGTAAATCATTTCACCAGAAACATAACTCATTCACCATCAGCACTGCTTCCGAGAAACAGAACTCATTCACCGTGAACACCGCTTCACCAATCACATAACTCATTCACCACAAACATATTAACTCACTTTGCCGTCCGCCGGTTCGACGCCCTGCAGATACGACTCCGCAAACCTCTTAGCAGACGGCGAACAGAGCGCCTGTCGCGCCGCCAACATCAGGCTGGGATGATGGAAGTGTCCTCCACGATGGAACAACTCGTGAAGGAAGCACATGTCCAGCGGTGGAAGCGGCCGCGGGTACCATCGCGTCAAGCAGGATATTATAGAGAGTAATACGGTGTCTGGGCAGTCGTAGGCTGGGCTTAGCGCCTGTTGGGTAAAGTGGCAGAAATTTTAAAATAAGAAAAAACAATTATTTTTTTTCAATAACAAAACATGGTAATGTTCCCTCTGATGATGTTAAGTTGGTAAACAATGAAACTTTTAAGCTAAGGTCATACTAAATTCATCTTCAATCTTGGACACAGACAAAATATGTTCGACATGTAAGGACTATATAGTTTGTTTATTATTGTAGCATGCATATAGCATATCTAAACTGTCATAATTTTGCTTGTGAAGGAAAAGGTTATAAAATGATTTAGGAGTCCACATACTATTTATAGTTTTTAATGTAAGATTATAGTTTTTAGGTTTCCGCACCCCGTACGAAGCCTATTACCAAGCCTACAACATCTGTCTGACTGTCTGTCTGTCCCACTGCAGTATCATTGAAACTGTAATAGCGAGCCGGTTGAAATTTCCACAGAATGTGTTATTATGGCAGATATAACAACAAATAATAAAGAATAGAAAAAGTAAAAAGTCAAGGGGGATACAGATCTTAATTTTCAGAATAGCGCCATCTACCGAATTATCCAAACATTTTAATATGAAAAGTATGAACTTTCACCGACAGATGGCGATACGTGCGAGTAAAATTAAAGTTACTTTAAGTTAAATTAAAATTAATTACTCTAAAGTAAAATTAACAAATAATAAAAACCTACCACTTACGTGGTGGTACGTAAACCTCGGTGTCCGACTCGCTATTGGCCGTATTTTTTTTAAATTAAGCATGCGTAAAACATAAAAAAGTTAGCAAGTAGATACCTGCTTCCTCACAAACTCCATAACGCCTCTAACCACACTATGCGGCGGCAAATAGTGCATGCTGTCAGGTTCCATCTTGCCCCCGCGCGACTCAGACTGATACACACCGCTGCGGTACAGCTTGATCTCTCGCCCGATGTATGTCGACACCAGAGTCTGAACGCCGCTGATGCCGTCCTGGTTGGTATTTTTGAACACATTCGGCCATATCTCAGCTAGAATATTATTTTATTATACTTATGAAATACGCTGGGCACAAATTACTGATTAACAGGGATCGGAATAGGTAGATTATAAATACCAAATGTTGGTGAGAACGCTGAGTGGTTAAAACCACTTCTTTTGGGAATTCTGAAAAATTCCCGGGAATTCTGGGCATTTTTTTTTTTATATTTCCTGGTGTGACATAGTTAGTGAATTTTGACACTTGTAACATGCTGTAATGTATGTATACCTTAATAAAAATCCCAAAAAATATTTTCAAATAAAGTATTCATACATTATAGCATGTTTTTTTTTTTTTTTTATCTTTATTTTGTTTAGGGCTTTAGCCATTCCTGGCTATGCCAGCCCCATAGTAACTATATTGATTTTTTATTGTACTTCAGCACGATTCAACACCTGTGACTTTACAAAAAGAATTCAAACTCCTCCCGCTGAGCTCGCCCCAAGGCTTCTAGTCCAGGAAACGAGGAAATTCCTTGTATGGGCTCTTCGGACTAATTCCTCTGTCGCTGAAACTTTGCAGTGTGATAGAGTAGGGTTTCAAATATACGTTTGACAAATTATCTAGGATTTTTGATGTTTGGAAGTTAGGTATTAAAATGAATGAATGCCTAAAAATGAAAATCGCTTATAACTGCTGATGAAAAATTGCTCCGTCCGAAATTCCTTCGTTATATGATATTATATATTAATAAGAGTATATATTAACATTATCTAGGAAAATTTCGATTTCGAATAGGCAGAAATTTGAAAATATCTATTTTGTATCACAACTTCTTCAGAAAAATTGCTCTGTCAATTTTAATTGTTTTATATGTCTTAATTTATTTAAATATATCGCTTTTGACAATTATCTAGGAAATTTTCTATATCGATCACAGCTTTACAGATTTTCGGCAATAATACGCTGTGAAAAATTGCTCCGTCCGAAATTCCTTCGGAATATGATATTATATATTAATAAGAGTATACATACAAGATTATCTAGGAAAATTTCGATTTCGAATAGGCAGAAATTTGAAAATACCTATTTTGTATCACAACTTCTTCAGAAAAATTGACCATATAAATGCCAAAAGGCACCAACCCACAAATTGGTTAAAAATGAGTTAAATATACCAATCGAGAGCTAATCACCCCTCTATTTTTTGCAGAAAAGACCCAGGCAGGCTACTTGGTATGATACTAATAGGTTTCTACACATTCGTCTAAGAACCATCCGCCCAATTGAGGTATATCGCAACAGCAGAAAAGAATTATGCTACTTGGTACTAGCTAACTGGTCAGATTTTTTTTGCGTAAAAGATCCAAGCGAGATGGACTTTTTTGTTTTTAATGAAGTACGCTAAAAGTATTTATCAAAACAGAGCCAAGATATCTGGTTCTTTTTGGCATTATATAATAAAAACAAACTGTATATCGCAAAGTGGAACCAATTTATGTAGTTCTTTTTGGCATTTATAATAAAAACAAACGGTATATTGCAAAAATGGAATCAATTTATGTGGTTGGTTTGCCTTTGGGGACCTATAGTGAGTCTTATTTCATTGGAAATAAGAGTTCTTTTTCTAAAAATAAAATCAAACATGTCTACGTTCTATGAAACAAAACGCCTAATAATAAATAAGTTCAGTTCAGTTCACTAACGCGACGAATGTGTCAGTTCACGACCGCGAAGTAAAGTAAATTGCTGTTTTCGACGTGGCTCAATGTACCTACTACGTAGTGATCGCGACATATCGTCAGAGTGTAGTTCGACGTCGTCGTCCAAGCAGCTGCCTACGCCGCGCCGCCTAACGTAACCATTGAAGATAGAATAGAATAGAATAGAATATTTATTTGTATAACATATACAAGTCACAAACTAATATTCACACATTTTAAAATTTTTCTATTTAGAAAATAAAATAATATGAAACATAATAAATGAATCCTATTAAAATTAAAATTATTAATAATAGAAATCCAATATAAAAGTCACACGTGCCTCCTGGGTGGTGCCAAATGAACAGCAATCAGCGTGTGGGAGATCTTCGGATCGGCTGGGTTCGCCACCACACCCCGGGAGAAACAATTACACCGGCATAACAGTTCGCTGTGTTCCGGTGTACTTCCCGGGGACCCAGTAGCAGGTGGGGTTGGCTGTGGTGAGGAGTAGGCCATTGATCCCGACGCGGATTCGCTGTTCAGAGGTGACGCATCGACACGGTTGACAGGGAGACCCGGTTAAACGGTTATTCCGCTGGCCGCCCGCCGGGTAGTACAGGAGCCCAATCGCGTCTAACCAACGCGAGAGGCTGCCCCGGTCAACCGGCGCATAATCCCGGAGTGGTCCGTCGTGCCGGTTGGTGACCGGAGTAGGGGTTCCGGCGGCCACTTCCGGGGGGGACCGGGGGCCTTTCCGTCTTCCGTGTCGGCGCAACACTAACCTGAGAAGTAAGCGATGAAGCTAGGGTCCACGCTTTGCCCGTGAATCACCACAGCCACCCTTTCATGCTCTTTCGCTCCCTCTTACAAAAATCATGGCAGCGAAAAAAAAGGAAAAAAAGGTTCAATCAGCGGTGCACACCCTTACACCACTATTTAGCGTTGACTCGACCAACGTGCGGGGGTTGCATACCAATTTGAATGCCGTCCATCACCACCTGGAGACGAAGAAGCCGGCCTTGTTTTTCCTGACGGAATCACAAATATATCGACCTGCACTACCCCGGCTACACCCTGGAAGAAGCCTTCCGGTCGCGAGCCGGGGTTTGCTTGTTTGTCAGGGCAGATATTTGCTGTCGTCGCCTGCGCTGCCTTGAGGACTCCGAGCTATCAGTACTTTGGGTCCACGAGGATCTGGGAACAGTCTCGCGGGTGTACGCCTGTCTGTACAGGTCGCACTCTGGTGATGCAGAGACAGCTCGGTTATTTGAGTACCTGAGTGGAGCGGCAGACCAAGTCCAAGAGCGGTTCCCTACCGCGGATTTGGTTCTTCTTGGAGACTTCAATGCCCATCACGAGGCATGGCTGGGTATACTGGACAAGGTGCGACGGTACTTCACGCCGGGCCAAAAACTGACGTTGTACAAAACACAGGTTAGGTCCTGCTTGGAGTACTGCTCGCACTTGTGGGATGGCTCAGCTAAATACCAGCTTGCGCCGCTAGACTCAATCCAGCATCGTGCCGTGCGACTGGTGGGTGACCCCGTGGTGTCCCGCGACTTAGAACCACTGCAACTCCGTAGGGACGTCGGCTCCCTGAGTGTGTTCTATCGTTTATTTCATGGGGAGTGTTCGGAGGAGCTGTTTAACGCGATTCCGTCGTCCCCATTCCACCTCCGCACTACGCGTACTGGGCAGGGGATGCACCCCTATTCAATCGACCTACCACGCATGCGCCACCAACCGGTTCTGTAGGTCTTTTATTCACAGAACCGGGAAAATGTGGAACGCACTCCCTGCCCATCTATTTCCTCCCAAGTACAGCCTAGGGTTTTTCAAAAGGGGCGTGAAAGGGCTCCTGTCAGGCCGGCATGACATTCGCAATCCCCATGCATCACAGAATGTCCATGGGCATCGTTAGACACCTACTTGTAGGTGTAACGATGCCACAAGTCGCGCTATCGATAAAAAAAAATGGCTAGGCTCCAGGAGAACTGACTTTGCGGGGAGAGCCGCCTACGACTTCGCTCTGACGCATGACCTGTCTCATCTGGTAGACCAGCCCACCAGGCTGCCAGATATAGACGGTCATGAACCCTCTCTGCTGGATCTTCTGCTGACAACGAACCCCACTGGATATAAGGTCGCAGTAAGAGCCCCGCTGGGTTCCTCTGATCATTGTTTAGTGGGATCCACGGTGCCATCTTCGCCTCCTCAGTCCCGTAATGGAGGAACGCGTCGAATTTGGCACTACGCGTCAGCAGATTGGGATGGGATGCGAGAACACTTCGCATCCTACCCTTGGAGAGAGATCTGCTTCAGTTCGGGCGATTCGTCGCAATGCGCTAATACCATTGCCGAGGTGGTTCTGGGGGCAATGGAAATATTTATTCGCAGCGCCTCTGTCTACCTCGGTGGTAAAAGCCAACCATGGTACAGCCGCGACTGTGCTGATGCTGTCGCAGCTAAATGCGCAGCTTATCGTGCATGGTCGCGCGCTCGTGCCGGACGTGATCCGAACGCATCCGAACTGAAGAAGGAATACAACCGCCTCTCCAGATCCTGCAAAACGTTGGCTTAATTTGCAAATCGGACAACACCATTTTGGGTAATTTTACAGGAGAGCGAAAAAACTTATTGATGAAAAATGAAACAACTCCCAGATGAAATTCAAATTCACTATTTTACACTTTCGGAAAATCGTCCTACTCCACTACCAAATTATGTGAAGGTTATATTGCTTACAATCGTAAGCACGGTCAAAAATAATACTTTATAGTGATAGATCTACTTACCGAGTTCTCAATGCACACACAACAATGTCACAGTAATATTAGAATTTTTAAGAATATTTTACTATGCTACAAACGCACAGCTCTGTCACCAACAGCGAAGTTGTCACAATTTCGGTGTTGCAACCAATATGGGATGGAGTTGCAATATATTTGTGCGGTCTGTATTTTCTGAAACTTAGAATTTTCGGAGTTGATAGCTTTGCTAGAATATAGATAATATTTAGACCAATAAAACGACATCAAAATGTCCATACCCCCCAAAAATGGAGTTGTCCGATTTGCAGATTAAGCCATCGAAAAGGGTTATTGCCAGGGCCAAATTTGACCACATCGGCAGAATCGGCGATAGACTGAACCAGCACCCAACTGGGAGCCGTGAGTTCTGGTCTCTCGCCAAATCTGTCGAGTCAAATTTCTGCCGCTCCTCTCCTCCACCTCTGCAGTGTCCTGGAGGCTCACTTGCCCGCTCCGCAAAGGAGATAGCCGACTTACTGGTATCTCTCTTTGTGGGGAACTCCAACCTGGACGATGGGGGTGCCACTCCCCCATCCATACCTAGGTGCGAGAACTCCATGCCGGAAGTGCAGTTTCGACAACGGACTGTACGGGCGGAGCTTCTCTCCCTACACGTCAGGAAGGCGAGTGGGCCGGATAGGATTCCTGCATTAGTGTTGAAAAGGTGTGCTCCCGAGCTGGTCCCAGTGCTGACGCGCCTATTCCGTCTCTCCTACTCCAATGGCCGTGTGCCGGCGGCCTGGAAATCTGCGTTTGTGCAAGCGGTCCCTAAAAAGGGTGACCGCTCAAACCCGTCAAACTACCGACCTATAGCGATTCAAGACTCTACCTGCAGCGGTCTTCATGCAAGAAGCACACAGCGCCTCCTGGCGGAAAGGAGAAGAGTCCGGTTGCCTAGGCGACGGGCTGTTATGATCTGACACGTCCGAAAATACAAGCGGGAGCGGGCGGTTTTGTTCAAACATTTTGCTCTGGAAAAGATAAAATCCACCCTGATCGAGCGTGGCGCGGGTTCTGAGGGCTTGTTGCGACCTAATACGGTATAAGTATAGTGAGTGTAGTTCCCGAAGTGTGTGCGTAGCTGGGCCCAGCAGATCCTCGGACACCGGGACGTTTCCGTGCCGATCGACGACCACCACCTGAAGGACTGAGCTATCGAAGGTGCGGCTGCGGGCGGAGACATCAACATCCAGGTAGGAGGCACCACACCACCACACACTTTGCGCTACACCTCGTAGCTAGTCCGACGAATCCCGACGCTGCTCAGAAGGAGTCCAACATTGCCCTGCGTTCCCCCGACGCCATCCAGACGCAGTCTGACATCTACGTGAGCTCGGAAGCTAGTCCGACGAATCCCGACGCTGCTCAGAAGGAGTCCAACATTGCCCTGCGTTCCCCCGACGCCATCCAGACGGAGTGCGACATCTAAGTGAGCTCGGAAGCTAGTCCGACGAATCCCGACGCTGCTAAGAAAGAGCCCGACACTGCCCTGGGGTTCCCCGACACAATCCAGACGGAGCCCGACATCCAAGTAAGCCTCGAAGCTAGTCCGACGAATCACGACGCTGCTCAGAAGGAGTCCGACACTGCCCTGTGTTCCCCCGACGCCATCCAGACGCAGTCCGACACCTAAGCGAGCTCCGAAACCAGTCCGACGAATCCCGACGCTGCTCAGAAGGAGTCCGACACTGCCCTGTGTTCCCCCGACGCCATCCAGACGCAGTCCGACACCTAAGCGAGCTCCGAAACCAGCCCGACGAATCCCGACGCGGCTCAGAAGGAGTCCGACACTGCCCCTGCGTTCACCCGACGCCATCCAGACGCGGTCTGACATCTAAGCGAGCCTCGAAGCCAGTCCGACGAATCCCGACGCAGCTCGGAAGGAGCCGACACTACCCTACGTCCCCCGACGCCATCCCGACGGAGCCCGATACTGCCCTGCGTTCCCCGGCGCCATCCAGACGGAGCCCGACACCTAAGCGAATTTCCGAAGTCAGCCAGACGGATCCAAACGCTACGCCAAACTAATCCTATCACGAAGCGCAAAATAAGAACTGAACTGACTGATAGATAACAATAGAGAACACCCGTCGCCGCCGCGTAAACCAGCCTCGGGGAAACTTGTAAAAGTCCCAATCGTCTCTTATTTACCCTATTTCACCCCTTATGAAACTATCAAACCCAGAATATGAGTACCGCTGCGGTGACGGCGTGATATTGCACATGCACAGTCGCACCCCCACCTAACTACAGTCCACCCACTAACACCACGGGGTGAGAACGACTGTCGCGTACAGCGGCCGCATTTTGAGTTTGTTTGAGATCAGACACAAGTCTTCGCCTCTTCATCCACAACATCCCGTCTGACTGAAGGGTCACTGGTATAGGATCCATGTGCTGTACTGTCATCCGCATAACAATTTAAGTTGCCGAGTGGCAGCATGTCATTGATATGCAGAAGAAACAGTGTTGGTGACAAGACAACACAGATCCCTGCGGTACGCCGGCATTCACTGACATGGCGTCCGACGAGCAACCGTCCACTAGGACCTGAATGCTACGCCCATGTAGGAAGTCGGCGACCCAGTCGCAGAGGCCAGAAGGAAGTCCGTACGACGGAAGCTTGCCCAGAAGCGATTTGTGCCAAACCCTGTCGAATGCCTTGGCAATATCGAGACCAATTACCAAGAATTCACCATGTCCTTCAAGCGATTCCCCCCAAAGGTGAGTGACGTACGCTAGGAGATCACCTGCGGATCGGTTTGGCCGGAAGCCATATTGTCGATCGCTGATGTTATTTGTCTCTAGGGTACGCCATGAGCTGGGCATTGATAATGCGCTCCATCACCTTGCAGAGTACGGAGGTAATTGCTATAGGTCGGTAGTTCGAACGGTTTGAGCGGTCAACCTTTTTGGGGACCGCTTGGACAAATGCAGATTTCCAGGCAGCCGGCAGACGGAAAGTGAAATAAGAGAGGCGGAAAAGGCGCGTTAGCACTGGAGCTAGCTCGGGAGCACACCGTTTCAGCACCAATGCAGGAATCCTATCCGGCCCACTCGCCTTCCTGGTGTCTAGGGAGATAAGCTCAGCCCGCACAGTTCGTTGTCGGAACTGTATTTCCGGCATGGAGTTCTCACACCTAGTTATGGATGGGGGGATGGCACCCCCATCGTCTATGTTGGAGTTCTCCGCAAAGAGAGACACCAATAAGTCGGCTTTCTCCTTTGCGGAGTGGGCAAGTGAGCCCCCAGGACACTGTAGAGGTGGAAGGGAGGAGCGGTAGAAATTCGATACGACAGATTTGGCGAGAGACCAAAACTCACGGCTCCCAGTTGGGTGCTGGTTCAGCCTATCACCAACTCTGCCGATATGCTCGAATTTGGCCCTGGCGATAGCCCTCTTGCAGGATCTGGAGAGGCGGTTGTATTCTTTCTTCAGTTCGGATACATTAGGATCGCGTCTGGCACGAGCGCACGACCATGCACGATAAGCTGCGACAGCTTCAGCACAGTCGCGGCTGTACCAGGCCTGGCTTTTACCACCGAGGCGCACGAGGGCGCTGGGAATGAACATCTCCATTCCCCCCCCCCTCCCCCCAGAACCACCTCGGCTACGGCATTGGCGCATTCCGGCGGATCATCCGAACTGAAGCATAGCTCTCTCCATGGGTAGGATGTGATGTATTCTCGCATCCCGTCCCAATCCGCTGACACGTAGTGCCAAATTGGACGCATTCCTCCAGTACGAGACTGAGGAGGCAAAAATGGCACCGTGGACCCGACTAAACAGTGGTCAGAAAAGCCAAGAGGAGTGCTCACTGTGACTTTGTATCCAGCAGGGTTCGTTGTCAGCAGAAGATCCAGCAGAGAGGGTGCATGACCGTCCATGTCTGGCACTTTGGTAGGTTGGTTGGTACCAGTTGAGGCAGGTCATTCGTCAGGGCGATGTCGTAGGCGGCTCTCCCCTCGAAGTCAGTTCTCCCGGAGCCCAGCCACTCCTCGTGATGGGCATTAAAATCCCCAAGCAGAACCATATCCGCGGATATATATATATACATAGGGAAACTACATGCACTTCATCTGCCGCTCTACTCAAGTGCTCGAATAATCGAGCTGTCCCCGCGTCGCCTGAGTGCGACCTGTAGATACTTACAGGCGGACACACGCGACTCCGTCCCCAAGTGAACCGATTTTGATGTTTTTTTTTTATTTGAAAGCTGGTGCTTCCCGTGTGGTCCCATTTCAATTTCGTCAAGATCGGATTGGAAAGCGAGGCGGAATCGCGAGGCCATAGGCCGAGCGATTCCGCCGAGTACATTAACAGCAAAAAATTACTAAAAAAACTGAAATAAAAAGCTATTAAAAATATATAAAAACCGCCTTCAAAAATGTATGAAATAAAAAAAATGGAACCCTAGAGTTGAAGGCGGTGCTAAAGCAAGCAAAAATAACCGACCGCCTTCAACTCTAGGGTTCCATTTTTTTTATTTCATACATTTTTGAAGGCGGTTTTTAATTTTTAGGGTTCCGTAGTCAACAAGGAACCCTTATAGTTTCGCCATGTCCGTCCGTCTGTCCGTCTGTCCGTCCGTCTGTCTGTCCGCGGCTTAGCTCAGAGACCCTTAGTACTAGAAAGTTGTAAGTTGGTATGGGCATAGATATTAATAACGCCGACAAAGTGGTAAAATAAAAATTTTGAAATATTTTTTTTTTGAGGGTCCCTCCCCTACACGTAAAGTGGGGATGAATTTTCTTTTTCACGTCTACCCCATCGTGTGGGGTGTGGTTGGATAGGTCTTTTGAAAATATTGCGGGTTTGTCAAAAGCATTTTTCGATTTAGGGATCCGTTTGCGAATTATTAAGCTTTTAAGTGCTAATTTTTGTTAGAGTCAAGTGTCCCCCCCCCCCCCTGCCAGCTAAACGGTTGTTATTAGATATGTGAAAAAATTCACATCAATAGTATATATATCCAAGTTAAAAAGAAAACTATCACAGCTAAGTAGGCTGTACAGGTTGACGAGTAATAGTCGACCAACTTATAAAATGTACGGACGACAGCCATCATTTCACTGTTGAAGAACTTTTTCAAATTAACATTCATTTATTTCCCCTACAAAATTATACAAATAATCAAATAATTTATTTTGATAGGGATCCGCAACTACGGAACCCTACACAGCGCGTGGCCCGACACGCACTTGGCCGCTTTTTTAAATAGTTTTTCTACAAAAATGTATACACTTTATTTACATACAGACTGTACGTGCATGAAATATGTTTAATAAGTTGTTTCGACATACTG
Organism: Nematopogon swammerdamellus; assembly: GCA_946902875.1. NCBI lineage: Eukaryota > Metazoa > Arthropoda > Insecta > Lepidoptera > Adelidae > Nematopogon > Nematopogon swammerdamellus. The sequence continues at coordinate 18,216,992 of OX336350.1, forward strand.
TCATACAAATTAAATTACAGAACGAATGTTAAATTTTAAAAGTTCCTAATACTATATAGGCCCTACATTTTCGTTCCATAGGCGGCAGGACGGGGCGGCGGAGCGGCGTTGTAGTGGGACGACAGAGGTGGCGGGCGGAATAGCGAGCCGCGAGCATCGACGACGCTCGCGTATCGTCTCGTCGGTCGCGGTGCGGGACGAAGAGCGGCTGGCGCGCGGGCGGGCGGGCTTATTCTTCCCCACTCCCCGCAGCTCTCCCGCACCCCGCGTTCAGTGTAGTGCGAGCGCGCGCTTTTTAAACGTTGTTTTATTATATTGCGATACTCGAAACTACTCCAAAGTTCATGTTTAAGGGAGAAATTTTATTGGATAATATACAATTATATTATATTTTGATGTTCTGTGTCTAATAAGTTAATAAAAACAGACGAAGCAATTTTTCACAGTGCTTGGTTTATTGCCAAAAATATGGAAAGGTGTGATCGATAAGGAAAATTTCCTAGATAATTGTGCAAAGCGATATATTTAAAGAAATTAGGAAATATAAAAAAAATTAAAATTGACAGAGTAATTTTTATAGGTATTTTAAAATTTCTGCCTGTTCGAAATCGAAATTTTCCTAGATAATGTTATATATATACTCTTATTAATATATAATATCATATTCCGAAGGAATTTCGGACGGAGCAATTTTTCACAGCGAATTATTGCCGAAAACTTGTAAAGGTGTGATCGATAAGGAACATTTCCTAGATAATTGTCAAAAGCGATATATTTAAATAAATTAAGACATATAATAAAATAAAAATTGACAGAGCAATTTTTCTGAAGAAGTTGTGATACAAAATAGGTATTTTCAAATTTCTGCCTATTCGAAATCGAAATTTTCATAGATAATGTTATATATATAATCTTATTAATATATAATATCATATACCGAAGGAATTTCGGACGGAGCAATTTTTTACCAGCAGTTATAAGCGATTTTCATGTTTAGGTATAAATACCTAACTTCCAAATATAAAAAATCCTAGATAATTTGTCAAACGTGTATTTTAAACCCTACTTTATCACACTGCAAAGTTTCAGCGACAGAGGAATTACGTCGAGTGGAAATGCTTTATTGATTGGACTATTCATGTACTTTAAAAAACAGGTTGAGTCTGTCAGTTCTTAAGTCTCTCAATAGCTTCTGCCTCAGTTCTCGGTTCCAGGCACATTCCAACAGTATATGGAGTAGGTCCTCTTCTATCCCACATATGCTACAGTTGGGTGATTGTGCTATCTTCATAAGTTCCATAAAAAAAAAAAAAAAAAGTTTTATAGCATGTTACAAGTGTCAAAAGTTACTAACTATATCACTACCAGAATATATTTGAGATCTCGGAATTTCTGGGTATTATTCCGAATTCCCGAAAGAGGTAGGTTTACCACTCCTTGTTGTGTCTTCTCACCAAAATTCGGTATTTATACTCTACCTATTCCGATCCCAGCTGATTAGAAACACAACATTGGCGAATATCACAACTCATTCACGCGGAATATAAGACTAATAAAGTACTGCAACTTAGTAGACCGGATTGTGAGAAACGGATTCAAGACTGATCTCTTCGCTGTGGAAGTCGGAGCAAGAGGATTACCAGCGAAGTCGCTCTACAGTCTCTTCAAGAATCTAGGGCTGCCAAAATCGACGCTAAGCTCATACATGGAGAGAGCAAAAAAAAAAAAAGAGCTTCGAAAACGTCACTGGAAGCATCCTACAGAATATGGATAGGTAGAGAGAGGGAGGTTGAGAGCGGGACTGGTGTTTCCCCGCGTCCTAGTCAACGCAGACTAGCTGACGAGGGCTTGATGCGAGCCGAAATGTGAAGCATGCGCGGGAAATTTAGAGTGGCCACTCGCTAGTCCCGGCCTCGATTGACACCCTCCTCTACTGCCGATGGGCCCGGATATGTTCGGTGAAGCCATCGCAAGCATAGTTCCACACCTTCCTGAATACAACAGCTCATTCACAAGGAATACAACAACTCATTCACCATCTATATACAAGGGAAGGGACGTAACAGTTTTACAACGGCTCCGAACGTGTACGAGTATATGAAAATCACTTACCAGGAATATAATCCAGTACATCTTCCGGTTTCCTAGCCGCATCGGCCGGTGTCTTACAATAGGAGGCCGGCAGTTTAACACCCTGCCTGTACAGTTCCGGGACATCCTTCAGACTGTAGTCCTCGAGTTTGTAATTGGCCAATGCCTCGCTGGCCGCTTGAATCACCTCTGGATAGTTGGAATTGGCGATGTAACCCCAGAGTGTTCGCGATGCGTCCGTTGTGAATTTTTCGTACTCGGGCGTTTGGCTGCGGAGGTTCGGCACCTCGGCGAGAAGTTTGCAGAGGCTGAGAAATTGATTTTCATAGTGAATAATTATCGTTGGTCAACCGTTGGAGTAACCGTGGCCAACAGTGGCGGCCGTGGACAGGCGACAGAGTGTGGGAAGACCATTCGCCAGGTGGGACGACGACATCAAGTATGTCGGCGGAAAGTAGTTGTTTCGTACCGCTGAAGGCCAGGAGGACTGGAAGAAAATTGGAGAGGTGTATGTTTTGCTGTTGAATCAGCTCGTCTCTGGAACCAACTCCCTGCCACTCTACGTACTTCCGCTTCCCACAATATTTTCAAATCCCGTTTGAGGGAACATATGTTTTCAAACCCTTAATGTTTCCATGTGTGTTATCGCTTGTTTAGAAACTGCATTAGGTATTTATGTATGTATTTGTTTATATTGCGTATATGTATATGTACTTTTGAACTTGTATGTATGTAAATCACGAATGTATTTAGTTGTATGTTATTACTATTATCTATGTTTTATTGTTTAGTTTTGTACTCTTAAAAAAAAAATATCTCATTTAATTTTCCGCACTAACCATCTACCCTACTCACAATACCAGGTATGACTGGCAGATAATGCCCTTAGGCTTTAAGTCCGCCTTTTGTCACTTTTTGTGCAATAAAGTATATTTTCATTTCATTTTCATTTCATATGTCCAGCAGTGGACGGATTACACACTGACTGAATGACTGACTAACTGACTTCCGCGGTCGCAGTGACAATAGGGCTTAGGGGCCCTAACTCTCACACTTTAATTCATAATCATGTATATATTAAAAACTAACCCAACATACTGTGTGGAGCCCGTATTTAGAAGAATAGCCCCACTGCGTCTCTCCTCGTGCATGTCGTAAAAGGCGACTAAGCGATAAGGACAAGATGTCGTTCTAAAGCGCGACAGGCTAGCCGCCTCTCATCTTGGCGCGGTCTTTCCACCGAGTCACGCAGCAGGTGGGCCCTCGTTCCTTACTTGCTGCCTGATAGTTTATTGATCTTGTCCGAATGAATACTTTGCTAAACGTGGCGGTCGGTGTTGTGCTGTAATTTACCAGAGTGCTCGCAGCACAACACCGATTACTCTGCTTACCCCCATTGCAGTATGTCTCTATGTATTAATATGTAGTTTATTTTTTATTTATGTTCATGTATGTATATAATATTATAGTGTTATTTTAGGCGTCCAAGTTGTCTTTGTTGTTTTATTTTTTTCATTAATTTATTAACATAAAAAATGTTGTAATAGGGTGCTTGATCGGCAGAGATTGCCTTAGGCAATAAGTCCGCCATTTGTATATAATTTATATGAAACAATAAAGAATATTAAATAAATAAAATAAATATTTGTACCGTGTGGGGCCGGTACTTTAAAAGAATATCCCCACTGCATCTCTCCCCGTGTATGTCGTAAAAGGCGACTAAGGGATAAGACTCCCTTCTTATATTACTAGGTGGTACCACCGGGTTGGTACCACCGCACTGAATGAAAGGTCGGCCGAAACGGCTATGTAAATAGTTTGTGTTTTCCGTCCAGTTCAGTGTAGCCGGCACGACCGAAGGGAAGCGCTGACGTGGCACCAAGTTCACCCGGTGTTATGGGCTGACATCACGGATGTTGTAGGTGATGTAGCCAACCGTGTCAGTTTTCATTAAAAAAAAAATATATATTATTAAATAATATATTATTAAATAAATAAAATAAATAAAATTGTTGGGATACAGCGTGTGGTATGTATGTATGTATGTACTAACCCAACATGAATGCCGGTCCTCTTATCCCTGCTCATCTTGGGCGTGAGAGCGTACCACGTGCTGGCCGGCGACACGATGCGCTCCAGCCACAGCAGCCGCAGAGCCTCCAGCGCGAGGCCGCTGGCGATCGCACCCGACGGCTCGTTGCAGCGGTTCAGCAGGCCCGAGATCACCGAGACCAGCTCCGCGCCGTATATCGACGCCCTGCAACCAGAAGACGGCAGGGTCTGTATTAACCGGGCGATATATCTCGCCCGTGTTCTTATCTAACCTAGTATAATCTTTGGAATACGGATTCCAGATATTGCAACCATACTTTGTTAAAGACATCCACCAATCGGGACAAGTTCAAAGAAGATTCACCAAAATTCCCTAAGAGGTAAAAAGCTTGAGCTACAAAGAAAGATTAAAACTACTTAAACTGACCACATTAGAAGAACGCCGCGACAGAGGAGACCTCATTGAAGTTTACAAAATACTCACCTCAAAGTATGATTGCCCAGACTTAATTGAAATGTTTGACCTGAACCAGAACTATCACCTTCGTGGTCACAGCAAAAAACTTAACCAGAGCAGCTTCTAACACAAACATCCGAAAGCACTTCATAACAAATCGAGTGGTGAACGCCTGGAATAAACTCCCACAGGATGTGATTGACCCAAACACAAACACCTTCAAAAACCGATTAGATAAATACATAAAAAGTACATCAACAAACAAATAGCAACAGTGCCCAAGTACGAAAACTAAAAAAAAAACATTACAATCATTCATTATCGGAAAAAAAAAACTGATATGAACACATCAGCTAGAGCTGCTTGTTCATTAAAAAATAAATAATATAATATATAAATCTAATAATAAATAAATCTCTAATCAAGCAAGCAGTCGTCTTTCGAAATCTTTCCTGTGTCGAACGGCGAAAATATGGAACGGTCTTCCGGTGAGTGTGTTCCCCACCACTTATATATAACCTGGGAATCGTCAAAAGGCGTGTCAATAAATTAGACGACAACCTTTTTGTCCGCCTCATAGCCGGCATGGCGCCTCTCTGAGCGTGGTTTCGCGAGGAATGGTGCTATTGGCTGTGACTAATCTTCCGTTGAAGTATTGGACACAGACACCCGCGCCAGCTGTCTATAAAAAAAAACCTCCAAAGGGAAGTCTGGCACCTTCTCGGTGGTGATATTGGCTGGTCGGAGCATTTTCTCTGGCACCTGATTCAGCGACTCATACCGTATTACATATTCGTCAGCCTCGGTAGCTCTGTGGTGCGGTCGGCCGACTGCTGTTCAGCACACCAGTAAAACTGTTAGGTCCCTTCCTTTCTTACCTTACTAGATGGTAGGATTTATCCCGGCCGCGTTGGTACCACCGCACTGAATGAAACGTCGGTCGAAACGGCTATGTAAATAGTTCGCGTTTTCCGTCCAGTTCAGTGTAGCTGACATGAAATGAAGGGAAGCACTGACATGGCACCTAGTTCACTCGGTGTTATGGGCTGACATCACGGATGTTGTAGGTGATGTAGCCAACCGTGACAGTTTCCATAAAAAAAACCGTGGTGATGGTTTTTTTTTTATGTAATCCGGTATGTGTGGCTGAGTTGGAGGGGCCAAAGCTCATGCTCCGACCAGCCAATATCACCTCCGAGAAGGTAGGTGCCATACCGGAGACTTCCCTGGATTGCTGCCTATATCCTCCGTTATCCTCACCGTCGGTATTCTTCGGCAGCCATCGGTGGTGGGTGTGCGTACCATCGTGGCGTGGGCGGAGAGGGCAAGCTGTCTGTTGCGCTGCTGAGCCGGTGTAATAGTTATCAAACACTATACCTTGTCTCACAAATGGTCTTGACCGCCGCGGCCTTGGCGATATCGGTCTCCCACTTAAGGTCGACCTCACTCTTGTTAGTGCCGTGGTCCAGGAGCAACTCCTGCAGGTACGGATAGCACCGGCTCTGCACCGCCACCAGCTCCGTGAAGAGACCCAGCAGGAGGGACGACGGCGCTCCGTGCGATGCCTTCAGCTTGTTGAGGATCGCCACCACGCTTGGGACGTTGGGCTGGGGGAAGCAGAGATTATTTTTTTCATAGATTTGATTTGATGAGCGAGTTCGTCAGGTCCGTCGTGACTTTTTGAAAAATTCTCTAAAGCATCTCTCCCCTCAGAAGCACTCACTTTAAAAATTTAGTGCGTAACTAACCGTGCGGGGCCGGTACTTAAAAGAATAGCCCCACTGCATCTCTCCCCGTGCATGTCGTAAAAGGCGAATAAGGGATAAGGACATGATACCGTGCTAAAGAGCGACAGGACCCACCTCTCACCTTGGCACTGCCCTTCCACCGAGTCATGCAGCAGGTGGGTCTTCGTGCCTTACTTGCTGCTTGATAGTTATCTTGTCCTCATACTTTGCTAAATGTGGTGGTCAGTGTTGCGCTGCAATTTACAAGAGTACTTGCAGCACAACACCAATTACTCTGCTTACCCCGATTATCGGGATATAGCGTGTGATATGTATGTATGTAGGAGTAACTAACAGTTTATCGTCAGGGGATCAAATAAGGTGTGAATAGGAAATAGCGGGTTTAGTCAGTCCGATGAAATGTTTAGTCAGAGCATGTCTTTCTTTCAGTCAGTCAGTCAGTCAGCAGTGTAAACGTACATTGCTGGACATACGCCTCTTCAATTTTCCTCCAGTACACCCAGCCTTCAGCGGTATGAAACCATTACCTTCCGCCGACATACTTGATGTCGTCGTCCCACCTGGGGGTAGGGCGGTCTTCCCACTCCGTTTTCCTGCCCACGTAGGATACGGTTACACCAACAATGGTTGTAAACTCACCTTAAAACTGGCCATAAGAGGCATCGCTTTCAAACACTCCAACTGCACTTTCGGCGACGAATCTCTCGCCACTTTATACAGCAAAATCGGCAACGCCATAACCACCAGATCATTGTTCACCTTCACCATTCCTAATGCCATTTCGACAGCTGTCACCGCAATATCCGCGTCCATACTCTTCTCTAGCAATATCCCAAGAAGTAGCGGCACAAATTCCACTTTCATATCCATATGGGGACTCTGTGAAATGTTTTTTAACCATTCGTCTATCTTGGATTTGTCATCCCTCACTCTCTCCCAAGTCTGGAACTGTTCGAAGACGACAAACAGTCTTCTGTCTGTGTGAATTAACTCTTGGAAGATGTCATTTGCAATGAGAGTGGCCATGTGAAGTCTGCTGTCGAAGGTTTTTTGGTTCTGGTGGATTTGTAACAAGTCGGCGATGACTTTGAGGGCCTCCGTCGTGAGGTAGGAGGGATTGTTGAGCCACTGAAGTGAGTAAGCCACCAGGATGCTGAGTGATATTGACGGAAACTCGTACTTTGTTACGAGTTTGTGACCTGAAATCATACAACAGACGCACAGATTTGTAATTATTTGTGGAGCTAGCCTTTCGCCAATTCGCCTCATTGGTGACTCTGTACTCACAAAGGACCTTCAACCTCTAAAGCACAGACGTGTCGTTGGGTCATTAAGCCTGTTTTATCGGTACTACTATGGCCGCTGCTCTGACGAACTTGCTTCCCTTATCCCTTCTCCTCCTGTTCGCGTTCGCCAAACCCGCCATACTCTCGCGGAACGCCCCTTTGTAGTTGACACAAGAATTCTTCGAACTGCACGATTATCTAAATCGTTCTTGTGCCGCACTGCAAAGGTGTGGAACGGGCTTCCGGGGAATATCTTTCCCCACTCCTACAATCCACGGATCTTCAAAACGCGGGCTAATAGCCTTTCCCCAGCGACATTGGTCCACCTCCAAGCCGGACTGGCACCTTCTCGGGGGTGAAATTGGCTGCCCCTCCGACCTCGGGCACAGAAACCCAGTTCGGAAGCAATAAAAAAATGACTGAGAGAAAGCAATCCTACAGTCTTGCTTACAGGTCATATGGGCTGACATCACGGATGTCGTAGGTGATGTAGCCAACCGTGTCAGTTTTCATAAAAATAAAAAAAAATAAGAAAAAATAAGAATATGTTTAATGGAACTCACACAATACATAGAGTGGATGTAAATAAAGTGCGGGGCTGTTCAGCGCGTTCTCAGCGAGCAGAGCGACGGTGATGCCGACAGCCGGCTGCAGCTCCGCCGGAAAGTCTCCGAAGCAGCGCTCGATGGAGTTGTAGCACGGTCGGGGGTCCCGTCTGCAGACAAATCAAATATGATATCAATTTACATTTAAATGTAAATTGAGGAAATAGAATTTTTTTTTAAGTAATGCAGTATGGGTGTCTGAGTCAGAGGGGCCAAAGCGCATGCTCCGACCAGCCAATATCGCCTCCAAGAAGGTAGGCGCCATACCGGAGACTTCCCTGGATTGCTGGCTATACTGGACTAGAGGAGAACACAACCGAGGCTGCTATCCTCTATCATATAATCTTACATCCAGTACGGTGTGTTCCGAACGGTGAAGCAGCAGGTGTAGGTATCTACTTAAATTTTTTCGTCAGAAAAAACTCATTGGTACACGCCGATCGGATTCGAACCGCGGACCTCTCGCATGAGAAGTTGAAGCCCAAACCACTCGGCCACCCGCCGCTTAAATATACTTGACCAACAGTGAACAATGTACTCGTAATTCTTATGAAATTAAGGCCTTATGCCCCCAAAATTGACAGTTGTGACGTGCGGACCGACAGACGGACGGACGGATTTGTTTTGTGTGTGTTGTTTTATTTTGTGTGCTTTTAACTGTTAAACTTGTTCTTCACCTTTCTTCTCTGGTTGTTGTGTATATTAGTTTATCTTAGGGTATAAGTTTAGAATATTGCTTGTGTCGTGTACTTGGGCCTGACTTAAAATCAGCGTCCCTCTCACCGGGCTCAGTGGTGAGGGGCAAAGGCTGTGTCAGGTCCAATTTTTCTTGTCTGTATTGTGTTTTTTTCTTTGTGTGTATGCACTGTATTGGACTAGATAAATAGATACATTTCATTTCATTTAAAATAAAATAAAATTCATGAAACATTGGAGCATCAAAAGATTTGTCAAGAAAGGAAATAAAAATTAAAAATATTAAAATTAAATTTTGAGTCGCAGAAAATTTTAAATAAAATTGAAATGAACATTAAAATATATAATAATAAATATAAAAAAATTCTAAAAAGGTTTCTACCTATTTGTATGTTCGTATGTTTCTACAACACTAACTATAGAACAATTAATCTTGTACGTCAACACATTAGACCAACTCACCCTAGCTGTATGAAGTGGTTGGACATCCTGGCGAGCGCCGGCAACAGCGCCAGCGTGCAGTCGGTCGCCTTCTCATGCGCGGCCGCGTCGCCGAGCGCCGAGTACACAGCGAACGCCGCCTCCAAGTGCTTCGAGTTCGATGTCTGTTTATGAAAGGTTGGAAGTTAATTTTTTTTTATGGATACTAACACGCTTGGCTACATCACTTACAACATCCGTGATGTCATAACATCTAGATGAACTAGGTGCAATGTCTGTGCTTCCCTTCGGTCGTGCCGGCTACACTGAACTGGACGGAAAACATGAACTACTTACATAGCCGTTTCGACTGACCTGCCATTCAGTGCGGTGGTGTCAACCCGGGCGGGTTAAACCCTACCACCTAGTAAGGCAAGAAGGGAAGGGACTGACAGTTTAACGTGGAATCCGAACCACGGTCAGCCTCCAACGGTCGCGCGGTCACCCATCCAAGTACTGACTGCGCTCAGAGTTGCTTAACAACAGGCAACCCAACAAACAAATTGGTGCTAACGGCAGGTAGTTTTAGATCTTAAAGTGGTATAATGGATTAATATAACGCGTCACTACTGTAGAGCTTCTTGTTCCACCCTTATAGCACTTACTAACGCTATTCTAAAGTCACTAAAGAACCTTAACCCTTTCGTCGCCGGGACCGCTAGGGCCCAGTCATGCGCCCAGGCCAAGGCTTTGCGAAACTTCCACCGTACTACTACTACAATTAAACCTATTTTTGAAAGCACTTTTTCTAAATCACATATGTGTGCGCCTGACCTCACAAAATGACTATAGGCGAATGAAATATGTGCGACTGGCGCCACCTATTTATATGAAAGCACTTTTTCTAAATTACATATGTGTGCGCCTGGCCTCACAAAATGACTATAGGTGCACACAAATATGTGCGACTGGCGCCGAAAGGGTTAACCTGTATAAGAATGGGTCTCTATTAAACAGCTCTTATAACGCCTGTCTTAACACCATAATGTTAGTTGGGAACCGATCGCACCATTGAGCTACCGAGGCTGACAGATCTTTATAGTCCTTCTTAACGACATGCCGTGTGGGGTCGATACTTTAAAAGAATAGCCCCACTGCATCTCTCCCCGTTTATGTTGTAAAAGGCGATTGAGGAATATCACTCCCTTCTTATATATTACCAGGTGTTGGTACCACCGCACCACCACAGGGGTCTGCAGACACCCCGGTCGACTTGTGGCTTTCATGGAAGACATAGGCTGGCTGGGGTAGCTGGAGATTGCGGGGTTTTGCACGAAGGTCCCCAAGCGGGATTAGTTTGCAGGCCTAGAGCCAACCCCAAACCAAATCAACAACAACAACAACAAGGGAAGCACTGACGTGCCACCAAGTTTACCCGGTGTTATGGGCTGAAATCACGCGGATGTTGTAGGTGAAGTAGCCAACCGTGTAAGCTTCCATAAAAAAAAAAATTTTTTTTAAATGCACGGCCGTAGACCGCGGTTACTACCTGCTGCCACAGCAGACACTCTCGCAGCAGCGCCGGCCGGCGAGCGTGCCTCAGGTTCAGCAGCAGCCGCCAGCACTCGGCGCGCCGCCGCACGCTCCGCTCCTCGGTCGGATGGCACACGAACCACAGGAACACCGCTCGCAGCAGCTCCGCGCTGTTCTCCGATATTCTGTACAAAAAATAAGTAAATACAAACAGGATAATTAGTTGTGCTATAAGAGCTACGAAACCCGGCTAGGTAACCTTGGCTTGAGCACTCTGCAGGAACGAAGAGAACGGGGCGATCTCATTGAAACATTTAAAATTCTGAATGCCCATTACAACGTTCCCAGGCTACAAGATATGTTCACCCTTGCTAACACTACAAACCTGAGAGGGCACTCGAAAAAGCTCTATCACAATCGGTTTAAGCAGAACCCTCGACGACACTTTCTCACCAACAGAGTAGTAGAATCATGGAACATGGTACCCAGTGAAGTTGTTAATTAAATGCTCTACCCTCCTTAAATTTCACATGTTTCCGCACGCCAAGGCTGCGACTGCCGACCTTGACAAAAACTCAAATATTTCGTGAAATACTGAAGCTAGATCAATAAACTCTTTTGATTCATAAAGTCAATAAAATTTTCTATAGATCAATGTCAAACAAATGAGGGGTTACTTGTTTAGAAGTACCAGATATTTTATTAAAACAAAAAACAAAGAAACAAATTTCTTCTAAAATTGTGATTTCATTGAAAATTTTGGCATACCTTGAAGGTGTGGGTCTAAGCTTGCGATGGCTTCACCGAACATATCCGGGCCCATCGGCAGTAGAGGAGGGTGTAAATCGAGGCCAGGACTAGCGAGTGGCCACTCCAAATTTCCCGCGCATGCTTCACGTTTCGGCTCGCTTCAAGCCCTCGTCAGCTAGTCTGCGTTGACTAGGACACGAGGAAACCACCAGTCCCGCTCTCGACCTCCCTCTCTCTACCTATCCATATTCTGTAGGATGCTTCCAGTGACGTTTTCGAAGCTCTCTCCATATATGAGCTTAGCGTCGATCTTGGGAGCCCTAGATTCTTGAAGAGACTTCGCTGGTAGTCCTCTTGGTCCGACTTCCACAGCGAAGAGATCAGTCTTGAATCCGTTTCTCTCTCAATATTCACATCAGTATACTCGTAAAGGAACATACTTTTAGAAATAATAAATTATAATATACGTTTTCTTTGCGGAAATCGGCGAAATCTGATGTTCAACATGCGGCGGAGGACCCGTACTTGAAATCACGAAAAATAACACGGAAAATAAAGTGACATGACTGACCGACTGTTACGAACACCATAGACGTGTTTGGTATCCAGAGAGAGGAAATTTCATCCGTCATCGATCTATCACAGTCTTTTCTATAGAAATGAAGGAATGAAAGAACAATATACAATTTGAGTCATCCTATGCTGGGCGCCCGTTACGAGCTCCGCGCGGGGCTTATAACGTCCTAGTCAACGCAGACTAGCTGACGAGGGCTTGACGCGAGCCGAAACGTGAAACATGCGCGGGAAATTTAGAGTGGTCACCCGCTAGTCCGGACCTCGATTAACACCCTCCTCTACTGCCGATGGGCCCGGATATGTTCGGTGAAGCCATCGCAAGCTTAGTTCCACATCTTCTTTAATGGTCTGACATTGAAAAATCCCTGCATGGGGCTTATAACTTTAAAAAAATAAGAGCTTGTAAAAAATCAAGTCCGCATACTCACGTCCTGTGTGGGTGACAGCACATAGCCTGCATCTGTCCCAGCACATCGTCCCCCGCATCCGGCATCTTCTCCAGAACGGTCACCAGGGGGTGCTGCGGAGACTTGAGTGAGAACCGACACTCGTAGTCGGGGGACGGGGATCGCAGCTCCAGCATTAGCAGACCGCCCATCGTTGATATGATGGCGGTGTAATTTCTACAGTGGAATGAGCAAGGTTAACCCTTCATATTCTCTTCCGCGTATAAAACGAGCTCTAATACCCCGTCCAAGTACAGCGCGCGCCTGGCCCGGCCCTGCGCCGACCTTGACATAACTGAATGAATTAATGATTCACACCCGAACTAATAAACCGAATAAAAAGTAAAAAAAAAATTTTCATACAAAATTAATTTTCGAAAAAAACATTTTTATATCACCCAAACACATATTTTGAATACCTAGGAATTTATGCAAAAACAACATGCGCCGCCTCAACAGTAGGTTAGGGTTAATTTTTTTTAAACCACCAAACATTCACCCATACCACTTCCCTTGTTTTTTTGTGTAAAAATTAATTAATTAATAGGTTTTCACGGAGAAGCTGGGAAAGCTTCTCGCGGAGAGGACTGGCGACCGTCGTTCCAAAGCCTTCCTTAAACGGCGGATTAGTATTGAGATTCAGAGGGGTAACGCGGCGAGCGTACTGGGTACACTTGGCGTCGGCCGAGACGGGGCTTCGGCGAACTTTTCAGAAATTTATTTTTTGTAGGTTTTCTGGATATTAATATTAGATTAGTTTTAGTGTATTAGTGTATAGTTGTATTTTGTAGGTTGCAATGTATATTGTTTGTTTTGTTATATTATTTAATAGTATTTTGTATGGGAAATTTGTTTTTTTCTCCGAAACTACGCATTTCCGGCAAACAATTATTTCATGAAGAACTAACTTTTTTTTTTTATATTTGTTTATTTATTGAAATGAGTACTTAAATATATAATAAGCATAAAACTAAATAATAATTTTTTCATTATAATTCATCTTTTAACTCGGCCTACACAATAAGTTTACCAGCAATTTTCTAGCTAGGCGCCACTCTAATACTCCACACCCAAATAATACAATTTTAATTTTTCGTACAAAAAACAGCTCCTCAGTTTATTAGTTTTATAGTAACAATATAAATGAACTAACCCACAGCTATTTATTTTATTTTTTAATATACATTATTGTTTAAATGATACAACAAATGGCGGACTTATTGCCTAAGGCAATCTCTGCCGGTCAACCACCCTGTTATAACATTCTTCATAGATGAAGAGAGCTACCTAGAATCAATGCCAAAACTCAGAAAAAAGAAACTAACCTAACCTACGAGTCCGTAGGCAGGCTACTACCGGCTCTAACCTAGCCATTCCAACCAAAGGGGTGTCTGATTGCTTACTTTGCAGAGGGTAACATCGCCAACATTGACGACATGGTGTGACCAGCTGATAGCACTCCGTTCTCCGCCAGGCTCAGGAGGCCCTGACACGCCGCCAGCGCCACCGCGGGCTCCGCTGAGCCACACGCCTCCCGCAGGACACGTAGCGCATCGTTCTCCACACCTCCGTCGTTGCGCACGCCGGCTAAAAGCTTTTCTACAGCGGACACGACGAGGAGAGAGTTTCCCGACTTGAGCTTGTACGATATCTCCTCCATGCTTTTGAGTGTCTATAAATATATTATGAAAATATCAAAATAAGGCCACTTGACACTTATTTAGTTAGGACATCATTTTACAAAAAAAAAAATGGCACAAATATTCTATAATTATTGCAAAATAAAATAAATAAAATTTAAACGAATACGACTGAGAAGGTTAGGTTCTCTTTGATTGAGTCTCATTTGACACTTTGACAGCTGTCACATGTCATTTTAAAAAAAAAAAAATAATGCTGCCATAAATAAAAAAACGAAACTTTCATGACTGGATCAGCCCTCCGCACTAGCCAATGTAGGCAATGGATACACTTCGAAACCCGCAAATATGTAAGGATTTTTTAGGAAAACCTATAATTATTATTATTCTAGAGTTTGAGGCAGGCTGCCTTTTCTGCAGCGCGCTTCAATCAAACTCGCCGTGACATGACTTCGACATGGTATCCATGCAGGTCACGCACGACTCACGTTCCACACCAGCGACTTCTCTGTCCGCTATGGGACTTCCCCGTCCTCTGGGAGTCGACAGGCAGGCCGTGAGAACCCTTACCGTCGTCTTTCCAAAAATATCATTGGGTTCGAGTGTTGATGGGAAGCCGGTGGTTGCTGCTTGCTGCATAGTGCGACCAGAAAAAACTGCTATAGTCAAAATATGTTACTGTATCTTTCAAAGGGAGATAGACAATATATTATAAATGATTGTGGTTCATAACAATTTCATAACACTAATATTCAGTTAGTGATATATTCAGTTAGAATAATAGATAATATTTTAAAATTACATGAATACGTTATTGCAACCCAATCAGTCACACACATCACGTCCGTGTGCCAACTGTCAACGTCGGAATATTATATTCTTTGGCTAACGTCAAATTGCCAACCGAGCAAACGAAAACGAAAATAAAAAAACAGTTTCATTTCAGACAGGGTAGCGTAGGGTTGTGCTTGAGCACACCGTGGTTGTTCAAAAGTTTCTAAAACCAACAACATGTCGGTGGCAGTAAAAGGTGAGAATAAAATTGTATTCGTAGAAATATTCTTCATGTCTCTTGGAATATTGGCCGCGTTTTTTTCTATCGCTAGCGCATTTATCATTGTACAAGGTGCACAGGTCAAACTCCAAACTCCTTAACAGATCATAGCGCGTGCGCCGAGTTCACCCAATTTGTTTTCAATTTGATGATCTTGACCTCGAGATTACGTTTATTAGATTTTTGGCCATAATAGGTAAAACATTATTGCATAATTTTTGTTTTTAGTTTGTAGGTAGTTGGATAATGTTCAGATTTCTTCTGTGATTGGTCTTAGATCGTAAACTTTACTTCCAGTTCATCGTAGCCGGCACAGCCAAAAGGAAGCACTGACATGACACTAAGTTTACCGAGGTGTTACGGGCTGACATCACAGATGTCATTGTAGGTTTTTTTTATGGAAACTGATACATATACTGAATACTGATACATCCGTGATGTCAGTCCATAACACCGGGTGAACTAGGTGCCATGTCAGTACTTCCCTTCGGTCGTGCCGGCTACACTGAACTGGACGGAACACACAAACTATTTAAATAGCGGTTTAACCGACCTCTCATTCAGTGCGGTGGTACCAAACTGGGTGGGTTAAACCCTACCACCTAGTAAGGTAAGAAAGGAAGGGACCTACAGTTTTAAGTGGAATGCGAACCACGGTCAGCCTCCAACGGTCGAGCTGTCACCCATTCGTGCGTACTGACCGCTCCCAGGTGTGCTTATGATCCAACCGACAGTCGACCGACCGTACCACTGCGATAGATAGATAGAAATACTTCATTGCTTCAAAAAATTCATTTTACAGAAACAAACAATAAGTAATTTACATGAGTGGCAAAGGCGTAATTTAATAATTAATTTACATGAGCTACCGAGGCTGACAAAATCTATGTCAATATAACTATGTCCATCATCATCATCATCAGCCTGTATCGGTCCACTGCTGGACATAGGCCTCTCCCAAGGCACGCCACCACACGCGGTCTTCCGCTCTTCTCATCCATCCACTCTCGGCTACCTTTTTTAGGTCATCTGTCCACCTAGCCGGGGGACGTCCTACGCTACGTTTGCTTGCCTCCATTCGAGTACCCGTCTACCCCATCGGTTGTCGGGTCTACGACAGATGTGCCCAGCCCACTGCCACTTCAGCTTGCTTATTTTCTTAGCAATGTCGACTACCTTAGTTCTTTGACGTATCACGTCGTTACGGATTTTCTCAGTCAAAGAAATGCCGAGCATGCTCTTTCCATAGCTCGCTGAGCAACTTTAAATTTGTGGACCAGGCCCATTGTCAGGGTCCACGTTTCCGCTCCATACGTCATTACTGGTAGAAAGCACTATGTCAATATCGTGCCTTAATGTGCAGGTATATTCATTCTCGGCGCCAAGCGCACGCCTTTCGGCACGTTCGGCGGCGTGTTCAAGAACGTGACGGCGACCGAGCTGCAGACCATCGCGGCCGTCGCCGCGCTCAAGGAGGCCGGCGTTCAGCCCGCTCAGGTCGACACAGCTAACTTCGGAAATGTGCTCATTGTAAGTACTCATAATAATTATTTTTTTATTTGGTAAGTTTTTTTTTATCTAATCCGGCATGGGTGGCTGAGTCGGAGGGAGCAAAGCACATGCTCCGATCAGCCAATATCGCCTCCGAGAAGGTAGGTGCCGTACCGGAGACTTCCTTGGATTGCTGGCTAGACTAGAGGAGAACACAACCGAGGCAGCCATCTTACATACAGATAGATAGAAAATGGTTTATTGCTCCAATATGTGGTCAGATTCTTGAGTATTTATGTTTATGCTGTAAATATTAATGTTCTTGTGAGCGGTAGTAGGATTAATTATTGGAAATTACTTACTTATTATAAGGTACTAACAAAACATTGTGACTTGCGAAGTTTGTTTGTCAGTTCTTCTTCGCATTGAATTTAGAACTGGCGGAATTTTCGACATGTCCAAGCGTAGGTTACCTACCTATGGATGAAATTATACAATAAACAATAAACATTCAACAGTGATAGTACATTAGAAAATTTACATAAGGTGCAAGATTTCTTACAGTCAAACTTTGCATATTTGAGATCCAAAGTTTTACATCCAGTACGGTGGTACCAAACCAGTCGGCTACAATTTCAGCCTACCACCTAGTAAGGGGCAAGGGAAGGGACCTACAGTTTTACACCGGTTCTGAACGGTGAAGCAGCAGGTGTAGGTGTGCACGTAAATTTTGTTTCGAACAACCTTCACTCATTTGTTGTGCAATTTTTAGGATGCGTTGCCATTTTTAGCACTCTGGTGCGGAAACCATAGAGGCGATCATGTGTCTCTATGTCTGTCACAGCCACTAGTGAGCTATTTAATTTTCTTGAAATTTGAAATGTTGGGGAGCAAAGAAATTTGTTTTTTATTTGATTTATTTGTGTACAGGCATCACAGGCTGACGGTATCTTCATGCCTCGTCACGTACTGCTGAAGGCAGGGATCCCCCTTGAGAAACCAGCTCTTGGTGTGAACCGGCTTTGTGGTACAGGCTTCCAGGCTGTTGTCAACGGAGCGCAGGTTGGTAGCTCCTCTTTCTCTTCCATCGTCAAACGCTCTCTAGCACTATCAAACTCTCCATTCCATCCTCAAACTCTCTCTCCCACTCTCAAACTCTTTCTCCAACTCTCAAACTCACTCCCACTCTCAAACTCTCTTCCGCCCTTAAACTCTCTAGCATTCTCAAACTCTCTCTTCCCTCGTCAAACTGTCTCTGCCACTCTTGAAATCTCTCTCCCATCCACAAACTCTCTTCCATCGTCAAACGCTCTCTAGCACTATCAAACTCTCTATTCCATCCTCAAACTCTCTCTTCCATCGTCAAATGCTCTCTAGTTCACCTTCCCACCCCCCAGCTCTGTCTCTCTTCGGAGTAAGGGCTGCGCCCTTAGCTTTTAGATTTTTACACATTCATAACATGCGGTCATTGTATGCATCTGTCATTCTGTATACTGTAGGTAGAATCATATTCACACCTGTTGTTCTTTTTTTTTTCTACTTTATGAAATAGGGCTTTAGCCGACTGTCGACTATGTCAGCCCCATCGTAACTGCTAAACAATTTCTAGCCTCTGAGGGCTAGAGATGCTTGGAAAAATTTAGTGAGTATTTTGTATTTTTCCGTGAGGGGATCACCTAACGCCCTGAGGATAGCAAAAAATAAATTTAATCTATCCGTCTTTAAATCTTTGATAAGAGCATTTCTTAAATCCAATAGGACATCCTAACCGGCGCGGCAAAGATCTCCGTCACCGGCGGAGTGGAGAATATGTCACAGGCTCCGTTCGCGGTCCGCGGAGTCCGCTTCGGAACCACGCTCGGCGCTCCCGTGGCGTTCGAGGACACGCTGTGGGCCGGTCTCACCGACACATACTGCAAGCTACCGATGGCCTTGACCGCGGAGAAACTGGGCGAACAGTCCGGGATCACCAAGGATGAGGTCGATCAGTTCGCGTTCAGGTCTCAGCAGAGGTGGAAGGCTGGTGAGTTGCGGAATTGTATTTTTTTTTTGTAACCGTTTTGCAATTGGACTTGCGAAAGGTCCATTCATTAAATATTACTTTTTCTAAATAGATAGTAATATAATTTTTTTTTTATGAATTTTTATGGTGTTTCATTTACAGTTGTAGTTTTTAGCTGATGTTGTGTAGAGGGGATTATTCTGTATCTGAAACTGAACCATTTAAATTTTTTGACTTGTTTTGATTTTTAGGGTCATCATAGTAATTTTTTTCTAAATAACGACATATAAGTAAAAAAGGTTGTAGTAGCGAAATGTCGTGTATTTGAAGTATGCCATGGGGCACATTGTACTGTGTGGATAAAATATTTGTCAAGTCAAAACATTTTTTTTTTGTTGTATTGAAATATTTACATTAATTTTTTATTTTTATGGAAACTGACACGGTTGGCTACATCACCTACAACATCCGTGATGTCAGCCCATAACACCGGGTGAAATAGGCATGCTCCACAGGTGTTAAAAAATACAAAATCAATCTCAGTGAATACTCCGTGCTCTTCGCCCAGTTCAGTGTAGCCGGCGAACCCCAAAAGAAACACTGGCATGGCACCTAGTAGCCTAGCAGATGATATATACCAGATGTCAGCCTCGATAGCTCAGTGGTGCAGATCGTCGACTGTTGCTATTGATTGTTAAGCAACGCTGGGCGCGGTCAGTACTTGGATGGGTGACCGCTCGACCGTTGGAGGCTGACCGTGGTTCAGATTCCATGTAAAACTGTAGGTCCCTTCCCTTCTTACCTTACTAGGTGGTAGGGTTCAACCCGCCCGGGTTGGTACCACCGCACTGCATGAAACGTCGGTCGAAACGGCTATGTAAATAGTTTGTGTTTTCCGTCCAGTTCAGTGTAGCCGGCACGACCGAAGGGAAGCACTGGCATGGCACCTAGTTCACCCGGTGTTATGGGCTGACATCACGGATGTTGTAGGTGATGTAGCCAACCGTGTCAGATTCCATAAAAAAAAAATGTGATTTGCTATTTTGTCAAAAACAAAAATGTCATCATTGCGACAGCGAGCGACGCGGGCGTCTTCAAAGCGGAGACGGTGCCGGTGAGCATCAAGATCAAGAAGAAGGACGTGACGGTGGAGGTGGACGAGCACCCCCGCCCGCAGACCACGCTCGAGGGTCTCAAGAACCTCCCGACCATCTTCAAGAAGAACGGCGTCGTCACCGCCGGCACTGCTTCTGTGAGTCATCTTTCAAATTGCATAGCTCAAAACCTAGAACGATAAAAAAGGTATGGACGCCGGACTGTCAAATGCTTGTATGAGAGCGTCGCCGAGTTGCAGGGAGCGGAGTGTACTTACCGATGATAAGATATTCCACTATTGTGCACACTAAACTTGGCTGTAGTGTTTTTACATGTAAACACAGCATGCGGGCAATTTGAACAGGTTTTTGCGAACGCGGCCGATGACAGACTGACGGGCCGGGGTGCGACCGTACAATGAAACAAGTATGCTTTTACTTATATCGTGTTACGCTGGCGAGGAAAGGGTTCGGGGTCCATACCTTTTTTATCGTTCTAGCTCGACACTCACGATAGAAACCTTTTTTTATTTTTATTGTAAGCTCGACATATGGCGCCGAGGCACCCATTAGGTGTCTAACTGCGCCCATGGACATTCGATCTTATGCGGGGGTTGCGAATGACATGCCGGCCTGACAGGTGCCCATTCACGCCCCTCTTGAAGGACACGAGACTGTACTTGGGAGAAAATATATGTGCAGAGAGAGCGTTCCAGAGTTTACCGGTTCTGTAGAGGAAAGATCCGCGGTAAGTCCGGCGTGTAGGGAAAATCGAAATAAATTTACCTTTTTTACATCATGTAAGTACGTCGGTTTATAAATATACATTTATAAACCGACGTTTGTCACTGTTCCAATACACTGTTCCAACTAAATATAAATATTGTAATCTACACCTTGAGACGCCTTCATTATCATGACATCTTAAATTTATGTTTGTTGTAAGACAACAGCTCAGGAACATGTTCTGGCTGCTAGGACTCAGCTCCCAACTGACAAGACAGTCAAAACTGTTTGTATGTATTGAGTACCCCATCCTGGTCAGTTCATGATTCTAAATCATTCGCCTCATTCGATCATTATGTGCGCTGCCAGGGCATCTGCGACGGTGCCGGCTCAATAGTCCTGGGCAGCGAAGAAGCCTCCAAGAACCTGAAGCCCTTGGCGCGCCTCGTCGGCTGGTCCACGGTGGGAGTGGACCCCTCCATCATGGGCATCGGACCCGTTCCAGCTATTCAGAATCTGCTGAAGGCAACCAACCTTACACTGAACGATATTGACTTGATTGAGGTGAGTTTTGTGTTGTTAAGAGAATTTAGTTTATTTTTTTTGCCATATTGTGATGCTGGCACCACACTTGGCTGTATGCACACAAATATTTGGCAAACATTTCCGTTTCATCTCCCTTTAATGGCTGGTTTAGAGCGAGATAAAACTAAAATGTTTGCAACAAACACGAATATGCTAAGCCAAGTGAAGTGCCGGCATCATAGGAGACCTTGTTTTACTATATTCTTCATTATTTTGAGATATCTGTTACTTATTTAACTTGATTATTATCTAAACCATAACTGTGTAAAACTGAACTTCACGCTAGCAAAACGGTGAGCAATAGTAAATTTTCAGTGAGAGATAAACTTTTCATTCATATCGCAATTCGACAATTTCGAAGACAAACACATTTCTACTCTTGTATTTTGTTCAGTAACTCTAAGCCATAAGGTGTCTAACGATGTCCATGGACATTAGGACGCATGCGGAAGTTGTGAATGCCATGCCGGCCTGACAGGTGCCTGTTCACACCCTTCTTGAAGGACAAGGGTAAACAGTTTCTGAAATAAATTAAAATAAGCCACTGATAATTAAATTTATGCTATTAATGACTTATTTTTTATTATCACAGAAAAGATAAGGTGCAAAGTGGCCTTATGTTTAGATTACATTGTTTTAAAGGTCAAGTGCAGTAAATAGTTTCAGAGTTGTGCCACTACTCACTATAATGGTTATATAAGTGCTTTACGAATAACCATTTTTAGTTTTATCCAACTGACATCTGTTCAATTTATTTAACACCCAATTTGAGCTTGATAATATTACCATTATGTAGTGAGTTTATGTAATCTATTTAGGAAAATGGATATTGTTGGCTTGGGACTAAGTGTTAAAGTCAATTTAAGTCTGCAAGGAGTTAGTTTGAATGTTGTACTAATTTTCAGTTTTACTAAGATTGTAAATATCGCTATAGCACCAGATGTATCGATGGTTTAGTAGGAACTGATGTTTGACGACGCTATGTGAATTTTGTAAAAAATTAAAGGTCGTTATTTTCCTGCAATTTTGGATTATACAACGGTTTCAGCGAATTATTTTCAGTTGTCAGACGTTAATTTTGGTTTCGAAATCTGGCATCCCTAATGTGCAAAAAAAATTTTTTTTTTCGCATACTTGAAAGCTTTTAGTGTGGGTGGTCCTTGAAGAACTCACCTAAAAAACACGTCGTTGGTCAACCTGAGACCAGATTATTGAGACTAGGCAACACAGAAAGAACGAAAGATGAATAATGACGTGATGTGTCGTTCAGATCAACGAGGCGTTCGGCGCGCAGACGCTGGCGTGCGCCAAGGCACTCAAGCTGGACATGGAGAAGCTGAACGTGAACGGAGGCGCCATCGCTCTCGGCCATCCGCTCGCGGCCTCCGGCTCCCGCATCACCGCTCACCTCGTGCACGAGCTCAAGTCTGTATCTCAACTCTTCACTTTAAACTCTCTAAACTTTAGTATTAATCGTCGGAAATGCATGTCGTAAAAGGCGACTAAGGGATAATGACAAGATGCCGTGCTAAAGGGCGACAGGCTCGCCACCTCTCACCTTGGCACGGTAATTCCACCGAGCCATGCAGCAGGTGTTGGTCTTCGTGCCTTACTTGCTGCTTGATCGATTGAATCTTGTTCGAATACTTTGCGAAACGTGTTGGTCGGTGTTGTGATGTAATATACCAGAGTTCTTGCAGCACAACACTGATTACTCTGCCTACCCCGATTGTCGGGATACAGCATGTGTGATATGTATGTAATGTATGTAATCGTCTAAAGGAGCGTGAATGCATTCGTTTCACGAAATTCGCGCCGCGAACAAAAATTGAAAAAAAAAAAACGGGCAAGTGCGAGTCGAACTCGCGTACCGAGGGTTCCGTATCGCCATGTCATGGTCAGCGCCACTCACGCCATCTATGTCGCACGGTAGTATGAAGCATTTTATCATCTGGATTAGTTAATATGCTTCATACTCTTTTCGGTAGAGACATACACTTTTTAGTTTCTTCTATGTGAAACCCCCGTGAATTTTTTACTTTTTCTTATTTGTTGCTATATCGGCTATAATTAATATAAGCGGCGGGTGGCCGAGTGGTTTGGGCATCGGCTTCTCATGCGGGAGGCCCGAGGTTCGAATCCGGTCGGCGTGTACCAATGAGTTTTTTCTGACGAAAAAATTTACGTGCATACCTACACCCGCTGCTTCACCGTTCGGAACCGGTGTAAAACTGTAGGTCCCTTCCCTTGCCCCTTACTAGGTGGTAGGCTCAAATTGTAGCCGACTGGGTTGGTACCACCGTACTGGATGTAAGATGGCCGCAAGCAACCTCGGTTGTGTTCTCCTCTAGTCCAGTATAGCCAGCAATCCAGGGAAGTCTCCGGTATGGCACCTACCTTCTCGGAGGTGATATTGGCTGGTTAGAGCATGTGCTTTGGCCCCTCCGACTCAGCCACCCATACCGGATTACATAAAAAAAAAAAAATTAAAAAATATCACATATTCTGTGAAAATTTCAACGGGCTACCTATTACGGTTTAAGAGATACAGCCCTCGGACAGACGGACAGACAGACAGACGTCGTAGGCTTAGTAATAGGGTCCCATACGATGAATACGGAACCCTAATGAATGATTTGTGATGATTTTTCTGCGTTTACTCGCCATTTTTCAAAGTTATACTTTTTTACTAAGGTGTGGAACTAAGCTTGTGATGGCTTCACCGAACATATCCGGGCCCATCGGCAGTAGAGGAGGGTATTAATCGAGGTCGGGACTAGCGAGTGGCCACTCTAAATTTCCCACGCATGCTTCACGTTTTGGCTCAGATCAAGCCCTCGTCAGCTAGTCTGCGTTGACTAGGACGCGGGGAAACCACCAGTCCCACTCTCGACCTCCCTCTCTCTACCTATCTATATTCTGTAGGATGCTTCCAGTGACGTTTTCGAAGCTCTCTCCATATATGAGCGTACTAAGAAGTATACTTACTACGTATACTTCCTACGTATTTCTCGAGAAGCACCTGATCTACAGTTTTATCGGCCGCTTGTTATGTTCATTTCGTAACTTTTATCAAAAAATGCTATTTGCGCCCGGGGCCAAGTTCCATGTGGTTATCAGAAGCAATCGTTCTGCCAAAATCCTCAGATAACGGGCGCTTCTCACGTACTGATAACACCAGTGAAATGTGCTTTTCATTGCTACTTTTGTATGTACGACTTTGCACATAAATACTCTGGGTGGTCCGCTTGCGATAAAGTTGGAATTGGCGAATCTGACTATAAATTTTCTGGACTGATCATTTGCGACCTTACTGTTAAATTTTTATTAAAGAGTAGCCATCGCAAGCTGAGTTCAACACCTTCCTTCTTATCGTATTATTATTATTTTTTCATTACATTCTTATTCTTTTATTATCTGAGATGTGACTGTACTGTGAAGCCATCGCAAGCTGAGCTCAACACCTTCCTCCTTATCGTATTCTTATTCTGTTTTCATTACATTCTTATTCTATTCTTATTAATGTATTGTTGTTGTACAGACGGCGCGGACTGAAGCGTGGGATCGGCTCAGCCTGCATCGGCGGCGGCCAGGGTATCGCCCTGCTCGTCGAAGTAGTTTAAGCAGACCTGTGTCGCACCAACTTGTACTGAAACACTAGTGTACATAGCATATACAGTTTTATATATTTTACAAGTCAGTCAATTTAAGAGTAACAATTATTGTTAAAAGTTTATTTTGTAATACTATTGTTATATTATGATGATCGAAAATGAAATAAATATTACCTTTTAATTTATGTTTTTTATTTTTTTGTTTATTTTCATGAAGACTATTTTACATTGTGTTGAAAAAAAACAAAACAGTTTCATGTATCAATTACAATGAACACTAGCCATACCCGCGGCTCCGCTCGCGGTAAAGTCAGTTCGATAGCTAATTGTATTTTATTCACATTGAATCGCTCCATACATTCAATAACTTATAATTAACAATTATTTGAAGCTATCTATAATTACGAAACACAATGTTGGTTAATACGAATTAACGCTAAACAAGTACATATGCAGAAAAAGCAGTTGCAAAGTACAATATAGATGATAATATATTATGCATAAATAAAACATGAAAGCACTATTCCATACAAACTTTCTCGCAAATCGGACCTAAAAACACACACAATTACACACACACAGTTTTTATTTTTCATAAGTTTTTCATAAGCAATTACGTCGTCGGAAGCAATCACTGATTCTGTATCGCTGAAGACCGGGATGACAGGAGGAAAAAATTAAGATAGGCCTTATCCAGCAGTGGACGCATATACGCTGACTGGCTTGGAAAGTTGTTTTTAACAATAGGTTTTTTTTTTATGGAAACTGACACGGTTGGCTACATCATCTACAACAACCGTGATGTCAGCCCATAACACCGGGCGAACTTGGTGCCACGTCAGTGCTTCCCTTCGGTTGTGCCGGCTACGCTGAACTGGACGGAAAACACAAACTATATTTACATAGCCGTTTCGATCGACCTTTCATTCAGTGCGGTGGTACCAACCCGGGCGGGTTAAACCCTACCACCTAGTAATATAAGAAGGGCGTCATATCCCTTAGTCGCCTTTTACGACATACACGGGGAGAGATGCAGTGGGGCTATTCTTTTAAAGTACCGGCCCCACAAGGTACATTGTACAATGCTTTTTCAGCATATGTACTTAGCGTTAATTTGTATTAAAAAAAAAAATAAGTGGCGATTATTAATACTAAAAGTATGTTCCTAGAAATACTTAGCACAGGGGAGCTCAGAGGAACCTCTATTCCTCGGAGGGGAGGCATAAAGAAATTCAAACTTATTGAGGGATTCGTATTAATAATTAGCCCCAGTGGGGCTGCCCCACTGCATATATCCCCGTGCATGTCGTAAAAGGCTACTAGGGATAATGACGAGATGCCGTGCTAAAGTGCGACAGGGTAGCCACCTCTCACATTGGCAAGATCCTTCCACCGGTTGGTCTTCATGCCGTACTCGCTGATTGATAGTATTTTTTTTTGTGGCGAATACGGATCGGAGCAGGAGGGATGAGGGAAGCCAGTTCTTCGGAACATCGGCAATGGTAGTAGGTACCTATGAAACAGGCTAAGGGAACCGTCCCAAGTGTATGTAAAGGGATTCATAGTCTGAAAGAAGTTGGGAATTCCTGTTTTATATAAACTATCCAGTTAGACCGTGTGGGGCCGGTACTTAAAAAGAATATCCCCACTGCATCTCTCCCCATGCATGTCGTAAAAGGCGACTAAGGGATAAGGACAAGATGCCGTGCTAAAGGGCGACAGGCTCGCCACCTCTCACCTTGGCACGGTACTTCCACCGACTACCGAGTCATGCAGCAGTTGGGTCTTCGTGCCATACTTGCTGCTTGATCGATTTAATCTTGTTCGAATACTTTGCGAAACGTGGTGGTCGGTGTTGTGCTGTAATTGACAAGAGTTCTTGCAGCACAACACCGATTACTCTGCTTACCCCGATTGTCGGGATTCAGCGTGTGTATAAGTATGTATGTATCCAGTTAGAGTTTCTGCCATTTCACCATGTAGGTACTTAGGTTTGTGCTGATTAAAGGCTAAAGGCCTGACTTTGGCTTTTGCTCCATTCGATCAAGGCTATTACACCTTGATTGGACCATGACTCAGCACAGCGAGATCGTTGATCAATGGCCCAAGGTCTAAACTCCAAAATGTATTATGTAAAATGTGAAATGCTTATCAAATAGATTACAATGAAGGCGCGAGTCGCGATACGAATGTACCGCGCGTTTTTAGTACGATAAAAATCGACTACAGCGCCGCCATTACTGCGTGGAACGTTTTGACATGTCACAGCAGTTTTTATCAGTTCGACAACGATGGCGGTCGCAGCTAAGGGTGTGTAGTACTTCTTTTTCTCAACACATTTTTACATCACTTCGCATAATATTTGCAGAGAATAGTTAATGTTTTGATGAAACACTTTACATGCGTCATCATATGACAAGTTCAAGGTCGGATAGAAATACACTGTGATAAATATTCCGCAAAACAGGTTTACTTACAAATAGGATTTATTGGTAATGAAATGACTACTCTACTCTACTCTATCGCTTGACAGCAGAGCAGAAACATATTAATCTAGCGAGGGGAGTAGTAGGTAATTTCACTTTCTAGCGTTTCAATGACCTTTGAACGATCAATGAACTTTGCTTCGACATGGTTCTATAATATAATATACCTATAGTATACACTTTAGTATACAACATAGGTATAAGTATAATATTGCTGGAGGTAGTTAGTCGCTACTCGCTACCTATATGCGATATGGACATAAACTATGCATATATGCATGCATAGGCCAACCTTCTCCATCGTAAAGTACAGGTGTCCGCACTGTTCTGGAATACTGAAAGGATAATTGTGTATGTGAAACTAAATAGTATACTACTTCATATTACAGTTTCACACACAACCACGCATTTCGTACTTAGATGCAATAAAAAAAACCGGCCAAGTGCGAGTCGAACTCGCGCACCGAGTATTCCTTATCGCCATGTCATGGTCAGCGCTGCTTCATACTGTTTTCGGTAGATGGCGCGCATAAACATTTTAGTTTCTTGTATGAGGACCCCCGTGAATTTTTTACTTTTTCTTATTTTTTTATTATTTGTTGTTACATCGTCCATAATAACACATATTCTTTGAAAATTTCAACGGGCTACCTATTACGGTTCAAGAGATACAGCCCTCGGACAGACGGACAGCCAGAAGGCTTAGTAATAGGGTCCCGTGCGACAGATACGGGAACCCTCAAAAATCATTACTTAGCATGTTTCGCTGTTGGTTTAACAATAAATAAATACTAAATGTAACAATGTTCTAAGGTATTTTCATCGTGGGCGCAAAGCGCACCCCGTTCGGTCGGTTCGGCGGTCTGCTGAAGGACATCGCGGCCGCTGACATGATGGCCGTGACCGCCGTCGACGCTCTCAAGTCAGCAAACGTCAGTCCGGCCGACGTGGACACAGTCAATATCGGCAATGTCAACATTGTAAGTCATTTATTCATTACTAGCTTTTGCCCGCGGCTTCGCTCGCGTGAAATTCGTATTTCAAAGGAAGAACTAAGGGCGAGCTGGATTCAGGTACTTAAACGATAAACCGTCTCGAAGAAAGTGAGTAACTTTTTGAGGCCGAAGGCGGAGTTGCGTTCAGGAAGACGATAAACCTTCTCGAAGACAGTAAGTAACTATGGGCGAGGCCGAAGGCCGAGCTGCGTTCAGGATGAGGGTACCCTTTTCGAAGAAAGTAAGTAATAGAGGGCGAGGCCGAAGGCCGAGCTGCGTTCAGGAAAACGATAAACCTTCTCGAAGACAGTAAGTAACTATGGGCGAGGCCGAAGGCCGAGCTGCGTTCAGGATGAAGGTAACCTTTTCGAAAAAAGTAACAGAGGGCGAGGCCGAAGGCCGAGCTGCGTTCAGGAAAACGATAAACCTTCTCGAAGACAGTAAGTAACTATGGGCGAGGCCGAAGGCCGAGCTGCGTTCAGGAAGACGATAAACCTTCTAGAAGACAGTAAGTAACTATGGGCGAGGCCGAAGGCCGAGCTGCGTTCAGGAAGAGGATAACCTTTCCGAAAAAAGTAACAGAGGGCGAGGCCGAAGGCCGAGCTTCGTTCAGGAAGACCATAAACATTCTATTCATTATACTCACCACAGAGCATGAAATGCGCGCGCCCGCCCCTACTAGAGGCGCCGTGAGCGCGATTTCTCTACAACGCCGTTGAAGCCTGTGGGCGTGGCCTATGACTTACATATGTGTGTTGTGCGTGTGCATTTGTTTTGTGCGTGTGCCTAACTTGCTCCTCTTTGTGTGTAGTGTCGATACTAGCACACACACACGCATACGAAGCGCTAGCAGCTCAGCGTACAGTTATTGGGTTTCAAATATCATCGCTTAGGGCGCCTCTAGTAGGGGGCGCGGGCGGTAGGTATTTGATGCTCTGTGATACCCACAGAGCATCAAATACCTACCGCCCGCGCCCCCGCGCATTTCATGCTCTGTGATTATACCTATTTAATCTTTGTATACAAGATGTTTTTTTTTATTTATTTAATCCGGTATTGATGGCTGGGTCGGAGGGGTCAAAGCGCATGCTCCGACCAGCCAATATCACCTCCGAAAAGGTAGGTGCCATACCGGAGACATCCCTGGATTGCTGGCTATACTGGACTAAACAAGAACACAGCCGAGACTGCTATGCGGCCATCTTACATCCAGTACGGTGGTACCAAAGGAGAAGCCGATGCCCAAACCACTCGGCCACCCGCCGCTTATGTTGTGGTAATGGGCGGCAGGCTAGCCACCACTCACGTTGGCACGGTCCTTTCACCGAGTAGCACCACCTGCTCGTCCCTTAACTCGCCGCTTGATAAATTTTTTTTTTTTTTTTTTTTTTTTTTTTTTTATACTAAGCGCGACATGTGGCGCCGAGTCACCCATAAGGTGTCTAGCGACGCCCATGGACATTCGGACGCAGGCGGGGGCTGCGAATGCCATGCCGGCCTGACAGGTGCCCATTCACGCCTCTCTTGAAGGACCCGAGACTATACTTGGGGGGAAATATGTGGGCAGGTAGAGCGTTCCAGAGTTTGCCGGTTCTGTGGAGAAAGGATCTGCAGAACCGATTTGTACGCATCCGCGGTAAATCCAGCGTATAGGGATGCAATCCCTGCCCAGTGCGCGTTGTACGGAGGTGGAAAGGGGACGCCGGAATCGCGTTAAACAGCTCCTCCGAGCACTCCCCGTGGAATAAGCGATAGAACACGCTTAGGGCGCCGACATCCCTACGAAGTTGCAGCGGTTCTAGATCGCGGGACACGTCGGGGTCATCCACAAGTCGCACGGCTCGACGCTGGATCGAGTCCAAAGGCGCAAGCTGGTATTTGGCTGAGCCATCCCACAGGTGCGAGCAGTACTCCAAGCAGGACCTAATCTGCGATTTATACAGAAGCAGCCTTTGGCCCGGCGTGAAGTACCGTCGAACCTTATTGAGTACGCCTAGCTTTTTTGAGGCCAGCTTGGCCTTGCCCTCGATATGGCGCCGGTAATTTAGGTCGTGCGACAGTTCGACTCCGAGGACCCCGAGGTGGTCGCTTAATTTAAGCGACGTGCCTTGGAAGGAAGGAGCTGGTGTGAACGCCGCCCTCTTCGCACTGAACGCGCAAACTTGTGTTTTTGAAGCGTTGAACTCGACCAAATTGCTACGGCCCCATTCGGAAATAGACCGAAGCGTTTGTTCGAGTTCAGACACAAGTCTTCGCCTCTTTTCATCCACAACTTCTCGTCTGGCTGAAGGGTGACTGGTATAGGATCCGTGTGCTGTACTGTCATCCGCATAACAATGTATGTTGCCGAGTGGCAGCATGTCATTGATATGCAGAAGAAACAGTGTGGGTGACAGCACAGATCCCTGCGGTACGCCGGCATTCACTGACATGGCGTCCGACGAGCAACCGTCCACTAGGACCTGAATGCTACGCCCATGTAGGAAGTCGGCGACCCAGTCGCAGAGGCCAGAAGGAAGTCCGTACGCCGGAAGCTTGCCCAGGAGCGATTTGTGCCAAACCCTATCGAATGCCTTGGCAATATCGAGGCCAATTGCCAAGGATTCACCATGTCCTTCAAGCGATTCCCCCCAAAGGTGAGTGACGTACGCTAGGAGATCACCAGCAGATCGGTTTGGCCGAAAGCCATATTGCCGATCGCTGATGAGGTTATTTGTCTCCAGGTACGCCATGAGCTGGGCGTTGATAATACGCTCCATCACCTTGCAGAGTAGGGAGGTAATCGCTATAGGTCGGTAGTTCGAAGGGTTTGAGCGGTCGCCCTTTTTGGGGACCGCTTGAACAAATGCAGATTTCCAGGCTGCCGGCACACGGGAAGCAGAGTAAGAGAGGCGGAAAAGGCGCGTTAGCACTGGAGCCAGCTCGGGAGCACACCGTTTCAGCACCAATGCAGGAATCCTATCCGGCCCACTCGCCTTCCTGGTGTCTAGGGAGAGAAGCTCCGCCCGCACAGTTCGTTGTCGGAACTGTACTTCCGGCATAGAGTTCTCACACCTAGTTATGGATGGAGGGATGGCACCCCCATCGTCCAGGTTGGAGTTCCCCGCAAAGAGAGACACCAATAAATCGGCTTTCTCCTTTGCGGAGTGGGCAAGTGAGCCCCCAGGACACTGCAGTGGTGGAAGTGAGGAGCGGCAAAAATTCGATTCGACAGATTTGGCGAGAGACCAAAACTCACGGCTCCCAGTTGGGTGCTGGTTCAGCCTATCACCAACTCTGCCGATATGCTCGAATTTGGCCCTGGCAATAGCCCTCTTGCAGGATCTGGAGAGGCGGTTGTATTCTTTCTTCAGTTCGGATACATTTGGATCGCGTCTGGCACGAGCGCACGACCATGCACGATAAGCTGCGCCATTAGCTGCGACAGCTTCAGCACAGTCGCGGCTGTACCAGGGCTGGCTTTTACCACCGAGGCGGACGAGGGCGCTGGGAATAAACATCTCCATACCCCCCAGAACCACCTCGGCTACGGCATTGGCGCATTCCGACGGATCATCCGAACTGAAGCATAGCTCTCTCCATGGGTAGGATGCGAGGTATTCTCGCATACCATCCCAATCTGCTGAGGCGTAGTGCCAAATTCGACGCATTCCTCCAGTACGGGACTGAGGAGGCGAAAATGGCACCGTGGACCCCACTAGACAGTGGTCAGAGGAGCCAAGAGGAGCGCTCACTGTGACTTTGTATCCAGCAGGGTTCGTCGTCAGCAGAAGATCCAGCAGAGAGGGTACATGCCCGTCTATATCTGGCACTCTGGTAGGTTGATCTACCAGTTGAGACAGGTCATGCGTCAGGGCGAAGTCGTAGGCGGCTCTCCCCGCGAAGTCAGTTCTCCCGGAGCCCAGCCACACCTCGTGGTGGGCATTAAAATCTCCAAGCAGAACCATATCCGCGGAGGGAAACCGCTCTTGCACTTCATCTGCCGCTCTACTCAAGTGCTCGAATAATCGAGCTGTCCCGGCGTCGCCTGAGTGCGACCTGTAGATACAGGCGTACACACGCGATTCCGTCCCCAAATCCACATGAACCCACAGAATAGATAGTTCGGGATCCTCCAGGCAGCGCAGGCGACGACAGCAAATATCCGCCCTAGCGAACATGCAAACCCCGGCCCGAGGTCGGAAGGCTTCTTCCAGGGTGTAGCCGGGGTAATGCAAGTAAGTAGTGTCGGCAGGGCAGGATATTTGCGTTTCTGTCAGGAAGAGTAAAGCCGGCTTCGCCGTCTCCAGGTGATGGTGGACGGCATTCAAGTTGGAGTGCAACCCCCGCACGTTGGTCATGTCAACGCTAAAATAGGTGGGGGTGTGCACCGCTGTACAACGTTTTTTCACTTTCCTTTGCGCTGCCATAGTTTTTTAGAGGGGGAGAGGTAGGCTTGAAGGGCGGTCACGACAATTTACGGGTAAAGCGCAGCTCCTAGCTTCATCGCTATCTGCTCAGGTTCGTGGCGCACCGACACGGAAGACGGAAGGGCCCCCGGTCCCCCCCGGAAGTGGCCGCCGGGACCCCTACTCCGGTCACCATCCGGCACGACGGACCACTCCGGGATTATGCGCCGGTTGACCAGGGCAGCCTCTCGCGTTGGTTAGACGCGATTGGGCCCCTATACTACCCGGCGGGCGGCCAGCGGAATAACCGTTTAACCGGGTCTCCCTGGCAACCGTGTCGATGCATCACTCCCGAACAGCGAATCCGCTTTAGATCCGCTGGCCCGCTCCTTGTCGTGACCAGCCCCACCTGCTACTGGGTCCCCGGGAAGTACACCGGAACACAGCGAACTATTATGGCGGTGTAATTGTTTCCCGGGGTGTGGTGGCGGACCCAGGCGATCCGAAGATCTACCACACGCTGTTTGCTGTTCATTTGGCACCACCCAGGAGGCACGTGTGACTTGAGGACCTTAAGGTGTCACGGACGCGAACAACTTTACCCCCCTTAATTATCTTGTCTGAATAATTTGCTAAACGTGTTGGATACTGTGCTGTTTACCTGATTTACCAGTTCTTGCAGCACAATATCAATTACTCTGCTCACACCAATTGTCGGGATACAGCACGTGGTATGTATGCACGTTTACAGCTTCGCTCGTGTTAAGTTCAGTTTGAAAGAAAACGCAAACTTTGACACTTGTACCTAGTTATGTGTTATCGTTTTTACGATAGAGCTGCAGTAACAAAACAAAAAAAAAACTTGCAAAAAACATGATCTTGTGGGGACCCCTTAATTTTTTCGGATATCCGCCATACTAACAAACATTCTGCCATATATTACGGTTCAAAAGATCATAATCATCATCAGCCTGTATCGGTCCACTGCTGGACATAGGCCTCTCCCAAGGCACGCCACCACACGCGGTCTTCCGCTCTTCTCATCCATCCACTCCCGGCTACCTTTTTTAGGTCATCTGTCCACCTAGCCGGGGGGCGTCCCACGCTACGTTTGCTTGTACGTGGCCTCCATTCGAGCACCCGTCTACCCCATCGGTTGTCGGGTCTACGACAGATGTGCCCAGCCCCACTGCCACTTCAGCTTGCTTATTTTCTTAGCAATGTCGACTACCTTAGTTCTTTGACGTATCACGTCGTTACGGATTTTAGCGGTCAAAGAAATGCCGAGCATTGCTCTTTCCATAGCTCGCTGAGCGACTTTAAATTTGTGGACCAAGCCCATCGTCAGGGTCCACGTTTCGTTCAAAAGATACAGACGTTTAAAAGTAAGTACCTATTTATGTTTATAGATCAGTACAGCGGACGGCGGTTTGGTGCCGAGACATGCAGGACTTAAAGCCGGCGTTCCACAGGAGAAACCCGCGCTCGGTGTCAACAGGGCGTGCGGCTCTGGCTTCCAGGCTGTTATCAATGGAGCTCAGGTGAATAGCTTTCCTACACAGTGTGACGCCTGCCAAATAAGCAGCACAATGGTTTTTTTTTTATGGAAACTGACACGGTTGTCTACATCACCTACAACATATGTGATGTCATCCCATAACACTTGGGTGAACTAGGTGCCATGCATGTCAGTGCTTCCCTTCATTTCATGTCGGCTGCTGGGCGGACGGAAAACGCGAACTATTTACATAGCCGTTTCGACCGGCGTTTCATTCAGTGCGGTGGTACCAACCCGGGTGGGATAAGCCCTACAACCTAGTAAGGTAAGAAGGGAAGGGACCTACAGTTTTACGTGGAATCCTAACCACGGTCAGCCTCCACCAACGGTCGGGCGGTCACCCATCCAAGTACTGACCGCGCTCATGGATGCTTAACAGCAGTCGACCGACCGCACCACTGAGCTACCGAGGCTGACGTTTGTGACGATGGTGACGTTTTCACTATCCCCCGAGTAGCGTTAGGGACACTATGGGCAGCAGTTTTACGAGTAGCAAGTGAATAAGTACTACAAGGCTCACCAACTAAGCGGACCCATGGCCATTAGCCGTTTCCTGCTTTTAAAAGGAGACATCCGCAGAAAAATCCGACCAGTTGCCCCAAATCCAGTCCAAATTTTATATTCGAAGCTGCACCCAAACGCGCCACTCTCGATTCTAGCTGCAACTTCTCGTCCGCAGGATATTCTGACGGGAGTGGCCCAGATCTCCCTCACGGGGGGCTCCGAGAACATGTCTCAAGTCCCGTTCGTGGTGCGAAACGCTCGCTTCGGTCTCGGACTGGGCTCCATTGAGTTTGAAGACTCTCTTAACAAGGTAACCTATTCCATTAATTTGCTATTGTTGACACTCGGTGAAAATCTCTCCAACTCTGCGACTTAAGTACTGGGAAGCAATAGTTTACTGGGGAGCAATAGTTTACTGGGAAGAAATAGTTTACTGGGAAGCAGTAGTTTACTGGGTAACAGTAGTTTACTGGAAAGCAATAGTTTACTAGGGAGCAATCTTTTACTGGGAAGCAGTAGTTTACTGGGAAACAGTAGTTTACTGGGAAGCAATAGTTTACTAGGGAGCAATAGTTTACTAGGAAGCCGTAGTTTACTGGGAAGCAATAGTTTACTAGGGAGCAATAGTTTACTGGGAAGCAGTAGTTTACTGGAAAACAGTAGTTTACTGGGAAGCAATAGTTTACTAGGGAGCAATAGTTTACTGGGAAGCAGTAGTTTACTGGGAAACAGTAGTTTACTGGGAAGCAATAGTTTACTAGGGAGCAATAGTTTACTGGGAAGCAATAGTTTACTGGGAAACAGTAGTTTACTGGGAAGCAATAGTTTACTAGGGAGCAATAGTTTACTGGGAAGCAATAGTTTACTGGGAAGCAATAGTTTACTGGGAAGCAATCGTTTACTGGGAAGCAATAGTTTACTGGGGAACAGTAGTTTACTGGGAAGCAATTCGCGATATTTATGTCTATCCTGACTAATAAAGTGAAAAATATGTAACGACGCTTCGTTGTTGATTATATGCTCGTTTATAAGTTGAAAACTACTCAACTAATAAATAATTAAGGTACCTATCTTATCTACCATTTGTTACAACATTTGACATGGCTAGACTTTGTAGCATTGGTAAAAATTTTAAGAATCGGAACAGAACAGACATCAATTTTATTTCTTGGTGTATTGTAGGTTCATATTGTACGGAACCCAGATGCCAGAATGTTCACGAAAGATCTTGGGAAGTTCCTATTGAGACATTTGACGTGCTCAAAATTATCGCAGGCAAAATACCAGCTATCTCTTCCAGCGTAGAATCTCAGCATCCTTCATCGGGACAGGATATCTTGGTCAGGCAGGTGCCTCATCGACTTGCAGACCCAAGATGCAGGATCATGGACCACTAACGGTCGAACTGCATCTACGTCTCTTACCCACAGGGTTCCCTGGACACATTCTGCAACAACACCATGCCCGTGACTGCAGAGAATCTGGCCGAGAAATACAACCTGACCAGGGAGGAAGTCGACGAGTTCGCGCTACAGTCGCAGAA
The DNA here is from genome assembly GCA_946902875.1 of Nematopogon swammerdamellus. NCBI lineage: Eukaryota > Metazoa > Arthropoda > Insecta > Lepidoptera > Adelidae > Nematopogon > Nematopogon swammerdamellus. Next base: position 18,253,332 of record OX336350.1, read on the forward strand.
GAAGTGGAAGGCTGGTGAGTTAACACTTCAATTGCTTAGTGGGCCGATCCCCACTTTTTTTCTCTTTATGAGTTAGACAAATGCATTTCTTGAACACAACGGTGAAGCAGCGGGTGTAACTAGGTACGCACGTACATTTTTGACCAAGAGCTCGACGTCCACTGCTCTCCTTAAAACCATAATTATTCACACTTGTGCGGCTCACGCTCAGGTGTGGATGGTCAGTAACTTATGTCGTAAGGCTTCTAAGTAATTTTTGTCTACTGATAGTTGTCACAGATAGATTCAGACGATGGCGAAAATGTTAAGCATGATTTCCGTCCAAACAGCGTACGACGCTGGTGCGTTCAGGGAGGAGACGACCCCGATCACCGTGAAGCAGAAGAAGCGAGAGCTGCTGATGACCATGGACGAGCACCCTCGTCCTGAGACCACGCTAGACGGCCTCGCCAAGCTCCCGTTGCTCTTCAAGAAGAATGGAGTCGTTACTGCTGGAAACGCTTCGGTGAGCTTTTATTCTACTATCTAAAACTATTGTAACAACTAACAGGCGTATGTCCGTCCAACGGAGGATATGCAAAAACGCTGAATGAGGATTTACAAGTTCGATCAAGTTTAAGTATGAAGACTTACGTAGAATGGAGCCTCAAAATTAGAGCAATATCGGATCTGGCATGTCCCGTAGGTACAGAATTTGAGTTGATGGGGACACTTCCAGTTTGAATGTAGAACTGACTTTTTTGAAATTCTTAATTTAAGTTTGGGGCTTTAGTCGTATTCGGTTATGTCAGCTACATGGTGACTTTAAGTTGAAATATTTCAAAAAATTACTTAAACGTCCCTCAATTTGAGAGAAGTTTTAAATAATTTTATAACCTCTTGACAGTTCATTGAGAGTGGATTGCATAGTGCATAATGAAATGAATAACAAATAACAGGTTCATCCTATCCATCTGTAACCAGCTGACTAAATCTTCTTTCAGGCCCTCATTCAGCTCACACTCCATCAGAACATGATATTGGTTCCTCCTCTTTCGTGCAAATGCTACAATTTGGTGATTCTGTTTTACGCATTACAAACGCGCTTTTGTTATGTGGAGTCTGACCTGAACGAAGTCTCAGAACTAACTTCAAACAACAATTCCAGCGATAACAATTCATCGAGGTAGAGATAATAACAAATAAAGATATGTATGTACTTATACATATTAATTTTATCACCAAATTGTATCTAATCTTAGTGCAGGTTTGAAACCTGTGTAAAATTATAGAGAGCAGATTAAAATTTCTTTCATTTTTACCACTCTGAAAAGTACCTATAGTGCCTCATACATCACATAGTAAACACATGTGAAAATAGATACTAAATACAACTGTCATTGGATATTTCAGTACCATCCGACAGTGGCAGGGCAAGACCTAAATTTAATGTGGGCAAGATATATTTTGCGAGGCCATCTCTGGTGGCACTAGAGGATTGATTTTATGGATTTTCACTCTTGAAATAATACAGCCTTCACTGCCTCTGTCCTGCTTTTCCAGATCTTGTCTGATAAAGGCTATAAAGTATGCTTTAGTTTGCCTTTGATTTAGTCTAAACATGTTTACTCGGTATCTCTTTTAATAGATCTAGTTGCATATTTTTCATGAATATAAGCATTAAGCTGCATGAACTTTCGAGGCGCGAGGCCCCTCGGGCCGCGAGGCCGTGGGCGGTCGCCCACGCCCTGCGCCGCCTCTGCCATGCGAGATCAATTCCCTTGTTCCTTATTAGGTGGTAGACTCAAATTGCAGCTGACTGGGTTGCTACTACCGTACTGGACGAAAGATTCCCGCATAGCAGCATCATCGGCTGTGTTCTCCTCTAGTATAGCCAGTAATCCAAAGGGAAGTCTCCGTTAAGGTTTCTCCTCGGAGGTGATATTGGCTGGTCGGATCATCCACTCTCACCCTTCAGACTGAGATACCCGTACCTGTGTGCACAGTACAACAAAGCGTCTTGAGGTCTCAGTGCGGATAATGGCCCACCCGCCTTCCCAAGAGGCTGGGCAGCAAAAAAACAAACAAACAAACCTGTGTGCACAAAAATTATCACCATCCTTTATCTCTAGGGCATCAACGATGGTGCTGGGGCGGTAATCGTCGCGAGCGAAGAGGCCGTGAAGAAGTTCAACCTGAAGCCGTTGGCGCGCCTCGTCGGCTGGTCCACGGTGGGCGTCGAGCCTTCCATCATGGGCATCGGACCCGTGCCCGCTATCGAGAACCTGCTGAGAGTAACCAATAAAAAGCTGGACGACCTTGATCTTATTGAGGTAGATTTTTGATGTGAATACGTCTTTAAATTTGCTCCCATAGTGGGAGCCAATCCAGAAAACTGATGATAACAAAATCGGTAGAGATACGGTTTGGTGTTGTAGCTTCATATCTATCATCTACATCCTAAATTTAATTACACCACTCGATAGGTAAAGGATCAAAGAATACGTACACGTATTCACGTAAAACACACGGCCGTGTCCACGACACAGCCACACCCCAATTTTTTTTTAAATTGTTAACTCGACTTATGGCGCCGACGCACCGATGAGGTGTCTAACGGCGCCCATAGACATTTGGTCGTATGCGGGGGTTGCGAACGCCATGCCGGCCTGGCAGGTGCCCATTCACGTCCCTCTTGAAGGACCCGAGACTGTACTTTGGGGTAAATATATGAGCAGGGAGAGTGTTCCAGAGTTTACCGATTCTGTAGAGGAAAGATCTGCAGAATCGATTGGTACGCATCCGCGGTAAGTCCAGCGTGTAGGGATGCTATCCCTGCCCAGTGCGCGTGGTGCGGAGGTGGAAAGGGGACGGCGGGATCGCGTTAAACAGCTCCTCCAAGTACTCCCCATGGAATTTTTGTCGATTTTGTTGATTAACTAATAAACAAGTATGTGAAGTGCTCATTCACAGTAGAAGCCGTATTCTTGGGGGTTGTATTTTTAACCCACGTCAAATACAGGCACTCAACCCCAAGAATATAACTCGGTTCATAGCGGAAATCGGACTTTGAAAGAAAGAAAGAAAAACGTTAGAAGAGAAAGAAAAAAGAAAAAAAACGAAAAACTTGGGGGTGAGCTATAAACTTTTGAGAGATCACAATAGATTTTCCTAGGTTGCAGTGACATCAGGGCTCAGGGGGCCTAACTTTCACACTTTAATAATTATAATAAACAAATACCTACATTTATCTAGTGAGTTTTATAATTTTTTTTTATTTTCACTGCTTATCACAATATTATTTGGCTTTGCTGGAAGCAGTAGTTTGTGCCAGGCAGACATACAGACAGACAATCGGACAGGCAGATAGATAATTTTGAATAAACACTGTATTATTGTTCCCATTCAGATCAACGAGGCGTTCGGCGCGCAGACGCTGGCGTGCGCCAAGGCACTCAACCTGGACCGCTCCAAGTTGAACGTGAACGGAGGCGCCATTGCTCTCGGCCATCCCATCGCGGCGTCCGGGGCTCGCATCACCGCTCATCTCGTCCACGAGCTCAGGTCCGTGGCCACAGATTACTTAATAGTTACTTCGTAACAGATAAATCACTCCATAGAAAAAGTTCCATACCTTCGGCTTTAATAGCCTACTGCTTCACGTCGCCAATCGCTGCGTGCGAAAATGTACCTAAACGATCGAAAGTGTAGTGCATTATTGCTTTGCAGCTGCGCGCAGTTGCGTGGGCGAGCGTGTAGGTATGTTTCGCGTGGCTGACGAATTTCTACTGAATTAGACCGCCCGCCGGGCGGTAGGTAGTTAGCTCGCGCAAGTACATAGAACGTGAGGCCTGCCGTGGCCAAACATTGTAAATATAATGATTATCAACGAATTGTGTGACAACAGCAGTTGTGAAAATTTTAAAAAGGGGTGCATATTATGTGAATAGTCACTAAAATACTTAAAAAACCCCCGCGAATTTTATGCCGGCGCTTCCTCGTGTGTGTAATCGAACTGGATAACACATTTTGACTATTTCACGAGTCAGGAGTAGTTTTACTACTGTGGTGATATTATGAAGGTAAAAAAAACATTTTTTTATTGTTTATTGAGTAGTATTCTTATGGCAGTAAGACGGCACTCAAACTTTTTTTTTTTTTTTTTTTTTATGGAAACTGACACGGTTGGCTTACATCACCCACAACATCCATGATGTCAGCCCATAACACCGGGCGAACTTGGTGCCACGTCAGTGCCTCCCCTCGGTCGTGCCGGCTACACTGAACTGGACGGAAAACACAAACTATTTACATAGCCGTTTCGACCGACCTTTCATTTAGTGCGGTGGTAACAACCCGGGCGGGTTAAACCCTACCACCTAGTAATATAAGAAGGGAGTCATATCCCTTAGTCGCCTTTTACGACATACACGGGGAGAGATGCAGTGGGGCTATTCTTTTAAAGTACCGGCCCCACACGGTACAAATCAAACTTATCAAAATTTGTTTTATCCGGGTTCGATTACACGCACGGAGAAGAACCGGCAAGAAACTTCACAGGGGGTTTTTTTTATATACTAAAAAAATAAAAGACTGCATGGGTGATACACAAGTGCACTTGGGCGTAGCTGGTTGTGGGCCATTTCCATGGCGGGGCAGAGGGAAAAAGCCAGCAAATGGTGTGCTGTGGCCGTTTTTTTGCAATTGCATTTTCACCTGTATAATGATTATGAATATGGATTGTAAAGTCTTTAAGTGTTTGCAAAATAAAGATATTTTCCAAATTTTGCACACTGGGTAGCACACTCTCGCAAGTGCACATATTGCTCATCTGAAGAGCTCAGTGGTACGGTCGGTCGACTGTTGTTAAGCAACACTGGACGTGGTACCAAGTTCACCCGGTGTTATGGGCTGACATCACGGATGTTGTTGGCGATGTAGCCAACTGTGTCAGTTTTCATACAAAAACATAAATTATGTTTGTTACAGACGTCGCAATCTGAAGACTGCGGTCGGCTCGGCTTGCATCGGCGGTGGACAAGGGATCGCTGTGATGCTAGAACTTGTCTAAACTAACGAGGGGTCTGATTACAGACCTAACTCTTTAATGCATTTAATCAGGGAATGTACGTACGGCCCAGAAGTAAAACAGTTTGATAAAACAAATATACACGGTGTTGCAGTTGCCCCCGTAATATTTTTAACTGACATAAGGGGGTTATTCTATATGTGAAACTAAACAACTTCAGTGGGGGAAAAAAATTTTTGAAACAAAAAAAAAATTATTTTTTCCGTACAAATTTTAAATACGTATTCTAAAAATGTATGGAGAAAAAAAAATGCTTTTTCTTCAAATAAAAAAGTCGTAGAACAAAAGTTGTTCTATTTCACGTACAGAATCAACCCCTTTCGGGTTTTACGGTTGGGGTTGCAACACCGTGTATATAGTGGCTAAAATGCATTTTAAAATCTGCCAGAGTACTAATATTTACATAAAATAGTAGTGTATATGCACACATGTTAGTTTGTACAAGCGTTTTATTTCTGGTCTGGTTTATTGAACTATTTTCAAAAACAGCTGTGAGTACTGTGTATAAATTTACTACTTATGTGACTGAAAATTAATTATTTTTCGTAACACACTTGCCTTTTCTTATTCCTGATTTCCTGGTGGGGAGGGGGTATAAAAGAAAATAATGTAGGTATATGAAATGTTTTATACAAACATTTATTTTACTGAAATGTTACAAATATTACAATTAAATAATTTTAGACTACTTGCATAGTTCATTAGATTGCATTACATAGTAGACTAATTATATTATAATTGTCTACTATAAAAAAAAACCAGACAGTGGTATGTACCTACTTTAGCCTAAGTTCCGTTTGAAGGTAAACGTCCACAGGTTCACTCGTCCGTATCGGACGAAGCGTACGCATCAGTCGGGAGTGCGGATGACGTCATTCGGCCGGTGTTGCAAATCTGAATGCTACAATGTACAAAGCAAACCTGTGGCCGCTTACCTTTAGAGAACAGGCTCAATATTTCATACGAGTGAAGCCGCAGGCAAAGGTTAGTGACAAAAAATCACAACAAACACCCGTATTATTGCCCCGAAAATTTAAGATAAATAAATTGCGAAGTTTTTCAGAGCAGAGATATGCATAAATAAATAAAGTTTAAAATTTCTTCATTAGATAGATGCAAAGCTTCAAAATTAAGAGAAAAAAATACATCCCGACCAGGATTGGAACCTGGAACTAAGGCTTGAACGGACTGCGCGTTCCTGGTCGGGATGTATTTTTAGGGTTCCGTATCCGTTGCGGGACCCTATTACTAAGCCTACGCCGTCTGTCTGTCTGTCTGTCCGTCCGTCTGTCTGTCCGAGGGCTGTATCTCTTGAACCGTAATAGGTAGCCCGTTGAAATTTTCACAGAATATGCGTTATTATGGCCGATATAACAAAAAATTCACAGGGGTTCCCATAGAAGAAACCAAAAAGTGTATGCGCGCGCGTCACGAATAGATTATGAAGCATGACATTAACTAATGTGAAGCATTTCATAACACGCCATCTAGATGGCGTGAGTAGCGCTGGCCGTGACATGGCGATACGGGACCCTCGGTGCGCAAGTTCCACTCGCACTTGGCCGGTTTTTTTTCTTAATTTTGAAGCTTTGCATCTATCTAAAGACCAATTAATATACAGTGGGTAAATGCTTAGTACTAACATAAAAAAAATAAAAAGTTGATATAATGTTTTTTCACATATAATATTTTACTAAAAGGTTTCGACATTTTCCAATAAATACATTTCCTTTGAAATTAAAGAGCATACAAAATTATGCTGAAATTGGGCCAACCTTAACCGTAAGTGGCGGGTGGCCGAGTGGTTTGGGCGTCGGCTTATCTTGCGAGAGGTCCGAGGTTCGAATCCACCCGGCGTGTACCGATTTGATTCTGAGTTTTTTTCTGATTTGAAAAAAATTACGTGCATACCTACTATGCCCACAGTTCCATGGTTCGCATTCCATGTAAAAATGTAGGTCTAACGGGTTGATTGAAGGAAATTGCCTAAGGCATTGCCTACATTAAGTGGCATAAAATGTACTATTATTATTATTTTATTCATTTTTTACACATCACATTATATTTACACTTAGTTTGTATACATCCTTACCTATAATAAAATCCAACGTCTGCTTTCTGTCTGAGTGTCTGAGTGTATGTCTGTCTGTCCGCTTATAACTCGAGAACCACTGAACCGATTTTAATAAAACAAAAATCTACGGATAGCTTGATTCTTCCCATCAACTATAGGCTACTTACTATCACGCTAAATGGCTTATGAGGTTAGCAGTGAAGTGAAATATGAGAGCGGGCGGAGCCGCGGGCACAGCTTGTCTGAATATAAAATATAAAAACATATACAAATTAAATATAAAACTAAATGGAGTTGCCACCAACAACAAATCGGTCACGTAATATGGGTACGAGCCCTAAGGCGATGCCATAAGAGAGGTGGCAGTCTTAACGGGTACGTGCCATCCTTACCTATAATAAAATCCAACGTCTGCTTTCTGTCTGAGTGTCTGAGTGTATGTATGTCTGTCTGTCCGCTTATAACTCGAGAACCACTGAACCGATTTTAATAAAAAAAAATCTACGGATAGCTTGATTCTTCCCATCAACTATAGGCTACTTACTATCACGCTAAATGGCTTATGAGGTTAGCAGTGAAGTGAAATATGAGAGCGGGCGGAGCCGCGGGCACAGCTTGTTACCTATATAAGAGACATACGTACAACGGACCGTCTTGAGGTCTCAGTCCGGAGAATGGCCCACCCGCCTTCCCAAGAGGCTGGGCAGCAAACAACAACAAAAACAAGAGACATGAAAAGAATGTGCTTCAGGTTTAACTAGCGCTACTTACCGCGAGCGAAGCCCAATAAAAAGTAACCAATCCTCAAGTCACTCCTTCAGCCAGTTAATATATTGGCTACATCAACTAACAAAAACTAAACATGAAATCTTTGGGCCAACACCAGGGACTGCAGGCAATCCCGGGACGCTATTCCCAAACTGGACCTGCGACTCAGGAAGAGCCTGCTAAAGTTTCACAGGAGTTAACTCCGTATGGCGGTACAACTTCTTAAGGGTCACTACCCACTCAACAGGCACTTGTTCATCATAGGTGTCACCGACAGCCCCCTATGCAGAGGCTGCATGGCGGAGCACGAAACAGCCACCCACGTGCTCCTGGAGTGCCCGGTGGTGGCGGAAGAATGACTGCAGTTTCTTGGGAACATGGGAACTGCCCATGGAGTGTGGAAGCGACCGAGAAGAGTGCTCCACTTCATGAAAGAGCTCGGGTGGCTGGAGTAGCACTACCCGGGCGCCAACGTACAACGGACCGTCTTGAGGTCTCAGTGTGGACCCCCCAAGAGACATTTCCAATGCAGAAAATAATTTGTAAACTGAAAGTTTTTGCACTGTGTACTGACTGGAAGTCTACGGCCGAGTCGTCTGTTTTTAATGTGGCCGTGTTATAGATACTTACGGTGGCGTCGGCAGGTATTGTACTTAGATTAAAGTGATATCGGCCTAATGTGTCCCGGACAAGTATGGCTGCATGTCAACATGCGGGGCCGTATGCTACGTGAGTGTCTCGCCTTTCGTTACCTGCAAAAAAATAATTATCATTATCAAAATGGCTAACAAAAAGATTGTACATATACATATCTCACACGCTGAATCCCGACAATCGAGGTAAGCAGAGTTAAATCGATGTTGTGTCGCAAGAACTCTGGTAAATTACAGCACAACACCGAACACCACGTTTCGAAAAGTATTCGAAAAAGATTCAATCGATCAAGCAGCAAGTAAGGCATGAAGACCCACCTGCTGCATGACTCGGTGGAAGTACCGTGCCAAGGTGAGAGGTGACGACCCTGTCGCCCTTTAGCACGGCATCATATCCTTATCCCTTAGTCGCTTTTTACGACATGCATGGGGAGAGATGCAGTGGGGCTATTCTTTTCAAGTACTGGCCCCACACAAAAAGATTGTGTGCCCAAATTATGGCTAAGAGGACGTCCATAAATTACGTGAGGCGTTTAGGGGAGTGGAGGGGGTCAGGCCGAATCTCACCAGATCTCACATGGGGGAGAGGGAGGATTTTGATTTATATAAGTTACTGTAAATCTTGTTAATTAAAAATTACTGACTTAATTTGATAAAAGTGTTTCTTTTGATCGCATAATAAACAATGTCTATATGTAAATTTACACTCCTAGAGTGGAAACATGTATTTTCAAAATCTCACATGGAATATGAAGGGGGCAGGGGGTCTCGCCATATCTCACTAAGGGGGGAGGGGTCGAAAATTCTCCAAAAACGTCTCACGCCATTTATGGACCACCCCTAAACAAGTCATGCGCTATGCCTTTATGTTATTTAGTAGATGGCGCTGATGGGCAACGAGGCGGCATGACATTTTTGTTTGTATTGACAGCTAAAAGAAGCGTGTTTTTGCAGCTACATTACTGAAACAATATCCCCCTCTTTCTGTGCAAATTACAATACAATACAATTCACTTTATTTGTAAGTAAAATAACAATGTTACATTATAATGCAATTTGTCTTGAACTTACATCGTCAAACCAATTTATACAGTTAAATATATTTCATTAATTTAGATTTTACATGTATATATTTTTTATAATTAAATTAATCACATTACATACATTAAATAATGGGGGTTCCATTACACACTTGTACATTTTATTAAGTTAAAATTTGGAAAATCTTTAGGTCATACAAGTTCTGGGTTAGGAGCCATTCGTGCAGTCTTGTTTTAAATTTTTTTTCATTTGTTTCATTCGTTATGTGTCTTGGTAGTTTATTGTAAATTGCACTCGAGTTCTTGCAGCTAAACACCGATTAATCAGCTTATGCCGATAGTCGGGATACAGTGCGACGACTGTATGTATGTATGTCTGTAGAAAAATTACTCACGCAGGCTTCCAGATAGTCGATCTTCCTCTCCAGAGTGGTAAGCTTCTCGTTGAGTGTTGCCAGGCGCGAGCGACACGACATGTCTGCACAACACACAATACAACTATAAATTATTTTTTTTATTTTTTTTATTGAAAGCGCGACATATGGCTTCGAGCCACCCATAAGGTGTCTAACGACGCCCATTGACATTCGGTCGTATGCGGGGGTTGCGAATGCCATGCCGGCCTGACAGGCGCCCATTCACGCCCCTCTTGAAGGACCCCGAGACTGTACTTGGGGGGGAAATATATGAGCACATTAAAAGGTAAATTAAATATGTTTTTATGTAATTCGGTACGGGTGGCTGAGTTTTTTTTTTTATGGAAACTAATACGGTTGGCTTCATCACCTACAACATCCGTGATGTCAGCCCATAACCGTGTCAGTTATCATAAAAAAAAAAATTACAGGGTGTTTTCCTAGTTCCCCTACACTCTGTTGGGGCTTTTCCTCGTGACGCAGCTAATTTATCCAACAAACAAAGTACTGACGTGCCAATTCCGCTAAAGCCCTAAATAAATAAATAAATAAATAAATAAAACATTATTGTGTGAAGTCTAATTTCAGACAGCCTTGTCATAGGTCCGGATAGTTCGGTCGGCAGAGCCATGCACATCATCAACCTCCGTAGGTCAGTGGTGTGATTGATCGAGCGCCGTTCGTGGCACCTGGGCGCGGTCAGAACTTGGATGGATGACCGTTCAACCGTTGTACGCTTGACCGTGGTTCGGATTTCACATAAAACTCTAGGTCCCTTCCATACTTACCTTACTAGGTGGTAGGGCTCCATCCACCCAGATTGATACCACCGCACTGAATGAAAATAATCTGTTTCAAGCTTTAGAAAGGGACAATCCAGCTGTAGAGCGTCGTCTCTGTCGCACAGAGATGTGCGAGTACGTGCGACAGACGACGCTCTACACAACTGGATTATCTCTTTCTAAAGCTCGATGTTCATTACTTACTGCCGGGGACTTTTTTTTTATGGAAACTGACACTAGCCGTTTCGACCGACCTTTCATTCAGTGCGGTGGTACCAACCCGGACGGGTTAAACCCTACCACCTAGTAATATAAGGGAGTCATATCCCTTAGTCGCCTTTTACGACATACACAGGGAGAGATGCAGTGAGGATATTCTTTTAAAGTACCGGCCCCACACAGTACATTTGGACTGTGCACAAACTCTGACTGACTTGAGGTTAGGTATTTCTCTTCACTGGAGGGGGAATTCAGTTCTTTGAGTTAGGCAAAACAGAGTTCTCAGCTTCGTGTAGCTAAAAGATGACATCATGATCATGACACTTACAACAGGTGCCCAACTAACCATTTCACCTACACAACAAAAGTAATGTTTGAGGGTAGTTTTACCAAGAGGCGTCAACACCTGAACGACCCAGGAAGTGACTCACCGAAAGAATTGAGGAAGTCGGTTATCTTCTTGATGCTACCAGTGATAACTTCGATGTACTCGCGGTTTGCCCAGTCTTGTTGAATTTGCTTCTGGATCGTTTCGCGCGGTGGAGTCGCCATGGTAGCTCTCCGCTAGTCCGCTTTCACTGGCCTGGCGCTTCCGCGAAAGTTTAGTTTTCTTACGCAAACGCTGACGGTAAGAAAGTGCAGGTTATATCCTCTTTGAGAAAGTGATTAGAAAACAAGAGAGCGGCCAAAAACCGTTCGAATCGAATCGACACAGACACACGCTCGCTATCAATTATTATCAAAGTAGCGTACAAAAATATTTTGTTTGTCGCTATTCCTAGCTTTGTTTCTTACTTACCAAAGCAAAACAATAAGGATGACACTATACTTTAAGTGAATTTTAAGAAGAAGATGCGGCAGCTATAAAACTGACAGACAACCACAGCACGCCCTAGTAGTAATAAATTCTTTGACCACAGCTGAAAGCAATTTTTTGCTTTCAGCTGTGGTTGTCTGTCAGTCGTTTCGTTTTTTATTGCTGGTTTGTTTGTCCTTTTCGGGATAAGCAAGGGTCATTTGTCACCCATACAGCCTCGTCAGGTATTTTCTTTTATCTGTGTAATTTATTGTCGCTCGTGATCTCAAAAAGCGTAAAAATAATAAAGAATTTCTTGTTGAAGCACAGAGCAAGAAATCACAGCAATTCTCTAAAATTAAAAATATTTACTTAAAGCCGCGTCTGCTGCGCATGCTTTTTCGAAACAATACACAAAAAACATGAAACAAAAATTAAAAATATTTCTCTATGGTTTTCATACAAATGTGGATGGCCACGCCCCAATGTTTCGATGTTTCTGTGTAAATGTTTCGAAAAAACATTCGCAGGAGACCCGGCTTAAGTTAGGCTTCATTGTGGACATATTGTACATATGTCGATACAGAGGCATCTTTTTAAACTTACCTAATAATGTTGTGTTGACTAAAAGTATTTATTACTATTAACATTGTATAATAAACAATATTTGAAATTAGCTTGGATCTTAGAACTTGACACTGGCACATTAGAGCTCAACTGTAAAGTCTACTTGCTATTGAAGAAAAAAAAAATTCGGCGCACACGTGGCGCACCGCACCGCGATACATATACATACAAGTTTGTATCGCGGTATTCGCGGTGCGCCACCTGAAAGACTTTATCCAATCCCTCGAATCCCTCTAATCCTTCACTCCTACTCCTTCGCTTGGTTCTTCCACTTGGTTCTTCGGCAAGTGATAAATAAATGATGCTTTGGTGGTTTAAAAAAAAATACCCGTATTAACCCTAACCTAATGTTGAGGCGGTGCATGTCGTTTTTGTTAATGTTTGTATTTCCGAAAATAAAGCTTTTAGGTGGTTATAAAAAAAACTAAACACCCTAAAAAAAATTAAAGACCCTAACATTGAAAAAAAAAAGAAAAAAGATTTTGTGGGATTCGAACCCATGGTCCAAAAAATGCAAACCCTACACGCTTACCACTGAGCTAACAAATTACTTAACCGACCAAACGAATATCGGCTTGTATTGGTTCGCTCCGGGCGAAGGAGTAGGAGTGAAGGATTGAGGGATTCGAGGGATTGGATAAAGTCTTTCAGGTGTCGTATCGACTTGTATCGTACTGGTCTTTTACATCTGGCAACCCAGTATTTTCAAAGCTACAACCAGAAATGGCTGTATACTTTAATGAGTTTTGCCTGTTTCGGGAGGAGACGAATGAATTTAAAAAAATAAAAAATTAATCAATTCCTAAAAACCATCCACATAGTACATTACAGCATACAGGTTAAACAGGCTGTTTCAGGGTAGCAAATTTCCAAAGTCTAATAGACGAGTTGATCTGATTCGTCGATGCCAGTTTGGCGGGAAATTTAAATTTCGGAAGTATTTTCGAAAATAAAGTTTTTTTAGGTCGTTATAAAAAAATAACCTTAACCTAATTTTAACACCCTAACATTGCTTAACAAAAAAAAAGTAAGAAATATAAATTTCGGAAGTATTTTCGAAAATAAAGGTTTTTTAGGTGGTTATAAAAAAATAACCATCCTAATTTTACCACCCTAACATTGCTTAACAAAAAAAAAGTAAAAGAAAACAAATTTTGGCAAAAGGGACACGAACCCATGGTCGAGATCGAAAAAATAAAAACCCTACACCGTACAACTGAGCCACCAAAATGGACCAAACGAATATCTAGAGAGGGGGACAACGGCTGTTTTTCAACAGCACGTTATAATGATCTGCTGTTTTTATATCGCAGCTGTTTTAAAGTGCTGTATCGTTAGAATGCTGTTTTTGGTGGTGTTGGAATTTGAACCTTACGCTGTTGGAATAACTAGCATAATTGAAATAAGAGATAAATATTATATCACGGAAATACAGCAGGCAGAATTATAATATATTTCTAACGTGCCAATCTGCTGTTTATGGTTGCTGTTTCTAACAAACAGCAGTCTAGTCTATGATATATTTCCAACGTGCGGGTCTGCTGTTTTATTTAATTATTTAAAATGTAACCTTAGGACATTGCATTAAGGGTTAAGTTACAAAATACTATAAACACTGCCCTCTATCGAGCGAGAGCTTCAAATACCTACAGGCTACAACAAATAATTTTTATTATATCAACTAGATGGCGGTACGTACGAGATAAATAGCAAAACAGCATTACAGCAAACAGCAGATGTGGTGGAATATTTCTAACGTTATAAATGCTGTAAATTTATAATATAATATGTTGCCTGCTGTATAATATATTCCACACGACTACGAATATCGGATTCATTCAGTCCAGCAAAGAGGATATAACCACTCAGTCCAGTTTCGCTGGGAGTGCCGGAAGGCGGAGCCAGACAAAATTTAAATTTCCCGCCAAACTGGCATCGACCAATCAGAGCAACTCGACTTTGGCAACAGGGTAGGGTTTCGTAACTTCAGGTTTCGTATTCGTAAGGGGTCCATATTTGAAGACGAAAAGCTCTGAAACCCGTATATTATTTCTTTGTTTGAAACGTTTTCCCCGATTCGGTAATTTTATATTACTTTTTGATGAAAATCGTTTTAATCGAGATTTGGTGGACGGTTAACGTTTACCTACAAAAATAAAATGACTAACTGAACTGCATGAAGGTAAATTCCAAACACTTAAATTTTAATGACATCATCAAAACAAAAAGGGGAGTGTACTAGGTCATTGCACTCACTAGACCTAGACAGCACTTTTGCCAAATCTCCCCAAACTCACTGTCCATTGAGTTTCACAATTTAAAATTTTTGTATGAAAAAAACATAGGTACGGAATTTCGATTTGAGTGATAAGGATTTTTTTCTTCTAATAATGAGTACTTTCTATTCCTGAAGTTTCTCAAGCCTATCCTGAAATACCCTGTATAGAGAGGGGAGGACTGCAAACAAGTGTCCGTCCCATCTTCCTTTACCTACGTGATTATTTATTGCAGATTTTCACAAATTCGTAATTAATTGAGTACCTTTCATGTCACTCCAGGGATTTTCTAGAACACTTCTAATAGTCTAGCGCTCTAATTTTCCAGTAAACATTATATTTTCCTATCTAGGAGATAAAAACTGAATCCAGCAATTTTGTGACAGGTCTGATAATATTTATTATTCCCGTCTGGCTTGATTAATGTAACTAGCTGTATATAGGGTAATTTTTTATTAAGTGAAGTCCCTTAAAGGGTAGGTTCTATATCTGAAATGGATCACGTTTATGATGTTAATTTTACTCTACGAACCTAAAGTTAGATTTTTTTTCTGGACATGCCACATAGTAGTGCCCATGCATGCTAATACACCCTGAAAATTTCAATAAAATCGGTCCAGTACTTTCAGAGTTATTAAAAAAATAAAAAAGTTTACATTTACGTGCGCGCATCGCGTCATTCGCGCGGGACAGCTAGGTGGTCGTTGACCCGTGCGAATCAAAAAGTAGCTCAAGGCCGCACGCGCCAGCTGTTCCGCGCATAAGAGATGCACGTAAATGTAATTTCTTTCATTTATTAATAACTCTGAAAGTACTGGACCGATTTTGTTTAAATTTTCAGGGTGTATTAGTAGGTATGCATGGGCACTAATATATGGCAATTCCAGAAAAACATCTAACTTTAGGTACGTAAAGTAAAATTAACATCATAAACGTGATCCATTTCAGATATAGAACGTACCATTCAAGGGACTTCACTTAATAAAAAATGACCCTGTATTAGACAAATAAATAAAGATGTTTTGTATTCTTAAAAATTTTATTCAGTGTTCTTAACTTTCAAATATTCCTAAAAGCGACTACATCCTACTCCTTCCTTGGGTCCGTAGCTATTAGCCTGTTAGATGAATGATGATTAAAATAACAGTTTGCCACAGTGCAGTGCCTCAAATAGTGGTCATTTCAGTACTATAATATTACCTAATCAAATTATATTGCCTTTTATTGACTAATGTAATGATGAGAATGTAGGCCAATGAAAAAAAAAGCAGAGAGGTGTCGTGGGACACCCGGATCGAACGAAGTTCCTTTCGCTAAATAACAATGAAATAAATTAACAACGTTTGAGAGTAATTAACCCTTCAATTATCACCTCAATTAAATGCTCTTCCCTCCCTAATTTTCACGCGTTACCGGCGTGCCAAAGCCGCGACAGCCGACCTTGACAAAAACTCAAATATTTCGTGAAATACTGAAGCTAGATCAATAAACTCTTTTGATCCATAAAGTCAATGAAATTATCTATGGATCAATGTCAAAAAAACAGCAAAAGAGTGCTTACCTACTTGTTTAGAAGTACCAGATATTTAATAAAACAAGTTTATTTCTAATAATAATATTAAAAATAAACTTGTAAACACACCAATGCACATACTACAGCAAAAGTGTTGTGACGGTCGAAGTCTCACACTCTTTTCGGCCCAGCTCTCACAGCGTTGCCATATGTACGGATTTATCCGTATTTATACGGATTTTCAATGTAAGATACGGAATTAAAATACCTGATTTTCATACAAATTTATCATTTATAAGGATTTTCACGAAAGAAGATTTGTATGGAGTACGGATTTTCTATGAAGCTTTTCATAGAAGAAAACACATTTATACGGATTCTACAATTACATAATCGGATTTTTGAAAACCTGATCTGGCAACGCTGAGCTCTCATTCGCCAGAGTGGACCGTGCGATAAGGAAGTTCGTTCCAATAAACCGAAGAAATAGAGATAAATTTTTTTAATTACCTAGCATATTCGAGGCACTTTTTCAGCTGTCATTCAAAATTTCACAGACTATATAGCTTCATTTGAAATGTCTACAACAGCGGCATTCTCTTTATGAAGCGTCTATACCACATGTAGCCGGTGAAGCCGGACAGAGAGAACCATGTGACGAGATAGGAGAAGTGTTCGTTGCGAAGCGTGACGCGGGTCTGGTTGGGGATGGGCCAGCCCTCCGGCGGGTCGGGGATGCCGCGCGCGTCGATCCACACCGGCTGGCAACCCACATGAGCGCTCATCTCGTGCAAGTTTCTGTAAAATAAACATCTATGTTGATCTATGTTGACTGAGAATAAAGTATATGGAACTGTCAATGGACACTTACCATACAAGACCTATTTCAAATGCACAACTACTGATGAATGTCGCAGATTGCAGTAAGAAATATAAAAAAAAAGTCGATCTATTCCTTATTTGATATTTTGCTGTTGTTGTTGATTTGGTTTGGGGTTGGCTCTAGGCCTGCAAACTAATCCCGCTTGGTTGGGGACCTTCGTGCAAAACCCCGCAATCCCCAGCTACCCCAGTCAGCCTATGTCTTCAGACACCCCGGTCGACTTGTGGCTTTCATGGAAGACATGGTATTTGATATTAACCTGGTATTTGATATTTATTTGGTAGTAGTTAGTTTAGGCTTTTACCACTGTTACCAATGATATTTTAGGAAAGATAGGTTATCTATATGACATTCAGTGCTCACACATGGCACGTCCTTGAAAAGTTGAGAGGAAGAACTATAAAGTGATGCGCCGACTCGAATAGTCTTATTCCAATTATTAGAATTAGTGCAGAATCTCATTACACACGACGGCATTTTCAATGTGTTAGCGGCTCGTGGTTAGCGGTCCGAACGCGTGCGTAGTTGGTGGGCGATTAACTTCCGACAGGACTGTGGTCTTGTATTTAATGTGCCGCTTGGGAGCTCAGATAACATATCTACCTCCTTTTAACTTATAATATCATTGGCTGTTACGCATCATCGTAAAGATTTCGTTTACACTGTATACGACTGAAAGCGACTCACATTCGTCGAGGTTTCGACATCGTCAGGAAGTAGTGCTTAGTAGGTACCTCTCTAAATGGAGACAAAGTAGCTCATCTTGGCAAGGCCTTCCACAGTTATGTACTAGTTAAGTCTGCATGCCCTACTAGCTACGTAATTAATAGCTAAACATGGTAGTCGGTGCTAACCTGAATGATTGCAGCACAATACCGATTACTCTGTTTCCCCCTACAGTCGGTCGGTATACAATGTGTATGGTATGTATATGTATGTATGTACGTTATATTACATTGAAATGTTTGATTCATTTCTTTATCACAGCGAAGAATAGTATGAAAATTTCTTTTCATACTTCTTTTCAAAATCAATGTGAAAGGACGAGATGCCGTGCTAAAGGGCAGACTAGGCGGAAGGACCTTGGCACTGTTCTTCCGCCTAGTCACTCAGCAGGTGGATCTTCGTGCCTTACTTGCTGCTTGATAGTTATCAAATACTTTGTGATGGTCGGTGTTGCGTTTGCTGTCATTTACCGGAGTTCTTGCAACACAACACCGATTACTCTGCTTAACCCGTTTGTCGGGATACAGAGCGTGAACCATTTCATAACTCCCCCACAGAAAAAATTGCTATAACGCCGGTAACTGGATGTATGAAGCCTCGGTTGTGTTCTCCTCTAGTCCAGTATAGCCAGCAATCTAGGGAAGTCTCCGGTATGGCACCTACCCTCTCGGAGGTGATATTGGCGGTGTCTACATAAAGCTGTGTTAATTAAAGGTGTGTTATTCGGCACAACATAAGTTTATTACGTGAAATGTAATATTTATTTCATTTTACGTAATGTCTTACTGTTTTGTATGCTGCCGATAATAGTTTCATTTCATTTCGACAGCGGGTGGCCGAGTGGTTTGGGCATCGGCTTCTCATGCGAGAGGTCCGAGGTTCGAATCCGGTTGGCGTGTACCAATGAGTTTTTTCTGACGAAAAAATTTACGTGCATACCTACCTACACCTGCTGCTTCACCGTTCGGAACCGGTGTAAACCTGTAGGTCCCTTCCCTTGCCCCTTACTAGGTGGTAGGCACAAGGTGAGCCGACTAGGTCGGTACCACAGTACTGGATAGCAGTCTCGGTTTTGTTCTCCTCTAGTCCAGTATAGCCAGCAATCCAGGGTATTCTCCGGTATAGCACCTACCTTCTCGGAGCGGTGATATGGGCTGGTCGGAGCATGCGCTTTGGTCTCTCCGACTCGAAACATAAATATTTTTTTATTTTTTTTTTATGGAAACTGACACGGTTGGCTACATAACCTACAACATCCGTGATGTCACCCCATAACACCGGGTTAACTTGGTGCCACGTCAGCGCTTCCCTTCGGTCGTGCCGGCTACACTGAACTGGACGGAAAACACAAAATATTTACATAGCCGTTTCCACCGACCTTTCATTCAGTGCGGTGGTACCAACCCGGGCGGGTTAAACCCTACCACCTAGTAATATAAGAAAGGAGTCATACATATCTCTTAATATATTTTTTAATGGCATTTTAATAATGATAGCAACCTGTAGAACCACTGGCCCTTCTCCGGTATGTTCTTCATCATGAACGTGGGTCGCTGCTCAGTGAGCCTCACCACGCCGGTCAGCTCGAGCTCGTGCGTCACGAGGCACTGCGGCCGGCGCTCGCGGGGCTTCAGCCGCTGCGGCACCCAGCCGCGGTTCACCAGGATCACCTCCCTGTGGGAACATATTTTTTTTTTTATGGAAACTGACACGGTTGGCTACATCTCCTACAACATCCGTGATGTCAGCCCATAACACCGGGTGAGCTAGGTCCCATGTCAGTGCTTCCCTTTAGTTGTGCCGGCTACACTGAACTGGACGGAAAACACGAACTATTTACATAGCCTCATTTCAACCAAACTTTCATTCAGTTGCGGTGGTATCAACCCGGGTGGGTTAACCCTACCACCTAGTAAAGTAAGAAGGGAAGGGGGACCTATAGTTTTACGTGGAATCTGAACCACGGTCCAACGGTCACCCATCCATGTACTGACCACGCCTAGATGTGCTTATGATTATGTCACATAATTATACTAATGTCATATGTATGACAAACAAACAAACACACACAGGTATATGACAGACCCTTCAGTGTGTTCACTTCAGTAGTTTGGTATCTGTCAGATTACGACTGACAGTCGACCAACCGCACCACTGAGCTAACGAGGTTGACACGGTACTCACCCAGTATCGCTAAGAACAAACGGTGTGACCACCATCCAACCCTGGTTCTTATTAGGATCGGAGACGAGGCCTCCGATGCGGTTCTTTGCGGGGTCGTTCTCCACGAGCGCGCGAGGCCCAATCAGTAACTCCTTGTCGTGGAGGAATCGACCACGGACCTTCACGGGGGCATACTCCATGTTTTCTAATTCGGAGAAACTGGAAAACATACACAGAGGAATAAATTTCCTCTTACATTGTACACTGACATTATATTACTTGGGAACGACCATATCGGACCATCTATCATTTTATAATTTTTTTTTTAATATAAGCCCTATAAATTAAAATATGTTGTGCGAAACCCTCGACAAAGAACCAAATTATAATTTAAACTCACAAAAGTTGGTCATTGTCTTGGACGTTCAGTTCTTAAACTGATTTTAAAAGCTTTCAGGCGCAAAATAAAATGTCGCACGGTTCAAATAAAACGTCTGCTCTTCTAAACAAGTAAGTCTTAACATGTTACATATCGTTTAGTAGGTAATTACATTGGTATTATATGCCAAAAGAGTTATTGATCTAACATCATTATTTTACAAAATATTTTAGTTTATGTCAATGTTGGCGCTCAAGGCCACGGTGCGGCGAAAATACTTGCAACTCAATGGAGCTAAGCATATTTAAAGTGTGGTAAATGTAGGTACCAGGATCTCGAAATGATGACAGTACGAGAATAAATCCAAAACCACACCATAAGGTACAAAGACCGCATCGAGCGCCATCCGAATGAAACGGCAAGGCACCTCATGGGTTCCGACAGCGTAAAGTTCACCAGGTTAATAAAAAGGAACAGCGTCCCAAACCTGACCTCAGGATTTTAATCCAAACAAGAAGTGGGTAATGGGGTCAATGGACCTAACCCCAGTAAGAGCCAGATCCAGAGCGTGAGAAGCAACCAGCATCACTGCTTATTGCGGCTGCGGCAGCAGATTGCAGTGGAATCATGAAAGAAAAAAAAAATGTAGGTACAACACGATTCAAATAAGAATAGGATTCTACGAATCGCTGCCTATTTATGGCGAAAACAACAACAACAACAGGATTCTACGAACTGTCAAACTGACGGGACAAACGTCAAACTGCCTTCACTTCAGTAAGTCTTCTGTATGGCGTGCAAAAAAATAAATATACGATTCGAAAAAAAATAAGAAAAATAGAAAGAGTATAATTAATTACTTTTAAATAAATATTTATTTGAACAACAGAGATTCACACAGAGATACATACAAAATTGTTATTCTACTCCAGATCTTCAATACCACTCATTTCAGCATCGTTGTCTGATTGTTCCGAGTCCCTACTGCTGCTGCTGGTACTGTCATCGTCACCTAAGATTAAATGAAAGTTAATGGAATATACATACATACATACATAGCGTCACGCCTGTTTCCCGGTGGGGTAGGCAGAGACAACGGATCTCCACGTGCCACGATCCTGACACACCTCTGCCACCACCTTATTAGAATATGTTCATATTATAAACTAATCAACATTGCTGACAATTTCTCGAGACCTTCGATGTAAATAAAACAGAATATCTTTTACTCATTGTCATCTACACACGAAAAGGTCCCAGAGCAAGAAAGTCAATAACAAACTTAACAAAAACACACAAACAAAATTAACAATTTGAAACAAAGAAACGCAAACTTGTAAACCCGAGCGGGCGTGCAGACCGTACAAACAACAGTTTGTTCTGTCAGTTTGACAGTTCGTAGAAAGAATCCTATTCTTATTTGAATCGTGTTGTATCAATATGGAGCCTCCCACTACTTACTCCTGTGGTAACGGAACGGCCGCTGCGCTCGTCTTTTCTTTCAACATATCGATCAGATTCAGCTTCCATTGCAGTCTCTGTACTTGCCAGCAGCCCAGACCAAACGACCCTACAGGAATTACCTGCAAAAACCGTCATGTTTTTATTTATAAATTTTTTTATTTTATTTAATTTTATGATTCCGTAATACCTTAAATGGAAAAACGGAACCATTACAAGATCACTCCAGTGTCCGTTCGTCTGTCACAGAGGTTTTCTTGAAAACTTTTTTTATATCTCAAATATTATTTTTTTACAATGAGGAGTAGCTTAGAAGAGGTTAGCAGAGGGGGAGAGGGAGGGGATCGGCTGGGTGAATGTTTTGGTGGATAAAAAAATAATCAGGGTAATTTTTTTTACATATACATATCACACACGCTGAATCCCGACAATTGGGGGTAAGCAGAATAATCGGTGTTGTGCTGCAAGAACTCTGGTAAATTACAGCACAACACCGACTACCACCTTTCGCAAAGTATGCGAACAAGATTCAATAGATTTTTTTTACCCCTATTAATTTACCGTAACCTAATGTTGAGGTGGCCTATATAGTTTTTGCATACATTTCTAATCAATATCAATGTATTGGTGCTTTAAAAGAAATATTTTTTAATTTTTTACCTATGTAAATTATGTTTCTTTATTTTTTTCTTTCCTAAACCATGCGTTTCCGGCAAAAAAATATTTCACTAAAAGTGTGTGGATTAGTAGAGGGCATTCACGCTAGCAAATTGCTAGTAAGCTTATTGTGCAGGCCGAGTTAAAAGATGAATTATAGTGAAAGAGTTGTTTACCGGAAAGGCGTAGTTTCGGAGAAAAAAAAATCCCAAACAAAATAAATTTTTCATACAAAATAATTTTTTTTTAAGGCACCAAATAATTTATTTTAACCTAAATAGGCGACATTCCCGAAAGGGGGTTATTCTGGGTCACATACTGATGCCGAAAAAGGGGGTAATTATTTTTTTTGAGCTTTGGTTTTAAAATTTTCTATTTCTATATTTGCCATAAAAACATGGTATTTCGTAATAGGAATCGCACTGCATTACCAAAAAAATCGAAAGCTGGGTAATTTTTCAAATAAATCAAAAAATTCACATTCATATCGACACAATACAACAGCTAGCGCGCGACAGGTCGTCAGCATAGTAAAAGAAGACGAGTAAGATAACTGGAGGCCATTTTTAAAATAACTACCTACGCTGCGCCGAGCCACCAGGGATGTCACAACTCACAACACTAACACAATGGACAGGTAGTGAGCCCATCATGGTGGAAATGCTATTCTTTAAAATTATTATGTACATTTATGTATTTTTTATTTATAGACCAAGAGCCAGCTCCCAAAATTTTAATCTAACAGAATATATGAGTTGTCATAGATTTATTATGTACTGGCGTTAAGGTATATTTTCGAAAGCTATATTTTCGATAGACAGTGAACGATGTTATTTTGATGTTTGAGCCCTTGACAACGATACCCCACTCAATAATCGGATGCTTAGTTCTGGCGCTACGGTGGAACATACGTAAAAACAAACATACACACACATAAATTGCTAAAAAGATAACCCTTCATTTTTGCTTCGCGCAGTCGGGTAAAATTTTTTTTTTATTTAACCTCCCAAAAATTAATGCAATGTCAAAATTCAACTTTAACTCACGTCCGTCTTTGGACAACCATTTCGTAGTCGCGGACGATGAAGAGAATTAATAAGTGGGCAAAAAATTTATAACTATAAAAATTATAGAAAATATAATTTAGAATTATAGATTAATATAATTATTAATCTTAATAAAAAAAATATCAAATAAATAATTTTAAAATGTATTTATTAATTTTGTTTTATTATTACTTAATAACTTATATTTTTATTTTAATGAATTACTTAATAACTTGGTTGGTCGCTAGCAGTCATGAAAGTGTCCGCGGTAGGAGCTGTGCCCATTTATAGAAGACAAAGCCGCGCGAATTTGCGTTGTGCGTGGTATCTCTAACAAGTCTGAACAAGTCGACAACCGCGGGCCCGCGCGCGGCGCAGCCTTCGCGTGCGCCGCGCGACCGCGCCCGATGCCGGGGTTCGCGAATGGTTTTTGCAGCTAGTACCTACCTATTAATAACTAATTAATACTATAATTAAATACTAATAGGTACTTTGCTCTGACGTTACCGAGCCAGGTCTCAAGTCAATTCCTTCGCTTAGTACCTACTCGTATTAATAACTTACATAATTTAACTACATACTTTAATAATATTTTTTATGTTACTTACCTTTCGATGGCAGCAGGTAATGAGAATAATGTTAACTCGCGATTCGAGCCTGATCTATTCATGCAGCCGCGTACACACTGCAGAAACGCGGAGCCATTATGTTAGTGCAATAAAATAAAATTCGAATAATAATACTTTCTATCGGGAAGCGGCAGGCGGGCAGGCAGCGGCCGTCACGTGGTGTGCTGTGCGTCACCGAGCGCGGGGGCGGGGCGACCATCACTGACTACGCGCGAGAGACAGTGAGAATGCATGTAGTGGTTGTGTACAGACAGCGTGCGCAGGCGCGCGCTTGTGTGAGTGCGAAATCGGCGCGTTTGTATGAAGACGGCTAACTTGTGTGGTTTAACTATGTCGTCAGTCAACTGGGTACGCACGGTCGAAGGCGCGCGGCGCGCGACGGCGCTCGCTACACTATTCCAAAGAGAAATTGTCGCTGAGGTAAAATTATTAATAAAATATGCAATTTTTTTTAAACTATTTTAGATTTTATTTTTAAGTACCACAAAATAATCAGTTCTACGAAATGGTTTATTATTCAGTAATAAAATTGAAATGTCGCGAAAAAAGTTAACACCGTGTATAAATGTATGTAAAAACAAGGGAAGTGGTATGGGTGAATGTTTTGGTGGTTTAAAAAAAAAATTAACCCTAACCCACAGAGCACGAAATACTGCGCGCCGCACCTCCTAGAGACGCCCTGAGCGCGATTTCCCTACAACGGCGTTGAAGCCTGTAGGCGTGGCCCAGTAGCGGGCCCCTCATACAAGCCAAAAAGCCCGGCTTGCCCTAGGCCCTAGGTCAATCAAACAAAGCTCGAAAGCAAACCGAAAACGAAAACAGTCGATAGTACTTCTATTTCATTTTAAATATCGCGCCACGTGCCATTCGCGCGCGCCGCGCTCGAGGTCATTGAGTCAACGACGCGCCGCGGCGACTCGTCGTTCGTTCGTTCGTATCATTCGGAATTGCTCGTGAACTCTCGCCTCGATGCGATGGATGAATCAGTGAATATACGAGCGTACATTAGTCATCTCGCTTGTTCCCGCTGTTATTCTAGCATAATTTTATTTCCTTCTCGTTCTCGAGTACCATACAATTTTTAGCCTAAAGTCACCCATAGTGGTATAATAATATGTATAGCGACTATATATATGAGTATGTATAGCGATTAGTATGAGGAAATATGCTAAGAATAATTTGTTCCGTAGTGCGAAAGCGTACTCAGTATTAGTGCTATCTCAGTTTTTCAATAGAATAACGACAAAGACGTGTCTACTGATGTCTAATGTAGGCGTAGAAGTTTGAAGTGATGGATCGGACGTTCGCGAGGATGTTCGTTACTAATTAAAGAAATAATAATCTTAATAATAAATCTGGCATGCTATGATATGTATGATATGTGTTGATAAGTCACAATAATTCTGTCAACCATAATATGCCTCCAGTGTGCTATTGATAATTATCAACAAGAGCCTTCATAGTAACTGCACTGCACTGCAGTTTGTTTGCATAGATTTTTTAATTACCATTTTCTATAAAATTGTGATACAAGTATGTTTATTTCATTTACTGACTGACAGGACAGTCATATACCTATTATATTTTGTATGAAATATTTGGCTTCGGCTTGCTCTACGATCTGACCCTAGGCCCGCCACTGGCGTGGCCTATGACTTACATATGTGTGTTGTGCGTGTGCATTTGTTTTGTGCGTGTGCCTAACTTGCTCCTCTTTGTGTGTAATGTCGATACTAACACACACACACACATACGAAGCGCTAGTAGCACTGCGTCCAGTTATTGGGTCTCAAATATTATCGCTTAGGGCGTCTCTAGTAGGGGGCGCGCGCGGGGGGTATTCCGTGCTCTGTGCCTTAACCTAATGTTGAGGCGGCGCATGTAGTTTTTGCATAAATTCCTATTCAAAATAAATGTTTTGGTGCATTAAAAAAATTGGTTGTCTGTAAAGTCGGTTTACGGACGATAGTTTTACGTGATAATGATAACGTCATAAAGAAACACAGCTATAAGAATTACCGTATTTTTTCATACGGCACCCCTATCGCTGCCGTACGCCGTACATTTGTCGATTTCTAGCCTCGATTACCGTACAATACGGCAATTACCGTACGTTTGGCAACACTGCCGCTTGGGCCAATTGTGCCTCTCTATCGCTTGTTACGCGCTCTTGCTTGCACACACAGGCTCAGATGGAACGTGACACTTTTTCGTGCGTGCAGCCGGTGTTCATCAATTTATAAGACGTGCCTGGAACGTGACACTTTTTCGTGCGTGCAGCCGGTGTTCATCAATTTATAAGACGTTATCTATCACGTCAAAAAAACCTAGAACTAAAAAGTGTTAAATACCTAATATTTGGTTCTCTGTCGTTGTATTGAAACGAAATACATGAATCCATATTGTGATACATATTCGGACCCTTGTTTCATGAATATTCTAAATTTGAAATCTTTTCCGACCGGCCATATATTATGGTACGTGTAACCTCCTTTCAATCTCTGCCGCCCTGGTACTTTCAAGCCGACGCTTGGGCTGATTTTGCCTCTATCGCTTGTTAGGCGCTCTCGCTTGCACACACAGTATTCGGACCCTTGTTTCATGAATATTCTAAATTTGAAATCTTTTCCGACCGGCCATATATTATGGTGCGAGTAACCTCCTTTCAATCTCTGCCGCCCTGGTACTTTCAAGCCGACGCTTGGGCCGATTGTGCCTCTCTATCGCTTGATATATTATGGTACGAGTAACCTCCTTTCAATCTCTGCCGCCCTGGTACTTTCAAGCCGACGCTTGGGCCGATTATGCCTCTCTATCGCTTGTTACGCGCTCTTGCTTGCACACACAGGCTCAGATGGAACGTAACACTTTTTCGTGGGTGCAGCCGGTGTTCATCAATTTATAAGATGTGACGTCATCACGTCAAAAACATTTCGAAAATTAATTTTGTATGAAAAATATGTTAAATTCAAAAAAAAAATATTCTCTGAAACTACGCATTTCCGGCAAACAATTATTCCACTAAAATTCGTCTTTTAACTCAGCCTACACTCGCTAGTCCCGACCTCTATCAATACCCTCCTCTACTGCCGATGGGCCCGGATATGTTCGGTGAAGCCATCGCGAGCTTAGATCCACACATTCTAAGCTTACCAGCAATTTGCGACCTCGGCTCCCCAGTATAAAGCCACACCCAAAAAATCCATCTTAGCTTCTAAATAAGGAATCCGCACTTTTTTTACATAGTTTCATGGTGGTTTACATAGTGGGTCATTTCATTGGTTATAAGTGCGAATAAAGTTTATTTATCTGACTTTATTACTTCACGAAATATTTGAGTTTATGTGCGAGCACGCGCGCGTCCGAATTTCCCGAATTTTCACGCGGCGAAAATGAGATGAAAGAGGGAGTATTAGGTTGGAGGCAAAACGTTAAAATTCTACTTCGATTTGAAACAGATAGTGGTTGCTTCATTGCAAATTATACATGTGAAAATATGATTTTCCAACCAAATACTTCTTACCAAAACCAACCATTGTATGAACTCGGCAGATTCTTGTTTCTTCAGACGAGGTTTTGGTAAATTTATTATAGTCCTCGTATTGCTACTGTGACGGAGGAATAATGCACTGTATGTACAGTTTGTGTTTTCCGAAGGAAGACGAGCACGTGATAATGTCCTAAGTAATTTCCACATTTTCGTTTGTGCCTGCAATTCGTTGTTTTCTGTTTGTTTGCTGGCTGAACTGAAATTCGAGAGAAAGACAGAAATACCACTATGAAATGAATGACACTGACAGTGACAGGACAGTTTGACATTTTTTTTTCTTTTTTTATCCTTACGGAAAGGCGATGGCCGTTTGACCGTACAGCTAACTCAACTACAAACGACAATCAGCTGTTCAGTGATTGCGGTTCTATGACGTGTGTGTTTCGGTATGAAAGCCGGAATCACCAAACTTGATACTATCATTATTTACTTTTATTTGTTATAATTTCAAGCTGTACTTTACGACGTTTTTGGAGCTGGGTTTCAATACGGACACTGGAAGAGAGGGAGAGCGATGAGAGTGTGGCGGTGAGGGGAAGGGCGGTGTGGGTGAAGAGAAAAGGTTTGAACCCAACAGAACAGAGACGAACCCATCAAGATCGGATCATTCTAGGGCGGCTGCGAGAGACGATCAGTGACTGACGAACTGAACATTTAAAGTGCGTTATGGGTGGTTATGGTAATTTTTTTGTTATAATCACATAAAACACTTTATTTTCGGAAGTCCGAAAATATAAATAAAATACTAATATGGTAGGATTGAGTGAAGCGCCAATCGATCTACAGAAGGTTTGCTATTATTTAAAATGTATAGCCAGGTTTGATGCCTTAGGCCAGCGGTTCCCAAATAGTGGTACTCGTACCCACAGGGGCACGTTATCTAAATATTTAGTGAACATTTTAATATTTCATAAATGATTATGACTGACAGAAAATTGTGCATCAATCACGTATCTGGTTGGAGATTGGCACTAAGATTATAATGAAATATTTGAAATTGAAAATTTAAATATTTGAAATATTCATTATGTAATTTTTTTAAAAATTCTTCTTAAGTTTTGAGTGAAATTGACTAGCTCCCACCAATATCGTGCCAACACTGACGTACTCCTACAACTCTATTATATGTCCTATCGACTTGCATAATTTAAATTAAACACTAATTTGTCCGGAGTTACGTTAGGTTAGGTCGGACCTAAGAACTTAAGCTATTCAAGGTTTTAAAATAGTAAATGAAGAAGGATCACTTCAATGTTTATGGGCCTTGTGAGAATATTTAAACGTTGTACAACAATAAGACAAGAACATAGGTTTCAATTTTATTACGTAGTTAGTGAGTCAAACAAAATAGATACATACAAAAAATGGGATAGAATCCACGCGTAAACTAATTGCTCCATCTTCTAGAGGTGCATATTTTTATTTTTAGAAGGATGTACATTTCGAAGAAAACGCATGTACTTCTTAATCATTATCAACTTTACTTATTTTTTATAAGCTCGTTGTAGAACGCCGTGTATGCTCTCTGTCCTGGTTCGCACCTGGTCTTGTAGTACGGCAGGGCTGCTAGCTTATCCCACCAGGCACTAGTCTTTGGGTACCTGTAATAATTTTTTTAATAAATTTATCTCCAAAATTGCTCTTCCTATAATTAGCTTAGCATCCGAAAATGATGTCCTGTGCTGTTGCTACTTACTGGTCGAAACTCGGCTAGAAAGCAAAATAAACGCAATCGCTGGGGTCGTCGGGGACAATTTTTTTGACCCACAACAGATGAGAAATAAATTGACTGTTCGTTCATTCTGGATCCTGTCTATTCCAGCGATATGCTAAAGTAATGAATGGCTTTTCATACAAATTATCTCGCCCTAAATATGTGGCGCCGATAAACAACAGCGCCATCTCTTCGTGTCTACGTGTACTACGAGGCGAGACGTGCTGACAGCCACCAACTTATTGGCAAGCAATCGGTGGACCACCAAGTCTATGTGACCAAGTGCCACCATTCTTTAGTGAGGAGTTGAGGACTTATCGAGCCGGTCCATAATATATATAAATCAATGAAATGAAGTCATCCATAGAAGTAGGAATACTACTACGCAGGACAGGACTCTAACGTTATAATATTGTGGACATGGTATGGAAACTAAGTTCTCGGAAGTGAAATTGCCTGTGCCTGAATCTCCCACGTTATGGCAATTCTAAAATATCATAAAAATACCCACTTCTTCCTGTCAAGAGGTTCCAACATATCGCAGCAAGAGAGTGTTGCCACAGTGCACAGGTCCGCTATGGTCATGTGGTCACCAGCTAGCCAATCGCTCTCGTTCAGGAAGGTCTCGAGGTACCCGTATGCTTGCCTAAGGTCGTCGTAATAGCGTTCTTCTATATCTGATCGCTTTTTATTGTCACCCCACATTAGCAGCATCTGAAAGTTTATAGGTCACACATATTCTTCGCTAATTTCGCGATGTTAGCTCATTTCATTACTCTTCGTGAGTGTGATACATTTCTTTGTTCGAAACTTCTTTTGTTTTCGTATGGTATAGTAGATATGCAAATTTTTTTATTCCAAATTATGAATAACTACCAGCTGTGCCCGCGACTACTACGCGACTTGATCTTTCTCAGCCTGTTATAAAACGTAACGTGACTCTGTCTGTCCGTTCGTTAGTATGATTCAATTGTTTTGGTGTATGTTAATAATTGGGCAGGTTATAGACCTGATTCGATAATGATCTACATAAGTGAAGCCGCAACCAATGCTAATTTATAATCTACATAACGCTTCTCTGTAAACTATATTAGAAGTAGAATTTCCCCGGAATGTGTGCTTAAAAATGATTTGAACTACCTAGTAATACGGGAAAGAGCCACGTATAGCTGATCGTGCTAAAAGCAACTCAAAATTACTAACTTACTTAATTACTCCCCTTCCTTCCATCTCTCTACGTTCACCTCCCCTTCCGCCCCTCCCTCACCTCCCTCCCTCTATGCCTCTTTACCACCCCCCTCCGTTGAGGATATTGTAATGTCATGATTCCGTGTCCCTTACTACAAATATTGCGAAGTGCTCTCATATTTCACTTCACTCTAACCTCATAAGCCATTTAGCGTGATAGTAAGTAGCCTATATGGGAAGAATCAAGCTATCCGTAGATTTTTTTTTAATTAAAATCGGTTCAGTGATTCTCGAGTTATAAGCGGAGAGACAGACAGACAGAAAGCATACGTTGGATTTTATTAAAAGTAAGGAAGGAAGGAAGGATTGTATTCATAAACACTTCGATCGATCGATTCTTATAATAGGCGTACCTAGTGTTACCAGTTCAGAAACCACTACGGCTTATCATCATCATCATCATCATCAGCCTGTATCGGTCCACTGCTGGACTTAGGCCTCTCCCAAAGCACGCCACGACACGCGGTCTTCCGCTCTTCTCATCCATCCACTCCCGGCTACCACCTACGGCTTATAGGGAAAGGAAAATACATTTTCTGTCGAATCAGACGGAACCATGGCGAAATTCATGATCCGAACATTTTTTAGAATGAAAGAAAGTCCATATACACCAAGGGGTAGGTATTGATTGAACATGAACTTACAGTAATAGCACGCAGCCGTATATAGAGTATGCCGTTGTCGAAATGAAGTCTCTGATCAACGATGGCGCGTTTCTTGGCGTCCTTAGGACAGAGAGAGTCGTCCTTCCCGTACACCGTGGCGATGTACGCTGCTATCGCGTGGCTGAAAATAAAAACAATTGTAGCATAATAATTTGGCGTCCGATATGCATGGGAATGGTTCCGATGTTTACGTTCACAACGTTATTAGGTATTCATTTGTAATTGGTTCAGTTTTGTTTTTTTACCAACCTATCACTGACCACGAACTCTCCATCCTCCAGCAATGGTAACGCGTGCAATGGATTTTTCTGCAACCAAACCAAATAACAATTAAGTATCAAGTGGTATGTGGGCACTGTCGTGCGTGAGTGTGCCGGACCTATGGCAAGCGGTCGGACGACGGCATGAGACTTGTCTCCTGGAGCCCTTCGGTGGCAGGCGACTGCGTGGACTTTGCATGGCCGGGGCAACCGCCTTATTAGTGCAGCGTCAAGCACGCTAAATACTTACATACATACAAACATAGCGTCACGCCTGTTTCTCGGTGGGGTAGGCAGATATAAAAGGTCTCCACGTGCCACAACACTCACATTTGCTCCATAAATTTCTTTCGTTAGTCTCCTATCAGGCTATCATCCATTCTTCTAACATGACCGAACCACCGAAGCATTCCTTTCTCAATTCTTGTCACTATATCTTTTTTCAGACCACAGCGCTCTCGCACTACACTAATTTCTCAATCTATATTTCATTGTAACTCCACACATACTCCTCAACGCGCGCATTTCCACAGCAGTTATTAAATCCTCATGCTTCGCCTTCCATGTAGGGCTGCCACCTTTAGAAAATGGCCGACCCGGAGTATTCAGAAAATAAATTTTTTTTATGAAAAAAATGTAAATTTTCAGATGTATCATTTAGTAAGAAAAAGTATTAACAATTTTAATTTAAAAACAGATAATTGTATTAACGATACAATTTAAACAATGCTGCTAGGACCAGCTTGATTTTTAAAATAATGTTTTTTATTTGTTTGTGATTTTTGATATTGAAAATGTCTTTTCGTTCGTTCCAGTATAGGCCCCTATTTCACGAAAAAGTGCGATCCCCTTATATCTCGGAGAGTTGTGGAGATATGATATTCAAAAAAGGCTTAAAAGACGCGTATTCATAAGAGCGCAAAAAGAATTATTCGAGAAAGTAAAAAACGAAAAAAGTTATGGCCGAAATAGTGAAAAAAAAAAAACGAATTTTTTATTTTGGCGCTCGATATTTTGGAAACGAAGAATGATATAATAAATTTGAGAAAAACTACTCTGGACAATTTTGTCAGCTACAATTTGAGCCTAAAACAAAGACAATCGGGTTAAGGGTTTGCCCTGAAGCTCAACCTTTTTGAAAAAATAAATTCACAGATTTCGTGCCTCAGGCTCACATGACTATCGAGCACATTGGAAATTAATCTACGAAATTCGAAAAAATATTGTCGCTGAGCGACACGAGAAAGTCGGGATAAGGAAAAGGTTATTTGGGGTCTGATGATGGAGCCGGAAGGAAGCCATAGAAACTCCTAAACTACACATGATAAGCCCATCGTGTTTGGGCTCGTTGGTTTTGTCTTCGCAAGTACTCTTGTCATATATGATGTCCAGGGTCCTGATGATGGAGCCGGAATGAAGCCATAAGAACTCCTAAACCACACATGATAAATCGACCGTGTTTGGGCTCGTTGGATTTGTCTTCGCAAGTACTCTAGCCATATTTTATTTCCAGGGTCCTGATGATGGAGCCGGAAGGAAGCCATAGGAACTCCTAAACTACACATGATAAATCCACCATATTTGGGCTTGTTGGATATAGGAATATAGGAATATTGGTTAGGATTAGAAGATGCGTCGCATTGAAAATGAGTTCAACAAAATAAAATAAAAATATTACATTTATATATTTTTTATTATTTTTTAAAAAGACAAGCAGCTTAAAAAATGTAAACTAAAATTTAGACAGAAAAAGAGATAAGCTTGACATAATGTCTAACTAAAGTAACAAATTAATAAATATCAAATATAAAATTTTAATATAAGTATATAGAAGATATGAATATAGGTTGGGTTAGAAGATGCTTCGCTACGCGACGCATCTTCTAACCTAACCTATATTCCTATATCCAACGAGCCCAAATATGGTGGATTTATCATGTGTAGTTTAGGAGTTCCTATGGCTTCCTTCCGGCTCCATCATCAGAACCCAACTAACCTTTTCCTTATCCCGACTTTCTCGTGTCGCTCAGCGACAATATTTTTTCGAATTCCATAGATTCATTTTCAATGTGCTCGATAGTCGTGTAAGGCACGAAATCTGTGAATTTTTTTATCAACTTTTCTTTTTCTGGCTTTTTCAAATACTTCTTGACTGGTCATATTATAATATTAATTTACAATTAACTCCGACTTCACCATGTCGACTGATAAGCAGTTTCCCTCGTCTGTCCATACATTTTTCATTAAGGAAAAAAAGCATTCCACAAAAGCACAAATTGATAATCGGTATTGAAACAAATATCCAATTATTTTCGGTAATTCTGTGAAATTTGTTACTTTTAATAATAATTGAACCCATAATCGCGCGCTAGTAGTATTATATTCTTTGATCGCGCGCACACGCGCACGGTGCATCCGATTCGTCCGATGTCCACCCACGCCGCCGCGCCGCTCCGATCATCCAGTTCAAGAACATCTTGATCCAGTTATTCAGTCAGTCTAGTCGAGCCGAATTCACCGCTCAGCTCGACGCACCGCCCGCCCGGTCTAACCCGGAGATATACGATGTTAACCCGTAGCCCGAATATACACCATTCAAACCCGTAGACTCCGGGTCAAACCCGGAGGGGTGGCAGGCCTACTTCCATGCCCAACTTTCACTCCCGTAAAATAGTTACTGCCTTATAAAGGTGTGTGATCGCCGGAGGCAAAGTAGTTTGCTAAAGTCATGGCAGTTTGCTTTTAAAGAAAACCGGCTATTGTGTATGAGATACCTACATAGGTAATACGGGCGACCGGAGTTCAAGGTATTTCTTAGTGGAAGTTCAGAGTAAAAGAGTGCTTTGAGGGGCGCGGCGCGCGGCTCTGGCCATACCGGACGCTTGCGTGGTGGGCGTCCGCTCATTTTGGTTCAAAATATGTAGTTCTTGAACTGGTTGCATGTTATTTTTAAGTATTATATTTATTTGAAGTGTTCTACGGGTGTAATTAAATTAACCTATAGGGTTTGAACCTGTAAATTAGGGACACCATAAAGATCTACATTCTGAAAAATAAATATGTTCGGATTAGGTAGGAAAAACCAATTACAATTTTATTACAAAACTGATTATTTCAAGAAAATCAACCAAAAGTTTGAGAATCGAGCTCTGGCGTACACGACGACGACGGAGTCCGTCGTCGTGTACGCCAGAGCTCGACGGACGGACGGACACGGACGGACGGGCGGAAGGAACGGTGAGGACTAGAGGAGGCGCGGAGGCGGGAGCGGAGGCAGGTAGGTACATACAAAGCGATCAACCCCCGCCCGCTCGCGCTGCTTTCTCCGTACCTACACTTCATTTTAGTCACTTTCACGTCACTTTTTTAGTCATCTTCAGTCAGCATCGTCAGCATCAAACGCATGCGGAAATCGTAAACGTAGGACTTAGTCCGGTCGCCCGTAGAACATTCATATTACCAAAAAGGTTACCGCTTGGCTTAGTGAAATTGTTATAAATTACGGCATTTTAAACACAAAAACCCAAGTCTTAAAGATCGCGAATGGGCGCAACCGTATTCGGTGACAAGTCGAAAATCGCCAAAAATGTCGGTAAATTACTTTTTAAGGTTACCGATTCTTTTCACTATAGTTATGTTCTACAGCTTATTTCAATTACCACACGTCATCGTAAGACCATGGCAAGTGGGCATACACTGGTTTAAGACCACATGAAGTCAGCCGATTTTGACGTTAAATTACTTTTTGAGGTTACCGCTTCAAATTTTTACAGCAGCTAATAGACCCTCTGTACAAACCACATACCCATTTTAAGACCCTTTCTGTGGGCGCTTTAGATTTTAAGACCCATTTTGTCGGCGAAGAAAAATTTTAAAAAATTGTATTAAAGTACGTAAATACATACATAATGTACATACCACACGCTGTATTCCGACAATCAGGGTAAGCAGAGTAATCGGCGTTGTGCTGCAAGTACACCTATAAGTCCTGTCGCCCGTAGAACATTCATATTACCAAAAAGGTTACCGCTTGGCTATGTGAAATTGTTATAAATTAGGCCATTTTAAACACAAAAGCCCAAATCTGAAAGATCCCAAATGGGCGCAACCATATTCGGTGACAAGTCGAAAATCTCCAAAAATTTCAGTAATTTACTTTTCGAGGTTACCGCTTCTTTTCACTGTAGTTATGTTCTCTAGCTTATTTCAATTACCACACGTCATCGTAAGACCATGGCAAGTGGGCATACACTGATTTAAGACCACATGAAGTCAGCCGATTATGACGATAATTTACTTTTTGAGGTTACCGCTTCAAATTTATACAGCAGCTAATAGACCCTCTGTACAAACCACATACCCATTTTAAGACCCTTTCTGTGGGCGCTTTAGATTTTAAGACCCATTTTGTCGGCGAAGAAAAATAAAAAAAAAATGGTATTTAAGTACGTAAATACATACATAATGTACATACCACACGCTGCATTCCGACAATCAGGGTAAGCAGAGTAATCGGCGTTGTGCTGCAAGTACACCTAGTCCTGTCGCCCATAGAACATATATTACCAAAAAGGTTACCGCTTGGCTATGTGAAATTGTTATAAATTACGCCATTTTAAATACTAAAACCCAAATCTGAAAGATCGCAAATGGGCGCAACCATATTCGGTGACAAGTCAAAAATCTCCAAAAATTTCAATAATTTACTTTTCGAGGTTACCGCTTCTTCTCACTGTAGTTATGTTCTCCAGCTTATTTCAATTACCACACGTCATCGTAAGACCATGGCAAGTGGGCATACACTGATTTAAGACCACATGAAGTAAGCCGATTTTTAAGATAATTTACTTTTTGAGGTTTTTTTTTTTTTTTTTAGTTACCGCTTCAAATTTATACAGCAGCTGATAGACCCTTTGTACAAACCACATACCCATTTTAAGACCCTTTCTGTGGGCGCTTTAGATTTTAAGACCCATTTTGTCGGCGAAGAAAAATTTCAAAAAATGGTATTAAAGTACGTAAATACATACATAATGTACATACCACACGCTGCATTCCGACAAACAGGGTAAGCAGAGTAATCGGCGTTGTGCTGCAAGTACACCTAGTCCTCTCGCCCGTAGAACATTCATATTACCAAAAAGGTTACCGCTTGGCTGTGTGAAATTGTTATAAATTACGCCATTTTAAACACGAAAACCCAAATCTGAAAGATCGCAAATGGGCGCAACCATATTCGGTGACAAGTCGAAAATCTCCAAAAATTTCAGTAATTTACTTTTCGAGGTTACCGCTTCTTTTCACTGTAGTTATGTTCTCCAGCTTATTTCAATTACCACACGTCATCGTAAGACCATGGCAAGTCGGCATACACTGATTTAAGACCACATGAAGTCAGCCGATTTTGACGATAATTTACTTTTTGAGGTTACCGCTTCAAATTTATACAGCAGCTAATAGACCCTCTGTATAAACCACATAACCATTTTAAGACCATTTCTGTGGGCGCTTTAGATTTTAAGACCCATTTTGTCGGCGAAGAAAAATTTCAAAAAATGGTATTAAAGTACGTAAATACATACATAATGTACATACCACACGCTGCATTCCGACAATCAGGGTAAGCAGAGTAATCGGCGTTGTGCTGCAATTACACCTATAAGTCCTGTCGCCCGTAGAACATTTTAGATTAGAGCTTAGTTTTTGTTTTCATTTTAGATTAGAACGCACGTGCATGTCGTAAAAGGGATAAGGGCAAGATGCCGTGCTCAAGGGCGACAGGGTAGGCACCTCTCACCCTGGCACGGTCCTTCCATCATGCAGCAGGTGGGTTTTTGTGCTTACTTGCTGCTCGATCGTTATCTTGTTCGATTACTTTGCTAAACCTTCGGTGTTGAGCTATAATTTATCGGTGTTCTTTCAGCACAACGCCCATTACTCTTCTTACCCGGATTGTCGGAATACAGCGTGTGGTATGTACATGTATATGTATATATTCTTTATTGAACACCAATTTATAAAAATTAGGTACAACAGGCGAGCTTAATGCCGCGAGACATTCTATTCTAACTAACCTTTGGGATGTGGGAGAAGTACATGCAGGCGAACAAGAATAGTTAGTGGCAATGTGTTAGACTGTAAAGAAATATGTATGATACACTACATAGGAATACTACATAAATATTTTAATAAGCATATATATGTATATAATAAACATACATATTATGTACATTAATCGGTGGTACCGTTGTGTAACACAATCAACTGAATGACAGTACATATTTATGAATGTACGTATTTTAATACCATTTTTTGAAAGTTTTCTTTGCCGACAAAATAGGTCTTAAAATCTAAAGCGCCCACAGAAAGAGTCTGAAAATAGGTATGTGATTTGGACAGAGGGTCTATTAACTGCTATATAAATTTAAAGCGGTAACCTCAAAAAGTAAATTATCGTCAAAATCGTCTGACTTCATCTGGTCATAAATTAGTGTATGCCCACTTGCCATCGTCTTACGATGATGTGTGGTAATTGAAATAAGCTGCAGATTATAACTATAGTGAAAAGAAGCGGTAACCTCGGAAAGTAAATTACTAACATTTTTGGAGATTTTTGACTTGTCACCGAATATGGTTGCCCCCATTTGCGATCTTTCAGACTTGGGTTTTTGTGTTTAAAATGGCGTAATTTATAACAATTTCACATAGCCAAGTGGTAACCTTTTTGGTAATATGAATATTCTACGAGCGAGAGGACTAGGTGTACTTGCAGCACAACGCCGATTACTCTGCTTACCCTGATTGTCGGAATGCAGCGTGTGGTATGTACATTATGTATGTATTTACGTACTTAATTACCATTTTTTTTTATTTTTCTTCGCCGACAAAATGGATCTTAAAATCTAAAGCGCCCACAGAAAGGGTCTTAAAATGGGTATGTGGTTTGTACAGAGGGTCTATTAGCTGCTGTATAAATTTGAAGCGGTAACCTCAAAAAGTAAATTATCGTCATAATCGGCTGACTTCATGTGGTCTTAAATCAGTGAATGCCCACTTGCCATGGTCTTACGATGACGTGTGGTAATTGAAATAAGCTGGAGAACATAACTACAGTGAAAAGAAGCGGTAACTTCGAAAAGTAAATTACTGAAATTTTTGGAAATTTTCGACTTGTCACCGAATATGGTTGCGCCCATTTGCGATATTTCAGATTTGGGCTTTTGTGTTTAAAATGGCGTAATTTATAACAATTTCACATAGCCACGCGGTAACTTTTTGGTAATATGAATGTTCTACGGGCGACAGGACTTATAGGTGTACTTGCAGCACAACGCCGAATACTCTGCTTACCCTGATTGTCGGAATACAGCGTGTGGTATGTACATTATGTATGTATTTACGTACTTTAATACAATTTTTTGAAATTTTTCTTTGCCGACAAAATGGGTCTTAAAATCTGAAGCGCCCACAGAAAGGGTCTTAAATTGGGTATGTGGTTTGTACAGAGGGTCTATTAGCTGCTGTATAAATTTGAAGCGGTAACCTCAAAAAGTAATTTAACGTCAAAATCGGCTGACTTCATGTGGTCTTAAACCAGTGTATGCCCACTTGCCATGGTCTTACGATGACGTGTGGTAATTGAAATAAGCTGGAGAACATAACTATAGTGAAAAGAATCGGTAACCTCAAAAAGTAATTTACCGACATTTTTGGCGATTTTCGACTTGTCACCGAATACGGTTGCGCCCATTCGCGATCTTTAAGACTTGGGTTTTTGTGTTTAAAATGCCGTAATTTATAACAATTTCACTAAGCCAAGCGGTAACCTTTTTGGTAATATGAATGTTCTACGGGCGACCGGACTAACTCGCGCACGCTTCCATCATAAAAAATACTCGCACGAAACGCAACTCGCGCGCGTGTGTACCTATGGTGTGTACCTGTGGTGTGTACTAATGCACCTTGCTATTGCTTGACCTACTGACCAAACTACTGACTGACCATTCTGACCTCGGCCATAGACTAATATTGACCGCGACCGCGAGCGAGACCGTGCCGCGCCGCCGCGCCCCTTTCTTTCTTCACACCGCACCGCTAGCCGTGCGAAAGTGTTCTCAAACGTTATCGGATGCATGATGGTTGGTACTTGGTACCTAGGTAGTCTAGGTAGGTAATTAATTAATCTTGTAGGTACTTATGGCTCATTTTTTTTTTATTTTCGCTATCATTATTTTAACAAAATTTAACCTTCAAGCGGTCGCGCGGCGTCGAATCGACCGCAATCAATACATTTTCGTTCATAATATCGTTATTTCTTGTCGGATGTAATGTATTTCCTATCCCTAGTAGCCTGTCATTGTTTCACTGTTCACGAAATAAACAGTCTAACTCCCCTCACCGCGCCCCTCGGAGGGCACAGATCGCATTTGTTTTAGTGGCGGTGCCGGCGTCGAAAGGACGCCACGCGCCTGTCGTCCTCAACGCGAGATATTTGTTTCGGAATATCAACAAATATCATTGAATTAAGCTTGTAATCGTGTTTTTTTTTATCAAAATGACTCATCAACCGCTAAATCATAGTGAAATAGTTGGGTAAATCAAGACGTTGTCCGCTACCGACGCCGAAATTGAAACGTTGCCGCACTGCTGCTCGGGCAACGTCCATCGACAACTTCTGAGAACAAAATACGTTGTGGAGTATATAAATATAAAATAAGTGTGCTGTATGTAGTTGTATCATTTCATTATTATACTCAACATAGATTAATGTGAATATAAAATTACTTAAGAAATACAAATAGGTAGTGTTATAAAATAAAACTTTAATTAAACAAGACTTATAACTATTTTTTAAAGTTAACGTTGGGAAGTGTAAATATCTACTTTGTAGTATTATAAAATGCCCACCTAATAAAATTAATTAACCTTTTAACTAAGAACCTACACTAATAGTATACAATATACTGGATAAGACAGGTGATTTAAATCCTCATAGCATATAATAAATAATTATTAAATGAAAACTATTTGAAATCAGAAAAACAAAACTACTCGTAGGTACCTTGGAGCAAAATTTTTATTTTAAATTGTATCTAGCAACTCCATGGATGACCAACTCTTATTCCGTTTTCGTGTTCGTTTGAGCGAGCGAGCGGCGTCCATGACGCGAACCGTTCAGACGGACAAGTTGACATGCAAGCAAGTGTGCAAGTTACGTGCAGCATGCATGTTACATTATCTTGTTTGATACTTGCATACAATGCGGCCAGCAACATTTTGAATTTTTCCTATCATATCATATCACATTTGAACGTCATTTTTTCTTCATTTCACTACCGCAATAGAAATTTCATAAGCAGATAAGTATTGGTGAGTAACGAATGTACTTAAAACTAAAACACATTCTAAATATTGTAAGCGTAATAAATAAGATCGACGAAGCAATAAACAATATTTTGATAGCAGTCCAGCAAGATAGCTTTCTACTTGCCTTCTCTGTCCACTGGTAGGTATTATGCCAGCAGAACATGCCAGTGGAATGTTTCCTCGGCGTTGTCGACCGCGCGCGCCGCCGCCGCACGCACGCGACGACGACGTTGCCGTTTCGCGTCGACACGTGAGACGTGACGTCGCTCGCACTCACTCGGTCGGACTTAAGTAGCCGTTTGCTGCGCACGCACGCTTAGCATTTGCATTGCACCATTTGCACCACGTGTTAGTCATAGTCAGCGACTTGTTAGTTGTGTGTGTGTATTCTGTTAGTTCGAAAAAATGCCTGCTTTTGGAGGCAAAAAGCAGGCATTTTTTCGAACTAACAGAATACGATAATAAATTAAAAAAACTAATTAATTAGCAAACTTTTAATATGGAGTGTTTTTAAAATAACGTTACATACCTACTTTTACGTTTGCTAATAAAGTAGGTTGCCCTAAATAATCTTTAAAAATCAAAGGGAAATAGATAAATAAGTGTTTAATTGTGTATTGATCTATTAGTGTTAAAAACTAATTATCAAACTTTTAATATAGTGTTTTTAAAATAACGTTACATACCTACTTTTACTATGTGAAATTTTTTGTGTGTTTCTGTTTTAACTTTAAGAGAAAACGAGAAAATAAATTTTCCCAGTATTATAAACAACTTTTGCCAAGAAACTATGCATCTATTCGTAATGGTTTCCAAGAAAATAATTATTATAAAATTAATAAGGACGGAGCTGCGCGGCGTCGCGGCGCAGTGGTGGGCGCGGCGCGGGAGCTGCGCGCGAATCTGCCGCGCGCCGCCTCCGCTCCCCCGCGCCCATCTCCGCGCCGCGCCGCTCCTTTCGTCCATTTACAATAATATAGTTCATTTTTTAAACAATTTATCGCCATCGCCAACGATTTGCTTTTAACCCTAACTATATTCATTTGTTTCACTCGTTTGCAATTATTACAGGTAAAAGAGAGACAGCGCACAGCGTACTGCGTGGCGTGATAGCGCGTCGCGCGCGCGGCCGATGCAGCACAGACATCAAAGCGACGCCGCCGGGGCGGCGGCCCTTTGATGTCTGTGCGCCGCGCAGCTGCCTACCTACTTAGCTCATGTGTTGCTTGCATGCGTTGCGTCCAATACAGTGCGTAAATAAGTAGGTAAACATCGACATTTTCGTCGTCGTTCAAGGTCGCACGTTGCACACACACGCACGCGCGATGTGTGTTGTGCAGCGCAAAATAGTAGGTACCTACCTACAAACGTTGGTTACCTACAACTACGATTCAAATAATCAACCTACCTACACTAAATAAAAGGAGATAGGTACAAAGTTTACGCCGCCACTCTGTTCAATTGTCAATCTAGAGTCTAGAGTATTCCATTGCAAGGCCTTTCGGGTTGGGTTGGTTAGGTTAGTTTTATAATAAATTTAATTTAATATTTCCTTATAGAAATACGTGTAGGGTAGACTACTCGCACCGCACTCATGCATGCCCACGAGTGAATTTCCGTGTTATAGGTATGTTGTTAGTGATTGAGTGCTACCTACCCTGTTAGCGCTGGAAAAAGTCCGAGATAGGTAGGGTAGGTATGATTGATTATATATATATATATATATAAGTTATTGGAGTGTAGCCCGCTCTATTTTTTTCAACATAGAATATTACGATTTCTTTTATACTTTTTTATTTAATCACCTAGGTAGTATATCCTAGTACCTACATTATATCAAGAAAAACTAATAAAAATTTAAAAGAAGATCCACCCTTCTGCACACGCGCGGCGCGTCAAGAACTCCTTATGGAAGGCGTCGCGCGGCGTCGTCATGCCGAGCTTGCGGCGTCGCATAAGAGCCGTCAATGACCGGTCACTGACGGACGTTTTCCATTTTTTGGAAGTTTTCCGTTTGGTCAACGTCGGTAATTGACGGCCTTTGCATCACTAGCGGA
This sequence comes from Nematopogon swammerdamellus, assembly GCA_946902875.1. Classification (NCBI taxonomy): domain Eukaryota; kingdom Metazoa; phylum Arthropoda; class Insecta; order Lepidoptera; family Adelidae; genus Nematopogon; species Nematopogon swammerdamellus. The sequence goes on from OX336350.1 coordinate 18,296,368, forward strand.
AACTAAGTCGATTAACCTTCAAGCGGGCGCGCGGTCATTTGTAACGGCAGCGGTCGCGCGTAACCTAAAATACATATGGGATATTTCATGGATTTAAATCACTAAATAATTAATAATAATTTAATGCTTTTGTAATCAGACACATTATCATTATGTTAGGACACAATTTGTTGAAGAAAAAGAAACTTAAACTCAGATAAAACGAAATTATAAAATCAATAACATAGCTAAAATTTTCTTTTGATTAGAAAGCAATTTGACAACACAAAATCTTCTTATATACCCCTAACTAGCTTTATATAGTATAATACAATCAAAATAACAAAATCAGTTGGCTCCATGAGATCACATAATAATGATAAAATCAAAATCAAAGTATATAATATCATCAATTTAGGTCTAGTTTTCTTCAGAATATGTTTCTTCACCAAGATAATGTAACTTGCAAATTAATGTAACGTGGGTCCTGCAAATATTTCTCAGACATGATGTGCATTTGATTGTGTCTTCGATTGCCTCCTTTTTTTTTGCTGAGCATATTTTGCACCTTCGTCTGCATGTGCTAGAAAAACTGCTTGGTTCATTACCAGCAGCGTCTTCAACACTCGTTGTATTTCTTGATGACAACGGTCAACGTCGCTCGACGACGCCGAAGCGACGACTTTTTAGGACGTTGACGGTCATTGACCGCTCTTTTAGTGGTCATTGACGGGACTTTTTGGTCATTGACGGTCAATTTACAACACTAGTTTCCGCTACTGATTAACCCCCTAAAACCCATTGAATATGTGAACCTCGAAGTGAACCTTACCGGTTAAAAGTTGTACCTAGGTACTTACCAATAAATGAAATTACCCCAGTACTACTGGGCCAGTAGGTAGGTACCTAGTTACGTAATAATATGTAAGTAGGTAGGTATTGCGATAGTGCGAGCGATGAACACCAAGGTGAACAATGCGTCCATTGATTCTCAAGGCTAGCAAAGCTAAATATTGATAGCATAACATAACCTAAATGATCATGATTCATGTCATGACATGACATGAGCTGCAGAATGCTGCAGAGGCAGACGACGATGATGCCACAACCATTGATGTCTAATTTTATAGATCGAACGTCGCGCGATTTAACCTGTACTACGTTTCGTCTTAACAAGTGTGCGTGCATTCACACACAGTATTGTGATACTCACACAAGCACACACTTACATCATATAGTCGTTTCATGTCCGTAAACGGCGGGCATCGGAGCGCGCCGCGCCTCCTGCCACGAGATACTTTCGTGTTTGCATTTTACACACCGCCATGCTGTCACGTGACGCGATCCCTACGACGTTACTGTCGCGTTCTCACTTACCTACAGATGATAAGAGTGAGCGAGAAAGTTGTCATCGCTCGCCCATCGGCGCGATTGTCGTATTTCCGCTCACTCTTATGATCAGTAGGCAAGTGGGAACGAGAACGCGATAGCTACGTCACACAAGTCAGCATGGCTTCTTAACACGTCATAACATGCTCAGGCGAAACAAACAACAACGTTTGTCACTGTTACTCTTGCATAAAACACAGCTTTACTCTTTCTCGTTCGCTCTTTATATTAATTACGTATACAAAAATCTGTTTAACATAAAATTTGAGAAAAAAACCAGCAAAATAAATACTTACTGATGGAAGGAGACACCATTCTTTACGTAATTTCGATCTGAGCTGTTACAATACTTGTAACAGCAACCGGGCATGCTGAACACACGCACTTTTGCGCCACAGACTCGGTACAGTAAGACTTACGCTCAACACGCGCTGCAAACGCCGTATGAAGCGGCTGTCCGTGAAATCTGCAATTTATGCAGTTCTCGTCGAGAACAAATTTTTTCGGGAGTAATGTATGGGATGGGCATATCTCTAAATATACATCAATGGCCACAACAATATTCCTTTTTTGTCCCGTTGAGATAAGTTACTTGGGTGTATGAATTTCATTCATCCTTTATCGGCACAGATTACCAATCAATGACGTATCATGTATTCTACTAGACCTCTTACCCGGGCAACAGCCTTCGCTCCACCGCGGTGGAGTAACCATTACGCGGAAGGACCCTCTTGAGACTAGTAGCTCGCGAGCGACCGAACGCGGCGGACGCGCCGTCCGCGCGCTCGCTGCCGTCCGTCTGCGGCTCGCATCGCGCCAGTCATTCTTATGCCCGGTTGTGTGTTGCGAATTGCGATATTGCAAAAATCATACCAAAAATATTGGGAAAACTGATGGCATCTCATTTCATAGGTAAGTATCACTTCATTGTGATCTTAATATATAAGGTCTTTCAAAATTAGTTAATAGTACGCAAAGGGGGGGTTCTGCATCATATAGGGAGTAAAACCTATATAATTTTTTTTGGACCTTGGGCTTTTTTTATGTAAAATGTTTTGTATGTATTTAAATAAAAAAATATGTGGTTGATTTTTATAGCCTAATCGATTCATTTTCATAACAGTAACAAAAAAGTCTTCATTACCATTTTGATGTAACACGTGTAAGTTGGTAAAAAAAATCAAATTCTTTCTATTCCATACTAATAAAACTAAAATTGTGGTTTTCACAATTTCTGAAAGAAAGAGATCTATGTGTTGGAAGACTTTTTTGTTCCTGGCATGAAACTGAAACGATTAAGAAAAGAATTTTTTTTTTACATTTTACATTATTATAATTTTTTTTTTTGTAAAAAAAAATCTTTGTTCCTCAAAAGTGATTTATTTACGATACAGAACCCCCCCTTAGCGTACTATTAACTAATTTTGAAAGACCTTATATATAATATCTTGTTTTCCATGTGCTTAGAAATATTTGGTTCAACTGGCCAATTAGGGCTGTCACAACGCTACTTCAATTAGAAAATTTTGTACATTTTATGTATTGACCTAGCATTGCAATAACATAAGCATTATTTAATTAAACAAATAAATTAAACGCGCTCATTAGGGCTGCCACATATGAATGATTAGAAATAGAGTTCTGGGATATCATGTATGAAAGTAAATAAATATGTATTAAACCACGTTAAAATATGAGAGTGAATTGACCGCTAATTAGGGGTGTCGCTATTCTCTTTTTTTTTTTAATTAGTAAGTAATTGAGAAATTTTCAAGAAAAAAATTTTTTTACAAGGTTTCCACATCCTTCTAAGGGATCAATACGAGAAAGATGGATAAAAATAGTCCAAGATGATACATTGTTTAAGGGAAAGTGAAAATTTAAATTTGTGTAAAGTGAAATTTAAATTATTTTGTTTAAGTACGGAGGAAGAGTTATTTTAGTTGTGTTTGTGTGTGTAGTCCAAAGTATACCTAATGGTTTTTTTAGTTATATATATATATATATATATTTTTTTATAAATGCTGCACTCTTTATTTTATGTATGTTTGGTTTGGAGATTTTAAGTTTAGTCCAAGGCCAAGACCGCAGTTATAAATTCTTTATTATTAAGTTTAGTTTTTTAGATATTATTCTAGTTATTAAGTGTAGGTATTATAAGAATACAAAACGGCTTTACTCGCGGTCGAAATATGAGCTGTGTGGCTCGACGTTTCGGGCCAAACGTATGGCCCATCATCATGAGCACTCTGGCCGAAATGTCGAGCCACACAGCTCGTATTTCGATAGTGAGTAAAGCCGTTGTTACTTCTTAAAATGTCAAATAACCACGGTAATTTAAAAACCCATATAAGTTTAGGTATGTATTTCAAGTTATTATAGTTCTGTATTTTAAGTTTAAATACATAAAAACGTTTTTTTCGATGAAATTCACTATCTGTTTTCTTCTATAATCCTTTAAAACGTCCCACTGCTAGGCACGGACTCTGCTCACTAACGTAGGAGGTATTGTTTTTATTGTTGTTGTTTTATTGTTTATTGAGTATTCTTATGGCAGTCATATTGCACTCGAACTTGTCACAATTTGTTATATCCGGTTCGATTACTCGTACATGGTGACCAGTGGAAATCAGAAGCAGTTTACACAAAAATACCTTTCATAGACCAGTGTGCACTAGTTACCTAACTTTATTTTTCTTCACCGGAGCGATCGTACCTATTCGTTATGAAATGCACGTATATCAATCTTTATCAAGGAAATAAATAAGTACATTAGTTAGTGCCCGGGATTTGAACCCGCAACTTCTGCATTGAGAAGCGTTACCACTAGACTACGGGCACAATTAACCATAATACCTACTCGTAAAATAATAAATCGAAAAATATATTTTTGGTAGACTAAGTGACAACCCTACGTATTCCAATGCACGTGTTGACTGACCGGCCGGGCCGGCCGGGCCGCTAGCCGCTAGTCGCTCGCTAGCTAGCCCCTCTCCCGCTCGCTTCCCGCCCCGCGCGGCTCAGCGTTCCGCCACCCCGCTACCTTACCTCATACCTCAGTTATTGGCCGTCATTTCTCTGTATTCTTTCTTCGTAGTGCTCACTCTATACATAAAATCTCTTTGTTACCAATATATAAGTTATCGGCCAGATACAGTCCGACTCATTCATCATAATCATCAGTGCTGCCAGATCAAAAAACCTATTCAGCGCTAAAACGTTGCAAAAAAAGCGCTAGATTGTACTAAATTTATTGGTCAAAAAAGCGCTAAATTCGGCGCTAAATTAAATAAATAATAATATAGGGTATAATTTAATCTACAGCCTTTCAGTGGGTTGTTCTGCATCTCAAACTAAACTACTTGTGTTCTACGAATTTTGGAATTGAGAGAAAAAAAAAATTCTCCGAGTACGAAAAAAAAAATTTTTTTTCGAATGTTTTCACTTTTTTTTCTACAAATCGTCTTAGTTTTCGATACTGATTAACCCTTTTAATGGCTATAGATTAAGTACCAAAGAGAAAAAAAACACTAGATCTCACAAAAGACATGTACCGTGTGGGGTCGGTACTTAAAAAGAATAGACCCACTGCATCTCTCCCCGTCGCATGTCGTAAAAGTCGACTAAGGGATAGTCAGCCTCGGCAGCTCAGTGGTGCGGTCAGTTTTTTGATGGGTGACCGCCCGACCGTTGGAGGCTGACCGTGGTTCGGATTCCACGTTAAACTGTAGGTCCCTTCCCTTCTTACCTTACTGGGTGGTAGGGTTATCCCGGCCGGGTTGGTACCACCGCACTGAGCGAAACGTCGGTCGAAACGGCTATGTAAATAGTTCGTGTTTTCCGTCCAGTTCAGTGTAGCCGGCGCGAAATGAAGGGAAGCACTGACATAGCACCTAGTTCACCCGGTGTTATGGGCTGACATCACGGATGTTGTAGGTGATGTAGCCAACCGTGTCAGTTTCCATAAAAAAAAAAAAAGACAGAGCAGAGAATATAAATAAGTAATCTGTCAGAGATTATAGATTAATTTTTCGTTCGGATAGATGAATGAGTCAGTCAGTACACCCTTAGAAAAGTTAAAAAAGCTAGGCGCTACATTTTCGGATTCGGAGTCGGGCTTACCAAAAAAGCGCTAGATCTAGCGCCGAAAGCGCTAAAATGGCAGCACTGACAATCATACATATTCTATTCCGGCTGACTGGATACAAAGTTGCCAGATGACGAAATAGCAAATGCGGAAGCAGTGCTTAAAACATTCAAGGTATAACAAGTAACTTGTGGTATAACTAAACACATTACCTTCCTTTTTACCCGACTACGGCGAAGCCAAAAAAAGGAAGGGTTATGAGTTTGGCGTGTATGTATGTATGTATGTATGTGACTATCTATATTCCACTCTACAGCCTAAAGTACTGGGCCGATTTGAGTAATTCTTGTGCCAGTGGATTCGTCTCATTCACGGGAGTGTCATAGGCTATATAAAAATTTTCAAAATTCTAAATGGCGGACGCACGGCCTCAAAATGTCAAATTAGTTTTTCAAAATATATTGAGTGGGGTGTCAAATTAAAGATAATTAAATTGCGATTCCGAAAATATATAGTTTGCTATCTATTAAACTTATGTGTACAGAGAAATAGAGCACAAAATGTGTGGCGCATGTATGAACCGCGACGAAGCGTGGTCGCCCGCGCAGCGCCTGCCCCGCGCGCCCCAATCGCATCGGTTTTGGTGTACATACAGCAGCGATAACGCCGTTGGATCACGCGCGACAACGACGACGCGAAGAAGCGACATAGTATAGTTGGCAATATACCTGCATACTTACTCACTGATCTACCGCAATTTTATATAGATATATTATTATTAGATACAGTACTATGCTAAAATAAATTGGTATTAAATGCGCATGTAGTGTAAGCATATGTAGTGTAGGTAAATTATTTGTTTTTATCGAAACTGACACGGATGGCTACATCACCTACAACATCTGTGATGTCAGCCCATAACACCGGGTGAACTTGGTGCCACGTCAGTGCTTCCCTTCGGTCGTGCCGGCTCCACTGAACTGGATGGAAAACACTTACCTAATATTCCTAATACAATATTTTCGGATGCAAGTTACCCTTCAGCTAGACGGAATATTGTGGAAGAGAAGAACCGCCGATTGCGGAAAAGTATTCCCAAATTTCTGGGTGCAGTTTAACCCTAGACTCGATTAGTTGCCGGAAACCTACGTCTTTGGAAATGGTGGCGCCCAGGAATGTCCAGGTGCTTCCAGACAGGTACGACGCTGCCTTCGAAATTAGCTTGGAAAGCAAAAGAATCGACCTTTGCAGATAATGCGCAGCACTGAGTCTTGCTAACGTTAAAGGCGTGGGCGTAGCATTCAGGTCCTAGTGGATGGTTGCGCGAGGAACGCCATGCGATGCCCGTGAACGCTAGTGTACCAGAGGGTTCTGTGTTGTCGCCCACATTGTTTCTTCTGCACATCAATGATATGTTTCCCCTGGACAACATATGGCATTCGTAGCCCCCGCGTGCTACCGAATGTCCATGGGCGTCGCTAGACACCTATGGGTGGCTCGGCGCCACATGTCGCGCTTACTATGAAAATAATATCAGTAGCTTTGGCCTGGCCTTAGTGGCTTACCTGCTTCGAGTGAGTACATTATTCAACTATGTAATGTACACGAACTTGAAACCTCGGTCTAGGGCAGTTCTACGCGGGCCAATATTTACAAACATAATCTATGGGGGTGCCAGGTTTTTGAATTTTTGGCTATAATATAATTCTTTGTTGAAATAAGGGTATTTGTATTTTTTTTCCGAAATAAAGTTATTTATTGACTCATAGGTTTCAAAATCATCCTTATATATATAATTCTTCTGTACGTGTGTTTGTCACCTAACTCGACCTAAACGGCTGGACCTATTTCGATGAAATTTTGTGTGTATATTTGAGTGGGCCCCTGGATGGTTTGAAAATACAATTGAACCCGGTAGATGGCGTCGTGATAAGTCCACGCAGACGAAGTCGCGGGCACAGCTAGTGTAATAAATTAATCTAATTCTGGATCGATGGTCGCGGGCCGGATTGCAACGTTTCGCGGGCAGGAGATGGCCCGCGGGCCGTAGTTTGCCCATCCCTGGTTTGGGGCTTGAACTGATTGGTTTACTTACTTCACGAATCCGCCTCACCCCAGCCAGATATGTTTACTTACATTGACTTTTGATTTTACTTCAAGACTATACATTGTTCAACTATACATAATTTGTTTATAGATGTTTTTTTTATGTAATTCGGTATGAGTGGCTGAGTCGGAGAGGCCAAAGCACATGCTCCGACGACCCAATATCACCTCCGAGAAAGTAGGTGCTATACCGGAGACTTCCCTGGATTGCTGGCTATACTGGGCTAGAGGAGAACACAACCGAGGCTGCTATGCGGCCATCTTACCTCCAGTACGGTGGTACCAACCCAGTTGGCTACAATTCGATCCTACGACCTAGTAAGGGAAGGGACCTACAGTTTTACACCGGTTCCGAACGGTGAAGCAGCAGGTGTAGCAGTGGCGGCTGGTGACTTCAGTGACCGGTAGTGCGCTAAGTACCTACCTACTTAAATACCAAATTACCCAACACATTCCCCTCATGTTAATTTAAGATCGGGACTTCCGATTTTTTTAAATGCCTGCCTTTAATAATTATGTACGTACCTAGTATTCATCCTAGTGAATGAATATTAATGAATATTCTCAAGACACTCAATGAGTTGCAAAAAACAAGAAAAGAAATCCAAACAACTTTTTTAACTAATTTTAGTACCTTTATGAACACATCCATAGACCACAACACTACTGCAGCTTTAAAAAAGAAAACAGTAGTAATGCCCCAAAAATACTTAAAAAAAAATATTTTAAAAAATAAAAGCATTTGAAAAGTAGGAATTGAACCCGGGATCACCTGATTGTAAAGCCTTACCTTTAACCAACGCTTAGGCAAATATCGGCACCACTTAATTCACAGTATCACACAGAAAACACAAAACCTAACCATATCCCATTTTAAATATTCGCGCGCTAACGGGTATGTGACATCACATGACAGCGCGCTGACTCTAGCTAGACAGACGGACTCGTGCAAAACGAATCGCTCGCGAAGCGACGCGTCGCACGCGCGGCTATTCACGATATAGCGTCCTTGTTTGGCGCTCGTGCTCCGCACGCAGAACTCCATTTCGGCCCATACTGTTTCTATGAAGTATCTTTTGTCTCACGCGCCAGCGGTGTTTTGCCGATCTCCATACATTCAGCATGGGAGACCCGCGTGCGCTCTCCGATTTCGCACGGGGCGTGCGTTTACTCGCAAAAAAGTGTCTTGTGTGTGATCTATAAAATAAGGTCGAATTCACATTCGTATTTATTTGGAGTACGATCTTTATGGTTTTAATGTAGGTATATTGTAAGATATTATTTATTTTGAGTGAAGTGAACACTTCTCGTGGTATGGTAGTGCGGCGCACGAGCGCACTTTAGGACCAGCCGCCAGTGGGTGTAGGTATGCACGTAAATTTTTTCCTCAGAAAAAACTCATTGGTACACGCCGACCGGATTCGAACCTCGGACCTCTCGCATGAGGCATGACGCATGTACTCACTCATGCGCTGTTTGCAGAAAACTTTAATTTCGAATTCATATGACGACAAATAAACGGACGGATATTATCAATATACGAGTTACATATAACGTTTAAAGTATGCAAACGGTTTTTAAAAAAGCCTAAAATAAAAAATAAGTTATAAAAAACTAAAACCCGACTACAAAAAAGGTAGTTATGAAAATCGTGTAACTCAAAAGGTAGTTATGAAAATCGTGTAACTCAAAAGGTAGTTATGAAAATCGTGTAACTAAAAATAGCAAAATAATGTTTTTCATATCAGATACAGCAATTCTCTTTTTATGTTGATTTTACCTTAGCACTAACTCTTTAAATTTAGATAAATTTATTATTTTTAACGTTCTAAATATAGAGCCGTGGTCGGGCGTTCCCGCTGAATAATAGGACGTACAACTATTAATGCTCCTTGGTGTCCATAGAATTAAAGCGATGAACTTAGGACGGCTATCGCCGATGTGTCATACTGGCATCGGACAGAACTCCTTTACGGAGGCTATAATTTTTGTAAGATCAGTCAGAGCCAGTCTAAAATTATTATAAGTAGATACATAGGTAGGTACATACCGAAAGACAACGACCATAATGCACGACGACGGCCTCACTTGTCTTGTTGAACGAAGAACGCCCGACCACGGCTCTATATTTAGAACGTTAAAAATAATAAATTTATCTAAATTTAAAGAGTTAGTGCTAAGGTAAAATCAACATAAAAAGAGAATTGCTGTATCTGATATGAAAAACATTATTTTGCTATTTTTAGTTACACGATTTTCATAACTACCTTTTGAGTTACACGATTTTCATAACTACCTTTTGAGTTACACGATTTTCATAACTACCTTTTTTGTAGTCGGGTTTTAGTTTTTTATAACTTATTTTTTTTTGGCTTCGCCATATGTATAGGTACCTACTAGTAAAAAACGCGGAATATCTTGTTCTGTTGTGATTCTTACTCATGTATCTTTCTTCCCACGCTTACTGATGTTTGAAGTTTCTAAATTTTTTATTCATGCTTAGGGGTAAGGGTAACGTCATGGCTCGGATTAGGATTCAGCCACATTACCACTAAAATGGTAAATAAACACGTGTGAGGATGTGTTACTGCAGAAATAATTAAAATAAAATAAAATCTTTACTTCTTTGAGGAGCTTCGAAAAAAGTAGAACTGCGTTAGTCTAAGGCCTGGACTTCATGCAGCCGTTTCTCCCCGGAGTTGACTAAAATAGGCCACACCCACCGATGCGAGCGACAGAGTAAGAAACGGATGCATGAAGTTCTCACTCTGTCGCTCGCACCGGTGGATTGGGCCTATTTTAGTCAACTCCGGACTCCGGGGAGAAACGGATGCATGAAGTCCGGGCCTAAAGCACAGAATATTTAATAGGTACGCCTAAAGCGAGAAGCGGATCTATTCGCAAAAAATCGGAGTAAAAACCGGAAAAGCGGTGTTTCTGGCAGCACGGCATCCAAGGACCAAATACTATATGTAGGTATTACTATTTCCATATGAACAAGGAACTTCCGCCATCTTACTTACGAAATAATGAAGTAGCAAGTTTTTTTTTAATAGAAAGCGCGAGTAGCGCGACACTATTCAACGAGCCATCCATTGAGCTGTATCACGAGTCAGTAAACCTGGAGGCGCTATACATAGGAGGACAGGGGTAGCCGCGCGTCGGCGCACACGCGCCAGCGCGTCAGTCTAGCGCCGGCGACCGATCTTAGTCTCCGTCCGCCGCTCAGGCGGAGCGAACGTGCGCGTCTGTCACAAAATACCTCATTGTGCAGTGCTTTGGTGCAAAAAGTCGTCGAAAAATTCAAACTTGAACACAGATGGAGTCACCTTTCACGAGTAAGTACTTTCATTCAATTTGATAGCATTTTTCGCTTGAATTTCAGTAACAAACATCGGCGTAAATATGTATGGAGAGCTCTTTTCTGCTTACCCACCATAGGTCGACTATCGTGTTGGATGCAGTTAGCTCTTGTAATTTTTTTTATTTATTGATAAATATGTATGTTAAATGTATACAGATATTTCATGCATTCTGCCTTATTGCCAAAGGACATTTCTTCTAGTCAACCTCAGCAGGTTTCCTCGTTCAATATTCGTTTATCGCGCTTTTTTCATTCAACCAGTACCTACCGGTTTTTACTTTTGAGCGACTCTAAAGGAATTAATTTCTTTAGGTCATGCGTCTACCGGGAATTAGTCTTGTTATGCTTAGCATTAACAAAATTAATTCATAATGAATACCCCGTTAGCATTTAGCACTGCTAAGCGCCCTGACGAATAAAAATTAATGCTAAATGCTAAGCAATAATCACATTTAATTTTAATTAGCATTGCTGTTTCGTTCGTAAAACTTTGTTGGTTCGTTTGTTTTGGAACGCACAAAGCAATGAAGTATGTGCTATTTATCTGTGGTACTGCTAAATGCTAAATGCTATATAGCGCCTGCGCTCCGCTGCTAGCTAGCTAGCTAGCATCTAAATGCGAAATGCGATGCGATCATGCGAGTGAGGGGTCGGAATTATCATCTGTCACGTGATCATTAGTTTTGGTCATATCTACAGAACCACTGGACTTAGACCCATCGTGTTGGTACTCAATCTGAACGTCTCGATGAGATCTATCCATCTGTCACATTAACTATTGTTTTGGTCATAACTCGAGAACCACTGGTGCTAGACCCATCGTGTTGGTACTCAAACTTCAGGTCTCGGTGAGATCTATCCATCTGTCACATGAACTTTTGTTTTGGTCATAACTCGAGAACCACTGGTGCTAGATCCATCGTGTTGGTACTCAAACTTTAGGTCTCGGTGAGATCTATCCATCTGTCACATGAACTTTTGTTTTGGTCATAACTCGAGAACCACTGGTGCTAGACCCATCGTGTTGGTACTCAAACTTCAGGTCTCGGTGAGATCTATCCATCTGTCACATGAACTTTTGTTTTGGTCATAACTCGAGAACCACTGGTGCTAGACCCATCGTGTTGGTACTCAAACTTTAGGTCTCGGTGAGATCTATCCATCTGTTCCGCGACCATCTCTCGAGACACATGTTAGTTCTTTAGTTCTTTAGTTCAACAATAACAATGTAAATGTCAACAATGTAAACAGTAACAATGTAAATGTCGTAAATTGTGCTTTTAAATTTAATTCAATTGTTCAAAAGTTACCAAATGAAAATTTTAATATAGATACCGATCTATAAATAAATAATTAAGTAAATTATTGTTCTGTTTCAAATATATGTTTCTATTACAGACTACACAGCCTTTCATTTGTTATTTTATTAACCCTTATATAACGAATTCACACCGTCAAACTGACAGAGAGACGCATGGTACATTTTATAAGGCTCTAGCTGCATGGCTGGTTAGTTTGTTAAAAAAGGCAAAGCCTGGAAAACCTCATTTTACCCTAAAAAAATTAAATATCCAGGTGGGTATGGCTGGTTAGTTTGTTAAAAAAGGCAAAGCCTGGAAAACCTCATTTTACCGTAAAAAAATTAAATATCGAGGTGGGTACTCATAAATTTTTTATGGTAGGGTAGATTTTCGCGAATTTTTCGCGAAGTCATATTGCAATATAATTTGTCATATCGTTGGCTAAGTAATTAGCAAATAGTTGTTAATAATATAATAATTATTTTTTTTGGTTACAAAACTTTTCGACTTTCTAACATTATTTTTTTAATTTTGGAAAATTCCAATAACAAATACTCCAATAAGATAATACCAATGTACGAGGTCTTACATATCATTGTTTTGGAAATTTGATGTAGATTTATAATAAAGTATCCGAGGTATCTCAGAACTTAGAACTATTATCGTGTTTATGCGAAAATCTGCAAATTCGCAAAATTGTGAAAGGGGCGTTGCCTTTGTTCATTTAAGAGAAAGTTATATTATTCCCTTGATGTAAAGAAGGGTTAAATATTGTTAAATCCGTTTCATCTTTTCATCGCGAATCGACACAATGAGCGACTTATTGTATGAATCCCGTTCAAACGTATGGAAGACTGGCGTCACGTGGCTACCTACTCGCTCGGCCAATCACGGCGTTCCATGCGCCGCTCCCGCCTCAGACTTCACACCCCTTTGGCGGCTACCTCGGTTCTCATACAAACGATGCCGTATTTCGTATCCAGGTTTACTGACTCGTGAGCTGTATGGATGGATGGATGGAGTCACCCATAAGATTTTTAACGACGCGACGCCCATAGAAATTCGATCATATGCGGGGCTTGAGCGAATGTCATGCCGGTCTGGCAGTTGCCTATTTACGGGCCTCTTGCTTGAAGGACCCGAGACGTGTAACTAACTAAGTACCTAAGTGAGTAGAGCGATAACTATTAGGTCTAAATAAGTATATTAATTTAATAGCAGACCTTCAGAAACTCTGGAGACATATTCTCGCCTTTGGTTAAATCGACATCAATGAGCGTGATGTTGTTGAGACCCAGCGCCTCGGCCACCATCATGACAGCGCGCGAGGGAGGCGTCCAGTCGTGCTTGTATAGCTTGAGTTGAGACATCTGTGGGTGCAGTCAAACATACTACATGTTGAGTTGCCGACATAGTAGATATCTCCAAGTGCGGTCATAGTTAGATAGGATCGGCATCTAGGCATCGATGTCATCTAGGTATAGTTGGAATAGGTAAAGTGTTGCGAGAGGCTACTGCCTCTCCTACCTAAGTGCCATCCCGGTGAGGGATAAGTAGGTAGCGCAGTGGACTTTGCGCTACGTAGGTACCTACATAGTTCTACAGGGTGTTTCAGGATAGGGTTTCGTAACTTCAGGTTTCGAAAGGGGTGCCTAATTGAAGACGAAAAGCTCTGAAACGTTTTCTCAGATTCGGTCATTTTATAGAAAATACTTTAATCGAGATTTGGTGGACGGTTAACGTCCATCTTTATTAAATAAAAATAAAATGACTAAGTTACAAGCTTCTAAAAGAATTGAATTGCATGAACTCAAATTTGGTACGGAAAAAACGGGACTGGACTCAAAGATGTATTATGTAGGCTAGCGTATAATGTATAATTCCTCTGTGACTGGCTGGACTAGGTCATTGCACTCCCTAGACCTAGACAGCACTTTTGGTAAATTTCCCCAAACTCACTGTCCATCGAGTTTTTATTCCAATTTTCAATTTTTGTATGAAAAAAAAATACGGCATCTCGATTTGAGTACTACCTAATAAGGATTTTTTTTTTCTAAAAATGAGTACATACTTTCTATTCCTGAAGTTTCTCAAGCCTATCCTGAAACACCCTGAACACTTTACAGTAATTTATAGTTTACAGTTTCATAGTTATACCTACATAGTTTACAGTTTTATAGTTGCATAGCTTACATTTTTCTGATTTACAGTTGATAAGAGTTTCCAATTTTTGTACATTTTCTTCTGTGAGTCAGGTGGACGGGCGGCGAGCGAGCGTCATCTTCACAGCTCGATACCCACCCACCCAGTAAGCAACAGTGGAATAGTGTGGTACACTGTCCGCCCCTAAATGGTTGCTGCATATAAAAAAAAATCCTTAGTACTTAGACATTTTTTTCAGAAAGGTACTTTATAACCGCAGCACGAACGTTTTTCTCCATACTTACTTCGTAATTTTTAGCGATATCTTGAATTCAAAATTAAATTTTTTTTTTTTTTTTTTTACGCAAATAAAAAACTGTAATTAAATTAAAATAGAAACTAAAACTACCTATCAAATTAAAATTACCTAAACTAAAACAAGGTACGCCGGGCCCGGGCGTACCTGCTGCAACGAATCAGCTTGGCGGTGCAGCGAGGTAACGCCGCTAGTGTCATGGGAACTTTCCCCTCGTCGGCCTCTTTGGATGAAATTTTTTATCTAGCAAACTGAGGCCGTTGAGGGAATTGCTCTATGACTCTGGCGGTAGGTCAACCGGATCGTGGTAGTCTCTCGAGTGGCTAATTATTTTTAAAGTTTGTTTATTTTGTTTTAGTTTAGGTAATTTTAATTTGATAGGTAGTTTTAGTTTCTATTTTAATTTAATTAAAGTTTTTTATTTGCGTAAAAAAAAAAAAAAAAATTTAATTTGAACTATATTTGACAATGATATTATAAGATTTATAAGTTTTGATATTTGACGTCAAAATTATTACTACAAAGTGACTGGTTACTTTCATTACAAACTACCCTCAAAATACATGGTAAAAGTAGGTACCTATGTGATTCCAAAAACTTTATGATCTACCCTCGTATAATATATTACACAATAACTAGAAAACCGACATTACTAGAATTCAAAATGAAAGATATCTATTAGGAATAGGTACCTATTTATTGGCAGGTAGTTAGGAATGCATTTAAAAATATTATCTACGAGTTTCTTTCGTAAATATCTAATAAGTATGACTTATTTTTTTCTTATATACCTACCTACCTACCTACTTATTAGGTGTTGGATAGACTCCGATAGACACACAATTACTTACAGTGTTCTAGTTATAAGTTACAACCAACGAAATAAATGTACAACCACTTAAAATCTTCAAATAATCTTCTCAAGGTCGGAAATCACACTGCCAAGGCCAAGGTAAGCACGCAATGCAAGGTAAGTAGGTACATAATATAAGGCATATTTCCTTCATGCATCTACTAGCAGAGCAGACCGCATTATTTTTGTTTTAATTAGTTACCTACTTTTGAATAAAAAAAAAATCTTAAATAATAAGAATAACACTCTTGCTATTCGTATGCACATTTCTGGATGGCCAAATTCACGCCAAAATAATAATAATAAAAATATTGGTTCCTTGCCTTACCTTAGTGGAATAGACGCACCAAATTATCACTTAAATAGATCCTTCCGGCAGCCCCACCCAGACTGACTGACTGACCGTGCGTGCGTGACAGCGTGACTCGTTAGCTGACTAAATTGAATATAAAAGCGGCTATACATAAACATGCAGAACCAATGATATTCTAAGTTTAAAATGGGTGGATGTGTTGTCCGAGCTACACAAGTGGCACTTTAAAACCAAGGCAAATCACAC
Organism: Nematopogon swammerdamellus; assembly: GCA_946902875.1. Lineage (NCBI taxonomy): Eukaryota > Metazoa > Arthropoda > Insecta > Lepidoptera > Adelidae > Nematopogon > Nematopogon swammerdamellus. The sequence goes on from OX336350.1 coordinate 18,312,464, forward strand.
GCCTGAACTTGTCTCTTTTTTGCTCTCAACAACCGACATGCCGTCCTACTTCCTCTTGTAATAAGGTCGTGCCATTTGTATGTAAACACCGAATGTCGTGTAGACAACGTATCTACCCCAAAACCAAAGAGTTTACGTCGCGTCGCTTCGCCGCGCCGCGCCGCCGCACAGTGGTCTGGAAATCGAGCTCCATAGACATAGAACCTTAATGTCAGGAATAAAAATGAAAACAAATTTAATGTCTCTGGCATACCTCCCTTTATTTCATATTATAGTATGAAGGGTATAAGTAGCTCCACGAGTGAGAAAAAAAAAGTTTTGTTTTTTTTTGTATGGAAGAAAACACTTAAAGTGATTTTTTTTTTAACTGAATGAAACTGAAGGGCTGGTGCTCACATCTTCTATTGCACCTTACACGGCGATCAAGATGGCATACAATTCCTTCACCTTTGGGTGCCTATTTGCGCGTAGCAAACGTTTGAAATTTGGAATTTTCGATAAATTATTTTTCAAACCTTAGTCGTAATTTAATGAAGTTGCCTATCGCTTTGAATATGAAAATACTTTTCTCATGTTGTTATTGTACTGAGTAGTACTGACAGTACAGTAATTAACCATATTTTATAGTAAACACAGCGTAGCACTGTTAAAATAATAAGAATAACATCCAACACACACAAGCGAGCGACAACTAATTAACGAGTTAGCGAAAACCGGTTGTTTCCACTCGCAGCGCGTACTAATCCCCAACACATAACCAGTCCTATGCCTTCTTAGTTTCAGCGAAATTCTTTCAGTAGCTTTTAGCACTTGTGCGCGCTAACAACTATACTTATTACGTTCTATTTGTTTTCGTGCTATGATGGAAGGTTTTGGTACCAATTTGGACATTTTCGTGTTTGTGGCAAACAACAGTTGTTTCTCACAGCCTAGTGCGTTGTTTGAAGTTTTTAGGAGTGCCCTTGATCTGTCAGAAAGTGAAAAGAAAGAACTGAAACAATTCTGTCAGACTTATGTGTGTTCGTTGAGGAACAATTGGATCTCGTGTAATCGCACGAGACATGCATTCACGAAGAAGTACGAGACGTGGCTGCAAGAAAACGTAAAATGGCCTGAGTTTGTGAGGGAAAAGATGATACCTTCTTTAGTGTCAGTAGAGCGGCAACCATGTTCCAGTGACTTCGGTGTAAATGAGGGTGCATCAACGTCCTCAAAACCAGAGACGTGCACTGTTGGAATATCACCAAGAGTTGTGAGTGAAAGGAAACCGTTCTCGGAACTAAGCCCTAAACAGAAGAGAAGGAGAGTGGAAGAGCTCCTAACTCATAGCACTGAAAGCCTCGCTCATGCAACTGTTTTAAGTGTGAACAACAAGGATGTGGCAGAAATAATAAAATTGGTCACAGAGCATCCCGAAGAGGCTACAAAGATAAAACAATTGTTGAAGCCCAAGAAAGCTGTGCCCGTATATTCCGTTGATATAGCTTTAGGTATTTTGACGCAGAGACGCAGAGACATAAAAACCATAAAAAAACTGGAATCATCTTTGTCCGCCATACTTTGCTTGTACAAACTTTGCCCTGAAGCACCATCAAAGCCCCACTTGGATATTAGTTTTAGTTCTTTGCCATCCAGCGAACATCCCAAACGTAGGAATTTTCCTAGCCTAGCAACAGTTTTGTCCAAAATTGCTTGAAGCTTTACTCTTACCGATCTTTCCGTGATTTCTATTGTATCTTTTGGTGGGTAACACTCCTTCTTTGCCTCTAAGATGGCAGTATACGAAGCATAGAGTTGTACTCCTTCTTGTTTTGCACAAGCTCTTAATGTTGTATACTGCCACTTCGAAAGCTTCAACGACGTCAAAATACCTAAAGCTTTATCAACGGAATATACGGGCACAGCTTTCTTGCGCTTCAACAGTTGTTTTATCTTTGTAGCCTCTTCGGGATGCTCTGTGACCAATTTTATTATTTCTGCCACATCCTTGTTGTTCACACTTAAAACAGTTGCATGAGCGAGGCTTTCAGTGCTATGCGTTAGGAGCTCTTCCACTCTCCTTCTCTTCTGTTTAGGGCTTAGTTCCGAGAACGGCTTCCTTTCACTCACAACTCTTGGTGATATTCCAACAGTGCACGTCTCTGGTTTTGAGGACGTTGATGCACTCTCATTTACACCGAAGTCACTGGAACATGGTTGCCGCTCTACTGACACTAAAGAAGGTGTCATCTTTTCCCTCATGAACTCAGGCCATTTTATCTTTTCTTGCAGCCACGTCTCGTACTTCTTCGTAAATGCATGTCTCGTGCGATTACACGAGATCCATTTGTTCCTCAACGAACACACATAAGTCTGACAGAATTGTTTCAGTTCTTTCTTTTCACTTTCTGACAGATCAAGGGCACTCCTAAAAACTTCAAACAACGCACTGGGCTGTGAGAAACAACTATTGTTTGCCACAAACACGAAAATGTCCAAATTGGTACCAAAACCTTCGATCATAGCACGAAAACAAATAGAACGTAATAAGTATAGTTGTTAGCGCGCACAAGTGCTAAAAGCTACTGAAAGAATTTCGCTGAAACTAAGAAGGCATGGGACTGGTTATGTGTTGGGGATTAGTACGCGCTGCGAGTGGAAAAAACCGGTTTTCGCTAACTGGTTGATTAGTTGTCGCTCGCTTGTGTGTGTTGTATGTTATTCTTATTATTTTAACAGTGTTTTTTTTTATGGAAACTGACTCGGTTGGCTACATCACCTACAACGTCCGTGATGTCAGCCCATAACACCGGGTGAACTAGGTGCCATGTCAGTGCTTCCCCCTTTGGTCGTGCCGGCTACACTGAACTGGTCGGAAAACACAAACTATTTACATAGCCGTTTTGACCGACGTTTCATTCAGAGCGGTGGTACCAACCCGGGCGGGTTAAACCCTACCACCAAGTAAGATTAGGAGGGAAGGGACCTACAGCTTTACGAGGAATCCGAACCTCGGTCAGCCTCCAACGGTCAGCGGTCACCCATCCAAGTACTGACCGCACCCAGCGTTGCTTAACATTCAATAGCGACAGTTGACTGTCTGCACCACTGAGCTATCGAGGCTGACAAGTGCTACGCTGTGTTTACTATAAAATATGGTTAATTACTGTACTGTCAGTACTACTCAGTACAATAACAACATGAGAAAAGTATTTTCATATTCAAAGCGATAGGCAACTTCATTAAATTACGACTAAGGTTTGAAAAATAATTTATCGAAAATTCCAAATTTCAAACGTTTTCTACGCGCAAATAGGCACCCAAAGGTGAAGGAATTGTATGCCATCTTGATCGCCGTGTAAGGTGCAATAGAAGATGTGAGCACCAGCCCTTCAGTTTCATTCAGTTAAAAAAAAAATCACTTTAAGTGTTTTCTTCCATACAAAAAAAAAACAAAACTATTTTTTTCTCACTCGTGGAGCTACTTATACCCTTCATACTATAATATGAAATAAAGGGAGGTATACCAGAGACATTAAATTTGTTTTCATTTTTATTCCTGACATTAAGGTTCTATGTCTATGGAGCTCGATTTCCAGACCACTGTGCGCCGCCCCGGAAGGATCTAAGTTCTTCTTTATTCAATCAAGGCACATCAAAGTAAGGAACCAATATTTTTATTATTATTATTTTGGCGTGAATTTGGTCATCCAGAATGTGCATACGAATAGCAAGCAAGAGTGTTATTATTATTTAAAGATTTTTTTTTATTCAAAGGTAACGAATTTAAAGTGCCATACGGTTTGGCACTCCAGACTCCAGACACTCCAGTCAGTGTCAGACAGAACACTTGAAAGCGGACAAATTTAATGTAATTTACAGCGAATCGTTCCATCCACATTAGGCATTGACAGTGACAATAGGTATAGTGCCACCAGGAAGTTATGATGCGTGGGAAATATGCGCAACTGTCTGCATTCCTAATGCCGGCACTTCACTTGGCTTAGCGTATTCGTGTTTGTTGCAAACATTTTAGTTTTATCTCGCTCTAAACAAGCCATTAAAGGGAGACGAAACGGAAATGTTTGCCAAATACACGAATACGATAAGCCAAGTGAAGTGCCGGCATAAGAAGGGACGTGAACTTTCGGTCGAATAGTCGATAAATTGTATGACATAACTAATGTAATAACCTAATTATCGACAAACTTTCGATCGAAAGTCCTTCTTAGGAATGCAGACAGTGCCACTAAGAAGTTATGTATGATTCATAACTTCTTAGTGGCACTATATTTGCGGGTATATTTGATATACTCTTATCTGCTCTTGGAAACTGTTTGAAAACCACAGAGTACATTTTGTTGACAACCGACCGAACCCACGCCGCTCCCCCCGCTACACGCTCATATCAATTTTGTCAAAACAAATCAAAAGGATAGAAGAGCGTCAACTTTCTAGAAGATGGGTGGCTGTCGAACTAGACTTACAGACGGGTGACGCAACGACAGAATAGGATTCAATATGGAATCGTGCAAGTTGAACGCAGTATAATGCGTCATACATAATAATAGAAGACGCAACTGTTCAAAAATGTTGTGAGAGAAAATACGTCATCGACCCGATGGCGGAATTGGTAACGCGCTCACGCGGCTCAAGCCGGCGGCGTGGCGTTTCAGGTTCGAATCCTGGTCGCATCCTGATTCTTAATTTTTTTATGGATAGTGCGACATGTTACATGTCGCGCTATCCATCCACCACCACATGTCATCCATCCACACGTCCATCCACATGTCACATGTAGCATCCCCTGCCCAGTACGCGTAGTGCGGAGGTGGTATGGGGCAAAGATATATTACGTACTAGATCAATCACTCGGCTAGCTCACATGTTCCACCTAGTTGCGGTTCACGATTATCAAGTCTCTTAGTCGAACGCGAGAGGCCGCAGCGCGCAGTGGTCGCCTGCCTGCTGCGATCGCGCCTCGCCTACTTTAAACTAATACATTTACTTTACACATCTTCGTCGATGTGAAGTTGCGATGGCGAATCTGGAGATGAAGTGTTAGAATGAAAAGACAATATGCACACCGACGCACGAGTGCGATCGTTCTCCCTACCCCTTGCCTCTCTCCCGCACGCTTCCCGCCCCGCGCGAGCCCCCGCACCGGCCGCCAGACCGTCTCCCACACGCTTCCCGCCCCGCGCGCGCTCCCCTCTGCGGCTCGACTCTGCGCTCCGCCTCCCCGCTAGCCGCTCGAACACCGCTTCTCTGTATATTTCTTCGGAGCGAGATCTCTCTATAACACAGCTATATAATATTTCCTCAAAGGTATGGGGACGGCGTAGTGATGTAACTTGAAAAAAAAACTTTTTTTTTTTTTCAAAATTAAAAAAAAAACATGAAAAAAAACTTGGCACCGTCGTTTTTTTTCTAAATTTGTTTTTTTTTCAGATAAAGGAAATATTATAACTAGTTTAAATAAATGAAATGATACATATTATGAACTTAAAAATACTTTAATTACTGTCAAATTAAGTTGAAATAAACGAAATTATACATAATATGAACTTAAAAAATACTTAAATCTTCATCTGTGTTAGAATCGCCTGTTACACCTAATACCTGCTCAATTCAACCGAAACATAAACCGAACGAGGATTGGAGAAATTTCAGTCCGTAAACGTGAAAATCAGTAAGTGTTGTCAATTTTATTTTGAGCCGTGTTCGTACTATTTAACAAAATTAATTTGTAGTTCCAAATTTAAACCAAAAACAATTATTATTAACTCTTAATTAACGGTAACCACCTTATGATATTTTTATTTTCGTACTCTTGAAAAAAACGTACTTCAGAAAAAAAAACTGTATTTTTTCATGTTTTTTTTTCAACGTTTTTTTTTTCATGCCAGAAAAAAAACTTTTTTTACAACTCTAGGACGGCGGCGCGGCGGCGCGGCGGCGCGGCGGAATCGCGTTAAACATCTCCTCCGAAACTCCCCATGAAATAGACGATAGAACACCAAATTATAGGGTGCTTTGCATCCATCTAGTGAAGAAATGTACAATACATGTATTATTTAATAAGCATTCTTATTATTAATTATTTTATCTTCTATTCTCACACTCAACTAACTCTTTTGCCACTGCATACCTAGTTACTTACATATCTAATCGACTCTCGGACATCCAAAGAGTGACTGGAAGAAATATCTGTAACGAATAAGTCCGCCTTGGCACCTCATGTAAATGTTCTAATGTGCTTATTACCTACTGTTAAATATTTCTTGATGCAATAAAGCATTTTCTACCTACCTATCTAAAAGACGTGTACCTATATTTCATGTTGCTTATGAAATAAATTTTGTATTTGTGACAATGCCAGTTCTAGACTTTTTAATTATTCTATGTCTAATAATAATAATACCTACTTAGCGACCGCGAGTCGCGAACTCGCGCGCGACCAACAGCAAGGACGAAGCAGTTTTAGAATAATAATTTTAAATCAGTTGACGTTCACGATACTGGAAGATAAGTGCTAATTTTGTGTGTTCCTTTTTTCAATTAAACTTAGCTATTCTATTCAATAGTTAATATTTTATATTCGTCTGTAGGATCAAGGTAAGAAACGAAACGTTACCTACCGATATTATTTTATATGGATAATGATCAATTAGAGCCAAAGCACAGAATAGAAAAGAGTACTCCGTACAGAAGCTTCTCTGTACAAACACTCACAAAGAAATAGCTACTCTGCGACGACGCGATAAAGTACAAATTGACTCGCACAGAGCTGCATGCCTAACCACGTTATCCACCTACATTTCGCTTCTCTTTCTGTTGCGTAACTCTATCTCGAAAGCGCGTCGTTCAGCGCGTGTAAGGGCTGTGTCTTTTGGCTGTCATTTTGTGAGGAATAAAATGAAGATGATACCTACTAACGATACTATATTTAGCTACGGCAAATTCATGCGAACAAATTCATGCATGCGTTAGCGTCACAATTAGTTGTTCACATGGAAGCGTGCAACCTTCCAGTGATAGTTTTGTTTGATCAATAAATTTAATGATCATCTACAATGTACCTATTGTTTTATTGGTGTTTTTTATTGTACAAAACCCACATTGAGAGACAGAGAACGAATGAATGTTCTATTTCTATCCTTATATACGAATTAGGCCATACATACATACCACGCTGTTCGGCGTCATCTAACTAATGTTATTGGCAATATGATATTATTTTTAAATCTATGACCTCCTACTAATATGAATAAATAAATTACTAGAAATAAATCACATTGCTGCACAATATTGACGTGATTTCGACATTTCTAAATTCGAAACGAAACGTAGTAGATGCGCGCGCCGCGCGCTCGCTCTGGCTGGATAGCGGCAGCCATAGGCGCCGACTACGTGGGTGCTCGGGGGCTCCAGCACCCACGAGGGGTGAGTAGTGGGTGCGGAGCACCCACGACGATAGATAGGTATAAAAACCGATCAGTAATAGTATTTGAGCTACGATAAAAGTGCCTTATTTACTTATAAGCCTTTGAGCGGCCACATTTACACATTCGCACTAGTGGCGCGACGAATAGCGAACGTTATATTATTCTATACCATGCAATAGAATATAGGAGCACTACATGCGTAGGTACATCGTGAGAATGTGTAAATGCGGCAAATGCAAAACATTGTGCAAATGTTTTGCGAATCCATGCTGCCGGGTACCGCGAGAATTAGTGAAAAATTGGAGAAGCATATGTCCAGCAGTAGACGGCAACCCGTTGATGATGATGACTGTTCAATAAAAAAAATTGCATGAGCACCCACGAGGATTTCTAAAAGTCGGCGCCCCTGGCGGCAGCCCACTGTTACTTGTGCATTAACCGACACGCCAAGCGGTAGGCAACGCACGACCTTGAGCGAGTGACGAAGGCCTGGCCAAAGACTAGAACATTTCTTGATGTGATGGATGACTCATGTCATGTCCAATGATCGTACCTAACCCATCCTACCGTAGAGACTCCGAACTTCGCCTATTGATCCTGTCTTCGCCTAAAATCAGTTATTAGCAAAATCTTTCTATTTTGTGTGGCTACACATATTTTGAAAACGGTCATAAAAACATTTTTCAATTCTGGCAACATTACACCCAACACCTGCTACAAACTTTACTCGTATTCGTCAGTGTCACCATTTTTGTTGTTGTTGTGTACCGAGTGTCTGCGAGGTGGTCCCAAAGTATTCCTTCTACGAAGGCATCGCAAGCAGGTAAGTACCTGTTATTACGTTTACAGGTCCTTACCTATAATAAAATCCAACGTCTGCTTTCTGTATGTCTGAGTGTCTGTCTGTCCGCTTATAACTCGAGAACCACTGAACCGATTTTAATAAAACAAAATTCTACGGATAGCTTGATTCTTCCCATCAACTATAGGCTACTTACTATCACGCTAAATGGCTTATGAGGTTAGCAGTGAAGTGAAATATGAGAGCGGGCGGAGCCGCGGGCACAGCTTGTTCAAACATATAATCGACTTTTAATATACAAAGAGACACTAGCGGAACTTCAAAGAATCAAAAGTTATTTGAGTAGGCAATGTCAGGATATGTTTTGCAAACCGGTTGAGCCATAACTTCGCCTACCATTAGGGTTGTCACAGTATGTCTCAATTTTTTTTCTTTCTTTCACTGTGGAAGAGATTCTGATAAAAAATTTGCCTAATAATATTACCAAAATGCATTTTATTATGTATAATGTCTCCATTAATGCAGGCTTCTATTTAACTTCACCTGTTAGTGGGTGCGGGTCGAATTTTGCAAGTTAATTTTAAATCACTTAACGACGGAAAATTGAGCCGAAATTTTGCAAATTTTTGTGTAGTTCTGATGAATACAATATTGAAATTGTTACTTTACAGTTTGCTGTAAGGACGCGTAAGCGGTACGTGAGAGCACCAACACATCAACAGGACTTCATATCAAAGCAAGACGGGAAGGCCTAAAAGGTCTTATATCTACTTTTATTTTAAGTATCTACACTTGTACGTAAATTTTAATGCTAATAAAAAAATAATACACAAAAATTGACTTTTGACAACCCTGCACAAATTTTCAAGTTTGTATGAAAAATGCCCTTTTGGGTCACCTAACTTCGCCTGCCTTATAAATATTTGACAAATTGAGACTTAACACAATGCAGTACAGTACATTTTTACTTTTAAGAATTGTGCAGCATGGTGTGGCAATTGGAGATCATAGCATAATGTTGCCAAGAACAAAAAATTTGGTAGGCGAAGTCAGGGAACAGCGCCTTGACTTCGCCTAGCTAAGAAATATTTTTTTAAATTAGTTTTCACTATGGAAGAAAGGGTATTTTATTACATTAAACTATGAACAGTTATTTCAACTACCTAACTAAGGCTATATGAACATCTTAATACCTGTATTTTTGGCGTGAGATCAATTTGGGTATAAAATCCGGGCGAAGTTAGGGGTTTCTACGGTACCTAACCTACCCTTCATCGACTTCTAAACTCGCTGATGGATGACATAGTAAAAGGAGACGATTAGGTTAACTGGAGCCCTTTTTAGGGTTCCGTATCCGGTACGGGACCCTATTACTAAGCCCATGCCGTCTTTCTCTCTGTCTGCCTGTCTCTCTGTCCGTCTGTCCGTCTGTCCGTCTGTCTGTCTGTCTATCTGTCTGTCCGTCCGTCCGTCTGTCCGAGGGCTGTATCTCTTGAACCGTAATAGGTAGCCCGTTGAAATTTTCACAGAATATGTGTAATAAATAACACATATTCTGTGAAAATTTATTATTATGGCCGATATAACAACAAATAAAAAAAATAACAAACAGTAAAAAATTCACGGGGGTTCCCATAGAAGAAACCAAAAAGTGTATGCGCGCGCGCCATCTACCGAATAGATTATGAAGCATTTTAACTAATGAATGACATTTAACTAATATGAAGCATTTCATAACACGCCATAGATGGCGTGAGTGGCGGCGCTAGCCATGACATGGCGATACGGAACCCTCAAAACTAACACAATTGACAAGTAGTGAACCCATTATGGTGGGAATGCAATTCCAGAGAGAGAGAGAGAGAGAGAGGAGAGAGAGAGAGAGAGAGAGAGAGAGAGACTCAGCACTCTTTTGATGTTGACATTGGGCTTTTAAGAACCCACCACCGGTTCTCTAAATCGTTTCTTTGTCGCACCGCTCTAGCATGTGGAACTGTCTTCCGGCGAGTGTTCTTCAAATGTCTCGTATTAACAGACAGCCTAGCAACAGTCCGCAAATCTGCTGGCATGGCACCTAACATCTAGTACCTATTTTAAACATAGGTATATTATTATCATTGGTCATGTCATCGCGGCCCCCGTTGGCGGCCCCCAGCCTATTTAACCGACTTCCAAAAAAGGAGGAGGTTCTCAATTCGTCTGTATGTTTTTTTTTTTTTTATTTTTTTTATTTTTTTTTTGTATGTTTGTAACACGATTTCTCCGTCAATTGAGGGCCGATTTAGAAAATTCTTTTTTTGTTAGTTAGGTCATACTTCCGAGGTGGTCCCATTTCAATTTTATCGAAATTGGTTCAGTGGTTTTCGAAAAATCAGCATAATACTATGGTGTGTGGTTACCTTCAGCAAAACTTGTGATGTGGTCGTTTTCGGCAATTTTCAGTTTGATAAATTAGTATGGTGTGTGGTTACCTTCAGCAAAACTTTTGTGATGTGGACTTATTCAGCAATTTGCAGTCTGACACATATGGCGAATAATTCTGTACCACTTCAATCTATTTCGATTATTCGATTTCGATTATTCTTTTTTATGTAATATTACTAATAATATTACTAAAAAGAATGAAATAAAAACTTTTTTAAAAAATATTAAACCGATTTCCAAAAAACAAAAAACAAAAGAACTAAAAAGTATTAAATACCTAATATTTTGAAATTTTCTCTGTCCTGTTGAAATACATGAATCGATATACTAGTGATACATATTCGGACCCTTGTTTCATGAATATTCTAAATTTGAAATTTTTTATCTTTTCCGACCGGCCAGGTGCGCTTAATTTATTATGGTACGAGCAAAGAGTTTGTATTACGTCGGCGACGTAATTCAAACTCTTTGGGTACGAGTACCATCGAGCTGGTCTGATGATGGAGACAGAAGGTGGCCATAGGAACTCCTAAACTACACATGATAAACCCATCGTGTTTGGGCTCGTTGCATTTGTCTTCACGAGCAATTTACTTTAGACCTAAGAGATTCTCAATTCGACGGTATGTTTTCTTTTTTTGGATGTTTGTTACGCGATTACTCCGTCAATTGTGGGCCGATTTTGAAAATTCTTTTTTTTTTTTATTTGAAAGGGGATAACCCTGAGGTTGTTGAAGTGAAAACTTCTTTAGCGGCGCTTGGCACTTTTTTAGGTGGGTAAAAAATGTATAATTCGCGACATCGCGTCAGCGTCATTTTTAAAATGAAACCTTAAGTCATTGCATTAAGGGTTAAGTTAGAGTGGCACGGGATCTGCCGGCACTCCCGGAGTGCAACTGTTCAGTAGGGTTCGGTAACACGTTTATGTCTGTCCATTCTACTAAGTTCTGCAAAATGAATGTAGGGTTCCGTAACAAATGCATGTCTGTCTTTTCTACTAAATTTAACATTTATTTCAAAATGAATGTAGGGTTCCGTAACAAATGCATGTCTATCCGTTATACTAAATTTTACAATTTTCAACCAAGGTCCTCCGACGGTTATTTTATAATAAAAGTAGGGTTCCGTAACACGTTTATGTCTGTCCATTCTACTAAGTTCTGCAACATCACCTACAACGTCCGTGATGTCAGCCCATAACACCGGGTAAACTAAGTGCCATGTCAGTGCTTCCCCCTTTGATCGTGCTGACTACACTGAACTGGTCGGAAAACACAAACTATTTACATAGCCGTTTCGACCGACGTTTAATTCAGTGCGGTGGTACCAACCCGGGCAGGTTAAAGCCTACCACCAAGTAAGATTAGGAGGGAAGGGACTTACAGTTTTACGAGGAATCCGAACCTCGGTCAGCCTCCAACGGTCAGCGGTCACCCATCCAAGTACTGACCGCACCCAGCGTTGCTTAACATTCAATAGCGACAGTTGACTGTCTGCACCACTGAGCTATCGAAGCTGACGTGGTCCTATTTTAATTGGGTCAAGATCGGATTGGAAAGCGAGGCGGAATCGCGAGGCCGAAGGCCGAGCGATTCCGCCGAGTACATTAATAGCAAAAAATTACTAAAAAAAACTGTGAAATAAAAAAAAAGTTTAAAAAAACATAAAACCGACTTCCTAAAAAAAGTAAAACTAAAAAACTATTTAAAATAAAAATATAAAAACCGCCTTCAAAAATATATGAAATAAAAACCTAAAAAAAAAAAAGAACCCTAGAGTTGAAGGCGGTGCTAAAGCAAGCAAAAATGATGCATGAAAGAAAACATGAGTGGATGATAATATCCTTTGTGATTTGTGTAGCCTTTTTAGCACCGCCTTCAACTCTAGGGTTCTTTTTTTTTTAGGTTTTTATTTCATATATTTTTGAAGGCGGTTTTTATATTTTTATTTTAAATAGTTTTTTAGTTTTACTTTTTTTAGGAAGTCGGTTTTATGTTTTTTAAAACTTTTTTTTTTCCACACATCGTCAGAAGGGTGCGCGACTATCTCTACTTACAAAACGTCTTTAATTTCAAATTTGCCTTCACAGATGTCTCACCTCAAACTGTACAAACATGACTGGGTGCCCCCCTCGCGCGGCGTCATGATGGTGGCCGAGGCGCTGGGTCTCAACATCACATATATTGACGTCGATATACTCAAAGGCGAGAATATGTCTCCGGAGTTTCTGAAGGTCTGCTATTTATTACCTAACTGCGAACACAAAGATGAGACCTTCTCTGGGCCTGAAGTTATGTCTTTAAGACCTCTGGGCACGCACTGGGTGTTCTACAGCACGCGGGGCACGTCCAGCGGATTTTAAATAAATTGGCACGAGACTTAGGTTAGGTACCCCTGTTAAACTCAATTTTTACGTTTAGGTCCTTCACATTTGCCATTTCAGAGGTGGGATTGGGCAGGTCTTACTTGTTCATTGAAAATAAATGCTTGTCCGCTATCGTCTTTGTAGGTAATGGACCTATTTGCTTTGATATTAGAGGTTCAACACCAACAGCCAGTGTGGGCTTGACAGATCCGTCATCTAATTATCTATATTGGTGAAAGCAAATTATTTTGATTACGCCCGACATCTGCGGGTCTACCGGGCGGGAGCAGCTCAACACGCTATGGTGGGAAAGGAGCTGAAGAAGATGACGCTGCACTGTATCTCATTTATCTTATCAGAGATCAACCACCAAAAAACTCGCCGATTTCAACCAATCGCCGTATCGAGCGCACTTTTACCTAGGTTCTACCTGATCCTTTCTGATTGGTTTAATCGAGCGAGTTGCCGAAACGAGGATGTACAAAATATCATACGGTCGATGTATATTTAGCTTTGTTAACCTTGATGATCAATTAGATATGTTGTTCCTTAATCCTTGTCGGCCGATTTTTCGCATGACTAGCTGTAGGAAGGTATCCGGCTGCGGCGAAGCCAAAAGGAGGGTTATTTATGATTTTGGCAGCTTGACTGCCTATGTATATGTATATGTACATATGTATGTGTTACATGACGGGCATAATCTTTTTGTAGATTTGCCCCCACCTAACTAGGTTACTCGGGTCGGGGAGAGTAAGCTGGAATGCATTTAGGTAGAACTTAGGCAGCTCTGGGGACCAGTTATTATGGATTTCCACTTCAATGCAGGAGGGATACAGAAGTCGCTCACTGTTAGCCAATCATTCTGCATTTCTAGGTTTAAGGCGTGAAGTTTGAAACCTTGCTCCATGTCCTCCTGAGCAAAACCTTTCAGTATTTCTTTATCAGACTTTGCTGTTTCTATGCCGTCCAGATCTATTGGTGCGTGTACCAACTTGGAATGATTTGTAGAAGTCGAGTCAGTCAGTTTGGCAGAGGCTCTCTTCGAAAAGTTAGACAATATCATCAGTAGGATGCTCCTTTCCTCTGCTGGTGATCCTTTTGCCCAAGAATTTAAAAGGGGCTTCATCAGCCACGGATGCGATTAGTTTTACGGCTACTGTCAGACCCGGATTGCTCGAGGTAAAGTTTGAATCTTTCCTGGTTAGGCTCAAACAGTAGCACTTCGCTGGTTTTATCTTCATCCCTTTGTTCCATTCAAAATAGTCATCTACCACCTTAAGAAGCGCCTGATTTTGTTTTGGATTGCGGTTAACAGCTTAATATCATCCGCAATATGGAATTCCAATGGACAGTCTGACACCGTTTTTCGTAGTTATAGAACCTTCCTTGACATTTTTTTTTATAATTTGGTTTGGTTGCAGAAAAATCCATTGCACGCGTTACCATTGCTGGAGGATGGAGAGTTCGTGGTCAGTGATAGGTTGGTAAAAACAAAATTGAACCAGCTACAAATGAATAATAACGTTGTTGTGAACGTAAACATCGTAACCATTTCCATGCATATCGGACGCTACAAATTGTTTTATTTTCAGCCACGCGATAGCAGCGTACATCGCCACAGTGTACGGGAAGGACGACTCTCTCTGTCCTAAGGACCCCAAGAAACGCGCCATCGTTGATCAGAGACTTCACTTCGACAACGGCATACTCTATATACGGCTGCGTGCCATTACTGTAAGTCCAATAAAGAAATATATTCGCCAAGTCTCGTGATACGGGCTTCTTGCTCATTCTAAGATTTTTCATTATGGCCACGAGTTTTGCGATCATTCGGATTCCATGGAAAGCGTATTATCCTTTATCCCCGTTATAACCTTTCGGTATTCGTGGCACTACACTGAATAATGGTCAATCGAAATGGCTGTGAATACAATGCGGCTGCTCTAAGGAAAAACCAAGTATCCAATTTTTTTTTCAAAATCGCGTTTTTTGTATATTTGGGATCTGGGAACCATTCTCCACTTACCCATTCAAAGCAAATACTAAAATTCCACCTGGAACCATGATTTTTTAGCGTTTGAAATACCAAGTAACTACATTTTAAAGCATGTTTTCTAATGAAGAAGAATGTATGTGTAAATTTCTAATGAAAATTTTTTTTTTTTTTTATGGAAACTTCACGCGGTTGGCTACATCACCTACAACATCCGTGATGTCAGCCCATAACACCGGGTGAACTAGGTGCCATGTCAGTGCTTCCCTTCATTTCGCGCCGGCTACACTGAACTGGACGGAAAACACGAACTATTTACATAGCCGTTTCGACCGACGTTTCGCTCAGTGCGGTGGTACCAACCCGGCCGGGATAAACCCTACCACCTAGTAAGGTAAGAAGGGAAGGGACCTACAGTTTAACGTGGTATCCGAACCACGATCAGCCTCCAACAGTCGGGCGGTCATCCATCCAATAACTGACCGCACCATTAAGCTGCCGAGGCTGACGATCCCTTAGTCGACTTTTACGACATGCGACGGGGAGAGATGCAGTGGGACTATTCTTTTTAAGTACCGACCCCACACGGTACAAAAATAAAAGTATATGAATGTTGGTTGCTTTGTTTTTCTTTAGAAAACGTAGATAAATTGTTGTGGATTGGGTTGCATTGCATGTGCAGATTTCTAATGAAAATAAAAGTAAGTGGATGTTGGTTGCTTTGTTTTTCCTTAGACAAGCATAGATACATAGTTTTTGTCTATAACTTTTTGTTTGAGTGGCAGACAAATTTGCTTTGTTTGCAACAAACACCAGGCTGTCAGGCGTCATGTCATGGTCACTGCTAACATTCCGCTTTGTGTATAATTTTTGTTTGTTTATGCTACTTACTTTGTTTATCCTCAGTTATATTGTTTGTAATATCTAATGTTTTACCAAGTATGTACACATATACTTGGTTTTTCTCTAGAAAAACAATATTTTTTTTTAAATGAGCACAAAGTTAGTGCAATTTCACCTGTTTTCGATAAACTATTAATCCCTATTATTATCTGGAAAAAAAGCTCTAAAAATATGTATTATAAACCATTTATAACATCATAGAAAAGTTATAAGGATTTCTCTGTGCAAGTCTTCAAACTGTTTTTGTCTCTCCTGTAAAATTTGTGTGAATACAGATACTTGGTTTTACCCCAGAGCAGCCGAATGGTTCATTATTTCGAAAAATGTTCAGTAGGTATTAGCCGACACGAAAATAAGAAAAGCATCGAGGATAGTACTTTGTTTCAAAAAGAACATGGAGTAATGCGCTGACATCTATCTCTAAACGAGGTGACAGTTATGAGGCTTTTAGCATTACAATTTCAGATGCAGTTGATGTGGGGTGATAAAAAGCGATCGGAAATAGAGGAACGCTATTACGACGACCTTAGACAAGCATACGGGTACCTGGAGACCTTCCTGAACGAGAGCGAGTGGCTAGCTGGTGACCACATGACCATAGCGGACCTTTGCACCGTGGCAACACTCTCTTCCTGCGATATGGTGGAACCTCTTGACAGGAAGAAGTGGGTATTTTAAATGCTATTTGACTTTTTACTCACAGTTCAGGCCGCCGATGACGTAGCGTTATTTTGTATAGCCTATAACCATCTTGAGAAGCGACAGAATGTAACAGTGAAAACCGTAACTGCGCTTACTTAACGTTGGAGACTCAGTCAGGCACAGCCAACTTCACTTCCGAGTGGGTGTCAATTCGGCTTGTAGGTAGTAGAGTTTGGCAGGACCAAGTTTACAGTATCAGGAATTCCCTCCCATTGTTATGAAAATGTTTAATAGTATTACAGATATTCTATCTATCTCACGAAGTCCGTTTGGCTATGAATGTTGTCAGGCGTGAGATAGAACATCTGTAGTATGCTTGGCTATCACGATTTATGTAGACTTAACCTTAAGTATTTGAATCTAGTTCTCGGGTAGATATACCCACCAGCTTGAATAACAACAATATCTCATGGACGTTTTAAAAAGCCAAGCTTTCCTAAGGTTACAACCATAAGTGAATCTCTAAAGCCAATCATTAAGAAGACTAATTTTACAAAAAATATATTGCAGGTATCCTAAGATTAGTGCCTGGTGGGATAAGCTAGCAGCCCTGCCGTACTACAAGACCAGGTGCGAGCCAGGACAGAGAGCGATCGCCGAGTTCTATAACGAGCTGATGAACACTAAATAAAGTTGATAATTTGTAAAGATGAAGAAAACGATTTGAGTCCGGGCATTATGATGTCGTCGCGTCACCCGTCTGTATGTCTGTCTAGTTCGACAGCCACTCATCTTCTAGAAAGTTGACGCTCTGCTCTTCTATCCTTTTGATTTGTTTTGACAAAATTGATATGAGCGCAGCGTGTAGCGGGGCGCGTCAGGCGTGGCGTGGCGTGTGGGTTCGGTTGTCAACAAATGTAGGTACTCTGTGGTTGTCAAGCAGACTCGAGCAGATACCAAGAGCAGATAAGATCCCTCCCGCATTATACCTATTGTCACCGTCAATGCCTATTGTGGAACGATTCGTTGTAAATTGCATTAAATTTGTCCGCTTTCAAGTGCTCTGACACTACGGACGGAGTGCCAAAACCACGAAAACCACGTGGCCAAAACGAATATTGCTTGGGTAGTTTTTAGGGTTCCGTACCGTATGGCTACGGAAGAAGCCTAAGCACCAGCCTAAGCGCCTGTCTGTCTGCTACTAAGGGAATGGCACAGAATACTAACTTTGATTGTCCGTTGACATTTTCACGGAAATATGTGTTTTTATTATGGCGGTTATCCTAAAAAAATGATTTTTAAAAATTTTGTGGGGAAACGTGTTTTTTTCCACTTTTTTTTTATTTTTGTTCTATCGTAAAAACGGAAATACACACAAGCGTCAAACTTGGTGTGATTATAGTGCAAACTCTAAAGTAAAACAACAAATAATAAAAACCGGCTAATCACGTGGGGGTACGGTACGGAGCCCCACGGTACGCGAGTTCGACTCACACTTGGCTGATTCTTTTGCTTGAAGTACCTAACAATATCTAACTACCCCCTGATATGCGATCCGCCCTCTAGGGGCGGTGACATTTTCTGTCCAGAACTGCGGGCCGCCCTATTTGGACCGCGCGCACGACTTCATACAAATAATTTATTGTAACGTGCAACATCCTTCTTAACTCTTCTAACGAATGTCTAGTAATTGATGAAAGAGTAGGCTACCTAAAAATACACACTTCTATGTGCTTGTCCTGTCAAATAATTATTGACAAGCGATCTTCAGTCGGTCTCTGTGTGGACGGTGACGTGTGCGCCTCGTGTTTTTAGTGGTTTTTTGTGGATTTTTTGGTGTTTTCTTTGTGAAAAACGATGGAAGGGTAAGTAATCTTCATTTACAATAGTTTCTCGGCGCTGAGGAACCATTTATTCGTAAAGTATCGTCATTTTTGTAACCCTCTAGGCAAAAACCGTTCCGAAAATTCTTGAATTTTTTAAACCAGTTTAATAATGATAGTATAAAACACATTACCAATGAAATTATAGAAAATTTAATGTACATTTAGAAAATAAAACCTTTTCATATACGTTTAAAAGAAAAAAGTCCAGAAATATCGCCAAAAACGCAGAGCGCACCCGATTTTGACCAAAATTGATTTTGGCCAAAATGGCGTCGCACTCAAGGGCTGACAGCTAATCGGGCCGCTCGCACATTAGGGGGCACAAAAAAATAATACAAATTGTACAAAGAAATATATTTTATTTATATTTCACACCTTTATATAAGTAGGTATATACCTATTATTTATGACTGGCTATTTGGAAGAATTACAAGGAAACAATAATCAATCACACTACTGAAGGAAGACTATACGTTGAAAATCTACCCCCTTCAAAGTTGAAGATCTACCCCCCTATATATGTTGAAGATCTATCCTCTACATAAGTTGAAGAACTACCACTTACATCTACCACATCTACCCTCTCTCCCAAGGTGATCTTGGGAGGGCATGATGAAGATTGTCCAGCCAAAACCCAACGATGGCTGTGGTTCCAAAAAGCTTGGACGAGGATTTATAATACACTTTAATGCCACTTAATGTGTGGCAAGGGCGAGCTTATTGCCTTAGGAAATTTCCTCCAGTCAAACCGGTGGACCTACATTTTTACATGGAGCAGTAGGTGAAGGTATGCACGCAAACTTTTTCAAATCAGAAAAAACTCATTGGTAGGTACACGTCGGGTGGATTCGAACCTCGAACCTCTCGCAAGAGAAGCCGACACGCCCAGACCACTCGGCCACCCGCCGCTTTATTTAGTAGGGGGTAGGGATGACCGTATACTATAGTGCCACCAGGAAGTTATGATGCGTGGGAAATATGCGAAACTGTCTGCATTCCTAAGAAGGATGTGAACTTTCGGTCGAAAGTTTGTCGATAAATTGTATGACTTAATGACCTAAATTATCGACAAACTTTCGATCGAAAGTTCACGCCCCTTCTTAGGAATGCAGACAGTTTCGCACATTTCCCACGCATCATAACTTCCTGATCGCACTATACAAATCACCTAGGAATACTATAACCATATGGACGTAAATACAATTAAAACAATATTAATAATAAAAAAAGTGTATTGAACAGGTAGAGTAAATTTTAATATTAAAAATTAGCAACACATTATTCTTTGTATGTATCTAATTAGTCGCGAGCAGATGCTGGAATCCCTCCCTGAGCTTCAAGTTTCCAGGCTCAATGTTGTTCTTGTAAGATGGCCGGGCTGCTAACTTATTCCACCAGGCAATTGTCTTGGGATACCTGAAAATTGCTCCAATTAGTTTGACATTAAATAAAACTTACACAACACCTACATATTATGTACAAAATCAGGAGAACAACATAATGAATTAATTTGAAAAATAACGAACTCACTTCGTTCTATCGACTGGCAAGACTGCATCGGCAGCTGTCAGTGTTGCCACGGTGCACATGTCGGCTATGGTCATGTGATCGCCGGCCAACCATTTGTTCATGCCCAGGTAGGCCTCTAGGTATCCGTACGCCTGTTCAATGTCGTCGAGCATGGCTTTAGTGATCTCCGACTTCTTCATGCCCTTCAAGAAAACTCGAAACTGGAAGTAGAAGACGTTTATTTGTGTAAAACGATTGTTTTTGTTGTTTGTTTGTTTTCAGAAATAGCTGCTTCGCTAAACTAGTAGGTCATTCTTCAAATTTGGGATTCTTAGTCACCATGGTACACCTACAACCCTACAACAGCCAGCTTATGAGCCCATCTATTACTACTTGAACAAGTAATGTGAATAGAGTGGCAAATATACCTACATTTAATGCTGTAGGTACGTGCATTGAGCATTTAGGCATGAGATTATGGTTACCTATTTAGAGACATCAGAATGACTTGTTGTTTTCATAGTTTCCTCATAGGCATCACCATACGTACTTAAATATGTGCAAAGCAATAATGACTTGCAATTTTGCTTGGCGACTCAATTTTGCGAAAATGTAGTGTCCCCCAAAGTTTTATTAGGAAGCTCGACTTGTGACATGATTCCACCTACTAAGGAGCATTTTTACCTAACTTAAAGGTTTCAGGTCTTTTATGCATTACAGTATGGGTAAATTGAGTCATAGGGTCTGGAATACATGCTCTGAGCAGCCAAGACCTCCGAGAAGGTGTGGTACCGGAGATTTCCATTTGGATTGCTGGGTTGACACCACTGCACTAGTACGGTGGTGCCAAGTGCCAGTGGCCTACAATTTGGGACTAAAAGGGGCAAGTTTGCACTTACGGTAACAAATCGTGTCCGTATGTACAAAATACTGTTGTCGAAGTGAAGTCTCTGGTCGACGAGTGCGCGCTTCTTGGGGTCCTTGGGACAGAGAGCGTCATCCTTGCCGTACACAGCGACGAGGTACGCTGCTATCGCGTGACTGAAGAAAGAAAGTATTTAAAACCCTGTTATTTATCAATTAGGTATACAATTGCTCATACTCAGAGGGCTCCGTCGTGCCATGCCATTATTCTTTGCACGTCTAGCGAGCGAGTGCGTATGCTCACGCGACTAAACGCCCTCAATTTTTTTTTTTATTTTCAACTATTTTAAACAACATTACATTGAAATTTTAGGATTTCCTCGGATCTATAAAAATACTGAGCAATTTTCAAGAAGTTAGGTATATCAAATAGTTTAGGAATTAAAGGTTGTGCGTGACAAACGGATACGTGGACCAGTTAATTAAGTCAATGAAGTGGACGGACAGATAGATATCTGCCCGATTTTACAGTTTTTTTTTGCTCCCGAAATGGGTCGCTGTGCTCGAGGTCGAAGTCTCAGGCACAGCCAATTTCACCCCCGAGCCCCGAGGAAGATGGCCGTCTGACTTGAAGGCGGACTAATGTCGCTGAAGTTGAAGATCCGTGGACTGTATGAGTATTAGGGAGGGAAAGATATTTCCCGGAATCTCAATTCACAACTTTACATTGCAAGAACGATTTATTTATTTGATGCGGGGTTTACACGGGTGACTAAAGCCGCACGATTTTCGCCGCACGGCGAAAATCGACTGTCTAAATGGCAATTCGACTAGGCCGCAGCCCGCAGGTGACTAAAGTCGCAAGCCCCAAAGTAGACTAGCATCCGACTTTTGGCCGCGCGGCGACCGGCCGCATGCGACTGATGACTAAAATCGACCGTGTAAATGGTCAATCGCAGGCAGAGGCGGACTTTGCTTAAGGCCGACTAGGCCCGGGCCTAGGGCGGCCAGATATTAGGGGCGGCCAATCTGTACCTGCTGCTGGAAGCAGTGAGCGCAGGTACAGAATAGAAAGGGTGCCAGCCGGAGCAAGTGAGTGCGACGTGCGGGAGTGTTGAGCACGGCGGCGGAGACGACGCACTATTTACGCTAAAATAATTTAGCTATGACGATAAGGTCAATATTGCCGCAAAACTTATAAAAAATACTTTTGATATATGTAAAATAAACCGTGAAATAATATATTTCTGGCAGGATGAACCGAACGCAATACTGATTTTCGTACAACTTCACATTTGTATCTATGCTGTAAACTTGAAAGGGGCGGCTGCATTGAATTGGGGCGACTGGTACTAAACGGCCTAGGGCGGCCAAGGCTGCTAGTCCGCCTCTGATCGCAGGCGATCGCCCGCCGCATAATAAATTATTAAATTAAAATTATAAACATAATTAATTAAAATATAAATTATAAAAATAATTAATTTACTAATTATTTAGATACCGGCACGTAAAACACCTGTTCTGGTCAACATTTTTGAAGATAATGACCATAGTCGCTAATCGTCAACTTGCGATTTCAGTCACCTGTGTAAATGGGGTGGCGATGCGGCTTAGTGAGGCGATTTGTGGAGCGAGCCGCACGGCAAAAATCGACCCGTGTAAATACCCCAAACAAACATTACCACCACACAAACACACGCACACACACACCCTCACACGAAATTGAAACAAAAAGCAATAACAACTGTTACCCACCTGTCATCGATCACGAAATCTCCGTCCTCCAAGAGTGGAACTGAGTGCAAGGGATTTTTCTGAAATAATAACATTACCAATTAAATAAAAAACATAAGTCTACCTACAGTACTACACTAGGTAGGTAACTAATGTTTATAGATATTCGAGAAGATTTAAAAAAAAAATAGTGACCTCATTCTGACTGATCGTTAGAATAAAGTAAGTATCATACATAAATTATCTTTATAAATTGGATTTTTAGTGAATTTGCACAGACAAAAATATTATTTTAGTTGTAAAATATTTTGTCAGAAGAAATCTTTGAAAAATTAAAGCTTGCAAATAGCTTAGTCAACCTTGAGATAATCCGGATTCATATGATCGCCCTTTCCGAGCGCAATGTCGACCAATTTCACATTGAGGCCGAGTTCTTCCGCCACCATCATTACCGCGCGGCACGGTGGAGCCACGTCGTCCTTGTAGATCGTGATGTGCGACATCTAGAACACAGATTATTAAATTATGTAGAAATACCAACCAACACACACACACACGAGTGAGTGAGGCAGGCCAAGCCACAGGACCGATGATGTGGAGGACAGGCGAGGATAGGCGTATATATTATTAAGTTAGGTACCTACTCCAGAATTTTGTCACACTCGTCGAGGATTTTGTAAACGTTGGCCACAGAAAGATAGAAAAATCGTGTACGTCTCTAATAGTACTTATTTCTCCTTATAATTTTGTTCAGACAACAGCAAAGTTTGTACATCTACCCGCGCCCATAAAATTGTACACTGCAAACAAGAAGAGCAAAATAATCTTCGCTTCGTTTTAGAAATAGGTATATCTCGGAGAAATATTTTGTATAGCCTGCATAGCCTGAATAGGTAGACAACAAGGTAGACAAGATAATAAAAAAAACATTGTGTTTTAACAAAAAATCTGACTAAAAATGAAGGAAATACCTGCTCCCTACTGGAAGGTACCTATTTAGTTAGGATCCCCATAAATATGAAGGTAACAAAGTGATTTAAACATTTCTTGATCGTTTAATTCGCCAAACAGAATTAAGTATTATTCTTACCTTTACTGTAGATGTGTTAGCGTTTTTTATTTTTAACGATTTATTATTATGTATCACAAATCACAATGTTTGTTCAGCTTCGCGAGCCACGCTCAACTGACTGACGAGCACAGACGAGTTGAGATGCTTGATTGAGTTGTCATTGACTCACTCATCACATCACATCAATCATCATCATGAATAGGATTCAATGTAGGTATTTTATAACGTTATGTAATGTATTGTATGATATCGGTCTTGAGAAGATACGTATTGTCGGCGGCCGATCGCAAAAGGCGCTTTGCAAAACGACTCGAAGCGCCGAAGAAGGTGTTACAGGCTGACATCAGGGATGCAGTAGGTGATGTAGCCAACCGTATCACTTTCCTTAAAAAAGTACCCAGTCGGGCCGATTGTAATCTTTACCACCTTCGGTTAACCTGTTGACTGTCACATTTATAAATATGTTTAAAATGTATCTGCCATGCCGGTTAACTCCTGTCAGTTGTATGAGAAATACCGACAGATAAATATTAACCAAGACTTAACCGCAGGTGGGGAAATTCAGGCTAATTATATTATATTTCCCCCCAAGTATAGTCTCGGGTGCTTCAAGAGAGGCGTGAATAGGCACCTGTCAGGCCGGCATGGCATTCACAACCCCCGCGTACGACCGAATGTCCATGGGCGCCGTTAGAAACCTTATGGGTGGCTAGGCGCCACATGTCGCGGTTACTATAAAAAAAATTATAATACGCGCAATTTATATACATCGGTAGGCTCAAATTGTAGCCGAATGTGTTGGTACCACCGTACTGAATATAAGATGGCCGCATAGCAGCCTCGGCTGTGTTCTCCTCTAGTCCAGTATAGCCAGCAATCCTGGGAAGTCTCCGGTATGGCACCAACCTTCTCGGAGGTGATATTGGCTGGTCGGAACATGCGCTTTGGCCACTCCGACTCAGCCATCCATGCCGGATTACATAAAAAATATATATTTTAATTTGTGAAATTAGTAAAATAAAAATAGGTATATAATATTAATATGTAGTTATACGTGATCTGATCATGAACCGTCTCCGCCCCCGCGCGCGGGCCGCGGCACCCAAGGAATAATATAATTAGACATCGCGGGAGTCATCGGGAGGGAGTAAAACCTATATAAAAAATTTTGGACCTTGGGCTTTTTTTAAGTAAAAAATTTTTTTATGTAGGTATTTAAATAAAAAAATAGGTGGTTGATTTTTATAACCTAATCGATTCAGTTTCATAACAGTAACAAAAAAGTCTTCATGACCATTATGATGTAACACGTGTAAGTTGGTAAAAAAAATTAAATTCTTTCTATTCCATACTAATAAAACTAAAATTGTGGTTTTTCACAATTTCTGAAAGAAAGAGATATACGTGTTGGAAGACTTTTTTGTTCCTAGCACGAAACCGAAACGATTAAGAAAAATTTTTTTTTACATTTAACATTAAAAAAAAAAATATTTGTGAAAAAAAAAAATCTTTTTTCTTCAAAAGTGATCTATTTCCGATACAGAACCCCCCCTTAGCTTATTATGAACAAATTTTGTAAGACCAATTTTTTTGGACCTTGGCCTTTTTTTTATGTAAAATATTTTTTTATGTGTATAAATAAAAAAATAGGTGGTTGATTTTTATAGCCTAATCGATTCAGTTTCATAACAGTAACAAAAAAGTCTTCAATATCATTATGATGTAACACGTGTAAGTTGGTAAAAAAAATCAAATTCTTTCTATTCCATACTAATAAAACTAATATTGTGGTTTAAACAGATTTGTATTGTACCTACAAAGTAAATACAACATTTGTTTATTATATCTTATTTTCTATAGAAATACTCTTAGTTTTAATAATCGACATTATTTCATATTATTCTAAAATAACGATCGATTTTCGATATTTGTGGATACATTGTCCCATCACTAAACAACCTTGAATCATTCGTGCGTGCCCCGCGGATTCCGATGTGTGCTGATAATAATAATACTACGCGCGGCGCGGGCGGCGCGGTGGGAGTAGCGGAAATAATGTTTGAAGTGTAAAAAAAAAAGTATCGATGAGCACCACATGAGCACACTCAATTTCTCACTTAACGTGAATGCTTGTGTGTTGAATACTGCACTTGCACAGTTGCACCACTAGTGTAATCACAGTAATTATTAGGTACCTATTTATGTATTGCTTGCTTGATTGACGTGCAGTCAGATTCGCGCCAAAGAGAATATTTAACCACTACGTATTCGCGCTTCACGCGTATTTTAATGTAACAAGGTTCCAAATGTTAGTTTTTTTCCGAACATGTACAATCACATTGAGATAGGTGGTTACGTAATAGATACAGGGTTGCCAGATGTCCGGTTTTGGACCGGACAGTCCGGTTTTTGAGGCTTGTGTCCGATCTCCAAAATAATGAAAAACTTTTTGTTTTTTCTTCATATAACGCAAATATTTACTTTTTCAGAACATTTTAATACTAATCTTACTGTGTTCTTCGATTTTGCAGTAAGTTCGATCAATTCAACCCTTCTATTTATTACTCTATCTCCCATCCATTTTCAAAAGTAAAGGTCACGAAACATTTGGTACATAAAATCAACTTTCATTTTGTGCCTGAAAAATCAAAGACTAAGACTAATGAAAAATGTCCGGTTTTTTTCAACTGAACCATTTCGCAACCCTGAATAGATATCGCTTGAATAGTTTGTTTGTGTGTGTGGTACTTGAAGTAATGTAATAATTATGTAATTTTTCTTTACATTATCGGAAAACAGAAATTTAATGTGCCTAAATACATAACTTAAGTACCACACCTCACTACACGCTGTATTCCGACAATCGGGTAAGAATGGAAGGGACCTATAGTTTTACGTGGAATCCGAACCGCGGTCAGCCTCCAACGGTCGAGCGGTCACCCATCCAAGTACTGACCGCGCTCAGGGTTGCTTAACAACAGTCGACCAACCGCACCACTGAGCTACCGAAGCTGACATATCTATTATGTTGTATGACTCGCATCATTATCTGCTTCCTATATATGAAGCAGTATATACAGTATGAAGCATTTTAACTAATCATGAATTTTAACTAATATGAAGCATTTCATAAAACACGCCATAGATGGTGCGAGTGGCGCTGACCATGACATGGCGATACGGAACCCTCGGTGCGCCAGTTCGGCTCACACTTGGCCGGTTTTTAATAATAATGTTTATTTTAATAGTGGTATGAATAAAACAAGAGGATTTTTTTTTTAGTTTCTGTATTTTTTTATCTGTGTACAAAATCTGCTTAAAAATACGTGCGAAACAGTAAGAGACAATTTTACATAATATGTAATAGGTACTCAATTCATCATACATAATCAATCAGTAATAGTTAATAATCAATTCATGTTTTTCGCAGGCTCGGTAGTATAAATATTATACCATTGAAATAATAAAATCAGACCTGGTTCCGTATCCGTCGTACGGGACCCTATTGCTAAGCCTACGCCGTCTGTCTGTCTGTCTGTCCGAGGGCTGTATCTCTTGAACCGTAATAGGTAGCCCGTTGAAATTTTCACATAATATGGGCCGATATAATAACAAATAATAAAAATAAGAAAAAGTAAAACAAATCACGGGGTCCGCATACAAGAAACTAAAAAGTGTATGCGCGCCATCTACCGAAAAGAGTATGAAGCATTTTAACTAATACATAGATGGCGTGAGTTGCGCTGACCATGACATGGCGATACGGAAACCTCGTTTACCTTCATTGATCTATACCAGTGGTGCCCAAATGCTCCATCGCCAACGACCGGTCGAGCTTTTGAGGCTTTAGGTCGATCTCTAAAAATAGATCCAATAAGTGACTCGTAGAAACATAAAAGAATTCATCATATTTTATATGGTGGTCATAATTTTCCGGGTGGTGTCGTCTTCCGCAAGCAAGGACCGCAATATTATCAAACACAAAGGATGTGTAAAGAACATAGCTTTCATAACATAAAGGCGCGTAAAGCGACGCAAAATGTGTCGCGCAACATACGCTGAGTGTGGTTCGACCCTGAATGTTTTGTAGGTAGATTGTAGAGAAAAGTATGGGCACCACTGATTTATATCACACCGTAACCATGAGGGTTTTTCGAGGATTAAGTGAATTGCGATGCGGTAATGTTAACAGTCGCCGTAGTACCAAAGGTACAATGAACATCGAGCTTTAGAAAGAGACAATACGGTTGTAGAGCGTCGTCCCTTTCGCACAAACTCGCACATTCTATGTGCGACAGGGACGACGCTCTTACCGGTGTTTTTACCGTAGATTTTAAGAATAGCAGCTTTTACAAGCCACGTGTGACCGACCGAGGCTTTAGTTAATCTTAATTTGTGGATTTATGTAAAACATTAAGTACATACATAAATTAATTTACAAAAAAACACCAGACTATTAAAATGACACATCCAATGTTCCTTCACTGGTTATAGCCTGATGTACACTATACATA
Organism: Nematopogon swammerdamellus; assembly: GCA_946902875.1. Lineage (NCBI taxonomy): Eukaryota > Metazoa > Arthropoda > Insecta > Lepidoptera > Adelidae > Nematopogon > Nematopogon swammerdamellus. Next base: position 18,340,599 of record OX336350.1, read on the forward strand.
CATACATACCACACGCTGTATCCCGACAAACGGGATATGCAGAGTAATCGGTGTTGTGCTGCGAGTACTCTTTTGTAAATTACATCACAACACCGACCACCACGTTTAGCAATACATTAGGACAAGATAACTATCAAGCAGCAAGTAAGGCACGAAGACCCACCTGCTGCACTTCAAAATAAATCACTTCCTATTAAAATACAATTTGTAGATAGCTACTAAAATACAAACCTATCTATCTACACGCACAAACATATTTTAGTAAGCTAAGTAGGCACATACCTAAGTAAAACAATTTTTAATTTAATTTAAGATAACCCTAAGTGCGCCCTCACTTATCAATGTGGCTCGGCGGCACCATGTCGCGCTTACTATAAAAAAAAAAAACAAAAAAAAAACAATCTGGTTGTAGAGCGTCGCCCCTGTCGCATGAACTCGCAGGCACAGATTACTTAATAGTTACTTCGTAACAGATAAATCGCTCCATAGAAAAAGTTCCATACCTTCGGGCTTTAATAGCCTACTGTTTCACGTCGCCAATCGCTGCGTGCGAAAATGTACCTTAACGATCGAGTGTAAAGTGGTTATTGCTTTGCAGCTGCGCGCAGTTGCGTGGGCGAGCGTCTATGTATACTTCGCGCGGCTGACGAATTTCCACTGAAAAAGACCGCCGGCAGCCCGTCGGGCGGTAGGTAGTTAGCGCGCGCAAGTACATAGAGTGCGTGAGGCCTACTGTCGCACAGAGTTGTGCGACAGGGACAACGCTCTACAACTGGATTGTCTCTTTCTAAAGCTGTAAGATGTACATTATTTTACTGTCGCGTACTGTATAGACGTATAACTAGAAATAATTTATGCATTTTTCTTGTGGAACTAGACACAGTTGTCTGAGATGAGTTGTCTATTACACCCTGAACCTGTCACCCCTTGATGAACAAGGTGCCATGGCAGTCCTTCCCATTGGACGCGCTGGCTACACTGAACTGGATGAAAAGCACCAACTATTTTCATAGCTGTTTCGAACGACCTTCATTCAGTGCGGTGGTACCAATATGCGGACGGGTCAAACCCTACCAAGTAAGGTAAAAAGGGAGTGGAATCTGAACCACGGCCAGCCTGAACGGTCGGACGGTCACCCATCCAAAGTCAACCGCACCCGGTGTGCTTAACTTACGACATCGAACACCGATGCATCGATTAGCTACCGAGGCTGGCCTTTATTTATCTACTTATGCATAAAAATCTGTTTTAAGACTTACCGGAGCAGAATTGTACGGAGGGAGATGTTAAAATTGATATCGCTTTATAATACCTATTGTAACGATAGGATTATTGAATACTAGAATTTAGGGTGTTACGCCCATAGATTATAGAATACGAGCTTGTGTCAGTTGAACTTGGTGCAAATCACGTCTGCAAGTGATTATAAAATGCAAATTTCTTTCTTATTGTACAATTCTGCTTTGGTTTTTATAATGTTTTAATAATACTTAGTTTGCACTATCACAAATTATAAGAAATATAACAAAAAGCCTTGGATCCACCAGGGGGGCAAATATCGGAACATTCGTCATCGGCCTGATGGTGAAATTGGCACGGCGCTCACTAATGCCAGAGGGCCCTTCATCGGTACGGAACAACTGCTTTCCGCCGATGTACTTGCTGTCGCCGTCGCACCTGGCGGGTTTTTTTCTCTTTATTTTCGCCCTTGCATCTATTCAAAACAATAACGTTTACATATAAAATTTCTTCTTGCTCAAGAAGCGTCTACCAGGCATTGATACTTGACAGAACATTGAACTGGAGTCCTGTGTGTATCAAATTTTTGTCCAGTGCACTGACAGATGTCACGTGTATTATCCTCAAGTTTTTTTTTATGGAAACTGACACTGTTGGCTACATAACTTACAACATCCGTGATTTCAGCCCATAACACCGGGTGAACTAGGTTTCATGTCAGTGCTTCCCTTCATTTCTGAACTGGATGGAAAACACGAACTATTTACATAACCGTTTCATTCAGTGCGGTGGTACCAAACCGGGCGGGATAAACCGTACCTCCTAGTAAAGTGAGAAGGGAAGGGACCTACAGCTTTACGTGGAATCCGAACCACGGTCAGCCTCCAACGGTCGAGCGGTCACCCATCCAAGTACGTCCGACCGCACCACTGAGACTGAGCTACCAAGGCTGACAAAAGTGAACAGATTATATCGCTACGAGAGCGGTTAGTCCTTTGCGTCGGCCTTGCCGGCCGATGGTGTGTCTCCGGCGTCGAGTTGCTTCAGCAGACGGAACAAGGCGGCCGCCTCGCGTATACGACTGAATTCGACGCAGAACGCTTCCACCTCGATGAACAGTTCCTGCGGACAGAGCACAGAACATTAAGTGGTCATGTAAAAAAACGAGTACAAGCAGCATGCTGACATATTAGTAAAGGGTTTTCCAATAGGGACGGGTCGATGTTCAAAAGGAATAAAACAAGCTGTGTGTGAGGTATTAACGAATTTCTTTTTTTTTTAAGGGCCCATGCATGCCATTTATGTGTGGAATATGACATCATTCAAATGTCCGCTGCGGCTTCTCACGGTGGCATGGAAAAATCGAAAAAATACGGACCAATGACGCCACCGGCCCAAAATCCAAACCAAACAGTAACTTTTTGTGGATGCATAGCCACTTGGTGAACCTCATGTGGGTTGGCCTCGTCCCATATACGGCAATTTTGCTTGTTAACATAGCCATTCATCCAAAAATGTGCCTCGTCGCTAAAAATGATTTTTCGGCCAAAATTGGGGTCCTCTTCCAAACGCTCCGAAGCCCAGGCAGCGAACAAACGGCGTTGTCTATGTCATTAGGTTTGAGCTGCTCAATCGTGTAACTTGACATGATGATTTGGCATCAGTTACTGATTAATGAACAACTGATTTGACAGTTGCCGCCAAAACAACATGGCCGCCACAGCCTGTCAACATCGACCCGTCCTTATCGGAAAACCCTTTATGAGGGCCTGTGTATCCAATACAAAATCCCATACAAAAATTTGTGGGTTTTGATAGTATGTCCGAGGTACAGTCTTCCTAATGCATCTTAAATTGAATTTAAATACTTTTACAAATACAAATAAATATTGTTTATCAACAGACTTACAAAAAGGAGGTTCTCAATTCGGGGAGAGATGCAGTGGGGCTATTCTTTTTTATACCGACCCCACACGGTACCTTCATAGCGCTCCTTTATTTGGGATATATTATACTCTCCTATTCCGGTTCTAGAGACTTACCTTAACATTAATAATCTTATTCCTAATGAGGGACTGGAGGAACACGCAGACGAGGCGGACGAGCCGGTTCTGCATGTACCGGTCGCGTATCGTCTCGCACGTCGAGATACAGTTGCTGATGTACAGGTGCACGAACTCCACAGGCAGGTCCACGGACGTTGTCAGTCTGCGGAAGTCTTTACATTAATAATCTTACTGAAGGCGACGCCGAAAGATGAAGTTTAATTAAATGTCTTTTTTTATAGAAAGCGCAACATGTGGCGTCGAGCAACCCAAAAGGTGTCTAACGATGCCCACAGACATTATTTCGCAAGCGGTGGTTGCGAATGTCATGCCGGCCTGACAGGTGCCAACAGATTCACGCCCCTCTTGTAGGACCTGAGACTGTACTTGGGAGTAAATATGCGGCCAGGGAGAGCGTTCTAGAGTTTACCAGTTCTGTGGAGGAAGGATCTACAGAACCGATTGGTGTACATCAATGGTAAGTCCAGCATGTAGGGATGCAATCCCTGTCCAGTCCACATTGTGCGGTGGTGGAAAGGGGACGGCGGGATCGCGTCAAAAAGCTCCTCCGAGCACTCCTCGTGGAATATAATGCGAAAGAACATATGTAGGTGTTTATTATTCACTGTGCAAATCGGACTACCAGGGAAGTCGCTCTACAGTCTCTTCCAGAACCTAGGCCTGCCAAGAACGACGCTAAGCTCATATATGGAGAGAGCTTCGAAAGTGTCACTGGAAGCATCCTACAGAATACACAGTTAGGTAGGGAGAGGGGAGTCGAGGAGGGGGACTTTAAATTTATTGAGCATTACGTTCCGATCACTTCAGACAGCACATTTGACAGACGAAAAGACAGAAGGACAGACATTTTTTTTATTGCTTCTGTACTAGGTCGCTATGCCCGAGGTCGAAGCCTCAGGGGAAAGCTATTTACCCGCGATTTGAAGATCCGTGGATTGTAGGAGTGGTGAAAGATATTCCCCGGAAGCCCGATCCACACCTTTGCAGTGCGGCACAAGAACGATTTAGAGAATCGTGCAGTTCGAAGTACTCTTCTGTCCACTACAAAGGGGTGTTCCGCGAGAGCATGGCGGGTTTGGCGAAGGCGAACAGGAGGGATAAGGGAAGCAATTTCGTCAGAGCACCGATAAAACAGGCCCAATGACCCAACGCATATATATAGATGGGTGACCGATTTTATAAGCCGAAAAAATTTAAAAAAGCCCACACTGACCTGTTGACAACCTCCATAGAGTGCAGTGACATCTCCATATTGACGAGTACGCTGAAGTACTCGGTGATGTGCTGAGAATGGATCAGCTTCAGAAGTACCGAGATCGCAACCATCGGGTTGTTCTCCACTAGCGACGGCAGCTGTAGGGAGAATAGATAGATAGATAGATATACTTTATTGCTCCAGAAAACATTTTACACAAACAGACAATAAGTAATGTACATGAGGGGCAAAGGTGGACTTATCCCTATAACAGGGATTTCTCGGGTTTTTCCCAGTGGTCAGATTGATGGTCAGATCCCAGTCAACCTTTGGATGTTTGAGAGTCGTTTGTTGTGAGATATAAGTAGGTAGTAGCAAAAGACTTGAGTTTGGGAATGTATAATAATAATATAAGGAAAATAACTATGATAAACTATAATATACACTACATAGAAGTTATACTATATACTAAGAGAATTTATATGTTTATACATTTTATTTTATATGTTTATGCACTTTTGATAGTGAGATAAAATTATTAATCCTTGTGCGGTGTGAGCTAAGGGAAAATTTTTTTTTTTATCGAAACTGACACGGTTGGCTACATCATCTCTTACATCTGTGATGTCAGGCCCATAACACCTTGGTGAGCTCTGTTCCATGTCAGTGCTTCCCTTCAGTCGTACCGGCTACACTGAACTGGACGGAAAACACGAACTATTTAAATAGCAGTTTCAACCAACCTGTCATTCAGTGCGGTGGCACCAACCCGGGCGGGTTAAACCCCACCACCTAGTAAGGTAAGAAGGGAAGGGACCTACAAGTTTGACATGGAATCCGAACCACGATCAGCCTCCAATGGTCGAGCGGTCACCCATTCAAGTACTGACCGCGCTCAGGGTTGCTTAGCTGTTGTCAAAAAGGAGAATTGGAAAAAATTGCCACAAATCACTGTCTGCGTCGGAAAACAGTAGATAACAACAAGAACCACAACAACATACAACAACAAATGAAGCTACATAAGTCGAACAATCTTTAACAGCAATACTCGCAAACATTTCATAACAAACAGAGTGGTGGACGACTGGAACCAACTTCCAGAGGAAGTAATAAGCGCACTTAGTACTAACCAATTCAAAAATAGATAAATATCTAACACATAATCTCAAAAAGAGTGCTCAAAAACGATAATAAAAAAAAAATTATACTAAAAAAAATCTAAGATAATGACAAAAACAAAAAAGTTTAACTGGATTTAGACGTATCAGCCTAGGCTGCCTGTCTAAAATAAATAAATAAATAAATACACAACATACATATACATATCACAAACGCTGAATCCCGACAATTGGGGTAAGCAGAGTATTATCGGTGTTGTGCTGCAAGAACTCTGGTAAATTACAGCACAACACCGACCACCACGTTTCGCAAAGTATTTGAACAAGATTCAATAGATCAAGCAGCAAGTAAGGCACGAAGACCCACCTGCTGCATGACTCGGTGGAAGTACCGTGCCAAGGTGAGATGTGGCAAAGCCTGTCGCCCTTTAGCGCGGCATCTTGTCCTTATCCCTTAGTCGCCTTTTACGACATGCATGGGGAGAGATGCAGTGGGGCTATTTTATATTTACGTACCGGCCCCACACGGCACAAATAAACAAATCACAACAAAAACCAACACAACAACACACAGCACCAACAACAACAACAAACAACATCAATACCTGCGCGGGCGCGATGCCCACTTGATAAACAACATTGGGGTCCTGATCGAGCAGCGCCAGGAGCCTCCGCTGGTGCTGCACGCTCAGCGCGGACTCCAGAGCCTTCTCCATCAGCTCCGACGCCTCCGCCGCTGCCGCGCCGCTGGCGCCCACCCTGTCGCTCGCACTCACCTGAGGACAAGCCACTCTTTATTGCACAACACAAAAGGTTTTATTTTTAGGTTTCCGTATCCCGTACGGAAGCCTATTACTAAGCCTCCGCTGTCTGTCTGTCCGCCCGTCCGTCTGTCTGTCCGAGGGCTGTATCTCTTGAACCATAATAGGTAGCCCGTTGAAATGTTCACAGAATATGTGTTACTATGGCGGATATAACAACAAATAATAAAAAAAAGAAAATTTTAAAAATTAAGGGGGGCTCCCATACAACAAACGTGCGAAAAATCGACTAGTCACGCTACTGAATAAATGATGGCGCCACAGGCTTTTATACATTGCATTGTTGAAAGACAAAAGATAGGCGGATATTATTGATAGCGGATAGATACGGAAACCTCCGTGCGCGAGTAAAACTTGCACTTGACAGATTTTTTTATTTTATCTCTTTATTTACACATTTACAATATTTACATTAATTTTACATACACAAAGTATAAAAATACAAATATACCTAAAATTCATATAAAAAATATAAACGGAGCTTCCACCACCGGCGGCGGCGCGAACCCACGCGATGGTCTGGTCACAAAGAGAGAAACCTCCGACGATGCGTGCAGTGTCGAGCAGGGCTGCCTTCTGGATCTGGCCCTTGACCCAACCACTCAGCGAGAGCTTGATAGTTATCTCGTCCGAATACTTCACTAAACATGGTGGTCGGTGTTGTGCTGTGCAATTTACAAGACTACCTGCAGCACAACTCCGATTACTCTGTTTACCTCGAATGGTCGGGATACAGCGTGTGGTATGTATGTACGTATGTATGTATCTGTCCTCAAAATAATAAAAAAACAAATAAATTAATATAACCTTTTCTATCAATTCCTTAGATTTTTCCATCGCTTCCTTCGTCTTCTCAGCCTCTTTTTGCAATTTTGAATTTTTTTCACTAGACTTGTGGCTTTCATTAGATTTGTGCGCTTCCGTATTCTTGTGCGCCTCCGTAGGTTTGTGTGCGTCGGCGGGTTTGTGTGACTCGACAGGCTTCTCAGCTGGCTTCAGGCCAATTAGACCTTCGAGGTTCGCGTCGTAGACAGGCATGTAGAAGCCGCGGTTGGCTAGGTCCTTCCACACCGGCTGTAAAGAGAACATACATTAACTGGTTGGTGAATGTTGACAGAGATGTCTTTAACACAATGGATCTATTTTACAGATACTATCACGGACGCTGCTCTGTGGAACTAGCACCCCTTATTCCCTGCCACCCGTCCTATCTCAACATGACTCGTCGCAGAGAGACTCAGCACCCTTTTGTTGTTGACATTTGGCTTTTGAGAACCCATCGGTTCTTTAAATTGTTTCTTTGTCGCACCGCTAGGGTGTGGAACTGTCTCCCAGCTAGTGTATTTCCCGAATCCTTTAACCTGGGTGTCTTCAAACGTCTCGTATTAACAGGCTAGAAAGGCTAGCAAAAGTCCGCAAATTTGCTGGCATGGCACATAGCTGAGCGTGGTTTCACGAGGAGAGGTGATTTTGGCTCTGTCGACTGCACCCATTGGTCTCTCGGCACAGCCACCCATGTTGGATTACATTTAAAAAAATCCGGCATGGGTGGCTGCGTCAGATAGCAAATGCTCCGATCAATCAACATAACCCCCGAGAAAATTTCATGACGAAGACTTTCCTTTGAATTGTTGGCCACACTGGTCTAGATGACTGCACTAGATGAGCACAGTCGAACCTGGTTTGTCAGCCTCGGTAGCACGTACATAGATACATATTTATATAAGTATATTAACCCTTCACCTCCCCATCTATTAAATATGCTTACCTACCTTGAGTTCCATGCCATTTTCGCCGCGCGCAAAAAAAACAAAAAAAGCGAAATTTTGGCCCGCGCGTTCCCGCACAAATTTGAATATTTCGTAAGGTAATGAATCTAGATCAATAAAGTCTGTTCATTCTTATTTATAATGTAATTACGCATGAAATCATACCAAAAACTTGAGGATTCACTTATTTAGAAGCACAGACGGATTTTTTTGATGACGCAAAACAAAACATGCTCGACATTTTTATTCCGATTTTTTCTGAGCAAAAATGTATAATTTTAATAATAAAGGTAAAGAAAAGTACTATCAAATACTGGTATACGAATTACGATACAACCTTTGTCTATTCCGGATTTCTCATAAATGTCAGTGGTCAAAAGTGGCATTTTTTGTTTTTTTGTTTAATTATTTTCTTTGTGAAGGTGAAGTGCTGCCCTAGCATTTTTGATAATAGTCGCTAGTATTTTTAAGCGCAAATGGGCCCCTCTAGCGCCATTTAATAAGAAAAATTGCCAGCATTAGCAAATAAACTAAAACGCAAATAAACTAAAAAATTGCCAGAATTAACAAATAAACTAAACCGCACGGGTGTCGCGACGCGCCGACACGCGTGCGGGTGTTATGCGCCGTAACCGTAGTGCGACGTGTAAAACCCGTGCGGGTGTTGTTAGCGGCAAAGGGTTAAATAAATAAATAAATAAATGAATATTAGCAGGAGGGAGGGAGGGCGGGCAGACCTCGCTGTCGAGGTCGTCGTCGAGCCCGAGCATGTGCGGCGCGAGCGTGGCGACCTGCGGCTTCAGCGTGCGGTGCAGCGCAGCGTACTCCTCACCCATCAGCCCCTCCACCAGCTCCTTCAGCGCCGCTTTGTCCGGGCTCGCGCCCCTGAACAACACACATTGTTTGATAACCAATTAACCTTGGTTAAGATTCCACATAAAACTATAAGCCTGAATCCTGAACCAGCTCCAAAAGCTACGGCTATTCTCAACTCATTTAGGTATATAGAATAATTAAATAAATAAAATAGTTTGTTTCCTTCCTCCAGTTCAGTGTAGCCAGCTCGAACAAAGGAAAGCACTTATATGGCACCTCGTTCACCAAAGTGTGATGAGCTGACATCATGGGTCTTAATAGTGTTTTTTTTAATTTGTCACTATTTCTGAAAAGAAAGCAGTTTTCTTTTTTTTTATGGAAACTGACACAGTTTGCTACATCACAGATCTACAACATCCATGATGTCAGTCCATAACACCTTGGTGGACTAGTTTCCATGTCAGGGCGTCCCTTTGGCCGTACCGGCTGCACTGAACTGGAGGGAAAACACAAATTATTCACATCATAGCAGCTTCGAACGAACCCTCATTCAGTGCCGTGGTAGCAATCCGCAGAGGCGGCGGAAGGCGTGGGCGACCGACCAAGGCCTGCGGCCCAACGGGCCTCGCGCCTCGAAAGTTCATGCAGCGGAAATCCATTTCGACAGTGAAAATCCATAAAATCCATCCTCTAGTGCCACCAGAGAGGGCTGCGCAAAATGTATCATGTCAGTCAGTCAGTCAGCGTGTAAGCGTCCACTGCTGGACATACGCCTCTCCAATTTTCCTCCAGTCCTCCCGGCCTTCAGCGATACGGAACCACTGATTTCCGCCGGCGTACTTGATGTCGTCGTCCCACCTGGCGGGTGGTCTTCCCACACTCCGTTTTCCTGTCCACGGCCGCCAGTGTAGGACACGGTTACTCCAACGGTCATCGTCTCTTCGGCTAACGTGCCCAGCCCACTGCCACTTGAGCTTAGCCACCCGGTGTCCAATATCGACTACTTTGGTGCGTCGGCGGATTGCCTCGTTACGCACCATATCACGTAGCGATATACCCAGCATGGCTCGCTCCATTGCTCGCTGGGCAACTTTCAACCTTTGGACAACAGCGACCGTCAGAGTCCACGTTTCACATCCGTACGTCATAACCGGGAGGACACACTGGTCATATATACGGGTCTTTAAATTCTGCGGAAGGTCAGACTTCAGGACGAATTTTAGTTTTCCGAAGGCAGCCCAACCCAGTTGAATTCGTCTCTCCACCTCCTTAAGCAGACCTTGTCTACCAAGCCGCAGAATTTGACCGAGGTATATGTACTCTTCAACCTGTTCGATCACTTCTCCGCCAATAACAAATTGTCCTCCCGTCATAACCTCAGTCGCCATGACCTTGGTTTTGTCCCGATTCATCTTCAGACCAACCTTCATCGACGCTGTATAAAGGTCTTCCAGCATGATCTGAAGCTGATCTCGGGAATTGGACAGAAGAACAATGTCATCGGCGAAACGCAGATGACTGAGAAGATCTCCATTCACGTTTATACCCATGTTGTCCCACTCAAGCATCTTGAACACATCTTCCAATGCGTTTGTGAAGAGCTTGGGTGAGATCACATCCCCCTGCCTTACGCCTTTACCAAGGAGGATAGGTTGGGTATTCTCGTGAAGCCTCACAGTCATCGTCGCGGACCGATACAGATTTCGGAGCACCTCGATGTAGCGGTGGTCGATTCTGCACCTGAGGAGGGAGTTTTCGACAGCCCATTTTTCAACTGAGTCGAACGCCTTCTCATAGTCGACGAAGGCTAGGAAGAGCGGCTTGTTGTACTCCTCGCATTTTTGCACCACTTGTCTCACAGTAAATATGTGGTCCATGGTGCTTTAGCGTATCATGCCCACATCAAATTCTCAGGCAATCCAGGCGGCATTCCTCTAAGGTATGGAACTAAGGTTGCGATGGCTTCACCGAACATATCGGGGCCCATCAGCAGTAGAGGAGGGTGTTAATCGAGGTCGGGACTAGCAAGTGGGCACTCTAAATTTCCCGCGCATGCTTCACGTTTCGGCTCGCATCAAGCCCTCGTCAGCTAGTCTGCGTTGACTAGGACGCGGGGAAACACCGCGTCAATCTTGGCAGCCCTAGATTAACCTTCGCTAAAGTACGAAGACTCACCCCTCGCTGTACGGAATGAGTCCGGGCGCGGTCGCCCTCACCAGGCAGCTCATGTCCGTGACCCGCTCGCCGACGGCTATCTGAAGAGGAGTGTAGTCGAGCTGGATGTCTTTAGTCGGCTCGCTAAGGATCTGTCTGGCCGTTTTCTTCATCATCTGCAATGAATTCAATAAACTGAATGAACTTGGATGGGTGATCGCTTGACCGTTGGAGGCTGACCGCGGTTCGGATTCCACGTAAAACTGTAGGCCCCTTCCCTTCTTACCTTACTAGGTGGTAGGGTTTAACTCGCCCGGGTTGGTACCACCGCATTGAATGAAACGTCGGTCGAAACGGCTATGTAAATAGTTTGTGTTTTCCGTCCAGTTCAGTGTTGCCGGCACGACCGAAGGGAAGCGCTGACATGGCACCTAGTTCACCCGTTGTTATGGGCTGACATCACGGATGTTGTAGGTGATGTAGCCAACCGTGACAGTTTCCATAAAAAAAAATATTTAGCAACCAAGAACGTTGAATAGGTTGGACGTCGAACTGTCCAATGCTTATATGAGAACCAGCGTCGCCGAGCTCCGCGGTAGCGGAGGGGACGGCGCGCGCTCTGATTGGGTGGTATCGCGCTCTGATTGGGTGGTAACGAATGTTATTTGTAGTACGTTTTTACAAATATTGTGTTACACTGGCGAACGGAAGGTCCGACGCCCTTACCTATTCAACGTTCTTGGTAGCAAGTAGCACCCACGCACAGGTGTGAGAGTTAACTGGAGGTACTGTAGGCCCCGTCGTACTAGGTGGTAGGGTTTAACATGCTTGGGTGAATGCACCGCACTGAATGAAAGCTGGGTTGAAACAACTATTTGGATTTCGTGTTTTCCATCCAGTTCAGTGTAGCCGGTACGACCGAAGGGAAGCACTGACAAGGCACCTAGTTCATCAAGTTGTTATGAGCTGACATCACGGATGTGATGTGGCAAACCGTGTCAGTTTCCATAATAAAAAAAAGGAAACCTATTTCCGTCACAAACCCCCTTTTTTTTATGGAAACTGACACGGTTGGCAGCCAACCGTGTCAGTTTCCATTAAAAAAAAAGGGCTTCAAAAAATTGGCTCCATCACCTACAACATCCGTGATCTCAGCCTCCAACGGTCGAGCGGTCACCCATCCAAGTACTGACCGCGCCCAGAGTTGCTTAACAATCAATAGCGACAGTCGACTGTCTGCACCACTGAGCTAGCGAGGCTGACATCATTCCCTATGGCGGAAATCATTCATCTAGCACACTATGTAGCAAAAAATTTCACATCGATAACGGCAACCCAAATCGGACCCTATTACAATACGAATAGATCTCACATCTCTGGAGTTATGCTGCGCCAGTCCCAAAGCTCTTCCTATGAAGATCCTCTCCTGCTGCGCCAGCGGCGCGAGCGGCGGCTTCGCCTCCAGCAGCTGCAGGAACAGCGGGCTGAAGGGGCTCTGCACGCCCTCCGCGCGATACATGTCCAGCATCAGCGCCAGTGCCACCAGCCGCTGCCCGGGAGACGACAGCTCCCCGCCCGTGATGAGAGTGCACAGAAGGAGGCATACTGTAATATATGATAGAAATGCTTTATGCAGGGTTTCTCAAACTTTTTTTTTCAGGTACCACTAAAACCAATATGTTCAGCGGCGTACCACCTTTACCTACAAGAAGCTAATAATAATATTTATCTTCTAAATCTACATTCTTAAATTCTCTTTGGAGGTTAGCATCGCACCTAAGTTCAATTAATGATTCTATTTCCTCGGATGTAAGTGATCTCGGATCTAAACATTGATTTCTTATCGAATTTAGTTCTGAAAAATCTTCTTTCAAATATTCTTCGGCACTCACTATGAGCATTTGACAAAGGATTTTATATTGCTAAGAACATCAGAATTCAAATTATATGTATGTTCATCAACAAAACTTTCTAAATTAGGATTATGGCACTTGCCGCTTATTAAATTTTGTAGAGCATAATGTTTCATTTTTTCGCGTACCACCTCGAAGCAGTCCGCGTACCACTGGTGGTACGCGTACCATAGATTGAGAATAGCTGCTTTATTGCACACAAAAAAAATCGAATCCTAAAGTTGAAGGCGGTGCTACAAATCACAAAGGATATCATCCACTCATGTTTTCTTTCATGCATCATTTTTTCTTGCTTTAGCACCGCCTTCAACTCTAGGGTTAGATTTTTTTTTATTTCATACATTTTTGAAGGCTGTTTTTATATTTTTTTATTTCACAGTTTTTTTAGTAATTTTTTGCTATTAATGTACTCGGCGGAAACTCCGCCTCGTTTTCCAATCCGATCTTGACCAAATTAAAATGGGACGAACCGGCTTTAAAGAAAAAAAGTATTTTCAAAATCGGATCATCCAGTCGAAAGTTCTGAGGTAACAAACATAAAAAAAAAAAAATACAGTCAAATTGAGAACCTGCTTCTTTTTTTGAAGTCGGTTATAAAATAATGATACCGTGTGGGGCCGGTACTTAAAAATAATATCCCCACTGCATCTCTCCCCATGCATGTCGTAAAAGGCGACTAAGGGATAAGGACAAGATGCCGTGCTAAAGGGCGACAGGTTTGCCACCTCTCACCTTGGCACGGTACTTCCACCGAGTCATGCAGCAGGTGGGTCTTCGTGCCTTACTTGCTGCTTGATCGATTTAATCTTGTTCGAATATCAAGGTTGAGCTTGACTTCCTTTTGGATTACTGGCTATACAGAGGAGAACACAGCCGGGGCCTGCTATGCGGCCGTGTTACGTTCAGTGCGGTGGTACCAACCCAGTCGGATGCAGTTTGAGCCTACCACCTAGTAAGGTGCATGGGAAAGGACCTACAGGTTCCGAACGGTGAAGCAGCAGGTGTAGGTATGCACTTAAATTTTTCCGTCAGAAAAATCTCATTGGTGCGTGTCGGCCGGGGATTCTAACCCCGAGATCAAGAGCTCAAGCCAAGACCGCGCCGACCACCCAATGCTTGCTTAGTAAGATAACTGTAGTATACAGTCAGTCAGTTAGCGTGTAAGCGTCCACTTCTGGACATACGCCTCTTCAATTTTTCTCCAGTCCCCCCGGCCTTCACCGATACGGAACCACTACTTTCTGCGGTAATATACGTCGTAGCATACAAAATTTGAAGAAATCTCTCCAATCATTATTTATATACATATCACACACGCTAAATCCCGACAATCGGGGTAATCAGAGTAATTGGTGTTGTGCTGCAAGAAGTCTGGTAAATTACAGCACAACACGTCACGTCCGACCACCACGTTTCGCAAAGTATTCAAACAAGATTCAATCGATCAAGCAGCAAGTAAGGCACATAGACCCACCCACCTGCTGCATGACTCGGAGGAAGTACCGTGCCAAGGTGAGAGGTGGCGAGCCTGTCACCCTTTAGCACGGCATCTTGTTCTTATCCCTTAGTCGCCTTTTACGACATGCATGGGGAGAGACGCAAGTACATAGAGTGTGTGAGGCCTGGCGTGAGTAACACTGTAAGTACCTACTAAACTTTAACACCAAGACTTTCAAATATGTATATTATTATTCCTATGACTTCCGGAAGGGCGATTCGGCCCCCGAAGATCGGCGTATATAATAATATATTTAAATATAAAAATAATGCTTTGGCTCTAAAGTTTACTTACAATTAAAGTGATCCGCCTTGGGGAAACGCTTCTGAACCTGAGAGCAGATAGAGTCCAGAGTCTGCGAGTCTACCGTCTGCTCCGAGAATAAACTGAGAACACAAAGAAAGGACACGAATGTATTTGCAGCACAAGAAATATCCGTTTTTCCTAATCCCCTGCCACTGATCAATATACTGCATAAATATTTCAGTGATGGAAATCCCTCCGATTCATGCTGCAGAGATGTCGTAAGAACGGGTCTGGATTAGTAGACGACTACACAGATCGCAAATTGCTGGTATGCTTATTGTGTAGCCCGAGATACTACATGAGTTTTAGTGAAATAATTGTTTGCCCGAAAGGCACCAAAACCTTGATTTTGCATATAAATGTATGTAAAAACAAGGGAATTGGTATGGGTGAATGTTTTGGTGGTTTAAAAAAAAATAATCAGGGTTAATTTATAGAAAATGCGTCGTGTAGCGCGTAACCTAACCTAACCTAACCTAAAGTGGAGGCGGCGCATGTCGTTTTTGCATAAATTCCTATTCAAAATAAAGGTTTTGGTGCTTTAAAAAAAAAATACGAAATTTAATTTGTATGAAAAATATGTTTTTCAAAATTTTTTTTCTCCGAAACTACACATTTCCGGCAAACAATTCTTTCACTATAATTCATCTCTCAATTCGGTCTACACAATAAGCATACCAGCAATTTGCGATTTGTGTAGCCGTCTACTAATCCACACCCGTAAGAACTGCTAGTCTGGTCTGGCTAAAATATATAGGAAAAGGAACGTAGGTAGCAGAGTATTAAAGGAAGTCGCATCTCACACAAGCGCTCCGGCAGAGAATAAAAAAACACATTGAACAGCTGGCCTGAATAATCCAAAGTCCACTTACTCTATTATATATTTGCTATTCTCGGTTAGCAGCTGCGACATCTTACCCGACACACTTTATAACTACAAAAACTCACAAAAATACTGGATTTTGATAAAAGCATTCGGTTATTATCCAAACTTAACCTCAAAACTCCTTCGTAACCAATAATATTTATGACATCTGTCTGTCTGTTCTGTCAATAATGAATGAAATGAAATAAGGATGCGCATGAGCGGACTCCTTAGTCCTTCCTATATAAAACAGAGAAAGGTCTAGAGAAGGATCTAGTTTCATTAGTGCGTGGTGTGTTTTTTTCTTCTTTTTCTAGCTGGACGGGGCGGGACGGGAGCGGGAGGGAACGGAAATTTGACGGTCCGCCTCCTAAAAGACTTTATCAATCCCTCGAATCTTAATCCTGCAAACCTTCGTTTGGGTCTTCGGCAAGTATAAATAAGTGATGTTTTGGTGGTTTAAAAAAGAAATAACCAGGGTTAATATGTAGAAGATGCGTCGCTACGCGACGCATCTTTTATATACCTTAACCTAATGTTGAGGCGATGCATGTCGTTTTTGTTACGATTGTATTTCCGAAAATAAAGCTTTAAGGTGGTTATAAAAAAATTTGAACACCCCAACATAGCTTAAAAAAGAAAAAAAAAGAAAAAACATTTTGTGGGACTCGAACCAATGGTCAAAAAATACAAACCCTACACGCTTACCACTGAGCTAACAAATTACATAAACGACCAAACGAATATCGGCTTCTGTTGGTTCGCTCCGGGCGAAGGAGTAGGTATAATAGGAGTGAAGAATTAGATGGATTAAAAAAGTCTTTCAGGTGTCGTATCGGAAATTTGAAATGTCAAACAAAATAGATATTTTTTTTTTTGTTGCTTTTATCCCTTTTTTGGGATAGGCAAAGGTATTATACCATGCAGCCTTGTCTGTTATTTATTATATATATATTTTTGCGAGTGAGACGTCGTATTAGTTAGGGAGGCGAATAGGGGTTTTTCGGGCATACTCGAGCGCATCAGTATATGAGAGATACCTTAGACCTAATAGAACAACTTTGGAAAGTATTAGCTCTTTATTTAATGACGCGCGCCTAGGATAGACGATCAGATTAGTAAAAAAAATCGATAGTCTGAAATACTCGAGCGCGTCAGATTAAGATATTGGGGGTTGATTTTAGTGTTTTAAGACTAAATTTAACTAATCTGACGATAAGTCCTTGACGCCGCAAAGATAGAGGGTCGCGAACTTGTAAAAAAAAAAAACGTTAATCCGGTATTCTCGAGCGCGATCAATTTTTTTTTTATTTTGAAAAATATAATCTAAAACTTACAAAAAATACAAAATCTGCCGGTTTCCGCAAGACCGGAAGTGTGGAGGAGGCATTTCGTCTTCCGAAAAACGCGTTGCGGCATATAAATCGCAAACGATACATTTTACAAAAAAAAGGTTTAAATAAAGAAAAAGGTAATTTTTTTTTACACAAAAAAGGTCTCTTTATATTTTTGTCTAAAGTCAAAACTTTTGGACTTATAGCATCATAAAAACTCAAACTCCCGGTTTTTTGAGTATATCTCGAAAACGGAGGGTGTTACAAAAAAAATTGATATGAAACAACGATGATTAAATGATCTGACTTTTATTATATCTCAAACTTTTTTTTTCATAAAGCTTCTCAAAAGTTTTTGTGGACCCAAAAAAAGTTCCGCGTATCTGTATAAAAATACAATTTTTACTACGATTCATCTACATTTACGTTAATTGTATCTATCGCTTTATTGTCATTCCTAAATTCCCCGTTTTATCAGAAAAATTAAGAATAAAACTTTTTTTCGTCAGAATAAGAGAACCCACCAACATTTTTGTCAGATTAAGAAAATATGCTTTCAGGACACCGAGATGAACCCTCCATATAAAAATCTGACGCTCTCGAGTATTTCAAAAGAACGTTTTTTTTTGCATTTTTAAAAATTTGTTGTAAGTTATCGTCACCCCGAAATCGTCAGTTTTTTTGAAGGGAGCTTCCTTGGGGCCTACTTAACTCCCCTTGTGAAAATCTGACGCTCTCGAGTACATTTATTTTTTTCGGATTTTTTACTATCTTGTATGCCTACCCCCACCACGCAAACCGGCAGATTAGTATACCGTTGTTATCAGAGGCACTTGGGGCATACGTGGTATGAATATCTGACGAGCTCGAGAATGCCCAAGTAACTGTTTTTTTTACATTTTTGAAAAACCGTACACGCCATACCCACCGCTAAAATGGTTTTTACCATACTAGCTTTTCTTTTCGAAATTACTTCATCTTTCGATTTTAATAGGTCTCGGCGGTGCTCGAGAATGGCGCCATTTAGCGACCTCACCTCCCTAACTATCGAACTGCATACGCATCACGAAAACCCGATCTGTCCAGACGTGCCAGCTTTAGTTAACCGACCTGTACAGCAGTAGTTAAAGGCACTGGACAAAGTATAGTATAGCAAGGAATACCGAATAAGTAGGTCTAGGTACTTAATTTTTTTTTGATAGCGCGACATGCATGTGGCATCATTTCACGTAAAAGTAAGTGTCTAACGATGCCCATGGATATTCTGTGATGCACGGGGATTGCGAACGCCATGACGGCCTGACAGGAGCCTTTTCACGCCTCTTTTGCAAAACCCCAGGCTGTATTTGGGAGGAAATAGATGGGCAGGGAGTGCGTTCCGCATTTTCCCGGTTCTGTGAATAAAAGACCTACGGAACCGGTTGGTCCAGGTAGGTCGACTGAATAGGGGTGCATCCCCCGCCCAGTACGCGTGGTGCGGAAGTGGAATGGGAACGGCGGAATCGCGCTAAACAGCTCCTCCGAACACTCCACATGAAATATACGATAGAACACACTTATGGAGCCGACGTCCCTACGGAGTTGCAGTGGTTCTAAGTCGCAGGACACCGCAGGGTCACCTACCAGTCGCATGGCACGACGCTGGATTTATTAGGTACTACATTTAACTTTTTATTATTGTTTTTATTGTTTTTACTTTTTACTTCCCTTTATATACTATTGCCCAGTCGCAGTACAGCAGTAATTAAAGGCACTGGACAATATATAGTATAGCAAGGAATACCGAATAAGTAGGTCTAGGTACTACTAAATTTAACGTTGTAGTAATTTTTTTATTGTTTATTTTTTCTGTATTCTCTGCATTCAAAATAATGGAACTCGTGTCTGCCTAAATAAATATTTCCTTTCGTTGTTTCAAGAGAATGGTTACGTGCGCACTTAATGGCCACCTTTTACCTCTACAATCTCAATCTATTAGGGTTAATCGTTCAAATTATAAGCTCTAGAATGCTCTTCCTAGTTCCTAAGTTCCTACCCATGCATTTCCCCCTCCCTATAACAGTAACGGACACTACTACTTTACTACTACGCATGCACTCATAAAGAATTCATCACCTCCTTGTACACTGTCTGTCTCTTATCAACATAAATATTGACCCGCTACGCGCTCTATCAATATAGTCTTAAAGAGCGTGTACCTATAGCACAATGAAGTTTATCAAATATTTTATTCGGTGAACGAATTGCTGATAAGATAAGAAGAGCACCAGTCATAAGTTTTTCATTAAAATACGCGAAGATTCCTACAAGAGTGCTTATTTTCGTAAACGTATTTTAGCGTATATTTTCATATTTTGATGAAAAAATTGGTTCCAATCCCGCGCGCGGACTATAAGTTAGAAGTGTTAAAAGTTATGTAAGTGTGGTGGGGTGTACGTTTTAATTGCGATATGTGAAGCGATTGGATTGCAATCAGGAAGATTAGCTGGTGGTGTGGGGTGTCGTCACCGCGATGAGGACCCTGCATCGCACTCCAAACCTGCCTCCGCAGGTTCTGGAGAACGCTCAGGATACGCACCGGCAGCGCTCAGCCACTTGGACCTCCCGACCCGGTCACCGCGACCTGCCGCCACTACCGCGCTATGAAGCGCGACACTCCTTGCAGATTCAGGTAGGTACCTACTTGCCCACCTAAATGTCAGAACACAAAGTTCTTCTTTATTCTAAATTCGAAATATCAGAAAACCAAAAATACGTAGGTCAATGCAAATTATGCAAAATATTGGTGCGTAAGCACATTTGTATTGTTTGATGATCCATACTTGCTTGTAGAAACCAAGTACCTACCCAAGGACATTGGTTTTATTGATATTTTTGGTTGATGGGTGAGAATTTAAACATAATGTACGTAGGTAAAATCCTGAAAATAAGCCTTTAAATCGCATGGAAATATAAGCACAAGATTTTTGAAGTGAAAACTTCTTTAGCGGCGCTTGGGTAAAAAAATTTAAACTCGCGTCATCGCGTCCTCGTCAGTCTCGAAAAGCGAAATATAACCTTAAGACATTGCATTAAGGGTTAAGTTACAGTGGCACGGGATCAATTCTGTTCGTAACACCGCGGTGTTACGAACAGAATTGACGCGGTGCACCGCGTCGCTGTCGCGGTGCACCGCGACAGCGACATTATTATTTAAAATGTAACTTTAAGTCATTCCAATAAGGGTTAAGTTACGATTGGCACGGGATCTGCCGGCACTCCCGGTTTCGGTTGTAGGGTTTCGTTTCGTAAGACGTTTATGTCTGTCCATTCTACTAAGATCTGCAAAATGAATTGTAGGGTTCCGTAACAAATGCATGTCTGTCCGTTCTACTAAATTTAACATTTATTTCAAAATGAATGTAGGGTTCCGTAACAAATGCATGTCTGTCCGTTCTACTAAATTTTACAATTTTTAACCAAGGTCCTCCGACAGTTATTTTATAATAAAAGTAGGGTTCCGTAACACGTTTATGTCTGTCCATTCTACTAAGTTCGGCAAAATGAATGTTGGGTTCCGTAACAAATGCATTTCTGTCCGTTCTACTAAATTTAACATTTATTTCAAAATGAATGAAGGGTTCCGTGACAAATGCATGTCTGTCCGTTCTACTAAATTTTACAATTTTCAACCAAGGTCCTCCGACGGTTATTTTATGATAAAAGTAGGGTTCCGTAACACGTTTATGTCTGTCCATTCTACTAAGTTCTGCAAAATGAATGTAGGGTTCCGTAACAAATGCATGTCTGTCCGTTCTACTAAATTTTACATAAAAAATTTTTTATTATTATTTCTTTTCATAATTTTTTTTTTATATATTTTTTTTTCATAATTTTTTTTTTAATTTTTAATTTTTTTTAAACCTTTATAAATACACTTAAAACTTAAACTTTTTTTTTTTTTAAGCAATGTTACGGTGTTTTCACTTGTGCCGGCACTCCCGGAGTGCACCTGAGGCTTTTTTTTTATAGAAAGCGCGACATGTGGTGCCGCGCCACATATAAGTTGTCTAACGACTATTCTTCATTGTGCGTGCATGTTGTGTGCGACCTTCGAGAAACTTTGCAGTGAAATAATTACAGTTGGCAACACTTAAATATTTTTTGAATGGCTACTGTCACTTGGACTGTCAGAAGGAACCAAGTATCCAAGTAAACAGTTCAAGAAAACAAAATGTGTAAGAAAAGAAAAAAGATGGCGGACGGCGGAAGTTTGTCGCGTCGTCGTTGTAATTAAAAATATATATTTTTGTGATTCTCGCGGTGCGAGAACTTATACAACAGACGTTAAAAGCTACAACAGAATTGGCTGTATACTCTAATGAGTTTTGCCTGTTTCGGGAGGAAACGAATTAATCTAAAAATAAAAATAGACAAAAAAGATGGCGGACGGCGGAAGTTTGTCGCGTCATCGTTGTGATTAAAAATTTAAATTTTTGTGGTTCTCGCGGGAATTTATACAACCGACAGAATTTATACTACAAAAGAAATGGCTGTATACTCTAATGAGTTTTGCCTGTTTCGGGAGGAGACGAATTAAATAATAAAAAAAATATATAAATATAATCTAAAAAGAAAACAAAATGTAGACTAATTAAAAAAAAAAGTTGTTTCCTGATTTTTTTCTAGTGCTCTCTTTCTTTAGCTAGCTCTAAGACAGCACAAAAGAAGAAGTAACATCTATTATTATTCGAAGAACATTTTACACAGTTTGCAATGAATGGTGCTCTGCTCTGTCTGACTGAACTGAACGATTGTTGGATTGATGGAACGATTGTTTGTTGGGCGGGTGGATTGCGTTGCGGTTGCGTTGCGGTGCGGGGCGGCTGCGGTTGACAACCAACTTGCTTGAGTTTGACACTTGTTCGACATGACAGCAGCTCATTAGTGCAGTAATATTCTCTGATTTTATGTAAATTGTAAATGTGTGCACCTAATCGAGGATCGCGCTGATTCGTGTTACTGCCGTGTGTCATCGAAGAGTGTATCGTTTTGTATCAATCGCGGAGTGTAGCAAAAGGGATCTGTGGTCGTGTATTAAGGTGTGGAAGGTAGGGTGAGTGCGAGACCTCTTGCCAAGTGATGTGAGAGCGCGGTGCTCCGTGGAACAAGTTGCTCCTCTCATGGGTGATGGCTTGGCAGTCGGACACTCGTGTGAGTACCAGCAAACTAAGTATGCCTGCCTGAAAAATCCTTTCGCTGCACATTAGTCGACCAGCATGTTGTCACTGCTTTGAAGTCAGCATGACTAATATACCCCATAACGGTGCTCTGACTGAACGGTTGTTATTTGTTTGGAGTCACTTGCTGTTTGCGGAAAGTCCTTCGCGGACGTTCCACTATGACCGGACTCCAATTCACCGGGTTGACCGCACTCAACCGAATGTTGGTCATGTTTCCGGATCTAGACATCTTCAACTGCAATACCAAAGTCTTTCAAAAGTACGCGGTTGTTGTTGTTGTTGTTGTTGTTGTTGTTGTTGATTTGGGGTTAGCTCTAGGCCTGCAAACTAATCCCGCTTGGTGCAAAGACCTTCGTGCAAAACCCCTATCCCTTAGTCGACTTTTACGACATGCGACGGGGAGAGATGCAGTGGGGCTATTCTTTTTAAGTACCGACCCCACACGGTACCATAAAAAAAAGTAGCGGTGAGATATGTTGAGCTAACTTTGAAATAGATTCTGCATTGTTAAATTTTGGGGCTTGCTCTGTAGTAGCAATGTAATATATAAATAAATAAATAAATAAATGGGGTGGGTGGATTGCTGTTGCGGTGCGGTGCGGCTGCAGTAGACTATAATGGGGTGAGGGTTAGTTAATGGCAGGTATCATAGCAAATTGCTGGTATTTATATCCTGTAGTTTAGGATGTTAGAAGAATAGGTGAAACATTTCCCCGAGAAGATTAATACTTTTCGAGAAAAACATTTTTGAAAATTTTAACAGGTCACTGGTCAGACATGGCTACTTTGCGGGAAAACTAAATTCACCGCACCGACATAACCTGTTAGCATGGCTATTCCCTAGAGTGTTTTTTTAAGCCGGAGGCGCGGAGGGAGTGCAGCCCCCGTCTGCTGTAACAAAGCGCAGGCGCCCGTGTGAGCCGTAGCAGCTGAGGCGAGAAAGTCTGTAGGTAATGTTGTGGAAACTAAGTGGGTGTTCAAGGAGAACCATGAGGACTGTGGGCGGAAGGTATATAAAGCAAGTTAACCTCTCTCCACCCCACAACACAGATGAAACGGCCTGTTGGAGTGCAGTGTGCTTGACAACCAACAAAGGGACATACTCCGTTCTCCATCTTCCGTTGCAGCGGTCTGCAGACACCCCGGTTGACTTGGGGCTTTCATCGAAGCCATAGGCTGGCTGGGGTAGCTGGAGATCGCGGGGTTTTGCACGAAGGTCCCAAAACCAAGCGGGATTAGTTTGCAGGCCTAGAGCCAAACCCAAACCAATTCAACAACAACCAACAACACCCGCGCGGGTTTTACGCGTCTTACTACGGTTACCACCTACAACATCTGCAATATTATAGTCTGTAGTAATATTTAGTATCAGAATATTAATAATTTACTAGATGAAAATGTGCAAAAATGAATGTTTCTTATTAAAACAAGTGAGAATGGCGGGAGGTGTGGATAAAAACCTTTGCCTTTCCTATAGAACGCACCTTAACTTGTAGTCTTTCTGGTATCTGCGTGGATACCACATATCGTACTCCGCACCGCCTTCCTAGGTGTCCGCGCGAATACCAGAAATGGTTGAATGTTTACATAATATTTTGCGATCATGCTATTCAGTGAATTTTTATCATTAGAACAAGAGGGAGAACGGTCGATAGATGATTAAAAAATTTTGGCATAGATCTCCTAAACGCATTGGGAGACTGGATTGCGTGTTTATAAAAAAAAAGTTTTGATATTTTTGAAACAAGGTTTCTTGTTTTTCTTTATTTATGTGTGGTTTGGATTCAAGTCCCGCTGTCATTCTGAGCGTTCTTTTAAAAGTGCGTTCTTTTAGCTTCTTAGCGTCCTTTTTTTTATGGGAAGCACGACATATGGCGCACACTAGATTAGCGGTTGCCAAAAGGTGTTGCGCGGAAACCTGGGGTTCCGCAAAAGGGTCACAGGGGCTCCGTGGGTTACAGCCGGAAAAAGCACAAAACGCTCTCCCTAATCAAAAACGTGTAATATGTTTTTAATTTCAAACTATAGTCTTACTATTCAAATCAAACATGATAATCTGCCAACAATTTAGTATAAAAAATTAGGTATAGGTCGCATTAATTTAGTTTTTATGTTCACAAACGTCCCTCCCATGCCAAAACGACGAATGTGCAAAAAGGTCATTCTGGGATAATACTTGTCAAAGTTTTGTGCTAAAATAACCAATGTTACAAATTCGTGACTATGGCATGGCTAAAATTCAAGAACTTCTAAATTATATTTGAATTATTATTTCACAAATAATAAACATTATAGTGTGTTTGGCACAGTAAAATCGAAAAAATTCACATTTTCGTTATTATTTCACAACACAATATCTCTGAGGACCGATAATTTAGAGATTCGTGACTTTGGCATTGCAAAGATTTGATAAAAATTTATGAAACAACATCAAAAGGTCATTTTCGCCAAAATTGCACATTCGTCGTTTTGGCATGGGGGGGACGAACAGCTAATCAAGTAACTTTTTTAATTGACTTGGTGTTCCGCCAACAGGAGGACCATCATTTAGGGTTCTGTAGACGAACTGTGTTTTCCGACCAGTTCAGTGTAGCCGGCACGATCAAAGGGGGAAGCACTGACATGGCACCTAGTTCACCCGGTGTTATGGGCTGACATCACGGACGTTGTAGCTGATGTAGCCAACCTTGTCAGTTTCCATAAAAAAAATAAATAAAAAAAAAAAGAATATAATTTTGAACTGCTGCACTAGACTAATGCAGAGGTGTAGTCCGACGGCGCCCACTGGCATCCATATATTTACGGGGGCTGCGAACACCATTCCTTCCATATTATTTTCTAATTTATTAAATTACATACATATCACACACGCTGAATCCCGACAATCGGGGTAAGCAGAGTAATCGGTGTTGTGCTGCAAGAACTCTGGTAAATTACAGCACAACACCGACCACCACGTTTCGCAAAGTATTCGAACAAGATTCAATCGATCAAGCAGCAAGTAAGGCACGAAGACCCACCTGCCGCATGACTCGGTGGAAGTACCGTGCCAAGGTGAGAGGTGGCGAACCCGTCGCCCTTTAGCACGGCATCTTGTCCTTATCCCTTAGTCGCCTTTTACGACATGCACGGGGAGAGATGCAGTGGGGCTATTCTTTTTAAGTACCTGGCCCACACGGTACAAATTTATTACTATATAACACGGTATAAAATTATTACTAGGTATTTACTTTTACTAACATAATATGTTCTTGTCATATAGTGCTAATCATATTTATGATTCATCAATGTGGTCTTAAGAATTTGTTCAGGGGGTCTACTCCGAGTTTCGATTGCGATATATTCGGATAGATCCGAATACATCGCATGTATCTCGGGATGTGTCTAACTCATACAAATATCCCACTCTAACCAAATGTTCGGTCGGTCGGAAGAAGTGACATATCGAAAGCATAGACAAAAAGTTTTGTTTTTCTCGCAATCATAGACAAGCGATTTGTGTCCAAGACCAAAATAAAAGTTGTTGTGGTCAAATTTGTGTAGATAGTATTGGATGGATGCATATATATTGGGAGTGGAAAAAGATGGCGGACGGCGCAAGTTTGTCGCGTCGTCGTTGTAATTAAAAATATATATTTTTGTGGTTCTCGCCGTGTCGCACCTTATACAAAAGCATATATATTAGTTTGTTGTTGTTGTTGTTGTTTGCTGCCCAGCCTCTTGGGAAGGCGGGTGGGCCATTCTCCGCACTCAGACCTCACGACGGTCCAATAGTAGTATTATATTCTTTGTATTGGTAATCTGTGGATGGATGGATGAAGGCGGGGCGGACGGAGCGGCCGGCTGTAGCCGGCCGCTCCGTCCGCGACGGGGCGAGGCGGAGCGAGCGACCGGAGCCGGAGCGGCGCGCGCGCGCGCCGGCTCGACCGCCAGTCATTCGCCGCCGTAGCCGCCGCCGCCGCCCCCGTCATTCAGCCCAGTCAGTCATGTCATGTCATGACTTCATGACCGCCGCGACGATCGCGCTGAGTCCTCTAATTTTTTTGATATTTTCCAAGCGTAGGTAGCAACCTAGGGATGAAATTATACAATAAACAAAAAACGAAAACAAATCACCAATGCACACATAGGTAGGTACTCGTAAATCGTGAACGCAATACATACACCAAAACGGCAATCTCTTCTTTTTATTTAATAGTGGCAACAAAACGACAATCTCAACGAGACCTCATGAGGTGTCGTTGGAATTATCGAAAATTGTCGTTTGCTCATTGGTCAAATTCAAATGTTCGTTCTTCGACATTTGAACCTAAGAGTAGGGTTACGACACGACAATGACAATGCCATTTTTTTATTATGTACTTCTAAAAACGATATATCGAAAAGATGTCAATTAGAGTAGGTTACGACACGACAAATGGCACGATGCATCGTTTTTACAACTCCGAGTAGACCTCCAGGTGTACTAGAATAGTTATTATAGTATGATTCATGTGAATTTTAGTTTTTTATTCCACACAATTTTACCAAGATGCTTACACATACCACATGTTTGGTTTTTTTTTTCGCTTTTAAATTTGTGTAGCCGGCATGATGAAAGGAAAGCAATGACACGACACCTAGGACCGGCCACTGAGCCTCAAGCAAGACACAACATAGCGTGTCTGCAATATTGAAAATATTGCAATATTAATATTAACTAGATTAAAACTGTGCGATATGCGAAACTAAATAATATTAAATTACTACTAAAACAAAACAAACGAACCTTGAAAAACCTTGGGGCTGACCTACCGCCAGAGTCATGGGGCAACGCTCTCGACGGCCTCAGTTCACTACCTAGATAAAAAAATTCATCCAAAGACGTTGACGACGGGAAAATTCCCATGACACTAGCGGCATCAGGCCTCACGCTCTCTATGTACTTGCGCGCGACTACTTACCGTCCGACGAGCCGCCGGCGGTCTAATTCAGTGTAAATTCGTCAGCCGCGCGAAGCATACCTACACGCTTGCACACGCAACTGCGCGCAAAGCAATAATCACTTTAAACTCGATCGTTTAAGTACATTTTCGCACGCAGCGATTGGCGACGTAAAACAGTAGGCTATTAAAGCTGAAGGTATGGAACTTTTTCTATGGAGTGATTTATCTGTTACGAAGTAACTATTAAGTAATCTGTGGCGGCGTTACCCCGCTGCACTGCCAGGCTGATTCGTCGCAGGAGGTACGCCCGGGCCCGGCAGTCATCCGAGGATCTGCAGAGCCGTGATTCTAAATTATTGTGCACTAGAATTATGCCTTTTTGGGCTTCACTGGCAACAATATTGATTTATTGGTTAGCATCACTGTTAGCGTCATCATAGGCTTAACACTGTGCTAGTGTCTGTGCTCTGTTAAATTTTTTTCCTTGAGTAGTTTATTGTAGATAGATACTCGTAGAAATACTTTATTGCACCAAAAACATTTTACAGAAGCAAGCACCATATATAAATTTAAATGAGACGGAATAAGGCGGACTTATCCACTGCTGACATACACCACAAGTTTTTTTACGTATTATTTAAGAACATTCCGTGCAAAATGACAGGCGACGGTGCTGCCACTCAAGTAAATAATCTTAAACAAAGCCATAACTGGAAAAAACAAGCCATGAAGCTGTAGTTGATTTTGATTATGATATTCTAAGACACTGGAAACAGTTTTGTATTGCTCTGATTATCCATAAACATAATAACGGATTACCGTGGCCATGGAAATCCGTTATAATGATTGTGCATAAACTGAGCAATACAAAACTGTTTCTAGTATATTAGAATAATATCATAATCAAAATGAACTACAGCTTCATGGCTTGCTTTTTCTAGTTATGGCTTTGTTTAAGAGATATATATTATTTATTTGAGTGGCAGTACCGTCGCCTGTAATTTTGCACGACACGCTCTAAAGAAATATGTTATTTATGGTTGGTATTTTAGATTGTGAAAAGTTTCGAGTGCAGTCTTATACTGCTATAAGAATGCTCAATAAAGTATAGAATAATATAATGTTTA
Organism: Nematopogon swammerdamellus; assembly: GCA_946902875.1. Classification (NCBI taxonomy): domain Eukaryota; kingdom Metazoa; phylum Arthropoda; class Insecta; order Lepidoptera; family Adelidae; genus Nematopogon; species Nematopogon swammerdamellus. The sequence continues at coordinate 18,368,967 of OX336350.1, forward strand.
TTTCCTCATTCAGAACAGTAAGATACAGAATATGTAACAACATACGGGTGAGGCTTTATACTGGGGAGCCGAGGGAGCGCGGAAGGGTATTGATTTACCCCCTCCCACTCTACCTAGGGGGGCGAGGGGAAAGGAGGATGGGTCTTTTTTGTATGAAAAATTTATTTTGTGTATGGAAAATATTATAATAAGGTGTGGCTTAGAAGAGGGGAGCAAAGGCGGAGGGAGGGGGGAGGGGGTGTGGGTGAATGTTTTGGTGGTTAAATAAAAAAAAATAACCAGTGTTAATTTATTCGTCGCTACGCTTGACATCCTTACCTTTAATAAAATCCAACTGCTTTCTGTCTGTCTGTATGTCTGTCTGTCCGCTTATAACTCGAGAACCACTGAACCGATTTTAATACAGTTTACTTCTACGGATAGCTTGGTTCTTCCCATCAATTATAGGCTACATTTCATCAGGTTAAATGAGGTTAGCAGAGAAGTCAAATATGAGAGCGGGCGGAGCCGCGGGCATCTTCTATAAATTAACACTAACCTAATGTTGAGGCGGCCCGTGTCGTTTTTGCATAGGTATATTCGAATTGAAAATCAATGTTTTGGTGTTATAAAAAATTACATTTAAATTAGTTTTAACTTTGTATGAAAAATTAATTTTATTACAAAAAGATGATTCTTTAAAAAAAAAAAAAATCTCGGAAACTAGGTAGGTACTTACACCTCTCCGGCAAAAAAAATCTTTCACTAAAATTCGTCTTTTAACTCACCCTACGCATTAAGCTTACATGTAATTTTCGACCTTGACCTCCGCAGAATAAAACCACACCCAAACATAGAACTAGCAGGAACAGGCTCAGCTTATGTCAGCCCCGGTAGCTCAGTGGTGCGGTCGGTCGACTGTTGTTAAGCAATGCTGAGCGCGGTCAGTACTTGGATGGGTGACCGCTCGACCGTTGGGGACTGGCCGTGCTACGGATTCCACTTTAAACTGTATAGGTAGTAGGCCCCTTCCCTTCTTACCTTACTAGGTGGTAGGGTTTATCCCGGCTGGGTTGGTACCGCCGCACTGAATGACACGTCGGTCGAAACGGCTATGTAAATAGTTCGTGTTTTTCGTCCAGTTCAGTGTAGCCGACATGAAATGAAGGGAAGCACTGACATGGCACCTAGTTCACCCGGTGTTATGGGCTGACATCACGGATGTTGTAGGTGATGTAGCCAACCGTGTCAGTTTCCATAAAAAAAAAATGTGCTACGTTTCCCTCGCGGTCAGAGCGCTGCAGAGCTGGTCTTCCGCTGCTCCCAATAAACGAGAAACAATGCTCAATGAACTTTTTCTGTTTTGCTTTTCAGACTGATGAGAACAGTTTTCTACTGCGGTTGAGGATTATAGCGGCGCACGCCTTAGCGAAGAAGGACATCTTCGGTGCCAGGTACATATTATGAATAATAGTTCACTTCATATTTATAATTTTAAGAAATTTTAAGCATGTTTTTTATTATAGACTGAGCGTAATTGCTACAAAACTGTTGACAAACTTAGTCAAAAAAAAAGCCAAGTGCGAGTCGAACTCGAATGGAGAGGGTTCCTTATCATTCTGTTTTCTGTGATAATTTTAAGACTTAATATTTTCGCGAGTATTTTCGTTTAGCTTTTAAACTATGAGAGGCCCTATATTCCCAATGTTTTTTCAAATTTTAGAATCAGTAGTTTCAGAGATAAGGGGGAAATACTCGATTATTGTATATTTTCTTTAATATATTTTCAAAGTATGCATTTTATAATTATAAAAAAAACCGGCCAAGTGCGAGTCGAACTCGCGCACTGAGGGTTGCGTATCGCCATGTCATGGTCAGCGCCACTCACGCCGTCTATGGCGTGTATTATGAAATGCTTCATATTAGTTAAAATTCATGATTAGTTAAAATGCTTCATACTGTTGGTAGATGGCGCGCATACACTTTTCAGTGTCTTCTATGGTGGCCCTTACTTTTTCATGTTTTTATTATTTGTTGTTATATCGGCCATAATACCTATTACGGTTCAAGAGATACAGCCCACGGACAGACGGACGGACAGACAGACGGCGTAGGCTTAGTAATAGGGTCCCGTACGACGGATACGGAACCCTAAAAATATAAGAAATACAAGGAATACAAGTGTATTTAATTTTGTATTCCTTATAACGAGCCTGTAGTTGTCCCAATACGCTAAACGTGGTGATCGGTGTTGTGCAGAAATTTACAAGAGTACCCGCAGCGCAACTCCGATTACTCTGCTTACCTCGATTGTCGGGATACAGCGTGTGGTGTGTATGTATGTATGTATGTACATATTTGTACACAATATATTTTATTCCTGGGAAAAGTAGAATGCTGTTAGAAGTACAGTAGAGCCTTGATAATCCGAACTACCAAAAAACTACCGCAGTTCGGACTCACGAAGCGTTCGGATTATAGTATGCTAGATAGAAAAATTCAATAAAACAGCTCTGTATAGTTTGAAAAAATATATTTAGTGACCTTCTGAATCATAAAATACACAAAAAACTGTTACTTAGTTATAAACTGATCTATTTTAGCCTGTCGGGTTCTATTTATTGACAAATAAAAAGCCTTTTTCCTCAGCATAGCATCATCTTTTCAACGAGGGTTCATTTTCGTCAGCCCAGTCCAAGCAAGTGTTGAAGTGCAGATATGGCTTGCGAGTGGGGTATTTTCTTGACATTTGGAGTAGGAGAATCGTCATTAATTATAATAGATTCGTCAGCGAGAGGGGGTCACTTGGCGCTGTTTGGATTATAGAGGCGTTCGGATTAGCCTGAGTACGGATTATCGAGGCTCTGCTGTATCTTCAGGCCTCCTGTTACCATACAGCCTGTTCTGTCAGCCTCGATAGCTCAGTGGTGCAGACAGTCAACTGTCGCTATTGAATGTTAAGCAACGCTGGGTGCGGTCGGTACTTGGATGGGTGACCGCTGACCGTTGGAGGCTGACCGAGGTTCGGATTCCTCGTAAAACTGTAGGTCCCTTCCCTCCTAATCTTACTTGGTGGTAGGGTTTAACCCGCCCGGGTTGGTACCACCGCACTGAATGAAACGTCGGTCTAAACGGCCATGTAAATAGTTTGTGTTTTCCGACCAATTCAGTGTAGCCGGCACGATCAAAGGGGGAAGCACTGACATGGCACCTAGTTCACCCGGTGTTATGGGCTGACATCACGGACGTTGTAGGTGTTGTAGCCAACCGTGTTAGTTTCCATAAAAAAAAAAAAAACAAAATGATCCAATTGCTACCGCTCCCAACACAATGATACGTATGGTCTCATGTTTCTTCCCACAGGAAATGAATCACGGACCTAAGGCGAGGCTTGAAATAAACTTGCAGAGTTGTTTGTAATGCTGCGTGGGCCATTTGTTAGATATAATCACGAGTGATCAAAATCAGACACCACTGTTTCTTATGACTTGTTTTTTTATTTCTTTTATCCGGCTTTCTCTGTACCGTGTGGGGCCGGTACTTTAAAAGAATAGCCCCACTGCATCTCTCCCCGTGTATGTCGTAAAAGGCGACTAAGGGATATGACTCCCTTCTTATATTACTAGGTGGTAGGGTTTAACCCGCCCGGGTTATGCTGAATGAAAGATCGGTCGTAACGGCTATGTAAATAGTTTGTGTTTTCCGTCCAGTTCAGTGTAGCCGTCACGACCGAAGGGAAGCACTGACGTGGCACCAAGTTCACCCGGTGTTATGGGCTGACATCACGGATGTTGTAGGTGATGTAGACAACCGTGCCAGTGTCCATAAAAAAAAAATGCAAGGAAATATTTTTCGTAGTAGTAGTAAGTATTAGGTTCCGTATCCGGTACGGGACCCTATTACTAAGCCTACGCCGTCTGTCTGTCTGTCTGTCCGTCTGTCTGAGTGCTGTATCTCTTGTACTGTAATAGGTAGCCTGTTGAAATTTTCACAGAATATGTGTTATTATGGCCGATATAACAAATAATAAAAATAAGAAAAAGTAAAAAATTCACGTGGGGTCCCCATAGAAGAAACTAAAAAGTGTATACCATCTACAGAAAAGAGTATGAAGCATTTTAGCTAATACATAGATGGCGTGAGTGGCGCTGACCATGACATGGCGATACGGAACCCTCGGTGCGCGAGTTCGACTCGCACTTGGCCAGTTTTTTTTTCTTATGACATGTTTCCCTGTTTAATATACATACCATACCATCACGCGGTGTCCCAAAAATCGGGTTAAGCAGAGGAGTCAGTGTTGTGCTGCAAGAACTCTTGATAGATTACAGTGCAACACGGACTGCCATGTTTAGCAAAATATTACGACAATACCAAGAAAATTAGATAGAGAGATAGATTTCCTCCCAAGTACAGCCTGGGGTTTTCAAAAGGGGCGTGAAAAGGCTCCTGTCAGGCCGGCATGGCATTCACAATCCCCGTGCATCACAGAATGTCCATGGGCATCGTTAGACAACTAGATAGATAGAAAATACTTTATTGCTCCAGAAAACATTTTACACAAACAGACAATAAGTAATGTACATGAGGGGCAAAGGCGGACTTATCCCTTAACAGGGATTTCTCCCAGTCAACCTTTGGATGTTTGAGAGTCGTATGTTGTGAGATATAAGTAGGTAGTAGCAAAAGACTTGAGTGTGGGAATGTATAATATAATATAAGGAAAATAACAACTACTTGTACGTGAAAAGATGTCACATGTCGATGTCGTGCTATCCATAAAAAAGATAGATAGATAGATACAAATACATTATTGCTCCAAAAAGATTTTACAAAAACAAACCAATTGTAGTTTACACAGCGCCGCACACTCCCAGCTCGGAGACGAGCGGGTGTGTAGCGGCAAAGGCTGCGCCTGTCCATTTTTCTCTTTTAGGTTTTTGTTAATACCGTTTGTTTTTATTTTTAAGGATTAAGAGAAAATAAAAATAATTTCTTTTTTTCTTTCTTTCTTACACACATACATACATATCACACACGCTGAATCCCGACAATCGGGGTAAGCAGAGTAATCGGCGTTGTGCTGCAAGAACTCTGGTAAATTGCAGCACAACGCCGACCACCACGTTTCGCAAAGTATCCGAACAAGATTAAATCGATCAAGCAGCAAGTAAGGCACGAAGACCCACCTGCTGCACGACTCGGTGGAAGTACCGTGCCAAGGTGAGAGGTGGCGAGCCTGTCGCCCTTTAGCACGGCATCTTGTCCTTATCCCTTAGTCGCCTTTTACGACATGCACGGGGAGAGATGCAGTGGGGCTATTCTTTTTAAGTACCGAACCCACACGGTACACACACGGTTCTTTCTTACATGATTTGAATTTAAAGTTGTTCCTTTTTAAACCACTTCTAAGAGTTTATTCAAAGAAAATGCAATGTGTTTAAATGTGACGAGTGACATTATCAATATTAGCATAAGTATCAAAGGCGTGAAGTGTGCTGAAGTCTTGCCCCACATGTGTGAGCGCTATATACAGGGTGACTCATTCCAGATTTTAAACTTTAAAAAATAATTGAAAAATGTCAGTTTTACTTACAGTAATTTTAATAGTATAAAATGAAAGTGTACAAATTGGGATTTTATTTATGAAAAATAACATCATCAAGATGCTTTCCTTCTCGCCGTACACACTCTTCAAGGCGGACGCGTGTATTAGTTATCACAAGCTGCAATAAATCACTTGGGATAGAGTTGACTTCTTCAGTTATTTTTGTCTTTAAGTCTTCAAGATTGGCAAGCTGGTTGGTAAAAACTTTGCTTTTGAGATATCCCCATAAGAAGAAGTTAGCTGGGGTCAAATCTGGCGACCTTGGAGGCCAGGGTGTATCTCCAAATCGGCTGATGATTTTTCTTGGAAATAGTGCTGCGACTGCACTCATTGAGGCCCTGGCAATGTGCGCAGTGGCCCCATCTTGTGGAAACCATACATCAAGATATCTGCTGATACCCTGTCTCAGTTCCGGCACAAAAAAGTTCTTTATCATGGCGGTATAGTGCTCACTGGTCACTGTAACAGTACTAACGCGTTGGTTTTGAAAAAAGTATAGGCCTGCAGAATATGCGTCGCGCTCGTGTGCACGAATGACCGTTGCCGAAATAAGCCTCCACTGCGCACGCGCGGTGCTCTCCCGACCACGACATGGCGCCCACTAAAAATTCCCCAACGGTCAGTTTTCGAATGCTGTACCTCGCACCCCGCTAGTTCCGCTGCCCGCCAATTTATTCGAAATTCAAATTTAAAAAGTTTGCTGAGTCAGCCTGTATTATATTGTGTTCGTTTCTTTGTCGTGTCGTTTTTCTGGGAATCCTTATGGATGACACCGACCGTAGAGCAGGCTCAGGTTAACGAGGTCAGTCGAAAAGTCTATTCTTTATTCATCATCCATAGACAGTACACTGCACTCGGATTCGTCATATTTTTAACATTTAACATATTTTCTTTGCTGTGATAATCGAACTGGCAAAATGCTAAATGTTTAATGTTAAATAAAATATTATGAATCCAAGTGCAGTGTAATGTCTATGGATAATGAATAAAGAATAAAGAATAAAGAACTCCTGGACATATTCCATATTCTCTCTCCATATATGAGCTTAGCGTCGATCTTGGCAGGCCTAGATTCTTGAAGAGACTGTACAGCGTCTTCGCTGGTAGTCCTCTTGCTCCGACTTCCACAGCGAAGAGATCAGTCTTGAATCCGTTTCTCACAATCCGGTCTACTAAGTTGCAGTTCTCTACTTGTTAAATTTGATATTGTGGTCCTTCGGTATAAAAAAACCTACACATAGTATGAAAAAATCTGCCGCATCGGTTTGATAAAGGTAGTTTGTAGCGCAACACTTATTTTTCATTGTTATCTGACAAGGTACCTGTTGTAAATGTTAAGAGAGATATGAGACAGTGTGTACTTGTGCATCAAATATCACCAATAAAACAGTTTGCATTGAGTCTTTCCTTTTCGCAATCGTCCACTGAGCTGAGCTGTTGAATTAACTAAAATTTTTTTATGGAAACTGACGCAGGTGGCTACATCACCTACAATTCTTTATTTTTTTTTATGGAAACTGACACTGTTTCTACCATCACCTACAAGATTTTTTTTTATGGAAACTGACACGGTTGGCTACATCACCTACAACATCCGTAATGTCAGCCCATTATACCGACCGTGTGAACTAGGTGCCATATCAGTGCTTCCCTTCATTTCATGTCGGCTGCAATGAACTGGACGGAAAACACGAACTATTTACATAGACGTTTCATCCAGTGCCGTGGTACCAACCCGGGCGTGATAAACCCTACCACATAGTAAGGTGAGAAGGGAAGGGACCTACAACGACCTACAGATTTTACGTGGAATCCGAACCACGGTCAGCCTGCAACGGTTGATCGGTCGCCCATCCAAGTACTGACTTACTTACTAGGTAGCGGGCTAGCTTACTTTCTTCTTTGTAAATACGAATTTAACGCGAGCGAAGTCGCGGGCAAAAGCTAGTGTTATATAAAATTAATTAATTTTTTTGTTATTTTTTTTTCATCGGAATGACTCTATGATCTTTATTGAACACACAACATTAACAAAAATAATTAAATCTAGATCTAAAAATAACTAAATTAACTATAAAATGAATTAATACAATGTCGTAATTATTGTTTGTGAACAGCGACCCGTACGTGCGCGTCGAGCTGCAGACAGTGAACGGCGATGTCACCATCGAAACCCTCCTCACAAAGACTAAGAAAAAGGTAACGGCCGTTTTAGGGTTCCGTACCTTAAAATGTAAAACTGGAAGTCTTAAGCTGCGTATCCATTAGAGCAGCCTCAGGCCGAGCAGCCTCGACTTGAAGCAAGCTGAGGCTGCTCACTCTGAGGCATAGTCTCGAGGCACGTTGCGGATCAAGGTGAGGCGTGACCTAGGTGCACGGCTCGGACTGAGGCTCCTTTGAGCGCGGCAAAAAACAGACAAAATATGGCTCGGCCCGATCCAACGAATTTGCCTCATGGCGCGACGTGCCTCAGGTTGAGGCAGCGTCTCCACTTGTGCGGCCTCGGGTCGAGCGGCTGCCTCGCCCCGAGTCTGCCTCTAGTGGATACGCGGCTTTATAAGATCACTCCCGTGTCCGTCCGTCTGTCATAGATGTTTTTCTAGAAAACTAACATAGAAACTTGAATTTAAGCATATCTTGATGATAAACATTAATATCGCTCGTCAATGGCTAGATAAAAATCTATTTTAGATTAATAAGGGGGGTCAGTTTTGTACCAATGAAAAAAAAAATTAACATATTGTCTGGGGGGTATCATTTGAAAGAGCTAACTGTAAGAATAAAAAAAAAAATTACGATTTTATAATATTTTTATGTTTATATGTTAGTACTAAGCATGTACTCGCTTTATATATATTTTTAATTAGAAAAATGCAAATCGAAAATCATTGGAAAAAATTGTTCGCAAACATTATGCGACATCATTCATGAAGGTGCAATAAGATTGAAAATTTGGAAGTAATACGTCACGACCCGGTTGCGTATTTGGTTATCGCGTTGGCAGCTCAAGCCAGAGACCCAGGTTCGAATCCTGGCCGGGATGTATTTTTTCCAATGATTTTCGATTTGCATTTTTCTAATTAAAAATATTTTTTTTTTTTTTTTTTTTTTTTATGGAACCTGACACGGTTGGCTACATCACCTACAACATCCGTGATGTCAGCCCATAACACAGGGTGAACTAGGTGCCATGTCAGTGCTTCCCTTCATTTCATGTCGGCTACACTAAACTGGACGGAAAACACGAACTATTTACATAGCCGTTTCGACCGACGTTTCGTTCAGTGCGGTGGTACCAACCCGGCCGGGATAAACCCTACCACCTAGTAAGGTAAGAAGGGAAGGGACCTACAGTTTAACGTGGAATCCGAACCACGGTCAGCCTCCAACGGTCGAGCGGTCACCCATCCAATCACTGACCGCGCTCAGCGTTGCTTAATAACAGTTGACTAACCAACCGCGCCACTGAGCTACCGAGGCTGACGAATTTTCTTATCCCTTAGTCGACTTTTACGACATGCGACGGGGAGAGATGCAGTGGGGCTATTCTTTTTAAGTACCGACCCCACACGGTACATCAAATATAATTACGATTTTAATTTCAGTGGTCTTAATGAATCATAAATGTGCAAAAAATTTACCGTTCCCTCCCCCTGTTCTGCTAAAGCTAAAATTTGTATTTCAATAGGGTTAATAGAATATTAATTAAGTTTCCTGTAATCTATATTATGGGCGGGCGAGTCAGAGGGGCCAGAGGGCATGCTCTCACCAACCAAACATCACATATCCACAGCCATATTGTGGCATTTATAAACCCACAGCATCAAAATCACTTACTATGACTTTCATATATGTTAAATTCAAATAATCACCTAAGAGGAAACAGCTTGAAACCCAATGTAACAAGCTTCTCAACCGATGCAAGAAAGCACTTCCTGAGTAACAGAATCGTAAACAGCTGGAACAAACTGCCCGAGGAAGTTATTGAAGCAACCACAATAAACACCAAGAACATTTAATAGGCAAGGACGTCAGATCTTCCCCGCGCCAGCGTAACACGACGTTTGTATAAACGTACAAATGCCATTCGTTACCACCCAATCAGAGCGCGCGCCGTCCCATCCGCTGCCCGCGGAGCTCGGCGACGCTGTTTCTCATATAAGCATTGGACAGTCTGACGTCCATACCTATTTAAATTTTCTTGATAAACACATTCAAAAATAGGCTTGACAAGTATTTAAAAATCGAAGAAATTAACAAATAGAAACAGCTGTGATCATCATAGACATGAACGCATCTGCATTTAAGGCGCAAATAAGACTCAAAAGGTAAACTTTAAACGAAATTGTTGAGCTATTGGTAAAGATAAAAAATCTGTAAAAAATATATGTTATGTATTGGTCTTTAATTAACAAACATACTTAGATAAAAAAAAAAAAATTTATTACGTTGGAAAGGTGTTAAATTAATCTCCAAAAAATAACGAAAAGTACGAAAATTGTACTTGTATGTTAAATTATCTTTAGAAGCATAAATTGTTTCAATACAAGACCCTCATAGAAATATAGATACCATTTTTCTCTACAATCGTAGCTAAAAAAAATATTTTTTTCCATCTTTCCAACACGTGAAATTTAATATATAGTGTGATTTTCGCGCAAACGTTCTTCGTCGGCGCGACGTATCGGCCACCGCACGAGTAGAATGAATCTCGCACCTATTTACATCTGCATACGGTTCGTGTTTCAATCATCAGTGCTCGGGTAGCACGGTTTGAGTCTTGCTTCCGCCTTAAGCTGCCAGTTCATTAACAAATAATAATAATAATTTTCATTTGTAATTTCAGACATTAAATCCAGTATGGAATCAGGAGTTCATATTCCGGGTAAGTCACACACACTTTTCTTTATCTGCTCTGATAATTTTACTTCTAATCTTCCTCATCGCTCATTAGTCAGCAATGTAGGTAGACAGAGGAGAGAGATAGCTTATTTCAAACAATGAGTGATCATCAGTTTTGATTAGCTTTGAAAATATTCGAGTGAGACTGACGTGGGGTCTCTAATGGAGGTGCAGGCAAAAAATGATTAAAATTCGTAGTACCATACATTACATTCATATCACACGCTGTATCCCGAACATCAGGGTAAGCAGAGTAATCGGAGTTGTGCTGTAGGTACTCTTGTAAATTACAGCGCAACACTGACCGCCACGTTTAGCAAAGTATACCGACAAGATAACTATCAAGCAGCAAGTAAGGCAAGAATACCCACTCGCTGCACGACTCGGTGGAAGGACCGTGCCTAGGTGAAAAGTGGCTAGCCTGTACCCTGTACCCTTTAGCACGGCATCTTGCCCTTATCCCTTAGTCGCCATTTACAACATGCACGGGGAGAGATGCATTGGGGCTATTCTTTTTGAGCGCCGATCAAGATCTTGCTTTTTAGGGTTCCGTATCAGGTACGGGACCCTATTACTAAGCCTACGCCGTCTGTCTGTCTGTCCGTCCGTCCGTCCGTCTGTCTGTCCGAGGGCTGTATCTCTTGAACCGTAATAGGTAGCCTATTGAAATTTTGACAGAATATGTGTTATTATGGCGGATATAACAATGAATAATAAAAAATAGAAAAAAATTAAGGGGGGTTCCCATACAAGAAATGTGTTTTTTTTTCAATGTTTTTTTGTGCTGCGGGAACCTCGGTGCGCGAGTCCGACTCGCACTTGGCCGGTTTTTTCCATATAAAATATGCCTGGAATAATGTGAATGCAGGTGAGGCCGTCGGAGCACAAGCTGCTGATCCAGGTGTTCGACGAGAACCGGCTGACGCGAGATGACTTCCTCGGCATGGCGGAGGTGCGGCTGGCGGGCGTGGCCGCGGAGAGCGCCGCCGCGCCGCGCCCGGCCAACGTCAAGTACCCGCTTAGGCCGCGCAGGTCTGTGTAAGTATAGAGACGCGCATGCCGCACACCACCGCCCCCTCACCGGCAACTGTGGAATTCTGGTGGTGGTGTAGAATATACACGGTGTTGCAACCCCAACCGTAAAATCCGAAAGGGGGTGATTCTGTACGTGAAATAGAACAACTTTTGTTCTACGACTTTTTAGTTTGAAGAAAAAATTTTTTTTTCTTCATACATTTTGACAATAGGTATTTAAAATTTGTATGGAAAAAATAATTTTTTTTGTTTAAAAAAAAAAAAATTTCGCCACAGAACTTACTTAGTTTCAAATATAGAATAACCCCCTTATGTCAGTTAAAAATATTACGGGGGCAACTGCAACACCGTGTATAAGGTGCTTCGTTATTTGTGTCAAAAATTTCGGGAGGGTTACATATGCACTCAAATAAACACTTTACGTAAGAAAAAAACATTATGTTTATAGCATTTTTTTCCTAACAAAAAAATAAAATCAAATTAGTAGCTGTAAAAACAATTAACCAGTGACCTTGTGACTTCCTTACAACAAACAGCTGTTCTGCGTTTGAACATAGTACGGTCATTGACCCCGTACAATGCAAGTTACCTACTGTTACACACAGGTTAATGTTTAGGTAGCAAACATGTAAAATTTCTCGAAAAGTAATGCTAAAAACATATAATTTTTTTTGCATAACGTGTTTATGCTGGCGGCTGCTGGCGCCAAAGTGAATCAGATCAAGTTGGGCATATATTAACCTTTCTTTAGAAGTATAAAGAGCCTTATTCCTATATCAAAAGAGCGCGTATGTCAATGCCGAAAGTCGGCCGCGCCGCTGTTCCATACGGGTGGAACGCGACGCTCACGTTATTTTAGCGTGCCGTTCCATACGGGTGGAACAGCGACGCGTGAGCGGTTAAACAATGGAGATATGTCGAATTACATAGGAAATAACCGCAAAATAGACAATGTTGAACCGTTATTGAGTTATAAGTGAACCTATAAACATATTATGTGTGTTGACGGCAGAATTTTTTTTTTATATTGTATAAGTATTATTTAATCAAGTAATTAAGTAATAAAAAAATTAATGAAGATATTAGCTAAAACTAACCTAAAACAAAACTTACCTATCTAACAAAAGAAAAATTAACAAGAACCTATAAATAAAAAATGTCTTCTAGTTCGGCCGAGGCAGCCATAGTCCCTAGGACGCTTATAGCGTTCCCTCTTTGAATTTCTAGGCTTATGCGGCGTAAACAATTGGTCGTAGTTTGAAGAATTTTAGTAATGCGTAACGCGTTACAGCCATAACACACATTAGTGAGGTTTAAACATGCGGTGGGTCCCGGCACTCATACTTTCATAATCAACAGTTTTGACTATAATTAAATACTCCTACATAGGAATTGATGAATTATTTCAGTAGAAAAATTTAATTTATGGTATTTTGTAGTAAATGAATGTGTCCCCTGCTTCCGCTTGGTGTGTGTGTGTGCGTGGCTGTGTGCATGTGTATTGGTGTATTTAGTTAATACATAAGGTCTTTCATTAGTAGGTAATAGTACGCTAAGGGGAGTATGTGTATCAGATACTGATCATGTTCCCCATACCTATTTGTTTTTCGGATATCAATACCTACCCATCCTACTAAAATAAGAGTTTATTCAGCGGTGACTCCTGGTCCTGAATATTGGGTTGGCTCTGGCTAAGGATTTTTTTTTTTCATAATTTCATAACTTAGGCACCTACGCGTTAATTTATTTCTACCACAATGAGTTCAAAAACTGAAAGACGATTACGATATAGATAGTTTATAATATTTAGTTTAAATGATTTATTTTGCTCACTTACGATTTATTTGTCTGTAGATAGGTACCTACTGGTTGTGTCAAAGCTGTCGAGTTGCAGCCGACAACACCGACGTCTCCTCTGGCACGACGACGACGAGACAGGCATACAAGCTTGAAATTGTTACATTTTATTTGTACATGAACTCCACTCTTCGTTCCACAGACAAGAAATTTTCGATGACTCGATCGTGAAAATCTTCTTTCTTCCTCAATTTTGTTAGCAACTCCTTTTCCACAGATATGTAAGAGTGCCAAATTACTGAGTCTCTCTTGTCCTTGAGTGCTCCGTAGATAGCTCGGTAGGAGTTTGCCATTATAATTACCAATAAATCACTTTAAATTTAACAACACTGCACAGGATTCATCCATACAAAGTCCATACCTACATAACGGAATATATGCAGCTATCAACTCGCGAGCCAATGCGCACACACACGCGCACACAACACACCTAGCCTAGCTCGCTAGTCGCATCGCATCGCACGTCGAACAGCACAAGAATACTCGTCGTGTGGACGCAGCGCGCACACACCCGCACACACAACACACACACCTACCTAGTTCGCTCGCTAGCTCGCTCTACTCGCTACCGCGTCACTAAATGCACTCCCCGCTGCGCCAACTCGAAAGGCTGATCAGCGGGTCCGCGCGGGACGGGGGGGACATCGGTCGCTTCCGCCTTGTATGGAATACGATGGCGCTTCAAGGCATTCATTGGCCGGTTGGCTACATTTTGAATGTAGCCAACCGGCCAATGAATGCCTTGATGTGTCGTCATTCGTCGTCGCCCGCGTTTGACGCGCGCGAAATTTCAAATTATGTAACGGGTACGGGATTGACGTTTTATCTTATTAATCGTGGATTACATGACATAAATAATATAACTCCGAAATTTTTTCACATTTATTTTAGCCTGATACTTCTGTATTAATGGTGTCATTCATTTTATTTGGTTTGGCGGCGCCAACCTCGCCAACTGAGAGGAGTCGCCGCTGAGTTTATTGAACAATTATATTTTCATAGCATGGGTAGGTATTTCATATCGGAAAAAAATAATAGGTATGGGGAACGTGATCAGTATCTGATACACATACCTACTCCCCTTAGCGTAGTATTACCTACTAATGAAATACCTTATATATTTACCGGAGAACAAATAAAACTATGTTCGTCGTAGCAAGGCACGTGCGGGAACAGGTAAGCCTATATAGTTTATTTATGTAGGAGAAATTGTGTTCTCAGAATAGGTATTAACTCTATACCCTGAATACTGTTATCAAACTTATAAGGAAAATTGCTCACATATGGTTTATTAATAGGCCAGTAGGTACTGTTTTTGACACTTTCCATCAACATAATAGGAATACATTTGTAATGTATTTTTTTATTTTACTTAATTCTGCTAGCGTTATCTACAACATACCATTAAAGTATATGTTCAAGAAAAATATCACTCTCAAAATGACATCAATCTATTCACAGATTTTTGGTTTAAAACATGAATACTTATTTGGTTATAGATTTTGTGTGTAGGTGGGTTTGTCTTGCATTAGGAAGTGATAGACTAATGGCCTAGGCCTAGGGTCATTACGAGGCAGGTGTTGTGTATGCTGACCTGGTATTACGAGGCAAGTGCTGTGTATGCTGACTTGGTATTACGAGGCAAGTGCTGTGTATGCTTACCTGGTATTATGAGGCAAGTGCTGTGTATGCTCACCTGGTATTACGAGGCAAGTTCTGTGTATGCTCACCTGGTATTACGAGGCAAGTGCTGTGTATGCTTACCTGGTATTATGAGGCAAGTGCTGTGTATGCTGACCTGGTATTATGAAGCAAGTGCTGTGTATGCTGACCTGGTATTGCGAGGCAAGTGCTGTGTATGCTCACCTGGTATTACGAGGCAAGTGCTGTGTATGCTGACCTGGTATTACGAGGCAAGTGCTGTGTATGCTGACCTGGTATTACGAGGCAAGTGCTGTGTATGCTTACCTGGTATTATGAGGCAAGTGCTGTGTATGCTCACCTGGTATTACGAGGCAAGTGCTGTGTATGCTGACCTGGTATTACGAGGCAAGTGCTGTGTATGCTCACCTGGTATTACGAGGCAAGTGCTGTGTATGCTGACCTGGTATTACGAGGCAAGTGCTGTGTATGCTGACCTGGTATTGCGAGGCAAGTGCTGTGTATGCTCACCTTGTATTACGAGGCAAGTGCTGTGTATACTGACCTGGTATTACGAGGCAAGTGCTGTGTATGCTGACCTGGTATTGCAAGGCAAGTGCTGTGTACACTGACCTGGTATTACGAGGCAAGTGCTGTGTATGCTTACCTGGTATTATGAGGCAAGTGCTGTGTGTGCTCACCTGGTATTACGAGGCAAGTGCTGTGTATGCTGACCTGGTATTACGAGGCAAGTGCTGTGTATGCTCACCTGGTATTGCGAGGCAAGTGCTGTGTATGCTCACCTTGTATTACGAGGCAAGTGCTGTGTATACTGACCTGGTATTACGAGGCAAGTGCTGTGTATGCTGACCTGGTATTGCAAGGCAAGTGCTGTGTACACTGACCTGGTATTACGAGGCAAGTGCTGTGTATGCTTACCTGGTATTATGAGGCAAGTGCTGTGTGTGCTCACCTGGTATTACGAGGCAAGTGCTGTGTATGCTGACCTGGTATTACGAGGCAAGTGCTGTGTATGCTCACCTGGTATTGCGAGGCAAGTGCTGTGTATGCTCACCTTGTATTACGAGGCAAATGCTGTGTATACTGACCAGTGGCGGCTGGTGACTTCAGTGACCGGTAGTGCGCTAAGTACCTACCTACATAGGTACTTAAATCCCAAATTTACCAACACATTCCCGTCATGTTATTTTAAGATCGGGACTTCCAAATTTTTTAAACACCTGCGTTTTATTATGTACGTACCTATGTAGTATGAATATTCTCAAGACACTCAATGAGTTGCAAAAAACAAGAAAAAAAATTTAAACAAGTTTTTTAACTCATTTTTAGTACCTTTATGAACATACCCATAGACCACAACACTAACTGCAGCTTTCAAAAATAAAACAGTAGTAATGTCCCAAAAATACTTCAAAAAAATATATAAAAATTAAAGCAATTGAAAAGTAGGAATTGAACCCGGGATCACCTGATTGTAAAGCCTTGCCTTTAACCAACGCTTAGGCAAATATCGGCACCACTAAATTCAAGTATCACGCGACAGAAAGCACAAAACCTAACCATATCCCATTTTAAATATTCGCGCGCTAACGGGTATGTGACATCACATGACAGCGCGCTGACTCTAGGCAGACGGACTTGTGCAAAACGAATCGCTCGCGACGACGACGTGTCGCACGCGCGGCTATTCACGATATAGCGTCCTTGTTTGACGATCGTGCGCCGCACGCAGAACTCCATTTCGGCCCAACTGTTTCTATGAAGTATCTTTTGTCTCACGCGCCAGCGGTGTTTTGCCGATCCCCATACATTCAGTAGGGAGACCGGCGTGCGTTACTCGATTCCGCACGGGCGGCGCGTTTAAACGCAAAAAAGTGCCTTGTGGTCTATAGAATAAGGTCGAATTCACATTCGTATTTATTTGGAGTACGATCATTATGGTTTTAATGTAGGTATGTTGTAAGATATTATTTATTTCGAGTGAAGTGAAGACTTCTAGTGGTATGGTAGTGCGGCGCACGAGCGCGCTTTAAGACCAGCCGCCAGTGATACTGACCTGGTATTACGAGGCAAGTGCTGTGTATGCTGACCTGGTATTGCAAGGCAAGTGCTGTGTACACTGACCTGGTATTACGAGGCAAGTGCTGTGTATGCTGATCTGGTATTATGAGGCAAGTGCTGTGTACACTGACCTGGTATTACGAGGCAAGTGCTGTGTATGCTGATCTGGTATTATGAGGCAAGTGCTGTGTATGCTCCCCTGGTATTACGAGGCAAGTGCTGTGTATGCTCACCTGGTATTACGAGGCAACTGCTGTGTATGCGGACCTGGTATTGCGAGGCAAGTGCTGTTTTTGCTGACCTGGTATTACGAGGCAAGTGCTGTGTAAGCAGAGATGTCGCTTCATCTGCACTGCCACCAAAGGTCAACCTAGAAAGTTCACTACTGAAAGAGAAGCCTCTCCATCGCTACCTACTGTAAGCGTACGCGTTCATGGCGATCGTGGTTTGAGGAGAGGCGGCAGAGAGAGAGGAAGGGAGGGATGCGTATTTCTCCCCTCTATTCCTCCTCCGTGCTCATGCGCCCTACCAGAGCGACTGTCATTGTCTCCCTCTACGGAGACAAGCCATGCTGCATCGTCATAGCCCCACTGCGACGTTGCTATCGCTTACTCGCTCTAGCTTGCCTACCGATGACAGGAGTGAGAGAGAAACACGAAGATTGCGACGGTCGCCCGATGAAGGGTGAGCGATTTCATGTTTCTCTCTCGCTCCTGTCATCGGTAGGCAAGCTAGAGCGAGTAAGCGATAGCAACGTCGCAGTAGGGCTATGATGATGCAGCATGGCTTGTCTCCGTAGAGGGAGACAATGACAGTCGGCTCTGGCCCTACACATCCAATGTTCTCACATACACTCTTTCACGTTCTCGAATCCCTACGGTACGCCACGAACGCGTGCGCCACTGTACAAAATATTTAAGTGTAAAATATCCGACTGACACGAAATCTCTTGTCATTGACGTAACAAATCTCTCACTCTTGTACCGTGTGGGGTCGGTACTTAAAAATAATAGCCCCACTGCATCTCTCCCCGTCGCATGTCGTAAAAGTCGACTAAGGGATAAGAAAATTCGTCAGCCTCGGTAGCTCAGTGGCGCGGTTGGTTAGTCAACTGTTATTAAGCAACGCTGAGCGCGGTCAGTGATTGGATGGGTGACCGCTCGACCGTTGGAGGCTGACCGTGGTTCGGATTTCACGTTAAACTGTAGGTCCCTTCCCTTCTTACCTTACTAGGTGGTAGGGTTTATCCCGGCCGGGTTGGTACCACCGCACTGAACGAAACGTCGGTCGAAACGGCTATGTAAATAGTTCGTGTTTTCCGTCCAGTTTAGTGTAGCCGACATGAAATGAAGGGAAGCACTGACATGGCACCTAGTTCACCCTGTGTTATGGGCTGACATCACGGATGTTGTAGGTGATGTAGCCAACCGTGTCAGGTTCCATAAAAAAAAAAAATAAAAAAAACTGACATGTAGTATGATAGTTTTTTTTTATGAAAACTGACACGGTTGGCTACCTCACCTACAACATACGTGATGTCAGCCCATAACACCGGGTGACTAGGTGCCATGTCAGTGCTTCCCTTCATTTCATGTCGGCTACACTGAACTGGACGGAAAACACAAACTATTTACATAGCCGTTTCGACCGACCTTTCATTCAGTGCGGTGGTATCAACCCGGGCGGGTTAAACCCTACCACCTAGTAATATAAGAAGGGAGTCATATCCCTCAGTCGCCTTTTACGACATACATGGGGAGAGATGCAGTGGGGCTATTCTTTTAAAGTACCGGCGGCCCCACACGGTTTAAATATAAACTGTATGATAGTGGTATAGCGGCGTATAGAATAGAATAGAAACTCTTTATTGCACACAAATTGAAGGAAGAACAGTACACGACAAGAAACAAGAAATGCAGGAGTGCGCAAAGGCGGACTTATCACTACAAGTGATTTCTTCCACTCAACCTTACTGTACGTACAATGTGTGTCGTGTGTGCTTGACAGCGCGCGGTCCCGCGTGCGCGGCTACATCGAGGTGTACCACGCGCTGATCGGGCCGGTGGGCAGCGAGCCGGAGGAGCCGCCGGCGGCCGCGGAGCCCGGCGGCGAGGACTGGGAGCTGGTCGAGCCGGCGACGCAGGTCGGCGACGTGCAGCCAGTTAGTTGTTGCCATTTTTAACTTTCCGTATCCCGTACGGAAGCCTATTTTATTATTATTATTATTTTTATTTGTTGATGAACTAGCAGCTTAATATGCTGATGTGTTCATGTCTATGATGATCACTGGTGTTACTACTAGGTTTCCGTATCCCGTACGGAAGCCTATTACTAAGCCTACGCCGTCTGTCTGTCTGTCTGTCTGTCTGTCCGTCCGAGGGCTGTATCTATTGAACCGTAATTAGGTAGCTCGTTGAAATGTTAACAGAATATGTGTTATTATGGCCGATATAACAACAAATAATAAAAAATTGAAAAATAAAAAAATGTATTCCCATACAAGAAACATGTTTTTTTTCAATGGTTTTTTTTGTGGTGCGGAAACCTTGGTGCTTTTTTTTTTAATTGACAACCGGCGCGGGTGTCTGCCCAATACTTCAACGGAAGATCAGACACAGCCAATAACACCATTCCTTGCGAAACCACGCTTAGAGAGGCGCCATGCCGGCTATGAGGCGGACAAAAAAGTTGTCGTCTAACTAACCTCTGCCTGATGTTAAGCTTCCGCACAGTGACCGCAGAATATGACACGCAGCAATGTGCCGGCAGGTGGTGGGCGGGGATCCGCTGCCGCAAGGCTGGGAGGAGCGGCTCGACGGCAACGGCCGGACGTACTACGTGAACCACATCGCTCGCTCCACGCAGTGGGAGCGACCCACCCTCGCGTGCGTTATAATATTTTTTTTATGGAAACTGACACTGTTGGCTACATCACTTTCTTTTTTTTTTTTACGTAATCCGTTATGGGTGGCTGAGTTGGAGGGGCTAAAGCGCACGCTCCGACCAGCCAATATCACCTCCGAGAAGGTAGGTGCCATACTGGAAACTTCCCTAGATTGCTGGCTATACTGGACTAGAGGAGATCGCAACCGAGGATGCTATGCGGCCATCTTACATCCAGTACGGTGGTACCAACCCAGTCGGCTACAATTTGAGCCTACCACCTAGGAGCAAGGGAAGGGACCTACAGTTTTACACCGGTTCCGAACGGTGAAGCAGCGGGTGTAGGTATGCACGTTAATTTTTTCGTCAGAAAAAACTCATTGGTACACGCCGACCGGATTCGAACCGCGGACCTCTCGCATGAGAAGCCGATGCCCAAACCACTCGGCCACCCGCCGCCTAAAATAGGTAATCTAAAACATCCCCTAATGTTTTCCTGGTCAATATTTTTTTTTTTTATTGATACTGACACGTTTGGCTGCATCACCTACAACATCCGTGATGTCAGCCCATAACACCGGGTGCACTTGGTGCCACGTCAGTGCTGCGGATCGGCCGATGACCTCACTGATTATTTCGAAGAATGTATCGTGACATCGATATGATATTCCGACAGTCGCAACGGGAGCGAGGAGACGGAGCGTCTGTACGAAACGGCCGTAACGGAATTCCAACGGAGGTTCCACATCTCGCACGACTCGCACGCGGCGGCCGCCTCCGCCGCCGCCTCCGCCGCCTCCGCCTCCGCCTCGCCCTCCGCCTCCCCGGCCCCCGCCGCCTCCCCCGCGCCCGCCAGCCCCGCCCCCGCCGCGCCCGCCAGCGCCGCCTCGGCCGCGCGCGACAACAGTCAGCCGGTATGTAAATGTGCGCTTGTTTACGGTGGACGCGTGTATAGGTTTGATCTAGAACGATAAAAGCTATGGACGCCGGACTGTCATATGCATGTATGAGAACTAGCGTCGCCGAGTTGCGGGGAGCGGAGTGTACTTACCGATGATAAGATATTCCACTATTGTGCACACTAAACTTGGCTGTAGTGTTTTTACACGTAAACACAGAGCATGCGGGCATTTTAAACAGGTTTTTGCGAACGCGGCCGATGACAGACTGACGGGCCAGCGCGCGACAGTTCAATGAAACAAGTATGCTTTTACTTATATCGTGTTACGCTGGCGAGGATAGGGTTGGGTGTCCATAGCTTTTTTTATCGTTCTAGGGTTTGATGATGAACGATGTTAATGAAATAGTTGACTTTTTTTATTTTTTTGAGAGAGAGACAACAGCAACAGATACAAAAGTATAAAATGTTGCATTATCTTATCATTACATTTTATTTATTTATTTATTTATTTATTTAAAAACTCGTTGGTAACACCATATGACAAGGCATGACGATCCCATTACAACCAATTCTAAATAAAACGACATAATCTAGATTCTAAATACTCATTAATAACATATCTTAAAACATAATAACCTAAAATATAATAATATCAAATGTGTGATACGAGTACATTAGTTAGAACACAATAAAACCATTAAAAAAGTGCAATGTAATTATAAATACTATGAAACTATTCTGGTGCAAGAAACACATACGATAGCCACTCAAATGTTTACTTAAAACTCAAAACTTTTCAAATGTTTGTTTGTTTTTCCTCAATGGGTGACACATGGTTGTCCAACGACACCGAATGTCCGATGTCCATAGGTGTCGTTGGACACATTATGGGTGGCTCGGCGCGACATGTCTCGCTTTCAATAATAAAAAAAAAGAAAAGTTATTTCAATAACAACGTTTTGTCACCAACAGCACTAATATAATACCTCAAAATCTTGACTTTATTGTTAAATGTATTATTTTATTTCTATGACTTTTATATCTGAAGTAACTATTTGTAAACTCTTTGCATGAATCCTTCGTATAATCTGGCAATGCTGATGTTTTTTTTATTTTCGCGTAGCTATTGCAATACTCTTTGACACAACAAAACGCTATGACAGGAGATAAAATCTCTGGGCAGTGCCAGACTTGCTGGTGTTGTCAGGACTATGATGAAATAGATTTTCATAGGAGTAAAACATGAAAGATTTATGAACACAACAAGAATGCTTCTTCATAGAGTAATGCCGTGCATTTTCTTGGCACATAATATTGGTTTTGTTGTTATTCAAAACCATTATATTTTATTTCTATGACTGTTATATCTGAAGTAACTATTTGTAAACTCTTTGCATGAATCCTTCGTATAATCTGGCAATGCTGATGTTTTTTTTTTATTTTCGCGTAGCTATTGCAATATTCTTCTAAATGGCAACTTTCCTTTTTTTTTAATATTACACACCCACACTTTGTGGCCATTGGCGTATATAGAGGGGGGGCCGGGTGGGCACGGCCCACCCCAGAAGTGTTTCGTGCCCACCCCAGGATGTTGGGTTGCCAACCCAATATTCTAGGGTGGGCACTTAAATAATTTCTATTTTTTTTTTTCATTGCTACTTTCTAACAAAATCGGAACCACATTGATGATCGTTGGAAGGAGATTGAAGAAGTTGCAGAAAAGCATGAAATTTCTCTGAACGCCACAATTGTGATCAAAAGAAGACATAATCGACTTGGTGAAGGTAGCACGGACTTTAAATTGAATCCACACTCGGTAAAGAAAATTGGATTGATTTGCCATCTGATTCACATGCCCATGAATATTGCAAAATTAATTATCAAATTATTATGTAGTGATTGATAATATAATAGTTAATATGATTAAAAAAAAGCCTAAGGTTGCACTCCGGGAGTGCCGGCAGAAGTGAAAACTTAAACATCAACGTTGTGCATTTTTGAATATTTTGGAATGGTTAGGGAATAATTTCGCACGCTAATAATAATAAAAAAACGCTAATTTCGCAATTGTTTTATTTATCAGTATAAAAGTACTATCATTTATGTGGTAAAATACAATATTCATTTATTGCGCTATCGTAGACAAACATGACAATTTATATTACATAAAACATTTAACACTACAGAACTATTATATCTAAAAAAAAAGCACTTTTTTTGGGATGGTATGGGATGGGTAAAAAATGTTAAACTCGCTTCAGATCCGTAGCCTGATCGAAAAAGCGTAAGATTCCTTGAAATTATGGATGAAAGTTGATTTTTCTGAGAAATAAACTTTTTGATGTAAAATAATTATAATAGTTCTGTAGTGTTAAATTTTTTATGTAATATAAATTGTCATGTTTGTCTACGATAGCGCAATAAATGAATATTGTATTTTACCACATAAATGATAGTACTTTTATACTGTTATATAAAACAATTCGTGCGAAATTATTCCCTAACCATTCCAAAATATTCAAAAATGCACAACTTTGATGTTTAAGTTTTCACTTCTGCCGACACACTAAACACAAATTTACTATTAGCTAAAATATATCACTATGGTGCCTCAACGAACACACTTGATTGGTTCAAAAGTTTTCTCAGTGGTCGGAAGCAAATGACGATATGTACAGGAGATAAAGGAAATATCCGTGTATCACAAACCAAAAGTATCAAAAGGGGTGTTCCACAGGGATCCTCTCTCTCCCCAACACACACTGTATAGTCTCTCTCTACACAGCGGATATGCTTCTGGTTCTCAAGCATTGTCAGGGTCATATGTTTGCAGATGACACCCAAATTGTGTTATCTTTCCGCCCAAGCTCCACAGAAGCAGCGGTGAATAAAATAAACAACGATTTAACACTAATATCCAAATGGGTTGACAATCACAGTCTTGTGTTAAATCCGTCAAAATCACAAATTGTTATAGCCGGTACTACTACACAGGTGCAGCGTATAACTGAGCGTCAACCAAATATTTTAATTAAGAATATTCCAGTTGAGCTAGTGCGATCTGCAAGGAATCTAGGACTCATAATGGATGGGAGACTTCGGTTTGAAGAACACATACAAAGGAAAATAAGGAACGGTTACTTTAGACTGAAGGTCCTATATGACATAAGGGAGTACTTAACAGTGGAAGTTAGGAGGGTACTGGTGGAGGCATTAGTTCTATCACTAATGAACTACTGTGATACGGTGTGTGGGCCTTGTCTGCTCGCTCGCACTGAGCGAGCAGTGCAGAGATTACAGAACTCAAGTCTCCGCTACTGCTATGACATACCTAGGCGACCACATGTTACCCCTATATACAATGAAAATTCAATATTAAAAATGAAACCACGTAGATTCTACATTTTCAATGTATGATGCATAAAATTATAAAAAATGAAAAACCTGAGTACTTATACAAAAAGTTAACATGGACGCGAAATACACACACACATGACACGAGAGCAGAAGGCTTCGTACTACAAATTCCGTGTCACCGTTCTGCAGCATTCAGAGGCAGCTTCAAATACGCAGCATCCAAATGTTGGAACAACATCCCGCCACCCATTAGTTAGAGCAATGGCGGGTCTCCCAACATTTAAATTTGCATGCAGGAAGATGCTCCTGAATCTGCAAAGAGATGGCAAATTTTAAAGAAAAGAAATATTTTACCAGGTAGACACACTGAAAAGGACCCTCTCGCAAACACACACACACACACTCGCACACGCACCCTAACACACACACACACACACGCTCACACACACACACACACACACACACACACACACACACACACATGGCAACGGCTGAAAAACAGCGCCAGGAAAGGACTTCTGTCCTGCCCAGGCACACGCTGAGCCGATTGGCCAATTTTGCATAAATTAAGAATTGTATATAAAATCTAAATAGGTTAAGTTAGTTATCATGAAAAAAAAATTGGTTGTCTGTAAAGTTGGTTTACGGACGATAGTTTTACGTGATGATGTCATAAAGTAAATCAGTTCCGGCGGATATTTACCATGTAAAATTAATTTAAGTACATGATAAAGATGTGATAATAACTAATAAAAAATATGAGAAAATAACGACAATTAATTTTTGTTTAATTTATTTTTAAAAAACCTACATAACGCCATCTACATGTTCAACGTTGCAACAATTACCTAACTGCTAAATCAAGTATACCGCTGGCTGAAGTATTTCATTTAATATTGACGCTAGATGTGGACGCTAGATGTCGCTCCATGAAATTCACATACTGTTGAAAAAAATTTGCAGCGCTAAGTTCACGGCCGATAGCCTGCGTGGATAACACGTCTGGTCAGTGATGGTGGCAGGGACCGCGGGTTCGAGGCTCGCAAAAGACGGAGAAATATTTTTTGTATTTTCTACTGTTGTATATGCCTCTCTATCGCGTTCTCGCTTGCACACACAGGTCTCTATCGCGCTCTCGCTTGCACACACAGGTTTAGATGGAACGTTACACTTCTTCGTGCGTGCAGCCGGTGTTCATCAATTTATAAGACGTGACATCATCACGTCAAAAACGATTATCTTATCTTATCACTCCCGGAGTGCAACCTTAGGCTTTTTTTAAATATTTTTTGCTGAGAAAAAATTTTAATTAAAGTTGGTTGGTAATCAAAATTAACACTTTTCACGAAACATTTTTTTGTTCAATTTTATTTAAAAACGTAAAGAAACATTCCGAAATCAATGGCCGAATTACGAAGTTGAAATTACTTTTATTGCGTAGGTATATCGGGCTTCGGCTTCATCGGTCATCCCTTTTCAGGGGCCAGGCCCACCCTGGAAAATAACCCTAGATACGCCAATGTTTGTGGCACACTTTTGAGTTTTAAACCATTGATAGTTTACATTACAATCCTGCACTATACCGTGGGTTTGACTATACAGAATAGGTTTCCGGGATGCATGCTTAGCTGTACGTTTTCTCACGTATTCATTCATGGTGTTACTTTTTATATAATTAATGGAAAACTGATTCTTCACGTGAAATGGAGCAATTTTTGATTTTTTTTTGGTGATGTCAAAATTACAAATTTTATTTGCACTATTGTATGATGAAAGGAAAAAAAATACTATATAATAAAAATTGATACAACAAAAGTTGCTCAGGGTCAAGTGTAGAATTGCCCCCCTTGCGGGTAATGCCACGTATTAATGTAACTATATGGACAGTCAAAAAAGCTCTGTAAGGTTTCTTACCCGGTTCTTCCTTATATATTGCACTGCTGAACGGGACATGACAAAAAAAAATATGACGAACCATACTGAATATGCAAATGTCTCAATGAAACATAGTGTTCAACTCAAAGAACATAGTGTTCTTTATGGCGAAATAAATATCTGAATCTGAATCTGAATCATACTAATGCATAACATGTAGTGAATTAATCGTAGAGCAAAGTATCAAACACCTTTTACTATTGAATTAATTCTGAATGTCTGTTTGATACTTTTGAATCTGTTATCCCGTTATTTGGTGAGTCGAAATTTTACTTAGCGATAGTTGCCTATAGGTCTAGAATTGAAATAATAAACTTTTGAATATTTAGACCTGATTTTTAATGCCTCCGGTTAAGTGTCAGTTAACTTTTGATTTGTCTGTTAAAGCAATATTTCTCATACCGTTGACAGGAGCTAACCGCCAAATATATTTTAGCTGAAGGTGGAGAAATATACCTTAAATCTAACGAGGAAGAGAACTGAAAAAAAAGGACAAAATACTACATGAGAATGAAAGTGTGAATGTTTTGTTTGGTGTGCAGTTGGGTCTGAAAGTGCAAATGGATGGACTGTCTGTAAACAGAATATTATCTTGATAGATTCACCTTATTATAATAGTTACAGCAACTCTCTCAGATAATTAATTGATTAATAAGAAGCTGCACAAAGAATTTTGAGTAATTTTTTAAAAATATTAGTTACCCTTAGGAAAAACCCCTTTTTTCCATACAAAACTGGCGACAAAAATGTCCCCTGGGTCACCCCTAAAAAATTGGTTAATATTTTATTTTAAATTGTTCTCCACTTTTTTTTCAATTGCCTATAAATCTAAGTGTTTTATACTTATTGATTTTCAACTAAGTAATAAATTGTGATTAACTTTTTTTTTATTTCACTTTGCAGCTGGTTTTTACTTTACAAGAGAAAGTTGATCCACCCAAATACACATTTGAATGCTCCACACAATGAACGACAAAAAGTGCGATAAGGTTCTATAAATGTAACTGTTCATTTAGATCTTAATGTGGATGAAAGGAGAATAACAGAGACGAACAGAGTGAGACGAGATAATTTTTGACAGCTTTATAAAACTTCTCAGTTTAATATTCCAGCTTGTATGTATTTGATTTAATTTATGATTGCTTAAGAGGAACTTTCCTCAGTCAAAATTGGACGAGACCAGCGCGGGTCTACCGGGAACAACTCGACACGCTAACTCACACAAAATCTAGCCAGTTTCGACCAATAGCTGTGTCGAGTGTATCATCTAACGCTTTCTGATTGCTTGAAACGTAGATCGGAATCGAGTGGGTTTTTGAGTGAGCGAGCGTGAGAGTTGATCCCGATAGGCGCGATTTGAACCTGGATCTCTGGCATTAACGACCAGTGACTTGCCTATTTTACCTCTGGTCCGATGACTCTATCTTGTATTAGCACAATTGATATTCTGTCATCATTCACTTCTGAAACAATCATAAGATACATACTTGATGCCATGTTTATCTGCATAAATAATAAAATACATGTTTTTTTAAATTACACTTCCTTTGCGAGCCAAATGTTTTTTATATCTACTCATTTACGCATGCATCGATCAGTACATCTATCGAATCGCTTTCAGCCATTGAACGCATGTAGACAAATTTTGCTGTCGGGAAGGTTTCCTGCTTTTATAGAAGTTTGTTTTATGAACACAATTTCCTCAAAATTAGAAGTGGCATGTCAGTTTTTTTGTACGTCTTTTTTTATATGTCTAGTCAGTTTTGGCCATTTATATTTTTGGCCTTGTTTAGTCTGCGAAAGTAAGTAGTCAACGAGAGGCTTACACATCAAGTGTCACCAAATGCCGAGGTTACTTTATGGGCAAGGTGTTGATTATGGCGAGGGAACAGAGGTAAGATAGGTAGAACATAAGCTTACATGCTGCTTCTAGTGGTACCAATGTGCCATGGAAGCTTCTGTCAAAATAAACTCCGATATAGAAACCTTCCTGAAACGCAAAGACAGCCCATAATCCTAGACTAAAATAATAAAGTCGATGTTTCCCTCTATATTGAAATATCTCCGAGCATGTGTTCGGTTGTCGCATTAGGGCAGGGACGGCTCGCACCGAATCGCACGACTCCACACTAACTACATCTGCTTCTAACTTCACACCGACTAAACCGCTCGCTAACTAACCAGTCGGACACCACGCACACGGAACCCATACACACACGCGCGTCCTCAGCGGCCGAACGGAAGCCCTCCGTCGCGTAGCTCATCGGCACGGTTGTAATAACGCTGTGACTGTAACAGGACGGACATAGCGATAGGAGCGGCGGCAATTCCACCGACGACACCCCATATTCCACGCCGGAGCCGAATAGGAGGCTAGCCGACGCGTCCGTCGATAGCGACGACAACAGACACTGTGATAGTAATGTTAGAACCGAGGACGACGACGTCGTGTGCGCCAACGAGATAGCTACGAGACTGAAGGACGCAGACGCCGAAGTAGAAGAAGAGATAGACGTAGAGGACGCGGCCGACTCATCCCGCGAGATCTCGCTCCAGAGCAACGCGGAGCCTAGCTCCGACGAGCCGCCCGCCTCTGATCGAGCCGACAACGAACATTCCACAGACGACAGCCAAGCGAGCGACGCACCGGTCGCAGCAGCCACTCCAGACGTTATCGAAGTCGATACGGCCGACGCGGCAAACGCGAACAACGAAACGAACAACGAAGAACAAACGGACGTTGTAACTGAAAGCACAGAGAGCACAGAGCACGCTGAACGGCCCGACGAGTTCTCGAGCCTGACGTTCGATGAAAACCACTTCAGTACGCCGATAGGTGGCGCCACTCCCGAGCGCGAGAGCTCGCCGCCCGCGCGACGCCGCACGGCTAGCTCGCTCGACAACACCGACACAGAGGTAAGGGCCGCGGGGCGCCGTCATAGCTGCCAATGATTTTGCAACCGGAAGTGCCTTGTCACATTTAGGGTTACTTTTAGTTACAAAATGTATTGCTGACATCATTCGCTAGCTTCGGGCCGCACTGACTTGGGATCTCCACGAGATAGGTCCAGTAGGGTCACATCTTTACAATTCCGTTTTAAATTTTTTTAGATAAGTCAAGAAAGAGGATTCTTGTCAAGAAATAAAAACTTATTTTACTTTTATATTTTCAAAGTTCTATGTTCAAAATATTTTAATCCATTCTTTTACGAGTATCTTTGCGTTGCCATTTTTAATTCTGATTATGGTCTTGTGGAGTTGTGGCCTCTAGGTCAGTGTGGGTATACACCGTACATCACTAAGCTGTCCTCGCTATGTCACACACTAACATCAAAATACTCACCCCATCTATCTGTCTCTACATCTTCTCTAATCAATAACCCATTGCTTGTTCTGTGTATTGGAATATTTTTGGAATGTCAAGTGAAATTGTTAGCGCAACTGCCGTTCCATTGGTCGTATCTTGAACCAATTACACGCCATTCTGTTTTAAATGAGCCAATAACATAACAGGCATGCGGATTCGACCAATGAAACAATTTTCCTTTTAGGTTGATGCATTTGTAGATGTGTTGTTTGGTCGTGGTAGTTTAGTTGCACTGTGTTTGTGAGTTTATGCATGTGTTTCTTTAGTAGTAGTATTGCCTTTTGATGCTTTAGTTAGAGCCTATTCGTTGATTGTTTAGTGAATGAGTATACTTTTCTCTGGGTTTGATTAATTGCAAAAATACTGATCGAGGATAGGTTCAAATATGAAATAAATATTTCCGCCTCCTTCCTATTAGCCATTTGAGAGTATTCTGATGCAAAATAATTTTTTAAGAGAAAAATAATAATTAGGTAATAAAAAAATTCATTGCTCAAAAATGTTAAACTATTAAAATGTTGTGTACGAACAAGTTGTTAACATGCTTGATAATTTTGGATTTCGACTAAAAGCACAATATTTTACATCTTATTGATTGTTCCGTAATTCTTCTGTACCCACACTCTAGTAGTTGATCATGTGATGATTAAAGAATCTGTGAGCATAACCTGAAATATCTCCTCAAAAATTCAGTATTTTTGTATTGTTTTTTTTTACCCTTAATTTATAAATTAATTTAGTCGATTTTATAACTTTTCGTAAACATGGTTTCAAGGCTTTATATCTGGAAACGCTCATGCACTTTTTTCACCACATACTGAACTATGAATTCCAATGGGTTACAGAATCCCGGGACATTACTGAAATATTTTATTGTTTTGTGTTTTGTTATATGCTTGCTTTCTGTCCTGTCCGGGAGTGTATTAAGGTTATTTTATCAATTTGTTTTCAACATCAGGACCCGGCATGAGGAATTCAAAATCACATATTGTATTCTTTCTCTGGAATCTGAATAAGATGATAAAGCCAAGCACCTGATCCTCATGTGAGAGGTCTGAAAGGTGCACCAATGAGATTTTTCTTGTTTTTATAGAATTTATGTGCACATAATGCCGTCACCTGAACTAGTAAACTCTGGAACTTTCCCCCTGGCCACACATCACCACCGAGTACAGTTTCGGGGGTTCTTCAAGAGGGGCGTGAATAGGCATGTTTCAGGCAGGCATGGCATTCGCAACGCCCGCATACGGCCCTATGTTGGATACCTTACAGGTATCTAACAGGGGTGGCTCAGCACCACATGTCGCGCTTAAAAAAACGTGCTATTCCGTGATGGATAATATAATATTATAAATATAAAATCTCACACTGACAATACTGAAAATAAACAGGAAAAAATTGCTTTCAAAATTTATTGCAAAAATATTCTGGTTGCACTGCAGACATTTTAATGAATATAAATGCTTTTACTTTCCTTTTTGCACCAGGTACAACTTATCATCTCATTCGATTCTGGACCTAGAATGTTGTATGCCATTCTGGGTACCGAGTGCTGGATTATGTATGTAATTCAAACATGAATGTATATATTATGGCACAAAAACATCCATACAACATTTAGAGGAGCACTCCTGATCATGTGGCCTGACGATGATGCCACTTTCAAATCTATAGTTTGTTTTCATAAACATTTTTATTTAATTCGCTGAAAATTTTGGGTTTCGATGTTCTTAACCTATGCTCGAGAGACATATTCCTTATAAACTCGGCCACCATCTAGAGATTTATGTTGTTTTCCAAATTTAACTTCCAACTGATGTTCTGTCTATTCTTCAGATCTGCTTCTAGTTTGCATCAGGTCTAGATTCTTAAGTTTTCAAGTTTCCTGAAGAACTCTACAACACAGTTGTCTCCGACCTCCGTATCGATCAAACATCTGGGTCCATGTTTTTTCCAATTGGGTTTGAGTGAAATCCTGACACTGATGATAATCTAAAGACTTAGACCAAAATAACTCAACTCTTGACACTCTACAAAATTTCAAGCCGCATAATGCAGCTAGATAAGCCCAAATATTCAGTTGTTTTAAATAAATTTCCCTATTTGGCCTGAATAATTCAGAATCTAAGCCGCCTATAGGCAAATATTTTAATTTCATCCACCTTTGAAATAGGGTCCCATGGGGTGACGCTATATTTGGCTAAATTTCTTATGACAGCGAATTGACACGCCCGAATAGGCCCTTAATCCTTGAGCTTTCCCAAGGCCTACTCTAGAGCTGGGAGTGCATTCTGCCTAAGACCTATCTTTATCTTTTTTTCAAATTGATAGACTTCACTAGTGCATTCGAAGCGCTCAGAGAGGTGTGATTGGGGAGATGGGTGGTCACTGGAATTGCTCCTTTATAGAGCGATGTGAAACTAATATATTTGGCTCAATTTGACAACGTGCCCTTCCTGTGGTCTCAACATTAATCACAGGCCTGTCTCGCTTTGATATGCCAAGTTGAAGCGAGACACAGCTATCGTTAATGCTGCAGAATTTCTGTACAAATGAATACAATATCAACACTACGGCCGGTGTAATAAGGTGCAGTTTACATCATATTGGTTGCAGGAGGACCAAGTGGATAGCCAGGCGTCGGAAGGCCGAAGTACAAGGAGTAACAGCACTAGCAGTTCACAGAATCAACAGACAGCGCCAGGGACTGATGGTAAACTGATATTTTTTAACCAGGTACTTGTTAGGATTACTTCGTGATTGGGGAGGCTGTTTTTAATGGTCACCGTTTTATTGGGAAACATGTTTTTTGTTTGTCTCACTCCCTTCATGGGTGGTCAAACAAGACCCTGTTCCCAACAAACTGATCTCATCTCTTGTTGGGAGGTTATTTTATATGGGGTCGCTCTTTTATTGCATCATTATTGGTGAGATCTCTCTTGTAGGGGATCAATGTTGGTGACATTATCTAGTTTAAGGAAGTTCATTAGATGTGTGTGGTCAGTTTTAGGGCAATCTCCATTGTAGCCGCATTCTTGATACTTACCAATAATTTTTAAGAAATATAAACCCAAAAAAAGTCACCCCATTTTTGGGTTCATGCTCTTTGCGTCTATGGTGAAAAGGCAGATGTGCCAACTTTCAGTTTTAAACTTAACACTTTTTGGCCTTTGAGCCTTTCCGCAGTCAATATGTCTTTAGGATTGCGAACAATTTTTTTTTTGAGTTTATTGTTTTTTGTTTTGCGGTACCTTTTTTTTTTTAATGTAAACCAGCATGGGTGTCTGTGCCGAGAGACCAATGGTGCAGTCGACAGAGCCAAAATCACCTCTCCTCGCGAAACCACGCTCAGTTAGGTGCCATGCCAGCAGATTGACCAGACAGACTTAGATTGAGGGAGTCTCAGACACAGCCAATTTCACGCCCAATGTCTTGCCAGCTGGATTTCTTGTAATTGTAACTGTAATAATTCCAGGATTGCCCCCCGGATGGAGTATGCAGCGTGCTCCTAACGGTAGAATGTTCTTCATCGATCACAACGCGAAGACGACCACTTGGATAGACCCCCGATCCGGTAACTCAACACTTCATAACAATATTTTATTTTATTAGTACATTGGAAGGAACAGCCATACTATTGACCGGGTGGCCTAGTGGTTTGGGCGTCGGTTTCTCGTGCGAGAGGTCCGAGGTTCGAATCCGGTCGGCGTGAACCAATGAGTTTTTTCTGACGAAAAAATTTACGTGCCTACCTACGCCTGCCGCTTCACCGTTCGGAACCGGTGTAAAACTGTAGATCCCTTCTCTTGTCACTTACTATGTGGTAGGCTCAAATTGCCGACTGGGTGGGTTGGTACCACCGTACTGCACGTAAGATGGCCGCATAGTAGCCACGGCTGTGTTCTCCTCTAGTCCAGTATAGCCAGAAATCCAGGAAAGTCACCACCGCATCACGCGGCTATCGCGTGAGCCGCGATCGACGCGAGCCCCGTCGATCGGATTCCCAAGTTTTTTTTAATTTTTTTATGTAATCCGGTATGGGTGCTACCGATGCTCCGACCAGCCAATATCACCTACGAGAAGGTAGGTGCCATACTGGAGGATTTCCTGGATTGCTGGCTATACTGGACTAGAGGAGAATACAACCGAGGCTGCTATGCGGCCATCTTACATCCAGTACGGTGGTAACAACCCAGTCAGCTACAATTTGAGCCTACCACCTAAGTAAGGGGCAAGGGTAGGGACCTACAGTTTTACACCGGTTCCGAACGGTTCAGCAGCAGGTGTAGGTATGCACGTACATTTTTTCGTAAGAAAAAACTCATTGGTACACGCCGACCGGATTCGAACCGCGGACCTCTCGCATGAGAAGCCGATGCCCAAACCACTCGGCCACCCGTCGCTGTGTTAAGAAGATGTGCCGCGAAACTTGTTCTGTGGGACGAGTTCTCCACACTCGTAACCAGTAAGCAGTCCATTGTACGTATGCCTTGAGGCATTTTTCCGCATGGCAGCTACGTGTCAACAGGAAGGTGATGATTGCAGGATGCGCGTCGACGCTGCCGTCTGCGACGCCGGCGGAGACGGACGCTGCCGACGAGCTGGGCGCCTTGCCGGAGGGCTGGGAGGAGCGGGTGCATACGGACGGACGCATCTTCTTCATTGACCACAGTGAGTTGGTTTTTAACAAACCTTTATGCGTATATTATTTGTGGGATAGATTCAAGTCACTTTAATTTGTTGCATTCCTTTGAAGAGCGCGTCTCTTTTTACTTAGACATTGATATTAATTTGTATGGGGTCATTGCCAATTTTAGGTTAGAAAAATACAGAAAAAATGTTGACGTGCTTCTAAATAAAAAAATGTGCTTCTAAATAAGTGAATCCTTACTTGTTTTACATTTGTAGGTAATTTCATTGGCTTTACGTGCCAATAAGTTCATTGACATAAATTCATTGCTTTTCGAAATACTTGAGTTTATTTGGGCGCGCATGTGCAGCGCTATTTGACGCGATCCCGCCGTCCCCTTTCCACGACATGCACTGGGCAGTGTGACGATGTCACTATTTACTGTATAATATATTATGTTTATTATGTTTATGCAGAGATAATGTGGAGTATATTAATCATTTTCTATAATATGTATGAGCGCCCTCTAGTGGCATATAGAGAAAGCAACATACTAGGATGTGGGTTTGGTTTGAAATTTTCAAACACAGCGATAGTTAATTGATCGGGTTGAAAGTATAGCGTGTTACGGATAGGTGGCGTTTTAAGGCGGTCAATGGTGAACATTCTAGGAATACGTGCTTAGTTATAGGCTGATATATGAAATGTCTGTTGTTACTTCTTAAAATTGATAGAGAAAGTAGTATAGAGTCGTTGAAATAACGTATTTGTTAGAATTTTGTTAAATATTATAGATGTTTTATCAAGCAATTAATAAGTAATTACATAGAACATAGAACACTAATGTTATTTTTGGATTAATTTACAAAATTTATATTGCGAGTGATGTTTGTGCCTAAGTAAAAGCTTAGTTCGGCTTGTAGTTGTATGGGCATTCAACCATGTTGACTTTTGTGGTCATTTTCAGTAGGGAAGGGATTTGTATGCTTATAAAAACGGGAGCTGGGAACAAATTGGGGAGGGCACGAGGAGTCAGTCGGGTTGATATCTGTAAAAGGATCAGTCCTGTCGATATCTTGAAGAAGTTCTGAACACCGAAAAAGACCAATCGCGAAATGAGAGTCGTGCCAATATCTGAAAAGAACTAGTTTCAATATTTAATACGCGAGAGAAAATTATCGCTCATCGCTGCGCCGTGCGTATTGCAGAATGAGTTTTTCGGGAAAACCGGTTGGAGTCTGCGCGTTTTTTGTCAGTTTTGTGATAGTAGGAGTTTTTAGTTTATAATTTTACGATCAGCTCGGAAGCTCTCCTAGGTTTTCAAAAACCTGTTATTCTAGTAATTGAGGAGAGAGGTAATTTTAAACAATACTACACGTCAACTCACGTAATTCTACATTTGTTCTAGATATAAAATTTGATTTTAATTAATAACATTTTATTATTTTTGACATTACACATTACGAGATTAATTGTAAATGATTCTCTTGGAGAATTAGTTTGCACAAAAATTATGGAGTTTGATTAGGGAAAACTACAAAGGTAAATTCTGTCTTTAGAACTTGGTATGTCAACCACTTTCTTCTGCGATGTTTTGGGGCAGTAGAATTAAAAATAAATTAATTTTGATCGTTTACGATATAAAACCAGGGTTACTACGAACAGTTTATTGTACATGACATGGCTCCGAAATTAATATAAAAAAAATTTCATGAATGTAAAATTCACGAAACGCAAGCGATCACTTCAAAATTTGGCCATTATTGTTATTCTTTTCGTGTCTGGAAAGACTGGAAATTTAACTTTTTGAGGTACGATTTTGACTGAATTGGTGGGAAATGAAAAACCAATCGAGGAAAAGCGCGTTTCCGTCACAGCGGTGCCGTGACCAGGTAATTTTCCGGGAAAACTAAAGAAAATTCCAAAGAAAAAAAAAGCAAAATAATACTTTTTTTTTTTTATATTTAGTAAAATAATAACGCGTTCATTTTGAAATGGGGTAGGGTCGAAGCTTAAATTAGGAAAATTGAAGAAAATTAGGTTAGATTTTATAATCTGAATTAAAATTATTACGTTAAGTTTGCTTGATTCGCAACCCGCAATCCAAAACAAAATCAGTCGCTTCTTAAGGTGGTGGATGACTATTGTGAATGGACCAAAGGGATGAAGATAAAACCAGCGAAGTGCTACTGTTTGAGCTTAACCAGGAAAGGTTCAAAGTTTACCTCGAGCAATCCAGGTTTGACAGTAGCCGGAAAACCAATCGCAACCGTGGCTGATGAAGCTCCTTTTAAATTCTTGGGCAAAAGGATCACCAGCAGAGGAAAGGAGCATCCTACTGATGATATTGTCCAACTTTTCGAAGAGAGCCTCCGCCAAACTGACAATCTTCCCCTCCTGGGTACACAAAAGGCATGGATTTACGATAACTACCTGACATCAAAACTTTCATGGCCATTTCTCGTCTACGACTTCACAAAGCAAAACCTGACTAAATTAGACTCGTATGTGACCAGATTCCTGAAATCATGGTTTGGACTGGCTCACCCGGCTGACTCGTCAACGCTATACAGATCTCACAATAACTTTGGACTGAACATTAAGAAACCGTCGATATTTTATCAAAAGGCGAGAATAGCCAAACGATGTATACTCAAAGACTCCAATGATAGCGCTATTCAAGCCTTACCCAACACATCACTATCAGATGAACTGGAATCGAGACTCGACTTCTACAAATCATTCCAAGTTGGTACACGCACCAATAGATCTGGATTGGGCATAGAAACAGCAAAGTCTGATAAAGAAATACTGAAAGGTTTTGCTCAGGAGGACACGGAACAAGGCTTCAAACTTCACGCCTTAAACCTAGAAATGCAGAATGATTGGCTAACAGTGGGTGACTTCTGCATCCCTCCTGCATTGAAGTGGAAATCCATAATATACAACTGGTCCCCTGAGCTGCTTAAGTTCTACTTAAATGCATTCCAGCTTACTCTCCCCGACCCGAGTAACCTAGTTAGATGGGGGAAATCTACAAATAAACTATGCCCGTCATGTAAGGAGTTCGTAGGCACGGCCAAACATTTGTTATGCGGATGCAAAATACTACTTGAGCGAGGCCAGTATTCCTACCGTCATGACAAAGTCCTCCAAATCATCAGAGAGGCCATCAACCTGTCAATTGCACGGACCAGGAAAGGGCAAACCAGTAGCGGCTTCCAGAAGGTCAACTTTGTGAAACCTGGAGCCAATAAGCTGCCCAAAGATAGGACTAAACCTTCTTCAATTTTGGGAGCAGCAAAGGATTGGGAATTGTTGATGGACACACATGAGAAGCATTACCAAATGCCTTCGGAAATCTGTACCACAGCATTAAGACCGGATATACTCATATTCTCAAAAGCGACAAAGCATGTAGTACTTGTTGAACTTACAGTTCCATGGGAAAGTAACATACCGAAGGACCACAACATCAAACTTAACAAGTACTGCAACTTAGTAGACCGGATTGTGAGAAACGGATTCAAGACTGATCTCTTCGCTGTGGAAGTCGGAGCAAGGGGACTACCAGCGAAGTCGCTCTACAGTCTCTTCAAGAATCTAGGGCTCCCAAGATCGACGCTAAGCTCATATATGGAGAGAGCTTCGAAAACGTCACTGGAAGCATCCTACAGAATATGGATAGGTAGAGAGAGGGAGGTCGAGAGCGGGACTGGTGGTTTCCCCGCGTCCTAGTCAACGCAGACTAGCTGACGAGGGCTTGCAGCGAGCCGAAACGTGAAGCATGCGCGGGAAATTTAGAGTGGCCACTCGCTAGTCCCGGCCTCGATTAATACCCTCCTCTACTGCCGATGGGCCCGGATATGTTCGGTGAAGCCATCGTAAGCTTAGATCCACACCTTCCTTTCCTTCTAAATATTGATTAGTTAATCTTAAACTATACATTACTTCTGGGAAATATTTATATTTCGAGCATGGGTATAGGGACTAGGGAGTGAATAGTCATTTTCATTAGAGTCAGTGAAGTGGTAAAAAAAATGACTACTTTGAATTTTACCGCGCGTATAAAATATGGATTATAAACAATAATGTACGTGATTTTGCTGAGTTCCAGATGGGTGAGTTAAAAGCAAATTCAATAGACGATATATTTTCATAAAAGCGTATTTATTTACATAATATCTTCACACAAAAATTATGGTATGAACTAAAATAAAAATATTTACGATATGCCTATAAAAATATATTATATCACTGATTTATAAAATTAGATGAGCCTTTCATCACTCTAGAAACATGTCATTAACCAAAGGAGCTTATAAGCAGATTTCACGTAGATTGGAGTTTGTGTTATGTAGTTTAATTTATCGTATTATGTTTACAAATATGCAAGTGAGGAGTGTTAATGTAATTGCATAAAAAATAATTTATGAAAGTATTCATGAAAACAATTTACACGCAATACATAAATTTGTTTACCGACAAGTAACAAGTTTCATCGCGCTATGTCATATCTAGTATTTTAGTTCGGTGTAATGCGCCTTAGTTGGACGAGTTTACATGGGTTAAGATGCCGACTGTAAATAAA
The DNA here is from genome assembly GCA_946902875.1 of Nematopogon swammerdamellus. Classification (NCBI taxonomy): domain Eukaryota; kingdom Metazoa; phylum Arthropoda; class Insecta; order Lepidoptera; family Adelidae; genus Nematopogon; species Nematopogon swammerdamellus. The sequence goes on from OX336350.1 coordinate 18,407,735, forward strand.
TTCTTATGTAACATTATTACAAAGAACTGTTGTAGGAATAATTGAGTTAATTGAGAAAATAATTCTAGTTATTTATTGGCTCTTGAAAATATTGAAATCGATAAATTTGAAATGGGTCGTGACATTATTTCAAAACAAAGACGCCATAATTAATATTCTCGAGTGGCGTTGGTTGACATGTTTTATTATTTTGGGGAATGAGTCCATGGTGAACTAGGCTAGATTGGAAAATATGTGAGGGTGCTTGTTGTGTTGGGTATGACGGTAGAAGTTAATATTTGTTATTCAAAGTGGGTGATAGACGTAAGATTTGATTTGGATACTTTAAAATTCTTTAAAATTTTTTAATTTTATGTTGATAAAAGTAGAATAATTTCAACTTATACAAGTGGATGCTCCGGTCGGTGCGATCGGTCGGTCGACTGTTATTCGTGATCATTTGATGATCGTTCGATCATTGTTGGCTGACTGTGGTTCGGATTCCACATAAAACTGTAGGTCAATTCCCTTTTTACCTTACTAGGTGGTAGAGTTTGACACGGCCGAGCGGATGTAACTACATTGAATGAAAGGTGTCACCCCCAGGGCCGCCTATAGTCGGTCGGTATCCTGGCAGGGCGCTTCGATCACGTGTGGACTGTATGCTTTAATTTTAATGAAAGATCGTTTGTTTTTATGAATCATTTGCTCCTTCCGTAGTTGTTGCCGCTCGCTCGTCTTCGTTGCAAAAAGATAGATAGATAGATAGAAAATTCTTTATTGCTCCAGTAAACATTAAACAGTAAAAGTACATTGAAAAATTTACATAAGGCGCAAAGGCGGACTTATCCCTTACAGAGATTTCTTACAGTCAACCTTTGGATGTTTGAGATTCGATAATATAGTGGAATGTAAGTAGGTAGTAGCAAAAGAGTTGAGCGTGACAATTGAAGATAAAATAATACTAAGAATACTTATTAACAATACATTTAAGTACATGCTAGTGCTAAAGGGCGCGCGTGTCGGGGTGCGATCATTTTTAGGGTTTATTAATAAGCCTACGCCGTCTGTCTGTCTGTCTGTCGCGCGCAGGCGGGGCGTCCCTGGCGGCCTGTCTCATCACCGTATACAACCGTGCACAACAGACTATACCAACACCCTGTCGCACGCAATTGACGATCTACACCTCGTGTCGCGTCAAACGCGCGTAAATCTTAGTATGTTTAGGTAAAATTTAACCGCATAAAAGATGAAAATGAAAATTTTCGAATTTATTCTAGTGACTGACACAACAAAACGCTATGACAGCAGATATAATCTCTGGGCAGTGCCAGACTTGCTGGTGTTGTCAGGACTATGATGAAATAGATTTTTAGAGGAGTAAAACATGCAAGATTGATGAACACAAGAAGCAGTCCGCTTCTTCATAGAGTAATGCCGTGCATTTTGGAACGGCATATAACAATATAAAATGATTATACTTGACAAAAATGTACGACCATAATAATATCTGCTCCGCGCAAAGCAGTTGGGAGCCAGCGGATGTAACAGTATGTGCTCCGCACTGCGCAGAAGGGAGGCAACAATATAGTTTTTTTAATTCTGTGGATATGCCGATTTAGCGTACCGTGTGGGGCCGGTACTCTAAAAGAATAGCCCCACTGCATCTCTCCCCGTGTATGTCGTAAAAGGCGACTAAGGCCGGCGGTCTGCAGACACCCCGGTAGACTTGTGGCTTTCATGGAAGACATATGCTGGCTGGGGTAGCTTGCGGAGATTGCGGGGTTTTGCACGAAGGTCCCCAACCAAGCGGGCTTAGTTTGCAGGCCTAGAGCCAACCCCAAACCAAAACAACAACAACAACAACAACATGCCGATTTAGCTTTGGTGCTGTAATGGTGTATGTATGAAGGCGTGGATCTAAGCTTGCGATGGCTTCACCGAACATATCCGGGCCCATCGGCAGTAGAGGAGGGTGTTAATCGAGGCCGGGACTAGCGAGTGGCCACTCTAAATTTCCCGCGCATGCTTCACGTTTCGGCTCGCGTCAAGCCCTCGTCAGCTAGTCTGAGTTGACTAGGACGCGGGGAACCACCAGTCCCGCTCTCGACCTCCCTCTCTCTACCTATCCATATTCTGTAGGATGCTTCCAGTGACGTTTTCGAAGCTCTCTCCATATATGAGCTTAGCGTCGATCTTGGGAGCCCTAGATTCTTGAAGAGACTGTAGAGCGACTTCGCTGGTAGTCCTCTTGCTCCGACTTCCACAGCGAAGAGATCAGTCTTGAATCCGTTTCTCACAATCCGGTCTACTAAGTTGCAGTACTTGTTAAGTTTGATGTTGTGGTCCTTCGGTATGTTACTTTCCCATGGAACTGTAAGTTCAACAAGTACTACATGCTTTGTCGCTTTTGAGAATATGAGTATATCCGGTCTTAATGCTGTGGTACAGATTTCCGAAGGCATTTGGTAATGCTTCTCATGTGTGTCCTATATCGTTGCTCCTATAACGCAGACACACGCACGACACAGTGGGAGGACCCTCGCCTCTCCAACCCGCAGATCGCCGGTCCGGCCGTGCCCTACTCGCGCGACTACAAACGCAAGTACGAGTATCTCAAGAGTCAACTGCGCAAACCTGTGAGTACATTTCTATAATGACAACATCTTTTTTCACTTTATTCATAAAAAAACTAGTGTAAAAATTGTCACAATTTGTTCTATCCGGTTCGATTATACCTACGAATAAGAGCCGGTAAGAAACTTCGCAGGGGGTTTTTTTTCACATAATTATTACACATATTTTTGTGACTAGCCACATAATAACATTACATACATACATACATATCACACACGCTGAATCCCGACAATCGGGGTAAGCAGAGTAATCGGTGTTGTGCTGCAAGAACTCTGGTCAATTACAGCACAACACCGACCACCACGTTTCGCAAAGTATTCGAACAAGATTCAATCGATCAAGCAGCAAGTAAGACATGAAGACCCACCTGCTGCATGACTCGGTGGAAGTACCGTGCCAAGGTGAGAGGTTGCGTGCCTGTCGCCCTTTAGCACGACATCTTGTCCTTATCCCTTAGTCGCCTTTTACGACATGCATGGGGAGAGATGCAGTGGGGATATTCTTTTTAAGTACCGGCCCCAAAATCACCCACAGTCTAATAACAGAATGCCATTATTAGTCGCCCACTAATAATGACGGTCTGTTAAGAGTTTTAGGGGTACCTTGGGGTACCTTTAGGGTAACCTTGTACGAAAGTTGACTCTGCATATATACATAGCGTCACGCCTGTTTCCCGGTGGGGTAGGCAGAGACAACGCATACTATTTACAGTTGACTGTGTATACTATTTTGCTCTGTGGTATATCGAAATGACTGGCCTTCGCGAACTAGGCCGCTACAGCTTGGCGATATGCTCAAAAGGTGATTCACGCCAAATGCATATTTTGATATCTGTCACAGAGCAACGTTCCGAACAAGTTCGAGATCAAAGTGCGGCGCGGCTCCATCCTGGAGGACTCGTACAGGATCATCAGCTCAGTGAGCCGTCTCGACCTGCTCAAGACAAAGCTGTGGGTCGAGTTTGAGTCCGAAGTTGGTCTAGGTGAGTTATATTCTACGGGTCGTTTTCGCTTAAGTCAGTGTATGCGTTCACTGTTGGACATATAACCTCTCAAATTATTCTCCAGCCCTCCTGGCCACTGGCCGTCGTCAGTGTAGGACCCGTTAATCCAAAAGTCGTTGTCTCGTCGGCTGACGTGTCCAGCCCACTGCCTTTAGAACTTACTAGCCACCCGGTATCCAATATCGACTACTCCGTTGCATCTACGAATTTCGTCATGACGCACCATATCACATAGCAATATTCCCAGCATGGACTTACTAGCCACCTGGTATCCAATATCGACTACTCCGTTGCATCTACGGATTTCGTCATGACGCACCATATCACATAGCAATATTCCCAGCATGGACTTACTAGCCACCCGGTATCCAATATCGACTACTCCGTTGCATCTACGGATTTCGTCATGACGCACCATATCACATAGCAATATTCCCAGCATGGACTTACTAGCCACCCGGTATCCAATATCGACTACTCCGTTGCATCTACGGATTTCGTCATGACGCACCATATCACATAGCAATATTCCCAGCATGGACTTACTAGCCACCCGGTATCCAATATCGACTACTCCGTTGCATCTACGGATTTCGTCATGACGCACCATATCACATAGCAATATTCCCAGCATGGACTTACTAGCCACCCGGTATCCAATATCGACTACTCCGTTGCATCTACGGATTTCGTCATGACGCACCATATCACATAGCAATATTCCCAGCATGGCTCGCTCCATTTCTCAGTGGTTAATTTTTAGCTTTTGGACGAAAGACATTTTAAATTATCTCTGGATCTCCCTTTTATATTTTATCTGAACTGTCTATTGATAAATCTGTCTGGGGCATTACTCCATTAGACAAGTACCTGGGTTATTAATGGATTGACATTTGATTTAATATCTTTTCTGACCCACACACAGTGGACCTTTTATTCTCAAAGTGCTGTTCATTTATCCGTCATCAATATATTTATCTAGATTTTCACTTCCAAACGTCAATTCCATTTCTTTTTATCTTCCAGAATCATCATTTTTATATTTTATCCTATGTTATCCTTAGAAGTTCTATGCTATCTTTTGCTGTCCTATCTTTGCCGTCTTAATCCTTTGAAGTTCTATGCTATCTTTTGCTGTACTATGCTATACTTTGCGGTCCATGTTATTCTTTGCTGTCCTATGCTATCCTTTGAAGTTCTATGCTATCTTTTGCTGTCCTATATTTGCTGTCCATGTTATTCTTTGCTGTCCTATGCTGTCCTTTGAAGTTCTATGCTATTCTTTGCTGTCCTATCTTTGGTGTCCTATGCTATCTTTTGCTGTCTTATCTTTGCTGTCCTATGCTATCATTTGATGTTCTATGCTATACTTTGAAGTTTTATGCTATCCTTTGCTGTCCTATATTTGCTGTCTATGTTATTCTTTGCTGTCCTATGCTATCCTTTGCTTGCTCTCTTATGCTATTCACATGACTGTAGATACTCATCGTCCATGCATGCAGTTATTTGTAGAATATGCTCAAGTCAATACTCATACTTGCAGACTACGGTGGTCTGGCGCGCGTGTGCTTTTTCCTGCTGTCGAAGGAGATATTCAACCCGTACTACGGCCTGTTATTCTTTGCTGTCCTATATTCGCTGTCCATGTTATTCTTTGCTGTCCTATGATGTCCTTTGAAGTTCTATGCTATCCTTTGCTGTCCTATATTTGCTCTCCATGTTATTCTTTGCTGTCCTATGCTGTCCTATGAAGTTCTATGCTATCCTTTGCTTTCTCTCTTATGCTATTCACATGACTGTAGATACTCATCGTCCATGCGTGCAGTTATTTGTAGAATATGCTCAATGCTCGCACTTGCAGACTACGGCGGTCTGGCGCGCGAGTGGTTCTTCCTGCTGTCGAAGGAGATGTTCAACCCGTACTACGGCCTGTTCGAGTACTCCGCCATGGACAACTACACGCTGCAGATCAACCCGGCGAGCGGGGTGTGCAACGAGGAGCACCTCAGCTACTTCAAGTTCATCGGGCGGGTCGCCGGCATGGCAATCTACCACGGCAAGCTCCTCGACGGTGAGCACCTTTGTCAGCCTCGATAGCACAGTGGTTCAGACAGTCGACTGTTGCTATTGATTGTTAAGCAACGCTGGGTGCGGTCAGTATTTGGATGGGTGACCGCTCGACCGTTAGAGGCTGACCATGGTTCGAATTCCACGTTAAACTGTAGGCCCCTTCCCTTCTTACCTTACTAGGTGGTAGGGTTTATCCCGGCCGGGTTGGTACCACCGCACTGAGCGAAACGTCGGTCGAAACGGCTAAGTAAATAGTTCGCGTTTTCCGTCCAGTTCAGTGTAGCCGACATTAAATGAAGGGCAGCACTGACATGGCACTTAGTTTTTTTTTTTTTATGGAAACTGCCATGGTTGGCTACTTCACCTACAACATCCGCGAGGTCAGCCCGTAACACCGGGTGAACTTGGTGCCACGTCAGCGCTTCCCTTCGGTCGTGCCGGCTACGCTGAACTGGACGGAAAACACAAACTATTTACATAGCCGTTTCGACTGACCTTTCATGCAGTGCGGTGGTACTAACCCGGGCGGGCTAAACCCTACCACCAGGTAATATAAGAAGGGAGTCATATCCCTTAGTCGCCTTTTACGACATCAACGGGGAGAGATGCAGTGGGACTATTCTTTTAAAGTACCGACCCCACACGGTACAATAAATCCGGTGGATAAAAATCCAATGACGATAAGACACAGCTAACAGTCCTCGCGAAATTACGCTCAGAGAAGCACCATGCCAGCTTTACTGGGGACCAAATTGAAGATCCCCAGGTTATACTATAGTTAGCAGGGAACACACCCTATAAATTATTTTGAGTCGAATGTTATCTTTTTTTTATGGTAACACGGTTGGCTACATCACCTACTACATCCGTGATGTCAGCACTGCAGTGCGTCCCTTTGGTAGTTCCGGCTACACTGAACAGGACTCTCTGTAGAACTTATTTGTGTTGTCTAGTTGAAAATATGTTCATCACACCATAGTTCTCCAAAAACGGCGACATTCATGAGCATTTCGAAGTGCCCAGCACAAAACAGATTCAGTCGAATTGTACTCGATACAAGGACGAGGCTAAAAAATTATCTCACAAAATCACTGGTATACAGTACTCCTGGACCCAGGGGCGCCGACTTTTAGAAATCCTCGTGGGTGCTCATGCAATTTTTTTTTTATTGAACAATCATCATCATCATCAACGTGTTGCCGTCCACTGCTGGACATATGCTTCTCCAATTTTTCACTAATTCTCCCGGCACCCGGCAGCATGGATTCGCAAAACGTTCGCACAATGTTTTGCATTTGCCGCATTTACACATTTGCACGATGTACCTACGCATGTAGTGTCCCTATATTCTATTGAATGGTATGGAATAATATAGGAGTACTATAGTAACGTTCGCTATTAGTCGCGCCACTAGTGCGAATGTGTAAATGTGGCCGCTCAAAGGCTTGTAAGTAAATAAGGCACTTTTATCGTAGCTCAAATCCTATTACTGATCAGTTTTTATATCTATCGTCGTGGGTGCTCCGCACCCACTGCTCACACCTCGTGGGTGCTGGAGCCCCTGAGCACCCACGTAGTCGGCGCCTATGTGGACCACACCAGCCCTCGAAGGCTGCAGCGACACCGAGTGTTGAACCACTAGCACCTTTAATGAAATGCCTCTTTAAAAGGTCATATTGCATACAAAACCTAATCTGCTTTTGGTGGTGTTCCATGTATAACGGACCGTTTTGAGGTCTCAGTGCGGAGAATGGCCCACCCGCCTTCCCAAGAGGCTGGGCAGCAACAAACAAACCAAACAAACAATGGTGGTGTTCCGAAAACAGGTGGCTACATAAGTAAAAAACAGGTGGCTACATAAGTAAAAAACAGGTGGCTACATAAGTAAAAAAAAGGTTTTTTCTTTATACATGCTCATCGGTTACAGGTACTATGCACTTAACCCTTTTTGTGCACACTCCCGATGTTGTTTAGATAGTCGCCTCTAGAATGGCCCCACAAATCTCTTTCGTCAGTCTCCTATCATCCATTCGGAGGATCAGTCACAGCCAATAACACTACTCCTCAGCAGAGACAGTGACTGATGTGAACAATGGTCGGTTGCAGCTTTCTTCATCCGCCCGTTCTACAAGATGATGCTTGGCAAGACGATCGAGCTACGGGACATGGAGTCTGTCGACTGGGAGTACTACAATTCGCTCATGTGGATCAAGGTTTGTTGGATGACTCACGGCAGAGTTAGGATTCTAAATTTAAATTTAAAAAAAAAACGTTTGAATTAAGTGCGGGGAGAGGGGCGCAGTAGATTAATCTTTCGTGCGGATTAGGATTCTCAATTTAAATATATAAAAACGTTTGAATTGAGCGCGGGGAGAGGATTCGTCAGTCGCCATGTCACAGTGGTCGGGCGTGCACCGTACGTACGCTATCGAAGCGTTCTTCAAGGGAGGAGAATCATACGTTACGGCTCGTCGATAGTTTTGTTCGCACTACGATATCAGACGTTTGCAAGATGGACCAAGTGAAAACTTGATTCGCAAATGGGTACAGAAGTTTACATCAATACCCCAAGAAATATCGCTGAGCTCAAAGAAAATATCTACCTTCACCTATCGGCACCTACCTTCTCGGAGGTGATATTGGCTGGTCGGAGCGTGTGCTTTGGACCCACCGACTCAGCCACACATACCGGATTACATAAAAAAAAATCTATCTCAAAATCTCAATTCACTGCAGCGCTAGAGCCCCAGTATACATAGATGTTTACACATGAAAGGGCGGTGTCTACAACGTACTTATGCTGCGAATGTTTGCAGGAGAACGATCCGTCGTCGCTCGAGTTGACGTTCGCTGTCGACGCGGAGCAGTTCGGCAAGACCCACCAGCACGACCTCAAGCCCAACGGAGCCAACATCGCCGTCGACAACGACAACAAGGACGAGTATATCAAGTGGGTTGTTGTTGCCTTGCACTAGTATAGGGTTGCCATACGTTCCGGTACACCGGGACTTTTATTTTAAATTTTTTTAATTTTTATGGAATCTGACACGGTTGGCTACATCACCTACAACATCCGTGATGTCAGCCCATAACACCGGGTGAACTAGGTGCCATGTCAGTGCCTCCCTTCGGTCGTGCCGGTTACACTGAACTGGACGGAAAACACTAACTATTTACATAGCCGTTTCGACCGACGTTTCATTCAGTGCGGTGGTACCAACCCGGGCGGTTTGAACCCTACCACCTAGTAAGGTAAGAAGGGAAGGGACCTACAGTTTTACGTGGAACTGAGCTATCCAGGCTGACCAAGGTTGTTGTTATTGTTGCTTTGCACTAGTACGTCTTTTTCGGCTTCACCAGTCAACCTACCCGTACTATTCCATGGGGCCATAATTTACTTTAACCTTTTAACCCTATTTCCTAGGTTATAATAATGGTTTGAACCCCATTTCCCAGGTTATAATAATGCTTTGAACCCCATTTCCCAGGTTATAATAATGCTTTTAACCCCATTTCCCAGGTTATAATAATGCTTTTAACCCCATTTCCCAGGTTATAATACAGGGTGTTCGGTACATGGACCGACAAGGGCATTTGCAAGGTTTTGACCTATGACACCTTTTATCTGGTGTCACATGGTATCGAGATACGATTTTTTTTCTTTATTTTTGAAAATTACCAAAATTTCAGCTTTAACCCCTTGTAACTTTTTTGTTTATGATTATATCTGCACGAAATAAAATGTATTTGGTTTTACGATGTATCCTTGTTCTAGGAAAAAATTGATGAAGTTAATACCATGAAAAGGACTTATGACCTCCCAAAGTCCCAAAGACGAGTAAACATATGACAGAATCTTAATTTCTTAATTCATTTTAAAAAAACTGACAGCAATTGAAAGCTTCATATTCTTTTAAAAAGTTCGCTAGCTTACGCCTTTTCCAATCTTTCACTATGTGGCCAAAATTAGGGACAGAGACCAGAACAGAACGACAATAACTTTGTAACAGGGCCACCTTATCGACTTATTGAGAGTGTTTTCAGGAGCATTTTCAAATTTAGAACATGTAACGGTCGCGCGGGTACTGCTAAATTCCAATTCCAACTACTACTGCTTCCATTGTTAATGTTTAGACTCTTGCAAATTATCCCTAATTTTGGCCACATAGTGAATGATTTGTATGACATGTGGTATATCGTTGGAAAGGGCGTAAACTAGCGAACTTTTTAAATGAAGCTCTCAATTGCTGTCCGTTTTTTTTTAATGAATTAAGAAATTAAGATTCTGTCATATTTTTACTCGTCTTTGGGACTTTGGGAGGTCATAAGTCCTTTTCATGGTATTGACTTCATCAAATGATATTTTTACAAGGATACATCGTAAAACCAAATACATTTTATTTCGTGCAGATATAATCATAAACAAAAAAGTGACAAGGGGTTAAAGCTTACATTTTGGTAATTTTAAAAATAAAGAAAAAAAATCGTATCTCGATACCACGTGCCACCAGATAAAAGGTGTCATAGGTCAAAACCTTGCAAATGACTCCACTTACATACAAAAAAATTTTGTCGGTCCATGTGCCGAACAGCCTGTATATATATATATTTTTTTTATGGAAACTGACACGGTTGGCTACATCACCTGCAACATCCGTGATGTCAGCCAATAATGCCGGGTGAACTTGGCGCCACGTCAGTGCTCCCCTTCGGTCGTGCCGGCTACACTGTGAATACTATATTGGCAGGCTGGTGATCCAGTGGCGGTTCGTGAGCCGGGTGCAGGAGCAGATGTTCGCGTTCCTGGAGGGTCTCGGCGGGCTGGTGCCGATGCCGCTGCTGAAGATCTTCGACGAGCACGAGATGGAGCTCCTGCTGTGCGGCATACAGCACATCGACGTCAAGGACTGGAGGAGCAACACTCTCTACAAGGGCGACTACCACGCCAACCATCTCGTCGTGCAGTGGTTTTGGCGGGTGAGCATTTTTTTATGTAATCCGGTATAGTTGGCTGAGTCGGAGGTGCCAAAGCACACGCTCCGACCAGCCAATATCCGACTTTCCTGTATTGATGGCTATGCTATACTGGACTAGAGGAGAACACAAGCGGCCATCTTACATCCTGCCGACTCGGTTGGTACCACCGGTACCAACCCAGTCGGCTACAATTTGAGCTTACCACCTAGTAAGGGGCAAGGAAAGGGACCTACAGTTTTACACCGGTTCAGAACGGTGAAGCAGCAGGTGTAGGTATGCACGCCAATTTTTTCGTTAGAAAAAAGTCATTGGTACACGCCGACCGGATTTGAACGTCGGACCTTTTAAAATTTGAATATTTTTAAATGTAGGTATTAATTTTATACATAATTTTTTTTCATCTGCAGTTAAAAAACAAAGTATTGATTGATTGTCGACGCAGGTGGTGCTGTCGTTCTCTAACGAGATGCGCTCGCGGCTGCTGCAGTTTGTGACGGGCACGTCGCGCGTCCCCATGAACGGCTTCAAGGAGCTCTACGGCTCCAACGGCCCCCAACTGTTCACCGTCGAGAAGTGGGGCTCGCCCGACAACTACCCGCGCGCCCACACCTGGTCAGTATTCACTTTTGCTGAATAGTGGGATAGAGCAGTCAGAGGATAGAGACTCCTTCCTGCTATTGGGCCGTTACGTACAAACATACATATCATGCTGCATTATATTGTATTGTATTGTATTGTTTATTGATCATTCATATGGCAGTTAGACTGCACTCGAACTTGTCACAATTTGCTATGGGCCTATTTAATAAACGTGACAATGACAGATGACAGGCGACAGGTGACAATCCGACAATTTGACAATTTTTTGTTTAATAAAGATTATCACTGACAAATTTGTCACGGTGGAAAATCTACAAATATGTAGATTTTTCATGACAATTTGACATATTTCTGTTTAATAAACAATTTCTCTTGACAGGCGACAGGTGACAATTCGTCCTGAAGAACTTGTCAAAATTGTTATATTAAACACTAAATTGTCATGACAGGTGGACATATTTGTCGAATTGTCAGAGATTTTCGACAGGCCAATCATCCAATGTCAAGCCAATTCGGCTATGTCAGAAAAAGTGACAAATTTGTCAATTACCATGACAAATAAGTCAGAATATTTTCTTAGAGACTCGACAGGTAAAAAATAATAATTTTCGCCTTTATTAAACGGGTTTTTAGTATGATAATTTTGTCAGTATTTGCCTGTCGCATTTGGACATAATTGTCACCTTTATTAAACGGCACTTGTCGCGACAATTCGACTTATTTGTCAAAAAGTGACAAAATTCTCGGATTGTCGCGTTTATTAAATAGGCCCGGTTCGATTACACTCACGATGAAGAACCGACTAGAAACTTCGCGGGGTACTGCATGCCGCCAATGTGGATTAGCAGATGGGGATAATGCCTTTAGGCATTGAGTCCGCCTTTATGTAAACATTTTATGTTGTGTAATAGTAATAAATAAACAATATTTACGTTTAATTCAATTTTCTAAAAAAGAAAGATAAAAACTTACATTTGCATACGTTATCTTTTCAGTTTCAACCGGATCGACCTCCCGCCGTACGAGAGCTACCAGCAGCTTCGCGAGAAGCTCGTGAAGGCCATCGAGGGCTCGCAGGGCTTCGCCGGCGTCGACTGAGAGCCGATCGGCTCGCTCGTCCTCCTGGCGCTGCACCGGTGCGACCTGCCCTCCGTCCCGAGCTGACGACCTCCCGCTTAAACCTAGCGTCGTCGGGAGGCACAGAGGGCGCCTCTAGGGCAAGTCAGGCTTAGTAAGGGAAAACGTCTGCTTAAGATTATTGTAGGGAATAAATAATTGTCTTCTGTGAATGAAAAAAAAAAGAATAAAGTGACAGATGTCAGTTGCGCTGCATTTGCGATAGAACTTTAAGCGCAAATAAGCACTGAAAGTGCCATCGCAAATGCAGCCTTTGAAATTAAGCACTAAAAGTGTAACTCTAAAATACAGTTGTAAAAGTGTCGCCACCGATGTAATAGACCTTTCCTCTAATGTACAAGATTGATTTACTATCATATTTATTCTCTCTTACGTTTTGTTTATAGACGTCCGGAAATACCAGTCTTCCGGCTATAAAATCCAGACGTCTATCCCTGCACTCTTGCGAGTACAGTGATCATGTATGCCAGATCGAGGCCCCATAGCTGTACCGTTCTTCCGAAATAATCCCATGGGGAACACAGACTGAAGCCTTTCCCCAGCCGATCCGAGCCACCACCCGTTCACCCGAAGGAACCCCCGGCCGAAGCCGAGAGCCGGGGGTGAAGGCTTCACTGCCACTGGGGTCCGCACCCTATCCAACCACAGCCTGTGCCCAGGGCCTCAGCACTTTGTACTAGCCGACAGCTTTTGTTTTCACCAGCTATATATATGCGTGGAAGTGCATATGACCACCACCTAATGTGTACCGGGGATCCACCGGTCTTGAAGAACTTACAGCGTTCTTTGACTCGTGAGAAGTCCAACCCACATCCACATGTACATCCTCTAATGTACAGTCTGGGGTCAACATAATGTGAAGGTGCAACTAGCCGGCCGACATGGTATTCGCAGCCCCCGTAAATATCTGAATGCCCGTGGGCGCTGTCGAACTACGTTACTACGTTAGGCGCGCGCCATAGTCGTGCTTCCCATAAAAAAACCGGCCAATTGCGAGTCGAACTCGCGCACCGAGGGTTCCGTATCGCCATATCATGGTCAGGGCTGCTACATACTGTTTTCGGTAGATGGCGCGCATACACTTTTTATTTTCTTGTATGGGTTGAATTTTTTACATTTTCTTATTTTTATTATGATTTGTTGTTATATCGGCCATAATAACACATATTCTGTGAAAATTTCAACGGGCTACCTATTACGGTTCAAGAGATACAGCCCTCGGACAGACGGACAGACAGACAGACGGCGCAGACTTAGTAATAGGGCCCCATACGACGGATACGGAACGCTAAAAAAGACCCCAAACGCTCTGAACTTTGCGCACGTCGTCTTGCCCAGCCTTTTCTATCGGTGGCGATACTAACAATGCGAAAGCACTAAAAGTGTAAACGCGAATTCAGTATGTTAACTTCTGTAGCACTGTAAGTTCCATCGCGAATGCGGTCTTTGTAAAGCCACGCACACACGTTAAAAGTGAAGTGAAATGCGACCTTGTAGAGAGCGTTTCAACTAAAAGTTCCCTTCGCCGTTATGTTGTCTCCACTGTCTATCTGTCAAAACAGCGTTGAGGGTTGCTATGTGTACAGATTTACCCGTAATTATCGGTATTTACAGTATTTATTATACGGTAAATACCAATTACATTATTAGGTAATATGATCTTCACAATCTGGCAACACGAATTTAAGCACTGACAGTGATACTGACAGTGGAGCCAACATAACGGCGAAGGGAACTTTTAGTTGAAACGCTCTCTACGTGCGTGTGTATGTGTGTGTGTGTGTGTAAACACATATTGATGAATTTTGATTTTTATCTTTCTCGCATAGGCTTGCCTGTTTCAAACGGGATTAAACTGCAAAATTTCGTTTGTTTTACCCCCATCTTGAACTTGGAGGTGCCTTAATTTCAATAGAGCATACACAGTCCCACTTACTGAATGAGGGTGGTTCAAATTCCATGTTCGTTTTCCACAGCAGTTTCGGACCAGCCTCAAATGAGGGTGGTTCGTATAGTTAATATTTTCCGTCCAGTTCAGTGTAGCCGGCACGAGCAAAGTTAAGCACTGACGCGACATCTAGTTTACCGAGTATGTCGGGCTGACATCGCCTTTGTAGTGTGATGCAGCCAGTGTGGTCAGATTCTTTTCTATTAAAATTAAGGCATCATGATGTTGAAAATGTTTTTTTAGGCTACATTAATTATAAGAACCTCTTGACTGACAGCTGTCTTTTTCTAACTTGTGACTGCTGTCTAGAGAGCGTTCCAACTAAAAGTTCCCTTCGCCTTTATGTTGGCTCCACTGTTAGTGTCACTGTCAGTGCTTAAATTCCTGTTGCCAGATTGTGAAGATTATATTACCTAATAATGTAATCGGTATTTACCGTGCAAAAAATACTGTAAATACTGATAATTACGGGTAAGTCTGTGCACATAGCAACCCTCAACGCTGTTTTGACAGATAGACAGTGGAGCCAACATAACGGCGAAGGGAACTTTTATCTGGAACGCTCTCTACAAGGAAGGGGAAGCCATCTCTCTGTTCTACATTCGTGAACTATATAGCTGTCGCACGGAGGTTTTCGCATTGAACAGATATTCATAAAAAAAAAGACAGAATTCAAAATTACATTTTTGGAATAATTAAAACCACTGTTGTAAGTACTTATGGAAATTTAGATGGCGCTAGAAATTACATATTTTACTATTTTTATGCAATTAATACCGTCTGTAGGGTTAAAATTTTTACTATTTATGATCCAATAGTTAAGCATTATGCTTCCGTCAAACTCATTGATGCGAGATCTAGATCTACGTGCGTTCAATGTCTTGCTGGAGTAAAAAAAAAAATCAATTGTGAATTTTTTATTGAAATAAGGAGTTTTGAAATTGGTAAATCATGCAGGCGCCAGATTCTAGAATGAATATTGTCTCAATATCAAAACAAGTGAAACTTCGCCATGTCCTTAGCTGTTTGATGGTCTGCAAGTATTAAAAATTATGAGGACTCTCAAACGAAATATAAGAAGGAAAAGCAAACGTTGATCTCCAAGTTGGTTGGAATTTATACAATGAAAAATGTCTTTGTATATAAGCCTAGTCCATTACGGTTCCATATACGCTAGCTTATTTTAATGCTAGATAGTCCTATAAATGTATTTTTATCCATAGGGCTGTCAGTATGTTCATGAATGATGGAGAATTTGGATTTGGACACGCGAAAAATAAATTTTTTATGTCAAATTTGGTATATTTGTATTCAGGATGTTCCAATTCGACCGGAATTGCTTACCACACCTTCGGTAAGCATTCATTCATTAAGAATTAAGCTTAAAAAAAACGCAGTATAGCATTTTTTCCTAGCACTCATATTTCTCGAGATAATCGTGGTTGTGGAAATACTAGGAATAATAGGAAGGGTCTCCAGAACCATGTCCAGTGTCGGAAACAGACCTTTTAATGGCGATTACGAGTATCTCGAGAAATAAAGAGAAAACTAGACTAGGCTAGAAAAAAAACTGGCCAAGTGCGAGTTGAACTCGCTCACCGAGGGTTCCGTATCGCCATGTCATGGTCAGCGCCACTCACGCCATCTATGTATTAGTTAAATGAAATGCTAATACTCTTTTCGGTAGATGGCGCGCATACACTTTTTAGGGTCTTGTATGGGGACCCCCGTGACTTTTTTTAGTTTTTCTTGTTTTATTTTTTGTTATATCGGCCGTAATATAATAACTCATATTCTGTGAACATTTTCAACGGGCTAGTATTACGGTTCAAGAGATACAGCCCTCGGACAGACGGACAGACAGACAGACAGATGGCGTAGGCTTAGTAATAGGGTCCCGTACGTCGGACACGGAACCCTAAAACTGTTGGCTTTTTAGGATCCCATTGCAAAATTGCGAAAAAGGATACTTTTATGGGATCACTATGGTGTCTGCCTGTCTGTCCATCCGTCTGTTGGTCGCACGCAGATATCTCGGGATCTACTGATCCGATTTTGATGAAACTGATGCCAAAATATGCAAATTTTTGTTTTTTTTTTTTATGGAAACTGACACGGTTGGCTTACATCACCTACAATATCCGTGATGTCAGCCCATAACACCGGGTGAACTTGGTGCCACGTCAGTGCTTCCCTTCGGTCGTGCCGGCTACACTGAACTGGACGGAAAACACAAACTATTTACATAGCCGTTTCGACCGACCTTCCATTCAGTGCGGTGGTACCAACCCGGGCGGGTTAAACCCTACCACCTAGTAATATAAGAAGGGAGTCATATCCCTTAGTTGCCCACAGAGAGACCATAAACATGTCTTGAAAATAAAAAGTCGCCAAACAAAAGTTAATACAGTCAGTTTCACGTGCACAACCACCTTTCACTATTCCATGCCTGCACCTGTATGACACAAGAGAATGTGTTAAATGTTTGAGTGCGATTTTTAAATTTTTTTTTTCTTCACAAAAGTTGCACTTTATTCTTTATTCATCATTCGTATGGTAGTTTTGAGAACACTTGAATTTGTCCTGTTTAGTTTTTACGATCCGTTGTCCAATTAGTTTTTAAACTGTTCTTGTATAATACCGGTAAGTGTAATTATTTATAGATTATAACTTTTAAATCATAACAAATTGGCCTTGAACTTTAGAATTTAATTAAATGCTAAATTAATTATATAAGATTTAATCAAACAAGATTGCATCCAAATAATTGTTTTTTTTTTAATTAAGAAAATTAATTAAATGACTCGATACTTTAAGGGTCGAAGACGTTGGTTTTATTTTGAAACATGGCCATGAACCAAACATTAGTGGACAATAGTTTTTGAAAAATTGTTTCATGTTTTGGATTATACATAGTATTCCATAAAATGGTTAACAATACAAGTGGTTATCTAAATCTGAATAATTACTTTATTCTGAAGATTATTAATATATTTTTTTTCAGTTATCATGTGTAAGTATTTCTTTTAATCTATATAAATGGAGAAATCGAAGGAATCAACTCAGAAAAAATGTTATACAGTTTCGCATTTTTCAGTGCCGCGGAGGCGGGATGACATTTTTGTTTTGACAGCTGACAGTAGAGTCTCTTTTCGACATGTTCTACGTTTTAACGGTCCTTGACACGGCCCTTTCTTTTTAATGACACGACCCCTTCATTTTAATGACACGACCCTTCATTTTAATTAATTTTACTGTTGACTATTTACTCTGTCAGTTTCTAGAGTTTTAGCTACGACCGTACGACACGGAAGCATGCACCATTTTACTCTATTATCTGTGAAAATAAATAATTAATACTATTATTGAGTTTAGGTAATATTATCAGTATATTTAGTAAGTTAAGGTTACGAAATGTTAATGAAAATTGGTCATCTTTATTTAATTAAAAAAGTGTCCTTTTTTGTATTGAACAATGTATAATCACCATTATGTATTTAGGTGCAATTTTATTTCGCTTGTCGTATACTTGTATACAATAAATTTAATATATTTTCCATATAGGGTAAGGAGGCATTGTATAAATTAGATAGAGTATCGAAATGAGGAATACTTAAGTATAGGTTGCGCGCGCACGGTAGAACTTGATTTGGTGTCGCGCAACTGTCATTCTGATGAATTTGGGTGTGGTGAGGTGTAGCGCCCATTAATGAGGATTTTTTTATTTTTTATGATGGAGGTTATTTGAATAGGAACAATAATCTTGTGGTCATATGAGTATTTTGAAAAGGTGAATTTGATTAAATAAATTAAACTTGACTTGACAGATACAATGTCAAACTCCTATGGAATTTATGTCCTTATAGTGCACCTTATAGTGTAACTTTGGACTTGACGTAACACACATTTTGCGCTCGGTGTGGCGCGCAGTAGAAATTTGGACTTGACGTAACACATATTCTGCGCTCAGTGTGATGCGCAGTAGAAATTTGGACTTGATGTAACACCTATTCTGCGCTCGGTGTGGCGCGCAGTAGAAATTTGGACTTGACGTAACACATATTCTGCGCTCGGTGTGGCGCGCAGTAGAAATTTGGACTTAACGTAACATATATTCTGCGCTCAGTGTGACGCGCAGTAAAAATTTTCATGATTTTTTTTCTATCAAGTCAAGTTAATCAAATTGTGTTTTCAAAAGCTATCCATCTGCCCTGATAGATGAAGTTTTAAATTTAAAATCGAATATGTCAGGTGAGTAACATTGATGGTAGAGAGCGTTTCAACCAACATCGTGGTTCCAACTAAAAGTTCCCTTCGCCGTTATGTTGGCTCCACTGTCTATCTGTCAAAACAGCGTTGAGGGTTGCTATGTGTACAGATTTACCCGTAATTATCAGTATTTACCGTATTTTTTGTACGGTAAATACCGATTACATTATTAGGTAATATAATCTTCACAATCTGGCAGCACGAATTTAAGCACTGACAGTGACACTGACAGTGGAGCCAACATAACGGCGAAGGGAACTTTTAGTTGGAACGCTCTATACATCTCTCCGAAAGAGCGGAGGTTTACCTCGTTTCCAGCCGGCGGCGCCTGTGTCTAGTATATATTCAAACAGTCTCCAACTTCACACATTACCAACACTGAACACAGAATACATAATAGATTTTTTTATTTTTCCATGAAATTCAACGCAACAATGCGGTGTGGTTTGTACTTAGATGTCCCAATACGGGACAATTTCCACGTATTTGGGGCACTTTTCCTATGGCTTCATTCATCACTTGCAACCTCAGTTCATCAGTGTGAAGCAATATTATTATAATATATAGATATTTAAGTAGGTCAAGCGCCATTTCAATTAGCGTGTCTTTAATTTCGTCCCATAGACATAAAAGAAAAACTATATTTTTTTGCTATTTTGACTAATTATCATATTTGCTTTGCTCTTAACTCTAGCTAGACGAAATAACCTCAACATTTGTGTATTGTCAGATTTTACAGTTTCAACTATAGTGTATTGTCAAGCGTCTTATTTATGATCAAACTGTTTTTTTTTTATTATATTAAGTGTCGCTAAGATTTACTTGATCTTATACACATAGTTATGTTTAAATGTATTTTTAATTAGGTAATAACTAGGTAATTATTTACCTGTATAATTTTTTCTTTTAATTAGGAATTTTAACTCAATCTGTCATGTCACGAAAATGGCGTGTCGGGGTGATAAGATGTCTGATACCAAACAATAATTTGTTGTAAAACTTTGGCGAAAACGAAAACAGTCAAAGTGCGAGTTAAACTCGCCGCACCGGGGGGCATATTTCCAAAGTCTAGTATGCGGGTTGCTCTGATTGGTGGTGAGACGAGTCTGGCTCCGGTTCCGGCACCCCCAGCGAACCTAGCGGAGAAAACGTTCAACATCTGACTGTTAACTGAATCCGATATTCGTTTGGTCATATATGTGGGTACTTTGGTGGCTCAGTGGTAGAGTGTAGGGTTTTCATTTTTTCGATCTCGGCCATGGGTTCGTGTCCCTTTTGCCAAATTTTTTTTTTGTATTACTTTTTTTTTAAGCAAGGTTAGGGTGTTAAAATTAGGTTTTGTTTTTTTTTTTAACCACCTAAGAAAACTTTATTTTCGGAAATACTTCCGAAATTTATATTTCCCGCCAAAGTTGAGAACGACCAATCAGAGCAACTCGCATACTAGACTTTGGAAATATGCCACCGGGGGTTCCGTAGGACCACGTAATTGGTCGATTTGTATTATTAATTATAGAGTGTGCACTATAATCACCAAGTTTTTATTTGTTACCGTTTTTACAATAGACCAAAAAAGAAAAAAAAAACACCTTTACATCATTTTCGTGACGCGCTGAATTGAAATATCTTGCTGCTAAAGTTGTTTTCTTGCACTTTCTAGTGCACATAATGCTGAACATGCAACGCATACATTTCTGTTTTCAATAAATAATCTGCTCCAGTTATGTTAGTCGCTACAGCTAAACATTCAATTGACAATTTTGAGGTTATTTCTATGCAAGATGGCGGACGAGGCTAGTGTAAGTATTGTATAAAGGAGTGTTGTTGTTAGCTGGAGGCTATAGGGGGCGTGTTGCCAGCGTGAAAGCCTTCGGTACTTGTGATGGAGGCCGCAGCGGCGGTCGGATGTTGTTTAATATGAATTATATTTTTAATATCTCTGTAAATACTTCGTGCATATTAGATCACTCGCAAAATAAACTTAATTATAACCAAATGTGTTGTTTGATTATAATCCTATTCCGAATATTATACTTAGTTTGATTATAATCCTATCTGACTATTATGCTTTGTTTGATTATAATCCTATTCCGACTATTATGCTTCGTTTGATTATAATCCTATTCCGACTATTATGCTTCGTTTGATTATAATCCTATTCCGACTATTATGCTTCGTTTGATTAAAATCCTATTCCGAATATTATGTTTCAATACCAAAAATGATATGAAGGGATCCTTATTTTTGCTCAGAAAGAGCATTACAAGAGCTAGAATAGAATAGAATAGAATAGAATAGAAATGCTTTATTGCACACAAACATACTAACAAAGATTTTTTGATTTTTTTTTATGGAAACTGACCGTTGGCTACATCACCTCTACCTACAACATCCGTGATGTCAGCCCATAACACCGGGTGAACTTGGTGCCACGTCAGTGCTTCCCTTCGGTCGTGCCGGCTACACTGAACTGGACGGAAAACACAAACTATTTACATAGCCATTTCGACCGGCCTTTCATTCAGTGCGGTGGAACCAACCCGGGCGGGTTAATCCCTACCACCTAGTAATATAAGAAGGGAGTCATATCCCTTAAAGATACAGAAGACAGACATTGGCGTATATAGAGGGGGGGCCGGGTGGGCACGGCCCACCCCAGAAGTGTCTGGTGCCCACCCCAGGATGTTGGGTTGCTAACCCAAAATTCTAGGGTGGGCACTTAAATAATTTCAACACACAATAATTTAACTTTCAACAATTTTAATAATTTCACACAAAAACACTTAAATAATCTACAGCTGAGGAATCAACATAAAATTCCATTTCCATCCAGATAATCAAAATAAACTCTTTAAAAAAATGTTTTTGTTTAATTTTATTTAGGTAAAGAAACTTTCCGAAATCAATGGTCGAAATACGGCTTAATTAACACTTCAACGATAAAACACTTCAAGTTCAAATTACCTACTTTTATTGCGTAGGTACATCGGGTTTCGGCTTCATCGGCCATCGCTTTTCAGGGGCCAGGCCCACCCTGGAAAATAACCCTAGATACGCCAATGAAGACAGAAGATAACATACAGAAGAGGAATAGAAATTTACAATAGAGGTCTGTAGGGGAAGGAATTTTTTTTATAAGGTACATGGCAGATTGGCTTTGCGTAGGTATCCCCGACAATTTAGGCAAGCAGAGTGATGGGTGTTGTGCTGCAAGGATTTTATAAAGTTCGACCCCACACAGTAGTTAGGTACCTACATTTAAGTATGATGCCGTATGTAAGTTTGTTGTGCAGACCCACTCTATTGCGGGCGTCCTACGGCCTTACTCCAACCAGCCGAGTTCTTCTAGGAGGCGTCACACTCTTTGGATCTTGGCACGCCTCTCGAAGTGTAGTAGGGCCTCCCAGCTCCATCGCCCTTAAGTCTGCTACCTCCACGCACTCCAGCAGCACGTGGGTGGGTGTTTCGTCCTCCTGCAGGCATGCTGTGGACTGTCCGTTACTCCAATTACATAGTCTCCAATAGTCCAATTACATGTCTGTTAAGTGTGCGCTGTATGTAGGTATGATGATACCCAAAGCTGGTAGGTACAGTATTTTTAGTAAGTACCTAATTGTGGTGAAAAAATTTACGATTTCCATCATACGGGATATGAAAGATCAATCATCCTCAAAAACCCGAGGACACTCCAAGAGGCCTGCAAGGACGTCGGATGCCTGCAGGACTTCTGGAAGGAGCTGGGCTGGATGGAGTAGCGGCCGGGGTGATACCCACAACGGGTCCAAACAGAGAGACCTACATGCGGAAAATGCCAATCAAGAAGAAGAAGAAGAAGAAGCCTTTCCCCAGCGACATTAGTCCACCTCCAAGCCGGACTAGCACCTCCTCGGCGGTGAAATTGGCTGCGCCTGAGGCTTCGACCTCCGGTAGAGCCACCCAGAACGGAAGCAAAAAAAAAAACAAAGTAGTGATACCCGTCCTACGATTAATAAAAATTAACTTATTAATTATTATGTTGCATAACATGCTGGCATAAATATTTTTTGCATGTCAAACGGGTACAGCCGGTAACAAATTAAGTGGCTATGTAAACGGGTTAGAATTGTGTGGCGCCATGGCGTGATGCTCGTGTACGGGCGCTATTTGTGGCCGGCGTGGTACAAATAAATTGACAACATGTTACATGATTGGTAAAAGTTTATGGAAAACATCTATTGTATTTGTCACACATTTTTTGCATTTGTCATGAAACGTGTTTGTCCTACAATGAACGGAACACGTGCCGTGTAGGCAGTCCATTGACTTTATGAGGCAGTCACACCTGGGGCGTCGCGCCGTCGCACCTGGGGCGTCGCGCCGTCGCACCTGGGGCGTCGCGCCGTCGCACCTGGGGCGTCGCGCCGTCGCACCTGGGGCGTCACAGTCGCGGCAAGAAATTGTTGTTTTGTTGTTTGGGTGCAGCGTGATGGTGTGTCTTTAGATGTGTAAAATGTTCCTCGTACATACATACATAACACACGCTGTATCCCGACAATCAGGGTAAGCAGAGTAATCGGTGTTGTGCTATAAGGACTCTGGCAAATTACAGCACAACACCAACCACCACGCTTAGCACAGTATACGGACAAGACACCTATCAAGCAGCAAGTAAGGCACGAAGAACCCACCTGCTGCATGACTAGGTGGAAGGTTGGTGGAAGGACTGCGCCAAGGTGAGAAGTGGCTAGCCTGTCGCCCTTTAGCGCAGTATCTTGTCCTTATCCCTTAGTCGCCTCTTACGACATGCACGGGGAGAGATGCAGTGGGGCTATTCTTTTTAAGTACCGGCCCCACACGGTTCCTCGTCACAAATATAATGTATTGGACGGGTGATTTTTGGGTGAGTTCATCAGTGTGACCGATTAATTTTGTAGTGCACACAAGTTTATAATTTTCGCTAGCTCGGCAAGGCTTCCGAAAAAACAAGGAAAAAATTTAAATCTAGTTTGAATGACGTCATTTCAGCCGTTTTGCTAACAAAATGTTGTACACTTAGCATTGATATTATTTAATAACCCTATTCCTACAGAGATACATCAGCCCGTGCAGTACCATCAGCAGTACCGTGTGGGGCCGGTACTTAAAAAGAATAGCCCCACTGCATCTCTCCCCGTGCATGTCGTAAGAGGCGACTAAGGGATAAGGACAAGATACTGCGCTAAAGGGCGACAGGTTAGCCACTTCTCACCTTGGCGCAGTCCTTCCACCTAGTCATGCAGCAGGTGGGTTCTTCGTGCTTACTTGCTGCTTGATAGTTGTCTCGTCCGTATACTGTGCTAAACGTGGTGGTCAGTGTTGTGCTGTAATTTACCAGAGTCCTTATAGGACAACACCGATTACTCTGCTTACCCTGATTGTCGGGATACAGCGTGTGTTATGTATGTATGTATACATCAGCCCACAGAACAACGATCGGGCCACACCGCCCCGGTCTGGTTCAAAGCTCCTTGAATCAGCCTGTTGTTTCCTAACGTAAAATTCCATATATTACCTACAAATTGAAAAACCCTCCGACGCCTTAAAAGTAGAAAAATAATTTCTGTTTAGTAAGATAAAGGAGTCGGGGGACCCCTAATCATATTTTATTTACTTAGCGGTCCCCCGACTCCTTTGAGTAACAAAACGGAAATTATTTTGGACTTTTTAAGGGATCTGGGGTTTTTGAAATCTGTAATTTAACCTTTATTTCAAGCTTTTTTTTTAAAACGCATCCAAGTCGGTCCATCCCTTTGGGAGCTACGATGACACAGCAGACATACAGACAGACATACGGAGGCATCAATATTAAGGATTGTTTAACGATTTGTCTTCTTAATTAAATATTAACATACTTATGTCGTTATTGTCAGCCTCGATAGCTCAGTGGTGCAGACAGTCAACTGTCGCTATTGAATGTTAAGCGACGCTGGGTGCGGTCAGTAATTGGATGGGCGACCGCTGACCGTTGGAGGCTGACCGAGGTTCGGATTCCTCGTAAAACTGTAGGTCCCTTCCCTCCTAATATTACTTGGTGGTAGGGTTTAACCCGCCCGGGTTGGTACCACCGCACTGAATGAAACGTCGGTTAAAACGGCTATGTAAATAGTTTGTGTTTTCCGACCAGTTCAGTGTAGCCGGCACGATCAAAGGGGGAAGCACTGACATGGCACCTAGTTCACCCGGTGTTATGGGCTGACATCACGGACGTTGTAGGTGATGGAGCCAACCGTGTCGGTTTCCATAAAAAAAAAAAAAAAAAACCAGGCCCATCGTCAGGGTCCACGTTTCCGCTCCGTACGTCATTACTGGCAGAACGCACTGATTAAAAACCTTTGAAAATATGTGGCGGAGTTTCCCAAATGCCGCCCAGCCTAGCTGAATCCTTCTGTTGGCCTCCTTGTCAAAGTTGTGCTTCCCTAGCTGGATGGTTTGTCCAAGATAGACATAATTCTGCACACTTCGAGGATCGCCTCTCCAACTGTTACGGGCCCCGGGACGACTTGTTCGTTGAACATGACTTTCGTCTTGTCCAAATTCATCCCGAGGCCGACTCGGCGGGAGGCGACATTGAGGCCGTTCAGCATGTGATTCAGCTCCTCCAGCGATTCGCCTATCACGCACGACTATGTCATCTGCGAAGCGTAGGTGTGAAATGTACTCGCCGTCGCCGTTAATATTAATGCCGTGCTTTCCCCAATCCAGCAGCTTGAATATATCTTCCAATGCATTCGTAAACAGTTTCGGAGATATAACGTCTCCCTGTCTGTCTCCACGTCCTGTATTTGTACGGTCATTGTCGCGGCACTATAAAGACATTTCAGCACCTCAATGTATCGCCAATCGGTTTGGCATCACTGTAAGGATTCCATAACATTATCTATATCTAGTGTATAGTGCCATCGTCAATTTTAATACTTCATATATCAAGTCAAATAAAAAACAATTAATTTTCATGTTAGAAGACAGTTTATTATAAAATCTAACACTATTCCAAATAACGCTTTTTGAGGTTTTAGATAATCTATGTCTTATTAATTGTACATTAACAAAAATAATTAAATCTAGACCTAAAAATAACTAAATTAACTATAAAAATAAATCTAACTATAAATAAAAATAGTCGTCCATAGGGACCATAGGCATGGTCCCCATGACGGAAGCGGCGTTCCCCCTCTGGATCGCCAGGCTGATCCGCTGG
This sequence comes from Nematopogon swammerdamellus, assembly GCA_946902875.1. Lineage (NCBI taxonomy): Eukaryota > Metazoa > Arthropoda > Insecta > Lepidoptera > Adelidae > Nematopogon > Nematopogon swammerdamellus. Next base: position 18,433,571 of record OX336350.1, read on the forward strand.
TTGAAATACGCCCGAGCACGGCGGTCACCAGACGCGTCAATGAGTAGTTTTCCCAATTTCTTGGAAAAACTGATCGCGTCCGGGCTCCATGCCCCAAGAGTCTCTACAGCAAAGGCCACAAACTCGTAGTTGTTCTTGAGTTGGTTGTATTTGCCATGTTTAACCGATTGGGCCTTTGCTGCAGCAAAACCAGCCACCCGAGACGAGCCCACCATGTGACTGGGGGCGAAGGTGTCCGCACACGTCGCATCCCAAACCAAAGCCCTCCCGCACACCCACGGCAACAGAGTGACTCCGTCCGGCCTCTTACCATCCGACCTAGATAGGCCAGGTGGTTCGAGTGCACTCGGGATGTTGGCTGATGCAAGGGAGCGCCTGATGATGTTGTTGATGGCAGCGTGACGAGACAGCCTGCCGGCACTCCTGGAGCATGAAAGGCCGTGATGCCCGAGCGCATCAACAGCTCCGCCGCACGCACAAGTGTGCGGTTCGCAAAGCTTGGCACCCACTCTCAGACCGAATGCGACGCGCAAGCTATTATTGTCTAGAAGTGTACCCAACTGTGGTGATGGGTACGCTTCCAGCCACGCGCCGGATTCCCAGCGGGAGGCTGCCAAGACACGCGCACGAACTTTTTCCTGGCCATCCAGAAGGAGAACGTCGCGTGATAATTTTGCGATTGGTATGTCCCAAAGCTTTTGGATGGTCGGTCGGGCCGGTAATTCTTCGCCAGGACAACGGTCGCGCCAAGCCTGAATGGCCTCTCTCATGTGCGTCACCTCATAGTCCCCGCATGAACGTGATAAAACGGTTCCTACGAGGTCACGCACACAGTGAGCTGATGCCACAAATGCTGGCAAGGCGACGTCCTTTACCGAGCGAATGCCTGTTCCACCAAGTTTCACCGGAAGCCCAATTTGTTGCCAAATCGTGTCATCATACAGGTCAATACTGAAATTTAGAATATTATTTATTGTAATTCTAAGGCTATTGTACGATTTTAGTCATAAGATCTGGATATTTAAATATTGGGCTTGTTCTGAGAAAATAAGTAAGTTTCGGGATGAAAAAAACAATTTTTTAGCAGGTGAAAGGCCATGTGGTTGTTAATTTGTGTGAGGTTCTGACAGAATTTTAAAAAGATTTCGTTTTTATTTTCCAAAAGACCTTTTATACCAAATTCATTTATAGGGGCACCTAACAAAGACATTTCCTTAATTGGTGTTTCTGTAAACTCTGAAGATATATTTTGATTCAAATTATTAAGAATCTGAGTCCTAGTTAATACGTCAACTTTATCAAAAAAGGAGATTTCACATTTACTAAAATTAAGGGACAGACCAATCTCTCCAAATGAATTACATATAGTTTTAAGATCTGAGATAACTTTATCTGCAGACCCTCCTACTACCCCATCGTCCAAGTACCATAAATTTAGTTCAGAATTACATTTTTCTATAATTGGCTGAATACACAGGCTAAATAATGCAGGACCTAAAGGGTCACCTTGCTGACACCCTACCGCAGACAGTATAATATCACGTTCGTTGTGATATAAGTGCGTCGCAGCGGAATAACACTGCCAGAGATAAGCGTAAACCATGGGTATTTGCTCTTTAACCTCCTTCAGAAGGATATCACGGTCTACAGAGTTGAACGCATTTTTTACGTCTATTTTTACGATTATCTCTGAAGTCTCACTTGTGGTGATAAAGGTACGCGTTGCATGTATAATAGTTTCGCAGCCACTTTTTGTGCCGAATCCCATTTGGTATGGTCTAAACTTTTCCCCTAACGTTGTGTATAAACAACGACAGGCTATTTTGGACACAAGACGTCTTAGAGTACTGCCAACAGCTATGGGGCGTACACCTCCATCTTTCTTCTTAAGGGCGCACAAGGATCCTCCGTACAGTATTGGTGTGATTTCGTTGTTGACTTTGCCGGCGAGCATCAGGTTTGACATTTCCGTAAGCGCTTTCAACAGGTTCTCGCCATGAACTCCATTGGCAGCCATTACGAGGTCTTTAAGGTGTTGTGGTCTTAAACCGTCTATTCCTCCTGATGAACCGTTCGGAAAAGATTTAATCGCGTTGATTACGTTCGCTACGGTTGCTTTACCGTGATTTTCGTCATCACTTGGAGGAGAGGGATACTGCATGTGATGCAAGGGTGTTGGGTGCTTACTGAGCAATGCTTCATAGGTGTCAGATGAATCCTCAGCCATACAGTCATCAGAAGTGAGTAAGCGTACAGCTCCTCTGACATCCCCATCTGAGACCTTTTCTTCAACCTTTCTGTATAGATAGTTTTTCAATAAATTTTTCTTGGGTCGACGGACAGTGTCTAGATTTTGAGTAATGCATTGCTCGAAAACATTATTCTTACACCGTGTATCATAGTAATCCATTGTCGGAATTAAGAGAGGAATCATGAATATATTAACTTCTGGCATAGCATATGTTCTGGTAAAAATATACACTTGGTAAAGTCATGATTCCTATCTTCCCGAACGCTGTCCTACAAGTATATCTAGTTTTCATATTTAAAGATGTACCGCAAGGCCCTCTTCTGTAATAAAAAGATTCTATTTGAATCTGTTGCATTTCCCCAAACATAATGGCCAAACATAAGGCCATATGACATGATGCTCTCAAAATAGGCATGATAAACCGTCTTTGAAGCATGAGTTCCGCATAGCTCTTTAATTTTTTGATAGCATAACAAGCGGAACTCAACTTACCAGCTAAAGAGTTTATGTGGGCTTTCCAAGTAAAACTTTTAACAAATTAAAATTACCCCAAGAAAAGTTAGTTCATTAGCAAGGTTTAATGACAAGTTTTCTGCAGTTTTTAATATGTCATCAGTGTTGTTACGTCTATGAGTCCCTAGAGCAAAGTGCATAATGTTATGTTAGTTTTGTTAACATCTAATAATACATAGATTGTTGCACTCGAACCATGATTTAAGAGAATTTAAGAGAGTTATAAAAGATTCTCTTAGTTTACTTATGTCATTGTTTTTCAGTACAACTGAAATATCATCTGCAAAGATTACCATCTCTATATCGTCTGTTATGCAGCTCGAGATGTCGTTAACTTTGGTTAGAAACAATAATGGTCCCAAGCTTCTGTATAAATCGCAGATCAGGTCCTGCTTGGAGTACTGCTCGCATCTGTGGGATGGCTCTGCCAAATATCAGCTTGCGCCTCTGGACTCGATCTAGCGTCGAGCCGTCCGACTAGTGGGTGACCCCGAAGTGTCCCGCGATCTAGAACCACTGCAACACCGTAGGGATGTCGGCTCCCTAAGTGTGTTCTATCGCTTATTCCATGAAGAGTGCTCGGAGGAGCTGTTTAACGCGATCCCGCCGTCCCCTTTCCACCTCCGCACCACGCGCACGGGGCAGGGAATGCATCCCTACACGCTGGACTTACCGCGGATGCGTACCAATCGATTCTGCAGATCTTTCCTTTACAGAACCGGTAAACTCTGAAACGTTCTCCCTGCTCATATATTTCCCCCCCAAGTACAGTCTCGAGTCCTTCACGAGGGGTGTGAATGGGCACCTGTCAGGCCGGCATGGCATTCGCAACCCCCGCATACGACCGAATGTCCATGGGCGCCGTTAGACACCTCATGGGTGCCTCGGCGCCATATGTCGAGCTTACAATAAAAAAAAATAAAAAAAAAGATAGAACCTTGCGTTACACCCACAGAGCATCAAATACCTACCGCCCGCGCCCCCTACTAGAGGCGCCCTAAGCGATGATATTTGAAACCCAATAACCGTACGCTGAGCTGCTAGCGCTTCGTATGTATGTGTGTGTGTGCTAGTATCGACACTACACACAAAGAGGAGCAAGTTAGGCACACGCACAAAACAAATGCACACGCACAACACACATATGTAAGTCATAGGCCACGCCCACAGGCTTCAACGGCCTTGTAGAGAAATCGCGCTCACGGGGCGCCTCTAGTAGGGGCGGGCGCGCGCATTTCATGCTCTGTGGTTACAGCCATTGTAATTGATTCTAAAGCCTGACCAGGAATATATGAGAGCTGTCAAGATGGACCCACTTTTTAGATTTATATAGCAACATTCAGTATAGTACGCACATATTGAATTGGCCGATGTTTTTATTCAAATTGTACTTTTGCACTGAAATACACAATAAGATATACAAAATGTATTTTAATTTAATTCATCTTTTATATATATTTTGATGTCAATGTAAAAAGAAATAGCCTTGACATTTACATGTTCACGAAATTTTTTCCATGTATCTGCAGATATGTCCTGAAGCAAAGTGTACAAATGATTAAAAAAATTATTAATCGACCTTGCTGAAACACTAAACTTTTTAATAAAAATTCTAGTTCAGAAAAACATAACCTAAGCTATTTTTATTCGAACGTTTCGTATTTTTGTAAAGTCAAAAAGTGTTTTTGTTGAGAACGAATAATATTTACGTCCCTCTTTTGTTTGCTATTCGGTATATAGATGCTTGAGATACACCTAGATAGAACAAAAAATAATTACCTAATTGTACATTACGGCGGCCAATTCATGACAATCTCACTACAATGACATAACGTTTTACCTAAATGTCAGTTCAGAAGCAATTTTGACATTGACAACAGATTATCAAGCATCAAACATAATTGTGGCCAGTGTAAGAAATTAGTTCCAACGAAATTCCGCATTATGGCGGCCCCTCATATAATCCTGGTCAGGCTTTACATTAGATTTTAAGACATTGACGTCACATATTTGAGCACTATTTGTTCTAAATATGATTGGATGAAATTATACAATAAACAATCACATATTTTTCTCAAATTGCATTCGTTTTGATTTTGTCATATGTAAAAATTAGGGATGTAACGATACATGAATTTGCCGATACGATGCCGATACCGATTTTTGTAGTAAATAATCGGCGATGCCGATACCGATACCGATATTGATGGTTTAGTAGATAATAAATAAAATAATGAAATAAATAATGAAGGATATACCTCGAGCGTCTGCATGTCTTTATTATGCATAATACTTACCTATATTTAACAGAGGCTTAACCTTGGGATGGAAAGTGTAAAAAATAAAGTAAATTAAATTGTCAATCAAAATTCAAAGAAAATATTTATAATAATTATGAACGAATTATTATCAAGCAATCAAAGTGTTAATTAAGAAAGTAATAAAGTATCATTATTCATTACAAATAGTAATATTAAAAAAACAAATGACAAAGAGTTTTTTTTCACAAATAGAGTTATAAATGTCTGGTACAAGCTTCCACATGAAATAGTCTGCTTAACCTCTGCGACGGAGCGGCAATGTCGCGTGCGCGTCGTTTCGTGGCTTTTCGAATAGTTTGATATCGGCTTTTATGTATCGGCGATACCGATATATCGGCCTAGCCGATATATCGGCCGATATATCGGTATCGCTATCGGTATCGTTACATCCCTAGTAAAAAGTCATAAATTAACTGAAGTGTAAATAACTATTACCTACCACTGATCAACAACATGACGTCATTCAAACTGGATTTTGATTTTTTCTTGTTTTTTTCCTTTTTCCTGTGCGACCTTAATATAATACCTACGGCCGATTGGTTAATTAAACAATTAGTTAATATTCAATTATTGTTATTACCGTGTGGGGCCGGTACTTAAAAAGAATAACCCCACTGCATCTCTCCCCGTGCATGTCGTAAGAGGCGACTAAGGGATAAGGACAAGATGCCGTGCTAAAGGGCGACAGGTTCGCCACCTCTCGCCTTGGCACGGTACTTCCACCGAGTCATGCAGCAGGTGGGTCTTCGTGCATTACTTGCTGCTTGATCGACTGAATCTTGCCCGAATACTTTGCGAAACGTGGCGGTCGGTGTTGTGCTGTAATTTACCAGAGTTCTTGCAGCACAACATCGATTATTCTGCTTACCCCGATTTTCGGGATTCAGCGTGTGTGATATGTATGTTATTACCCCTCCAAAGTTCCAACGAAACGTCGGTCGAAACGGACATGTAAATAGTTCGTGTTTTCCGTCCAGTTCAGTGTAGCCGACATGAAATGAAGGGAAGCACTGACATGGCACCAAGTTCACCCGGTGTTATGGGCTGACATCACGGATGTTGTAGGTGATGTAGCCAACCGTGTCAGTTTCCATAAAAAAAAAGAAGTTAATCACTAACACGGCACCTAGTTCAAGTGTTTGTGATTGTAATGGAGGTTTCCAACGAGCCCGTGTATTCAACAAAACCTACGTTTAGCGCAGGAAGTAAAATTTTATGGTTTTAGATCCCGAAAAAAAAGTCGTATATAAATGTATCTCAAAAAACCGGCCAAGTGCGAGTCGAACTCGCGCACGAGGGTTCCGTATCGCCATGTCATGACTAGCGCCACTCACGTCATCTAGATGGTGTGTTATGAAAAGTTTCATATTATTTAAATGTCATGATTAGTTAAAATGCTTCATAATCTATTCGGTAGATGGCGCGCGCGCATACACTTTTTGGTTTCTTCTATGGGAAGCCCCGTGAATTTTTTACTTTTTTTTATTTTTCTTATTTGTTGTTCGGCCATAACACGATAATAACACATATTCTGTGAAAATTTCAACGGGCTACCTATTACGGTTCAAGAGATACAGCCTTCGGACAGACGGACGGCGGACGGACAGACAGACGGACGGACAAACAGACAGACAAGTAATAGGGTCCGGATACGGAACCCTAAAATAGAACGCAAAACTTATCTTTCACTATGATTTGCATTTCGCGGCGGGTGGTCGGAGCGGTATTGGCTTGAACTCTTGATCTACAGGTCCGGGGTTCGAATCCGGCCGACATGCACCAATGAGTTTTTTCTGACGAAAAAATTAACTTAACCTACACCTGCTGCTTCACCGTTCGGAACCGGTGCAAAACTGTAGGCACCTGTAGGTCCCTTCCCTTATGCTTCTTACTATTAAAATCAAAACACACGTGCAGTTCGCTTAATAAAGTTTTATGGCTTAGTGAAGGGAATCTCCACCGAGCATACATACGGGAGACGCAACGCTACTGCGTTTGTATCGGAGCACGGCTAGCCAAAAATCCCTACTACTACGAAAATCGAAATCGCAATTTAATCTTTTATGACGTGACTTGTCTATCTCCGTTACCCATATCGCGCCCTGCGATATGGAGAGAGACAGAGCGAGCAAGGCCAGCGACAGGTTTGTTATCGCTGGCTTGGCTCGGGTATCTGGTAGTAAGAGCCGACCGTCCGACCAATCGGAAGCCTTGCTTGACGGCAACTTGACGGGATCACTATGAATGCCAGTCTGACGGACGATGATGGTGCGGTATATTTGTGAATTTTGAAATTGTTATTTGTAATATTATTTCAAATAGTTTTTACTGAACGAATATTATTGTTTGAATCCAAAAAAAAATATTGAAAAATTAAACCAGACTGTTGTTCTAATATTTTTGAAAAGTTGTACTAATAATCAGTGATAGGAATAAGTAGGGCTTATTTACCTAAACTTCGAGGAACAGAGTAAAAGATTGGAGTCTTCCTTAAAACAATATTTTTTTCCGGTTTAATAATATTCATGGTGTTTTAATCTCGCGATTTAAAAAAAGTGGCCGCCATTTTGAACTTTTTAGTTACTGGACCGATTGCTTTCAAAATCGATATCTGGGTGTATGTGTGGGCTCTGATTACGAATCTGTAGTAAAAATTTAAAAAAAGTGGCCGCCATTTTGAACTTTTTAGATAGTGGACCGATTGCTTTCAAAATCGATATCTGGGTGTATGTGTGGGCTCTGAATACGAATCTGTAGTCAAAATTTAAAAAAAGTGGCCGCCATTTTGAACTTTTTAGTTACTGTACCGATTGCTTTCAAAATCGATATCTGGGTATATGTGTGGGCTCTGAATACGAATCTGTAGTAAAAATAAAAAAAAGTGGCCGCCATTTTGAACTTTTTCGTTACTGGACCGATTGCTTTCAAAATCGATATCTGGGTGTATGTGTGGGCTCTGAATACGAATCTGTAGTCAAAATTTAAAAAAAGTGGCCGCCATTTTGAACTTTTTAGTTACTGGACCGATTGCTTTCAAAATCGATATCTGGGTGTCTGTGTGGGCTCTGAATACGAATCCGTTGTCAAAATGTAAAAAAAGTGGCCGCCATTTTGAACTTTTTAGTTACTGGACCGATTGCTTTCAAAATCGATATCTGGGTGTCTGTGTGGGCTCTGAATACGAATCCGTTGTCAAAATGTAAAAAAAGTGGCCGGCCAAATCAAATTGGCGGCCAGTTTTTTTAAATTTTGACAACGGATTCGTATTCAGAGCCCGCACGGACACCCAGATATCGATTTTGAAAGCAATCGGTCCAGTAACTAAAAAGTTCAAAATGGCGGCCACTTTTATAAAATTTTGACAACGGATTCGTATTCAGAGCCCACACAGACACCCAGATATCGATTTTGAAAGCAATCGGTCCAGGAACTAAAAAGTTCAAAATGGCGGAAACTTTTTAAAATTTTGACAACGGATTCGTGTTCAGAACCTACACAGACACCCAGATATCGATTTTGAAAGCAATCGGTTCAGTAACTAAAAAGTTCAAAATGGCGGTCACTTTTTTTTAATTTTGACAACGGATTCGTATTCAGAGCCTGCACGGACACCAAGATATCGATTTTGAAAGCAATCGGTCCAGTAACTAAAAAGTTCAAAATGGCGGCCACTTTTATAAAATTTTGACAACGGATTCGTATTCAGAACCCACACAGACACCCAGATATCGATTTTGAAAGCAATCGGTCCAGTAACTAAAAAGTTCAAAATGGCGGCCACTTTTATAAAATTTTGACAACGGATTCGTATTCAGAGCCCACACAGACACCCAGATATCGATTTTGAAAGCAATCGGTCCAGGAACTAAAAAGTTCAAAATGGCGGAAACTTTTTAAAATTTTGACAACGGATTCGTGTTCAGAACCTACACAGACACCCAGATATCGATTTTGATAGCAATCGGTTCAGTAACTAAAAAGTTCAAAATGGCGGTCACTTTTTTTTAATTTTGACAACGGATTCGTATTCAGAGCCTGCACGGACACCAAGATATCGATTTTGAAAGCAATCGGTCCAGTAACTAAAAAGTTCAAAATGGCGGCCACTTTTATAAAATTTTGACAACGGATTCGTATTCAGAACCCACACAGACACCCAGATATCGATTTTGAAAGCAATCGGTCCAGTAACTAAAAAGTTCAAAATGGCGGCCACTTTTATAAAATTTTGACAACGGATTCGTATTCAGAGCCCACACAGACACCCAGATATCGATTTTGAAAGCAATCGGTCCAGTAACTAAAAAGTTCAAAATGACGACCACTTTTTTTAAATTTTGACAACGGATTCGTATTCAGAGCCCACACGGACACCCAGATATCGATTTTGAAAGCAATCGGTCCAGTAACTAAAAAGATCAAAATGGCGGCCACGTTTTTAAATTTTGACAACGGATTCGTATTCAGAGCCCACACGGACACCCAGATATCGATTTTGAAAGCAATCGGTCCAGTAACTAAAAAGATCAAAATGGCGGCCACGTTTTTAAATTTTGACAACGGATTCGTATTCAGAGCCCACACGGACACCCAGATATCGATTTTGAAAGCAATCGGTCCAGTAACTAAAAAGTTCAAAATGGCGGCCACATTTATAAAATTTTGACAACGGATTCGTATTCAGAGCCCACACAGACACCCAGATATCGATTTTGAAAGCAATCGGTCCAGTAACTAAAAAGTTCAAAATGGCGGCCACTTTTTTTGAATTTTGACAACGGATTCGTATTCAGGGCCCACACAGACACTTTTATTATAAAATAACCGTCGGAGGACCTTGGTTGAAAATTTTAAAATTTAGTAGAACGGACAGACATGCATTTGTTACGGAACCCTACATTCATTTTAAAATAAATGTTAAATTTTGTAGAACGGACAGACATGCATTTGTTACGGAACCCTACATTCATTTTGCAGAACTTATTAGTAGAATGGACAGACATAAACGTGTTACGGAACCCTACTTTTATTATAAAATAACCGTCGGAGGACCTTGGTTGAAAATTGTAAAATTTAGTAGAACGGACAGACATGCATTTGTTACGGAACCCTACATTCATTTTGAAATAAATGTTAAATTTTGTAGAACGGACAGACATGCATTTGTTACGGAACCCTACATTCATTTTGCAGAACTTAGTAGAATGGACAGACATAAACCTGTTACCGAACCCTACTTAACAGTTGCACTCCAAATGTGCCGGCAGATCCCGTGCCACTCTAACTTAACCCTTAATGCAATGACTTAAGGTTTCATTTTAAAAATGACGCTGACGCGATGTCGCGATTTCGAGTTATAAATTTTATACCCACCTAAAAAAGTGCCAAGCACCGCTAAAGAAATTTTCACTTAAAAAAAAACAAGCAAACAAATAAACAAACAAATATACTTTCGCATTTATGATAAACAACATGATAGCAAACAAATAAACAAACAAATATACTTTCGCAGTTATGATAAACAACATCGCATTTATTATAAACAACATCCCCGTATACAATAATTGATTTCAAATTTCTTTCCAGTCTGTCAAATTTGCCTATCATGTGTACGCGCCCGGTATGGCGCGCAGTCGTGCTCCTAACTCGCGGAATTATTGTATTTTTCACGTTTTAAGCGTTGTATTATCATTAAAATGACTTACCTATGAAAGGTTACGCCATCTTTTGTTATTCCTGATGATCTTGAGCTCTTTCGACACGTACGAACTGCACAACTCGCCATTTTGCGTAGTGCACATATACGTGTTCTTTGTCCCCAAGTCACATGTGCACTGACGTTCGATCCCGCAGACTATTATATTGTAAGAGCATAATGCACTAAGACGCGGCTAATTTTCCCATATAATAGCGCTCGACGGTTGCCACTCCCGTATGTATGCTTGGTGGGAATCTCCCTTCACTAAGCCATAAAATTTTGTTGTGCGAGCTGCACGTTTGTTTTGATTTGAGTTAGGCTCAAATTGTAGCCTGGGCTGTGTTCTCCTCTAGTATAGTATAGCCAGCAATAAAAAAATAGAAGTCTCCGGCATGGCACCTTCTCGCTTCACGCTTTCCGAAGCATGTGCTCTGCCCCCTTTGACTCAATCAGCGAACCATACAGCGGATTACATGAAAAAAAAAACAACAGAACTCTATAAATGCATGATTTTTTATCAGAATGATACAATTATCTAAAAGGTTCGCAGACAAGGGGGGTCAAAGTCATTGGGGTTCAAACTTCAAATATAGATATATATTTATTTTTTTATGGAAACTGACAAGGTTGGCTACATCACCTACAACATCCGTGATGTCAGCCCATAACACCGGGTGAACTTGGTGCCCCGTCAGTGCTTCCCTTCGGTCGTGCCGGCTACACTGAACTGGACGGAAAATACAAACTATTTACATAGCCGTTTCGACCGACCTTTCATTCAGTGCGGTGGTACCAACCCGGGCGGGTTAAACCCTACAACCTAGTGATATAAGAAGGGAGTCATATCCCTTAGTCGCCTTTTACGATATACACGGGGAGAGATGCAGTTGGGCTATTATTTTAAAGTACCGGCCCCACACGGTACAAAGTAGGTAATTATATAGCTAGGCAAATATACTTCTCCAAGAAAGTAAATAAGGGCGCGGCCGAACGCCGAGCTGCGTTCGCGTAAACTAGGTTATAGGTATCGAAGAAAGCAAGTCAGGAGTCAGGGCGAGTCCCGAAGGCGGGAGAAGGTTTATCGTTTACCTGAACGCAAGCTCGGCCTTCGACCTCGTCTTTAGTTACTTATTTTCATCGAGACAGAATTAGTTGCCTAACCTGAACGCAGCTTGGCCTTCGGCCTCGCCTTTAGTTACTTACTTTCTTCTAGAAGGTTCTACGGTTTACGGAAACCTAAAAATCACAAGCGACAAGCCAATGACGCAATCAAAGACTGCGAACAAGAGTTGAATGTCGAATACAACCACTTTATTTTATGCTCGCTTATAGTAGCCAAGCACATTATATTTTATTTAAATAAAAGGCGACATCTTCAATGGGTTTCTTCACAGGAGTCTCGACTATCAATAAGTGACATTTGACATGTCACACAAAGGCGTGTCCGTTTCTACACGACTTCTAAAGAAGAGGATCGTCAAGCAATTTCGTGACACAGCCAGCGGGCGGAAACAAATGTGAAATTTTAGTTCTTTCATAAAAAATCACCTACTCCCTACATATTCAACTGGGTACTGAACCTTAGGGACACTGAGACTCAGTGCTTAGGGATGACCACATATCATATAGCCTCAGTAGCTCAGTGGTGCGGTCGGTCGACTGTTGTTAATCACACATGGGCGCGGTCAGTACTTGGATGGTTGACCGCTGGACCGTTGGACGCTGACAGTGTTTCGGATTCCACGTAAAACTGTAGGTCCCTTCCCTTCTTACCTTACTAGGTGGTAGGGTTTATCCCGCCCAGGTTGGTACCGTGACTATTCATTTAGTGCCGTGGCACTAAATGAAAAGTCGGTCGAAACGGCTATGTAAATAGTACGTGTTTTCCGTCATGAAATGAAGGAAAGCACTGACATGGCACCTAGTTCATCCGGTGTTATGGGCTGACGTCACGGATGTTGTAAGTGATGTAGTCAACAGCGTCAGTTTCCATAAAAAAAACATAATATAGGTATATACTGCACTGTCGGTCGGTTATCTCGACAGCACAATCATAGAGCTTTTTTTTTCGAGATATAACTTACATTCTAAGTTTTAATTACGTTAAATATTACACGCTATATCTAATTAAAACAAAATAAAAATAAAAAATCTTGAGGATATATCCATAAAAAAAGATAATAAAATACAAAGAACATATACGGTTACGGTAGTACCGTGTGGGTTCGGTACTTAAAAAGAATAGCCCCACTGCATCTCTCCCCGTGCATGTCGTAAAAGGCGACTAAGGGATAAGGACAAGATGCCGTGCTAAAGGGCGACAGGCTCGCACCTCTCACCTTGGCACGGTACTTCCACCGAGTCATGCAGTGGGTGGGTCTTCGTGCCTTACTTGCTGCTTGATCGATTTAATCTTGTTCGAATACTTTGCGAAACGTGGTGGTCGGTGTTGTGCTGTAATTGACAAGAGTTCTTGCAGCACAACACCGATTACTCTGCTCACCCCAATTGTCGGGATTCAGCGTGTGTGATATGTATATGTATGTATGTATATACGGTTCAGTCAAGTCATTAATAAAAGTTCAATTTATACATGTCGTATAAACAAATTTAAATCACAGTCAGCAGAATTTTTATTTACACAACAGGAAAAAAAATCACTTAACTTGTAAAATTAATTGTCTAAGGCCCACTTGCACCAACACGAATTTAAGATATAAACCAGTTTAACTCGTTAAGTTAGCACCCGTTGACTGTGGGAACCGCGTTTAAATCCATAACTCGCTACTTAACTCTAAACTCGTGTTGGTGCAAGTGGGCCTAAGAGCCAATTGCGCCAACACGAATTTAACGATATAAATCAGTTTAACTCGTTAAGCTAGTACCCGTTGACTGTGGGTACCGCGTTTAAATCCATAACTCGCTACTTAACTTTAAACTCGTGTTGGTGCAAGTGGGGCTAAGAGAAATATTTTCAGCTGACACAATGGTACACAATATGATTTAATTTTATCAGAAACATTTTCGTACAATTTGAATCCAATCACAAGAAATGTATGTAGGTACTAGGTACCAAGACGTAGGTATCGTTTATTCGCCATAGTTTATTGGCTAAACTTACTTAGTTTAGGGTACAGAATCACTCTCACCGCGCGCCTTTCATTCCCACGTTCGTGCGGAACATTAGATCCTTTTTTTTTATGGAAACCGACTCGGTTGGCTACATCACCTACAACGTCCGTGATGTCAGCCCATAACACCGGGTGAACTAGGTGCCATGTCAGTGCTTCCCCCTTTGATCGTGCCGGCTACACTGAACTGGTCGGAAAACACAAACTATTTACATAGCCGTTTAGACCGAAGTTTCATTCAGTGCGGTGGTGCCAACCCGGGCGGGTTAAACCCTACCACCAAGTAAGATTAGGAGGGAACTACTACTACTTTTTACACTAAATTAATCATTAATAGTCTGTATGAAAACTTAAACTTTTTATTTAAAGGGAATTAAGCAAAAAGTTATTTGACTTTTTTGTTACGAGTACTATTGATCCCAATAATCATTTCCTAAATTTAATCTACTGGCCGTTACAACACCCTGTATAGCGGCGCGGTTCACTTGCAATGTTGCAAACATAACAGTTTGCTCGAACAGACCGATTCTTCAGTACAACCAGTTAGGTGCCATGGGCGACATGTGTACGAAGTAGGCCTCTGAAATAAATTTATTTATTAGTATATTTAAATTGTTTATGTAAAAATTTTAATACCATTTTAGAATTCTGTTAGTGCACATTTTTTATTAAAATGCGTCGGTTAATGTATTTATATCTAACTTTGTGGTACTACAAGGCGGCTGATGGAATTAATGGTAAGAAACTTTATAATATATATTTTTTTTTAATTTAATGTAAAAACCATATAATATAATTATTTTTTTTTATTTTATATTAATTGTTTTAATCAATGAATGCAGGCATTGGGTATTGGGTTGCCTAAAACATTTTCTGTAGGTACATAAAAATAATATTGTGAACATGGACATTCGGGCTTTGCGGGGTTGCGAAAGCCATACCGGCCTATTCACGCCCCTCTTGAAAGACCCGAGTCTGGCACTTGGGGGGAAATATATGGGCAGGGAGTGCGTTCCACATTTTCCCGGTTCAATTAATAAATGACCTACTTCTGTAGGATACATCGCAAGTACAGTCTGAGGGTCTTTCAATAGGAGAGCTGAAGGGCTCCGTACAGGCCGGAATAACATGCGCAATGCACGGGCGTTACACAATGGGAATCGTTAGACACCTACACGTAGTAGGTGTAAAAAAAATATGTGCTTTGCAATATTTCCGAGAGAAACTGGACGTTGGATTGCTTGAACCCTGGATTGAAAGAAGAACCTTGACAAAACTGTTACCCGTAAGGTGCCCAAGTGTATAACCTGGTTATTTAAAGAAGGGAATTGTAAAAAAAATTGTGCTTTGCAATATTTCCGAGAGAAACTCGACGTTGGATTGATTGAACCCTGGATTGAAAGAAGAACCTTGACAAAACTGTTACGCGTAAGGTGACCAAGTGTACAACCTGGTTATTTAAAGAAAGGGATTGTAAAAAAAATTGTGCTTTGCAATATTTCCGAGAGAAACTCGACGTTGGATTGATGGAGAAGATTGAACGCTGGATTGAAAGAAGAACCTTGACAAAACTGTTACCCGTAAGGTGACCAAGTGTATAACCTGGTTATTTTAAAGAAAGGGATTGGCGGTGTTTTATAGCTGTAGAGTCGGCGGTTTTTTTTGCATAGTATATTTTTTTATTTGCAAATGTTTTTCTTCGAACAATTGCTTTATTTGAACGAGAGGAAAAATATAAAAGCTCAGAGCTGCGCGGGTATTTACTTAGCGGCTCCTCTAAGTAAGTAAACTTAAAAAAATATTTGACTTTTTAAGGGTCGGGGGTTTTTTAAATTAGTAATTTAACTTTTTTAATGAAAACACCGGTCAACGTGAACCATGTTCACGCGCCGAGGGTCCCGCCCGTCACCGCTGCTTTGCTCTCATCTACTTATATTTTCAACTCGGGCGCGGTCAGAATTTGGATGGGTAGCCGTCCGACCGTTGAGGTTTGACCGTGGTTCGGATTACACACGAACGTCCCTTCCCTTACCTTACTATGAACCTACGTACCTATGTACCGTATACCATAGAGCTTAACCTGTCCGAATTGGTACAATCCCACTGAATGAAGGTCGGTCGAAACGGCTGTGACAATAATTCGTGTTTCCGTCCGGTCCAATGTAGCCGGGCACGACCAAAGGTAAGCCCTGACATGACACCTAGTTAACCAAGGTGTTATGGGCTGACATCACTAGGGTACCGTGTGGGGCCGGTACTTTAAAAGAATATCCCCACTGCATCTCTACCCGTGTATGTATCGTGTGGGGCCGGTACTTTAAAAGAATAGCCCCACTGCATCTCTCCCCGTGTATGTCGTAAAAGGCGACTAAGGGATATGACTCCCTTCTCATATTACTAGGTGGTAGGCTTTAACCCGCCCGGGTTGGTACCACTACCGCACTGAATGAAAGGTCGGTCGAAACGGCTATGTAAATAGTTTGTGTTTTCCGTCCAGTTCAGTGTAGCCGGCACGACCGAAGGGAAGCACTGACGTGGCACCAAGTTCACCCGGTGTTATGGGCTGACATCACGGATGTTGTAGGTGATGTAGCCAACCGTGTCAATTTCCATAAAAAAAAGGGTTGCCATAAAGGTGCAGGTACTGACCGGGACACTATATCAAAACCTAAAAAAATTTAGTTGTCTTTGAGTGGGGAAATTCAGCACCTGTTCTATGAATATTAAATTATATTTTATATGATAGGTATCTTTTACATTTAAGGATAGATTATGCATAAATTATATTAGATAATTAGATAGGCAATGATTTTAAATGTCCATAGCTAATAAATTATAGGCCTTAGAAAAGTGTCCGATTCAGAACGATGCACGCAACTCTGTAAGCTCACAGATAGTTAGCCAAAAGTCTCCACTGAACGTTCGTTGTCCATGTATACACATAATTGACACCCGCGACTGAAATATGCGGACTTATGATGCCTGAACGCTCTGTAAGGAGTGTTAGGAAATAAGAAGAAAAGAAGAAGATTCCCTTTGAAGATTTTTTTAAATAATTTCAGTATGGATAAAACTAACTGGCTTTTGGTTCCCGACCGGTACATTTGGTGGTCAGGCGGGACGACCGGGACCAAGATTCTAAACCGGTGACAAGTCCCGGTGTACCGGGACGTATGGCAATCCTAGACATCACGGACTTTGTAGGTGAAGGTGTCAAACGTGTCAGGATTTTTTTTTTGTTGTTCCATAAAAACATAAATAAAACAATACATTTTTTTAAGGAACCTGACAGGGTTGGCTACATCACCTACAACATCCGTGATGTCAGCCCGTAACACCGGGTGAACTAGGTGCCACGTCAGTGCCTCCCTTCGGTCGTGCCGGCTACATTTCTATGTACAGTACGGACGGAACCCTCGGTGCGCGAATTCGATTCGCACCCGGTTTTCAGATTTCTTACGTCAGGAAGCATTAAACCAGCGGTTCTCAAACTTTTTTGGTGACGGAACCCTTTTGGAAAGCGAACTATTTGACGGAGCCCTAAAATAAAAAAAAAATTGTTTTTGTGCATTCTTTATTAATAATCATATTACAATGTTACAGTTACTTACATAATATTATAAAAAAAGAGAAAAACAATAATTAAATATCTAATGGGAGGTTTGAAACTGTGACGCCGCCGTGAAGTCTGAATCGAGCCAGAGATGTATTTTTTTTCTCGTATTCTCGCGGAGCCCCCACAGAGGCTCCGCGGAGCCCTAATGCTCCGCGGAGCACACTTTGAGTATGGCTGCATTAATGTATAAAGCGGCCGATATCGGCCGCTCCGTAGGAGATGATACAACAATAATATATACAATACTTCAACTTTCCGTTTTCGAAACGCAGAAGGAAGAGACCGAGGTTATGTGAAAATGAAGTCGACCAAAACGGATTAACCCAAATTTCACCGCCGAACTGTGAATTATTCACTATTGCAATTTTGAATATCAACCTTGAATAAAAACTAGTATCTAGGCTTTGTACAACATAATAAAAAAAACGTGTTTGCTAATTTGGTAAATGTATTTTCACGCGCATACATGTTTACATTAAAGAATAGCCCCACTGCATCTCTCCCCGTGTATGTCGTAAAAGGCGACTAAGAGATATGACTCCCTCCTTATATTACTAGGTGGTAGGGTTTAACCCGCCCGGGTTGATACCACCGCACTGAATGAAACGTCTGTCGAAACGGCTAAGTAAATAGTTCGTGTTTTCCGTCCAGTACAGTGTAGCCGACATGAAATGAAGGGAAGCACTGACGTGGCACCAAGTTCATTCGGTATTATATGGGCTGACACCGCGGATATTGTAGGTGATGTAGCCAACCGTGTCAGTTTCCATAAAAAAAAATCACACATACATACATACATACATACCACACACTGTATCCCGACCATTCGGGGTAAGCAGAGTAATCGGTGTTGTGCTGCAAGTACTCCGGTAAATTACAGCACAACACCGACCACCACGTTTAGCAAAGTTATCGGACAAGATAACTATCAAGCAGCAGTAAGCCCACCTGCTGCATGACTCGGTGGAAAGACCGTGCCAAGGTGAGAGGTGGCTAGCCTGTCGCCCCTTTAGCACGGCACCTTGTTCTTATCTCTTAGTCTCCTTTTACGACATGCACGGGGAGAGATGCAGTGGGGCTATTCTTTTTAAGTACCGGCCCCATGCGGACCTAACACTTCGTCATACATATAAAATAAACACTTCATTCAAAATACCTAGCATATTCATTTTGTTACATTCTCGCTAATTTATCCCACGATCTCGACAGGCACTTTTCATTTGCAAGAATATTGCCGGGTCACATTCAAACGTTAAAACAAAACAAAAAATCCTTCATATTATAAGATCGACGTCTGTCGTCTGTGTGTATGTAAGTATGTTCGCTAACTCAAGAACCGCTTAAGACCCTTGCAGTTTTTTTCTATGCAATGCGACTTAATTATCTCCACTATGCTATGGGCCATAGATAATATAGTATCACGTCATCCTTCCTTATCCTTATCCTTATCCTTACCTTTAATAAAATCCAACGTCTGCTTTCTCACTGTCTGTCTGTCCGTCTGTCCGCTTATAACTCGAGAACGACTAAACCGATTTTGATAAAAAAAAAAATTCTACGGATAGCTTGATTCTTCCTATCATCTATAGGCTACTTACTATCACGCTAAATGGCTTATGAGGTTAGCAGAGAAGTCAAATATGAGAGCGGGCGGAGCCGCGGGCACAGCTAGTTATTATTCATATGCGCCGTGCAGTGTTGACGCAGACATCGTCACTCATTTACTTGCAGCGTTTACTTGCATTAAAATTTTATTACTTGCGTCACCCCAAGGCCGCCCACCCTCTAATTTAACGTGTTAATATATTGGACAAACGCAGCTATTTAAGACACCGTGTCAAGGTAATCTGACATTAGAACTGCTAAAAACGCCCCTTTTAGTCGTTAGATTGTAAAATATACAGACCACATGGTGGCAGTAGGACGCTTAAGCGCTGTTTAATAATCACAAATTAAAGAATAACCTCGAACCCTGTAATTTAACTTTTATTTCAACTTTTTTTTAAATAAAAAGTAAATCCGCATGCACATCGGTCCACTATTTAAGATTTTTTTTTTATTACTTAATTACTTGATTACTTTATTACAAACATAGCTAAGAACCATGCCGATTAAACCGGCTTTCTCATAAAAACTAACCGCATCCAAATCGGTCCATCCGTTTGGGAGCTACGATGCTTACGACTTATAACGACGACTTATAAAACTACTAGCTTTTGCCCGCGGCTTCGCTCGCGTGAAATTCTTATTTCAAAGGAAGAAAGTAAGTAACTAAGGGCGAGCTGGGTTCAGACGTATGCAAAATGACATCCTCGCGATGATATGCAAAAATTTTTAGGTCACCTCAACTTTGGCCGAGAAACATACATAAAAGTGCATACTCTGTGAATTTAGTTTATAAATTTATCAATGCATGCAAAAAACAATTCTCGATATTTTTCGAAATGTTTCGCATCATGTCAGCAAAAGTGAAATATAGGTCACCTCGGAATTGAGCGACCGACACGCAAAGAAAATGTATACTAAGTAACACTGCTAAGAAAATGAAATTAGTAGGTTATTGACGTATGTAAAAATTATTGTAAACATTATCTGCAATTTGTCATAGAATAAGAATAAGAAATATTTATTTTTCACTTCAAATACATAAGTACAAAACCAATACTAGATAACAATAGCTATGAATAAGAGAAAAAAAGGACTGGACACAGCCTGTGCTGAATCTATTGAAGATTCAGCGCTGTATTTAAGTCCAGCCCTACAAATACAGTCACATTTAACCGTGTTACAACTCACTTAGCTCTTTGATTTATTATATTAGATTAACAAATAATTTTTGACAATTCGAGTACAGTCATGCTACATCTAAGGAATCATAGAAATGCATATTAAGCGCGTTCGATAAACGCCACAGTAAACCACAGTACAGCGTTCGATTGTTAATATCGACTTGACCATAGTACATATTTAGTACAGTAAAACACTTAATTTGAATTGAAATTTTTTTTGAAGGAAATTGTATAGTTTTTCTTTAAATTTTTTTTGGGGATGGAGTGATGTGGCGGTGACTCATGGGGCACATTGCACACTACACGACAGTGCAGCAAGGTGGGGCACTTTCCCCCACGCACCCGCGGACAAGATGCCGTGCATAAGGGCGACTGGATAGCCACCTCTCACCTTGGCACGGCCTTTCCACCGAGTCATGCAGCAGGTGGACCTTTGTGCCTTACTTGCTGCCTGATAGTTATCTTGTCCGAGTACTTTGCTAAACGTGGTGGGCGGTGTTGTGATGTAATTTACAAGAGTACTTGCAGCACAACACCGATTACTCTCCTTACCAAGATTGTCGGGAAACGGCGTGTGATGTGTGTATGTACAAAGAATATAACGTCCGCAGAGTCTGCGAAGGAGCCTGCTGAGGTGATGTCCTACAGCTCGATGCCCGAGCTGTTCGGGCTGGATCCTTACGAGCAGTGCATGTCGCGACCTGGCGGAGCCTACTCCGTTCTGGATGTAGACCTGGCCAATGTTTCCGGACAGCTGTATGACTTCATCACGGTAATCCTCAAGCAATTAGACTCTTTATTAGGGATTCCGTTCCCATACCACGTGACCGATTGGGGGGGGGGGGAGGGGTTTATCATATTACCACGCTAGGTCACGGGGGAGGCGGGGGGGTATATACCCTTTCACGTGGTATTTTTTTCAGTTCATTATATGTTTGTATTAGTGTACATGCTTCATATACTACCGTCCTGTTAAAGAATAGCCCCACTGCATCTCTCCCCGTACATGTCGTAAGAGGCGACTAAGGTCGATAAGGACAAGATACTGCGCTAAAGGGCGATAGGCTAGCCACTTCTCACCTTGGCGCAGTCCTTCCACCTAGTCATGCAGCAGGTGGGTTCTTCGTGCCTTACTTGCTGCTTGATAGTTGTCTTGTCCGTATACAGTGCTAAACGTGGTGGTCGGTGTTGTGCTGTAATTTGCCAGAGTCCTTATAGCACAACACCGATTACTCTGCTTACCCTGATTGTCGGGATACAGCGTGTGTCATGTATATATGTATGTACTTCATATGTTCATACGTTTTTAATTACAACAAAAATAAGTCAAGATACCACACATGGTCACAGTGGTGGAGGGGCTGGTTGGGTAGGCCTAAAATCGGTTACGTGGTATGGGAACGTTCCTACGTACTGGCATTGCAGCAGTTGTAATACTATGAAGCTTGCGTGTTAAACATTTTGAAAGGTATGACTTACTCGCACGCATGAAGAATCTCTGCATCTACCAAGTCAAGATATTTTTCAAGAGCGACTTTTGCATAATAATTAAATGTTTACTCTCTAAGAACAATTATTTTGATAAGCTTTTTCAAAGCTTCTCCTCTGTTGATGATATCCATCGTTTCATTTATCTGTTCTAGTTTTTAGAAAATGCCTAGAGTGTTACCTTTTTTCCATATTCTATTTGAGTGCAATAAATATATACAATACAATACAATACAATACAATACAATACAATACAATACAATACAATACAATACAATACAATACAATACAATACAATACAATACAATACAATACAATACAATACAATACAATACAATACAATACAATACAATACAATACAATACAATACAATACAATACAATACAATACATTTTCACCACACTCCTAAGCTGGTTTATTTTCTGAATGAGTTCTCTATTGGATTAACAAACAGCTATGCTTTCTCTTCACCGCGTGTGGTGGCGTGTCTTGGGAGAGGCCTATGTCCAGCAGTGGACCGATACAGGCTGATGATGATGATGATGATGCATTCTCTTAAATAATATGAAGACCAATCGTCTTTCGAACTGACAAGAACCATTCTAAACTGGTCAATTGCAGGAGTACTCGTCAGTGACGAAGAAACATTACAACCACGCGCGTCTGCACCGCGGCGTCTGCATCAGCGAACGATGTGGTCTGACCTGCGACGCAGTTGACAGAGGGCCGGAACTCCTCGCCTGCATCAACAGGACCGTCTTTGAGCAGTCAGGAGTTGAGGTATCTTCCATACTTTTGTCGCAACAGGTCTGGGTAGAAGCACTTTTCCAACAGGTAACTTACGAGATTGCAGAGGCTTTTGTAAAGCCCACGTCGGACTAACCTCCACACAGCTCTGTCAAACCAGTGTGAAGGTTAGGAAAATTATGACCCAAAGTCACTTTCCCATTCTTATTAGCTTTTTCCATCGTCCACAGTGTCACCCATCCAACCTGGATTCCCTGACAACCCTTGAAGTTCGAGACTGATTTTAAATTTGGCTACAGTTAGTTTATGTTTATTACGACAATAAAATTATATTGAAGTGGCGGGTGGCCGAGTGGTTTGGGCATCGGCTTCTCATGCGAGAAGTCCGAGGTTCGAATCCGATCGGCGTGTACCTATGAGTTTTTTCTGACGATAAAATTTACGTGCATACCTACTACACTGCTGCTTCACCGTTCGAAACCGGTGTAAAACTGTAGGTCCCTTGCCCCTTACTAGGTGGTAGGCACAAATTGTAGCCAACTGTGCTAGGCACCACCTTACTGGATGTAAGATGGCCGCATAGCAGCCTCGTTTGTGTTCTCCTCTAGTCCAGTATAGCCAGAGATCCAGGGATATCTCCGGTATGGCGCCTACCTTCTCGGAGGTGATATTGGCTGATCGGAGCATGTGATTTGACCGCTCCGACTCGGCCATCCACACTGGATTACATAAAAAAAACAGATCTGGGTAGAAGCGCTTTTCCAATAGGTAACTTACGAGCAAGAACATTATGGTTGTTCTTGCTTAAGAGATTGCAGAGACTTTTCTTAAGCCATCGTTCACAGTTTTACCCATCCAACCTTGACTCCCTGACAACCCTTGAATCTTATGGAGTACCTTCCCGATCTGGTCTAGGTACTTGCGTCCAGTTCGAAACTTTCCGACCCTTACGCCTTATTTCTTGATTCGCCACATGAGACAACTCACCAGGTTCTCGTATAGCCGTTTCGACCGACCTTTCGTTCAGTGTGGTGGTATACAACCAACCCGGGTTAAACCCTACCAGATAGTTGTGCTGATGATACAAGCGGGGGAAGGGTTCGAGTCTGATTTTAATTTTGCCGACAATTAGTTTACGTGAGGTGCAAAGGTCGACTCATAATTTTCCGATATTTCTTCCAATCAACCTCTGGATATGTTCGTTTAGGCTTTTACCGCTATTACACATTGTATAAATTTTTCGGTTATGCGGTATAATTAATGCGACTCACTTTTATTAGTCGACGTTTCGTCCCTCGCTCCGGGGACATCGTCCGCGAGTCCCAGTTCCGCGAGTCCTGCCTGACGATGTCCCCGGAGCGAGGGACGAAGCGTCGACTAATAAAAGTGAGTCGCTTTAATTATACTGCATAACCGAAAAATTTATACAACCTCTGGATGTTTGCAAATAGCTTGTAGGAAATGTAACGTGTAATCAATGTACGTAAGTTCAATTTTCAATAGCTCTTGAAAATAACTCGCAGGTCGGGCAGGTGAAGATCCAGTACTGCAACTCAGCAGGCCAGGAGCTCGCACCTCCAGACACGTTAGACCAGAGCTTCGCTGTGTTAATGGCGGCTCTGCTGGTGCTCGTGGTGTACGGAACTCTTCACCACTTGATGGTGCGACGGGGCTGGGTTAAAGGTATCAATCTATTATTCAGTGTCCTAATCTATTCTTAGCATGTTTCATGTATGAGGAGTGAGGACCCACCTTAATTTTTTTGCTTCTGTTGTCATATCCGCCATAATAACACATATTGTGTGAAAATTTCAACCGGCTACCTCTTGCGGTTCAAAAGATACAGCACTCGAACTGAAGGACGGATTGACAGACAGACTGAGTAGGCTTAGTAACAGACTTCCGTAATCCGTATGGATACGAAACCCTAATAACTTAATAAAATTAACTTAATAATAAAATTCTTCCTACACATCTTGGGTTGAAAAGTGGATACAAAGTCAAATTTTTACCCCATGTTAAGTGGCGGAGCGGACCATTTCGTCCGTAGAAGTCGAGGCGATAGCACGCCTTTAAGGTTCGGTTCCGGGTTAGGGGCTCTCGGACCTCCCTTCGGCACGCAGTTTACACTAAGGCCCACTTGCACCAACACAAATTTAATATATAAACCAGTTTAACTCGCTAAACCAGTTTAAGCTAGCACCCGTTGACTATGGGAACCGCGTTTAAATCCATTACTCGCTACTTAACTTTAAACTCGTGTTGGTGCAAGTGGGCCTAAATATATTAAATCTTCAAACTTCATCCTATACTATTCGTATATAAAAAAACCTGCCCCTCTAGACCGAAATACAGAACGACTAAACAGGAACACTAGAATCTTATTGAGTTGAGCCGATCCCTATTTCGCCAGAACACCTCCCACGAGGAAGCTATAAATACGTCCCCGAACTAACCTTATAGTATTAAAATTTAACAAAATTTCAGGAAACAATTTACCCAAATTGTGCATTGAATTTCTAGAAAACCAATACGCGATGGCGTTCTCAATATTGAAGAACTGGGAGGCTTTAGCGTCTGGAAGAGGCTCAACAAACTCCGACACCTTTAGAAGTATTGAAGGCATGAGGTTAGTGTGTTGTTTATTTGCTTTTATTTTGACATAATATATCCCTTCTTACCTCACTTGGTGGTAGTGTTTAAACCGCCCGGATTGATACCACCGCACTGAATGAAAGGTCGGACGAAACGGCTGTGTAAATAGTTCGCGTTTTCCGGCCAGTTCAGTGTAACCGGCACGACTGAAGGGAAGCACTGACACGGCACCTAGTTCACCAAGGTGCTATGCGCTGACCTCAAGGAGTAGCAAAACGTGTCAGTTTCCATAAACAAAAAAAATAAAAAATAAAAAAATTCAAAACCTCTTTGGTTCCTAACGTTCATGGTTGTTCTGCACCTGGGCTCTCATACAGATGTAGGTAAGTTGTTTATTGTTTATTTAAGAAACACTGAAATGGCACCTAGTTCACCCGGTGTTATGCTGATGTCAGAACACGGATGTTGTAGGTGATGTGGCCAACCGTGTCAGTTTCCATAAAAAAAAAAAAAAAATAATCTCTTGGAAGTACCTACACTGCGCTCAGATTTGTTATATTTACCATGGTCATATTTACATTGTAACATTCCGCCAGTTCGATTATCACAGCGAAGAAGAACTGACAAGAAACTTCACCGGAATTTTTTTCAATATGCACTTAGTGTACTTTACGTACTTAAAATAATAGTCCCACTGCACCTCTTCCTGCGCATATCGTAAATGATAACTAAGGGATATGGATATGGACAAGATTCAAGTGTTAAAGAACGCCAGGCTAGCCACATCTCACCTTGGCGCGGTCCATCCACCAAGTCACGCAGTAGGTAAATATGATTCCTGTCCTAATACATGGATAAATTTATTTCAGATTCCTGACTATGGTTATTATAATATCGCTCCACGTTATTGTTATAGTAGCTGGTAGTTACCTGAGCAATCCTGATTTCATTGAAAAGGTAAACTTTAAAATTTGTATTGTATTGTATTGTTTATTGATCATTCATATGGCAGTTAGACTGCATTCGAACTTGTCACAATTTGTTCTATCCGGTTCGATTACACCCACGAAGAAGAACCGACAAGAAACTTCGCAGGGTAGGTACCTATTTTTTTAAACATATTTTTACAAGTATTATTAGTATTCTACCCACATAATAACACCGCCCATAGTCTATCGAAAACACAGCTTGAGAGCAAGATTAACAATTTTGCTGAGAGTTCTGACTACAAATACTTTTTAATTAAGTCAATCAGGTGTAAAGAGCCTTTGTCAAAACTTTGATACGTAATTTGTGTCAACATCATTATGTTAGTTTATTAAACATACTACAATGTAGTATAATATTGTTAAACTACCTGATTTACTTACTGTTACGTCTGGCTCCACTGCAGCGCAGGTTCAGAAGCTTTAGAAAGTACGAAGGCATCTGAGCAAAATACGAATTTATCCCCTGATCGCGGGGATCCGAGGACAAACATTCCGTCAAATCTGTGGGCCCAAAACTGTTCGGGTCACGTTCGGGTCATCTGGTGACCCGTGCGCTCGCGCGCTGGCGCATTCCTCCCTCAACGGCTGAGTGTTGCCATCCAGAGGGGGAGTGTCGCCAGCGTATTGGGTCCCGTGCCCAGCGAAGTTTTGGAAGATGATTTTTTCAATAGGTACTTTTTTATAAGGTGCCGATTTAGGTTTATTTTGTTTTTTATTGTTTATTTACAATTTTAATATCGTCACATTTGTTTGGCTTTCGCTAATTGTGATGACAAAAAATAAATTCACCTTATGAAGCCAATACTTTTCACTTTTAATGACTCTGGCCAAGGAATAATTTTTTTCATAATTTCATGTAAGTATAACCAATAAATAATCACTTTAAATTAAAAAAAACACCGCACAGCAGGATTCATCCATACCAGGTCCATACCTAAATAACGGAATATAAGCAGCTATCAACTCACACACGCGTACACAACACACCTAGCTCTCCATGCGCTCCCCGCTGCGCCAACTCGAATGGCCGATCAGCGGGTACGCGCGGGACGGGGGAGCATCGGCGGCTTGTATGGAATACGATGGCGCTTCAAATGTAGCCTACCGGCCAATGAATGCCTTGATGTGTCGTCCGTCATTCGCAGCCCGCGTTTGACGCGCACGAAATTTTAAATGATGGATTGGCGTTTTGTCTTATTATCGTGGGTTAAATAATAAATAGTACTTACCTATAACGCCAATATTTTTTCAAATTTTTTTGGTTTAATACATCCATTTTAATGGTGGCATTCATTTTATTTGGTTTGGCGGCGCCAACCAAGCCGACTTAAAGGCATCGCTACTGCTCGGTGCGCGAGTCCGACTCGCACTTGGTCGGTTTTTTTTTAATATTCTCTCTTCCGTCCACAGTCATTTGACGATCCTCTAACGATACCGTGGCTCAATATCCGGGTGATCGTGCAGACTTTCTTCGTGATGAGCGGCTTCCTGATGGCTCACCAGATTCTCAAGGACATTGATCGAAAACCATTCAGTCTGGCAAGGATACCTGGCTCCTTCATCAAGAGATATATAAGGTGAAATGTCTATTCTCGCTACATAAGACTAGCTGTTGCCCGCGACTTCGTGCGCGCGGATAACTGAGCGTGACAAATTATTCATTTGTTATCCTATAAAAAAAAAATGTAAAATTACAAATTATTAAAATAACCCCGACCCTTAAAAAGTAAAACGGACCGCTAAGTAAACGGAAATTATTTTTGACTTTTTTAGGGTCGGGGGATTTTTAAATTTGTAATTATATTATTTATATTTCTTATTGTATATTTGTATTTATGTATATGTAAGGATTTATATTGATTGTATGTATCTTTGTACAATTTGTATATGTGTGTATTTATATTTCATACAACTGTTCCCTGTTTAGTACTGCATTGTCCGCCCCTACGTGTTTTCCACATCCCAAGGTTAGTTCGTAAAGAATGCCGCAAGGCATTACATTCGCCTTTTGTAACCTTTTTATACAATGGTGTACAATAAAGTATATTTTCATTTAATTTCATTTCATTTCATTCAATTAACTTTTATTTCAAGCTTTTTAAAAATAAACCGCTTGCAAATTGGTCCACTTTTTAACCGACTTCAAAAAAGGAGGAGGTTCTATGTTCGGCTGTATGTATTTTTTTTATGTATGTTCAGCAATATCTTCCCCAATTGTGAACCGATTTCGATGATTCTTTTTGTGTTCGGTTCAGTCTAGCTCCAAGGTGGTGCCATTTTTTTTTTGGTCAAGATCGGATTGGAAAGCTAGGCGGAATCGCGAGGCCTTCGGCCTCGCGATTCCGCCGAGTACATTAAATAGCAAATAAAAATTACTAAAAAAACTGTGAAATAAAAAACTATTTAAAAAAATATAAAAACCGCCTTCAAAAATGTATGAAATAAAAAAATAAAAAATCGAACCCTAGAGTTGAAGGCGGTGGTGCTAAAGCAAGCAAAAATAACCGACCGCCTTCAACTCTAGGGTTCGATTTTTTATTTTTTTATTTCATACATTTTTGAAGGCGGTTTTTATATTTTTTTAAATAGTTTTTTTTAAGATAAATAATTATTTGATTACTTACTTCATTACTTGATTACAAACATAGCTAACAACTGACTACGATTTTTTTTCTTATTTTTCCCTGGGTAGTCATGAACTGGCCTACTCCCTGGTTCCCGCTTGACGTTGACTTTTGGGACACCCTGTATGTAGGTATGTATGCAGGTTTATAAATAGAAATGACATTCCTCTACAGGTTCATTCCAACAGTGATGGTGGTAGTGGGTCTCACTTCCACGTGGGTACCGCGCCTGAACTCTGGACCTCTCTGGAACCTGTTCGTGAGGAAGGAACAGGAGGCGTGCCGAGCCAACTGGTGGAGGCAGCTCATCTTTATTCAGAACCAGACGCCGGCCGATCAGGCTTGCCTGATACAGACGTGGTTAGCGTTTGTTCTTGTTTGTTTGTGTACGTGTGGGAAGACAACCCGCCAGGTGGGACAACGACATCAAGTGCGTCGGCGGAAAGCAGTGGTTTCGTACCGCTGAAGGTGGGGAGGACTGAAGGAAAATTGGAGAGGCGTATGTCCAGCAGTGGACGCATACACGCTGACTGACTGACTGACTTGTTTGTTTGTTTGTTGGTTTTTAGGGTTCCGTATCCATCGTACGGGACCCTGTTGTTGTTGTTGATGATTTGGTTTGGGGTTTATTGTTTATTGTATAATTTCATCCATAGTTAGGTAACCTACGCTTGGACATGTCGAAAATTCCGCCAGTTCTAAATTCAATGCGAAGAAGAACTGACAAACAAACTTCGCAAGTCACAATGTTTTGTTAGTACCTTATATATAAGTATTATAATTCAAGTAATTTACAATAATTAACGCATACTACCGCTCACAAGAACATTAATATTTACAGCATAAGCATGAACACTCAAGAATCTGACCACTCTGCCTATTTACATTACCTATATCTGGTGTATAGTGCCATCGTCAATTTTGATACTTCATATATCAAGTCAAATAAAACAATTAGTTTACGTTTATTACAAAGAAATGTAATAAGTCATATTTAAAAATCTAATGATACAAAGTGTATCCAATTGTCAAAGTTGTTAGTGGGAAAAACAGTAGTCAGACTCTTATATAAAATTACGGTCAGTTAACGCATCCTTAACAGTATAATAACTCTTTTCAGTTAACATTAGTTTAATCCGTCGTTTAAAATTATTGTCATCTAATTGTTTTATGTTAGAAGACAGTTTATTATAAAATCTAACACTATTACAGATAAAGCTTTTTGACGTTTTGGATAATCTATGTCTTATTTATTAATTGTACATTATTCTTACAGCGTGTGTCATAGTTATGATTGTCGGAGTTAAGAGAGGAATCATGAATATATTTTCTGGCATAGCATATGTTCTGGTAAACATATGCACTTGGTAAAGTCATGATTCCTATCTCTCCGAATGATCTTGTTGGCTCTAGACCTGCAAACTAATCCCGCTTGGTTGGGGACCTACGTGCAAAGCAAAAACCCGCGATCTCCAGCTACCCCAGCGACCCTATATGTCTTCCATGAAAGCCACAAGTCGACCGGGGTGTCTGCAGACCGCTCGTACGGGACCCTGTTACTAAGCCTACGCCGTCTGTCTGTCCGTCTGTATGTCTGTCCGAGGGCTGTATCTCTTGAACCGTAACAGGTAGCCCGTTGAAATTGTCACAGAATATGTATTATGTCCGATATAACAGCAAACAATAAAAATAATAAAAGTAAAAAATTCACGGGGTCCCCATACAAGAAACTAAAAAGTGTATGCGCGTCATCTACCGAAAGGAGTATGAAGCATTTTAACGAATCATATGACATGGCGATACGCAACCCTCGGTGCGCGAGTTCGACTCGCACTTGATTTGACTTGGTGAGTAGTGGGTGCTCCGCACCCACTACTCACCGCTCGTGGGTGCTGGAGCCCCCGATCACCCACGGAGTCGGCGCCTATAGTAACAGCGGTAGAAGCCTAAACAAATATATTGTTTGCAGGTACATAGCGGTGGACACGCAGCTGCACATAATAGGATTGCTGCTGCTGGTGGCGGTGTCGCGGTACCGGGACCACGGGTGGCAGCTGTTCACCGCTGTGCTGTCAGTCAGCCTGGCGGTTCCGGCTCTACACACATACATTCAGAACATGATACCCATCAGAGCTAGCTTCTTTCCTGAGTGAGTATCTCGTGCGGTACGCCGTCTTCAAACAGCGGTTCCGTACCTCCGTAGTGCTGAAGGCGCGGGGGGGGGGGGGACGGGGGACTGGAGGAAAAAAAATCTCCAGTCCCCCCCCCCCCCCCCCCCCCGTGCTGGACATACGCATCACCAATTTTGGTGGACGCTTACACGCTGACTTAAACGGGGTGTTGCAGCGGTCGCCACGTTTATTGCGGGAGCAGTACTGTTATCACGAGATTTAACCTACACCGCGTACTACGCTACGCCGTATTCTCCGCATCATTTTGTATGGAGAAACGGAGCAGCGCCTCTAGTGATAGATTTGCGAACTTCGTTTCTCCATACAAACTGATGCGGAGAACACGGCGTAGCGTATTCAGATTTGTGGTATCAATCTAAGTTTAAATCTTGGTGTGAATGTTAAAAAACCAGCCAGGTGCGAGTCGGACTCGTGCACGGAGGTTTCGCACTAGAATTTGTTGTTGTTGAAAAAAACACGTTTCTTAATTTCTCACTTTTAAATTTTTTTAATTTGCCATAATAACACATATTCTGTGAACTGGCTTGCTATTACGGTACTAAAGATACAGCCATACAGATACAGACGAACGGACAGACAGACAGACAGATAGAGACAGACATACGTTGCAGGCTTAGTAATAGCCTTCTTCAGGCACGCACGACCGAAGGGAAGCATCCAGAAAATTGGGAATACTTTTCCGAAATCGGCGGTTCTTCTCACCGGCACAACTCTTCCTGCTGATGCTGTACAAAACACAGATTAGGCCGGTGATGGAGTACTGCTGTCACATCTGGGAGGGTAGTCCCCATTATCTGCTTGCGTCCTTGGATTCGATACAGCGCCGAGCCATCCGTCTTGTTGGTGACCCGAAACTTACAGATGGTTTGGAGTCTCTGAGTCACAGACGATTTGTAGGTTCGCTTAGTCTGTTTTACAGATACTATCACGGGCGCTGCTCTGTGGAACTGGCATCCCTTATTCCCTGCCACCCGTCCTATCTCCGCATGACTCGTCGCAGAGAGACTCAGCACCCTTTTGTTATTGACATTGGGCTTTTGAGAACCCATCGGTTCTCTAAATCGTTGCTTTGTCGCACCACTAGGGCGTGGAACTGTCTTCCGGCGAGTGTGTTTCCCGAATTCTTTAACCTGTAACCCCTAAACGTCGTATTAACAGGCTAGACAGCCTAGCAACATTCCGCAAACCTGCTGCCATGGCAACTAACTGAGCGTGGTTTCGCGAGGAGAGGTGTTTTTGGCTCTGTCGAATACACCATTGGTCTCTCGGTACAGTCACCCATGTTAATACACATAAAAAAAAGCACTGACGTGGCACCAAGCTCGCCCGGTGTTATGGGCTGACATCACGGATGTTGTAGGTGATGTAGCCAACCGTGCCAGTTTCCTTAAAAAAAAGGCTTCCGTGCGGTGTACGGAAACCTAAAACAAGTGCGTTTTCGTTGTTAGTTTATTTCTGAAGGATGATTTATGTTTCAGAACGTTCGTGGTAATGTTCGAGGACAACGCGACCTTCAACAGGCTGTATATGTCGGCGCAGGCCAACTGGACCGGCTACACTCTGGGCATGCTCACCGCTTACGTACACTACCAGGCCAAGAGGAACAGCTGGGATCTGAGCAATTCCCTCGTTAGTACTAGGGCATTGCTTAAAATTGGTGCCTTTTTTTGTCATGATTTTTTTTTGCGCGGCCATCAACCAAACTTAGTTATTTTAGTTCAGAATAATGTTACAAACAAAACTTGTTTTGACATGTATAAGCCTTAACTCAGTCCGAACGAATTTATAAGGGTCAGAAGTTGGAATAATATTTATTATATTTTTATGCATTTTTATCAGATTTAGTTGTTTTCATAACATAAATATATTACACTTCAACAAGTCTATGTAAAACCATTAAATATAAATACTAAAATGCATAAAAACATAATAAATATTATTCGAACTTCTGTCCCTTATTAACTTCGTTCGGACTGAGTTTAGGCATATTTTTGTTTGTAACATTATTCTGAATTAAAATAACTAAGTTTGGTTGATGGCCGCGCGAAAAAAAGGGCACCGCCTTACAAAACGTGGCATTGCCCAAAATCAGATTGGTAGGTGCGTACGTACATAGTTTTATGCTAAATTAGTATTTGGAAAAGAGATGTTATATTTTATTATTTTGCATTTTATCTTGAATAAAAAATATATTACAGAAATATATTTTTAAGTGGTTTTCTTTAAAACAGAGATTTTAAAAACATAAAACTATCTAGTGAATATACAAAGTATTTCTGAATTAGATTCCATGTTCGTTGATGTACCTAGTTGTACAACATGACTCAATCCGTAGCACAACCGAGCTACCGAGGTTGAGCTGTCTTGAATATTGCTACCATAAATAACCACCAGGGTACAAATAATGTTTAACCGTTTCTACCTTCCTTTCAGCTGCTGAAGCGGTTGTTCTACCTATCTCTGCCCCTGGCAACATACGCGGTGTGTTTCGGCGCAGAGTTCCACGCTCGGCCCGCCTCGCGCCTGGAGGCTGCGTTGTTCAACGCGCTGGACCACAACGTGTTCGCGGCCGCCATGTGTCTCTTCATACTCGGCTGCATCTACAAGTGTGACAGTAAGTTTGTTGCTCTTGGGTTCCACGCCCGGCCCGCCTCGCGCCTTGAGGCTGCGTTGTTCAACGCGCTGGACCACAACGTGTTCGCGGTCGCCATGTGTCTCTTCATACTCGGGTGCATCTACAAGTGTGACAGTAAGTTTTTTGCCCTTGGGTTCCACGCCCGGCCCGCCTCGCGCCTGGAGGCTGCGTTGTTCAACGCGCTGGACCACAACGTGTTCGCGGCCGCCATGTGTCTCTTCATACTCGGATGCATCTACAAGTGTGACAGTAAGTTTGTTGCCCTTGGGTTCCACGCCCGGCCCGCCTCGCGTCTGGAGGCTGCGTTGTTCAACGCGCTGGACCACAACGTGTTCGCGGCCGCCATGTGTCTCTTCATAATCGGGTGCATCTACAAGTGTGACAGTAAGTTTTTTGCCCTTGGGTTCCACGCCCGGCCCGCCATGTACCTGGAGCATGCGTTGTTCAACGCGCTGGAATGGCAGGTTCTTATAATTTAGAAATGATTTGATGTCGTACTAATTAGTCGATAATGCATCGTTGCGTGAGCTGGTTCGCATGCATTATGAATATTAAGTTTTGAAATGCATAATGTATTTTGTCTTAATTAGCTATGAAATGCTAAAACATTTATATTTCACGATGTTTTGAAATGTAAATATATTGTCTTGACGTATGCATTTGAATGTTCAATATTAAAATCCTTGACTTTGACCCTCATGTAGACTTAAATATGAATAATTTTTCGTTGATGATGCAAAAATTATGCCCCAAAAATTTATCAGTCATAAATGGTTGCTCGGATGGTTGTCAAGAGTTGAACTAGTTCAGACAGAGTGTGCACTTGATGAAACTATCACAACTAATTACAATCACATAATGAAGTGATTTTTAGGGTTCCGTATCCATATTAGGAAGCTTATTAATACGTCGTCTGTCTGTCTGTCCGTCCGTCCGTCCGTCCGTCCTAGGGCTGAAACGTGTTTTTTTGCAGGGCGGTGGATTTAATTCAGCGGGTTAAACCCTACCACCTAAGGTTTTATGTGGAATCCGAAACACGACCAACGGTTGGACGGTCAGCCATGAAAAGTCATACCGCGCCCGGTGTATTTAACTACGATTTTCTAACGCCGATGCGTAGCACCATCCTGCTACCGAGACGGACAGATTGTAATAAGACAGTGCTCATGAAATCCACACCATTTTCTTTTTTAAGGAAACTGACACGATTGGCTAAATCACCTACAACATCCGTGATGTCAGCCCATAACACCGGGTGAGCTAGGTGCCATGTCAGTGCTCCCCTTCGGTCGTCCCGGCTACAATGAACTGGACGGAAAACACAAACAATTTACATAGCCGTTTCGACGGACGACGTTTCATTTAGTGCGGTGGTACCAACCCGGGCAGAACCACCTAGTAAGATAAGAAGGGAAGGGACCTACAGTTTTACGTGTAATTCGAACCACGGTCAGCCTCCAACGGTCGAGCGGTCACCCATCCAGTCGACTATCTCCACCACTGAGCTATCAAGGCTGACAAATTACCATGACTTATTATGACCATTTGCAGAGTTTCTCCGCGGCTGCGTGGAGTGGGCTCCCCTGCAGCCTCTGGGCAAGCTGTCATTCTGCGCTTGGCTCCTTCACACCTGCGTGCTGAGGACCTACGTGGGACACCTGCCCAGCTTGCTACACGCCAGCAGTTATAACATCGTAAGTGATGCGTACCAATCGCTTCTGCAGATCCTGCAGATCTGCAGACCTTGTACCGTGTGGGGCCGGTACTTTAAAATAATAGCCCCACTGCATCTCTCCCCGTTTATGTCTTAAAAGGAGACTAAGGGATATGACTCCCTTCTTATATTACTAGGTGGTAGGGTTTAACCCGCCCGGGTTGTACCACTGCACTGAATGAAAGGTCGGCCGAAATGGCTATGTAAATAGTTTTCTATTTTCCGTCCAGTTCAGTGTAGCCGGCACGACCGAAGGGAAGCACTGACGTGGCACCAAGTTCACCCCAAGTTATGGGCTGACATCACGGATGTTGTAGGTGATGTAGCCAACCGTGTCATTATCCATAAAAAGAAAGAAAAATATTTCCTCTACCGAACTGGTAAACTCTGGAACGCTCTGCCTGTCCACATATTTCTCCCCAAGTATAGTCTCGGGTGCTTCAAGAGAGGCGTGAATAGGCACCTGTCAGGCCGGCATGGCGTTCGCAACCTCCGCGTACGACCGAATGTCCATGGGCGTCGTTAGACACATTATAGGTGGCACGTCGTATTACTATACGGATCGGAAATTAACAACAGAGTTTCGGAACTGTTTCTTAGCCGACTCTGCTGCTGCGAAGTGTTTTTATATATATATTTTTTTTATGGAAACTGACACGGTTGGCTACATCACCTACAACATTCGGGATGTCAGCCCATAACACCGGGTGAACTAGGTGCCATGTCAGTGCTTCCATTTGATCGTGCCGGTTACACTGAACTGGGCGGAAAATACAAACTATTTACATAGCCGTTTCGACCGACCTTTCATTCAGTGCGGTGGTACCAGCCCGGGCGGGTTGAACCCTACCACCGAGTAAGGTAGGAAGGGAAGGGACCTACAGTTTTACGTGATATTCGAACCACGGTCAGCCTCCAACGGTCGAGCGGTCACCCATCCACGTACTGATACGGTTTTCTTTATCACCTACAGCACCCTTGATGCAGCCCATAACACCTTGGTGAACTAGGCGACGTGTCAGTGCTTCCGTTTGGTTGTGCCGTCAGCACTGAACTGTACGTAAAACACGAACTATTTATATAGCCGCTTCGACCGATTTTTCATTCGGTGCGGTGGTAACAACCCGGGCGGGCTAACTCGATTTAGAATTCCATGTTTTAAGGTTCCATATAGCCAGCGACGACGTTGCTAGGGACCCTTATAAAATTGGTCAGTTGTCTGTCTGTCTGTCTGACGCGCTGCCTGAGGATGATGACTCCGGAACGCAAGGCCCTTACAAATTAAGCCAATTTTAGTACTTACGGCGTGAACGCTATTTTGAAGTTTATATTTTAAACGGTTATTGAGAAAATATCATTCTAGTGGACTGGGTCGAGGCGTAGTTAATTGAATAGTTGCTCTTCAAAAAAGCTGTAACCGTTGATTGAAAATAATATTTATTATTAAAAAAAAAATCATAATATTTTAAAATAATTTATTTCTCAAATAAGCAAATGAGATAAAAAATATTATAGGTATACATTAATCAATACTAATAATAAATCTGTAAGGGATGGTCATGGAATAAGTTACTTTGATTTATGAGATACCTACTGAGTTTGCAGACTCTATGTATGATACTAAAACTAAATTGATGATTTTTAGAAATTTTTTCTGTATGTATGTATGTATATTCCTACATAACTCTTAAACCAGTCATCCGAAATTGATGAAACTTAGTACAGGCACATTTACCTATACAAGGCACAGGATAGGCTAAATAAAATTCAGTTTCGGTTACTCTAAGATGTGGCTCCCATACAAACCGAATTGTTCCGCGCGTCAAAATAAAGGTACGGTAGCGGGCTTACTTACCTTCTTCTTTTTAAATACGAATTTAACGCGAGCGAAGCCGCAGCCAAAAGCTAGTTAACCAATAAATTACTTTCACTTAATTAATTAATTAATTAAATTCACTAATAAAAAAATGCGATGCCGCGCACAAGACACGGTACAACCGCGTGATCGACGCGTGCACTCGCTATGCGTGCAAGAAGGAAATGGCTACTGAACCCTATGTGCGCCGAACAAAGTTTGCACTTGACTGTTTTTTTAATTTATTTTTTTGTTTGCCTTTCTTTCCACAGTTCTTCATAACACTGGCCACCGCAGTGATCACTTTCTTGTTCTCATTGATCCTCTTCCTCGTGGTGGAGCAGCCGTCGTGTCAGCTACAGAAGATGTTCACCAACAGATTAAGCAGTGAGCTCGCTCCTACGAAACCCTGCGACGTTGACACAGGCTTGAAGACGGACTAGGTACTAAAGATTACGTGCGGTTGGTTATTGATGCTTCGTGTGATTTGAAGTTAGCCGTGAAGTGCTGTAACTTTTAGTCAGGCTGGAAATAGTAGCGAGCGGACGTCCGTCGCGGATGTGAGGGCGCCGATATGAGGGCGCGGATGTGAGGGCGCGGACGTCCGTCGCGGATGTGAAGGCGCGGACCACAGAATCGTCCGCTTTTACGAATATAGACACTCAAGGAACAACGTCAAAAAATCGGTCAAGTGCGAGTCGAACTCGCGTGGAGAGGCGGAACCCTATGTGGCGGAACCGTTCCGTTTTCCGTGAGAACCATTTCTAATGATACGTCGCATGATGCACTTGAAATTTTTTTTTTCTTATTTGTTGCCCAAAATGTACCCCCAAAATCGAAATTTGTTAATTTACGCTATACGTCCGCGATTGGGTCATCAAACTGTGTAATATGACAGACGAACAGACAGACAGACAGACACGAACTCATCCTATAAGGGTTCAGTTTTTCCTCTTTTGGATTACGGAACCTTAAAAATGGATCCACCTGCGTTTCAATGCTTTCTTACAGCCATATTCATTTATCGACGAAACCAGCGACTACATTACTTCTTACCAATTTAGTTTTTTAGTATACATAACCTGTTGGCGAGCCCAAGTGAGAGGGACTTAGCTTTAGTCATTGTGTTGGATTTCGTGGAGCGTTCTCTTATTCCTTAGGGACTCTGGGCCCTAAGCGATGAAGAAGATGAGTACTATGTGGCTGATATTAACAAATTAGGTATTGTTAAAAGTCCTAATAAGGGTTTCCGCTTGACGCGGACTCATCAGCAACGGCGGCGCGAGGTCCCGCAGCATGCGGGCGTTACTAGGCCGGAGCCCGGCATCGCAACCACAACGTAGTCAGCGAGTGAAGAACACAGCCTCTCAGCAAGCAGCACCGCAGGAAGACGACGGCGGACAGAAACGGCAACTGGTCGCAGTACTGGAGAGGACGTCCCAGGTCAGCGCGCAGCCACCAAGTGCAGCCGGCGCGCCGCCAGACCACCTCGTCATGCAGTACCGCGCCCTCCTCCCCTACACCGGCGACGGTGCCGCCGTGCCCGCCGCTTCTTAAACTGAGACCTGCAGCTTCTTCCACTCCTGCACGCCCACCATCCACGTCCAGCTCGCCTTCAAAAGAGGACGGCGGACCGTCGACACTGCCCTCGCCACAACATCCACGACGGGGACGGTGTCCAGTCACCGGCCGGCTTGGGGCCGTTGGGGTCCCGTACCCCACTAACGGCCCTCGCTGCCGGTGACATAGTGCAACACCCTCGCGGCGCGCGCACGATGATGGTTCATCAACTTAAAGTGCTGCGTGTCGTCGCTCCGCAGTAATTGGATACGGAGCTCTCCGAGATGGGGGTGGTGGTGGCCTACGAGTCTAGTACCACCACCTATCGCTCGTAGCTTGCCTCGCGTCGTCTCGGAGAGCTCCGTAGCCACGGCCTGCACCCGCCGGCGTGCTTGGAGGTTTTTCTCCCGCCGCCGGCGGTATGCCGTTTTTGTTTTTTACTGTTTATATTAATTTTGTATATTTTTAATATTTGTTATTATGTATAAAAAATTAATATAAATATTGTAAGATAAAAATGTGAAAATAAAGGTATATAATAATAAAAAAAACATACTACTTCAGTGCACACGCCTTCCACGGGTGGCGGCCGCGGGTGGCGGATGGTCCTCCCTCCCTCATCCGCGACGCGGACGTCCGTTTATTATTGTTTCACTTTATTCATACATCCTCATATATACAGCCGTCCGCGACGGACGACGGACATCCGCGACGGACGGCCGTGACAGACGTTTTCTATTTCCAGCCTTAGGTTTCAAAATATAACTTAGTGTGAAATTATTGTTAAAAGTCCTAAAGATGTGTACTGTGTGAGGCCGGTACTTAAAAGAATAGCCCCACTGCGTCTCTCCCCGTGCATGTCGTAAAAGGCGACTAAGAGATAAGGACGAGATACCGTGCTAAATGGCGACAGGCTAGCCACCTCTCACCTTGGCACGGTCCTTCCACCGAGTCGTGCAGCAGGTAGGGTCTTTGTGCCTTACTTGCTGCTTGATAGTTATCTTGTCCGAATACTTTGCTAAACGTGGTGGTCGATGTTGTGTTGCAATTTTCCAGAGTTCTTGCAGCACAACACCGATTACTCTGTTTACCCTGATTGTCGGGATGCAGCGTTTTCGGTATGTATGTATGTATGTGTGTTATTTATTAGTCTAAGAATGCAGTAGTCAGGGTTGCAATTTTGTTTTATTTAAAACATTTCACTGTAACTTGCTGATAATTCCTTTGCTTTATGTTTATGATTGACATATGCATACACTCTTATAGCGTGCAGGGTTTATGCACAGTTTTCCTGAACAAATTGAAAAAACAATAAAAACATTTAAAATGCCTGTCGGAAAATGCATGCAATAATTTAACTTATACACAAAATAAAGCTTGCATATAAACGTTACAATCAAAATAATGTTGATCTAGCAATGAGTTTGAAACTCTTTGATTGATGGTTCAATACATTATTAATTTGTATTAATTTAAATTAGATATTGGGTGAGATCTATATCGATGTAAATACACAAGTAGGAGTAGTTTTTAATGGATTTTTACACATTTCAGAATTCGTACCTATATACGAGTATATTCGTAATATTACTCGTATATTGTACTTACACATTGAACATATATAATATTATTGAAAAGAATAATATACAAACAGAACCAAAATATTGTATCTTAAAATAAAAAGTCGTAGAACAGAAATTAACTTTATTTACGCATTACATGAAGGGGTTTACTGTAAATAAGGTAGAATAGTACCTTGTTATTTATTTTGGTAAATAATGTATTTTCATTAAATGAGTTTTGTTAAAATTAGTTTTTTATTTGAAGCCCATCATGCAACCTCGCACAAAACTCACGCACCCACACCACACATACACCCTCGCACACACACTTGTGTCCTATATGTTTGATGTTTTGTGTTATTTATTTATTTATATAATATTAATTAAGTAAATTCAAATGTTCATATATTAATAAGCACATTTAAAGTTGTCTCAGCAAGACTTGCATTTTAAAAACTTTATAAAATATAGGTATTAATTTAATGTTTTATTAATTTTTTTTTACCTGTTATGTACTGAGGCTGTAATGACATTTAAACGTGAAACAAAATATCGGTTAAATAGCCACAGTTGCTATTTTGGCAGGAATGCATTATTTTGACGAAATTTTTCAGTACATTTTACAGTAAGGTTTGCTGGATTTCACGAGTTTGGCGTGCAGTTACTTCTTTAGAATTCCTAAGTTGTCTTGGGGTGGTTCGCATAGAAATAGATAGATAGATAGAAAATGTTTTATTGCTCCAGTAAACATTAAACAGTAACAAGTACATTAGAAAATTTACATAAGGTACAAAGGCGGACTTATCCCTTACATAAATTTCTTACAGTCTACCTTTGGATGTTTGAGATTTGATAATATAGTGGAATGTAAGTAAGTACCTAGTAGCAAAAGAGTTGACCGTGAGAATTGAAGATAAAAAGCCATACATATAAATTACTATATTAGAATTTATTAAAAAAAAAACCTCAGAGAAAATACTACTTGGCGGTCAGTTTTTATCTGCAAAACGAGAGATGACACGACCTGAAAACTTGGTTTGCATTTTGCAACAACTTCATTGTTTTGCGTGCGGTGTGACAGGTGGCGCCATCTGTTGAAACAGCTTCTCATTTAAGGCGGAAATAAGACTCAAAAGGTCAAATTTAAACGAAATTATTGAGCCATTGGTTAAGATAAAAAATCTGTAAAAAATATGTGTTATGTATTGATCTTTAATTAACAAACTTAGCGAAAAAAAATATATTTTACTATTTTGGAAAGGTGTTAATAAATCTCCAAAAAATTACGAAAAGTACGAAAATTGTACTTTCAAGTTAAATTATCTTGAGAAACATCAATTGTTTCAATACAAGACCCTCATAGAAATATAGATAATATTTTTCCCTATAATCGTAGCGAAAAAAATATTGTTTTCCATCTTTCCAACACGTGAAATTTAATATAATAGTGTGATTTTCGCGCAGAATGAAGCGTAGAATGAATCTCGCATCTATTACATCTGCATACGGTTCGTGTTTCCATCATCAGTGCTCGGGTAGCACGGTGTGAGTTATTTCCGCCTTAAGTCCATTCCGTCCAATTCTTGCAAAAAAAGTCTGTCAACATGGACCGGTATTGCCGTCGTCAGTCACGGTGGCACCTTCATCATTAAAAAAAACCGGCCAAGTGCGTGTCGGGTTCGCGCACGGAGGTTTCCGCACCACAAAAAAAAAACTTTGAAAAAAAAACACGTTTCTCTTCCATACGAGAAACGTGTTAAAAACCCCGCTTAATTGTTCACTTTTTCTATTTTTTATTATTTGTTTTTATATCCAAAATAATACATATTCTGTGAAAATTTCAAACGGCTAGCTAATTACAGTTCCAAATATACAGCTATCGGACGGACAGACAGAAACACCGACGGACGTACAGACAGATGTTGTAATAGGCTTCCGTGGCGCACCAAACTGTCACTTTTTGAGGTTGTAACGGAAATTCTTGAAATGCATATGGATTTTCATCTCCCCAGATCCGAGAATATGAGCCTCGTCCCCTCGTTCCCCATGGCTCAACTAGATTGCTCAACTAAGTTGAGCAGTTGAGCAGTTGAGCAGTGGGACATCAAGGGTGTGCGAACATTTTATTCTCCATAGCTCAACTACTTACGGGATAGCTCAACTTAGTTGAGCAGTAGGTCATCTTGTTGTATACCTGAACATTTACCCTACTGCTCAACTGGTCTTCAGACACTTACAATTGATAAGACCATTTTTTTTATATTGGTATAATTGAAAAAAAATAAAAATAAAAAAAGCTTCATAAAAATAATCAGCATGAATGGAGAGCGACATAGAACGAACAATGTGCTAAAGGTCTGGCATTCAAAATTAAACAGATCCATCAATAAAAACACCAAGACATTGCTACGATTAATAAAAGTGCTATCTGAAATTGACGTGATTGCTCAAGATAAAGTAGCCAACAGGAGAAGAAGGGAATATATTTTGAATGATGAAATAATTATTAACATACAAATGCAACTAATTACTTGCGAAATCTCAGTTGGGCACGCTCTCGAAAAATTACGCTAAACACGATGGCTAGTATTTTATAAGAATAAAATACTTAAGAATTACTTAGTTGCATAATATTTGTATGTTAATAGTACCTAATTATAAGAAGGAAGAAATAAAATTTGTTTTTAGTTAGAAAAAAAAAATTGTTTTTAGTTATTAAGATTTCATAGTACTTGCTGAAGTATAATAATTAAGAGATAATATGAAGAGTTTTTAATTTCTAATTTCTATAGTAGAACATTTTAGTTGTGGGGATGCTATATATTTTCAACTATTCAACTATGAATAGTTGAGAAATTTATGAGTTGAGTCTCGGTATTCCCCATTCCTCAACTATACAGATTCAGATATTTATTTCGCCATAAAGAACACACAACAATAACAATATTTCATTGAGACGTATGCATATTCAGTATGGTTCTTCATCATTTTGTATCATGTCCCAGTACACAGTTGAGCATCCCGGTTGAGCAGTGGGGCTTCCCCACTGCTCAACTATTCGAAGTTGAGCAGTCCAGTTGAGCAGTGGGGCAGGAATTGCCTCGTCATTAAAGATGATTTTTGTTGTGGAATTCATCGTCAGTTTGCAGTTGTTCCAATGAGAGAGAGATTTTTTTTTATAGAAAGTGACACGGTTGGCTACATCACCTACAACATCCGTGATGTCAGCTCCTCTGTCAGCCGATAAGACCGGGTGAACTAGGTGCCATGTCAGTACTTCCCTTCATTTCATGTCCGCTACACTGAACTGAAAACATGGACGGCAAACATGGACGGCTATTTACATAGCCGTTTCGACCGACGTTTCATTCAGTGAGGTGGTATCAACCCGGGCAAGTTAAACCCTATACCACCCAGTAAGGTAAGAAGGGAAGGGGCCTACAGTTTTACGTGGAATCCGAAGCACGGTCAGCCTCCAACGGTCGAGCGGTCACCCATCCAAGTACTGACCGTGCCCAGATGTGCTTATGATCTCGATCGCCAGTCGAACGACCGCACCGCTGAGCTACCGAGGCTGACCGAGTTTCGTATGGCAGGTTATATTTTTATATTATGAAATCAAAGTGGTTTCAATTCAAAATGAAACGCACAGGAAAAGTTGTTTGTTGTTTATTGTATAGCGTAAGTAATTTAATAGGTCTACAAGGTTACAAGAGCTAACATTAAGATCACCTTGAAAATAATATAATTCGATGGATGAAGAGACGGATCGCCTAGAGATATTTGAAAGATGATAGCCAATCATTTCCATGATGTTAATGACCCGGTATGCTACTCGATTTTGTAAATCGACGACCGGTCTCTACATCTCCACCCGTGGGTATGAAGCAATGCTGATAATTTCCGAATCGAAACGCAAAAATAGTATCTACATTCTGCTCG
This sequence comes from Nematopogon swammerdamellus, assembly GCA_946902875.1. NCBI lineage: Eukaryota > Metazoa > Arthropoda > Insecta > Lepidoptera > Adelidae > Nematopogon > Nematopogon swammerdamellus. The sequence continues at coordinate 18,477,793 of OX336350.1, forward strand.
CGCCGCCGTAGTGATTACGTCGCGTCGTTCTATATACCTTCCCCCTCCTGACTTCGTAAACGAAAACATATCTACTGTGTAAATAAAATAAAAATACAAAATTAGTTTTTTTTCACTGTACAATTATCGTTAACCCTCCGCGCTCCGGGGGGTCATGTTAAAATGTCTATGAACTAAGATAAGTCACTCGATCTTTGCGGGGTGTAGGGCGAAGGTCTGCGTCACAGCGCGCAGCGATTGACGACGACGTCTGAGAACGAATATTCATCGAACATCGTACCTACCAATAAAGACTCGCCTGATGCTTTTCTCCAAAATTGCCATAATCACCAATGCTATCACTCAGGTTATCTTATTTTACATGTTGAAGATTATAACTGCGATACTAGATCATACCTGAGAGTCCTTTAGTTTTTACAAGTCGAAACGCAACAGTTTTAAACTACCGGAGTAACACACCAGTTGCATATATTAAGAGCAAAGAGTCCAAAAGAACAGAGCTGCTATTGTTTATAGTGTCTATATTATTTCGCATTTAGTTCGGTTTGGAATCAATCGGCGATCACGCTATCTGAACCGTGCAAAAGTTCAGGTAAAAAGATAGCAGTTCTTCAGAAGTGATCTAGCTAGATTGCGTGTTTAATCAGTCGTAACGGCGACAGGTGGCCGAGTGGTTTGGGCAGCGGCTTCCCATGCGAGAGCTCCGAGGTTCGAATCCGGTCGGCGTGTACCAATGAGTTTTTTCTGACGAAAAAAATTACGTGCATACCCAGCATACCTACACCTGCTGCTGCTTCACCGTTCGGAACCGTTGAAAAACTGTAGGTGCCTTCCCTTGTCCCTTACTAGGTGGTAGGCTCAAATTGTAGCCGACTGGATTGATACAACCGTACTGGATGTAAGATGGCCGCATAGCAGCCTCGGTTGTGTTCTCCTCTAGTCCAGTATAGCCAGCAATCCAGGGAAGTCTCCGGTATGGCACCTACCTTCTCGGAGGTGATATTGGCTGATCGGAGCATGTGCTTTGGCTCCTCCGACTCAGCCACCCATACCGGATAACATAAAAAAAACAGAAAGAACTGTGACGCTGGAGAGACAGACAGGCGAATGGGCGAGCAAGCGATGCCAGGAATGAATTCGTTACGAAGCAAAAAGGATACTTTGCCTAGATCGGCGATAGGCTCGCGATCCCCCATTCTATTCCATCCCCATTCTACCATGTTTCACTCACAACAGGTTGGGAATGCATCCACACACTGTCGATATCCCCCCACTTAGGAAAAATCGATCCTGTAAATGCTTTATTTACAGGGTTGCCAACATGTGGTAATTGTGTACCAATTTGTCAGCCTCGATAGCTCAGTGGTGCAGACAGTCAACTGTCGCTATTGAATATTAAGCAACGCTGGGTGCGGTCAGTACTTGGATGGGTGACCGCTGACCGTTGGAGGCTGACCGAGGTTCGGATTCCTCGTAAAACTGTAGGTCCCTTCCCTCCTAATCTTACTTGGTGGTAGGGTTTAACCCGCCCGGGTTGGTACCACCGCACTGAATGAAACGTCGGTCTAAACGGCTATGTAAATAGTTTGTGTTTTCCGACCAGTTCAGTGTAGCCGGCACGAACAAAGGGGGAAGCACTGACATGGCACCTAGTTCACCCGGTGTTATGGGCTGACATAACGGACGTTGTAGGTGATGTAGCCAACCGTGTCAGTTTCCATAAAAAAAAAAAAAAAATGTGGAATGCACTCCCTGCATCCTTTCCTCCAATGTACAATCTGGGGTCCTTCAAACATAATGTGAAGGTGCATCTAGCCGGCCGACATGGTATTCGCAGCCCCCGTAAATATGTACTTGCCCCTTACTAGGTACCAGGTGGTAGGCTGAAATTGTAGCCGACTAGTTTGGTACCAGCGTACTGGATGTAAGATGGCCGCATAGCAGCCTCGGTTGTGTTCTCCTCTAGTCCAGTATAGACTGCAATCCAGGGAAGTTTCCGGTATGGCACCTACTTTCTCGGAGTGATATTGGCTGGTCGGAGCATGTGCTTTAGCCCCTCGTGCCATGTCAGTGCTTCCCTTCATTTCGTGTCGGCTACACTGAACTGAAAACACCAACTATTTACACAGCCGTTTCGACCGAATTTTCATTCAGTGCGGTGGTATCAACCCTGGCGGGATAAACCCTACCACCTAGTAAGGTAAGATGGGAAGGGACCTACAGTTTTACGTGGAATCCGAACCGCGGTCAGCCTCCAACGGTCGAGCGGTCACCCATCCGAGTACACCGCACCACTGAGCTACCGACGCTGACGAGTGTGTCTTGCGTTGATGACCGTTCTATATTTGAACTTCTTGCAGTTAAAACAAGGTGGGATTATGTCTCTCCTGACCTTCCATATGTCCACTCAGCTCTTCGAGGTGCAAGACGATTGCCCAACCGTAGTCTGTCGGCCGGTCGCGTGTTTCGCGTTCCACTTGCACGCGAATACTCGTCTTTGCTCGCTCGTGAGTTGGGCCAATTTCGTTGTTGAAATAATGACATAAGAACAATAATTCGCAAAATAAGTGCATACTAAAATTTTTAATATATTAAGTTTTAAACCACTTTGTGTTGATTATGTAAGTAACATAAAATAAATAAAAAAAAAGTTAAAATTTTTCTAAATCTAGATTTTGGTCAAAAGGCGAATGAAAAGTGGGTCAAAATGTTGAGACAACAGTGGCTAATATTGACCGTGTTAAGTGTTGGTTTGAAGCTGAGTGGTGGTAGTCTGATTGAAATAAATGGTAAGTAATGTTGATTGATCTTTTCAGATTTTTTATTTACTCTTGATGACAGGGTCCAAGGTTCGAAATCGGCCGATGTGCACCAAAGAGCTTTTTTTATACTAAGCGCGACATGTGGCCCCGTCATCCATAAGGTGTCTAGCGACGCCCATGGACATTCAGTTGGGAATGCCATGCCGGCCTGACAGGTCTTCACGCTGTCACGCTTCTCTTGAAGGACCCGAGACTGTACTTGGGAGGAAATAAGTGGGCAGGGCGAGCGTTCCAGAGTTTACCAGTTCTGTGGAGCTTTTTCTAATAGAAACATTTACGTGCACCACACCACCTCACCGGCTGCTTCATCACCACCTCACCTGCTGCTTCATCTTTCGTAACCGGTGTAAAACTGTAGGTCCCTTCCCTTGTTTACAATTTGTTTTAAACCTGAAATGACCGGCTGCATTACTCACTACAACCTTGATGTCAGCCCATAACACCTTGGTAAATTAGGTGCTATGTCAGTGCATCCCTCTGGCCGTGCGGTCTACGCTGAACTGGGCGGGAAAACGAACTACGAGTATTTACCTACATAGCCGCTTCGACGGACCTTTCATTCAGTGCGGTGGTAGCAACCCGGGCGAGTTAAACCTTACCACCTAGTGAGGTAAGAAGGGAAGGGACCTACACAGTCTTACTTGAAATCCAAAACACATCGCAATTCAGATGCTAGACACAATGATACCTCGGGCTAGCTAGACGCAACTGTTCATCGGAGGAGCTTTTTTTTATTCCGGAATGGGTGGCTGAATCGGGGGGCAAAGAACATGCTCCGATCGGTCAATGTCACCTCCGAGAAGGTAGGTGCCATACCGGAGACTTCCCTGGATTGCATGCTATACTGGACTAGAGGAGAACACAACCGAGGCTGCTATGCGGCCATCTTACACCCAGTAAGGTGGTAACAACCCAGTTGGCTACAATTTGTGCCTACCACCTAGTAAGGGGCAAGGGAAGGGACCTACAGTTTTACACCGGTTCCAAACGGTGAAGCAGCAGGTATACTTATGCACGTAAATTTTTTCGTCAGAAAAAAACTCATTGGTACACGCCGACCGGATTCGAACCTCGGACCTCCCGCATGAGAAGCCGATGCACAAACCACTCGGTCACCCGCCGCTCCTATTGCTGATAACCAAATAGTCATATGTCCCCCTCCCTATAAAGATTTTCCTATTGCTGATAACCAATTAGTCATATGCCCCCCTCCCTATAAAGGCTTTTTCTATTGATGATAATCAAATAGTCATATGTCCCCCTCCCTATTAAGGCCTTTCCTATTGCTGATAACCACATAGTCATATGTCCTCCTCCCTATAAAGGCTTTTCCTATTGTTGATAACAAAATAGTCATATGTCCCCCTCCCTATAAGGGCTTTTCCTATTGATGATAACCAAATAGTCATATGTCCCCCTCCCTATTAAGGCTTTTCCCATTGCTGATAACCAAATAGTCATATGTCCCCCTCCCTATAAAGGCTTTTCCTATTGTTGATAACCAAATAGTCATATGTCCCCCTCCCTATAAAGGCTTTTTCTATTGATGATAATCAAATAGTCATATGTCCCCCTCCCTATTAAGGCCTTTCCTATTGCTGATAACCAAATAGTCATATGTCCTCCTCCCTATAAAGGCTTTTCCTATTGTTGATAACAAAATAGTCATATGTCCCCCTCCCTATAAGGGCTTTTCCTATTGATGATAACCAAATAGTCATATGTCCCCCTCCCTATTAAGGCTTTTCCCATTGCTGATAACCAAATAGTCATATGTCCCCCTCCCTATAAAGGCTTTTCCTATTGTTGATAACCAAATAGTCATATATCCCCCTCCCTATAAAGGCTTTTCCTATTGTTGATAACAAAATAGTCATGTGTCCCCCTCCCTATAAAGGCTTTTCCTAATGGTAAATTTTTCTGCTGTTGTAGTTAATGCCAAATATTCAAATAGTGAAGCCCTCATTAATAGTTTTTAATACAAAGATGTTAAACTTTCTCCGGCTTTTGTCTTTCGGCGATGTCTGAATCGATCCTTATAAATACTTTCCGATTCTTGAACCCCTCTCATTCTAATACTGCGAAACTATTCGAAAAATGCAGTAATAATAATGATATTTTTTTTATTATTCTTAAAATAATATTAACAAGTCATAGATAATTATAAAATCAATACAATTATTAACTTAACTAACAATAAAAGAAGAATTAATATTACAAACTAAACAATCTTAAAAATGTATTATAATGAAATCTATACATATAATAAAATCGTAGAGGTAAGAAAGTCTGTACATTGAATGTATTCGGAAAAAAACTAACCAGGGTGGCTTAAAATGAGATACTGAACATGTTAGAACAGTTTTTAAAATTTTTGTTTGTTTGTTTGTTTGTTTGTCTGTACGCGCATCACGCAAAAACCACTGAACGGAATTAGACGAAACTTTGTATAGTGGCAGTTTATATGCCGGGTTAACATAATACGTAAAAAAAATTAACAAAAATAAAAAAAAATTAACAATTATAAACATTATTGCGCGTTTAAAATCACGTAGTCCAAAGTAAAGGTAAAAACAATTTTAAATGTCATGTTGACAACGGAGAACTGTCATCTCGATGTGAGCTGGCCGGTGACAAATTGTTTGATAAATAAAAATAATAATTGAAAGTCGAAGTTATGTCGCTGTCATTGGTGCAATAAAATTTATATATCTGTAGCCCGCGGCTTCGCTCGCGTGAAATTCGTATTTAAAAAAAAGAAAGTAAGTAACTAAAGGCGGGCCCGAAGGCGGATCTGCGCTCACGTAAACGATATTCTTTCTCGATGAAAGTAACTAAGGGCGAGGCGTAAGGCGGAGCTGATTTCAGGAAGAAGAAAAACATTCTTGAAGAAAATAAGTAACTAAGGGCGAGGCCGAAGGCCGAGCTCTATTCTGGAAGACCATAAACCTTCTCGAAGAAAGTAAGTAACTATGGGCGAGGCCGCAGGCCGAGCTGCGTTCAGGAAGAAGCTAAACCATCTTGAAGAAAGTAAGTAACTAAGGCGAGACCGAAGGCCGAACTACGTTCGGATAATTGAAAAACCATCTCGAAGAAAGCAAGTAACTAAGAGCGAGGCCTAAGGCCGAGCTGCGTTCCGGAAGAAGCTAAACCATCTTGAAGAAAGTAAGCAACTAAGGCGAGGCCGAAGGCCGAGCTACGTTCTGACAAATGATAAACCATCTCGAAGAAAGCAAGTAACTAAGGGCGAGGCCGAAGGCCGAGCTGCGTTCAGGAAGAAGCTAAACCATCTCGAATAAAGTTAATTAATATTAAGATTGAGTTAATTTAATTTAAATTTTATTATAAAGTCCACGCTTCTAACGGCAAATATACCGTGCATCCTAGAACCTCGCGGTTATTCCCGGCTGGATGGCAAGAGGCCCGATGCTAGAGACCTTAGTGCCATGGATTATGGGTAGTTCTATGATGTGGGACGCCACTTTTGTTCTCACATTGGCTCCAAGTCACGTTAGGACATCTTCAAGAGCGGCTGGCGCGGCCGAGGCTGGGGCGGAGAGCCTCCAACGCAGCAAATATAGAAATATAATTCAAGATTTCGAATTTGTTGCGTTTGCGGTTGAAACCCTCGGTCCGTGGAGCAGTGAAGCCAAAAGAGGCTTGAGCTGGTTGACGCAATTGGTGTCCCGTCATCAAGGGCTTATGTACTTCATTCAAAGGGTAAGCCTTGCCATCCAGCGGGGTAATGCCGCAAGTGCTCTAAGAACATTTGAAAATGCCCGTTTTGATAGTTATTTTAATGTTTGTTAGGTAGGTTTAATTCTTTAGTTATTAATATTACTTTTTTATTTATATGAAATAAATAGATTGAGTAAACGATATTATATTCTATCGAAGAAAGGAAGTCTTTAAGGGCGAGGCCCGAAGGCGGAAGAGGGTTTTTGGTTTACCTGAACGCAGCTCGGCCTTCGGCCTCGCACTTAGTTCCTTCCTTTCTTCCAGAAGGTTTGTCGTCTTCCTGAACGCAGCTCGGCCTTCGGCCTCGCCCTTACTTATTTCCTTTATTTGAGAAAGGTTTATCGTTTACCTGAAAGCAGCTCGGCCTTCGGCCTCGCCCTTAGTTAGTTACTTTCTTTAAGAAGGTTTATCGATTACCTGAACGCAGCTCGGCCTTCGGCCTCGCCCTTAGTTACTTACATTCTTCTTTGGAATACGAAGTTCACGCGAGCGGAGCCGCGGGCTCAGCTAGTAAACTATAAATTAACTACAACTACTGTAATTAAACATATTATTTTATTTATATGCATTAAAGAGTTTAAGTGTCATAGAAAATTTTTATTTTTTTATTGACAGCGCGACGTATGGCGCCTAGCCACCCATAAGGTGTCTAACGACGCCCATGGTCATTCGGTCGTATGCGGGGGTTGCGAATGCCATGCCGGCCTGACAGGTGCCCATTCACTCCCCTCTTGAAGGACCCGAGACTTTACTTGGGGGGAAATATATGGGCAGGGAGAGCGTTTCAGAGTTTACCGGTTCTGCAGAGGAAAGATCTGCAGAATCGATTTGTACGCATCCGCGGTAAGTCCAGCTTGTAGGGATGCAATCCCTGCCCAGTGCGCGTGGTGCGAAGGTGGAAAGGGGACGCCGGGATCGGATTAAACAGCTCCTCCGAGAACTCCCCATGGAATAAGCGATAGAACACACTTAGGGAGCCGACATCCTTACGGTGTTGCAGTGGTTCTAGATCGCGGGACACTTCGGGGCCACCAACTACAGCATTCTTTTTTAAAAAATTTAATATCTTTATTGGTATTTAGTATTTATGTACAATTATTTGCCGTAAATACTAAAATAAAATAAAACTAAACCTGAAATTATTAATAAAAAGTTTTTTCAGTTCAGCCGAGGCAGCCATGGTACCTAGGACACTTATATTTATAACTAGCTTTTGCCCGCGGCTTCGCTCGCGTGAAATTCGTATTTCAAAGGAAGAAAGTAAGTAACTAAGGGCGAGCTGGGTTCAGGTAAACGATAAACCGTCTCGAAGAAAGTGAGTAACTTTTTGAGGCCGAAGGCGAAGTTGCGTTCAGGAAGACGATAAACTATCTCGAAGACAGTAAGTAACTATGGGCGAGGCCGAAGGCCGAGCTGCGTTCAGGATGAGGGTAAACTTTTCGAAGAAAGTAAGTAACAAAGGGCGAGGCCGAATGCCGAGCTGCGTTCAGGAAGACGATAAACCTTTTCAAAGACAGTAAGTAACTATAGGCGAGGCCGAAGGCCGAGCTGCGTTCAGCATGAGGGTAAACTTTTCGAAGAAAGTAAGTAACAGAGGGCGAGGCCGAAGGCCGAGCTGCGTTCAGGAAAACGAAAAACCTTCTCGAAGACAGTAACTAACTATGGGCGAGGCCGAAGGCCGAGCTGCATTCAGGAAGAGGATGACCTTTTCGAAGAAAGTAAGTAACAGAGGGCGAGGCCGAAGGCCGAGCTGCGTTCAGGAAGACGATAAATTCTCGAAGACAGTAAGTAACTATGGGCAAGGCCGAAGGCCGAGATGTGTTCAGGAAGAGGATAAACCTTTTCGAAGAAAGTAAGTAACAAAGAAGTTACTTTCTGAACGCTGCTCGGCCTTCGGCCTCGCCCATAGTTACTTACTGTCTTCGAAAAGGTTTATCGTCTTCCTGAACGCAGCTCGGCCTTCGGCCTCGCCCTCTGTTACTTACTTTCTTAGAAAAGGTTATCCTCTTCATGATCGTAGCTCGGGCTTCGGCCTCGCCCATAGTTTCTTACTGTCTTCGAGAAGGTTCAGTTTTCCTGAACGCAGCTCGGCCTTCGGCCTCGCCCTCTGTTACTTACTTTCTTCGAAAAGTTTACCCTCATCCTGAACGAAGCTCGGCCTTCGGCCTCGCCCATAGTTACTTACTTTCTTCGAAAAGGTTATCCTCTTCCTGAACGCAGCTCGGCCTTCGGCCTCGCCCTTTGTTACTTACTTTCTTAAAGATGGTTTATCCTCTTCCTGAACGCAGCTCGGCCTTCGGCCTCGCCCATAGTTACTTACTGTCTTCGAGAGGGTTTATCGTCTTCCTGAACCCAGCTCGCCTTTAGTTACTTACTTTCTTCCTTTGAAATACGAATTTCACGTGAGCGAAGCCGCGGGCAAAAGCTAGTCTTTAAGAAAGTAAGTAACAAAGGGCGAGGCCGAAGGCCGAGCTACGTTTAGGAAGAGGATAACCTTTTCGAAGAATGTAAATAACAGAGGGCGAGTCCAAAGGCCGAGCTGCGTTCAGGAAGACCATAAATCTTCTCGAAGAAAGTAACTTCTTTGTTAGTTACTTTCATCAAAACGGTTTATCCTCTTCCTGAACACATCTCGGCCTTCGGCCTCGCCCATAGTTACTTGCTGTCTTCGAGAATTTATCGTCTTCCTGAACGCAGCTCGGCCTTCGGCCTCGCCCTTTGTTACTTGCTTTCTTCGAGGTTTATGGTCTTCCTGAACGCAGCTCGGCCTTCGGCCTCGCCCTTTGTTACTTACTTTCTTCGAGAAGGTTTATAGTCTTCCCGAATGCAGCTCGGCCTTCGGCCTCGCCCTTAGTTACTTACTTTCTTTGAGTAGGTCTATCGTCTTCCTGAACGCAACTCATTCACAAACTTTCGTGTTTATAATATTAGTAGTATTTATTTTGGGTAGGTTTGGAGTGAGGCCTGATTTTAGAAATTATTAAGCAAAAGCTAACAATATATAAATTTTTGAAATGTGCTAATTAAGCCCTTTAATTTGATAGCCAACACAGCATCATTAAAAATTTTTTTTTTTAGTTCATTACTTTATGTCCTCTAGAGGGCGCCATATCTTATAGCCTATAGACGTTGGATGCGTCTTGACGACCAGCGGACGGTCAAGTCAAGATGCATCCAACGATACCTCATTTGTCAAATTATTATAAGTAGTTTCGAAGTTATGAGAGAACAGATGAACATACGTACATACATACATACATACATACCGGTCAAAAACATAACTCTCCTTTTCGCTTCGCCGTAGTCGGGTAAAAATAAGAATCTTTTCGCTAATATTCCACGCATACTACACTACGTACCTACAATATAATAAACAAAACATACGATCAATTAACTTAAATCAAATAGGAACTTCAGTTAAGTAAATATCCGCTAACATCGACTCGCAACAACACTTTTGCACCTAAAATTAATCAAATATATACCTAACGAAGTTAACCTACATAATATTATGAATCGAATTAAATAAGAAACTCTGCCGAGACAATGCATACACACACCGCGCTCCGCCAGACCGCATCCCGCGTCGCACCGCACCCCGCGCCTCCTCCGCCGCGCTGCCAGTCTCCGCGAGCGAGACGCGCTACTAACCCCCGCCGCGCCGCGGTTTTTTTCGGCGCTTGGAACAATTCGATTTCTATGGGAGCCACATCTTAGCGTAGCCGGAAGTGAATTTTAGTAAGCCTATCCTGTGTCCCGTATAATAAAACGGGCTTGTACTAAGTTTCATCAAATTCGGATGATGGCTTTAAGAGTTATGGCGGAACATACATACATACATACATACATACATACATACAGAAAAGATTTCTAAAAATCGTCAATTTAGATTTAGTATCATGCACAGAGGCTACAAACTCAATATTTCCTAAAACAAAGTAACTTACTCCATGACCATCCCTTACAGATTTATTATTAGTATTGATATACTTTATGCCACTTAAATTGTGGCAAGGGCGGGCTTATTGCGTAAGTCCAATTTCCTCCAGTCAACCCGGTGGACGTACATTTTATACATGGAAACCGAACCATGGAGCTGTGGATGAAGGTAATGCAAGTAAAGTTTTTTTTTCAAATCAGAAAAAACTCACACGCCGCGCCGCCGCCGGTTTTCGAACCTCGGACCTCTCGCAAGTGATCTATTCAGCGACGAGCCATTCGCCTCATTGGCGACTCTGTTTTTTTTTTTTTTTTTTTATGGAACCTGACATGGTTGGCCACATCACCTACAACATCCGTGATGTCAGCCCATAATACAGGGTGAACTAGGTGCCATGTCAGTGCTTCCCTTCATTTCATGTCGGCTACACTAAACTGGACGGAAAACACGAACTATTTACATAGCCGTTTCGACCGACGTTTCGTTTAGTGCGGTGGTACCAATCCGGCCGGGATAAACCCTACCACCTAGTAAGGTAAGAAGGGAAGGGACCTACAGTTTAACGTGGAATCCGAACCACGGTCAGCCTCCAACGGTCGAGCGGTCACCCATCCAATCACTGACCGCGCTCAGCGTTGCTTAATAACAGTTGACTAACCAACCGCGCCACTGAGCTACCGAGGCTGACGAATTTTCTTATCCCTTAGTCGACTTTTACGACATGCGACGGGGAGAGATGCAGTGGGGCTATTCTTTTTAAGTACCGATCCCACACGGTACAAATCTGTACTCATAAAGGACCTTCAACCTCTGAAGCACAGATGTATCGTTGGGTCATTGAGCCTGTTTTATCGGTACTACTATGGCCGCTGCTCTGACGAAACGGCTTCTCTTATCCCTCCTCCTCCTGTTCGCCTTCGTCAACTCCGCCATACTCTCGCGGAACACCTCTTTGTAGTCGACAGAAGAGGTTCTTCGAACTGCACGAATCTCTAAATCGTTCTTGTGCCGCACTGCAAATGTGTGGAACGGGCTCCCAGGGAATATCTTTCCCCACTCCTACAATCCACGGATCTTCAAATCGCGGGTTAATAGCCTTTCCCCAGCGACATTAGTCCACCTCTAAGCCGGACTGGCACCTCCTCGGCGGTGAAATTGGCTGCGCCTGAGGCTTCGACCTCGGGCAGAGCCACCCAGTTCGGAAGCAATAAAAAAAAAACAAAGGGAAGCCCAGACCACTCGACCATTCGTCGTAATATCCAGAATTGTACAACTTCTAACATACCTAAGTTACTTGTCATTTCACTCACACGTGCACGCTTACCAAGGCGAGTGCCGCATCGCATGTACAATCAACCACAAATTATATCCATGCCATGTGTACATGCCATCACGCCGCCTTATTCCGACAATCGGGGTAGGCAGAGTAATCGGTGTTGTTTTTTTTGTTTTGTTTTTTATGTAATCCGGTATGCGTAGCTGAGTCGGAGGGGCTAAAGCGCATGCTCCGACCAGCCAATATCACCTCCGAGAAGGTAGGTGCCATACCGGAGACTTGCCTGGATTGCTGGCTATACTGGACTAGAGGAGAACACAATCGAGGCTGCCTATGCGGCCATCTTACATCCAGTATCTACAGAAGTTTTCAGAACAAATATTTGGTTTCAGAAACGGAATACGCACATCTTCCCGCACTCTATGCGCTGGACGACTGGGCCCGCTGTCTGGCGGACCAAGACGGCGTCTACTGCACGGTCGACGCGGAGCTCCATTCTGACGGACCTAATCAGCTTCTGGACCTGATCCGGGTGAGCGGCAGTCATTCTTGGGTTTACCCACGCTGGAGAGGGTACAGAGGAGTGGTTCTAAGCAACCTGGGTACCCCGCCACGAGCTCGGGCATGCTTCATGCAAGTGGACGTTTTGCATCAGTCGCGACTCGCTTACACAGAGTGGTCGCTCGCGTGGACGTGAATGGTTTTTGTTGTTGTTTTTTTATGGAAACTGACACGGTCGGCTACATCACCTACTACATCCGTGATGTCAGCCTATAACACCTTCGTGAACTAGGTGACGTGCCAGTGCTTCTCTTTGGTCGTGCCGGCTACACTAAACTGGACGGAAAACACGAACTATTTACATAGCCGTTTCAATCGACCTTTCATTCAGAGCGGTGGTACCACCGGCTATGTAAATAGTTTGGCCGAAACGGCTATGTAAATAGTTTGTGTTTTCCGTCCAGTTCAGTGTAGCCGGCACGACCGAAGGGAAACACCGACGTGGCACCAAGTTCACCCGGTGTTATGGGCTGGCATCACGGATGCTGTAGGTGATGTAGCCAACCATGTCAGTTTCCTTAAATAAAAATGATTTTACAGAGAGGGGTGTATTCTTTAAAGAAAGACTTTTATCCCTTACAGGGATTTCTCCAACCTTTATGCAGAAAGTTGTGTTTAATATAATAAAACACATTATTTAGGTAATTTTTGCGTACCTACATAAGTTATTTTATTAATTCGAACGCGACTCGTCGAAATCAATAGCAAACAAAACATGAGTGAAATTGCGTGTTATGGTGGCGACAAGTTCGTTGCCCAAGAGCTTAGCATATTACTCAATGGTTGTTCTGTTCGTATACTAATGCCGGAGTTAGCATACTGGCCTACTGCTCCACTAGTAGATCACTGATCGATCACCTAGAGCACAGAACATAGACACACAACATTACCAAGTGGAAAGGACATATTGTGATTTTTTTCCTTCATCATGTATTTTGTGTACAAAAAACACAAAATACACTTAGATTCGTCAGTCATAAAGTTTCAAACAATAGGCCATAGTCAAAAATTTTATACACTACATAAAAATAAAATAAGACACAAACTATAACCTAAAACCTTAACTTTTACACCTAAACTATTACTTTCCTGTCGAAATGTCTGCCATATTTCTTCCTCACTTACTCTCATCATCACCCAAAGGCTGACTGGAAGAAATCACTTAAAGTGATAAGTCCGCCTTTGCACGCTACTGTTCTCTTGTTTCTGTGTGAAGTATTGTTAATTTATATCGCTTTTCTGTATGTTATCTTCTGTTTCCTGTATCTCTGTTTGTGTTTTTATGTGCAATAAATAATTTCTATTCTATTCTAAACAAAATGCCAAGAAAAATAAAAAATAACTTGTGAAAAGAATATACCGACGAAACTAATAACAATTATTGTCAAAAAATGACCGAGAATTAAAACTAAAATAAAATTTTCTTACCTTATTTAGTATTTCAAGTTACTTACGTTCCTTCCATATTAGTGTCGGAAGAAACGTTGACAGATTCTCCATGCGATACCTATGAGCTATTATACAGGGCTGTTGTAACGGCCACTACATTCAATTTAGGAAATGATTATTGGGATCAATAGTAACAAAAAAGTCCAATAACTTTTTACTGAATTCTCTTTAAATAAGAAGTTACAGTTTTCATACAAACTAATTGATTTATTTAGTGTAAAAAGGATCTAATGTTCCGCACGAACGTAGGAATGAAAGACGCGCGGTGAGTGAGCGCGGAGAGAGGGATGCGCGGGGGCGGTGCGGCGTGAGTTTTTCGACCCCGACCGTTCCCGCGCCAGCAATGCGTGCTGCAAATTACACTTGACGAAAACATACATTTAAAAAATATGTATATCTCGAAAACTAAATACTTTAGGAAAACACTTTTTTAACTTCTTTGTCTCGGGAAAACATGAGGATTGCGCTGGCGAAATTAATGTACTGGCCGTTACAACAGGCTGTATAAAGTTATTCCTGGTCTTAAGTGGGAGTTGACTTGACCTACTTACGAGCCCTAAGGGCAAACAAGATGACTAACCCCGTTTTCATCACCTACGGTTCGATCTAAACGAACAGATATTGGTTGTTTACAGTAACATATTTTGTAATACATTAAAATATTCCCCATTTTTTTTCAAAATTTTAGACTCAGCCGAATAGACCCCCAAAATCGAAATTCGTTCTATTACCTACTCTATACGTCCGTGATTGGGGACCCGGGCAATAAATCTAGAATTGCTGAATGAGACAAGACAAATTGAATAAAAACCCTAAGAATAAAATGAGTACATAAATAAATAAATAAATACTAAACTCCTATTAAATATTTCGATAAAAAATAAAATAAACAATATAAAAATCTTAAAAATAATAACTATACATGACGAGAACCTTGTGAAGGCAGAACAAGTCAAGATGTTAAAATACATCGATCTGTCTCATGAGGTTACCGACATGTGGCCCGTGGACTCGACGATCGTTGTGCCCATAGTCGTGTCTGCGCATGGGCTGATAGCGAAGAGTCTCGACGAGCCACTTGCTTGGATCAAGGGTCAGATGCAGAAGGCGGTCTTGCTCGACACCGCTCGAATTGTCCGGAGGTTTCTCTCTCTCGGGTCCGACCATCGGTAGCCTGGATTCGCCCCGCCGCCGGTGGTGGAAATTCCATTTCATTTTATATTAATTTTAGATTTAAGTATTTTTTATGTAAAATTAATATAAAATAAAGAAAATGTGTCAATAAACGAATAAATAATAAAATAATAACTATATCTAAAATAATAAATAATACTAAACATAAATAACCTTGATCTTATCACAGGTACTAATCTGAGTTAAAATTTTAAACATAAGATACTGGTATTTATGCAAGTATATTCAATTGAAAATATATAATTTATTCCATGTGCGAATATGTATGCTTACATGTTAAGTAACAGGTGATACGAGATAAATCATTTAAACAATAATTCACAATCAAGCATCAAATTTATTCTCACTACAGAATATAGATACAAGATACTACATTGGTATTCCTGTCACTTCTTCGTCGTTGTGGCTTCTTCCTCGCGAGTAGGTTGTTCAAAAGGTACTTTGGTCTTCCGTCGTCCGTTTTGGAAGAAGAATCGCCTGTCATTTTCTTTTGGTGTGATATGCTATTGTTTATTTTTATCGTCTAATTGATTGAGTTTTTTTGCGTTCATTAGGATCTGACTATACATATAGTGCACACATACAACGTGTCCCAAAACTCAACGTCAAGCGGGAACCAGGGAGTAGGCCAGTTTATGACTACCCAGGGAAAAATGAGAAAAAAAATCGGACTCATTAGTTTTTTTCAGAAAAAAAATTAACTGAATATTTTTTGTGATAAAACTATGGGTATTTTGGTTTCATTTGGGATACTGATCAATAGCAGAGTTATTTAGGCTACCAATAAGAAAAAAAAATATATTTGCTAATTTGTAGTCGTAGTACCTAAAAAATGTTGTACGAGAGTGTTTTTCAAAAAATGCTCATATCATAAACAACAAATGACTCAGATTTTTTTTTCTTATTTTTTTCCTGGGTATTCATAAACTGGCCTACTCCCTGGTTCCCGCTTGACGTTGAGTTTTGGGACACGTTGTATATACATACCCCACGCTGTATCCCGACAATCGGAGTAAGCAGAGTAATCGGTTTTGTGCTGCAAGTACTCTTGTAAATTACAACACAACACCGACCAACACGTTCAGCAAAGTATCAGGACGAAATAACGCTCAAGCAGCAAGTAAGTCACGAAGACCCACCTGCTGCACGACTCGGTGGAAGTAATGTGCCAAGGTGAGAGATGGCTTGCCTGTCGCCCTTTACCACAGCATATTTTCCTTATCTCATAGTTGCCTTTCACGACATGCACGGGGAGAGATGTGCTGGGGCTAATATTTTTAAGCACCGACCCCACACGGTATTATATAGAACACTAGGGAGAGGGGTTTACCTTGGGTTTACCCATTCGAATCTCGGTGTTTTTATGTTTTTCCGAATGGTGTTTTCCGTACAGTTCAGTGTAGCCGGCACGACCAAAGGGAAGCGCTGACACGGCATTCAGTTCACCAAGATGTCGTTGGTGCCTATATGGGCTATCACGGTTAGTAGGTAATGTAACCGATTTTCAAAGTTTATACTTGGTCTTTTCCAGGACTACTCGTCTCAGACGCTGAAACACTACAACCACAGCGAGCTGCACCGCGGAGTCTGCGTCACCAGGACCTGCTCCCAGCATCTTCCACCAGCTTGGAACAGCTCCTTGGACGGCGAGGCTGTCAGGGAAGCCTTGCAGCCTTGTCTTAATGAGACTGTCTTCAAGGAGTATGGCCTACAGGTGAGGATAAAAGAAACTTTTTATTGCACCAATTAAAAGAAAAAGAAAATATAGGTATATATAATATATATTTTTTATGGAAACTAACACGGCTTGCTACTTCACCTGCAACATCCGTGATGTCAGCCCATAACACCGGGTGAACTGGGCGCCATGTCAGTTCTTCCTCCAGTTTCTCCTCTAGTCCAGTATAGCCAGCAATCCAAAGACAAGTCTCCGGTATGGCATCAGCCTTCTCGGCGGTGATATTGTCTGGTCGGAGCATGTGCTTTAGCCCCTCTGACTCAGCCACCCATACTGGATTACATAAAAAAAAAGAGTTATTTAATCTAGTCAAACTTTGCGAGACCACGAAATACCTACCATTTGTTTGTCAGTCTGTGAAAACTTTGAGAAAACTTCTCAAGCAAGATGCATATTAATTCTTACTAGAGATAGAGTGCACTCGGACCTACATTTTACGTGGAATCCGAACCACGAACGTCAAAGGTCGAAACTTCACCCATTCAAGTTCTGTTCAAGATCGTTCGCACTACTGAGCCACCGATGACAAAGACTTTTTCGTTGAAATAGTAATCAGTGCCTTCTCTCCAGGCTACAGTCACCAATGTCAGATCGTGCAACCGATCCGGCTCCCGAAGACCACCCGACGCTGCGGATCTGTTCTTCGCCGCTGCTTGTCTGGTCATCCTTGTCCTCAACATTGTCGGCACTGTCTACCACATCCTCGTCATTAAGTACCGTGGAGAAAACGCAGAAGGTAGATAAACAGATAAATCTTGTTATTTAGGTGTGTCTAATGGTAATCATAACAATACAGGCCGGCATGGCATTCGCAAATCCTGTGCATCACAGAATGTCCATGGGCATCGTTGGACGCCTACATATTGATTATGTAATCATTCAATTTGACGATTTCGTTGGCATGGGTCCATAAGGATCCAAAAAAATGCTCAATGAAATAAAAATGATTGACTTTGACTTTAACATGTAGGTGAAAAGATGCCACATGTCGCGCTATAGATAAAAAAAATACATTTATTTTATAATGTAAAACGCAAACATTTAACAAAATAAATACTACTTAATAATAAATCTCTAAGGGATGTTCATGGTGTAGGTTATATTATTTTATGAGATATTGCGTTTGCAGACTCAATGTATGATACTGAAACTAAATTGGCGATTTTTAGAAACCTTTTCTGATGTAGGTATGTTCCATAACTTTTAAACCCATCATCCGAATTCGATGAAAATTAGTACAAGCACATTTAACTATAGGCGACACAGGATAGGCTAAATAAAATTCAGTTCCGGTTACGCTAAGATGTAGCTCTCATACAAACCCAATTGATCCACGCGCCGAAATAATGGTACAGTAGCGGGATTACTTACTTTCTCCTTTTTAAATACGAATTTCACGCGAGCAAAGCCGCAGGCAAAAGCTAGTAATTACATAAAGTCTTATTGTACATATGTTATTTCGTCCAACTCAGTGGACTCAGCTACAGTGCCCAATACGCTGGTAGCGTTGCCCCTTTGAGTGGCTAGCCCTATTCGCTGAAAGAAGAAAGACTTGGCAGGTCACCAGACTTATCGATAATAAGGAGCTTTCCTAGGACAGATAAATTGATTTATACAATTTGACATATAGCTTCTGGCATAATGACAAATTGTGTTACGAGTACAAGAGTGGGCAAGGGACCCATTTTATAAATCTGTCTACCATACAACCTGCTACACTTTGAACCTACCATACTTTGGTGAAATAGGTACCATAACTGTGTTTCCCTTTGGTCATGCCATTTAGAACAATTTTTTTATGGAAACTGACACGGTTGGCTACGTCATCTTCAACATGTCAGTGCTTCCCTTCATTTCATGTCGGCTACACTGAACTGGACGGAAAATACGAACTATTTACATAGCCGATTTGACCGACGTTTTATTCAGTGCGGTGGTACCAACCCGGGCGGTTTAAACCCTACCACCTAGTAAGGTAAGGAGTTGAGGGACCTACAGTTTTACGTGGAATCCGAAACACGGTCAGCCTCCAACGGTCGAGTGGTCACCCATCCAAGTACTGACAGCGCTCAGGGTTGCTTAACAACAGTCGACCGACCGCACCATTGAGCTACCGAGGCTGACTAGCGATAAACGAACCACAACCATCCTCAAAGGCATCATAATCAGACGCACCTACTGCAATTTTTCAGGCAACAGATTCATGTTGCGTTTCTTCTGTAGTGATGGGTTATTGCAGTCATCTTTTGGAGGGTTCTCCTGACCTGAGTAACTTCTCTCAGCCTTGGATTCTATTCAGCGACGAGTCCTTCGCCTCATTGGTGACTCTGTACTCACAAAGGACCTTCAACCTCTAAAGCACATACGCATCGTTGGTTCATTGAACCTGTTTTATCGGCACTACTATGGCCTCTCCTCTGACGAACTTGCTACCCTTATACCTCCTCCTCCTGTTCGCCTTCGCCAAACCCGCCATACTCTCGCGGAACACCCCTTTGTAGTCGACAGGTAGAGTTCTTCGAACTGCACGATTCTTTAAATATTTCTTGTGCCGCACTGTAAAGGTGTGAAACGGGCTTCCGTTGAAAAGTTACACCTTGAACCTACCATACTTTGGTGAACAAGGTACCGTAACAATGCTTCCCTTTGATCGTGCCGGCTACAATAAACTAGCGATAAACGAACCACGACGACCCCCAACGAAATGCTAATCAAACGTAGCTACTGTAATTTTTCAGGCAATAGATTCGTGTTGTGTTTCTCCATCAAGAAGAATTGGGGCATCATTAACTTCGACCGCAAGAAGCCGAGGGAGGACTCACGCTTGACTAACATTTGCGGCATCGAAGGACTAAGGTATATCTTCGATATAGTATAGCCCATATTTGAAGTATTTTGAAAATGACATAGAAATATTTATTACTGATCCCGACATGGTTGGCTCCAAGGGCTGCTGCAGCAATTCTTTTGGTTATTTTTTCGAGATTGTGAGTGAACTATTAGTCTCACAGGCTTCGTTTTGTGCTTCAATGTAAGCAAATTAAATATACTACAACTTTATTTTTAATGATTTTTCTCATAGGATGAGCGATTTTGCCAATATTTTTCTCCGAACGGGAGCAAAACTTAAAATTTTCAATTTTCGGGAAAAATGGACCATTTTTCAAGTGCCATAACTTGGTCCCTTTAACGTTTAAAGAGCTGTAGTTGGGCTTAAATTATTTTATATTTAATTACCTTTAAAAAAGTACTGAATCGTTTTGTCGAAAAACGCATAGTTTATGACTTTTAGAGCAAAAAGTGAAAAAAGTCCACACATTTCGCAGTTTTTCGCTTGGTGTGCAGCGAGCACAAGGCGGGACCACTTTTCCCACTTTTCCTCACTTCTCCCACGTTTCCTCACTTTTCCCACTTTTCGAGTGGGAAAAGTGAGGTATGAGAAAGACTCATCTACATATTAAGTACGTAGTCAGAATCAGTGGACTCCACACCTCTAGAGATTTGAACTCACATAACTGTTGGCCTTGAGTTCATAGAACTTACAAAACAAATATTATTAGAAGGTTATACGGGGCTCAAAGGTCAAATCCAGTCGTTACTAAGGTTAAGAGAAGTTACTAAGGTTAAGGTAGGTAAGTTTCTACCTTAACCTTAGTAACTTCTGTAACCTTCACTGGTCTGGCATTCTTTAAAATAGACGTTGGAATGCCCATTATTGTTTTTAGGTTCCGTACCACGTTAAACTGTAGGTCCCTTCCCTTCTTACCTTACTAGGTGGTAGGGTTTATCCCGGCCGGGTTGGTACCACCGCGCTGAACGAAACGTCGGTCGAAACGGCTATGTAAATAGTTCGTGTTTTCCGTCCAGTTTAGTGTAGCCGACATGAAATGAAGGGAAGCACTGACATGGCACCTAGTTCACCCTGTGTTATGGGCTGACATCACGGATGTTGTAGGTGATGTAGCCAACCGTGTCAGGTTCCATAAAAAAAAAAAAAAAAAAAAACCACAAAGATGTGCAAACGGAATCTAATGGTGTGACTTGAGCGCCCGTCTGTCTGTCTGTCACAGGATCATACATAAATACATACATACATACCATCACGCATAATATACCGACAAATCGGGGTGAGCTGCACTGCAAGACATTTTTTAAAAAAAGCTCTGTAAGGTTTCTTGCCCGATTCTACCCTTATAGATTGCATTGCTGAACGGGATAAAACAAAAACTATGACGAACCATACTGAATATCATAGGCGCCGACTACGTGGGTGCTCAGGGGCTCCAGCACCCACGAGCGGTGAGTAGTGGGTGCGGAGCACCCACGAGGATAGATATAAAAACTGATCAGTAATAGGATTTGAGCTACGATAAAAGTGCCTTATTTACTTACAAGCCTTTGAGCTGAGCAGCCACATTTACACATTCGCACTAGTGGCGCGACGAATAGCGAACGTTACTATAGTACTCCTATATTATTCTATACCATGCAATAGAATATAGGAGCACTACATGCGTAGGTACATCGTGCGAATGTGTAAATGCGGCAAATGCAAAACATTGTGCGAACGTTTTGCGAATCCATGCTGCCAGGTGCCGGGAGAATTAATGAAAAATTGGAGAAGCATATGTCCAGCAGTGGACGGCAAAACTTGGATGATATTGTTCAATAAAAAAAAAAATTGCATGAGCACCCACGAGGATTTCTAAAAGTCGGCGCCCCTGCTGAATATGCATATGTCTCAATGTAATATTGTTATTGTTGTGTGTTCTTTATGGCGAAATAAATATCTGAATCTGAATCTGAATCTGAAATCTGAATCTGAATCTGAATCATTGGGTCAACGGTCAACTACAGCAAAACACCGACCATCACGTTTTTATTATGGAAACTGACACGGTTCGCTACATCACCTACAACATCCGTGATGTCAGCCGGGTGACACCGGGTGAGCTAGGTGCCATGTCAGTGCTTCCCCTTTTGGTCGTGCCGGCTGCACTGAAATTCTGAACCCAAGTTCTGAAATACATCTATTCTTTATTCTATTCTTAGTTAATAATTCTATTCTAAGTTAATTTTCGACATGTCCAAGCGTAGGTTACCTACCTGTGGATGAAATTATACAATAAACAATAAACAATAACAGTGAATTGAATGTGGTTTCCAGGGTGCTGACTCTCCAGGGTGTGATATTCTCTCATGTCCTTTTCGTCTACCTCTACTCATATGTCGACAATCCACAAGCTGTTGAAAAGGTAACTTGCCGGTTTTCCAACTGCTGTATCATTGGACATAGATCCAGGTAAAAGAAATAAAGAAATAAATAGAAAAAGAGAGAAAGTAATAAATAAAGATAGAAGGAAATAAAGGCACAAATAAAGAGAGAAAGTAATTTCTTTCTCTATTTAATATTCTTCAATGGATAAGGCCTTTCCAATTCCTTCATTAAGACGACAAAACAACAAAGAGACAACTTGCCCCTAAAATAATACTATAACACGTATATTTAGATATGAATAAACTAGTACATATTATATTAATAGTTCATCACAAAGCCGAAAATGAAGAGAAAAAAAATCATATTCATACCTACTGATAGACGATACAACTGTTCAGAAATTTAGAAGGAATACGTCGTCGACCCGACGGCAGAATTGGTAATGCGCTGGCGACTTAAACCGTGGCTCCAGGTTCGAATCCTGGTCGGAACGTATTTTTCTCTTAATTTTCGGCTTTGCATCTATCTAATGAAGAAATATAAAGATAGAACATGCGTTGCAGTTGCCCCCGTAATATTTTTAACTGACGTAAGGGGGTTATTCTATATGTGAAACTAAACAACTTCTGTGAAGAAAAATTTTTTTTTTAAACAAAACTAAAATTAAATACCTATGTATTCTCAAAATGTATGGGAAAAAAAAAACTTTTTTTCTTCAAATAAAAAATTCGTAGAACAAAATTTGTTCTATTTCACGTACAGGATCACCCCCTTTCGGGTTTTACGGTTGGGGTTGCAACACCGTGTATAACTACTGTTCTGGGCTGTATCGTTTCAGATGTTCGACCACGTGAGCTCGCAGGCTATACTGAACGGGCCTCTCTGGATCCAGATCTTCTTTTCCATCGGCGCTTTCCTATTGTCCTATACGTTCCTCATAGACATGGAGTCCAGGCGTTTCAGTTGGTGGCTTTACCTCCGAGCCATCGTTGTCAGGTGGATGAGGTTCGTCACCATGTTATTGATTCACCTACTAGTTTAGTGTAGCCGACATGAAATGAAGGGAAGCACTGACACGGCACCTAGTTCACCCTGTGTTATGGGCTGACATCACGGATGTTGTAGGTGATGTAGCCAACCGTGTCAGGTTCCATAAAAAAAAAAAAAACAGGAAATAATCGGTTTCCTACGTCACCAGCTACACACCGACATGTCAGCTCATCAGACGAAAAACGCGGAATATTTTCTTACGACCGACATTTATTCATTACGGGGATGCCAATGCAGAATTTTTTCTTGAAATAAAAAAATCTAATCAGCCTTTTGCACGGTGGGTAAGCTCAAGTGGCAATGGGCTGGGCACGTCAGCCGAAGAGATGACGACCGTTAGAGTAATCGTGTCCTATACTGGCGGCCGTGGACAGGAAAACGTAGTGTGGGAACTAATGGGGGGACTACCGAGGACACTAAGTACGTCTCGGCGGAAAGCAGTGATTCCGCACCGCTTAAGGCCGGGAGGACTTGAGGAAAATGGAGAGGCGTATGCCCAGCATAGGGCGCTTACACGGCTGACTGACAGACTGCTGACTTTGCAAATAGACAACACTAATATGGTTGGGCCGGATTAACTATTACCTCTGTACCGACAATCACCGACTCATTCGCTGATTTCTTCACACCACAGGCAGCTGCAGCAGTCGAGAGACTGAGGAATGTGCCAGCAGCAGTAGCGGCTTCGATGCCGCTTACCCCTAGCCAGCAGTCGGTCACGGCGACCCCCCCTAACTTAGGGAGGACAAAGTGACCGACCACTATACAGCTAGCCAGGCGGCCACGGCGACCGCGCTATTTTACATAGAGCGGACAAAGTGACGGCAGGCCTCGCGCGGAAAACCACGCCAAAAAGCCCGGCAACGGTGTAAAAGTCGTAGGACCTTTTTTACAGATGCAGATTTCAACTATTACCTCATCTGTGGTTTGGCTTCTTCTTTCAGACTGACACCCATGGCGCTCTTCGCTCTCGGCTTCACGATGACCTGGTTCGCGCACATGGGCTCCGGTCCCCAGTGGGATCTCCTCGTCACTAAGGAAGCGGATGACTGCAGGGAGCGCTGGTGGTACCACGTGCTGTATGTGCACAACTACATTGAGACCGGAAAGTTCTGCATGGGGCACACTTGGTAATTGTGCGTTTTATTCATAGTTATGTTATATTCATAGTAGGTCCCTTCCCTTCTTACCTTACTAGGTGGTAGGGTTTATCCCGGCCGGGTTGGTACCACCGCACTGAACGAAACGTCGGTTGAAACGGCTATGTAAATAGTACGTGTTTTCCGTCCAGTTTAGTGTAGCCGACATGAAATGAAGGGAAGCACTGACATGGCACCTAGTTCACCCTGTGTTATGGGCTGACATCACGGATGTTGTAGGTGATGTAGCCAACCGTGTCAGGTTCCATAAAAAAAAAAAATTTATAAGTGTTTAGTACCGTGTGGGGCAGGTACTTAAAAAGAATACCCTGCATATCTCCCCATGCATGTCGTAAAAGGCGACTTAGGGATAAGGGCAAGATGCCGTGCTAAAGGGCGACAGGGTCGCCACCTCTCACCTTGGCACGGTACTTCCACCGAGCATGCAGCAGGTGGTCTTCGTGCACTATACTTCCTGCTTGATCGATTGAATCTTGCTCGAATACTTTGCGAAACGTGGTGGTCGGTGTTGTGCTGTAATTTACCAGAGTTCTTGCAGCACAACACCGATTACCCTGCTTACCCCGATTGTCGGGATTCAGGGTGTGTGATATGTATGTATGTATTTATAAGTGTTTTTATGCTCCTAACATTGTTGGCTAGACCCTTGATGTCAGCCCATCGCACCTTGGTTAACTAGTTATCATGGTAATGCTTCCTTCTGGTCGTACTAGCTTCGCTGAAATGGACGGAAGACACGAAATGTTTTCATAGCCACTTCAAGCAACCTTCATTCAATGCGTTGGTATCAATCCGGATGGCTTAAACCCCACCACCTAGAGAGGACGGCATGGGAGTAAGGAAAGTGGTACTAGGATAAGTATTGTTTTTATTACGGAGTCTGACATGGTTGGTCACATCACTTAGTTGGAATTATTACGAGTAGTTAGATTGTCAGCACAGTACCTACCCCAAGTTCCTATTTTTTTTTTATGTAATCCGGTGGCTGAGTCGGAGGGGCCAAAGTGCATGCTCCGACCAGCCAATATCACCCCCGAGATGATAGGTGCCATACCGGAGACTTCCCTGGATTGCTGGCTATACTGGTCTAGAGGAGAACACAGCCGAGGCTGCTATGCGGCCATCTTACATCCAGTACGGTGGTATCAACATCACCTAGTAAAGGGCAAGGGAAGGGACCTACAGTTTTACACCGGTTCCGAACGGTGAAGCAGCAGGTGTAGGTATGCACGTAAATTTTTTCGTTAGAAAAAAACTCATTGGTACACGCCGACCGGATTCGAACCTCGGGCCTCTCGCATGAGAAGCCGATGCCCAAACCACTCGGCCACCCGCCGCTTGAGAAATTAGTTGCCGTGCTTGAGATTCGTGTTAGCTTTGTCTCTAACTAAAAGAGGAACGTATTTGTCTGCAGGTACCTGGCATGCGACCTACAGCTGGTAATGTACGGTATGCTGGCGATGTTGCTGATCGTCCGCTACCCTCGCTCCGCGTACTACATCTTCGGAGGTTCCATACTGTTCATGCTGGTTGTGCCATTTGCTGTCGTATACGTCAACGAGATACAGCCCATCATCACGGCGCAGTCTCCTGAGTAAGTAAACATTTTCAGGCAGGTAAGGAGGTAATTATTGTTTTGTTCCAATAAAACTCCTCTACCATTCACTACATCGCTCCAGCACTGCATCATTCAATCTCCCAACGTTTCCAGCAGGAAAACAGGTTCATCACCTCCCATTTATTCATATAATAAACAGGTTCAACTTGCAGTAAAGTTCTAAAGTTTAGAATATTTAGTTTAGGGTTAGGTTACCCTAGGTTACCCTCCATCTGCCGACCTCCAGTCCTCCACTCACAAAGCTAACCCCCGCCGTTCCCGCCAACACCTCCGTCCGAGGCGTCCACGTCTCACTGCTCTTCCCCCTTCCGCGTCGCCATTAGAAGTCGCCGTTGTCATTAGATCATTTTTACACTAAAATCATCAATTAGTTTGTATGAAAACTGTAACTTTTTATTTAAAGGAAATTCAGAAAAAAGATACTTGACTTTTTTGTTACTCTTGATCCCAATAATCATTTCCTAAATTTAATGTACTCGCCGTTTTTACACCCTGTATAGTTATATATATAGTTAAAGTATGGTCTCGAGAATTCGGAATTTAATCCTAATCCATTACATATTAATTGGTAATTTTACATAACAGATAACAATACAATACTCCTTCCCGTCAAGGATGGTGTTATTTTTTTATAAAATATTACACGTACAATTAAATATTTATTGATGCTGCAGTTTCGTCCTCCAAACTCACAGTTGAAAATGAGAAAACATCAATCGGTCGAGAGAAACCGATTTTTGGTACTGCTTATCTGATGTTGAATGTTGGTGTGGTGTAAACTTGTCAACAAGCGGACAAAATTATATGGTGTTCACCTTCGCAGGGCTATCCGTCACCTGTTTGCCGGCTCGAAGACCGTGAGCCAGCTGTACATCCCGAGCTATATGAACACCTCGGGCTACGTGTTCGGTCTCATCACCGGCTACACACACTACCATCTCGAGAGGAAGGGCATCAAGCTCAACCAGTATAAGGTGAACAAAGGTTGAATGAAAGAGAACGTTTATATAAACACGCATTCTTGTCTGTCTGTTTATTTGTTTGTTCGGTATAAATTTTGCAATCGATTTTGTACTAGCTTCCCGATGTGCCGAAGTATAGACTTAAACTTAGCTCAGAACTGTCAACAGTTTGCAACAGGTTTCAGATTATTAATCTCACCAAGAAGTTTAAAATCAATTGCAAAAGGCTATATTAAAGACTATACTAAGGATATAAGACTTTATTAAAGCCTCGTTAAAAGCAGAAAATAATTATTCGCTAAAACGTACACAAAAGTATAAAATAATTTCTCCTAACCACATACGATTAGCTGTGGTACCAATCAGATGTAACATCCTGACCTAGTTCCAAACAGGAGTAAGGTGTATGTAATGGGCATGTCGGACGAAGCAGACGACCCAACCATATTCCAGCAGCAACGTGTAATGGTCACGATGGACGAACCAGACGAACCCACCATGTTCCAGGAACAAGGTGTAATGGGCATGCCGGACGAAGCAGACGACCCAACCATGTTCCAGGAGCAAGGTGTAATGGTTACGACGGACGAAGCAGACGACCCAGCCACGTTCCAGGAGCAAGGTGTAATGGGCATGCCAGACGAAGCAGACGACCCAACCATGTTCCAGGAGCAAGGTATAATGGTCACGCCGGACGAAGCAGACGACCCAACCATGTTCCAGGAGCAAGGTGTAATGGGCATGCCGGACGAAGCAGACGACCCAACCATGTTCCAGGAGCAAGGTGTAATGGGTATGCCGGACGAAGCAGACGACCCAACCATGTTCCAGGAGCAATGTGTAATGGGCATGCCGGACGAAGCAGACGACCCAACCATGTTTCAGGAGCAAGGAGTACTGGGCATATTGTGCATGTTGGACGAACCAGACGACCCAACCATATTCCAGCAGCAAGGTGTAATGGTCACGATGGACGAAGCAGACGACCCAACCATGTTCCAGGAGCAAGGTGTAATGGGCATGCCGGACGAAGCAGACGACCCAGCCATGTTCCAGAAGCAAGGTGTAATGGTCACGATGGACGAAGCAGACAACCCAACCATGTTCCAGGGGCAAGGTGTAATGGTCACGACGGACAAAGCAGACGACCCAACCATGTTCCAGGAGCAAGGTGTAATGGGCATGCCGGACGAAGCAGACGACCCAACCATGTTCCAGGAGCAAGGTGTAATGGGCATTCCGGACGAAGCAGACGACCCAACCATGTTCCAGGAGCAAAGTGTAATGGTCACGACGGACGAAGTAGACGACCCAGCCATGTTCCAGGAGGAAGGTGTAATGGTCATGACGGACGAAGCAGTAGACCAAACCATGTCAGATTTCATAATAAAATTATTTCATTTCAGTCGTTCAACATCTTGTTCCACCTATCGCTGCTGCTGTGTAACGTGGTCGTGGTGTCCGGGACCGTGTTCCTAAGTGACCACTACGTGTACACGCCTTGGTCTGCGGCGCTCTACTCAGCTCTGGACAGAACTCTGTTGGCGTTCTTCATTAATATCTTCCTCCTGGGACTCTTCAATAGGTGCAAATGTGAGTAACTAGGCCTGCGGAATGGTATAATTTTTCAAATCGTAGAAATTCCAACAGCCAGTAATGTTTTTTTTTTTCAGTTTATCTACTCTGTAGAACCATGCCAAAGTTTAATTAATTAACTTTGATTAATGATTATAATTGATGAATTTAAGGAGTCATGATTATTGACTACTTTAAGGAGTTTTTCTTATGTAAACTGTCACGGTTACATTCCGGCGGACTAAATTTCTAGAGGCGTCAGACGTGGAATTTTATACATAACTTCTCTCTGAATAAAGTACAGAAAGAAAGTAGGACAATAATTCCTTAAAGTCATCAAGCATCATAATTTATTAAAGCCATCAACCATCATAACTCCTTAAGGTAGTCAATCATCAAAACTCCTTCTTACCTTCCCTTCTTACCTTACTAGTTGGTAGGGTTTATCCCGCCCGGGTTGATACCACCGCACTGAATGAAACGTCGCGTCGGTCGAAACGGCTATGTAAAAATAGTTCGTGTTTTCCATCCATTGTAGCCGAAATGAAATGAAGGGAAGCACTGACATGGCACCTAGTTCACCTGGTGTTATGGGCTGACATCACGGATGTTGTAGGTGATGTAGCCAACCATGTCAGTTTCCATAAAAAACTACTAATTAATGCTCAAAATACAGATAAAAAAGAAACAAACCAACAATATGGGTTTTTAAATTACCGTGTTTGTTAGACATTATTTTTAAACAAAACAGCTTTACTCACGGTTCTTCACGAGCTATGTGGCTCGACGTTTCGGGCCAAGCGTATGGCCCATCATCATGAGCACTCTGCCTGGTGCGATGATTGGCAGAGACCTGTCAGATCTCCGTCCGTCGTTGACGAAGATTGTAGCTGTGGCCAGTGCGGGTAGTTTCAGAACTAGTTAGCTAGTTGGTAGGGTTCGGAACGCACCTGAACCCTAGTCTACGGAAACTACCCGCACTGGCCACAGCTACAGTCTTCGTCAATGACGGACGGAGATCTGACAGTTCTCTGCCAACCGTCGCACCAGGCAGAGTGCTCATGATGATGGGCCATACGGTCGGCCCGAAACGTCGAGCCACATAGCTCGTGAAGAACCGTGAGTAAAGCTGTTTGGTTCAAAAAGTAACCAATAATAATTGCTATGATGATGTTACAGCTGCCCTCTGCGGGCTGATGGAATGGCAGGGGTTCCAGCTGCTGGGCCGCCTCACGTACTGTGCCTACCTCGTGCACTTCCTCATGCTGCGCCTGGTGTCAGCCTCCAGCGGCTCACTCGCGCATCTCACTCCGCTCACTGCGGTAACTATAATAGTGATCTTGCTACATTTGTGGATGACCCGGTACGGTGGTGGTAAGGCGTCAGCTTCACACGCTAGAGGTCCGTGTTTCTAAATTGGGCTGTGCACCGATGAATTTGTAGAATTGTACGGAACCCTAAAAACCCTAAACTTAAAATTACTTATTCTCTGTTTATATGTTAGTACTAAGCACGTACTCGCTTTATATCGCTTTATATAAAGCGACTACGTGCTTAGTACTAACATATAAACATAAAATAAAACCTCAAGTCAACTTCTAGTGTCCGATGCCAAATACGACTTTGGTGACGACAGAGTAAGGTTCAATGTGGAACCGTGCAAGTTGACTGTTCGCAAAAATTATGCGACATCATGAAGGTGCAATAGAACGAAAATTTGGAGATAATACGTAACGGCCCGGTGGTTACTACAGTTGGTTATCGCGTTGGCCGCCCAAGAACCCAGGGTTTGAATCCGGGAATAGAAATCGGGATGTATTTTTTTCAATGATTTTCGATGTTCATTTTTCTAATTAAAAAAATACTTATTCTTCACTCATTCATTTATTTCAATAACATTAATATCACAATCTATTCCGCAGTTATCTCAGCTGATATCGACTACAGTGCTGACCTACAGCGTGGCCCTACCGTTGGCGTTGATGATCGAGTACCCGCTGGTAGGCCTCGAGAAGGCATTCACTTCCGGCAGGAGGACCAGGCCGGTCGAGGGACACGGGAAGAGGGACAAGAATTCCAACGTGAACACGGACACGATGATGTCTGCGCCCACTGTCTGTCTGTCTGGGCCCTGAGCTTGTACCACCTCGTGGGACCCAGGATGGACAGACCTTGTTAGGAAATCAATCAGTCAATCAAATATACCTTTATTGTACATCATAAAAGCATGGGACATAAAAGCGGGAGTTTAATGCAATGAAGCATTCTTTACAATCAAACCTTTGGGATGTGGAGAAGCACATAGGTCGGACAATGCAGTTTAAAAAAACTAAAACCCGACTACTGAAAAATCACGCTCTAAAAAGTATGAAACAAGAAAAAATTCTCATCTGAAATTGTTATGTACAAACTATTCAATATTTTATCGTCTATTAAATAAACAACTTACACGTAATATATTTTAATGTATTTAATAAATATTCATAGTGTTGTTCAGAGGATAGCCGTGGTCGTATGCCACCTACCCTGGGCAAAGTGGCATACGACCACGGCTATCCTCTGAACAACACTATGAATATTTATTAAATACATTAAAATATATTACGTGTAAGTTGTTTATTTAACAGACGATAAAATATTGAATAGTTTGTACATAACAATTTCAGATGAGAATTTTTTCTTGTTTCATACTTTTTAGAGCGTGATTTTTCAGTAGTCGGGTTTTAGTTTTTAAACTTATTTTTTATTTCAATTATTTTGGGGTTATAACTTCCTGATAAAGTATTTGCAGAGCCGTTTTACATGTTTTGTTTGTTTAGGTTTTATATAATTTTAACACGTGTACCATAGTCCATAAGGGCGAGCTGGGTTCAGGTAAACGATAAACCGTCTTGAAGAAAGTAAGCAACTGATAGCGAGGCCGGAGGCCGAGCTGCGTTCGGGAAGACTATAAACCTTCTCGAAGAAAGTAAGTAACAAAGGGCGAGGCCGAAGGCCGAGCTGCGTTCAGGAAGACGATAAACTTTCTCGAAGACAGTAAGTAACTATGGGCGAGGCCAAAGGCCGAGCTGCGTTCAGGAAGAGGATAAACCATCTTTAAGAAAGTAAGTAACTGAGGGCGAGGCCGAAGACCGAGCTGCGTTCGGGAAGACCATAAACCTTCTCGAAGAAAGTAAGTAACAAAGGGCGAGACCGAAGGCCGAGCTGCGTTCAGGAAGACGATAAACTTTCTCGAAGACAGTAAGTAACTATGGGCGAGGCCGAAGGCCGAGCTGCGTTCAGGAAGAGGATAAACCATCTTTAAGAAAGTAAGTAACAAAGGGCGAGGCCGAAGGCCGAGCTGCGTTCGGGAAGAATATAAACCTTCTCGAAGAAAGTAAGTAACTGAGGGCGAGGCCGAAGGCCGAGCTGCGTTCGGGAAGACTATAAACCTTCTCGAAGAAAGTAACAAAGGGCGAAGCCGAAGGCCTCGCCCTTTGTTACTTACTTTCTTAAAGATGGTTTATCCTCTTCCTGAACGCAGCTCGGCCTTCGGCCTCGCCCTCTGTTACTTTCTTCCAGAAAGTTTATCCTCTTCCTGAACGCAGCTCGGCCTTCGGCCTAGCCCTTTGTTACTACTTTCTTAAAGATGGTTTATCCTCTTCCTGAACGCAGCTCGGCCTTCGGCCTCACCCTTTGTTACTTACTTTCTTCGAGAAGGTTTATAGTCTTCCCGAACGCAGCTCGGCCTTCGGCCTCGCCCTCAGTTACTTACTTTATTAAAGATGGTTTATCCTCTTCCTGAACGCAGCTTGGCCTTCGGCCTCGCCCATAGTTACTTACTGTCTTCGAGAAAGTTTATCGTCTTCCTGAACGCAGTTCGGCCTTCGGCCTCGCCCTTTGTTACTTACTTACTTCGAGAAGGTTTAGTCTTCCCGAACGCAGCTCGGCATTCGGCCTCGCCCTTTGTTACTTGCTTTCTTAAAGATGGTTTATCCTCTTCCTGAACGTAGCTCGGCCTTCGGCCTCGCCCATAGTTACTTACTGTCTTCGAGAAGGTTTATCGTCTTCCTGAACGCAGCTCGGCCTTCGGCCTCGCCCTCAGTTACTTACTTTCTTTGAGTAGGTTTATCGTCTTCCTGAATGCAACTCATTCAAAAACTTTCGCGTTTATAATATTAGTAGGATGTGTTTTGGGTAGGTTTGGAGTGAGGCCTGATTTTATTTTATTTTATTTAGAAATTATTCCCAATTATCGGGTACATGCAAGCAAATCCGAAAGCAACAGCTAACAATATATATATTTTTGAAATGTGCTAATTAAGCCCTTTCATTTGATACCCAACAGGGCATCATAATTTTTTTTTTATTTTTTATATCATGACTTTTTGTGATCTAGAGGGCGCCATAGTCAATTTTATGTGACGTCACATAGCCTATAACCAGCGGACAATCAAGACGCTTTCAACGATACCTCATTTGTAAAATTATGATAAGTAGTTTAGAAGTTATGAGGGAACAGATGAACATACATACATACATACATACATACATACATACATAGTTCTTGGTGCGAGGACTGGCGGAGTCAGTCCGGCGATCAGGTCCACTAGGTTGGGACTATATCGCCTTACATACATACATACATACATACATACATACATACCGGTCAAACACATAACCCTCCTTTTTGCTTCGCCGTAGTCGGGTAAAAACGATTAAATAAATGGACACAAACACGTACATAGATACACATAATATAAAATAAATACTACAAGGCACGTAGATATTATATTTCGATAGGAAATAGCACTCGAAATCAAAATAGGTTCGGCTTAAAAAATAAATTGCTGAGCTATTGGTAAAGATAAAAAAATATGTGTTATGCATTGTTATTTTAATTAACAAGGTAAGTTTTTTAAAACATGTTTTAATACTTTTAAAAGGTGTTAAATAAATGTTCTAAAAATTAGGAAAATGAACGTTTATAAATTCTCTTGAAAATTGTACATATTTTCAAAACAGCACTTACATAGATTTAGTTTTTCTCTACTTCGTCGCTTTATAATTTTGTATTTTCACGTTTCTAACGCGTGAAAATGAATAAATTTAAGCCTATTTTTATTTTTAACCGACTTCTTAAGAAAAAGGAGATTGTCAATTCGACCCGTATGTATGTAATATCGTTGGAATTGCACAATATTCGTATATGTTAGTCTGTGTGGGCTTCTAAACAAGTGTGCCAAATTTCATAAGTGTATTTATGTTTGTGTGTTTGTATGTATGTAATGTATGTTTGTCCACGAATTTCTCGGAAACTAGAAATCGAATTGCCATAATTCAAATGCAAATAATATTTTGATTCATATTCGGACCCTTGAGTTGGAGGCGGTACAAAAGCAAAACTAAAAATTCCATAGGGGTCCATACTCCGTTTTGTGCTTTTGTACCGTCTTCAACTCAAGGGTCCGAATATGAATCAAAATATTATTATTTAACACTTTTAAGTTCTAGTTGTTTTTTGAAGTCGGTGCAATGTTTTTTAAACTTGTTTTTTTTTTCATACAATCGGCGGCGCGCCGCCCTCGTGTCACTGTAATTCCCGTCTATACATATACCGGGTGGCTAAGCTCAAGTGGCAATGGGCTGGGCACGTCAGCCGAAGAGACGACGACCGCTGGAGTAACCGTGTCCTACACTGGCGGCCGTGGACAGGAAAACGGAGTGTGGGAAGACCACCCGCCAGGTGGGACGACGACATCAAGTACGTCGGCGGAAAGCAGTGGTTCCGTACCGCTGAAGCCCGGGAGGACTGGAGGAAAATTGGAGAGGCGTATGTCCAGCAGTGGACGCTTACACGCTGACTGACTGACTGACTGAGACTGACATATACATATACAGGGTGTTTCAGGATAGGGTTTCGTAACATCAGGGTTCGAAAGGGGTCCATATTTGAAGACGAAAAGCTCTGAAACTTTTCCCCAGATTCGGTCATTTTATAGTACTTTTTACCCGACTACGGCGAAGCCAAAAAAGGAAGGGTTATGAGTTTGGCGCGTATGTATGTATGTATGTATGTATGTATGTATGTATGTATGTATGTATGTGACTATCTATATTCCACTCTACAGCCTAAAGTACTGGGCCGATTGGAAAAATTCTTGTGCCATTGGATTCGTCTTATTCACGGGAGTGTCATAGGCTATATAAAAATTTTCAAAATTCAAAATGGCGGACGCACGGCTTCAAAATGTCAAATTAGTTATTCAAAATATATTGAGTGGGGTATCAAATTAAAGATAATTAAATTACGATTCCGAAAATATATACTTTGCTATCTATTAAACTCATGTGTACAGAGATATAGAGCAAAATGTGTGGCGCATGTATGAATCGCGATCGCGATGAAGCGTGGTCGCCCGCGCACCGCGCCTCCGCGCGCCCCCACGGTTTCGGTACGTTACATACACCGAAGACGCGCGACGACGACGCCGCCGCGACGATAAGAAGCGACATGGTATTGTTGGTAATATACCTACATACTTACTCACTGATCTACGGCAAATTTTATATAGATATATAATATTATTATTAGATACAGTACTGTGCTAAAATAAATTGGTATTAAAATTTAATGTCCATGTACCTAGTGTAAGCATATGTAGTGAAGGTACACAATATTGTCGGATGCAAGTTTTGTCAGCCTCGATAGCTCAGTGGTGCAGACAGTCAACTGTATCTATTGAATCTTAAGCAACGCTGGGTGCGGTCAGTACTTGGATGGGTGACCGCTGACCGTTGGAGGCTGACCGAGGTTCGGATTCTTCGTAAAACTGTAGGTCCCTTTCCTCCTAATCTTACTTGGTGGTAGGGTTTAACCCGCCCGGGTTGGTACCACCGCACTGAATGAAACGTCGGTCAAAACGGCTATGTAAATATTTTGTGTTTTCCGACCAGTTTAGTGTAGCCGGCACGATCAAAGGGGGAAGCACTGACATGGCACCTAGTTCACCCGGTGTTATGGGCTGACATCACGGACGTTGTGGGTGATGTAGCCAACCGTGTCAGTTTCCATAAAAAAAAAACAAAAACCCTTCAGCTAAGCGAGATATTGTGGAAGAGAAGAACCGCCGTTTGCGGAAAAGTATTCCCAATTTTCTGGGTGCAGTTTTAGCCCTAGACTCGATTAGTTGCCGGAAACCTACGTCTTTGGAAATGGTGGTGCCCAGGAGGTCCAGGTGCTTCCAGACAGGTATGACGCTGACTTAGAAACAGACTTCGAAAGCAAAAGGACCTTCAAATCGACCTTCGCAGATAATGCGCAGCACTGAACCTTGCTAACGTTGAAGGCGTGGGCGTAGCATTCAGGGGGCAACATATCATTGTGATGCATACGAGAGTACGGAACACGGGTTCTACACCAGTTACCCTTCAACTAGGCGGGATGTGGATGAGAAGAGGCGAAGACTTATGTCTGAACTTGAGCAAACACTTGGCTCTATTTCCGAATGGGCCGTAGCAAGTTAGTCAAGTTCAATATCTCCAAGATAAAAGTTTGCGCGTTCAGTGCGAAGAGAGCGGCGTTCACACCAGCTCCTTCCTACCAAGGCACGTCACTTAAATTTTGCGACCACCTCGGGGTCCTCCGAGTCAAATTTTCGCACGATCTAAACTTCCGGCGTGACATCGAGGGCAAGGCCGTATAAATCGCAGATTCGGTCCTGCTTGGGGTACTGCTCGCACCTATGGGATGGCTCAGTCAAATACCAGCTAGCGCCTCTGTACTCGATCCAGCGTCGAGCCGTGCGAATAGTAGGTGACGCCCAAATGTCCCGCTATCTAAAACCACTGCAACTCCGTAGGGATACATAGCTAAATCAGAGCCTGTTGAAATACAGAGAGAAATATTTTCCCCCAAGTACAGTCTCGGGTCCTTCAACCTGGGCACCTGTCAGGCCGGCATGGCATTCGCAGCCTCCGCATGCTAACGAATGTCCATGGGCGTCGCTAGACACCTTATAGGTGGCTCGGCGCCACATGTCGCGCTTACTATAAAAATAATATCAGTAGCTTTGGCCTCGCCTTAGTGGCTTACCTGTTTCGAGTGAGTACATTATTCAACTATGTACACGAACCTGAAACCTCCCTCGGTCTTCGGCCTTGAACTGATTGGTTTACTTACTTCCCGAATCCGCTTCACCCCAGCCAGATATGTTTACTTATATAGAGAAATAAAATCGTGTACTTACACAGCTCAGTCTTCGGTCTTGCTCTGACTGACTTTTCATTTTACTTCAAGCCTATACATCTTTCAACTATACATAATTTGTTTATAGATGTAGGTACTCACTCATGCGCTATTTGCAGAAAACTTTAGTTTCAAATAGTACATATGACGACAAATAAACGGACGGATAGTATCAATTTTGTACCGTGTGGGGCCGGCACTTTAAAATAATAGCCCCACTGCATCTCTCCCCGTGTATGTCGTAAGAGGAGACTAAGGGATATGACTACCTTCTTATATTACTAGGTGGTAGGGTTTAACCCGCCCGTGTTGGTACCACCGCACTGAATGAAAGGTCGGTCGAAACGGCTATGTAAATAGTTTGTGTTTCCCGTCCAGTTCAGTGTAGCCGGCACGACCGAAGGGAAGCGCTGACGTGGCACCAAGTTCACCCGGTGTTATGGGCTGACGTCACGGATGTTATAGGTGATGTGTCAGGTTCCATAAAAAAAATCAATATACGAGTTACATATAACATTTAAAGTATGCAAACAGTTTTAAAAAAAGCCTAAAATAAAAAAAATATAAGTTATAAAAAACTAAAACCCGACTACGAAAAACCTAATCATGAAAATCGTTTAAATAAAAAAAAATTGTTATAAAAAACTAAAACCCGACTCCGAAAAAGAAAATTATGAAAATCGTTTAACTAAAAATAACAAAATAATATTTTCCATTTATTTTATCAGATACAGCAATTCTATTTTTATATTGATTTTACCTTAGCTTATAAATAATACATTTTGATAAATTTATTATTTTTAACGTTCTAAATATAGAGCCGTGGTCGGGCGTTCTTCGTTCAACAAGACAAGTGAGGCTGTCTTCGTGCATTATTAGAGCGAGGAACTTAGGACGGCCATCGCAATTGTGTCATACTGGCATCGGACGGAAGTCGTAACCCCTTTACGGACGCTATAATTTTTGTAAGATCAGTCAGAGCAAATCTAAAATTATTATAAGTAGATACATAGGTACATACCGAACGTCAACGGCTATAATGCACAACGACGGTCTCACTTGTCTTGTTGAACGAAGAACGCCCGACCACGGCTCTATATTTAGAACGTTAAAAATAATAAATTTATCAAAATGTATTATTTATAAGCTAAGGTAAAATCAATATAAAAATAGAATTGCTGTATCTGATAAAATAAATGGAAAATATTATTTTGTTATTTTTAGTTAAACGATTTTCATAATTTGCTTTTTCGGAGTCGGGTTTTAGTTTTTTATAACAATTTTTTTTTATTTAAACGATTTTCATGATTAGGTTTTTCGTAGTCGGGTTTTAGTTTTTTATAACTTATATTTTTTTGGTGAAAATAGTTTCATCGAGATTTGGTGGACGGTTAACGTCCACCTTTATTAAATAAAAATAAAATGACTAACTTACATCATAGATATTACTTAATAGTTACTTCTTACATGCTTAACTAGCAGAATTAAACTGCATGTAGTGGACTAGCATTGCACTCCCTAGACCTAGACAGCACTGTTGCCAAATCGAGTTTTATTAGGTACAATTTTCAATTTTTGTATGAAAAAAAAATAATACGGAATTTCGATTTGAGTGATAACGATTTTTTTCTTCTAATAATGTGTGAGTGCTTTCTATTCCTGAAGTTTCTCAAGCCTATCCTGAAACACCCTGTATAGCGAGCAGTATCTTGACGATCATCGTAAGCAGAGTAATCGGTGGTGTGCTGCGAGACCTCTGGTAAATTGCAGCGCAACACCGACCACCGCATTTAGCAAAGTATTAGGACAAGATAACTATCATTCAGCAAGTAAGGCGCGAAGACCCACCTGCTGCATGAATCGGTGGTATAGGAAATGTATATAGGACTGTGGATTGGGGCAGAGGTGTCTGTCGTGTCGGTTTGCGGCACGAAATCGCGCACGACAGTTTCGGGTACAGCCCGAACACGGTGCGTGCAAGCCGAAATGTTCCGAGCACGATCGTGTTTCCGTGCTAGCTAGGCCAGCCCGACGCCCGGTCGACACGATAAGCACGAACCGTGTTGACGGCATGCTGATGTGATTATGCGCGCGCGCACCTACAAGAATTTAGGATTTCTTTATTTATTTCTTACTTATACAATGTCAGCCCAACGCAAAATTTTTCCTATAATTAGGAATAAGATGTCAAAGAAACAAAAGAAACTCTTTTGTTTTGGGATTAGTCTGGCTACACTAGACTGCAGCCCTGCCTGTCTTGTCAGCTTAATTTACGAAGTTGTACACGACAATTTCGGACACAGCCTGAACACGGTTCGTTCTGTCTGAAATAGTCTGACATGCACGGGTAGAGATGCAGTGGGGTTATTCTTTTTAAGTACCGGCCCCACACGGTAATACAATATCATTGCTAAATCATGGCCCAGGCCCACTTGTGGCATAATAACTTCCGTCTCGTGTACAGCGGGCTGGCTCGTGTCGTGCGTGACACGAACACGAAACGGGCCAGCTAGGCTGAGCCGAGTTTAACCGACGACACGATACGACAGGTCTGGATTGGGGCATAATAAAATTAAGAAAGATTAAATTAATTAAAAATTAATTAAAGATTAAGACAATATTTTTTATCTAGGTTAAATTTTTTTTTTGTTTTTTCTATTTATGAAATAGGGCTTTAGCCGACTGTCGACTATGCCAGCCCCATCGTAACTGCTAAACAATCTCTAGCCGTATGTTTTTAATAACATTTGTATGTTTTTAATAAAGAACTTATTTAAAAACATAATTGTCTTTTAATTTACCTAGAAAAATTATTGCAAATACTAATTTCCTTCAAGTCATTAGATCCAGATAAAACACTTCGATATTGTTACAGGATGCCAAATAATACTCTGTATTATACACTTTTAATTTAGGGCAAAGTACAAAGAGACAATTCGATTAAGTATGCACGTAGTGTTGGTGGTGTCCCAGCGCGGAATGTGTCGACCCACCGCGCCTCCTCTCCTGCCTGCCTGTGCTCTCAAGTGCCGTGTCGGTGTGATGTAGGTGTGCGTGCGTGTATGCAGCCGTATGTATGTGTAACAATATCTAGTTTGAAGTACTTAAATGATATTGAAAATAAGTTAAAGTGAACAGTAGGAAGAACTTATAGTTAAGAACATTAATAAGAAACCGGCCAAGTGCGAGTCGAGCTCGCGCACTGAGGGTTCCGTACCACCACAACAATATATTTTTTGTGTTATGTATAAACACAATTTTTTAATTTTATTTCATTCAGTTCGTGATGTTTAGCGCGAGCGCGAATCACATTTGACCGGTTTTTATTATTTGTTGTTTTACTTTCAAGTTTGCACTATAATCACACCAAGTTTGACGCTTGTATGTATGACCGTTTTTAGGTTTCCGTATCCCGTACGGAAGCCTATTACTAAGCGTACACCGTCTGGCTGTCTGTCTTCCGTCCGTCCGTCTGTCCGTCCGTCCGTCCGTCCGTCTGGCTGACCGAGGGCTGTATCTCTTGAACCGTAATAGGTAGCCCGTTGAAATTTTCACAGAATATTATGGAGGATATAACAACAAATAATAAAAAATAGAAAAAGCAAAAAATTAAGGGGGGGTTCCCATACAAGATGTGGTGCGGAAATCGCGGTGCGCGAGTCCGACTCGCACTTGGCCGGTTTTTACGATAGAGCAAAAAAAGACGAATACATTTCTTGTATGGGAAGTGGGAACGTAACATAATTAATTTTAAACTTTAATTACTATCACATATTCTATGAAAATTTCAACCGGTTACCTATTACGGTTCTCCGTTCTATTATTATTTTTTTATTTTTTTATGGAAACTGACACGGTTGGCTACATCACCTACAACGTTATATAAATTGTAATTCATATGTATTTAATTTAATCTATAAATAGTAATTTATACGTTTAATTAACTAGTATGTACTTATATGTAGTGTATATTATAGTATATTATAGTTATTTTCCTTATATTATATTATACATTCCCACACTCAAGTCTTTTGCTACTACCTACTTATATCTCGCAACATACGACTCTCAAACATCCAAAGGTTGACTGGGAGAAATCCCTGTAAGGGATAAGTCCGCCTTTGCCCCTCATGTAAATTTTTTATTGTGTGTTTATGTTAAATGTTTTTTGGAGCAATAAAGTATTTCTATCTATTTCTATCTAACGTCCGTGATGTCAGCCCATAACACCGGGTGAACTAGGTGCCATGTCAGCGCTTCCCCCTTTGATCGTGCCGGCTACACTCAACTGGTCGGAAAACACAAACTATTTACATAGTCGTTTTGACCGACGTTTCATTCAGTGCGGTGGTACCAACCCGGGCGGGTTAACCCCTACCACCAAGTAAGATTAGGAGGGAAGGGACCTACAGTTTTACGAGGAATCCGAACCTCGGTCAGCCTCCAACGGTCAGCGGTCACCCATCCAAGTACTGACCGCACCCAGCGTAGCTTAACATTCAATAGCGACAGTTGACTGTCTGCACCACTGAGCTATCGAGGCTGACAGCTTCTATATGTATACAGTGCTATAGATGTAGGATAGGTGGACGGACAGACAGCGTGGGCATAGTAATAGGGCACCCGTACGGAACCCTAACATTTTCGCCAGTAGACAAGACGTGAGGGGTGATTTTGATTTTCATAGGGTTAGTTATTGAAAGATTGGAAGATGTTATGGAAGATTGGATTACAGGAAAACTGCAGGTTTTTAAAAAAAGATTTTTTTATATTTTAATTATAAGATGTAATGGGTAATGGTTTACCTGACAGTCAAACCATTGCTGTAGCTTTTATTTAGGCGTTTTGTAATTTTTGAAAACAGTCGAAAACAGAGAGTCCAACTCGCAGTTGGCGGTTTTTTTTTGTTAAAATATAAAAGCAAACCTGCAATAATTATCAATAATTGTATTTATTTGTAACATCTACTATACTATCACAATGTCTTATTTTGTAAAATACTATTTCTACGTTCAGTTACTTACGAATTAGGTTAAGTTAAAAAATAAGCACTACAACGAACAATAATAAAATAGAATAATTTTGCCTAATCTTTGGCATAGACCCAAAGCTGAATAATAGTCATATTAGTCGTCTGTTTCTGATTTGCACCTACCTCGGCCCGCGCTTCCTCACTTCGCGCCTCACGCTACACCCGCTGACGCCTAGCATTTCCTCCAAGGCTAGGCGTCAGCGGGTGTAGCGTGAGGCGCGAAGTGAGGAAGCGCGGGCCGAGCTAAGTGCAAAGCAGAAAAAGACAAGTAATAAGTGTTTATATCTAAGGGCGGTATTTCAACTCCAACCTTAAGTGCGACTTGAAATACTGGCCCTTAATCAAATAATTTTGAGTATAAAATTAATTTGGGTCCGAAAGGCTTAAAAACACATTGGCAATACCTACGTAGCTGAAATCGTCTTTAAATGTGATTTCTCTATTTTTTCTAACATTACAATAGAATTAGTGAATTTTCTCCCGTTGGCAGTGTTCTGTGGATCGAATCTTGCTGCTCTTTTTGTTGGAGCCAATCATAATCTTCTGCAGCTGACACGAGGGTTGCTCCACGAGCAGGAACAGCATCAGCGAGAAGAGGAAGGTCAGCACCGTGGCGCCCAGCGTAACGAACATCTGAAGAAAAAGCATAAGTGTTATAAACCCCATCCCTCCATCCCAATTCTACCATCGTTCCACACGCAACAGGTTGGGAATGCATCCACACACTGTCGACATCCCCCCACTTAGTACGAATCGATCCTGTAAATCCTTTATTTACAGGGTTGCCAACATGTGGAATACACTCCCACCTGCATCCTTTCCTCTAATGTACAATCTGGGATTAATTGGCCTTTAAAGATAATTTGAAGGTGCACCTAGCCGGCCGACATGGTATTCGCAGCCCCCATAAATATCCGAATGCCCGTGGGCGCCGACACCTCTGCATTAGTCTGGCGCGCGCCATGTCGTGCTATCCATGAAAAAAAAAATTAACTTCTCCACGCATTAGCCGATAGTTAGAGCAAACACTTCGTCTTATCTCGCTCTAAAATGTTATTATGTGTAAACATCTGCATCGAGATCCCGGGATTTTTTCGGGGCTGGATTGAATTGCGATTTGGTAGAATAGAATGGAATAACTTTATTTCCTCATTCGCGCAGTAAAATAGAGAACATGTAACAACATAGAGCTAGGAGAAAAAGGAACCACCTTATTAACATTACATATACATTTAACATTAACATCAACATCAACATCAGCATCAGCATCAGCATCAACATCAACATCAACATCAACATCAACATCAACATCAACATCAACATCAACATCAACATCAACATCAACATCAACATCAACATCAACATCAACATCAACATCAACATCAATATCAACATTAACAATAACTATAACTTTATACTCTTGTAACAGCTGACGCTCGCGAGTGAGATATCGCGAACGGAACTTTGTGGCTGACATGGTTGGCCATCACCTACTACACCCGCGATATCAACTAGGTGCCATGTCAGTGCTTCCCTTTCGTCGTGCCGGCTACACTGAACTAAACGAAAAACACGATTTTTTTTCAATAGCTATGAATTTCGACTGATTCATTGCAATGAACCAACCCCACCACGTACGGTAAGAGAATGGTCCTACAGTTTTACGTGGAATTCGAACCACGGCCAGCCTCAACGGTCACTCATCCAAGTCCGACCGCGCCATGTGTGCTTGACTTCGACGATCGATCTCTCGTCACGCACAGCACCCGTGGGATACCGAGGCTGACAAATCCATCTATGCTTCAATCTACATAGGTACTTACAATATTATAAACACTGCCGTGTAACAAGCCCGGCAGATGTCCAATGTAGGTCCTCAGCACGGGCGTGTGCAGGAGTAGAGCGCAGAACGACAGCCTCCCTAGTGACTGCAGGGGCGCCCACTCCACACAGCTGCGGAGGACCCCTGGAAACAAACAACATTTCACTGTCTGGTCTGAAAAAAGATATAGTGACAAGAATTGAGAAAGAAATGCTTCGGTGGTTCGGTCATGTTGGAAGATTGGACGATAGGAGACTAACGAAAGAAATTTATGGAGCAAATGTCAGTGGAAGCTTCGGAAATGGTCGCCCTAAACTCACGTATCCGGTGTGCTCGAAAAGGGTCGAGTGCGTAGCACCCCTAACCGACTAGCATTATGTATGTATTAAGAACATTATGATAGTGGAAGAGGTGGCATAGGTGTGTCAGGATCGTGGCACGTGGAGATCCGTTGTCTGTGCCTACCCCACTGGGAAACAGGAGTGACGCTATGTATTTATGTACTGGTATGTTCGCTTACTGAAGTCAACAGTTTGTTTCTGATTTTCTTGTCATGGCATCTCTTAACGATGAACCATTATGCTGGCCCACTGGCCATGGACCATTGCGTAGATAGTGCAAATCATACGCCGCGCACTCGTTGTGGTCCAGCGCGTTGAACAGCGTAGCCTCCAGGCGCGAGGCGGGCCGGGCGTAGAACCCAAGGGCAACAAACTTACTGTCACACTTGTAGAT
Source organism: Nematopogon swammerdamellus (assembly GCA_946902875.1). Lineage (NCBI taxonomy): Eukaryota > Metazoa > Arthropoda > Insecta > Lepidoptera > Adelidae > Nematopogon > Nematopogon swammerdamellus. The sequence continues at coordinate 18,521,910 of OX336350.1, forward strand.
GCAGCCGAGTATGAAGAGACACATGGCGACCGCGAACATGTTGTGGTCCAGCGCGTTGAACAAAGCAGCCTCCAGGCGCGAGGCGGGCCGCGTGTGGAATAGAAGAGCAACAAACTCACTATCACACTTGTAGATGCATCCGAGTATGAAGAGACACATGGCGGCCGCGAACACATTGTGGTCCAGCGCGTTGAACAGCGTAGCCTCCAGGCGCGAGGCGGGCCGCGTGTGGAATCCAAGAGCAACAAACTCACTGTCACACTTGTAGATGTACCCGAGTATGAAAAGACACATGGCGGCCGCGAACACGTTGTGGTCCAGCGCTTTGAACAACGCATCCTCCAGGCGCGAGGCGGGCCGGGCGTGGAACCCAAGGGCAACAAACTTACTGTCACACTTGTAGATGCATCCGAGTATGAAGAGACACATGGCGGCCGCGAACACGTTGTGGTCCAGCGCGTTGAACAACGCAGCCTCCAGGCGCGAGGCGGGCCGGGCGTGGAACCCAAGAGCAACAAACTTACTGTCACACTTGTAGATGCAGCCGAGTATGAAGAGACACATGGCGGCCGCGAACACGTTGTGGTCCAGCGCGTTGAACAACGCAGCCTCCAGGCGCGAGGCGGGCCGCGTGTGGAATCCAAGAGCAACAAACTCACTGTCACACTTGTAGATGCACCCGAGTATGAAGAGACACATGGCGGCCGCGAACACGTTGTGGTCCAGCGCGTTGAACAACGCAGCCTCCAGGCGCGAGGCGGGCCGGGCGTGGAACCCAAGAGCAACAAACTTACTGTCACACTTGTAGATGCAGCCGAGTATGAAGAGACACATGGCGGCCACGAACACGTTGTGGTCCAGCGCGTTGAACAACGCAGCCTCCAGGCGCGAGGCGGGCCGCGTGTGGAATCCAAGAGCAACAAACTCACTGTCACACTTGTAGATGCACCCGAGTATGAAGAGACACATGGCGGCCGCGAACACGTTGTGGTCCAGCGCTTTGAACAACGCATCCTCCAGGCGCGAGGCGGGCCGGGCGTGGAACCCAAGGGCAACAAACTTACTGTCACACTTGTAGATGCATCCGAGTATGAAGAGACACATGGCGGCCGCGAACACGTTGTGGTCCAGCGCGTTGAACAACGCAGCCTCCAGGCGCGAGGCGGGCCGGGCGTGGAACCCAAGAGCAACAAACTTACTGTCACACTTGTAGATGCAGCCGAGTATGAAGAGACACATGGCGGCCGCGAACACGTTGTGGTCCAGCGCGTTGAACAACGCAGCCTCCAGGCGCGAGGCGGGCCGAGCGTGGAACTCTGCGCCGAACCATACCGCGCATGTTGCCATGGGTAGGGAGCAATAGTACAACCATTTAAGCACCTGGAACATGATAGATTGATTTAATCGTATCGTGAAAATGTATACATAATGCCTATTTTTAGTACAATCGGCGGCTACCGCTGCGCGGATCGCTTCGCTCAATATGAGAAGGGCTTACTAGTACTGTCACCCGAGCCACCGAACTACTACCGAGGCTGACAAAAAAAGTCAAATTAAATTTTGCTATTGCCAAAGATTTAAAATTGATAGATAGGTAAAAGCGCTCAAGAGTTCGTCACCGATTAGACATAACGTTGTGTGTGACTTCACGTACAGTAGTCACCAAGAATAGCATGAAAAGCTGCCTCATGTTAACAAAAAGCTAACGCACTGCACTAGCGCATTGGCGCGTTCCATTCCGTTCCGTGAAACGACCTCTGAAAACGCGTGTGGCGCTGCGACTGATGCATAGTAGCCGCATGCGGCCTTCTGTACTGCGTCATGTTAGACTATGCCCTATCTATCGATGGCGGAAACAAGTCTCAAACCGTGCTACCCGAGCACTGATGATTGAAACACGAACCTTATGAAGATGTAAATAGGTGCGAGATTCATTCCACTCGTGCGGTGGCTGATACTATTTATTTATTTATTTCGTTATTTTTTGAAGATTTAACACCTTTCCAAAGAAGTTAAATATATTTTTTAGCTATGTTTGTTAATTAAAGAACAATGCAAGACATATATTTTTTGCAGATTTTTTATCTTTACCAATAGCTCAACAATTTCGTTTAAATTTGACCTTTTGAGTTTTATTTGCGCCTTAAATGTTTGGCTATTGCAATGTCTGGGCTCTGTGGGTCACAGTCACAGCTAGGAAATCACCGCTCGAGCAAAATTTGTTAATATTATTATGCAGTCGGCCTCGTGATCAATTTGATCATCAAATATCGGCGAACTATTTCATAAAACAGGAAACTTTAAAAGTGTATCTGTTTCGATCCATAAGCCATAGCGAAAGTGGCGTCGTCGCTTAGTCGGTCTCACTAGGTCAGTATTGCAACATGTATAATAATTAATAACAATGTTTGTCGGTCTGTATGTCCGTTGACGGTGAGGTAACATTCATTAATTATAATACAATAGCGTACATAGTAGCGCTTCCTGATCGATTAATGTTTTTAAACAGTCTTCAATGAGCATTAATATTGCACCTAGTTCAGACAGGAAAAGATAAAGGAAGAAATGTTCTTTTTGTTGCTAATTCTACGTGGTCTGTTTGTCTGTCCGTCCTAATGCTGTATCTGTTGAACAGTAATAGGTAGCCGGTTGCAATTTTCATAGAATATGTTTTTTTTATTGAAAGCGCGACATATGGCGCCGAGCCACCCATAAGGTGTCTAACGACGCCCATGGACATTAGGTCGTATGCGGGGGTTGCGAATGCCATGCCGGCCTTACAGGTGCCCATTCACGCCCCTCTTGAAGGATCCGAGACTGTACTTGGGAGGGAATATATGAGCAGGGAGAGCGTTGCAGAGTTTACCGGTTCTGTAGAGGAAAGATCTGCAGAATTGATTGGTACTACGCATCCGCGGTAAGTCCAGTACGGTCTCATATGTGTTACTAATATCATGAAAAAATAAGGGGTCCCCATACAAAAAAACCTGCTAAGAATCGATAAATACATATTCAAGCTACTAAATAATAGATGGCGCCACAGATACGTTGTTTGTATTTATATCGGGACTTCACTGAATCGGATATTATTCGTCTTATCGTCCATAACCTCCGTTAGCCTAGCGGCACATGTATGGAGTTTTGTTCCGATGGCTGCGGGTTCGAATTCCACTTATGCATATGATTTTTTTTTTCTTAGTTTTTTAACTAGCCCGCTTACCGCGCAGTGGTACGGACCAGTGCCAGCTTTTTATCTCGCTTTTTATACATATTTTAAAATAAAAATCCAAATAATCTCCTACAATTTGGAATTATTATTTAAAGTTAATGTTTTTACTTTTCTATATACCTAGTTATAGTCACACAAATCTATGACAATTTTATGTTCAGCTTAAACATTAGTGTTCTAAGCAGATTGACACGTCGTTAGACGTTGAATTAAGCATAATTTTAAATACAACCTTGAACTTGAAATAATGCCGAGTACAGTGCACAAATAAAATTTATGAACATTTAGCTTTAAATCTTTGCCTTTAGCAATATATTTTCGAGATACGCACCTGTCAAAAACAATATATGTATTTCTAGATTTTGCTGCCGCTATCTATAAAACCGACTACATTACTAGATAGCACACCAGATACCAGAAGGCATATACCTTGGACAAGTTTGCGCAGGTACGGAAGTGTATTTGTGTGCGGAGAGCGGCGGGCGACTGGCCAACAAATCACGCGGTCTGCAGGCGCTCTCCCCGTCGTCGCATCCAGCGCCCTCCACCAAAGATACCCTAAAATCGGCTACTGCACTGACTGGTCCAAGTTATATGTCGTCTGGTATAACAACTATCTTGAAAATTAAAATCTAAACCTAAAAAAAAATATAATGAAAGCCAACAACAAAAAAAACGGCCAAGTGCGTGTCGGGCCACGCGCAGTGTAGGGTTCCGTAGTTGCGGAACCCTATCAAAATAAATTATTTGATTATTTGTATAATTTTGTAGGGGAAATAAATGAATGTTAATTTGAAAAAGTTCTTAACAGTGAAATTATGGCTGTCGTCCGTACATTTTATAAGTTGGACGACTATTACTCGTCAACCTGTACAGCCTACTTAGCTGTGATAGTTTTCCTTTTAATTTCGATATATATACTACTGCTGTGAATTTTTTCACATATCTAATAACAACCGTTTAGCTGGCAGGGGGGGGGGGGACACTTGAGTCTAACAAAAATGAGCACTTAAAACCTTAAAAATTCGCAAACGGATCCCTAAATCGAAAAATGCTTTTTCACAAACCCGCAATATTTTCAAAAGACCTGTCCAACGATACCCCACAGGATGGGGTAGACGTGAAAAAAAAAATCATCACTTTACGTGTAGGGGAGGTACCCTAAAAAAAATTCTTTCAAAATTTTTATTTTACCACTTTGTCGGCGTTATTAATATGTATACCCATACCAACTTACAACTTTCTAGTACTAAGGGTCTCTGAGCTAAGCCGCGGACAGACAGACGGACGGACAGACGGACGGACAGACGGACAGACGGACGGACATCGCGAAACTATAAGGGTTCCTTGTTGACTACGGAACCCTAAAAACGAGCCGGAATTGTAGCGGTGCGGGAGCCATCAACCGTGCCCATTAAGCGAGATTAATTAAATATATTTAATATTATTAAATGTTTAATTATTAATAACCTATTAATTAAAGTTGAGGATCCCTGACATTCTTTATATAGATGCATTTGGTTACTTCTCGGGAATCATAGTCAGCCTCGATAGCTCAGTGGTGCAGACAGTCGACTGTCGCTATTGATTGTTAATCAACGCTGGGCGCGGTCAGTACTTGGATGGGTGACCGCTCGACCGTTGGAGGCTGACCGTGGTTCGGATTCCACGTAAAACTGTAGGTCCCTTCCCTCCTTACCTTACTAGGTGGTAGGGTTCAACGCGCCCGGGTTGGTACTACCGCACTGAATGAAACGTCGGTCGAAACGGCTATGTAAATAGTTTGTGTTTTCCGTCCAGTTCAGTGTAGCCGGCACGACCGAAGGGAAGCACTGACATGGCACCTAGCTCACCCGGTGTTATGGGCTGACATCGCAGATGTTGCAGGTGATGTAGCAAACCGTGTCAGTTTAAAAAAATAATAATTGTCGAGCTTTCGTTTAGGAGCTACTACAGGCGGTGACCGACAGACGAACGGACGGACGAACTGATTTCGTTGTCTCTGCCTACCCCACGCGAACAGACGTGACGTTAAGTATGTATTACGTGTCAGTTTCCATAAAAAAAAATTATAATGTAAAAAAAAGAAAAAAAAAGAAAACTTTTTTTTCCAACGGCTTCTAACATCTATCGATAGTGTCGGGCGGACCGTAAACTGTTTGACGTCGACTACCTACGCTGCTACGTGCTCAGATATCTAAACGTTTTATTGAGGCCACAAACAGAGGATGCCCATACATTTAGTATGCAGAGAGAATTTTATTTAAGTACTAGCTGTTGCCCGCGGCTTCGCTCGCGTGAAATTCTTATTTCAAAGAAGAATCTAAGTAACTAAGGGCGAGGCCGAAGGCCGAGCTGCGTTCAGGTAAACGATAAATCTTCTCAAATAAAGTAAGCAACTAACGGCGAGGCCGAAGGCCCAGCTGCATCCTGGAAGACAATAAACCTTCACGAAGAAAGTAAGTAACTAAGGGCGAGGCCGAAAGCCGAGCTGCGTTCAGGTAAACCAAAAACGCTCTTCTGCCTTTGGGCCTCGCCCTAAATTACTTCCTTTCTCCGATAGCATATAATATCGTTTACTCCTTCTATTTATTTAATAAAATATAAAAAAGTAATAACTAAATAATTAAAACCTACCTAACAAACATTTCTTGCTTTCTTCGAGATAACTATCATAAAAGGGGCGTTTTAAAATGTTCCTAGAACACTTGCGGCATTACCCCGCTGGATGGCAAAGCTTACCGTTTGAATGAAGTAGGCCCTTGATTGCGGGACACCAGTTGCGTCCACCAGCAGAGGCCCAAGCCTCTTCAAGAAGCTTTTGGCTTCAATGACTGCTCCACGGACCGAGGGGTTCAACCGCAAACGCAACAAATTCGAAATCTTGAATTATATCTCTATGATATTTATTGCGTTTGAGGCTGTCCGCCCAGGCCTCGGCCGCGCCGGCCGCTCTTGAAGATGCCCGAACGTGACTTGGAGCCAATGTGAGAACACAAATGGCGTCCCACATCAAAGATCTACCCTTAGCCCATGGAACTAAGGTGATACCATCGGGCCTCTTGCCATCCAGCCGGGAATAACCGCAAGGTTTTAGGATGCACGGTATGTTTGCCGTCAGAAGCGTGGACTTTATAATACAATTTAAATTAATTTAACTTAATCTTAATATCGCTTAGTTAGGTACCTACTTTATTCGAGATGGTTTAGCTTCATCCTGAACGCAGCTCGGCCTTCGGCCTCGCCCTTAGTTACTTGCTTTCTTCGAGATGGTTTATCATTTATCAGAACGTAGCTCGGCTTTCGGCCTCGCCTTAGTTACTTACTTTCTTCAAGAAGGTTTACCTTCTTCCTGAACGCAGCTCGGCCTTCGGCCTAGCCCTTAGTTACTTGCTTTCTTCGAGATGGTTTAGCTTCATCCCGAACGCAGCTCGGCCTTCGGCCTCGCCCTTAGTTACTTGCTTTCTTCGAGATGGTTTATCATTTATCAGAACGTAGCTCGGCTTTCGGCCTCGCCTTAGTTACTTACTTTCTTCAAGAAGGTTTACCTTCTTCCTGAACGCAGCTCGGCCTTCGACCTAGCCCTTAGTTACTTGTTTTCTTCGAGATGGTTAAGCTTCTTCCCGAACGCAGCTCGGCCTTCGGCCTCGCCATTATTTACTTGCTTTCTTCGAGATGGTTTATTATTTATCAGAATGTAGCTCGGCCTTCGGCCTCGCCTTAGTTACTTACTTTCTTTAAGATGGTTTAGCTTCTTCCTGAACGCAGCTTGGCCTTCGGCCTCCCCTTTAGTTACTTCCTTTCTTCGAGATGGTTTATTATTTATCAGAACGTAGCTCGGCCTTCGGCCTCGCCTTAGTTACTTACTTTCTTCAAGATGGTTTAGCTTCTTCCTGAACGCAGCTCGGCCTGCCCATAGTTACTTACTTCATTCAAGAAAGAATGTTTTTCTTCTTCCTGAACTCAGCTCCGAATTCCGCCTCGCCCTTAGTTACTTTCATCGAGAAAGAATATCGTTTACGTGAGCGCAGGCAGATCCGCCTTCGGCTCCGCCTTTAGTTACTTACTTTCTTTTTTTTAATACGAATTTCACGCGAGCGTAGCCGCGGGCAACAGAAATATAAATTGCACCAATGACAGCGACATAAGTTCGACTTCAATTATTTTTTTTTTATTTATCAAACATTTTGTCACCGGCCAGGTCACGTCGAGATGACAGTTCTCCGATATCAACTTGACATTTAAATTTTATAATAATTTTAATTTTTATTACATTTTTTTGTTTATTATGTTAATCCGGTATATACACTGTCACTATACAAAGTTTCGTCAAATTCCGTTCAGTGGTTTTTGTGTGATGCGCGTACAGACAAAGAGAGATTATTAATTTAACGATTTTATTATATGTATAATATAATATAATATAATATAATATAATATAATATAATATAATATAATATAATATAATAGATGATTCAGTACCTAATCAAGTATTGAAGACATCCAAGATTATTCAAGTTAAAATCTAAAGGCTAATGGGTATGGCTATCTAAGTGCTAAAGGGCGATAGGCCAGCCACCTCCTCACCTTGGCGCGGCCCTTCCACCGAGTCATGAAGCAGGTGGGTCTTCGTGCCTTATTTGCTGCTTGATAGTTATCTTGTCCGAATACTTTGCTAAACTTGGCGGTCGGTGTTGTGCTTTAATTTACAAGAGTACTTGCAGCACAGCACCGATTACTCTGCTGACCTCGATTGTCGGGATTTAGCGGGTGATATGTATGTATGGTTGGCTACATCGGCTACTGCGCCCGTAATGCGCCTTGGTGAAATCTCCATGGCAGTGATTCCCTTAAGTCGCGTCAGTGTAGCACTATGCGTAGGAAAATGCATAAGAAATGTGTAAATGGTAGGAAAGTGCGAACTATTTACATAGCCGCTTCGACCGACCTTTCACTCAGTGCGGTGGTGTTAATCCGGACGACGGGTTGAACCTTACGTCCTATTAAGGTAAACGGATAGACCTACACTGCGTTATGATTGAAGAAAAAAAAAGGCGACACGTGATAGTTACACCCTATAGTCCGACAATCGGGATGACCAGAGTAATCGGTGCTGTGCTGCAAGTACTCTTGTAAATTACAGCACAACACCAACTACCAAGTTTCGCAAAGTATTCGAACAAGATAACTATCAAGCAGCAAATAAGGCACGAAGACTCACCTGCTGCATGACTCGGTGGAAGGATAGATAGTGTCAAGGTGAGAGGTGGCTGGCCTGTCGCCATTTGGCACGGCATCCCCTTAGTCGCCTTTTACGACATGCACGGGGAGAGATGCAGTGGGATTATTATTTTTAAGCACCGGCCCCACACGATACTACAGAACATCGTTTCCTTTAATAAAATCCAACGTCTACTTTCTGTCCGCTTATAACTCGAGAACTACTGAATCGATTTTAATAAAAAAAATCTACTTATAGCTTGATTCTTCCCCTATAGGCTACTTACTATCACGCTAAATGGCTTATGAGGTTAGCAGAGAAGTCAAATATGAGAGCGGGCGGAGCCGCGGGCACAGCTAGTGTCTTTATGTAACTTATTATGATCCTATTACACGATGCTCTGCCGGAACTAGAAGCCGCATCGTTCTCGCTCGGCTGCACTTGGGCCAAGGTGGGACGGAAAACGCGGCCGGTCGGTTCTAGTCGACCGTCACTCATCACAGTCCATTTGTACAAATCCGAGTGTGTTTGTACCAAAACCTACAGTTTTATGTTGAATCTGAACCGTGGGACCTACTGTTTTACGTTGAATCCGAATGTGGAAAGCGAGCCACGGCACCTACTGTTTTATGTTGAATCCGAACCGTGGGACCTACTGTTTTACGTTGAATCCGAATGTGGAAAGAGAGCCAAGGCACCTACTGTTTTATGTTGAATCCGAACCATGGGACCTAATGTTTTACGTTGAATCCGAACCGTGGGACCTACTGTTTTACGTTGAATCCGAATGTGGAAAGCGAGCCAAGGCACTTACTGTTTAATGTTGAATCCGCACCATGGGACTTAATGTTTTACGTTGAATCCTTACCGTGGGACCTACTGTTTTACGTTGAATCCGAATGTGGAAAGAGAGCCAAGGCACCTACTGTTTAATGTTGAATCCGAACCATGGGACGTAATGTTTTACGTTGAATCCTTACCGTGGGACCTACTGTTTTACGTTGAATCCGAATGTGGAAAGCGAGCCACGGCACCTACTGTTTTATGTTGAATCCGAACCATGGGACCTAATGTTTTACGTTGAATCCGAACCGTGGGACCTACTGTTTTACGTTGAATCCGAATGTGGAAAGCGAGCCAAGGCACTTACTGTTTAATGTTGAATCCGCACCATGGGACTTAATGTTTTACGTTGAATCCTTACCGTGGGACCTACTGTTTTACGTTGAATCCGAATGTGGAAAGAGAGCCAAGGCACCTACTGTTTAATGTTGAATCCGAACCATGGGACGTAATGTTTTACGTTGAATCCTTACCGTGGGACCTACTGTTTTACGTTGAATCCGAATGTGGAAAACGAACCAAGGCACCTACTGTTTTATGTTGAATCCGAACTATGGAACCTAATGTTTTACGTTGAATCCGAATACTGGGACCTACAGTTTTATGTTTAATTGTATTGTATTGTATAGTTTATTGATTATTCATATGAAAGACTGCACTCAAACCTGTCACAATTAGTTCTATCCGGTTCAATTACAACCACGAAGAAGAACCGGCAAGAAACTTAGCAAAATCAGAAGGGGTCCTAGAAAATGGGTCAGAACCTTCCGAGACCAGTTTTATGTGGAATAATATTCGTATTCCATCTTCGTATTATACGGACCATAGAACCTACAGTTTTACGTTGAATCCAAATCATGCTACATACTGTTTTAAGTTGAATCCGAACCATGGGACATACAGATTTATGTTTAATCTGAACCGTGCGTCATAGATTTTGATGTTTAATACGAACTATGGGACCTACACTTTTATGTTAAATCCGAACCACTGAACCTACAGTTTTATGTTTAATCTGAACCATGGTGCCTTTATCATTTTGCCCATGGTAAGTTCCATAAATAAACACAAAAACAAAATGTAAGAACATGCATACATACATATCACACACGCTGAATCCCCACAATCGGGGTAAGCAGAGTAATCGGTTTTGTGCTGCCAGAACTCTGGTAAATTACAGCACAAGACCGACCAACACGTTTCGCAAAGTATTCGAACAAGATTCAATCGATCAAGCAGCAAGTAAGGCACAAAGACCCACCTGCTGCATGACTCGGTGGAAGTACCGTGCCAAGGTGAGAGGTGGCGAGCTATTCCTTAGTCGCCTTTTACGACATGGGGAGAGATGCAGTGGGGCTATTCTTTTTAAGTACCGGCCCTCACGGTACGAGCACTGAAATATAAAAGTACTAACAACAGAATTGCTCAGGTCCCAGCTGTTCTTCTTGGCCTGGTAGTGAACGTAAGCGGTGAACATGCCCAGAGTGTAGCCGGTCCAGTTGGCTTGCGCCGACATGTAGGCGTTTATGAATGTCTTGTTGTCCACAAAAAGCTTCAGGAAGGTTCTGGAATTCATCATAATACACGTTATTATACGTATGAGTTATATTCACGACATTATATAAAGTTGGTACCTATCTATAATAGACATTTATTGCGACCAAGGAATGCCACAGCAGAATCTAGCAACTCAGCCTCGGTAGCTCAGTGGTGCGGTCAGTGGACTGTCGGTCGGATCATAAGCACACCTGGGCGCGGTCAGTGGATGGATGGGTGACCGCTCGATCGTTGGAGGCTGACCGTGGATTGGATTCCACGTAAATTCCCTTCTGACCTTGCTTGTTGGTAGGATTTAGCCCGCCCGGGTTGGTACCACCGCACTGAATGAAAGGTCGGTTGAAACGGCTATGTAAATAGTTCGTGTTTTTGATCCAGTTCAGTATAGCCGGCACGACCGAAGGGAAGCACTGACATGGCATCTAGTTCACCAAGGTGTTATGAGCTGACATCACGGACATAGTAGGTGATGTAGCCAACCGTGTCAGTTTCCATAAAAAAGGATTCGATTGAAAGTATTATGAAGTGAATCATATGCAGAATAAATTGAGAGGACTTGCTTTACTCCAGCAGGGCTTTAAACTCCGAACTTTCGACGCCCTGGCTATCAAAAATGTTTCTTTGACTCTTGCCACTACCATTCGTAATCCCTGTTGCAAGGTGTCCCGTATTCTAGTTATTAAGCGTATGACAGTATACTCCCATGCGGGTAGCCAGTGCCAAGCACTGAAAATACGAATGACCTGATGATCATCTCACTTCTCACTTCTCATCTCATCTCACTATCTCATCTCACTATCTCACTTCTCACTATCTCACTATCTCACTATCTCACTATCTCATCTCATCTCATCTCACTTTAATATCATAAATGTGAAAGTATGTTTGTTTGTTTGTTTGTTTGTTTGTTCCTCTTTCACGCCTGAACGGCTGGACGGATTTTGACGAAACTTCGTATAGGGGTAGTGTATATCCCGGAGTAACATAATTTTGAAAAAAAGTGGTCAAGTTCGAGTCGAGCTCGCGTAAAGAGGGTTCCGTATCATCGCGTTTTCTGTGAGAACTAGAAGGATTGGGATTTTCGTTTACTTTTTCACGTAAATTAAGTGTATATCCCATGGTAACATAATTTAAAAAAAAGTGGTCTAGTTCGAGTGTAGCTCGCGTAAAGACGGTTCCGTACCATCGGGTTTTCTGTGAGAACTAGAAGGATTGGGATATTCATTTACGTTTTCCTGTAAATTAAGTGTATATCCCATGGTAACATAATTTAAAATAAAAAGTGGTCAAGTTTGAGTCGGGCTCGCGTAAAGAGGGTTCCGTACCATCCCGTTTTCTGTAAAGGGGGAGGGGGAGGGAGAGGGAGAGGAAGAGGGAGAGGGAGAGGGAGAGGGAGAGGGAGAGGGAGAGGGAGAGGGAGAGGGAGAGGGAGAGGGAGAGGGAGAGGGAGAGGGAGAGGGAGAGGGAGAGGGAGAGGGAGAGGGAGAGGGACAGGGAGAGGGAGCGGTTTTTGTAAATTTGCAGCAAATTTCTTCGAGAAGGTTTAGTCTTCCTGAACGCAGCTCGACCTTCGGCCTCGCCCTCTGTTACTTACTTTCATCAAGAAGGTTTATAGTCTTCCTGAACGCAGCTCGGCCTTCGGCCTCGCCCTTAGTTACTTACTTTCTTCGAGAAGGTTTATTGTCTTCCAGAATGCAGCTCAGCCTGAAGCCTCGCCGTTAGTTACTTACTTTAGTTGAGAAGGTTTATCGTTTACCTTAACGCAGATCGGCCTTAGTTACTTACTTTTTTCCTTTGAAATACGAGTTTCACGCGAGCGAAGCCGCGGGCAAAAGCTAGTTTCAAATAAAAGAACATAAGGTCGTTTTCACAACCTCCGGTTCCTAGCAGGTACACTGTAGCCTAAGGCGGTGAAGCCGGCCGTTAAAGAACTAACTCAGAGAAAGAATGATAGGGAATATATTTAGAAACTGACTCAGGATTAAGAAGTGCGTGTACTTACTCAGGATTGAGACTGGCCCTAATAGGCATCATGTTCTGGAGATAGGTCTGAAGCGCCGGGATCACCAGACTTACAGACAGAACAGCCGAGAACAGCAACCATCCGTGCTGCCGATACCGGGACAGCATCACCATCAGGAGGAAACCCAGTGCATAAAGCTGTGTGTCGGCCGCCAAGTACCTGATGTCCACATCACGTTATAAGTACTAATTTGTAGAAACGAAATGAAATAAAAACATGAGTGTTTATTTGTAGCCATATTTGTAGCCATAGCACATCAACTAAAAATGGCGACACATTGGGCCCAACTCAGCATATGTAATAGGAGACAACGACGACGTTGTATATTGCGCTGGTTTTCAGTTGGACCCACATTGCCGAGAGGTACATAAAGTTATAGGCTAGACTAGATAAGGCGTCACAGAAATAGCACGACTAATCTAACTAAACTAACCACATCTAAAGTAAAGAAACAATAATAATTAACTTATACAATTATATTAGAAATAACTTATTTAAAATAACTTAGACAAGGTGCAGTGCTTAATGGCGACAGCCTAGCCACCAGGTAGTTTTGTGATTATTTAAACCACTATGGCTGACTGTGCCGAGATAAAAATTGTGCAGTGGTCACCAGCCAAACCAGTTCACGTTCAGAAAGGGACCATGCCCGCAGATTAGCGACATGTTGAAGGGATTTCCGACCTGTTTATGAGATTTGGAGACCCCCATGTTGAAAGTTTTGGGAAACACACTCGAGTGTGTTACCACAGAAGAGAGATATAGGGCTAACGTGGTGTTACCCTCGAGGATAGATCAATTATCGTAAGGAATATGATGAGGTACAAAATAAAGTACCTATTGTGAAACATCTATTTGATCATGGTAACAGAATCCTTAAATTAGTACATACATATCACATACGCTGAATCCCGACAATCGGGGTAAGCAGAGTAATCGGTGTTGTGCTGCAAGAACTCTGGTAAATTACAGCACAACATTAAATTAGTGTTTGATAAATTGTAGTTTATTTATGGCAATGGCGCCGTAAAAGTTACAGTAATGTTTAGAACACGCTGTATTCGGACAATTGGGATAAGCAGAGTTGTCGGTGTTAAGAACTCGGGTTAATTACCGCGCAACACCAACCACCAAGTTTAGCAATGTATTTTTTACAAGATAACTATCAAGCAGTATGTAAGTAAGAAACAAAGACTTTTACGTACTGTATAACATATTTGTAGGACCGTGCCAAACTGAGAGGTGGTTGGCCGGTCGCCCTTAAGTACATATCCTTAAGTACATACCACCTTGTCCATATCCACGTAATTTTAGCAGTGAAAATGCAACTCACCACGTTTGAGGAAGGCAGACTTTATCAAAGGAGTAGTAGTTCTGGATGAAGAGAAGCTGCCTCCACCAGCCCGAGCGGCAGATATTCTGTTCTTGTCTCACCAGTAGGCCCCAGAGAGGTCCACTGCCCATTCGTGGGACCCACGTGGCCATCAGTCCCACGCTCACCAATACACATGGGAGTAACCTGATGCCGAAGATGGCCAAACAGATGTGAAATAGATGTGAATGTGAACAGAACATATTTCTGGTTTCTTTAAGTGATTTCCCTTAATTTCGTTATGCAATTCAGTATTTATGGCTGAGTCAAAAGACCAGAGCACATGCTTCAAACAGCTAACCCAACCTAACGAAGGCGCCATACCGAATATTTGTTTTGTTAATGCCCTTTGTAAAAAGGTATTATTGACAGTATTACTGGCTATACTGGCCTAGGACAGAACGCAGCCGAGGCTGCCATACGGCCATTTTTCTCGTTCTACGGTGGTGCCAAAGCAGTCGCCTACAACTTGTGTGCCTACCACCTTGAAAGGGGCAAGGGATTATTAAGTTTAACAAGTTGAACACTTCCGTTTTCACGTTCGAAAAATCCGAGTCAACATTCTCTCTGCACTTTCATAGTAATAGGACTTCAGAAAACTGTTTGTTTGTAGATTTTTACCTTGTAGCTAATAACCACTACAATTTCTAAATATAGTTCGTCAACTTCTAAATATAGTTCGACAACTTCTAGATTTAGTTCTATAATTTCTAAATATAGTTCGACCACTTTTAAATATAGTTCTACAACTTCTAAATCTAGTTCTACAACTTGCAAACCTAAATCTAGCACACGAGGATCTACATCTAGCACCGATAGCTTCAAGACTTGCAAGTGAAAATATTACGCTTTAAAAGTTTTCGGTATGCCATTAATACATAGGCTGACTTACCTCATACATCTATTCAACATAGCATTAGGAAGCATCCTCAATTTTATTGGTTTTCTGTCTATATCCTTGAGGGAATAGTGGGTCAGTAAGAAACCACTCATAACAAAGAATGTCTGCACAATGACGCGCCCGTTCAACACCAACAGTTTCAGTGGGTCGTCGTACGTCTGGAGACAAGGAAACAAGTTGTTTATTTAAAAGGAGAGTTTCTTAGAGGAAAATGTGAGGTGACTGTAAGGATGGTACGAATGGAGCAATATTGGAGAGGTATGTCCATCAATACACGTAAACCGACTCACGTTGATAACCTAGCTGGACAAAGAACAGCGCGGAAATATTATTTTTAATTATATTTGTCACGATGGAGTACATCGTTTTGTCGTCCTAAAAACCTACATACATGGTACATACCTCAAGAGAAGTCTATAATATTATGTTTAGTATTTACCTATAGGTTCATTGAATATACATCAACATTCTACAATTTGGAAAAATCACCAGTAACCAGCTTCATTTATTTAATAAAATTTTTGTACCTGTTCAATGAATTCAGGATTACTCATGAATCCATGAGCGATGATGACGAATCCGTGAGCAGCAATTATCATTAGCATAGTAAAGAATCTGAAATAAATAATATTCATTACAACTTAACAATTTCTTTTTATTTTACCATATAAGTACTTTTGGGTAAAAAAGTAAAAATTATGACTTACCTCATTCCTTGAAGACTTAGGAATGTATCAGATTCGTCGGAGCTACTTCCAGATTTTAAGATCTGCCAGTTCCTAACAACAGAGAACGCCATCGCGTATTGATTTTCTGAAAAGATAATTTCGATTGTAGGTATGATTAGTGTATATAATATATAATATAACATATATATATATAATAACTAGAAGAATATTCATATTACAAATTCCTGTTGAATGAAGCTGCATCAGACGGGTGCCGATCGCTGCTCTGTGAGCTTTGAAACCTGTTAACAGCGCCATTTAGCGACAACGATACAATAGGTACATGTTTCCGGTACCAGATGCTGTTGAAGCGTCATCATCTCAGAAGTTTGTTCCCAATTGCGTGTCTGTCCCGTCTACAGGTCAGTACGTCAGTCAGCGTTTTAGTATCCACTGCTGGACATACGCCTCTCCTATAGTTCTTCAATTCTTCCGGATTTTAGCGGCACGGAACCACAGCTTAGCTCCGACCTATCGGAAGCCGTCACCTCACCTGGCCGGTATTCTTCCCATACTCCGTTTTTCTGTCCACGGATGCAAGTTTAGGACTCGGTTACTCCACAGGTCCTTAAAAAACTGCACTTTTCTATCCAAAAAAGGATCTGTGCCAGATCCTTTTTTCTCATCTCACTCGTACGTATACTCACACACAATGTACTCTAAAATAGGGAAAATAAACATTCTTTCTTTCTTCTTTCTTGCTTCCATTCCGCAGGTAAAATTTCGTACATTAGAAGAAAAAATATGTGCATTCTTACCGTCAACCCAGCCAGCCAACAGCATCAGATGGTGAGCAGTTCCAGAAGCGACGAGCACCACCACCGCAGCCGCGATCACTGCGAATGTCTGGTCCAAGGTGTCCGGAGCTGGAAGCTCCTGGCCTGCTGAGTTGCAGTAGTTGATCTTCACTTGTCCTACCTGAAAGAAATAATTGAAATGGAGGAGGCGAACATTTCGGAATGGAAGTTCTTGCAAAAGACATGAAATGAAGGGAAGCACTGACATGGCACCTAGTTCACCCGGTGCTATGGACTGACGTTACGGTGGTGATGTAGCCAACCGTATCAGTTTCCATAAAAAAATAACTTGTGAAGTATTCTGGACGAATAAATATAATTACACGAAAAAAGAATATGAATAATAACATAGACAAATTAATAATAAAAAAGAAATAAAAAAAATGGCTCAGGAATTGGAGGGCTTTCTTTGCTTTGAAGCCTTTAAGACATTAGGTCAAAATAGCAAAAAAAGACTGCGATGGAATTTACAGTTACACAATTTTTTTATACGAAACCCAGCGTGTCAGAGGGACTAATGGTGCAGTCGACAAAGACAACTTAACCTCTCCAGGCGAAATCAAGCTCAGTGAGATGCCATGCCAGCAGATTTGTGGACTGTTGCTAGGCTGTCTAACCTATTGATATATGTAGTTAAAGACCCCCAGTTTAAATAATTAGGGAAACACACTCGCCGGAAGACCGTTCCTCACCTTAGAATAGACGTTAACGGCCACCTCTTCTATTTCATAAGGTACTGCATACATAGCACATGCTGTATCCCGACAATCGGAGGTAAGCAGAGCAATCGGTGTTGTGCTGCAAGTACTCTTGTAAATTACAGCACTACACCGACCACCACGTTTATTAAAATGTATTAGGACACGATATCAAGCAGCAAGTAAGGCACGAAGACCCAACTGCTGCATGACTCGGTGGAAGGACTGTGCCAAGGTGAGAGGTGGCTATCCCGTCGCTATATAAGGTAAGGTACGGTAAGGTAAGGTAGGTAAGGTAAGGTACGAAACCTTGTCCTAATCCTGCCTTAGGTAATGCATAAGTAACTAAAACCTCCACAACAATTTAAGGAGCTGACGAAGATACCTGCACACCAGACTCCTGGAAGATCGTCCTGTTGAGACAGGCGAGGAGTTCTGGTCCGGTGCCGGCCGATGCGCAGGTCAGGCCACACCGTTCGCTGATGCAGACGCCGCGGTGCAGACGAGCGCGGTAGTAGTGTTTTTTCGTTACTGAGGAGTACTCCTGCGCAATCGACAATATCGGTGTAGCTTTCTCTATCACCAATGTTAATTAATCGCTATTAAGGGTTCGTCGACAAGCTGGGCGATATGCTTGTCGACAAGTATGGTGATCCACGTGCCAAGGCTTATTAGCCCCGAAACTCGCTGAGTGGTTGGGTCAAGGGCCAGATCCAGAAGGCAGCCCTGCTCGACACTGCGCGCATAGTCCGGAGATTTCTCTCTTTGGGACCCGACCATCGGTAGCCTGGGCTCGCCCCGCCGCCGTTGGTAGAAACTCCATTTGTTTATATATCAATTTTAGGTTTTAATTTTGTAAAAATGTAAAATTTATATAAAAAGAAATGTGTGAATAAATGGATGATATAATACTTGAGGTTGACGAAGGTTGAAGAAGGTTGACTGGAAGAGATTAATTGTAGCACAGGTGTGTGCAAAGCCCGTCTTTGCACACACCTGAATTTTACTTTCTTGCTTTCGTGTACCTACTCTTTTACAGAGAATTGTGTGCAAGAATGCGTTTCTTTTCAACTATATTATTTTCTTCTTTGGAAATAGTTTTTTTTTAGGTTTTCAATTCACACAGTCGGAGATTCTAAAGTTTTAGGTGTTTTTTGAACAAGGGCAAGGAAGGAATTTCAGTTTTCAGTTTCGGATAAAGTTTACCATGATGTAGTCATATAGCTGTCCGGGAACATTGGCCAGGTCTAACTGTAGAACGCAGTAGGCTCCGCCGGGTCGCGACATGCACTGCTCGTAGTGGTCCAGTCCGAACAGCTCGGGCATCGAGCTGTAGGACATCACTAGCGCTGGCTCGATGGGTAATTCTGTTTGATAGAAAATGTTTTATTAGCTAGATCAGATAGGGCATGTGCTCAAGAAGGGTCAAGTGCGTAGTGCTCGTAACCGACGAAATGAAATGAAATTTCAGGAAATTTCAATTCGTATTTAAAAATAAGAAAGTAAGTAAACCCGCTACCGGCCCGTGCCGAAACAAATTATGTAACTTTATTTCGGCGCGCGGAACAATTCGGTTTGTATGAAAGCCACATCTGTCTGAGTGGTTGAAGAAACCCGCCGTATACTCACTCAATTTTGGTTGGCAACTGTGATTGCCGGATTCAGAAGGCACCTCTCGCCACGACGACGACAGGATTATGTTGGATGAGTTACTGCAACCATCTGTGAGAAGAAATAAAATTAATTGTAATAATTAAATTTTCAAATACTTTAATGCAGGTGGCATAGTCAATGATTTTTTTATTGCTTCCGAAATGGGTGGCTGTGCCCGAGGTCGAAGCCTCAGGCGTAGCCAATTTCACCCCCGAGGAGGTGCCAGTCCGGCTTGGAGGCGGGCTAATGTCGCTGGGGAAAGGCTATTAACCCGCGATTTAAAGATTCGTGAATTGTAAGAGTGGGGAAAGATATTTCCCGGAAGCCCGTTCCACACCTTTGCAGTGCGTGCGACACAAGAAGAATTTAGAGAATCGTGCGGTTCGAAGAACCTCTTTTTTCGACTAGATAGGGTACGAAAGAGTATCGTATGGCGAAGGCGAACAGGAGGAGGAGTGATGACGGAAGCAAGTTCGTCAGAGCAGCGGCCATAGTGGTACCGATAAAACAGGCTCAATGACCGAATGATAGCTTAAGGCAGATTTACATTGAATAAGTTACGTCAGTATTGACTCGGCAATGAATTGACGTCAGCGACTTATTGAATTCAAACGCGCCTTCACATTGTCTTTGTGAACACAAAAGATTTTGGAAGGAGAGAAGATATGTCATGGAACGAAATATCGTCGTATCGAATCGAATCGAAACCGCTGTCGCCAGTTTCGGAACGCACACAATCACAATTCATACGGACGAACGCACGAACACATTCGCACCAGCGATTTCTGGCCAATCCAAAGCGTCCACGTGCGCTCACGAACACATCGATCGGTAATATGGGCAAATCTCCCCACATTACCGTGTCGCAGACACGACCCCTTCACATATACTCTCCTTCCAAAATTTTTGGTGCACACAATTTACAACCACTTAAATTTTTTTTTTATCGAAACTGACACGGTTGCCTACATCACCTACAACATCCGTGATGTCAGCCCATAACACCGGGGGAGCTAGGTGCCATGTCAGTCCTTCCCTCCATTTCATGTCGGCTATATTGAACTGGACGGAAAACACGAACTATTTACATGGCCGTTTCGACCGGCGTTTCATTCAGTGCGGTGGGTGGTACCAACCCGGGCGGGATAAACCCTACCACCTAGTAAGGGAAAAAGGGAAGGGACCAACAGTTACTTGACCATTGATACCGCTCCAATGCTTTTAATTTCATTGGTGTAATGTTAGCATAATAACTCCACAAACACACCTGCCACCATGTTATTAACCTTAATATTTAAACTCGTGATAATTAACTCATTAACCGGTTACTCCTAGATGTGTTGTAAACTAGGTTTATGTTATGAGTGTTAACATGTGTAGGTACACGTATTTGTTACAAATAGTATGGGGGAACTTTTATGGTTTAGCGACCGGTTATCAGGCAATTTAAATTGCTTGCAGCGGTTATGATTCGTGAAATTATGAGCCACTATTACATTAATGTCGTGACATTTCGGTAGTTAGTAATCTCAGGATATAATATATTATATTATATCCTGAGATTACTATTTCCTATAATATTATCTATAAATGTTTCGAATAGAAAATTATAGGAAACTATTTTCTAAATAAATAATATACATACATATTATTTTAAATCAATCAGCTTTACTCACGGTTTCACTCCGAGCTATGTGGCTCGACGTTTCGGGCCAAGCGTATGGCCCGAAACGTCGGGCCACATACCTCGGAGTGAAACCGTGAGTAAAGCTGATTGATTTAAAATAATGTCTAACAACCACGGTAATTTAAAAACCCATACACACATAGTTTAAGTTGTAATTAAAATATGGTTACAATAAGTAAAGTAAGTTAATTAGTTACTATGAAGTGAAATCTATAACATTTTGGTTCGAAGTTACTTGTTTTAAAATTTGGGCCAACATTACTAAAACATCCTTTTAAATTTTTTATATACCATTTTTTTTTTAAGAATTGGCGCGTGTCAGTCGACTCCGGCCAATTAGACACAGTCTATAAATTCAATTCAATTCAATTTATCATCTTGAGGTAACAAGGTTACACTTAGGTTCGTCAAAATACAATAAAATAAGGTACTTAAATCTTTGTAGTATAATATATAATTTATAAGTTAGTTTTTAGCGGTGGTTTTTAGTTTTCAGTGGTTTTTAGTTTTTGTTGTTTAATTAGTTATATTAGTCTTAAAATTTTATTTGATAGGTAGTTTAAGTTTATTTAATAATTTTAATTTATAAATAAATGTAAATAAACATTTCATAAAGAATCTGTATAGTTATATTTTATGGTCCAAGCAAGAAATAGGCCATCGTCAATCAACTAAACCAGCTACATTGAGATAACACAACATCGGTGATTACGTTTGTTATCACTATTTAAATAACATAAGAAAACGCCGCAAGACCACGCTAGCGGGGTACCGTGCCAACTACGAGGCCAAAGAAAACAATTTGTCATCTACGTCCATTTACCATCCTCAAAGGAACGGAATCCTAAAAACCGCACATTTTTTATACAATCCATTATGGTTCACTCGCTGAGTCAAAGGGGCCAGAGCACATTTTGAAGCGGCGGGTGGCCGAGTGGTCTGGGCATCGGCTTCTCATGCGAGAGGTTCGAGGTTCGAATCCGATCGGCGCGTACTAATGAGTTTTTTCTGACGAAAAAATTTACTTGCATACCTACACCTGCTGCTTCACCGTTCGGAACCGGTGTAAAATTGTAGGTCCCTTCCCTTGCCCCGCCACTAGGTGGTACTGGTGGTAGGCTCAAATTGTAACCGACTGGTTTGCTAACACCGTACTGGATGTAAGATGGCCGCATAGCGGCCTCGGTTGTGTTCTCCTCTAGTCCAGTATATCCAGCAATCCAGGGAAGTCTTTGCTATGGCACTTACCTCCTCGGAGGTGATATTAGCTGGTCGGAGCGTGTGCTTTGGCCCCTCCGACTCAGCCACCCATACCGGATTACATAAAAAAAAAACATGCTCCGACCAGTCAATATCATCTGTGAGAAGGTGCCATAACGGAGACTTCGCTTTGGATTGCTGGCTATACTGGACTAGAGGAGAACACATCCGAAGCTGTTATGCGATCAGTAATTTATTTCCGGAATAAATTTATAGCCAGTCGTACGTCCTTTTTAAACTGAATCAACGTACACAACGTTATCAGCTCCTTAGCTTTCTGAGCACGTAGAAGTAATCATTAATCTGTCAGTCAGTCTTCAAGGTTACCTTCTTGAAATGGTGAGGCGAGACATTGTCTTCTTCTGTTGCCGTGTTCGGACTAACTGACCTGCAGTTGCACGCAGATAAATAAATCTATCCACAACAAAGATACAGGCAGGCCAAAATTTACCCTGAGTTGCTTCGAGAAAAGGATGGTACGGCCGTGTTTGCTTGACTTGGCGGAGGCACTGCCGTACCCCCAGATAAACGCTACGCTTTTCTTAATCTTTATAAACGATCTATTGTCCTTGGGCATGATACGCAGCTATGCAGACGACAGCACGGAGCACGAGGGCTATGTTAAGGACTGGAAGAGTAGAGATTCGCCGCATAGCAGCCTCGGTTGTGTTCTTCTCTAGTCCAGTATAGCCAGCAATCCAGGGAAGTCTCCGGTATGGCACCTACCTTCTCGGAGGTGATATTGACTGGTCAGAGCATGCGCTTTGGCCCCTCCGACTCAGCCACCCATATCGGATTACATAAAAAAAAATAGTGAGGCTCAACATTCAATGGTTGATAAGGTCGATAACGTTTTCGGAAAAGTAGCTATATGGGACCACGAAAACCTTGTCGCCTTCAACGTTTCCAAGACTCAGTGCTGTGCATTATCTGCTAAGGTCGATCCCTTTCCTTTCCATGCTAGTTTCCAAGGCAGCGTCGGAGCACCTGGACCTCCTGGGCACCACTATTTCCAAAGACGTACGTTTCCGGCAGCTAATCGAGTCTAAGGCCAAAACTGCATTTAGAAAAGTGGTACTACTTTACGCAATCGGCGGTTTTTCTCACCGGCACAACTATTCCTATTGTATAGAACACAGATTAGGCCGGCGATGGAGTACTGCAGTCACATCTGGGAGTCCTGTCTCCGCATGACTCGTCGCAGAGAGACTGAGCACCATTTTGTTGTTGACATTGGGCTTTTGAGAACCCATCGGTTCTCTAAACCGCTAGGGTGTGGAACTGTCTTCCGGCGAGGGGTTTTCCCGAATCCTTTAACCTGGGTGTCTTCAAACGTCGTATTAACAGGCTTGACAGCCTAGCAACAGTCCGAAAATCTGCTGCCATGGCGCCTAACTGAGCGTGGTTTCGCGAGAAGAGGTGATTTTGGCTCTGTCGACTGCACCATTGGTCTCTTGGCATAGCCACCCATGTTGGTTTACATAAAAAACGCTCCTTTTGGTTTAATTAATTTGAGATTTCCTTTATTTGACGATAACATTTTACATAAATTGCTACAAGAACTGTAAACAACAGCGCAAGACCGACGACCACGTTTCGCAAAGTATTCGCACAAGATAACTATCAAGCAGCAAGCGACGCACGAAGACCCACCTGCTGCATGACTCGGTAGAAGGACCGTGCCAACGTGAGAGGTGGCTTGACTGTCGCTCATCAGCTGACATTCATTGATTCAATCTCGCGGAACACCCCT
Source organism: Nematopogon swammerdamellus (assembly GCA_946902875.1). Classification (NCBI taxonomy): domain Eukaryota; kingdom Metazoa; phylum Arthropoda; class Insecta; order Lepidoptera; family Adelidae; genus Nematopogon; species Nematopogon swammerdamellus. Next base: position 18,545,632 of record OX336350.1, read on the forward strand.
TAAGCTTTTTGGAACGGTTGCACAGACACAGGTGGGAGTTCAACATTTTCGATTTTGTGTGCATATTTCGTTATAATTTTATTCCTCATCCATCACCCAAAGGTTGACTGGAAGAAATCACTTGAAGTCAGTTCGTTAGGTTCCATAAAAAATCGGTTAAGTGCGAGTTTTACTCGCGTACCGAGGTTTCCGTATCTATCCGCTATTATCAGCCTATATTTTGTCTTTGAACATTGCAATGTATAAAAGCCTGTGGCGCCATCTATTATTCAGTAGTGTGACTAATCGATTTTTCGGTACGTTTTTTGTATGGGAGCCCTCCTTAATTTTTAACATTTTCTTTTTTTATATTATTTGTTGTTCTATCCGCCATAGTAACGCATATTCTGTGAAAATTTCAACCGGCTACCTATTACGGTTCAAGAGATACAGCCCTCGGACAGACGGACGGACGGACGACGGAGGCTTAGTAATAGGCTTCCGTACGGGATACGGAAACCTTAAAATGGATGTCTTCCTCACGCGTCGTACTACTTAGAACAATGTTAGCAATACATGTATCAACAAAGTTTGTGGTTTTCCGTTATTTTTCACGGAAAGAAAACATCACAGCTTGTCAGTTTACCTTCGCACTTATGTGTTTTCAAATATTTGTACTCTTTTGTCACACATTCAATTCATTCGTTTGAGGCCGGTACTTAAAAAGAATAGCCCCACTGCGTCTCTCACCGTGCATGTCGTAAAAGGCGACTAAGGGATAAGTGCGAGATGCCGTGCTAAAGGGCGACAGGCTTGCCACCTCTCACCTTGGCACGGTACTTCCACCGAGTCATGCAGCAGGCTTTGTGCCTTACTTGCTGCTTGATAGTTATCTTGTCCGAATACTTTGCTATGTAAACGTGGTGGTCGATGTTGTGTTGCAATTTGCAAGAATTCTTGCAGCACAACACCGATTACTCTGCGTATCCTGATTGTCGGGATACAGATAATAAATAAATTTAAATAATTGAGTGGTAACGAATGTAATTTGTACGTTTATACAAATATCGTATTACGCTAGCGCGGGGAAGGTCCGACGTCCATAAATTTAACGTTCTTGCCTAAACTCGTCAATGTGTAAGTCCTAAAGTTTGCATTGGTACCAGACGTCAGCCGATCGCTGTTCTGTGGTATCGAACCCACGAATGTTGACAGAAACGAAGTGCTCATGACGAGTACGTAGTACAGTCAGTACGCTGACCAAATTTGGCTAAAAAAGTTAAATTACAAATTAAAAAAACAAACCGATCCTTAAAAAGTCATTAATAATTTCCGTTTACTTATTTAAAGTAGTTCGGGGACCGCTAAGTAAATACCCGCGCAGCTCTGAGTTTTTACATTTTATTTTCTTAGCGTTCCCCCGACTCCTTTAAGTAAGTAAACTGAAATTATTTTGACGTTTTAAGGGTATAATAGTATGAACAAATGATTTGTAGTATTCCACTTTACTTGCTACTTGATCGATTGAATCTTGTTCGAATTCTTTGCGAAACGTGGTGGTCGGTGTTGTGCTGTAATTTACCAGAGTTCTTGCAGCACAACACCGATCACTCTGCTTACCCCGATTGTCGGGTTTCAGCGTGTGTGATATGTATGTATGTAGGTACGTTTTAAGGGTCGGGGTTTTTTTAAATTTGTAATTTAACTTTTATTTTAAGCTTTAAAAAAACGTATGTAAATCGATCCACTTTTTAAGATAATAAATTTTTTGATTACTTTATACTTGATTACTGTTTTAAGGGTGGTGCACGCCAAAATATAACACCGTGTACTTATAAAGAAAAATATTTAAACAATTCTTTTCAGTGGAGGAAAATCATCCCGAGGAAACTTAAACAGAGACAAGGTACTAGAAACGTAGTTTGCTCGGTCAAATCCTTGACTTCTCTCTTCTCGGATTACTACTTAAGGCGAACAATAACAGGCATGGTGTCAATATTGATTCGCTTAACGATTTTCCGCTTGACCGTTATTGCCGGTGTCAATTCAAATAGTAAAAATCATTTGTTCGAAATATTATTATGTAGTTCTTTTTCTATTAATATTTAAAGGTAATAAGCCTACATTGCTTTTGATAGCAACTTCGTTTTGCATTAAGTTTGATTTTTGTAAAAAAAAATCGTCGCTTCCATCGAGATATTACCTACTAGAGTGTGCGCTACGAAGACAGTTTCAAAGATATCACGTCACAATAGCTGTGTATGTATATGTACTACTCTGTCAAGAAAGTACCGGGAAAAGGTCAATAATACACAAAATGTTAATTATTCTTCCAAATTTATGCTATCGCCTTCAAAGTAGGCCCCTTCCGAAATAATAAACTTACGTCAACGAATAATCCAATTATAAAAAAAAATTTAAATGCATTTTCCGTAATCGACTTCAGTTGGACCGCGAATTCTCTTTTATGTCTTCTATAGAGTGAAAACGGGTGCCTCGAAGTGGTAATTTGAGTTTTGGAAACAGAAAAATGTCGGCCGGAGCCATATCCGGTGAATACCGTGTTTGTTTGATGGTTTTTGTTGAGGTTTTGGACAAAAAATAGTTCATAATGATGGCCTTAAGCGTTTGGGTTTTTAAAGAAAATTCAAATCTCGAGCGGCAACGTGTTTCATGCCCAAGCGATCGTTTAAAATGGTACGAATCGATTCGTGAGACACAGAAAGTTGAGCGGCTATCTCTCTCAAACGTGAATGAGGATTTTCAGTCACCACTTCCTTCAGTTTAGCTATATTATCTTCAGTTGAAGACGGAGATGGCCGACCAGAGCGAGGCAAATCTTCCACCACATCTCGACCACTTTTGAATGCACTGTACCACTCATGTACACGTGTTCTAGATAAAGTCGATTCACCGTAAGCTTTCTGTAACATTTTCAGCGACTGGGAATACGAAATTCCATTTGCGATGGAAAATTTGAGACAAACTCTTTGTTCGATATTTTTATCCATTATAAAAATCGCAAAACACACTTGAGATGAACTAACAAAATCGAGCAATGTAAACAAACTAAATGACAGATGGGGCTCAAAGTCCGCGCCAATATAGAAAACAGTTGTGCCAACTTAGCGACAAAAATAATTATTTGAATTGAATTTGGAATTAGAATTAAATTATCAATTCCCGGTACTTTTTTGACAGAATGTATGTCCGCCTCGGTAGCTCAGTGGTGCTGTCGCTGTCGTCGGTCGGATCATAAGCACACCTGGGCGCGGTCAGTGGATCTTGATTGATCGGTGACCGCTTGACCTGACCGTTGTTCGGATTCCCCGTAAAACTGTAGGTCCATTCTCTTCTTATTTTACTAGGTGGTAGGGTTTAAGCCGCCCGGGTTGGTCCCACCGCGCTGAGTGAAAGGTCGGTTGAAACGGCTATGTAAATAGTTCGTGTTTTCCGTCCAGTTCAATGTAGCCGGCACGACCGAAGGCAACCACTGACTTGGCGCCTAGTTCACCATGGTGTTATGGGCTGACATCGCGGATATAGTAGTTGATGTAGCCAACCGTGTCAGTTTCCATAAAAATAAAAATAAAGCGGGGCTACGCGGTGCGGTGAGCTGGACGGTAGAGGGGCAGCGGAGTTTGAAGCGGGCGGTGCGCGCGCACCGGCTACGAAGTCGGCGGATCGTGACCGACTAACTCAGGTGCGGTTTGATGGCCTCAACTCCGCGGACGGAACATGACGCGGTTACCCAGTGCACTCTCTAGTAATAAGTACACAATAATCTTCGTACGCAAACTTACCTGCATGCAAAATTGTAGGTCGAGGTGTGGCCTACATATGGCGGCTAAGAGTAACAAACGGACATACAGACAACAGAAGAATACCAATCGTCTACCTATAATAATATTATAAAGAGGTAAAGTTCTTCGTGCCTTACTTGCTGCTTGATCGATTGAATCTTGTTCGAATACTTTGCGAAACGTGGTGGTCGCTGTTGCGCTGTACCAGAGTTCTTGCAGCACAACACCGATTACTCTGCTTACCCCGATTGTCGGGATTCAGCGTGTGTGATATGTATGTATGTAGGTAAAGTTTGTAAGTTTTTCAGCCTCGATAGCTCAGTGGTGCAGACAGTCAGACTGTTGCTATTGATTGTTAAGCAACGCTGGGCGCGGTCAGTTCTTGGATGGGTGACCGCTCGACCGTTGGAGGCTGACCGTGGTTCGGATTCCACGTAAAACTGTAGGTCCCTTACCTACTTACCTTACCTTACTACTGGTAGGGTTCAACCCGCCCGGGTTGGTACCACCGCACTGAATGAAACGTCGGTCGTGGCACCAAGTTCACCCGGTATTATGGGCTGACATCACGGATGTTGTAGGTGATGTAGCCAATCGTGTCAGTTTCAAAAAAAAAAACTCCCGAATTTTTCAAACTTTTTAGGTTTGAAATTTAGAAATTTAATTAGAAATTTATTTAAATTTTGCCGTATAAACATATTTATACTCTATATTTTCAAGATCATTGAAGATTTCGAATTAGTTGCGTTTACGGTTGAAGCCCTCGGTCCGTGGAGCAGTGTAATGAAACGCTTCTTGAAGAGACTTGGGTCTCTGCTGGTGGACGCAACTGGCGTCCCGCAATCAAGGGCCTACTTCATTCAAAGGGTAAGCCTTGCCATCCAGCGGGGTAATGCAGCAAGTGTTCTAGGAACATTTGAAAATGCCCCTTTTGATAGTTATTTTAATGTTTGTTAGGTAGGTTTCAATTCTTTAGTTATTTATTTGTATAACTTTTTTATATTTGATCGATTAAAGGATTTACTAATACCTTTCTTTTCATTATCACATTAGACCATGCGCGCAATTTTTATAAAAAAAAAGTATTTATACTTTATGCAAAATTATTTCGTACCAAATGATTACGACTCACCGTTTAGAAGATTATCCTGTGACAGACGGACAGATAGACAGACAGATGGACGCACGAGTCACATAATTATGTTCCGTTTCAACCTCTGCGGAACCTAAAATTTGCAAGCTTTTGCCTCACGTGACCCGGTAGCATATTTCCAAAGTCTAGTTGGCGAGTTGCTCTGCTTGGTCGATGCCAGTTTGGCGGGAAATTAAAATTTCGTAAGTATTTTAAAGTTGAGTATTTTAAAATAAAGTTTTTTTAGGTGGGTGTAAAAAATAACCTTAACCTAATTTTAACATCCTAACATTGCTTAACAAAAAAAAGTAAGAAATATAAATTTCGGAAGCATTTTCGAAAATAAAGTTTTTTTAGGTGGTTATAAAAAAATAACCTTAACCTAATTTTAACACCCTAACATTGCTTAACAAAAAAAAAAATAAGTAAAACAAAACAAATTTTGGCAAAAGGGAGACGAACCCATGGTCGAGATGGAAAAAATTCAAACCCTACACCGTATCACTGAGCCACCAAATCACATAAACGACCTAACGAATATCGGATTCAGTAGTTTCGCTGGGAGTGCCGGAGGCGGAGCCAGACGAAATTTAAATTTCCCGCCAAACTGGCATCGACCAAGCAGAGCAACTCGCCTACTAGACTTTGGAAATATGCAATGCAGCCGGTAAGGTACGAGGTACACTCGCCGCATTCCCACGCTGGGCAGCAAGAGCTATGCGCCGGCGCCGGTGTGTCCTAGAATTAATTAACTCCTGCGACATTTCTGCTATAATTATAAAAGGCAAAGTCTGTCTGTCCGTCTGTAACGAGTACACTCGAATACGGCTAAACCGATTTCAACGTAGCTCTTTCGAATATAAACTACCATAAGTATATCGGAAATTGTTTTGAGTCAAGTAACGCTGACCGTTGGAGGCTTACCGAGGTTCGGATTCCTCGTAAAACTGTAGGTCCCTTCCCTCCTAATCTTACTTGGTGGTAGGGTTTAACCCGCCCGGGTTGGTACCACCGCACTGAATGAAACGTCGGTTGAAACGGCTATGTAAATAGTTTGTGTTTTCCGACCAGTTCAGTGTAGCCGGCACGATCAAAGGGGGAAGCACTGACATGGCACCTAGTTCACCCGGTGTTATGGGCTGACATCACGGACGTTGTAGGTGATGTATCCAACCGTGTCAGTTTCCATAAAAAAAATTGGTTGTCTGTAAAGTTGGTTTACGGACGATAGTTTTACGTGATGATGTCATAAAGTAAATCAGTTCCGGCGGATATTTACCATGTAAAATTAATTTAAGTACATGATAAAGATGTGATAATAACTAATAAAAAATATGAGAAAATAACGACTATTAATTTTTGATTAATTTATATATAAAAAACCTACATAACGCCATCTATATGTTCAACGTTGCAACAATTACCTAACTGCTAAATCAAGTATACCGCTGGCTGAAGTATTTAATTTAATATTGACGCTAGATGTGGACGCTAGATGTCGATCCATGAAATTCACATACATACTGTTGCAGCGAAAATTTGCAGCGATAAGTATACGATCGATAGCCTGCGTGGATAACACGTCTGGTCAGTGATGGTGGCAGGGACCGCGGGTTCGAGCCTCGAGGCTCGCAAAAGACCGAGAAATATATTTTGTATTTTCTACTATTGTATATGCCTCTCTATGACGTGACATCATCATGTCAAAAAAAAAAAATTATGATCGAGTGTCGGAAATTGTTTTGCGCCAATGATGATAATGTATCGGAAATTATTTGAGTCAAGTAATGTATGTTCAAGTGTCGGAAATTGTTTTGCGCCAATGATGATAATGTATCGGAAATTGTTTTGAGTCAAGTAATGTATGATCAAGTGTCGGAAATTGGTTTGAGCCAAGTATTGTATGATGATCATGTATCGGAAATTGTTTTGAGCCAAGTAATGTATGATGATCATGTATCGGAAATTGTTTTGAGTCAAGTAATGTAATGTATGATGATCATGTATCGGAAATTGTTTTGAGCCAAGTAATGTATGATGATCATGTATCGGAAATTGTTTTGAGCCAAGTAATGTATGATGATCATTTATCGGAAATTGTTTTGAGCCAAGTAATGTATGACGATCATGTATCGGAAATTGTTTTGAGTCAAGTAATGTAATGTATGATGATCATGTATCGGAAATTGTTTTGAGCCAAGTAATGTGTGATGATCATGTATCGGAAATTGTTTTGAGCCAAGTAATGTATGATGATCATGTATCGGAAATTGTTTTGAGTCAAGTAATGTAATGTATGATGATCATGTATCGGAAATTGTTTTGAGCCAAGTAATGTATGATGATCATGTATCGGAAATTGTTTTGAGCCAAGTAATGTATGATGATCATTTATCGGAAATTGTTTTGAGCCAAGTAATGTATGATCATGATATTTCTCCGAGAAGCTCAGCGGTGAATGTTACCAACAAAATGTTATGTATAATACGTCGCGCTTTGACGCCCTTGTCAACTATCAAAACCGCCTCCGCGGCCGTCAGCGCCATCTGTTATGCCATAACTTAAATATACTTGATTTCTTACGTCACTTCCGTTTCTCTAATCTCAGGTATGCCACTCTCGCTACCACTTCACATAAATCGAACTCTTAAGCACATTTCAGGAAATTTTCTTAAATGTAAAACTAGCATGATGCCAGTCCATGGAACCTTAGTAAACTAATGTAAGAAATATCTGTAAGGGATAAGTCCGCCTTTGCACCATTTCTAAATTTTCTAATGTAATTATACTCTTGAATGTTTACTGGAGCAACAAAACATTTTCTATCTATCTATCTAAACTAGGCTAGATGCCACGTCAGTCTCTTTGATCGTGAACATAGATTCTACAAAGAAACATGACATATTTATGTACATAACCGCTCAGATCGACCTTTCAATGAGTGCGGTAGTACCAATCCTGTCGGTTTAAACCCTACCACCTAGTAAAGAAAGAAAGAAAGAAATATTTATTTTTTCCCCTACATATTACATTAGTAGTTTACATTAGTAAGGTAAAGGGACCTACAGTTTTACGTGGAAATCGAACCACGGCAAGCCGGACATCGAATCACGGTCGCACGGTCACCCATCCGAATTTTGACCGCGCCCAAGCGTGCTTAGTATTCGGCGCTTCGATCCGTAGCACCAACTAGGTCGACAAAAATTAGCCCAAACACGACTTAGTCGCGAGCGTAGCCGCGGGCTAAATCCAGTTTCGTCGGACTGATTTCCCAACGTCAACGACCTGCCTGCGAATATGTATGTTTACCAACTGCAATATTTTGCAAAACTCAAACTAATTTATATGCAGAGCAAATAGGTCTAAAATGGTATACTGATAAGGTCAAAAGTAAACCGATTTTATTTACCTAGGACAGTATTTTTAAGTTTTTAAAAATAGTACGTGCGAGATGAATGACCTATTGGTTATTAGGGTTCCGTATCCATCGTACGGGACCCTATTACTAAGCCTACGCCGTCTGTCTGTCTGTCTGCCTGTCCGTCCGTCGCCCCGTCGCGTCTGTCCGAGGGCTGTACCTCCTGAAACGTAATAGGTAGCCCGTTGAAATGTTCGCAGAATATGTGTTATTTATGGCCGATATAACAAGAATTAATAAAAATATGAAAAAGTAAAAAATTCACAGGGGTCCCCATAGAATAAACTAAAAAGTGTATGCGCGCCATCTACCAACAGTATGAAGCATTTTACCTAATCATGAATTTGAACTAATATGAAGCATTTCATAATACACGCCATAGATGGCGTGAGTGGCGCTGACCATGACATGGCGATACGGAACCCTCAGTGTGCGAGTTCGACTCACACTTCGTCGGTTTTTATTAGTTTACGTAGCGGGTATCACTATTATTATTAGCGCGGTTTAAACCGTTATAGATATTTCTGGGATTTTATAATATGAATATAATTGATTAGGTGCCGTGTGGGGTTTATTATTTATTCTATAATTTCATCCATAGGTGGGTAACCTACGCATGGACATATCGAAAATTAATTTATCTACTAATTATATAACAATTAATATTTTTTAACTTCTATGTAACTTAAATAAAATATTTTTAACATATGTAAATACTTTTCACTAGTGGGTTTCTTCAGTCATTGAACTCTTTTATATTCAACTTGTATACGCCTTGTTTCGTATTTATTAAGTTTACCTAATATTGTTTTCTCACGAACTGCTGCTCCTACAGTCCCCGACAAAGACGACCGACGAGCCAGATTAACACGCCACTACACGGAGGATATCCCAGACGTCAACATGGGCGAGATCAAGATTGCTCTAGAGCAGCTTAAAAATAACCAAGCTCCTGGTAAAGACGGAGTTACTAGAGCTTCTCAGAGCCAGGGGGACAACGGTCCTCAAGGAACTACAGAGGCTCTTCAACTCCGTCATACACGGTGGCATTACGCCAGAGTCGTGGAACAGGAGTGTGGTCGTATTGTTCTTCAAGAAAGGTGACAAAGCCTTGTTGAAGAACTATAGGCCCATCTCGCTCCTGAGCCACGTATATAAGCTGTTCTCGAGAGTCCTCACCAATCGTCTCGCCCGAAGGTTCGACGACCACCAGCCGCCAGAGCAGGCCGGGTTTCGGAGGGGTTACAGTACCGTAGACCACATACACACCTTACGGCAGATTATACAGAAGTGCGAAGAGTATAATCGGACACTGTGTCTCGCTTTTGTGGACTACGAGAAAGCCTTTGACTCTATCGAAACCTGGGCTGTTATGGAATCCTTACAGCGATGCCAAACCGATTGGCGATACATTGAGGTGCTGAAATGTCTCTATAGTGCCGCGACAATGACCGTACAAATACAAGACCAGCAGACGAAACCTATCCAATTGCATCGTGAAGTCAGACAGGGAGATGTTATATCTCCGAAACTGTTTACGAATGCATTGGAAGATATATTCAAGCTGCTGGATTGGGAAAAGCACGGCATTATTATTAACGGCGAGTACATTTCACACCTACGTTTCGCAGATGACATAGTCGTGATAGGCGAATCGCTGGAGGAGCTGAATCACATGCTGAACGGCCTCAATATCGCCTCCCGCCGAGTCGGCCTCGGGATGAATTTGGACAAGACGAAAGTCATGTTCAACGAACACGTCGTCCCGGGGCACGTTGGAGAGGCGACCCTCGAAGTTGTGCAGAATTATGTATATCTTGGACAAACCATCCAACTAGGGAGGCACAACTTTGACAAGGAGGCCAACACAGAAGGATTCAGCTAGGCTGGGCGGCATTTGGGAACCTCCGCCACATCTTTTCATCCTCCATTCCACAGTCATTGAAGACGAAGGTTTTCAATCAGTGCGTTCTGCCAGTAATGACGTACGGAGCGGAAACGTGGACCCTGACGATGGGCCTGGTCCACAAATTTAAAGTCGCTCAGCGAGCTATGAAAAGAGCAATGCTCGGCATTTCTTTGACCGATAAAATCCGTAACGACGTGATACGTCAAAGAACTAAGGTAGTCGACATTGCTAAGAAAATAAGCAAGCTGAAGTGGCAGTGGGCTGGGCACATCTGTCGTAGACCCGACAACCGATGGGGTAGACGGGTGCTAGAATGGAGGCCACGTACAAGCAAACGTAGCGTGGGACCCCCCCCCCCCCCCCCCCGGCTAGGTGGACAGATGACCTAAAAAAGGTAGCCGGGAGTGGATGGATGAGAAGAGCGGACCGCGTGTGGTGGCTTGCCTTGGGAGAGGCGTATGTCCAGCAGTGGACCGATACAGACTGATGATGATGATGATGAATATTGTTTTAAGTACACCCCACACCCTGTATCCCTACAATCGGGGTGAGCAGAGTAATCAGTGTTGTGCTGCAAAGACTCTGGTATATTACAGCACAACATCGACCACCACATTTGGCAAAGTATGCGGACAAGATAACTATCAAGCAGCAAGCAAGGCACGAACGAAGACCCACCTGTTACGTGACTCGGCAGAGGGACCATGTCAAGGTGAAAGGTGGCTAGTCTGTCGCCTTTTAGCACGGCATATCGTCCTTATCCCTTAATCGCCTGTTACGACATGCACGTGGAGAGATGCGTAGGCCTATTCTTTTTAAGTACCAGCACCACACGGTTTTATAAGTGTAAATATATTTGAAATACTATCTTATCACTTTTTTTTATTTCTATATTTTGTTGTGTTATTCCTTCTAAGTATGTTCTTATTTAGTTGAAATCACTGCTAAGGTAGACTGAAAGAACTCACTCTTAGGTTTTTATATGAAAACTGACACGGTTGGCTGGCTATATCACCTACAACATCCGCGATGTCCTCCATAACACCTTGGTAAACTAGGTGCCATGTCAATGCTTCCCTTTGATCGTGCCGGCTACACTGAACTGGACGGAAAACACGCACTATATACACTGTCGATTCGATCGACCTTTCATTCAGTGCGGCGGTACCAATCCGAGACTGCTTAAAGCCCTTCCACCTAGTAAGGTAAGAGTGGAACTGGAAGAGATCTACATGTTTGCTTGAAATTCGAACCACGGTAAGCCTCAACGATAAAAGTAGTTGAAAACGATAACTCATCCAAGTTCAGACCAGGCCGCGGTGTGCTTAACTTCAAGATCGGACGTCGATCCATAGCGCCACCGAGATACCAAAGCTGACTTGGTAGTTGTTCCGACCAGTTAGTCGTGCTTACAAAACTTTTGCTTTTAATTGTATTATACATAAAATGCACAATGGTTGAAAAAGAGTGTTGGTTACAATATAGTTTATTAAAATTTATTAAATTTAGATGAAACGAAATATAAAAAAAATTTCTTACCTTGGTATCCATTGGCAGGCACGGAGCACCATATAACTATTATATTTAAAAATATGAACATATGCCGACACATCTTGTTTGATTAATTTAGTTTTCAATATGCAACTGTCTTAATTTTTTTTTAATTTAATGACTTTCTACGGTAGTTTATGGATTGGGTCATTCAAAAGCTAGTTTAAATTATATATAAATTTTTTATAAATATAAATTAATTCACTTTGAAATAAATAATCTCGAATTCACTATTCAATATAATTTAATAAATATTTTTCACACAATATTTTTTTAAATATCGTAATATTTTTATATTCATTGCCGCAAGTTGAATATATTAGCCGCTGCACTAGATGTGATGCATAGACGCAGGTTCCGGGCAGGATGCGCAGGCGCCGCTGGCAACGTTCGCGTTTCAAATCGTCCACCGGCCGAATGTTTGTGGCGGCTATCGGCGCAACCTTGATATAGCAAAGCGATTACAAGCCGCGCTTAGATTTTCGTGCGCCAAACATCAGTCAGCGTTTATACAAATTTTTTTTTATAAGATATTGGCTGGTCGGAGCACATGCTCCGACCAGCCAATATCGCCACCGAGGAGGTGCCATATCGGAGACACTTCCCTTTGGACCTCTGGCTTATAGTTTTTTTTTATGGAATCTGACACGTTTGGCTTCCTCACCTACACCATCCGTGATGTCAGCCCATAGCACCGGCTGAAGTAGGTGCCATGCCAGTGCTTCCCTTCGGTCGTGCCGGCTACACTGAATTTGACGGAAAACACAAACTATTTACATAGCCGTTTCGTTCGACGTTTCATTAAGTGCGGCGGTATCAACCCGGGCGGGTTGAACCCTACTAGCTAGTAAGGTAAGAAGAGAAGGAACCTACAGTTTAACGTAGAATCCGAACCACGGTCAGCCTCCAACGGTCGAACGGTCACCCATCCAAATACTGACCGCGCCCAGCGTTGCTTAACAATCAATAGCAACAGTCGACCCTCTGCCCCACTGAGCTATCGAGGCTGACAATCAGTCAGAGTCAGTAGCAATCATTATATTTCCCCCCAAGGATAGTCTCGGGTCCTTCAAGAGAGGCGTGAATAGGCACCTGTCAGGCCGGCATGACATACGCGTACGACCGAATGTCCATGGGCGTCGTTAGACACCTGGGTGGATCGGAGCCACATGTCGCGCTTTCTATAAAAACAAATACTGGACTAGAGGAACCGCTTATCTTATTACAGTCACTGACTAGATTGAGGGGAGAGCTTTAGCGACGGCCACTTTTAAAACTTATATTATTTGCTAAAATAACAAAGTTGAAATGATATTTTTTTTATTTTTCATTCTCAGAGGAGAGCACAGCCGAGACAGCAATGCCTAAAGTACTGTGAAATCGAAATTCACCCGAGCGAAGCCTCAGGCGAAACTAACTCATTCAGAGTGACGTTCCTCGTCCATATCACATCTCCGAATAGCTCTCCAACGTCACGGAACCACCGTGTACCTCCGAGGTGCTCCATGTCGCCGTCCCACCTAGTGGTTAGTCTTCCCGCACACCGTTTAGGACGTGGACAGGAAAACGGTACATGGTTACTTCAACGGCCCTTATCTCTTCGGCCGACGTGCTCAGCCCACTGCCACTTATTCTTAGCACCCGGTCGTACTTATCAAAGGCTCAAACATTTCTCTCTCAAAATTTATAAAATAGTCACACAACCGAAGGGACGCACTGACATGGCACTTAGTTCACCAAGGTGGTATGGGCTGACTGTATGGGATGTAGTCAACCGTGTCAGTTTCCTAAAAAAAAAATTTTAAACTAAACCTGTGAAACTATAGTACGTTGGTTTGCTTTTTCCTCACACGTATATAGCCAATTAGTGCCAAGTAATTAGTGGCATGTCATTATTTATTAGCATAAATGAATAATCAAAGGAAATGAGCCAATTTCACCCATATGTATGACATAGAAAGAAGGAAGATAAATTATCAATATTATTGTTTATTGAATTAGATGATTAGTAATGAGTAATGAAATGATCTAATAAATAACAATTTGCTCACAAATGTCACAATTTTTAGCACGCGTAACTTTATTTTACAGGTTTGGCGATAAGATACAAATTTACTTTAGGGGAAGAAATATATGAAATAAAAACCTAAAAAAAAACGAACCCTAGAGTGGAAGGCGGTGCTAAAGCAAGCAAAAATGATGCATGAAAGAAAACATGAGTGGATTATATCCTTTGTGATTTGTGTAGCCTTTTTAGCACCGCCTTCAACTCTAGGGTGCGTTTTTTTTTAGGTTTTTATTTTAGTGTATTAGTGTATGGTTGTATTTACTTTACTAGCTTGTGCCCGCGGCTTCGCTCGCGTGAAATTCGTATTTCAAAGGAAGAAAGTAAGTAACTAAGGGCGAGCTGGATTCAGGTAAACGATAAACCGTCTCGAAGAAAGTGCGCAACTTTTTGAGGCCGAAGGCGGAGTTGCGTTCAGGAAGATGATAAACCTTCTCGAAGACAGTAAGTAACTATGGGCGAGGCCGAAGGCCGAGCTGCGTTCAGGAAGAGGATAAACCATCTTTAAGAAAGTAAGTAACAAAGGGTGAGGCCGAAGGCCGAGCTGCGTTCAGGAAGAGGATAACCTTTTCGAAAAAAGTAAGTAACTATGGGTGAGGCCGAAGGCCGAGCTTCGTTCGGGATGAGGGTAAACTTTTCGAAGAAAGTAAGTAACAGAGGGCGAGGCCGAAGCCCGAGCTGCGTTCAGGAAAACTGAACCTTCTCGAAGACAGTAAGTAACTATGGGCGAGGCCGAAGGCCGAGCTGCGTTCAGGAAGAGGATAACCTTTTCTAAGAAAGTAAGTAACAGAGGGCGAGGCCGAAGGCCGAGCTGCGTTCAGGAAAACTGAACCTTCTCGAAGACAGTAAGTAACTATGGGCGAGGCCGAAGGCCGAGCTGCGTTCAGGAAGAGGATAACCTTTTCTAAGAAAGTAAGTAACAGAGGGCGAGGCCGAAGGCCGAGCTTCGTTCAGGAAAACTGAACCTTCTCGAAGACAGTAAGTAACTATGGGCGAGGCCGAAGGCCGAGCTGCGTTCAGGAAGAGGATAACCTTTTCTAAGAAAGTAAGTAACAGATGGCGAGGCCGAAGGCCGAGCTGCGTTCAGGAAGACGATAAACCTTTTCGAAGACAGTAACTAACTATGGGCGAGGCCGAAGGCCGAGCTGCGTTCAGGAAGATGATAAACCATCTTTAAGAAGTAAGCAACAAAGGGCGAGGCCGAAGGCCGAGCTGCGTTCAGGAAGAGGATAACCTTTTCGAAGAATGTAAGTAACAGAGGGCGAGTCCGAAGGCCGAGCTGCGTTCAGGAAGACCATAAATCTTCTCGAAGAAAGTAACTTCTTTGTTACTTACTTTCTTCGAAAAGGTTTATCCTCTTCCTGAACACATCTCGGCCTTCGGCCTTGCCCATAGTTACTTACTGTCTTCGAGAATTTATCGTCTTCCTGAACGCAGCTCGGCCTTCGACCTCGCCCTCTGTTACTTACTTTCTTCGAAAAGGTCGTCCTCTTCCTGAACGCAGCTCGGCCTTCGGCCTCGCCCATAGTTACTTACTGTCTTCGAGAAGGTTTATCGTTTTCCTGAACGCAGCTCGGCCTTCGGCCTCGCCCTCTGTTACTTACTTTCTTCGAAAAGTTTACCCTCATGCTGAACGCAGCTCGGCCTTCGGCCTCGCCCATAGTTACTTACTGTCTTCGAAAAGGTTTATCGTCTTCCTGAACGCAGCTCGGCCTTCGGCCTCGCCCTCTGTTACTTACTTTCTTCGAAAAGTTTACCCTCATCCTAAACGCAGTTCGGCCTTCGGCCTCGCCCATAGTTACTTACTTTCTTCGAAAAGGTTATCCTCTTCCTGAACGCAGCTCGGCCTTCGGCCTCACCCTTTGTTACTTACTTTATTAAAGATGGTTTATCCTCTTCCTGAACGCAGCTCGTCCTTCGGCCTCGCCCATAGTCACATACTGTCTTCGAGAAGGTTTATCGTCTTCCTGAACGCAACTTCGCCTTCGGCCTCAAAAAGTTACTCACTTTCTTCGAGACGGCTTATCGTTTACCTGAATCCAGCTCGCCCTTAGTTACTTACTTTCTTACTTTGAAATACGAATTTCACGCGAGCGAAGCCACGGGCAAAAGCTAGTTAATCTATAAAAATCATTCATAATTAATTAATTACTATTGAAACGAATTGAAAAAAAATTCCAACTTTGATGAAAATAATAATAATGATTATGTTCTTTATTATTGTTGTATTTGCACCACCTTTCTCATTTTACTGATTTATGTGTTTTGTATGTGCGTTACTTAGAAACTAAGCATTGACAATTTTCCCGGTAAATGTTTCGTGTCGGTGACGTCATATTTTAGCTTACCTACATGCATCCCACCTTGTACATATGAGTAAGATCAAAAAATTTTAATGAAATCAAATTAAAATTTTGGTATTCTAATAAACGGTGAGTGCGGTGCGGGCGGCACCCGCGCGCCACCGCTCCACCTCCCGCCAGCCGCCGACCCGCCGCGCCGTCGCCCTACGTCGCGTCTCGCCGGCTCGTTCATATACCTACTCGCGGTAAACGGCGGACGGACCATATCGATTTGTATGGGAGCCACATCTTAGCGTAACCGCAAGTGAATTCTATTTAGCCTATCCTGTGTCCCGTATAGGCAAATGTGCTTGTACAAAATTTCATCAAATTCAGATAATCGGTTTAAGAGTTATGGCGGAACATACATACATACATACATACAGAAAAGATTTCTAAAAATCGTCAATTTAGCTTTAGTATCATATATAGAGTCTACAAACTCAATATCTCATAAAACAAAGCAACTTACTCCATGACCATCTCTTACAGATTTATTATTAGTATTGATTGATGATTGATATACTTGAATAAGTTTGATTATTTACTACATTAATAAAACAGTATAGGAGACAAACCAAAATAAACCTGTGAAACAGTGATACGTGGGCTCGCTGTTTCCTCACACGTATATGACCAATTAATGTTTAAACGTTTTAAACGGATTTCTGCACCACACAAATTAATCGCTCCGTTGCCCCACGACCCGCGACACTAGCATATTGCGAATTTGTGTTAGCTCTGACAGAACGTGTTTTGTATTTCGGAAACTATAAAATTCTCTCACAAACATTTGATTATGTAATCGTTCGATTTAATAATTTTAAAATTAAAAACAAACAAAAAAAACTTCTTAATTATAATTTATTTATTAAAATCCGACGTGGTTGTCGTTACATCACCAACTGAACCCGTGACGTCACCCTACCGCACCTTGGTGAATTAGGTGCCATGCCAGTGCTTCCATTTGGTCCTGTATGTATGTATGTGTGTCAATAAATAAAAAATTTATTTTAATTTTTATGGAAACTGGCACTTTTGGCTACATCACCTACAACATCCGCGATGTCAGCCCATGACACCGGGTGAACTTGATGCCACGTCAGCTCAGCCTTCCCTTCAGTCGTGCCGGCTACACTGAACTGGACGGAAAACACAAACTATTTACATAGCCGTTTCGACCGACCTTTCATTCAGTGCGGTGGTAACAATCCGGGCAGGTTAAACCCTACCACCTAGTAATATAAGAAGGGAGTCATATCCCTTAGTCGGCTTTTACGACACACAAGGGGAGAGATGCAGCGGGGCTATTCTTTTAAAGTACCGGCCCCACACGGTACAAAACATTTTCTAATTAAAGAAATCTGAAAAAAAAAACTTAATATTGTTACGTGGTCAGCCTCGATAGCTTGGAGGTGTGATTCGTCGACGTCGGGCGCGGTCAGAATTTGGATGGGTGACCTTCCGACCAACATTGAGGGTGGTTCATATTCCACGTAAAACTGTAGCTCCTTTGACCTACCTTACTGGGTGGTATGGTTTAACCCGTTCAGATTAGTACCACGGCACTCAATAACGATCGGTCGAGGTGGCTATGTAAATAGTTCGTGTTTTCCGTCCAGTTCAGTTTAGCCGGCACGACCGAATGGAACTGACATGGCACCTAGTTCACCAAGGTGTTGTATGTATGTATATATTCTTTATTGAACACCAATTTATACAAATTAGGCACAATAGATGAGCTTAATGCCGTGAGGCATTCTATTCTAACCAACCTTTGGGATGTGGGAGAAGTATATGCAGGCGAACAAGAATAGTTTGTGGCAATGTATTAAGAAGTAAAGCAATATGATAAACTTTAATCCGCATTATTTATGTATATAATTATATATTACATTATTTTCATCCATTTATTTACACATTTTTTTTATATTAATTTTACATAATATTTACAAACTTAAAATCTAAAATTAATACAAAAACAAATGGAGTTTCCACCACCGGCGGCGGCGGGGCGAGCCCAAGCTACCGATGGTCGGGTCCCAAAGAGAGGAACCTCCGGACGATGCGTGCAGTGTCGAGCAGGGCTGCCTTCTGGATCTGGCCCTTGACCCAACCACTCTACCAATTATTATTATTATTATATTACATATTATTATGGTGTTATGGGCTGACATCACGGATGTAGTAGGTGATGTAGCCAACCGTGTCAGTTTCCATAAAAATACAATAAACTAATTCAATGGAAAATTAATCCTATCTAATTAATTACATACAGAATAACTGACCTTAATTATTGACCTTACTATGCAATGGCATTGAAATCACGTGTTCATGCAAATCTACTCTTTACTTTCAACCTTCCGGTTCATAAAGACATAACTGCTAAAACTAGATTAGAGATTATATTACCAGTAGTTAGGCCACGGGCATCTAATATCACAGGTTGTGGTTCGAAATCCATTAGTTGAAGTCGGAATGAACATCAACTAGTTTTTTTGACATTGAGATAAGTGAAACATTCAAGAATAGGAGATACTCATACAGTTTTAATATAAAAGTTATATTACATACATACATATCACACACGCTGAATCCCAACAATCGGGGTAAGCAGAGTAATCGGTGTTGTGCTGCAAGAACTCTGGTAAATTACAGCACAACACCGACCACCACGTTTCGCAAAGTATTCGAACAAGATTCAATCGATCAAGCAGCAAGTAAGGCACGAAGACCCACCTGCTGCATGGCCCGGTGGAAACACCGTGCCAAGGTGTTAGGTGGCGCGCCTGTCGTCCTTTGGCACGATATCTTGTCCTTATTCCTTAGTCGCCTTTTACGACATGCATGGGGAGAGATGCGTATTATTATCGTACCGTGTGGGGCCGGTACTTTAAAAGAATAGCCCCACTGCATCTCTCCCCGTGTATGTCGTAAAAGGCGACTAAGGGATATGACTCCCTTCTTATATCACTAGGTGGAAGGGTTTAACCCGCCCGGGTTGGTACACTGAATGAAAGGTCGGTCGAAACGACTATGTAAATAGTTTGTTTTCCGTCCAGTTCAGTGTAGCCGGCACGACCGAAGGGAAGCACTGACGTGGCACCAAGTTCACCCGGTGTTATGGGCTGACATCGTTGTATAGGTGATGTAGCCAACCGTGTCAGTTTCCATAAAAAAAAAAGTCAGGTTCCACAAACCAAAGGTGACTCAGAAAGCCGGTACAGAAAAACTGTTTTACTGACTTATATCCTAAAAGTATAGTTCGCCTTGCGTCTAACGACAATATAATGTTGGCTTGGTCGACCTTATAACATCCGAATCGCCTTGCTTAATTAGTCAACCTTAACCTTAGCTATCTGATCTTGGAGGTGCACGTGTTGGCGAGGTGCGCGTTTTGTCGAGGTGCACGTGTTGTTTCAGGTCGAGACGACGACAGCTGGAGTAAACGTGTCCTACCACACTGGCGGCCGTGGATAGGGAGACGGATTGTGGGAACACCCACCTACCAGGTGGGACGACGACATTAAGGTCGACTAAGGGATATGACTCCCTTCTTATATTACTAGTTGGTAGGGTTTAACCCGCCCGGGTTGGTACCACCGCACTAAATGAAAGTTCGGTCGCAAAGGCTTTTTATACCTTCATTTCATGTCGGCTACCAGTGAACTGGACGGAAAACACGAACTATTTACATAGCCGTTTCGACCGACTGTAAAACTGTAGGTTCCTCGGCGGTCACCCATGCGAGCACTGACCGCGCCCAGGTGTGCTTATGATCACTAGTCACGACCGACAGCCGACCGACCGCACCACTGAGCTACCGAGGCTGACAAACCAGGTGTTCATCTAATGCAATATGGCCAACAATTCAAAGGAAAGTCTTCGCCATGGATTCTTCTCGGAGATGATGTTGATTGATTGGAATTGCTCTGGCCCATCTAACGCAGCCACCCATGCCGGATTTTTAAAAATGAAATCCAACATGGGTGGCTGTGCCGAGAGACCAATGGGTGCAGTCGACAGAGCCAAAATCACCTCTCCTCGTGAAACCAAGCTCAGTTCTGTGCCATGCCAGCAGATTTGCGGACTGTTGCTAGGCTGTCTGTTAATACGACGTTTGCAGACACCCAGGTTAAATGGTTCGGGAAATACACTAGCGGGACTCCACACCCTAGCGGAGCGCCAAAGAAACGATTTAGAGAACCGATGGGTTCTCAAAAGCCCAATGTCAACCACAATAGGGTGTTGAGTCTCTCTGCGACGAGTCATTCGGAGATAGGACGGGTGGCAGGGAATACGGGATGCTAGTTCCACAGAGCAGTGTCCACGTGCGTGATTCGATGAAAAAATAATTAAAGAGAGCTACATATAAACCCATCGTCAGTTTTGTTGCTATTTGACTTTGGACATGCGCTAGTGATGGAAATGGGAACGAAAATGAAGGCCCCATACAAGGTAAACAAGAATGATGCAAATTCCGCGGATGCAAGCATTTAGATCGGAGTAGAATGCAACACTCGGAAATGTTTATAGTAAGAATACGAATAAAAAAAAGTAAAAAAAAAAATAGATATTTGCCAAAAGCTTATTTTGGTCAAGTTTGGACGTTACGTGATCAAAATAAACTTAAATAATATTAAATTCAGAAGCATTTTCATGATGTTTTTCTAACGAGAAATGGTATTTTCAAAAAGCTACCGGTACACCCAGAATGATGAAGTTGAATTTTTAATATAATTAAAACTGAACATGTCTGGTGAGTAATATTGATGGCTCATCTCTCAGAAAGAAAGAAATGCGAGTGGAAGAGTTGGGAAGGGTCGCCCTTGACGCACGTACTTAGACCAGATCGGGCATGTGCTCTATAAAGGTCAAGTGCTTAGTACCCGTAACCGGCGAGCGTGTATGAAGAACGTTATGAGAGTGGAAGAGGCGGCAGAGGTGTGCCAGGATCGTGGCACGTGGAGATCCTTTGTCTCTGCGTACCCCACCGGGAAACAGGCGTGACGCTATGGGTATATGTATGTATCTGTCAGAAACGCTGAGCGGGAATCAGCAGCCTTAAGGTGATGTGAGGTGAGGCTGCGTCTATTTCAATAAGTTTACCACCAATATTACTCACCCGACACATTCAGTTTTAATACATGTAATAATACTTCATCTATCAGCGCAGATCGATAGCTTTTTGAAAACACGATGTAACTAATTAACTTCGTTCGATAAAAAAAAATCATGAACATGACTCTGAATTTAGTAATAAAAAGGCAATCAAGGCTTTGGAAAAAATATATTTTATTTATTGAATATAATATATCTAAATCCGTAGCGTTCTACTTTTTTGTTTCGATCTGTAGTATTGGAATTAAAAAAAACTAATTTTCGCTTGAGCTTTCATTGTGTTGCATCCTACTCCAACCAGCGAAAGCGGCGCCTTGAAAGAGGAGTACGGGTGAATACAGGTTGAGAGGGCCTTAAGCAATTAAATCACAAGTTGCTTTGAGTATTTTGTTTATTTCTCTGGTGAACGTTCTAAGAAATTAACAGTAAGAACGACTTAAGCTAATAACGCTTATTTACCTACTAACAATGTGGAAACACAATTGTGGAGACAATCATTATGAGGTATTACGCATATTATAATGAAGATTATATTTATTATTTGAGTGTTTAGAGATTAGTCGCCTCTCACCCTCAAATATGGCTGAGGGAGGCAATGGCTGGCCCTGGCGTGATGCTCGTGAACGGGTGCTGTTTGTGGAGACTGGCCTGCTCCAATTGGCTCCAACGTGTTATATGAATGGTTTACGCTATAGGAAAAATGTTGTATTTGTGATACATTTTTAGATATAGTGATGACTCGTACTGTGTAGGCAGTGGCAAACATTTTTGTAAATTAGTTAGTCCACTTAGTCTACACTAAGTGGACGTAAAAAAAAAGTATCCAGCGAAGTTTCTTGCCAGTTCTTCTTCGCTGTGATAATCGAACTGGCAAAATGCTTAAATGTTAAAATATGACGAATCCGAGTGCAGTGTACTGTCTATGGATAATGAAAGAATAGAGAAGAAAGAATAAAGTCACGTGACAACTTTAATTTGGCTGTCCACGAGCACTCCCCACCAACGCAAGAGGGACAGCTGAACGCTTTCAGCCATAGATTTATACTGTCTATTATCTCAGATAATATACCAGCTTGATAGTTATTTTTTCCTAATACTTTGCTAAACGTGGTGGTCGGTGTTGTGCCGGCACAACACCCATTACTCTGCATACCCCGATTATCGGGATACAGCGTGTGGTGTGTATTTAGTCTATTGTGATTTTTTTTCGTTGAGATTCATCTTGGTCATCCTAATGGTTTCGTCCTTGACAATCCCATTGCCATAAACTTTCCTATCTGAGTTCTTTCCGTTCAGCAATAATCTCTTGTCGTTTCCGTTGATGTCCAGGTCCATATCGCGCTTTCCACGAACGATGTTGCCGTTGTGGTCCGTCTGAGTCTTTCCTCTCTTCGAAGTTGGGGTGAAGATTAACTTCTGGATGGTGTGAAAGGGATACTCGACCATCAGAGTCAGAGGGACCGCCAGCAGATATGTCACCGCCACTGTGCCGAGCCAGTCGTAGCACTGGAAAGAAGAGATGTGTTGGTGATGAAAAAGAAATGAAAAAAAAACAACGGTCAAGTGCGAGTCGAACTCGCGTCGAGAAGGTTTCGTGCCATTCCGTTTTCTGCGAGAAAACGGATTGGTACGGAACGTCCGTAAACTATAGGACAGACCCTATATTCCATATTTTTTCCAAATAGAAATCTGTTAATTTTTGAGGGTTCTGTATCCGGTACGGGACCCTATTACTAAGCCTACGCCGTCTGTTTGTCTGTCCGTCCGTCCGTCCGTCCGTCCGAGGGCTGTATCTCTTGAACCGTAATAGGTAGCCCGTTGAAATTTGTGTTCCCATAAAAGAAACCAAAAATTGTATGCGCGCGCGCCATCTACCGAATAGAGCGTGAAGCGTTTTAACTATTCATGACATTTAATTAATAAGAAGCATTTCATAACACGCCATAGATGGCGTGAGTGGCGCTAACCATGACATGGCGATACGGAACCCTCGGTGCTCGAGTTCGACTTGAACTTGGCCGATTTTTTATTTATTTATGGATAGTGGATACGCTAGACACTTAGCGCCGTCAGCGTGGATTGTTGAGCCGACCACGCCCAAAAACATTTGGATTAGAACGGGGGCTGCCAATGCCGTGTCGGCGGTGACAGATGCCCTTTTACGCTTCTCTTAAAAGATCCTAAGTCGTACGCTATAATATGTACGTCCATGATTGGGTCATCAAACTCTATGTTTGTACCAAATTTAATTTTTTTCGCCGAATAGATTCGGAGAGAATAACCTGTGACAGACGGACAGATAGACAGATAGACACAATAGTGATTCTATAAGGTTTCCGTTTTTTTCCTCTTTTGAGGTTCGGAAATCGAGAAAGAATAGCCGCACTGCATATCTCCCCGTGCATGTCGTAAAAGGCAACTAAGGGATTGGAACAAGATGCCGTGCTAAAGATTTACCACAACCACTAATATCTCATGTGTGGCACAACATTGATTACTGTGTTTACACCGATTGTCGGGATACATGTGCCCCGTACGGTACAGAACCCTAAAAACTTTGGGAGTCAATAAAGCATAAACATTCTGAAAGAAATTTCAGTTTTTTCTATACAGGGTGTTGTAACGGCCAGTTCATTAATTTCGCCAGCGCAATCCTCGTGTTTTTCCGAGACAAAAAAGTAAAAAAGTTTTTCTCTAAAGTGTCTAGTTTTCGAGATATTAATTTTTGAAATTTATATAAGTGTAATTTGACGCGCGCAGAGGGAGGGTGCTGGCGCGGGAACAGTAGGGGTCGAAAACTCACGGCGGCGCGCCGCTGCCGCGCATCTCCTGCCTGTCTCCGCGCACTCGTCGCTGTTCGCTCAATCACCTCGAGCATTTCATTCCCACGTTCGTGCGGAACATTAGATCCTTTTTACATTAAATAAATGAATTAGTTTGTATGAAAACTCTAACTTTTTATTTAAAGGGAATTCAGAAAAAAGTTATTTGACATTTTTATTACTATTGATCCCAATAATCATTTCCTAAATTTAATGTAGTGGCCGTTACAACACCCTGTATACAAAAAAGTGAACTCCCTTGAAGAACTCACGCTGCCGTATACGGTCAAGGTCCTGGGGTTCTCCTTGGAGCAGGAGAGCCAGAAGTAGGTCAGGATGTGGAGCAGCAGGGCGGAGTAACTGAGCCGGCCGAGCGCCTGCCAGCCGCGCCACTCCATTATGCCGCGGTAAAAATCTGCACAATACAATACTACAATATTATGGCTGTTCGTTATTTTTGTTTATTTTTTTATTTTTTTATGGAAACTGACACGGTTGGCTACATCACCTACAACATCCGTGATGTTGTAGATGATGTATTCATAACACCGGCTGAACTAGGTGCCATGTCAGCGTTTCCCTTAGGTCGTGCCGGCTACACTGAACTGGACGGAAAACACAAACTATTTACATAGTCGTTTCGACCGACGTTTCATTCAGCGCGGTGGTACCAACCCGGGCGGGTTAACCCTACCACCTAGTCAAGAAGGGAAGGGGGACCTACTGTTTTACGTGGAATCCGGACCACGGTCAGCCTCCAACGGTCGAGCGGTCACCCATCCAAGTACTGACCGGCTCAGCATTGCTTAACAATCAATAGCGACAGTCGACTGTCTGCACCACTGAGCTATCGAAGCTGACGATATTTTGCACGTACAATTTTTTCGTCAGAATAAACTCATTGGTACACTTCGACCGAATTCGAAACTCTAAAGCTAAGTTATAGAAAAAACGCAAGTGCTATACTCACTGTCAACCTTACAGAAGATACCGAGGAGAAGGAAGGCGACGAGAACAGCGAAGAAGAAGCGGTCGATAGTGGCGTAGAGAGCGACGTACAGCGGGGGCAGCTCGGAGCGGAGGAAGGGCTGGATCAGCAGCATCCAGCAGAAACCGACCGGGAAACACAGGCGGTACACCCCGCGGAACCACTGCGGCGATGTCAATAAGTATAAATATAAATATGAATGTGAATATGAATATAACCATTTTGATACTTTAATTTCAAGAATAGAGACTCGGACAATTTGAGATCGGAATCAGGAACAAAAAGTAGCTGAAAAAAAAAAACACCCAGGCAATAGAACAGAACTAATGTTTTTATGTTTTCCCAGTGAGGAGCCACCAGTGCGGCAAAAATCAAAATTCATATTTGAGCCAAACATGTAAGATGCCTGGTGCCGCCGCGGAGGCTGCCGCGCGGAACAAACACAGTAAATATTCAGAAATTAAAAAATCTTATGAATTTTTGGCTTTCTCCGTCGAAACTTTAGGCCCCTGGAGTAAGGAAGTAAAAAATCTTGTGCACACTTTAGGCTCAAAATTAAAAATTATATCGGGCGACCCTCGTTCAGGAGTTTATCTCAAACAGAGGGTCAGCATCGCCATCCAGCGTGGGAATGCCGCGAGTATGCTGGGAACACTCAGCTCCATCCCCAGGCCAAATTTCAGTGAAATATTTTAAATAGTTATGTAAGTAGTTTGTTTAGCATTTTAATTTTGTATTCATTTTAAATAAAAATTATTGTACATTAAATTTTTATGTTTACTCTGTTATTAATTATATTCATTTTTAAGTTTCCGGATTAGCAGAAAAAGTGCAGTTTGACGCTCCAGGAACTCCCGCAGCTCCTGAAGAAGCCCGTGACGTAGCGAAACGTAGACTTGTGTAAGTCCTTAAACCTAAGTACTGTTAATCCGGAAACTAAAAAATGAATATAACAGAAAAAATAAATATTAAATATTTTAATAAACAAATAAAAAGCCTGAGCGTGTTTCCCCTCTTAAAAATAATAACAGCGCCGTGAACTCCTGCCTGGCTGGAGGGTGCTACAAGTTTCAAGTTAAAAGCGTATGAATATGACAGAAGGCTATGCAAAAAGTTGTATGTGCATGTTACGAGTATGTAAAAAGACACAGGAACAATAAATAATAAAACGGAAAGGGTATATAAAACCGCACGTAAAAGCGAACCCTGCGCCACCAAAGGAACTATACTGATACTGCACCTAATTCGCAGATAGACAGGCAGACAGAAAAAAGGGCGATAGGCCCAGACCACAGGTATTAATTGGTGATGTATCCAAATATTACGTACGAGACACAACTGTGTTGTAGATAAGCTTCAGAATACAGCAGCAAAGTGCACCTAACAAATGGTCTAATTTCCAATCTCCGATCATACATATACTGGAACATGGATGAAAAGACCAATATAATCTCGCATAGCTACTACACCTGTTGAACTAGCCATATTTTATTCATAGCGAAATGTTTCAATGTCGGCATGGATGGGTGCCAAATCCATGCTTCCCTGTGTTCGTATTTTTTATACGGAACTTCACGAACTTTCCCCAAATGAACTCCGTTTTTGATAATGAAAACAGCCCACCTTCTTGCTACTGATGTATTCGCCTTTCTGCTCCATTCTGTAGTACTCCAAGCCGAGGATGAGACCGACCAGGTATCCCTGAACGTTGCCCTGGAACGTGGTGTACACCAGCCAAAACGACCGCTCGTTCTTGAACAATGTCAGTAGAGACCTGTGGAACGGTTTTTGTGTTATTATGAAAGTGTTAGTTTTGTTCAGAAAATCTCAAAAGACCTACATATGATAGCGAAAGGGTATCCAGACAAACATTGGATATTTGTCCACTATTGCGTGCAACCATGGAGTTGAACCACAAAATGAGTGGTCATGTCGAAAAACACTTGTCAAATTAATCTTGGAGTAGATGCGGTGCTAAAGGACGACATGCTAGCCAGCTCTCACCAATGCATGGTCCTTCCACCGAGTCATGCAGGTGGGTCTTTGTGTCTTAATTCCTGCTTGATGGTTGTCATTCAGGGAGTAGAGGCAATTGAGTGAATTATCAAAGGTATCCTTAGCAATTTTTCGCGTATAATATTTTATATGAAGAAGGCGACTAAGGAATAAGATCGAGATGCCAGGCTAAAGAGCGACCGGATAGCCACGACTCATCTTGACACGGTTCATCCACAAGCCTCGGAAGTCTCTTGTACCGTGTGGGGCCGTTACTTTAAAATAATAGCCCCACTGCATCTCTCCCCGTGTATGTCGTAAAAGGCGACTAAGGGATATGACTCCCTTCTTATATTACTAGGTGGTAGGGTTTAATCCGCCCGGGTGGGGACACTGAATGAAAGGTCGGTCGAAACGACTATGTAAATAGTTTGTGTTTTCCGTCCAGTTCAGTGTAGCCGGCACGACCGAAGGGAAGCACTGACGTGGCACCAAGTTCACCCGGTGTTATGGGCTGACATCACGGATGTTGTAGGTGATGTAGACAACCGTGTCAGTTTCTATATAAAATGATAGTTACGGTGTCCTTGCTTGCTTTCGTGACTTTGCTAAGGGCTGGTTTGTGTTTAGCAGAGTTCTTGCAACACACCACCGATTACTCTGCTTACCCCGATTAGCGGGTCACAGCGTGATTCTACGTAAGTATCAAGATTAAACCAACTCAGGCGTCTGCATCAGCTGCGGTGGCTTCAGATCGAAGAAGTACATGAGGCAGAACTGGCCCAGGGTGGACGTCACCAGCGCGAGACCCAGCGCAGGCCTGGTGAGGTGAGGTCGGTGCCATATCAGCTTCAGCATGAGGAGGCCGAACACGAATAGCTGCATGTCCACTGCCAGGTACCTGCCATTCGTTGGTACACAAATTGCACTTTCTATCACTTTTTTTTTACGTTTCCGTAACAATGCTGACATGTCGCGATTTAAGTAGATAATATGTATTCTACTAGGTTGAGAGACCGCATTTTAATTTGCAATATGTTTGCTTATGCATATGCGTAAATGCAAGAAAACATCTTAATTTACATTTTTGACGTTTAACTTGACTTTCTTTGGAAAAATAGTGATGCTTTTAAGCCTTGTCATATTTCGATTTAAAATTTTATAATTCCAGGCCGTTAAACTGCACCTGACGAATAAACAAACTCACCAAGTCTGACCCATGCACATATCGCTGGCCCTCACGACGTTGTGCAAGAACAGAAGCTGAAGCCACCACTTCTCTCGACAGATCTTCTTTTCGTCTTCGAAGATGGGGCACAGTGGGCCGGTGGTCAGGCGGGAGGCCCAGGTCGCCGTGAAGAAAACCATCAGCATGTACGCTGGAACCAACCTTTACCAAACATAATGGTTATTATTTTCTTATCCAAACATATTAATGGTTATTGATGTAATGCAGAACGATATGGATGAAAAAAAATGTTTGTGATAAATGAAAAATTAAATAAGTTAAATTTAAACCAAAGGGAAACTTCCCAGGTTTCAAAAAACTATTTTATTATTTTATTTTGAGAAGGACTCATCCCTGTATGGACAGATCGACATCAAAGTCTGTGCCTACTAGCAGATCATCTAAGAAAATAAAATAGAATTCTTTATATACACCGGGGGGCTGTATGTGTATGTGTATAAGGACTAAGCCCACTGAAGTGAATCAGATAACAGATGATTAAAAGCAAGAAAACAATTAGCGTTTTGTACCAATTGTGATACGGAACCATAAAAAGAATTGTAGTAGGCGAAGACAGATTTAAAACTAGGCTATTTATTAGGATTAACAGTAATGAAAGATGGAACGAGATAGTAGGAATAGCAATAAATATTTATATATTAGGTACGAAACTATTGATTTAATTGTTAAGGTATATTTTCTAACTCCTGACTACTCATGAACTGAAGAGTTCTGTATGCGTCAGGCGATATAGATGATAAACAAATTCACCTCAAAAATCTCTGCACAATTCCCATCAGGAATACAGTCCAATCGAAATTCTTCCTCGTCTCCATGTAAATTTTGAGGTTGTATGCCAGCAGGAAGCTTCCCATTACGATGAAGGTTTGCATGAAGAAATAACCGCTGTATAGCAGAGTCGAAGCGAAGTAGTACGGCATCTGAGACATGGTTGAAGACTTTATACATTTTGGGAAATTATAAGGCTACAATGCAATCTAGTTCTAAAGATTCATTCAATGGAGACTCGATAATGGGTAATTTTCGAATTTTAGTAGAATTTGAGATAAGTGTATCATTGGAGGTGATGATTAAATTAGGAGGTGACGAGTTAGTTGATGAGGTCGAATAATGCCTGTATGAGAAATGAGATATTTGGTTGTGAGTGGCTGGCTGTATCTATGAATATTCGGTAGAATGTGGGGGATCACAAATTTCGACTTTGTTTGCCGCTTTACGCCTCTAAGCATATTTAAAGTGTGGGAAGCCAAAGGATTAAAGGGCATGAGAGAGGATAGAGATGGAGTGGTTCTGCCAGAAAGACCAACATAACCCTTTGAGAACAATGCATTCTTTATAAGAAGAATAATAAGAAGGATAGGCAGAATCGCCACAAAGAGTATTAATTCGTGAAATGTCGAAAATAATCAACGTAACACACTAAGAGACGAGATAGGAGAAAATAATGAACATAACAAACTCAGAGACGAGATAGGAGAAAATAATGAACATAACAAACTCACAGACGAGATAGGAGGAAATAATGAACATAACAAACTCAGAGACGAGATAGGAGAAAATAATGAATATAACAAACTCACAGACGAGATAGGAGGAAATAATGAACATAACAAACTCAGGGACGAGATAGGAGGATATTATGAACATAAAAAAACTCAGAGACGAGAGTTATGTGCCCAGCAGCGGGCGATTCCCGCTGACGATGCAGACGACTTCCGAGGACAGCACCTCGGCCGGCCGCCTGCATTGTTCTCTTCAACGAAGACTCCAAGATAGTTAGTCAGTCTGTAAGCTATCGCCGACATGAATAGAACTCTGTAATTACTTTGAATTAATTAAATACTTTTTTAAAATCAACTAACCGGTGTCGACTACATAATTGGCGCAGCCGGTAGGATCGGCGTAGTACTGCCGAATAGAACATTGCCGCGAACCCAGTGAAACTGAACAGTTTTCCCGAAAAACTATACCAGCTCCTGACGGACCCTGGAAGTTCTACGTTCAGCTGTGTCCTCGTGCAGCAGTGACTCTCGTGCAGTACGTGGGTATCAACCCTTCAACGTCGAACAACAAGTGTTGCGGAAGGATCCTAATCTTCTTCGCAACCGAACCTCTAGCCGACATCCGGAACCAGAGACGGCGTAACTTCTGACTCAACAAGGCGAGATGCGGGCTATCCTGTGGTGAGTGCGATTGACTCTTGTACTCCCAGGTATCCTGCATAATCTCTCCTTATCCAACTGACCTCCACTCTACAGGCTTTGCATTGCGTTAGAGAACTTTCTTTGTAGATAGGCTTTACCGGCCGTACATAGTTAGTTAGGATGGCTCAGGAAGGAAATTATAAAATCGTCCTAGATATGTTGCCTGCATACGACGGCAACCGTAGGCGATTAAACTTTTTCATCCGCGCGACGGAACGCGTTCTGTCCCGCGTAAACTTAGATCCTGCAACAATAGCGTGTTTTATAACAAACAAGCTATCAGGAAAGGCACTAGATGCCATCGCCCACGAGCTAGACCTAGACTCGTGGGATAAAATCAAAGCAGCTCTCCAACGCAGGCTTGGGGAGGTGCGTTCTGAAACCCAACTAATGCGACAACTCTTGGGGACAGTAAAAAGAGAAAGTGAAAACTCAGAGCACTTTGGCTCAAAAATCCTAGAATTAATGGATACCCTAATGTGCATCGGTACGCACCCGGACAAACACTTTTATGAAAACATGGCCATAGAGCAGTTTACTATACACCTAGAGCAATACATCTCAATAGGAGTGCGGATAGGTCAACCAAAAACGCTTATGGAAGCAATGAATCTAGCAACCCAGGAAGAAATGAAGGCACAATATGCACGCACTCAAAGACGAGCGTATGCTGCCGCGCAAACCCCTCCTGACAGCAAAAACAAAAAAACGCAAAAATGCACCCGCTTCCCGCAGGACCCTAAATGGGCCCCTAACAAAAACACCTCAGACGTCACCATGCGTTCGGCTAATAGACCTTGTCATATTTGGCAACCAAATAAACTTAACTACCAGGACTCACAGGAAAACCCGGACAATGAGGAACAATCCTCTGACGATATTAAAGACTATGACCTGACAGAACAGACGGATAAAAATTTTTACCAGCGCGAAGGCTCCAACGTAATAAAATAGTAAAGCTAAACTATCTATCAAAACCACAACAGGCATACATTTTTATAAAGGAAGCAAATGGAAAATTCTTAATTGATACCGGAGCCTCACACTCAATGATTTCACCGACAGTAATTCGCGAATTGCAACTACAGCAATATGTCGTACATGAGCAGTTCCAAGTAAAAACCGCACACGCTACCTCGCGACACAATGATGTCATTTACATGCCGTTGCCACCTGTGTTTAATTCCGAAGAACAACATAAGTTTCTCATATTTGAATTTGACAAACAATACAAAGGCCTTTTAGGGTTAGATATCTTAAACACTTGCAATATAGACCTAGAAAATAGAGTTTTAAAAACAAAGCATTTTGAAATACCTTTATATTTGGATTACCCGCGAAAGGAACTCTCAGTCGAACCTAACTGTGAAAAAATGGTTACCATAACGTCCAATTATACAGATGGCACATGCATTCACAACGGGCGCACACGGAAGAAAGGACTCATCCTACCAAAAGGAATTGTGGTAGTCAAAAAGGGTAGATTCCACACGTTGCTACCCAATAACACTTGCGAAAAAAGAACCATAAATAATGACACCCCCGTACATCTCACACCATATAGTGCCACCCCTAACACGACCCGACTGTATAAAATGACCGCTTCAATGGACGTAGACATAGAACAAACTGACGCAGGTATCCACCCAATCCAAGAAACAATTAAATCAATAAAAATATTTCCAATCCCAAAAACACCAAAAGAAGTAAAATCATTCCTGGGATTAATAGGATATTACCGTAAATTCATTAAAGATTTTGACGAATTAATCAATCCTATGAAAACATATTTGAAAAAACATGCAAAAGTTCTACGTACCCCCGAATTTGTAAAAACTTTTGAAATCTGTAAACATATCTTAACAAAT
This sequence comes from Nematopogon swammerdamellus, assembly GCA_946902875.1. Lineage (NCBI taxonomy): Eukaryota > Metazoa > Arthropoda > Insecta > Lepidoptera > Adelidae > Nematopogon > Nematopogon swammerdamellus. The sequence continues at coordinate 18,578,078 of OX336350.1, forward strand.
TCACCAATGTTACAATATCCTGATTTGAAAAACCCTTTTATTTTAAATGCATTAGGCGTAGCCCTGGGAGCTCTCTTCCCTTCTCAAGGCACTGTTGGCTCAAGTAAGCCAGTAATATATGCCGCATGCACTCTCTCCGAAACAGAAAAAACATAGAAAAAGTTACTTCAAATCATAATTCAAACTTGGAAAATTTGACTTTGGGAAACTGTCTATAAAATGGTAGACAAAACAGCCAGGAGTCCCAATACTTAACCGGAATTTAAAGGACCATATAAAATAATTCGTTTACACCCCAATAACATATCCGAGATAATTATACAACACCACAACGCTAAATACGCCATACGAGTACACAATCGAAATTCCGCGAAGTATTCGCATCAGTGAAAAATCAAGAAATAAAATACATAGAATCGTACAATGCGAATACCTGATTACCGACAATTGATAAGCTATATGTTATTTAGCGCTACAAATAAATTACAATACCTTTCACCTGTATTAACCCGATTTCGCAGAGGCTTAATAAACGGCCTGGGAACTGTTATGAAAACAATTACGGGAAATTTAGATCAGTCAGATGCAGAAAAGTTTAATAAACAAATAAACAACCTGTACACTCAAGTAGATAACATTAACCTCAATGGAAAGGAAAACATTAGGTTAGCAAAATGTGCTATCAACGAATTCGAGATTATGCTGAGTGTAGTAAAACGAAACCAGCAGTCAATTAAGGAGGAATTAGAAGAACAGTTAAACATAGTTAATACATTAGATTATAGTTTACATTTCCTGAATTCTTATACGCAAATAAAAACTAGCTTAATTATTATGCACGAAAAAATATTAGTTTTAGAAAGTGCTGTAACATTCGCACAAATAGGTATTTTGCACCCTAGTATAATTGCACCAAATGATCTTCTTAAAGAATTAGTTAAAATAAATACAGATCAGTTTACTAGACAAATATACGAGCCAATAATAGAAAATATACATTTGATTGAGAAATCTATAGAAATCAAAGCCTATAGCAGTAGTCATACTCTGACCTTCATACTAGAAATCCCTCTAGTAGACCGCCGGCAGTATGATCTACTTCATCTCTATTCCATCCCAAATCAAAACAACATTGTCATAATCCCACACTCCAAATACCTTGTCCTGGGAAGTGCTGAGTTCGCACATCGAGAAGAACCCTGCAAAGCACTCACCGACGACGATTAGCTGTGTAAGCACCTAGACTTACTACCTACTCAGCAGAATGGCGATTGCGTCATACAACTCATCAGTCACCGGACACCTACTAACTGCACGAGCGCAGCGTTCTACATGCAACTCGATCAAGGTCACATCGAGCAGACACGAGATAATAGCTGGCTAGTGGTCCTACCGCACGAGGAAATTATCAAATCTACATGTGGACGAGATATAACGTATGCAAGAACCATCGGATCAAACCTTATAACCCTCACCAAAGATTGTCAGATAGAACTTCTGGGAAAAACGCTGAGAACACACAGCAAGGAAATCTTCATCAACGAGTACATTCCGTTACCTAAACAACATATTATAACGGCAAACACTACACGTAAAATACACATCGATATTGAAAACATCCAGTTCGACCGCCTCCACCAGATACAATCTCAATGGAATGAGATACCTCAATCAAACATAATAGAAACCCCCGACTTTAACATAACCACAAACATTAGCTGGTACACCCTAACCCTGTACGCTATCGGAATATTAGCCGCCGCCTACATACTCTTCCAAAGATTCAAACCAAAATATCAAACAAGGACACAGAAGAAAGAATACACCGACGGAGTCAACACATTGAATGCACACCCAGCTTCAGTCCTTAATGTCATTCAATAAATCTACAAACAGCACACCCACTGCAACAACTTCAAGAACCGAGGACTTCAAAGGACCGAGGACGATCCTGAAAGTATCCCTACGACGACGTCTCCAGCCTACTTTCATCTTAAGGAGGGAGGAGTTATGTGCCCAGCAGCGGGCGATTCCCGCTGACGATGCAGACGACTTCCGAGGACAGCACCTCGGCCGGCCGCCTGCATTGTTCTCTTCAACGAAGACTCCAAGATAGTTAGTCAGTCTGTAAGCTATCGCCGACATGAATAGAACTCTGTAATTACTTTGAATTAATTAAATACTTTTTTTAAATCAACTAACCGGTGTCGACTACATAATTCGAGATAAGAGAGAATATACTCAACTTGTTCCACAAATCGGGTGCGGTCTGGTGGCACGTTGCTCAGCGGGATGAGCATCACGTGTCCCAATATCACGAAGAACATGCTCAGAGTCCTGCAATCATAAAACAATAGGAATTACGGACGGGCAACGAAGGGTCCCGTTTTTATAAACAAGCTTTTATTTAAGCCATGTACTAAAACGAATAAAATTTGTTTAGGTTTTCGATGTATTTTCAAAAAGCTTGTCGCGCGTATCGTAAAGAAAATACATACTTGGGCAAGTGCTTGGTTATCAACCAATTGCTGTCAAATGAAATTAATAGGTTCTTACTTTTATGAACATTACGCGACAAGCTTTTTGAAGACAAATCTAAACCTATTTTATTCATTTTAGTACACGGCAATAAAAGCTTGTTCTTCGGATACCCGGATTGCAAGCCCTACCCCTTCATCAACAGTGATCTTTTCTTCTGGCAAATTAGGCCCGCCTACTGGCATGACATTTATCTCCAGTTTAGTCTCAGACTTGTTAGCCTCGAAATTGATACGGTCATAATAAGCAATGACAAACCTGAATCCCTGTATAGACTTGAGCCTGTTCAGCCTGGGGTCGCCGAAATCTTCTCCTCTGGTGACGGTTAGCTTGTGCCAGTTCAGCCGCAATGAGAAGGCTGCTAGCCATGATGCACCTGCAAGTGTAATGTTTTTTTTTATTTATGAGGAGTAAAGAGAAAAATACGCACATGCCCGATCTGGTCAAGGTACGTGCGTCTAGGGCGGCCCTTCGCGAACTTCCACTCACATTCGTTCCATAAAACTCTTTGCGTAGCAGTTAGTCATCATTATGTTATTAGAACATATTTGGTTCTGTCATTCTGAATCCAATTCAATGTAAGTATGTAGATACTTAGAACATATCATGTTCTACATAAAATCTAATGAAATTCTATGTAACGAATTATGATCCATGGAGAAGCCATGGATAGTCAATTCAGAAATATGAACAGAAATAATCAGATGGATCCATCTGGATCACTTCAATTTACATAAATCTCGCAAGAAACTCAAATGTAATTCCATATAATGGTATTTTCACCAGTGGTAACGTTTGTATTTTACATTGTATTGTGCATTTTACTCACTCACACACAAGACTCACTTTTGTCATCGGTGGTCCCAGCTTCAAAGATACTCCCAGCCACATTCAACACTAGAAGCGTGGCGACGATAGCAGCAAATGCGTAGTCATACACATCCAAAGGTATTTCTTTGTCTGCGCTATTGCAGTACTTGATTTCCGAGACGTGCGCCTCCAGGCCGTATTCCCTGTGGATGGACTGGTTCACGCACGCTTCCAAGGCTGGTCTGAGGGCCTGCAGGCTTCTGGATGAGGATGTGAGGTGTTGGCGGCAGGATTTAGTGACGCAGAGACCGCGATGCAGTTTTGTGTGGTCGTAGTAGACGCGGGGGAACGATGATATATTCTGGAATGGATTTTAGAACATATAATTAGGTAGTGTGTGGGTCGTTGTCTCATGTAGCATGCTTCTGCACGTGTTCTGTACTGTATATATGTTTGTTACTCATCAGCACCTCAGTTCAGGCCGATTTGTCTCAATTTATCGTCGTCTTTGTTTATTAATTTTGTTCTTATTCTTTAGATTTAGGTAGGTTTAATTTTAATGTTCCTTTTTATTTATGTGCGTCAGTATAAAATAGCTTGGTTGATTTTTTCTGAATAAATGGGTATAAATACCTTCAAGACGTCGAAAAGTGGCGAATGTGTCGGAGCGGTGAGGTCGAAAGTGGCGAGGCAGAAGGCTGCCTCGCGTTGCACCATGCACTCTTCGTAGTGGTCCATCGTGAAGAGCTTTGGCAGTGCATAGTATTCTTCATCTGAAAGATTAATACAACTAGATATAATGTTTATTTTATAATGTTCCTGCTGAAGTGGCTCACGGCATCTACTCCTGCGCATCTGACGTCATCATTACACGCTGCTTTGTTTGCGTCGGCCTCTCTTGCTAGACGTTCGAGGTTCGAATTCGGTCGGCGTGTACCAATGAGTTTTTTCTGATGAACAAATTTAATTGTATAGGTACCTACATCTGCTGCTTCACCGTTCGGAACCGTTGTAAAACTGTAGGTCCCTTCCCTTGCCCCTTACTAGGTGGTAGATTCAAATTTGTAGCCGAGTGGGTTGGTACCACCGTACTGGATGTAAGATGGCCGCATAGCAGCTTCGGATGTGTTCTCCTCTGGTCCAGTATAGCCAGCAATCCAAAGGGCTTTGGCACCTACCTTCTCCTAGGTGATATTGGCTGGTCGGAGCATGTGCTTTGGTCCCTCTTAGCCACACATACCGGATTATTATTCAATATTTTTATGGGAGCTGAAATGGTTTGCTATATCACCTACTAAACCCGTGATGTCGACCGATCATATCTTTGTGAACTAGATACTCGTATCATGCCAGTGCTTGCATTTTGATCGTGTCGGCTATACTGAAATTGATTTATAGGGTGACTAGAAATTAGATCTATTGCTTGAAAGGGGTTATACTAGAGGTTATTTGGAACAATTTAACCCCATCAACTGTTTTTTATGGGATTTAAATTGTTCCAAATAACCTGTAGTATAACCCCTTTCAAGGAATAGATCGAATTTCCAGTCACCCTGTATATCCCCCCCCCCCCCCCCCCCCCCCCAAGGTGCAGTCTCGGGTCCTTCAAGAGGGGGTGAATAGGCCGGCATGGCATTTGCAAACCCCGTATACCACCTAATGTCCATGGGCGTCCTTAGACACCTCATGGGTGGCTCGGAGACAAATCTCGCGCTTTCAATAATAAAAAAAAAAATACGGAATACACGAACTATTTATAATTTATATAGCCGCTTCGATGGCCTTTTATTCAGTGTATATACCAATCCACCACTAGTACGGGAAGGGACGTACAGTGTTACTTCCGTGGAATCCGAACCTCCAGCCTCAAAGACCCGAAAGAAATTTGTAACCGCGCCCGAGTGTGCTTAATTTTACGATTGGACGTCGATCGAGCTACCAAGGCCGAGTGATGTAGCCAACCGTGTCAAGGTTTATGTTGTTTTCTGGTGCGAAAGAATTGGATTTACCCAACGAACGGATTGCTAAACTGACCTAACCCATGTCTGAATCATTCAACAGATTGTGCTAACGGAACCTCTCTTGACTTGCTTCTGAGGAAATAAAAATAAAAATGTGTTCATATGAAAGTGAAAGGACGGATGCTGAACTAGTTAGTTTGCCTTCTTCTTGTTACAATAAGATGTATGTATACAGAGTGTATCAGGATAGGTTTGAGAAACTTCAGGAATAGAAAGTACTCATTATTAGAAGAAAAAAATCCTTATCACTCAAATCGAAATTCCATTGTTTTTTTGGTCATACAAAAGTTGGAAATTGTAATAAAAACTCGATGGACAGTGAGACTGGAGAGTGCAGTGCACTAATTCAGTCCTCTTTTTCTTTTGAGGTGATTGAACTTTCAGTGTTTGGAATTTACCTACACGCAGTTCAATTGTACTAGCTAAGTATGCAACCTACCCATTTTTATTAATGAGTTAGAATAAATTTTTTATTTAATAAAGGTGGACGTTAACCATCCACCAAATCTTGAAGAATAGATTTTCACCACAAAAAGTACTGTAAAATGATCGAATCTGGGAAAAAGTTTCAGAGCTTTTCGTCTTCAAATATGGGCCCCTTTCGAACCCTGAAGTTTCGAAAACCTATCCTGATACACCCTGTATACAGGCTGTTAGGCACATCGACCGACAAATATTTTTTTGTAGGTAAGTAGGGTCATTTGCAACGTTTTGACCCATGATGCCTTTTGTCAGATGTCACGTGGTATCGAGATACGATTTTTTTTCTTTATTTTTGAAAATTACCAAAATCCCAGCTATAAACCCTTGTAACTTTTCTGTTTATGATTATATCAGCACGAAATAAAATTTATCGAATTTTACGATGCATTTTTGTTCTAGAAATTGTTTTTTTGATGAGGTTAATACCATGAAAAGGTTTTATGACCTCCCAAAGTCCCGAGAACGAGTAAAATGTGACAGAATCTGAATTTCTTAATTCATAAAAAAAGAACTAACAGCAATTGAGTGCTTCATTTTCTTTTTAAAAGTTTGCTAGTTTACGCCCTGTCCAACGGTATACCACATGTCATACAAATAATTCACTATGTGGCCAAAATTAGACACAGAGACAGAACAGAACGACAACACGGCCACTAATCGGTGGTCGCTTCCCGTATTGAGAGCGTTTTCGGGAGCATTTTCAAATTATTTAGAACATGTACCGGTCACGCGGGCACTCTTGCAAATTATCCCTAATCTTGTCGTTCTTTTCTGTCTCTGTGCCTAATTTTGGCCACATAGTGAATTATTTGTATGACATGTGGTATATCGTTGGAAACGGCGCGGCGTAAACTAGCGAACTTTTTAAAAGAAAATGAAGCTATCAATTGGTGTCAGTTTTTTTTATTGAATTAAGAAATTAAGATTCTGTCATATGTTTACTCGTTCTCTGGACTTTGGGAGGTCATAGAGATAGAGATAGAGATAGAGATAGAGATAAAGATAGAGATAGAGATAGAGAAAGAGATAGAGATAGAGATAGAGATAGAGATAGAGATAGAGATAGATATACAGATAGAGATAGAGATAGAGATAGAGACAGAGATAGAGATAGAGATAGAGATAGAGACAGAGATAGAGATAGAGATAGAGATAGAGATAGAGATAGAGATAGAGATAGAGATAGAGATATATATAGATATAGAGATAGAGATAGAGATAGAGATATAGATTTAGATAGAGATAGAGATAGAGATAGAGATAGAGATAGAGTATAGCTAGAGATAGAGATAGATATAGATATAGATATAGAGATAGAGAAAGAGAAAGAGAAAGCGATAGAGATACTTAGAGATAGAGATAGAGATAGATAAGATAGATTTAATCACATAAGTTGAACACTTTAGGTGTAATATATATTTTTTTCTATTGTCTTATATACCTACTCTGTCTCTTAAACTGGCCGACAGTGATCTTTTCACAAGCGTTGGCGGGAGCCAACGCAAGGCGTTGCTGCCATAAACACCGCAAGAAGTTATAATTTTTTTTATATTTGCTTTTAATGCTGTCAAATATGTATCACATCGGAGTAGACCTCGACCCAACTCTGGAGCTCGTATAAAACCTGTTATTATGCTAAGTAACTCTTACTCAATTAATACTTCACCGCAAACATTTCATTTGTAATTTTTATGGGCCTAATTTCTCTAGGCTGCGTTGCTGACGTTACAAGATATCGCAATATAAATATTTGCACAAAAGAACATAGATTAAAAATATAAAACACCTTTTTTTTTTAAACTAGCATTTAATTTGAAGCATTTACTAGAACGAATAAAATAAGCATTGGCGGCGCTAGGCGTCGCCCAATAATTCTCATCAAAGTATGCTCGCACACTTTGGGCTATTGCTTGTTGGGTTAATTATTTTAATTTGTGATTGCTCATGTAATTTTTGTCAACATTTGATTAGCAATAAAACTCATATACTCATACATCAGTCTCATTCTATTTGTCGTTTTCTTTGTGACTTGGAAATGAAAGAGGCCTCGCAAAGCTGTTGTCGCTGACGTCTACATTTGGTCTATCACCGCCACTTTTTGAAAATCATGTCGCGCGAATTGTAAAGACCATACATACTTCTGAAAGTACTTGCTTATCAATCAATCATTATCCACTGAAATTAATTAGTACTTGCTTTTAAGAACATTTATTTTCGCGACGAGCTTTTTGGAAAGAAATCGAAATTCTTAATGGCTTAAATAAAAGCTTGTTTTTATAAGGAGTTTTTATTTATTATTTTATTTTAGGCTTCTTAAAGGTTGACTTTAAGAAATCTCTATAAGGGATAAGTCCACCTTTATTGTAAAATTTTCTTATGTGCTTGTTATTGTTGAATGTTTCTAGGAGCAATAAAGTATTTTCTATTCGACTATAAATCTTTATTTTATTCCTTTTTATTTTTTTTACACTTGGCTACATCACCTACAACATCCGCGATGTCAGCCCATAACACCGGGTGAACTTGGTGCCACGTCAGTGCTTCCCCTCGCTCGTGCCGGCTACACTGAACTGGACGGAAAACACAAACTATTTACGTAGCCGTTTCGACCGACCTTTCATTCAGTGCGGTGGTATCAACCCGGGCGGGTTAAACCCTACCACCCAGTAATATAGGAAGGGAGTCATATCCCTTAGTCGCCTTTTACGACATACACGGGAAGAGATGCAGTGGGGCTATTCTTTTAAAGTTCCGGCCCCACACGGTACAATCTTAAGCTATCAAATAAAACTAATAAAACAGCCCCCGCCGGCCATTAGCGCCATCTATGACGTCAGTCAGTCAGTCAGAATGTAGGCGTCCACTGCTGGACATACGCCTCTCCAATTTTCCTCCACACAGGAACTATGCGGAACAATTACTTTCTGCCGACGTACCACCTGATGTCGTCGTCCCACCTGGCGGGTGGTCTTCCCACACTCCGTTTTCCTGTTCACGGCCCAACGCGGCGGGTGGCCGAGTGGTTTGGGCATCGGCTTCTCATGCGAGAGGTCCGCGGTTCGAATCCGGTCGGCGTGTGCCAATGATTTTTTTTCTAACGAGAAAATGTATGTGCATACCTACACCTGCTGATTCACCGTTCGGAACCGGTGTAAAACTGTAGGTCCCTTCCCTTGCCCCTTACCAGGTGGTAGGCTCATATTGTAGCCGACTGGGTTGGTACCACCGTACTGGATGTAAGATGGCCGTATAGCATCCTCGGTTGTGTTCTCCTCTAGTCCAGTATAGCCAGCAATCCAGGGAAGTCTCCGGTATGGCACCTACATTCTCGGAGGTGATATTGGCTGGTCGGAGCATGCGCTTTGGTCCCTCCGACTCAGCCACCCTTACCGGATTACATAAAAAAAAAAAACGGTCGTCGTCTGTTCGGATGACGTGCGCATTATAATAATTTAAATCCCAAATCAAGAGTATTTATTGACCTTTCTTTGTGATTTAATCCCAGAGTAACCAAGCGGACATAAATTCGCGGGGGAGTGAACTCCAGGAAGTAACTGACAGCAAGTTCAAATTTCGAACTGTCAGATTCACAATCGTGTTATCTAAAATTAGTTATCGCGTTATTTTTAGGTTTCCGCACCGTAGTAGTAGGGGTACGGAATGACGAAATTGAAATTATGGCGAAATAAATATGTGAATCTAATTATTATTTTTTTTTTTTTATTGAAACTGACACGGTTGGCCACATCACCTACAACATCCGTGATGTCAGCCCATAACACCGGGTGAACTTGGTGCCACGTCAGTGCTTCCCTTCGGTCGTGCCGGCTACACTGAACTGGACGGAAAACACAAACTTCAGTCAAAATTCAGTGCGGTGGTACCAACCCGGGCCTACCTAGTGATTTTGAACCCTACCACCTAGTGATATAAGAAGGGAGTCATATCCCTTAGTCGCCTTTTACGACATACACGGGGAGAGATGCAGTGGGGCTATTCTTTTAAAGTACCGGCCCCACACGGTACTGAAGTCTGAAGCCTGTAAGTTCTTCAAGACCGGTGGATCCCCGGTACACATTAGGTGGTGGTCATATGCACTACCATGCATATACATAGCTGGTGAAAACATAAGCTGTCGGCTAGTACAAAAACGCTCTGGCCCTGGGCATAGGCTGTCGTTGGACTCCACTGGCAGTGATGGTTTCATCCCCGGCCCTCGACTTCGGTCGGGGGTTCCTTCGGGTGGAAGGGTGGTGGCTCGGATCGGCTGGGGAAAGGCTTCAGTCTGTGTTTCCCATGGGATTTATTTCGGAAGAACTGTTTATTATTTTTTATTTTTTTTTATGGAAACTGACACGGTTGGCTTACATCACCTACAACATCCGTGATGTCAGCCCATAACACCGGGTGAACTTGGTGCCACGTTAGTGCTTCCCTTCGGTCGTGCCGGCTACACTGAACTGGACGGAAAACACAAACTATTTACATAGCCGTTTCGACCGACCTTTCATTCAGTGCGGTGGTACCAACCCGGGCGGGTTAAACCCTACCACCTAGTAATATAAGAAGGGAGTCATATCCCTTACCTATATAACTGTACAGCTATGGGGCCTCGATACATGATCACTGTACTCGCAAGAGTGCAGGGATAGACGTCTGGATTTTATAGCCGCAAGGCTGGTATTTCTGGACGTCTATAAACAAAACGCAAGAGAGATTTATAAATGATAGTATATCCTTTGCCGGCAGCCAGGCACTCGTCCTGATGATGGACTTCACGCGCCAGTCCGAAACTTCCGCGAAAACGAAACGAAAGTTACCGCGAATTCCAACCTACCATAATTGGTTTTCGCAGCCAAATACCAATTTTTTTTTTTATTTTTTTTTTTTTATGTAATCCGGTATGGGTGGCTGAGTCGGAGGGGCCAAAGCACATGCTCTAACCAGCCAATATCACCTCCGAGAAGGTAGGTGCCATACCGGAGACTTCCCTGGATTGCTGGCTATACTGGACTAGAGGAGAACACAACCGAGGCTGCTATGCGGCCATCTTACATCCAGTACGGTGGTATCAACCCAGTCGGCTACAATGTGAGCCTACCACCTAGTAAGGGGCAAGGGAAGGGACCTACAGTTTTACACCGGTTCCGAACGGTGAAACAGCGGGTGTAGGTATGCACGTAAATTTTTTCGTCACAAAAAACTCATTGGTACACGCCGACCGGATTCGAACCTCGGACCTCCCGCATGAGAAGCCGATGCCCAAACCACTCGGCCACCCGCCGCTTTTATAATATCCAATAAACTTTGTACAAACCTGAAAGTATAGTGATGACATCATTAGCCTCTACTGAAAGCAAGCTTGTACTCAGCACGACCAGTAGCGCATGCGTCAGCGTAGTTGACATTTTCCGTTTCTGAAATAAATTATTTAAAAACATTAAATTTTGCTTACGAACTGACTTTGCCAAATAGCATTGATTGAGAAACGGTGGAAAAACAGTGTGGTGACGGCACTTAAAAAGAATAGCCCCACTGCATCTCTCCCTGTGCATGTCGTAAAAGGCGATTAATTGATAAGGACATGATGCCGTGCTATAGGGCGAAAGGATAGCCACCTCTCACCGTGGCACGGTCTTTCCAACGAGTCATGCGGCAGGGCGTCTTCACGCCTTGCTTGCTGCTTGATAGTTATTTTGTCCGAATACTTTGCTAAACGTGGTGGTCGGTGTTGTGCTATTGCGGGTGGTGGTGTGCGGGTTGGTACCACCGCACTGAATGAAACTTCGGTCAAAACGGCTATGTAAAATAGTTTGTGTTTTCCGACCAGTTCAGTGTAGCCGGCACGATCAAAGGGGGAAGCACTGACATGGCACCTAGTTCACCCGGTGTTATGGGCTGGCATCACGGACGTTGTAGGTGATGTAGCCAACCGTGTCAGTTTCCATAAAAAAAAAAAAAAAATTAAAAGAGTAATTGCAGCACAACACCGCTTAATACGATTACCCCGATTGTCGGGATACAGTGTGTGGTGTGTATGAGAAATGGCTTCATTATTCTAAATATGTGGTCAACAAATCTTTAGCGTATAATTTACGCTAAAGATTTCTTTATTTAGTACGCGAATAACGAAAATATACGCCGTATATTTTCGTTATTCGCGTACTAAATTATATTTTGAAATTATTTTAATCTTATAAGAAAAACCGGCCAAGTGCAAGTCGAACTCGCGCACAGAGAGTTCCGTATCGCCATGTCATGGTTAGCGCCACTCACGCCATCTATGTATTAGTTAAAATGCTTCATACTCGCGCGCATACACTTTTTAGTTTCTTCTATGGGGAGCCCCGTGAATTTTTTACTTTTTCTTATTTTTATTATTTGTTGTTGTATCGGCCATAATAGCACATATTCTGTGAAAATTTCAACGGGCTACCTATTACGGTTCAAGAGATACAGCCCTCGGCTCGGACAGACAGATACACAGACAGACGGCGTAGGCTTAGTAATAGGGTCCCGTACAACGGATACGGAAACTTAAAAAGCACTTTTGACATAAAATAATTTAATAGAGGTATCCGAACAGCAGAAATTTGCTAAACTCTTGACAGTATGTGAAAAGAAGCGACCTCTTGTTACCATATTCTAAGAAAGTATCTGTGTTAGGAAAATCTCATTAAAATATACATACATACATACATACATAACACACGCTGTATCCCGACAATCAGGGTAAGCAGAGTAATCGGTGTTGTCCTATAAGGACTCTGGTAAATTACAGCACAACACTGACCACCACGTTTAGCACAGTATACGGACAAGACAACTATCAAGCAGCAAGTAAGACACGAAGAACCCACCTGCTGCATGACTAGGTGGAAGGACTGCGCCAAGGTGAGAAGTGGCTAACCTGTCGCCCTTTAGCGCAGTATCTTGTCCTTATCCCTTAGCCGCCTCTTACGACATGCACGGGGAGAGATGCAGTGGGGCTATTATTTTTAAGTACCGGCCCCACACGGTACATCATTAAAATATCTAGTTATAATATATTTTAACAGCATTCTTATTATTGTAAGTACTTATATATTGTACAGTTATTTGTGTACTCACCAATCAGAATGTTCTGCGATTTTTTAAAATTTATGCAATTCATTGAAACATATTTTTTTTTTACACACACGTGTTTTAACCACCACACAAAAACACATGTAATTATGAGTGAAACTTCTCGTAAAATCTAAACATTGAACTGCATTAGTAGAGCACTGTTAACACACTGACCACTCACTTACTAACATATCATATAAGAAATGCACCATCTCTCAAAAGTTAGGGCTGTCAAAATACGATAGTTTCAGATTTATGTTTTAGCATAAAAACAGAAAGAACGACACTACACATACTAAAATCCTTTTTAAAGTTGTTACCGAGGTAAACGTTGATCGTGGTATAAAAGATGTCGAATAAAATAAGAAATGTTGATTGATGATGATTACCTCAAAAAAAAAAAAATGGACAAATACAAGATTATAACCTCAAATCGACTGAGAGGTTCGCGTCCAAGCGGTAAAGCCTTGTTTGCGATATCCATCGACCAGTCGGTTGGAAATACCAGTCGGCATTAACCACTTTCTCATTACGTGTTTGAGAAATGCATTTCCGTCGTAAACACGCGTTGTCCCGTAGTCGGGATTCTGCGTTGTTCTTAGAGATTTTGACCGTGCTTCGGATTCCACGTTAAGCTGTAGGTCTCTTCCCTTCTTACCTTAATAGGTGGTAGGGTTTAAGTTAAACCCTTAATCTTAAGTTAAAACGTTTAACCGGCCCGGTCTTGTACCACCACCGCACTGAATTAAAGGTCGGTCGAAGCGGCGAGGAAAAATATAGTTCGTGTTTTCCATCCAGTTCAGTGTATCCGGCACGACCAAAGGGAAGCAATGACACGGCACCTAGTTCACTAAGGTATTGTGGGCTGACATCACGAATGTTGTAGCAAACGTGTCAGTTTCCACAAAAAAAATCTATAAATTGTGGTTTAGGTAACACATTATTTTATATTTAAATATGTTAAGGAACCTTCGAGGAACACATAATTGTAAATATACGATTTTAATCGACAACGCCACATTTTATCGACAGTTTGTCTCACTAGTGGCTAAGGCCAGCGTTATAACCGGCTCCGAGTTGAGAGCGACCGCGGTTGATGATCCACAGAAATTAGATACTTATTTGTACTCTTTATTAAGGCGAATATATTATTAAATGTTATTTTATTTATTATATACTCGTATTTATAAATAGTAATGATATGACAACATAATATGTATTGTATTGTATGATTTTATAAGGAACCGAATGATATGTTTATTATATACTCTTTTATTTCACATTTTTAAATACATTTACATTAATTTTACATATATTATAACTATAAAAAGTAATAAAAATACACAAAATTAATACAAACAAATAAAAATGGTAATACCGCCGGCGGCGGGAGGCAAGCCTCCAAGCACACCGGCGGGTGCAGGCCGTGGCTACGGAGCTCTCCGAGACGACGCGAGGCAAGCTACGAGCGATAGGTGGTGGTACTAGACACGTAGGCCACCACCACCCCCATCTCGGAGAGCTCCGTATCCGCCGGACTGCACGGCGACGTCGTCGCGCAGCTCTCTTAAACGTCTCCTTCTTCGCGCGCGCGTCACCTTTTGGGTGCACTACACCACCGGTAGCGGGGGCACTAGACGGGACGCGAGGTCCCGATGACCCCAAGCTGACCGATGGTGGACGTCGCCCTCGCCGTAGTTGTTGTGGCTCGGGTGACGTCAACGCTCCATTTCATCGTCGATGGAATACACCAATTATATACATTTATTATCTTGTATATTATTTATCACTTGTTTCTTACCTGTCCTAATGTCTGCACTACCCTTCCCACAATAATTCTTCTTCGCAGACATCACCCAAAGATTGACTGGAATAAATCTGAGTTATAGTGATAAGTTCGCTACGTAAATCAATCTTCTGTTGCGAAAACACTGATTACTTAATTTAAATTAGTATGTTTACTCACCTGACAGGTTCAGTTTTAATATACACATTAATACTTCATCTATCAGCGCAGATAGATAGCAATTTGAAAACACGATTTGATTAACTTCGCTCGATAGAATAAAATCATGAACATGCCTCTGAATTTAGTTATAAAAACGTATTTAAGGCAACGTGCCCAAATTAAGGCCTTGGAAAACATATCTTTTATTTGTTGAATATAATCTAACTCCGTAGCATTTTACTTTTTTGTTTCGATCCGTAGTTTTGGAATAAAAAAATTAAAACCTAATTTTTCATTGATTGATTGATTGTGTTGCATTCTACTCCTACCAGCGAAAGCGGAGCCTTGAAAGAGGAGTACGGGTTGACAGGGCCTTAAGTCTAAAGCGAACCACATCACATACTTTACTCGCCTTAAGTTAAGTTCTCTTTCTTTTGACTCTCGCCAACTAACCACAAATGCAAACAGTGGTTTAGTTTTCGAGAATGTACATTGATGTTGGGATATTTTATTTGTCCTACTTTATAAAAAGGGTAGCTCATTTTGTGCACTTTTGTAATTTGCTGATTAATTTTACATATTATGTACCTACTCATAAAAGTAAATAAAAATACGTTTTCTTGTTAAACGTTCCTTGTCTGTCACCACACACAGCTGATGTAGGAACGTGGAAAACCTGATGTAATTTAGTTTTATGAGGTTCCTCCTAGATGGCGCTTTTATAGAAGTTGAATATGTCTTCGATTGAAACCATTCAATAAAATAATTAACATTGATGCTCACAGATGGCGTCCTTAAGCATAATGTATCCACAGATGTACTGTTGTATGTAACCTTCTAAATAGGTTTCCCCACAACTTTTATAAGCTCAATACAGAAGGAAAAAAACGGGACAAGTTCAGTCGAACTTGCGCCCCGAGGGTGCACCATACAGCAAAAAAAAAATGCATTTCGCTTCTTGTATGACTCCCCCCCCCCCCCTTTTCTAAACTTTTTTTTTAAGTTTAGGATACCCGATATGATATAATACATATTCTGTGAAAGTTTAACCCGACTACCCATTACCGTTCATAAGATACAGCCCTTTAAAGGTATAAGACAAACAGACGGATGAACGGCGGCGCGGGGTAATAGGGTTAATAGTTAGTAGTAATAGCGTTCTGTACTTTAACGGAACCCTAAAAACTAGAGCTATAAATTAAATTGTAATTGTCATACACTCTGTCCGAGATAGCGACTGTCCTGTACATAAGCATGCAATAGAAAGGGAGTTGCGTAGGATTCAGTATTCTGATCCAAAAAACTAGGTGGTGACGAGGGGTTCACGGAGGAGGAGGAGGAGCCCGATATTCGGGTGCAAAGCGGGCCGCTGGAAATTAAACATTGTCTTAGGTTGGCCCAGCTTAATATGAACGGTGCACGCGCGATAGCGGCTGAAACGAGGGAGTATTGTTGCGGTAAATGTATTGACATTTTGTTTGTACAGGAGCCGTACAATATAGACAACAAAATAGCCGGATTTGCAATCAGGTCGCGAATTGTTACAGGTGGCGATCACCTGGAACAAAAGAAAGCAGGGATTGTAATTTTTAATAATGAGCTTGAGGTGTTGAGACTCTCGCAATTCAGCGACACACATTGCGTGTGCGCTGAGATTAGAACTAAGCTGGGTAATTTCTATGCGATTAGCGCTTACTTCCAATTCTGTGAGCCAATAGAGATCCATTTGGATAAATTGGACAGAATACTGGAGCATCTCAGAGGGAGAGATGTTGTGATAGCATTAGATGCGAATGCCAAATCGGTTCTCTGGCATAGTCGCCAAACGGACGACAACGGCCGTAAACTTGATGATTTGATTGCGAAACACAATCTCTTTGTGACAAACGAATTCGGTCAACCTGGGACATATTGTCACCATGGTGAGACGAATATCGATGTCACCCTATGTACGGAAAAGCTACTGGGTAAAATGCATAACTGGAAAGTTAATGTTGACGCAACCAGTAGTGACCATAGGCTCATTACATGGGATGTGACAAAAGAGGCAGTCGACCTGGCCGATACCGTAGACCGGTATCAACTAAAAAAGGCCGACTGAGAGAAATTTGATGTGTGTTTACAGGAGCGATGGGGTGACCTCGACCTGACCGGAAATGCTTGCATTGAAGGAAAGGTTGAGGCCATCACCAAAGCTATAGCGGACGCAGCTGATGCAAGCATTCCTAAAAAAAGGGTGCCTCTGCAAAAGAAGGCGGTATGGTGGAATGCAGAGTTAGCCGATAAAAAAGCGAATTTTATGGCGATCCGAAAGATCTATCTGGCAACAGATAGGTCCGATAGGGAAAGACTGCGAGAGGAGTATCAGAATGTCAGAAATGACTACTTCGACTCGATCAGTCACGCCAAACAATGTAGCTTTGAAAAATTCGTAACTGAGCACGGAAACGATGACCCATGGGGTCTAGTTTATAAATATCAGGCCGATAAACTCGGAAAGTCCGCTATATTAAGTTCACTTTCTTATGAAGGTGTAACGACGGACAACTGGGAGGAAACTTCTCGGCTCCTATTGGACCGGCTGCTTCCGGATGACGATCCCGAAAAAGATACGGCTCAGCAAAAAGATCTGAGAGACCGTATTAATGATTATGTGTCACCAGTAGGTGATGCTGAGCCGATCCGAGGGATCGATGTGGAGTTGGCTATCAGGTCAATCAAGGCGGGCAAAGCGCCCGGCCTTGATAACCTAAACGGTGAAATAATCACCAAGGCCTGGCCGGTGGTAGGAGAGGCAGTCGTTGATTTGTTCAATGACTGCCTCGATAAAGGAGAGTATCCAAAGTCCTGGAAGGAGAGTTCGGTTGTTATTATAGCGAAAGGGGGAGAGAGGGACCTTAGCGACCCAAAATCGTACCGACCAATTATGCTTTTACCTGTATTAGGAAAGATTTTTGAGAAGGTACTGGTCAATAAGGTCCTATGTAAGTTCGATGACCGCCTATCATCGAACCAGTATGGGTTTCGGCCGAGGGTATCAACGGAGGATGCCACGGTCGAATTGTATAATCGAGTCGAAAACTCGAGCAGCAAATATGTTCTTGGCATATTTGTTGACATATCGGGGGCGTTCGATAACCTATGGTGGCCCAGTGTTATGGATTCATTGCGTAAGCTTGATTGTCCCGGTAACGCCTATAAGCTCGTGAAGGATTATTTCAGTGGCCGAAAGGCCACTGTATGTTCGAAGTACGGGTCTGTGGCGAAACTGGTGACTAAAGGCTGTCCGCAGGGATCCGTCTTTGGTCCTACCATATGGAACATCGTTTTCGATGGTAGTATCGATCGCGAAGTAGACGAGATTTCGTACGCAGATGATAAGGTCATTATTATACATGGTGATTCCAGGAAGGAACTGGAGCAAAAAGCTCAGAATGCGATCGATCGAATGAATGATTGGTGCAAAAGTGTAAAGATGACGCTCTCGACTAGTAAAACTGTAATGATGCTCTTAAAGGGTAAACTAGACACAAACAGGCCGCCCACAGTTAAACTGGACGGGCGTAGCCTCACTATGGTCAAAAGTTTTAAATACCTTGGGGTCATGCTAGACGAGAAACTCGGTGTGGGCTCTCACGTGACGATGATCTGCGAAAAGTCCAAAAAACTGTTTCATGCTCTGGCCAAAGTGGCGAGCGCGACCTGGGGTCTTAGACAAAAAGCCTTAACCATTATCTATAGAGGTGTGGTGGAGGCAGTCTTGACCTATGCGTCGGCCAGTTGGTCACGTAGGCTTAATTGCCGACATATTAGGCAAATTAGAAGCGCACAGCGCTCTATCCTCTTGAGAGTCATAAGGGCGTACCGTACGTTCTCTACAGAAGCGGTATTCGCTATCGCTTGTGTGCTCCCCATTGATATCCTAATACAGGAAAGGGTGAGCATGTTCAGCCGCAAAAGCGGAATTTGTGAACGATACCAGCGATATAGGGACATAGAGATTGGTACGGATGATTTGCCCATGACAATTAAGAGGAAATTTAAAGAGCGTAGCGTGGAAATTTGGCAGGACGAATGGGCCAAATGTGAGAAAGGTCATCTCACGCGGGAGTTCATACCGAGAGTTATCGTAAAAATGAGAGGAAAGAAAGTATTTAGAGTGAATCACGAGCTGGTCCAGTTCCTAACTGGACATGGGAAGTTCGGAAAATACTTCTTTAGATTCGGCATCATAGATAATAGCATATGCGAGTGCGGGGAACCGATCGATTCGGTAGACCACGTTCTCTTTGAGTGTTCTCTGAGCGATAACGCAAGGGGAGCACTCGAGAGCGTGGTCCAAAATGCTGGGTTGGTCTGGCCCATAAGCAAAGATCTATTTCTAGATGATCGAGTTATAGAGGGTTTCCGAGCTTTTTGTGCGGAAGTTATTAGAGAAAGGTCGTAGATGATCGCCGCCTCCCCGCGGTGGGGACGGAAACGAAGATCGGGTCACCCGCTTGCGGGTAATAAAAACCCCGAGAACGGCTAAAGGCGATCAGCTCGACTTTTGCCATTAGGGGTTAGCATAGATCACTAATGGTCAAAGCCGACAAAGTAAAAAAGAGATGTACAATTGAGAGAGAGCAATTGTTGATGAATGAGAGAGTAAGCAGTAAAAGGCTAAGCCTAATCTGCGTGTATGTACACGAATGAATGAATGAATGTAGTTGAGGACGTCCCCGGAGAGATGGCGCTGGACTCGCGTGATCTAGAAAGTAATATTAATAAATAGCAACAGTCGAGTTGAAGAATTACTGGCTTCAGGTTGGCTTCAGGTATCTATGTATACTGCTAGCTTTTACCCGCGACTTCGTCCGCGTGGATTTAAAAAAAAACTAAAACCCGACTACGTAAAAGCTAATTATGAAAATCGTTTAAATAAAAAAAAAATAGTTATAAAAAACTAAAACCCGGCTACGAAAAAGCAAATTATGAAAATAGTTTAACTATAACTAAAAATAACAAAATAATGTTTTCCATATAATTTATCAGATACAGCAATTCTCTTTTTATATTGATTTTACCTTAGCACTAACTCTATAAATTTTGATAAATTTATTATTTTTAACGTTCTAAATATAGAGCCGTGGTCGGGCGTTCTTCGTTCAACAAGACAAGTGAGGCCGTCGTCGTGCATTATTAGAGCGCGGAACTTAGGACGGCCATCGCCATTGTGTCATACTGGCATCTTTTTGTAAGATCAGTCAAAGCCAATCTAAAATTATTATAAGTAGATACATAGGTACATACCGAACGTCAACGGCTATAATGCACAACGACGGTCTCACTTGTCTTGTTGAACGAAGAACGCCCGACCACGGCTCTATATTTAGAACGTTAAAAATAATAAATTTATCAAAATTTATAGAGTTAGTGCTAAGGTAAAATCAATATAAAAAGAGAATTGCTGTATCTGATAAATTATATGGAAAACATTATTTTGTTATTTTTAGTTATAGTTAAACTATTTTCATAATTTGCTTTTTCGTAGCCGGGTTTTAGTTTTTTATAACTATTTTTTTTTTATTTAAACGATTTTCATAATTAGCTTTTACGTAGTCGGGTTTTAGTTTTTTATAACTTATTTTTTTTTATTTTAGGCTTTTTTAAAAACTGTTTGCATACTTTAAATGTTGTATGTAACTCGTATATTGATTTTTATGGAATCTGACACATCACCTACAGGCTACAACATCCGTGACGTCAGCCCATAACACCGGGTGAACTTGGTGCCACGTTAGTGCTTCCCTTCGGTCGTACCGGCTACACTAAATACATAGCCGTTTCTACCGACCTTTCATTCAGTGCGGTGCGGTGGTACCAACACGGGCGGGTTAAACCCTACCACCCAGTAATAAAAGAAGGAAGTCATATCCCTTAGTCGCCTTTTACGACATACACGGGGAGAGATACAGTGGGGCTATTCTTTTATATAAGTACCGGCCCCACACGGTACAAAATTGATAATATCCGTCCGTTTATTTGTCGTGATCTCTATTTGAAACTAAAGTTTTCTGCAAATAGCGCATGAGTGAGTACCTACATATATATACAAATTATGTATAGTTGAACGATGTATAGTATTGAAGTAAAATTAAAAGTCAGTCAGAGCAAGACCGAAAACTGAGCTGTGTAAGTACACGATTTTCTTTGTCTATGTAAGTAAATATATCTGGCTGGGGTGAAGCGGATTCGGGAAGTAAGTAAACCAATCAGTTCAAGGCCGAAGACCGAGGGAGGTTTCAGGTTGTACATAGTTGAATAATGTACTCACTCGAAGCAGGTAAGCCACTAAGGCGAGGCCAAATCTACTGATATTATTTTTATAGTGAGCGCGACATGTGGCGCCGAGCCACCCATAAGGTGTCTAGCGATGCCCATGGACAATCGGTAGCATGCGGAGGCTGCCAATGCCATGCCGGCCTGACAGGTGCCCAGGTTGAAGGACCCGAGACTGTACTTGGGGGAAAATATTTATCTCTGTTTGTATTTCAACAGGCTCTGATTTAGCTATGTATTTCTACGGAGTTGCAGTGCTTTTAGATCGCGGGACATTTGGGAGTCACCTACTATTCGCACGGCTCGACGCTGGATCGAGTCCAGAGGCGCCAGCTGGTTTTTGACTGAGCCATCCCATAGGTGCGAGCAGTACCCCAAGCAGGACCGAATCTGCGATTTATACGGCCTTGCCCTCGATGTCACGCCGTAAGTTTAGATCGTGCGAAAATTCGACTCGGAGGACCCCGAGGTGGTCGCAAAATTTAAGTGACGTGCCTTGGTAGGAAGGAGCTGGTGTGAACACCGCTCTCTTCGCACTGAACGCGCAAACTTGTATCTTGGAGGTATTTAACTTGACCAACTTGCTACGGCCCATTCGGAAATAGAGCCGAGTGTTTGCTCAAGTTCAGACACAAGTCTTCGCCTCTTCTCATCCACATCCCGCCTAGTTGAAGGGTAACTGGTGTAGAACCCGTGTTCCGTACTCTCGTATGCATAACAATGATATGTTGCCCCCTGAATGCTACGCCCACGCCTTCAACGTTAGCAAGGCTCAGTGCTGCGCATTATCTGCGAAGGTCGATTTGAAGGTCCTTTTGCTTTCCAAGCCAGTTTCTAAGTCAGCGTCATACCTGTCTGGAAGCACCTGAACCTCCTGGGCACCGCCATTTCCAAAGACGTAGGTTTCCGGCAACTAATCAAGTCTAGGGCTAAAACTGCACCCAGAAAATTGGAAATACTTTTCCGCAATCGGCGGTTCTTCTCTTCCATAATATCCCGCTTAGCTGAAGGGTAACTTGCATCCGAAAATATTTGAGGTATTAGGTATATTTAATGTACCTACCTTTTTTTTTTATGGAAACTTGACATGGTTGGCAACATCACCTACAACATCCGTGATGTCAGCCCATAACACCGGGTGAACTAGGTGCCATGTCAGTGCTTCCCTTCATTTCGCGCCGGCTACACTGAACTGGACGGAAAACACGAACTATTTACATAGCCGTTTCGACCGACGTTTCGCTCAGTGCGGTGGTACCAATCCGGCCGGGATAAACTTTTTAAGTACCGACCCCACACGGTACACCTACACTACATATTATGCTTACACTAGGTACCTACATGGACATTTAATACCAATTTATTTTAGCAATTCAATTTATTATAGTACTGTATCTAATAATAATATTATATAATATCTATATAAAATTTGCGGTAGATCAGTGAGTAAGTATGTAGGTATATTACCAACAATACCATGTCGCTTCTTCGCGTCGCAGTCGCGTCGTCGCGTACCGAAACGGCGGGGGCGCGCGGCGCGGTGCGCGGTCGACCACGCTTCATCGCGAATAATCGCGATTCATACATGCGCCACACGTTTGGCTCTATTTCTCTGTATACATAAGTTTAATAGATAGCAAAGTATATATTTTCGGAATCGTAATTTAATTATCTTTAATTTGATACCCCACTCAATATATTTTGAAAAACTAATTTGACATTTTGAGGCCGTGCGTCCGCCATTTTGAATTTTGAAAATTGTTATATAGCCTATGACACTCCCGTGAATAAGACAAATCCACTGGCGCAAGAATTATTCAAATCGGCCCAGTACTTTAGGCTGTAGAGTGGAATATAGATAGTCACATACATACATACATACATACATACATACATACATACATACACGCCAAACTCATAACCCTTCCTTTTTTGGCTTCGCCGTAGTCGGGTAAAAAAGTGGACCGATTTTCATGCGGTTTTTTAAAAAAAAGCTTGAAATAAAAGTTAAATTACAAATTTAAAAAACCTAATTTCCGTTTACTTACTTAAAGAAGTCGGGAGACCGCTAAGTAAATTCCCGCGCAGCTCTGAGTTTTTATATTTTATTTACTGAGCGGTCCCCCGACTCCTTTAAGTAAGTAAACGGAAATTAGGTTTTTTAAATTTGTAATTTAACTTTTATTTCAAGCTTTTTTAAAAAAACCGCACGAAAATCGGTCAACTTTTTAAGATAATTAATTTTTTTATTACTTAATTACTTGATTACTTGATTACAAACATAGCTAAGAACCATCCCGATTAAACAAGCTTCCTAATAAAAAAAACCGCATCCAAATCGGTCCATCCGTTTGGGAGCTACGATGCCACAGCCAGACACACACACTCACACACACACACACACACACACACGTCAAACTTATAATACCCCTCCGTTTTTTTCGTCGGGGGTTAATAAATACAGGGCCGCGCGTGGCCCGGTGCTTGATAACAATGAAATTTGAACGAAAATACTATAGTCAGCCTATCAGTACCGTGTGGGTGGGGCCGGTACTTAAGGCCGTGACAAACGCCAACGACCTTGAGCATTCGGGAATTCTACATAATGTACCATGCGACTGCTAATTTCGCTTCGCACGTTCAAGTCACATTTAGCGTAGTTTGTCGCTATCAGCCTAAAGAGTTGATGGTTCGGGGTTCGAATCCCACTTTCGTATGTTTTTTTTTTTTGCTTTTTTATTATTTTAATTATTAAAATGATTGTGGCTTATGTAACTGATGCGTGATTCTAATTTTTTATTTTTTATTATTTTACCTAAATAACATTTTATTGTAATTTCTTCCAAATTATTTTAGTTCATGTACTTACCACTTTTTATAAACCTCTAAATAGACTATCGATGAAAACTAAAATAAAAATAGGTAGGTAGGTAATAGGTAGATAGGCATTTAGGTATGTATGGCAAATATCATCCCGGCCGCGCCGCCGCGTCGTCACCGCTCCGCGCCACCACAGTGCCGCCGCCGCCGCCGCCCCCGCTCCGCAGCGCGCCGCTGTTGCTAGGCTACGTTTATTTAGGCACGGTTCTATAGTCCTTGCATCTCAAGCGCAGACAGCGTTATACCACACCCGTGACACTAGTCACATTTTCTATGAAGCGGCCGAAAATGTGTACCTACTGCTCACGTACGCGGGCGCCTTTGCGTGTATTGGTGCGACCTCGATAACTTGGGTACAGGGTTGGCACTCTTTATGAGAAGTTTGTAGTGGACAATATTATAAATTATATTTGATGTAATTTAAAAGGAAACATTTTTAATTATGACTATCTATGTATATGTACCTCTTAACATTATTGGAGGGCAAGAAAAAAAGAAAAACATCAACTTATATGCACATGTTTTATTTTTACTCGCTAACTAAACGACAATTTTGCAGTGAAAGTTTCACTAAATTTTGGAAACTTTGCAATAGGTATTCCATTTTTATTATTTTTAAGCCGAATCGTATGTGAAGCTAAAGTGAAATTTTCAATGTATACTTGCCGCCATTTTGAACTTTTTAGTTACTGGACCGATTGCTTTCAAAATTGATATCTGGGTGTCTGTGTAGGCTCTGAATACGAATCTGTAATCAAAATTAAAAAAAAGTGGCCGCCATTTTGAACTTTTTAGTTACTGGACCGATTGCTTTCAAAATTGATATCTGGGTGTCTGTGTAGGCTCTGAATACGAATCTGTAATCAAAATAAAAAAAAGTGGCCGCCATTTTGAACTTTTCAGTTACTGGACCGATTGCTTTCAAAATTGATATCTGGGTGTCTGTGTAGGCTCTGAATACGAATCTGTAATCAAAATAAAAAAAAGTGGCCGCCATTTTGAACTTTTCAGTTACTGGACCGATTGCTTTCAAAATTGATATCTGGGTGGCTGTGTAGGCTCTGAATACGAATCTGTAATCAAAATAAAAAAAAGTGGCCGCCATTTTGAACTTTTTAGTTACTGGACCGATTGCTTTCAAAATTGATATCTGGGTGTCTGTGTAGGCTCTGAATACGAATCTGTAATCAAAATAAAAAAAGTGGCCGCCATTTTAAACTTTTCAGTTACTGGACCGATTGCTTTCAAAATCGATATCTGGGTGTCTGTGTGGGCTCGGAATACGAATCTGTAGTCAAAATTAAAAAAAAGTGGCCGCCATTTTGAACTTTTTAGTTACTGGACCGATTGATTTCAAAATTGATATCTGGGTGTCTGTGTAGGCTCTGAATACGAATCGAATACGAATACGAATGAATGTTCATATGATTAAGATTCGCTCCGGTGAAGGAAAACACCGTGAGGAAACCTGTGCACAGCAGTACATATAAAATTGTTGTGGACACCGCTTCCAATCCAGCTTGTCACGTGGAAATGTATAACAATTCCCTTCCATGTTCATGGGAAAGGCTTGCGCTCAGTAGTAGGACATTAAAATTGACTCAAGAAGAAGAATAAGAAACCAAATTGATATCTGATTTGTGTAACATAAATTTCATTATTTCACATAAGAATGAAAATTTCACAGTAATTTTGCAGAAAGTGCAAAATTTCACTGCAAAATTTCAAGTGAAATTTTTGTGCAAAATTGCGCCTTGCATCTCTAAGTAAGTGCGAACAAGGAGGTTTGAAGTCCACCGCGCGCGCGGGCGCGGCCGGCCCGATCGTTGTTCTGTGCTGTGAGTGCGAAAGAACCGCGCGCGTACGTGTAAGTAGCTACTACTCCCTCTCGAAGGTGCGCTCGCTCTCCTCTCGACAGTCGGTGCCAGCCTGACTAGCCGTCCGCCAGAAGTCGACCAGACAGCGCTCGCGGGCTGCGGGGCGCGGGGGGAAGCAAACTCGCTTCGAGGCGGAGCGTCGCTTCTATACGCCAGTATTATAAGTATTCTATGGTTATACCACAGTACCTATTAGTTATTCTGTGGTTATACCAACGAAAGCCATGCATATAACGCCCCGTCAAGTTACGTACCGGAGCGTATACTGATAGATACCACAGAAGAGAGATATTACTGATACGGTCGTACTGTATACTGGTACGGAAAATGACACGGTGGCAACATCACCTACAATACAACATCCGAGATGTCAGCTCGTAACAACTGGTGAAGTAGGTGCTATGTCAGTGCTTTTCTTCGGTCGTACCGGCTTCACTGAACTGGACGGAAAAAAAGAAGGGAGTCATATCCCGAAATAGTTTGTATTTTCCGTCCAGTTTAGTGTAGCCGGCACGACCAAAGGGAAGCACTGACATGGCACCTAAGTTCACCCGGTGTTATGGGCTGACATCACGGATGTTATAGGTGATATAGCAAACTGTGTCAGTTTACATAAAAAAATCCCTCAGTCGCCTTTTACGACATGCACGGGGAGAGATGCAGTGGGGCTATTATTTTAAATTACCATCCCACACGGTACAAATATACCTAACCACCTATCTTTTTTCCATTCGATCCAAACACAGAAGACAGAAATGACGACCGACACGCGGGCGCAGCAGGGCAGGAGCGAGCAAGCGAGCCCGGAACTAAAATTGTATCTAGTATTGAAGTGCCTGCTAAATTGACGAAGGCAAAAATTTTACCCTTCCGACTGAAGAATTACGTCAATAATTTCATGTAGGCGTTTTTTGTTTTTTATTTTTATCTCCTTTCGTGGATAAAATAATAAAAAAAATTGAATAGAGTTTTCTCAGAGCTTTGTGACCTTTGAATCGGTGGTATTGTAAAATTGTAATAATACACACATACTCAGATTTTCAAAAATTCATGCTTTTTTTATATATTTTTAATTTTATGTTTATTACTTACTTTTACTCATTATTAAAAAAACCAGCAATGCACTTTGTTGGTAAGGAACCAAAATATAGGTTGGTATTTTTTTAATTTTCTGAATGTGTGTCAATTGGTCAGTTTTGGACCTTCTTTGTCGCACTTTTTGCATGTTTTGCGTATTTGGCGTTTGTCACCGCCTTAAATAGAATAGCCACAAAATAACGATAAGGAGAAGATGCCGCGCTAAAGGGCGACAGGCCAGCAACCTCTCACCTTGGCGCGGTCCTCCCACCGAGTCATGCAGCAGGTTGGTCTTCGTGCCTTACTTGCTGCTTAATAGTTATCTCGTCCTAATAATTTGCTAAACGTGGCGGTCGGTGTTGTGCTGTAATATAAAAAAGTTATTGCAGCACAACACCGATTACTCTGATTACCCCGATTGTCGGGATACAGCGTGTGATGTGTAGCCTATCTGTCTATTCGAATCGTTCTACACGCCCGACTACAGCATTTTCGATCAAATTTCGTTGTTATTTCTTTCGATTTAATTATTATTAGAAGTAATTTTTTGCGAATTTTTAGGTATATCATCAAGAGAACTACACTTAAAATTGTAAAAAAAAAAACATATTTATAGAATCCTTTCAGTTAGCTCTTTCAAATCATACCCACACGCTCGCTCTGTCTCTCTCCATATCGCGGGGCGCGATATGGGTAACAGAGATAGACAAGTCACGTCATAAAAGATTAAATTGCGATTTCGATTTTCGTGGTAGTAGGGATTTTATTTTACGTATCAAAGTTTGACAAAGGCTCTTTACACCTGATTCACTTAATTAATAAGTCTTTGTAGTCAGAACTCTCAGCAAAATTGTTAATCTTGCTCTCAAGCTGTGTTTTAGATGGACTATGGGCGGTGTTATTATGTGGCTAGTCACTAAATAATTGTAAAAATATGTTTAAAAAAAAATACCCTGCGAAGTTTCTTGTCGATTCTTCTTCGTGGGTGTAATCGAACCGGATAGAACAAATTGTGACAAGTTCGAGCGCAGTCTACCTGCCATAAGAATGATCAATAAACAATACAACAATACAATACAATTGATAACTGACCCCCTATTGATATAAAAAAAAATCTAGATATTGACGAGCGATATATATGTGCGCGTCATCATGATTATGCCAAATTTCAAGTTTCTACGTTACTTAGTTTTCGAGAAAACCTCTGTGACAGACGGATGGACACGGGAATGATGTTTTTTTTTTTTTATGGAAACTGACTCGTTTGGCTACATCACCTACAACGTCCGTGATGTCAGCCCATAACACCGGGTGAACTAGGTGCCATGTCAGCGCTTCCCTCTTTGATCGCGCCGGCTACACTGAACTTGTCGGAAAACACAAACTATTTACATAGCCGTTTTGACCGACGTTTCATTCAGTGCGGTGGTACCAACCCGGGCGGGTTAAACCCTACCACCAAGTAAGATTAGGAGGGAAGGGACCTACAGTTTTACGAGGAATCCAAACCTCGGTCAGCCTCCAACGGTCAGCGGTCACCCATCCAAGTACTGACCGCACCCAGCGTTGCTTAACATTCAATAGCGACAGTTGACTGTCTGCACCACTGAGCTATCGAGGCTGACAAAATGTTATAAGAGTTCCCTTTTCCCTAATAAATATTTGAACGAAAACACATATACATTCCATCCATCACGCTGTATTCGCAATTGGGGCGAGCAGATAATCGGTACACGTGCCTTCTTGCTGCTTGATTTTAGCACAGCACCGATTACTCTGCTTATCTCGATTGTCGGCGTACAGCGTGATTGTGCATTTATTTTTCGTTGAAATATTATGATTTTTTTTTTTTATTATTTATCAAGCAGGCACGAAGGCTACTTGACCCATTGAGCTATACGTTGTACTAGAGGATATACTAAGGGCAAGTACTTTCGCCCCAACGAAGAGAGTTGACTAACAAACTTCCTGTCAGTCGACTCCCGGCGGCCGTCGATGTTAGTCATGTGTACTTCAACGCTTACACAATAAACTTCGCGCGAAGCGAGACACTAAATACGGACTGTGCTACAGTGCGAGCGAGAGTTGTAGATTCATGATTATTTCAGGGTTGTCGGTTTCACTAATACATATTTGTGAAACCGACTAAACATTTCTAAAAAATAAGTAATATTTTATGTGTAAGTATCTTAGTTCAATTTATTAATGTATTCGTTTATTTACACATTTTTATTAATTTATTTATGCACATAATTAATTAATTAATTTTTATTTTTATTTATTAATTATTATTACAGGGTTGTCACCAGTGATAGTAATAGGTAGGGCTTGTTTACCTAAACTTCGAGGAACAGAGTAAAAAATTGGAGACTTCCTTACGACAATATTTTTTTCCGGTTTAATAATATTCATGATGTTTTAATTTCGCAATTTAAAAAAAGTGGCCACTTTTTTTAAATCGCGAAATAAAAAAATATTATCAAAACTTATAGCTGTTTTTGAGAAAATCGATCTTATCAATAAAATGGCGCCTCTCTGAGCGTGGCTTTGTGAGTAGAGGTCTTTTTGGCTCAGTCGAATGTACCACTGGTCCCTCGGCACAGCCGTTGACTTACATAAAAAAAAATTTAAGACCCTTTTTTTTAATAATGTTCTCATATTTCAATTAATTCAATTTTACAATTTTTTTCATTACTTGAAACCCCGTTACACCTTACAAGACTCATCACGGTGAACATGGCTAATATTATATTAATCTTAAGTTTTCCTAAAATAGAAACTTCATCATATGAATGTTTTGTTGGAGGGAATTTGTTGTATCTTTCATTATGAGGACGTTGCTATATTGAACAAAAGAAATTACAATCGTTGATTTAAAATAATAAATAAGTAAAAAAAAAACCAACATTTTGCTTCAATCAAACGAAAAATCACTGTCATTGCAGTGACAACCCTATGCGTTCCGCAAACGCCGCGCCGTGCGCGACGTAATTCAGCGCTGTACATCGTTAGACGATCGCTATTTATTTTAATACTGGTGCTGCGTGCAGCGTTTATATTTAGCTTCACAGCTGCTTAATACCCCGATTCATTCCACAAACTCCGCCTACTTACCAACACCACCGAATATATATTGACATACACTGATGGCCCGCCTGTGTTAGCTCGTGCACAACGTAATTGCAGCGCTGCACTGGGGCTGCACATCGTTAGACGGTCGCAATTTATTTTACTACTGTTGCTGCGTGCAGCGTTTACTTAGCTTCACAGCTGCTTCACGGCGTATGCGTCACAGAATAGATACTGCTTGCATTCCCCCGCCCGCTCCACCTTTCCTCATACCGCAGTTTTTGTTGTCAAAGATTCGTTCAATCTTTCTTAGTAGTGTTTCCTCTAGTATAACATTATTTCTCTATGACTTGACCTATTAGAAAGACCGTGCTAAGGTGAGAGGTGGATATCCTCTCGCCATTTAGAAAGGCATGCTTCTCCTTATTCCTTAGTCTTTTACGACATGCACAGGGAGAGATGCAGTGGGCCTGTTCTTTCAAGTATCATGAACGAAAAACAACTTAAAGAAAAGCCCCGCCGTCACCAGACCACCAATGTCGTGGTAGGCGTGTACAGTACCCGGAAATAAGTAATGAACTTTAGAAAGAAATAATCCGGTTGTAGAGCGTCGTCTCTGTTGCGCGAACTCGCACGTCTCTGTGCGACAGAGACGACGCTCTACAACCCTCAACAACTCCTTATGCTATACAAAGTGCAAGTTCGCCGGTGATGGAGTATTGCATCAGTCATCTGTGGGAAGGATCCCCCCTTTACCTGTTGGCCTCCTTGGACTCTATCCAGCGCCGCGCCATCCGCCTAATTGGTGATCCCAAGCTCACGGAGGGACTTGAATCATTGCAACACAGGCGAACAATTGGTTCCCTTAGCCTGTTTTATAGGTTTGCCGATGCCGGTTTTGCCATTGCCGATGTTCCGAAGAACTGGCTTCCCTCATCCCTCCTGCCCCGATCCGTATTCGTCACACCCGCCGGACTCGCTCGGAACATCCATATGTTGTTGACACACAACTTCTGAGAACGCATCGCTTTTCGAAATCGTTCCTATGTCGTACGGCGAAAATATGGAACGGTCTTCCGGCGAGTGTGCTCCCCACCACCTATAACCTGGGAATCTTCAAAAGGCGTGTTAATAAATTAGACAACAACCTCTTTGTCCGCCTTGTAGCTGGCATGGCGCCTCTCTGAGCGTGGTTTCGCGAGGAGTGGGGTTATTGGCTGTGTGTTAATCGTTCTTTGAACTTTTGGGCACAGCCACCCATGCCGGTAGTCTATAAAAAAAAACCCGATTGTCTCTTTCTAAAGCTCGATGTACATATTTACTTACTGCCGGGCACTGTACAGAATTTTCCCTCGTCACTCATTTATGAGTAATTCAGTAAGACAAAGTACTCGTATCAGCCGACCTAATTATTCAAAGGCTCCTTTAGGCACTTAGAATAACGGTATCACTCTACTCCGGGGCGCTATCTCTGAGAAGCCCAACACAGACATTTAGATAGATAGATAGATAGATAGAAATACTTTATTGCTCCAAAACATTTAACAGTAAGATACATACATAGCGTCACGCCTGTTTCCCGGTGGGGTAGGCAGAGACAACAGATCTCCACGTGCCACGATCCTGACACACCTCTGCCGCCTCTTCCACTCCCATAATGTTCTTCATGCATGCTCGTCGGTTACGGGTACTACGCACTTGGCCCTTTTTGAGCACATGCCCGATCTGGTCCAGGTAAGTGCGCCTAGGGCGACCCTTCCCGACTCTTAACAGTAACAAACGATAAGTAATTTACATGAGGGGCAAAGGCGGACTTATCCCTTACAGGGATTTCTCTCAGTCAATCTTTGGATGTTTGAGAGTCGTATGTTGTGAGACATTTCCTCACGTTACAACTCTATCCGCGTAGTACGAGTTTAAAACCTAACATCCATTGTCTGTCCGTGTGTTTGTTGTAACTCGAAAACTGCTAGACTTATTTGTACGCGCTTTGCATGCGATATGGTGATACTTTGGATTGTGTAATAATTTGGCCAAGAACAGCTTCTCAACCTATATTCAATTTTATCTATAGTAACTGTTACTAGATGGGCTTTTCTCATACATCTGTTCCGAAAAACCATGTCACCGACCAAATTCAGCTTGTAAGCTGTGTTGACAAAATGACCGATGCTCGTTTTTGACGTGATGACGTCACGTCTTATAAATTGATAAACACCGGCTGCACGCACGAAAAAGAGTCACGTTCCATCTGAACCTGTGTGTGCAAGCGAGAGCGCGTAACAAGCGATAGAGAGGCACAATCGGTATAGTCAAAGTTACCCATGGAAACGTCTTATGAAGTAAAACTGTCAAGATCAGACAACAGAAGTTTATTGATGGCCAGTCACAAGATGATTAATCTTTCTACTGGAAATATAATTACTGATCTTTGCTCTATGTACTACGATTATTCCACGTCATCACGTAAAACTATCGTCCGTAAACCGCCTTTACAGATAACAAATTTTTTTTTATGGAAACTGACACGGTTGGCTACATCACCTACAACATCCGCTGACGCCCAAAACACAGGGTGAACTAGGTGCCATGTCAGTGCTTCCCTTAATTTCATGTCGGCTACACTGAACTGGAAGGAAAACACGCACTATTTACATAGTGTGGTGGTGTGACTACGGATCATGTTAAATTATCCGTAGTCACACCAGTGTGACTACGGATAAATAAATTTAACCATAGTTACACTGGTGTGGCATTTTGGTGTGACTATCCCCTCTGGGATCGCGCGATCCCAAAAATTCTCATCAAAGTATCGTCGCACACTTTGGGCCATTGCTTGTTGGGTTATTTATTTAAATTTGTGACTGTTCATGTAATTTTTGTCAACATTTTGATTAGCAATAAAACTCATATACTCATACATAAGTCTCATTCTATTTATCGTTTCTATCTGACTGAGAAATGAAAGAGGCTTCGCAAAGCTGATGTCGCTGACGTCTATATTTGGTCTAGCACCGCCACTGATTAGTTGTAATATATCTCGCTGACCATGTATGCGTCTGGCAGAACACCAAACTGTCCTCAATACCTACTCAATATCGAGCCAGTGGTGCCATCGATTCCCTCAATCTTGCGAATTTGCATTGAATGCGTTCATCGACCAAGTGAAGTGCCATGCCGGTGCCGTGCCAACGATCGCTTGGCTGACAGTGTACAGTGATCCACATATAATTTGCATACACTCTTATTCCCGAATATATTTTTATTTCACTGCATCTAAAATTACGCACCTGCGATAATAAAACTGTACGAGTATCTCGTATTCTTGAATGTTTCACTTAGCTCAATGTCAAAAAAAAAACGGCCAAGTGCGAGTCGAACTCGCACACCGAGGATTCCGTATCGTCATATGGTTAGTGCCACTAACGCCATCGATGTATTAGTTAAAATTCTTCATACTCTTTTCGGTAGATGGCGTGCATACACTTTTTAGTTTCTTCTATGGGGACTCCCGTGATTTTTTTACTTTTTCTTATTTTTATTATTTGCTGTCATATCGGCCATAATAACACATATTCTGTGAACGTTTCAACGGGCTACCTATTACGGTTTAAGAGATACAGCCCTCGGACAGACGGACGGACGGACAGAGAAACGGCGTAGGCTTAGTAATAAGGTCCCGTACGACGGATACGGAACCCTAAAAAAGGGGCTTTTAAGTTTCCAGAGCACTTGCGGTATTACCCCGCTGGATTGCAAGCCCCTTTGAATAAAGTAGGCCCTTCAGTGCGGGCGGGACGCCAGTTGCGTCCGCCGACAGAGGGTCAAGCCTCTTCAAGGAACTTTTGCTTCACTTCTCCACGAACCGAGGGTTTCGCCCGCAAACGTAACAAATTCGAAATCTTGAATTATATTTTTATAAATAAAAAGTATTTTTTTACATATCACCACATAAAATATAAGTCAATGCATACCACACGATGTATTCCGACAATCTGGGTAAGCAGAGGTGGTCTGGGGGCTGTATCTCTTGAACCGTAATAGGTAGCCCGTTGAAATTTGGCGTTACTTCCCTGCCCCCTTAAATCTTAGCTAGAAACACCATAGCAGTTTATCTCCTATCTATTTCCGACCTCACTGCTGGAACTGATCAAGAACGAGACTAATTTGTACAGCACACAAAAAAATCCTAACACAGCATTCTCCGTCACATCGATTGACATACAGCAATTTATCGGCATTGTGTACTACATTTCTGTAGTCCCCATGCCTAAAGTACGCAGCTACTGGTCGGAAAAACTAGCTTTTGCTCCCGTATGTGAAACCATGGCGTCTTTAGTTCTAAGATTTCAGGGGGAGATTTCAAGATTTCGAGAGACGTATCGTCCAAGAACTGGATTTGTTCAGACGTACCTAAGCAGTAGATTATCTTTTTTCCATATCAAGTTTCTATGTCTCACGTTTGGCTGGGCCGAAGTTGTTGGGACGGAACGTCCTTCTGCTTGTGAAACATCGTTGCTTCTAGGTGACTGCGAGAAAGTTGCTGATGAAGTAGATGGTCCAGGTGTCGGTAGACGATGCTGCTGGAGTGCCTGATCGTGATTTTCTCTATTATCTTGTTCTTCCTGCACATCTTCAGCGTCTGACCCATGAACGATTTCAATTTCTTCTCCAAAGTCTGGAACATAGTCCGCATCTTCTACCGAATCATCAGAATCGTACTCGTCTTCACTTACATTCCAGTCTTGCAGAAGCTGGTCAATTTCCGTATTATTTAGGGGATGTCCAGGCCTGTAAATATGTAAATAAAATTACCATCTACAGAACTCCGCTACCACATATTTTCAATGAGATTCCGCAATGATGCACGAGTGCATCTTACTTATTCGAATGCAGTCTAACTGCCATATGAATTATCAATTAAACAATAACAATAATTGAAAACTCTGTTTTGTTTTTGTATCAATTTTATATTTTAAGTTTAAAAATTAGTTAACACATTATTACACACATAACGCCTTATGCATCGCTTCCTCTTACCGCTCGCTTGTGCGCATTAGGACAATCATACTCCTTTATAAGTTCATATTCCTTTTGGCGGAGCAAGCGCAGTGACTCAAGCACCGCGTCTATCTAGTTTGCTACGGTCTTGTCAGAAAGACACAACGTGATCGATTTTATAAGTGTGATAGCGTGACTGCCTAGGAACACTTGCGTTGCCTCTGGAATCTGGAATCTGCGAAGGAAAAAAGGTATTACTATCACACCGAAACCGGTCTTTTTTGCGCGGTAAACCGCGCGAGGCCTGCCGTCACTTTGTCCGCCCTATATAAAATAGGACAGTCGCCGTGGCCGGCCGGCTGGCAACTTAGTAGCGGTCACTTTGTCCGCCCTATAGGGCGGTCGCAGTGACCGACTGCTGGCTAGGGGCGAGCGGCGTCGAAGCCACTTCTGCTGCTGGCACGTTCTGCAGTCTCGACTGCTGCAACCGCCTGTGGTGAGGAGAAAAGCGAATGAGTCGCGAATGTCGGTCGAGCCGCCTGCTTGTTCGACATTGCGTTGCCTCACTGTACAACGCAAGTAAGGACGCCGATGCAAATTCTAGCCGATAATAATTATGAAACAAGAGGTTGGCTCTGCGACAGCATTGTGCAGGTCGCCCGTATTTCCTTGCGTCTTGCCGGCTGACCTGTCTTCGTATTACAATGCACTTCGAGGACAATCAACGCCTGTGCAGGTTGCCAATTATGGCTGCGGTATTCAGATATTCTGGCGCCAGCCAGAGTTTAGGTACGTTTACACGATGCGAGGTTTCACGCACGAGGAGCATGCCGCCTTCTCGAACGGGAAAACTCGCTATCGCGAAGCGTTCGTCGAGAGTTCGCGAGAACTGTCTGCACGGTGCGTAAATGCGTTCGAGAAGCATTTCTCGTGCGTGAACTCGCATCGTGTCAACCAGGCATTAAGGTGACGTGAGACTGCGTCTGACCCGAATTTCAAGAAGTTTACCACCAATATTACTCATCTGACAGATTCAGTTTTAATATATGTAGGTAATACTTCATCTATCAGCGCCGATCGATAACTTTCTGAAAACACGATTTGATTAACTTCATTCGATAGAAAAAAATCATGAACATCCCTCTGAATTTAGTTTTATAAACGTATTTAAGGCAACAACGTGAACCAATCAAGGATTTGGAAAAAAAATATTTTATTTGTTGAATATACATATACATTGTACCGTGTGGGGTCGGTACTTTGTACCGTGTGGGGTCGGTACTTAAAAAGAATAGCCCCACTGCATCTCTCCCCGTCACATGTCGTAAAAGTCGACTAAGGGATAAGAAAATTCGTCAGCCTCGGTAGCTCAGTGGCGCGGTTGGTTAGTCAACTGTTATTAAGCCACGCTGAGCGCGGTCAGTGTTTGGATGGGTGACCGCTCGACCGTTGGAGGCTGACCGTGGTTCGGATCCCACGTTAAACTGTAGGTCCCTTCCCTTCTTACCTTACTAGGTGGTAGGGTTTATCCCGACCGGGTTGGTACCACCGCACTGAACGAAACGTCGGTCGAAACGGCTATGTAAATAGTTCGTGTTTTCCGTCCAGTTTAGTGTAGCCGACATGAAATGAAGGGAAGCACTGACATGGCACCTAGTTCACCCTGTGTTATGGACTGACATCACGGATGTTGTAGGTGATGTAGCCAACCGTGTCAGGTTCCATAAAAAAAAAAATACATTCGGAGCATACATACTGTTCGCCAATGGGGTAAGCATAGACACAACGGATCTCCACGCGCCACTGTCCTAACCTGACACATCGGTAACAGAAAAGCGGAACCTTATGTCATGTTTAATTCTGAGGACGTTTGTGCATGTGACATGTTGCGTGGTCGAGGGGGAGAACGTTTTGTAGTAAACATCTGATAGCTACTTCTGAAAGAGATGAAGAGCTTTGAACTCCCGGTGAAGGGTTACGAACACAAAACATAAATCACGTGTAGGAGCAGAACGATGACTCGTTGTGAGTGCCACAAGTAAGCGTACCTCCGCGCACTAGCCCTCCGTATATGTTAATTATGTGATTTTTGGGAGCTCATTTTTGCATACATACTTTTTTGTCAGCCTCGTTAGCTCGGTGGTGCGGTCGGTCCACTGATGTTAAGCAATTCTGAGCGCGGTCAGTAATTGGATGGGTGACCGCTCGACCGTTGGAGGCTGACCGTGGTTCGGATTACACGTTAAACTGTAGGTCACTTCCCTTCTTACCCCAGCCGGGTTGGTACCATCGCACTAAACGAAACGTCGGTCGAAACGGCTGTGTAAATAGTTCGTGTTTTCCGTCCAGTTCAGTGTAGCCGACATGAAATGAAGGGAAGCACTGACATGGCATTTAGTTCACCCGGTGTATGGACTGCCGTCACGGATATATACGTCCATAAAAAAAATTATTAAAATGAACGTTGTACGCTACGCGGTACTAGATCGGGTGATCTATCCTTTGTTTGATCAGTAGAGTTTGGATCTAGGAATTGAACCCAGTGTCTGGGCAGGCTTGTTTGATTTATTGTTCAAACATTCTGTTTGGGGACGAAGGCTTCTTAATTAGGCACACAGTTTCAAGTTTTGTCTAGTTTCAATTTATCTTATGAATTATATTAGCTTAATTTTTACTCATAATAATACCTAATTTTATTACAACTATATACCTACGACATTAATGATAATGACCAATGCATAATTTATTTAACATTTAGATCTAACATTTTAATATCTTATTCATTTATTTATTTATTTGTATTATCATATTGTATTTTTAAAATTATAACAATAGTAATTAGATGAGCGCAAAAGCCTTACACATGAAGGCCTACTGAAGATCGGCTCTTGCGTGACAGATGAAAATCTAGTGTAAGAGCTAATGTATATTTGAACCGTTTTGCATGTTTTTTATAATAAATCATTTCATTTCATTTCATTTCAAATTACAAATAGTCTAGATAGCTATCACGGAATCCATAAACGACGTAGATCGCTTAGGGAGTCACAGACCAAAATGGTCAAGCCGAGATCTTCAATGAAAGATTATTTCAGTAGGCCAAACAAACCGTGCTGGAGCACTGATGATTGAAACCCGAACCGTATGCAGATGTAAATAGGTGCGAGATTTATCCTACTCGTGCGGTGGCTGATACGTCGCGCAAACGATGAACGTTTGCGCTAAAATCACACTTTACATGGTGTTGTAACGGCCAGTACATTAATTGCGCCACCGCAATCCTCATGTTTTTCCGAGACAAAAAAGTATATAAAGTTTTTCTCTAAAGGATCTAGTTTTGGAGATATAAATTTTTGAAATGTATGTTTTCGTCAAGTGTAATTTGACGCGCGCGGGGAGGGAGTCCTGGCGCGGGAGAGGTCGGGGTCGAAAAACTCACTCCACGCCTCCGCCGCGAATCTCCTCTCTCCGCGCACTCGTCCCTTGCTCGCTCACTCACCGTGCACCTTTCATTCCCACGTTCTTGCGGATGTTCCGCAAGAACGTGGGAATGAAAGATAGATACTTTTTACACTTATTTAATCAATTAGTTTGTATGAAAACTGTAACTTTTTATTTAAAGGGAATTCAGAAAAAAGTTATTTGACTTTTTTGTTAATATTGATCCTAATAATCATTTCCTAAATTTAATGTAGTGGCCGTTACAACATCCTGTATATTAAATTGCACGTGTTGGAACAAGGAGGATACAGACCATCTGTGCTCTGTGTGTTGGAAAGATGGAAAAATATGTTTTTTTAGCTATGTTTGTTAATTAAAGACCAATACATAACATATATTTTTTACAGATTTTTTATCTTTACCAATAGCTCAACAATTTCGTTTAAAGTTGACCTTTTGAGTCTTATTTGCGCCTTTAAGTTAAACATGGTGAAGTTTATTAAATTCCACACTTATAGAATAGAAGAGAATGGATTAAAATATCGTTTATTACCTCATTCAAACAATAACATACAGAACGCTGCAGCTCTGGTCTTCCGTTGATTCCAACACAGGAAAGCACACAGGGAAGCATACAACATAACTCTTTTTAACTTAACCAAAATAAAAACGGAATAGGTTGGCATGGTATAGAAAAATTCGCCCATTTGTCATGGACATGCTTATTTAAATTTATTTTTAAGTACTGGACCCACACGGAAAATTTTGTCATTAAATCCTTTTCACCTCCGCACAACGCGCACTGGGCAGGGATTGCATCCCTACACGCTGGACTTACCGCGGATGCGTACCAATCGATTCTGCAGATCTTTCCTCTACAGAACCGGTAAACTCTAGAACGCTCTCCCTGCGCATATATATATATATATTTTCTGCTTCCGAACTCGGTGGCCTCGCCCGAGGTCGAAGCCTATGGCGCAGCCAATTTCACCGCCGAGGAGGTGCCAGTACGGCTTGGAGGTGGACTAATGTTGCTGGGGAAAGGCTATTAACCCGCGAATTGAAGATCCGTGAATTGTAGGAGTGGGGAAAGATATTCCCTGGGAGTCCGTTCCACACCTTTGCAGTGCGGCACAAG
This sequence comes from Nematopogon swammerdamellus, assembly GCA_946902875.1. Classification (NCBI taxonomy): domain Eukaryota; kingdom Metazoa; phylum Arthropoda; class Insecta; order Lepidoptera; family Adelidae; genus Nematopogon; species Nematopogon swammerdamellus. The sequence goes on from OX336350.1 coordinate 18,617,789, forward strand.
AACGATTTAGAGTATCGTGCAGTTCGAAGGACTCTTCTGTCGACTACAAAGGGGTGTTCCGCGAGAGTAATTTCCCCCAAGTACAGTGTCGGGCCCTTCAAGAGGGGCGTGAATGGGCATCCGGTCAGGCCGGCATGACATTCGCAACCCTCGCATACGACCGAATGTCCATGGGCGCCGTTGGACACCTCATGGGTGCCTCGGGACCATATGTCGAGCTTACAATAAAAAAAAACTTATTCTCTTCTACGACAGCTGTTGATGAAACATCTTTAAAATCGGTCCAGTTGTAGAGGGTAATACTAAAATAAACAGTGAACTTACCCTTTCGCTCAGTATTTTGGGGCGTAGATACTAGGAGGCGACAGCAACGGACAAATTATTTCAATTTCTTCACACTTTCTTCACACAACGTGTAGCGCTGGAAATTCAGAGAGGGAGGCAATTGTGCAAGTGTCCTGGGTACCGCGGCGGCGGGGGAGTTGCCAGAACTGGATGGAGGAGATTTACCTTCGGTCATAGCGCTCCCACCGCACCCCCGCCGCTCAACCGGTGCAACCCTCCTTTTTCTTCATTTCTTTAATTTTATTGTAATAGTTGCATTTAATTTATAGTTCATTTTATTATAATACATTTTTAAGATAGTTTAGTTTGTAATATTAATTCTCTTTTATTTTCTAATGTTAATATAGGGATTATTATTATTTCATTTCCTTTATTTTACATTATTAAAATTTTATATTAATTTTACATATATTATACAAAAAAGTAATAAAAATACACAAAGCTAATTATTATTAATGATATCCTTTATTTCACGTTTTACAATATTTTTATATTAATTTTACATACATTTTACAAAAAGTAATAAAAATACACAAAATTAATACAAAATTTAGATAAAAACGGTAATTTCCGCCGACGGCAGGAGGCAAGCCTCCAAGCACGCCGGCGGGTGCAGGCCGTGGCTACGGAGCTCTCCGAGACGACGCGAGGCAAGCTACGAGCGATAGGTGGTGGTACTAGACTCGTAGGCCAATTATTATTATTATTATTTTATAGACAGCTGGCGCGGGTCAACGGAAGATCAGACACAGCCAATAAAACCATTCCTCGCGAAACTACGCTCAGACAGGCACCATGCCGGCTATGAGGCGGACAAAAAGGTTGTCGTCTAATTTATTGAGACGCCTTTCAGGTTATAGGTGGTGGGGAACACACTCACCGGAAGACCGTTCCATATTTTCGCCGATCGTCACAGGAAAGATTTCGAAGAACGACGTGTTCTTAGAAGTTGCGTATCAACAACATATGGATGTTCCGAGCGAGTCCGGCGGGTGTGACGGAGACGGATGGGGGCAGGAGGGATGAGGGAGGCCAATTTATCAGAGCAACGTCCATGGTAGTGTTATATAGATTGGTATTTCTTCTTACAACGGAAAAGGCAGAAACTAGAAAAACCAATTAGTATTAATTTCCTGTCACCTTTGCGCCTAGAAAGTTACACAAACAATATTGGTGTTGGTTTCATGTTGGCCTATAAATATTACCCGCCGACATAAGTCTGCATAAATTCTCGCTAATAGGTCGCAGAGCGGAGCAGCGGAGACGGCACACCTCTGAGGTGAATTTAATTAATCAGTCCATGTCCTGGGTGAAATTCAACACTCAGGTTGCTTCCGTGTTTTGGAACTTGGAAGTCTTGGTGTTGTCTATTTGATTTAGGGGACCAAAAACCTGTTCCTGTTCCAAATTGGGGTCGGTACTTTTTATGGAAACTGACACGGTTGACTGCATCACCTACAACATCCGTGATGTCAGCCCATAACACCAGGTGAACTAGGCGCCATGTCGGTGCTTCCCTTCATTTCATGTCGGCTCCACTGAACTAGACGGAAAACACGAACTATTTACATAGCCGTTTCGACCGACATTTCGCTCAGTGCGGTGGTACCAACCCGGCCGGGTAAACCCTACCACTTAGTTAAGGTAAGAAGGGAAGGGACCTACAGTTTAACGTGGAATCCGAACCACGGTCAGCCTCCAACGGTCGAGCGGTCACCCATCCAAATACTGACGGCGCTCAGCGTTGCTTAACAAGAGTCGACTGACCGCACCACTGAGCTACCGAGGCAGACTTAAAAATAATAGCCCCACTGCATCTCTTCCCGTGCATGTAGTAAAATGCGACTAAGGGTAAGGACAAGATGGCGTGCATTAGCGCGACAGGCTAGTCACCTCTCGCCTTGGCACGCTCCTTCCACCGAGTCATGCAGCGGGTGGGTCTTCGTGCCTTACTTGCTGCCTGATCTTGTCCTATTACTTTGCTAAATGTGGTGGTCGGTGTTGTGTTGTAATTTAAAACAGTACTTGCAGCACAACATCGACTACTCTGCTTACCCATATTGTCGGGATACAGCGTGCGGTGTGTACCTGTTGCTCTTTTTTGGAATTCGTAGGAAAGCTCCTTTGTCTGCATGTCACAGAGTTTTAAATAAAATTGTCCATTTATTGTTTCAAAGTTACATATAGGTTGGAAATCTTTGTACCTACATACGAAACAAGCTGTGCCCGCGGCTCCGCCCGCTCTCATATTTCACTTCACTGCTAACCTCATAAGCCATTTAGCGTGATAGTAAGTAGCCTATAGTTGATGGGAAGAATGAAGCTATCCGTAGAATTTTGTTTTATTAAAATCGGTTCAGTGGTTCTCGAGTTATAAGCGGACAGACAGACATACACTCAGACACTCAGACACTCAGACAGAAAGCAGACGTTGGATTTTATTATAGGTAAGGAAGACGATAAAATAAAACAGTGGAACCACAGCAGGCACGCACCCAGAAATCTGATTTGGGGGACAAAGTATCTAAAAAAACTTTATACCTTACGAGTTACGAGTTTGTATGACACGGTGTCTGGATTTCAAGGGGGGGGGGGGGGAGGGGGGCATCCCACCTAACCCCTCCCCCTGGATACGCGCCTGGACCACAGGGTCGAGGAAGTTCTTCATTGTCCCCTTCTCTAGCAGGAAAAATACATACTTCAATTAATCAAAGCCCTTTACAATGAATTCAATTTAAAAAAATTTAAAGACAAGATGTCGTGCGAAAGGGCGACAAGATGGCTACCTCTTCCACCGGCAACCGTCCTTCCACAGCCATTCCGTTCGATTGGTAACTGAATTCGTGCCTTCGTGCTGCTGGATTAATTATCTTGTCCTAATATTTTGCTAAAAATGCTTGTCGGGGCTTTGCTGTGGTTCACCAGAGCTCTTGCAGCACAACTCCAATTACTCTGCTTACCCAGATTGTCGGGTGTGTGTTTGTGTGTGTATTTACTGCATTGCAATGTTTTGCAAACTTCTATTCTATCTAGGGTGTCAGTCACCTAATATTTTTAGAAACTGATAAATTTTCAGAAATTTCATTTCTACAAATGTTATAAATATTTCATTTACAATTTTAGTGTCTCACTCAACTAATGAATGAAAATTTAATGAATAATCTCATGGACCCCTCACACCGCACGTACATGTGTGACCCAAAGAGTTTGTATTATGCGCAGCGACGTAATACAAACTCTTTGGTGTGACCATTTGTTCTACGTCAGTGTCCTAGAGTAAAGAAGACTAGAATACTAGTCGTTCCACTGTTTATAGATTTCAGGTGATGTCACACTGCGTCTGACTCGAATTTCAAGAAGTGTACCGCCAATATTACTTACCTGATAGTTTCACTTTTAATGTATGTAAAACTTCATCTATCAGCGCAGATCGATAGCTTTTTGAAAACACTATTTGATTGAATTCGCTCGATAGAAAAAAATCATGAACATGCCTCTGAATTTACTTATAAAAACGTATTTAAGGCAAAGTGACCAAATCAAGGCTTTGGAAAAAATATATTTTATTTGTTGAATATATATTATCTAAGTCCGTAGTTTTTACTTTTATGTTTCGATGCGTAGTTTTGGAATAAAAAAATAAAAAATAAATTTTTGATTGATTGATTGTGTTGCATCCTACTCCAACCAGCGAAAGCGGCGGCGCCTTGAAAGAGGAGTACGGATAAATACGGGTTGACAGGGCCTTAATTAAAAATGAAAACTCATTCATTACCGATGCTGTTCTTCTTTTGTCAGCCTCAGTAGCTCAGTGGTGAGAACGGTCGACTGTCGTTCGTGATCATAAGCGCACCTGGACGCGGTCAGAACTTGGATGGGTGACCGTTCGACCTTTGTAGGCTGACCGTGGTTTGAATTAGACGTAAAACTGTAGGTCCGCTTCCCTTATCATCACCTTGGTGGTGGTAAGGTTTAACCTGACCGGGTTGATACCATTGCCCTTTGTAAATGTAAATAGTTTGTGTTTTTCGTCCAGTTCAGCGTAGCCGGAACCAGCAAACAGAAGCACCGATATGGCACCTAGTTCACCAAGGTGTTATGGGCTGGCATCACATCATTATTAGGTGATGTAGTCAACCGTGTCATCAGTGAGAGAGAGACTCAGCACCCTTTTGTTGTTGACATTGGGCTTTTGGGAACCCATCGGTTCTCTAAATCGTTTCTTTGTCGCACCGCTAGAGTGTGTAACTGTCTTCCGGCGAGTGTATTTCCTGAATCCTTTAACCTGGGTGTCTTCAAGCGTCGTATTAACGGGCTAGACAGCCTAGCAACAGTCCGCAAATCTGCTGGCATGGCACCTAACTGAGCGTGGTTTCGCGAGGAGAGGTGATTTTGGCTCTGTCGACTGCACCATTGGTCTCTCGGCTCAGCCACCCATGCTGGTTTACATAAAAAAAAAAAAATTCCACAAAAAAGCTCTTTCTCTCTCTCTTTCTCCCTCAAAAAATTTGGTTGACTATCCTCTAACCCTGGAATCTATGTCGTTATCATCCCGGACAGTTGGTATGCAACACTTAGTTAACGTGTAACGTTCAGAAGGGTTCGCATGGGCCCCGATTCCTTTTAAAATAGTTAGTTGGCGTTCTATCGGCTGCTGTATACTGGCCTCAGTCTGCATACTATGATCTCGATTCTTCCTCTTTCTATTCTGAGTCGAATCGATGGCGTCAGAGACTGACCTTCATCCCTTTACCCTGTTTTGCATTCATTTGCATACCCCCAGCGGAGATTTCCGCTCCCAGCGACCAGTCTACGAACTTTATTGTTTTAGCGGGTGCGAAAATTATAGGATCGAATCTCGTAGTTAGTCTCAATGAATATTTGCCGGTCAATGTATTGCGGGTAGTAGTTAAAGTAGTTTCGCATTTGGTGTCATTTAACATTAAAAAAAAACCGGCCAGCATTTAACTATACGTGACACAGGATAGGCTAAATAAAATTCAGTTCCGGTTACGCTAAGATGTGGCTCTCATACAAACCGAGATACAAACCGAATTGTTCTGCGCGCCGAAATACGTCGTCGATACAGTAGCGGGCTTACTTACTTTCTTCTTTTTTCACGCGAGCGAAGCCGCCGCCGGTAATAACTAGTATATAAATAATAACGTGCCAACTTAAAAATATTAAACAAATTATATTTAAAACTTAAAAAAAAGATTAAATAAAATAAATTTCACCCATCTCCGCCGCCTACCCCACCGTACCCAAACACTAGGCGCGTTACCCCTCTGAATCTCCAGCCCTATTCGCAAAAAAAAAAAAAGTTTTGGCGCGGTGGTCGACGGACTTTTATATCAAAAACTCTGATGATGTGTCTAACGGCGCCCATGGACATTCGGTCGTATGCAGGGGTTGCGAATGCCATGCCGGCCTGACAGGTGCCCATACATACCCCTTTTGAAGGATCCGAGACAGTACTTTGGGGGAAATATATGAGCAGGTAAAGTGGAGAATGCGAAGACCCCCCGACAGATGGGACGGGAGGGCTGGGGATAAATTGGAGAAGCGTATATCCAGCACACACACATATATCACACGCTGTACCCCGACAATTGTGGTAAGCATAGTAATCTTTGTTGTGCTGCAAGGAATCCGGCGCTTTACAGAACAACAGCGACCACCACGTATAGCACAGTATTCGGACAAGACAACCTATCAAGCAGCAAGTAAGGCACGAAGAGCCACCCGACGCATGACTCGGTGGAAGGCTCGTGCCATGGTGAAAGGTGGCTAGCCTCTCGACCTTTAGCACGGCATCTTGTCCTCATCCCTCACTCGCCTTTTACGACATGCACGGGGAGGTACTCAGTGGGGCTATCTTTTTTATAAGTACCGACCCCACACGGTACAGTACCGACCCCACACGGTATGTCCAATAGTGGACACTTAAACGTTGACGGACCCACTGACTGACTGTGCAATAACGTTGTTTTTTTATGGAACCTGCCTGACACGGTTGGCTTCATCACCTACAACATCCGTAATGTCAGCCCCTAAACCCCGGCTGAACTAGGTGCCATATCAGTGCTTCCCTTCGGTCGTGCCGGCTACACCGAACTGGACGGAAAACACAAACTATTTACATAGACGTTTCGACCGACGTTTCATTCAGTGCGGTGGTACCAAACCGGGCGGGTTGAACCCTGCCACCTAGTAAGGTAAGAAGGGAAGGGACCATACAGTTTTACGTGGAATCCGAACCATGGTCAGCCTCCAACGGTCGAGCGGTCACCCATCCAAGTACTGACCGCGGCCAGCGTTGTTTTTTTATGGATAGCGCGACATGTGGCATCGTTTCACCTACAAGTAGATGTCTAACGATGCCCATGGACATTCTGTGATGCACAGAGATTGCGAATGCCATGCCGGCCTGACAGGAACCTTTTTACGCCCCTTTTGAAAAACCCCAGGCTGATACTTGGGAGGAAATAGATGGGCAGGGAGTGACAGCAGGCAGGCGACGACTGCGCGCTGCGGCCTCTCGCGGTCGACTAAGAGACTTGAGGATCGTGAACCGCAACTCGGTGGAACATGTTAGTTGGCCGAGTGATTTATCTAGTACGCTAGTACATAATATATCTTTGCCCTAGGCAGATCCGCCATTGCCAACCGATGTGGAACTGGTCGTAGGCGACCCGTGTTCCTTGTAGAATATGCTGTTTCATTTACTTCAAATCTACCAATCTTACATACATGATTATTTCACGAACTTAGAAAGATCAAAAGAACTCCCGGATAAAATATACGAGTAGTACATATGTAATTTATCCCGTTTTGATTGGGCTTAACTCGGTCGCTGTGAATAGTTTGACCCTGCTAAAGCTTGTATAACTTATCTTTTCTCATCTCAATGCTAATTTTTGACATGGATTCAAAAGAATGTCTTACCCTCACCAAGTATTCTGTGCCCTCACGTCAAATATGGCGAGGTAGGTATGCACGGAACGTGAGAGTAATGCAAAAACGACCACAAAAAAAACCGGCCCAGTGCGAGTCGAACTCGCGCATTGAGGGTTCCGTATCGCCGTGTCATGGTCAGCGCCACTCACGCCATCTATTATAGATTAGTTAAAATGGTTCACACTGTTTTCGGTGAATGGCGCGCCTACACTTTTTAGTTTCTTGTATGGGGACCCCCCTCAATTTTTTAGTTTTTCTTATTTTTATTTTTTATTGTTATATCGGCCATGATAAACACATATTGTGTGAAAATTTCAACGGGCTACCTATTACGGTTCAAGAGATACAGCCCTCGGATAGACGGACGGACGGACAGACGGCGTAGGCTTAGTAATAGGGTCCCGTGCGATGGATTGAAGAATTGAAGGGACGGAACCCTTAAAACGACCACAAAGAGAGACCCCTAACGTGTTCCGAGAAAATTGCTTTATCTCGGAAAGTTCAATAGCGAGGATGATGTTTGAAATAAGAAGATTGCGACAATAATGGACGTAAGTTAAATCGAGCCGGATTGTAAAAACTAAACAGGACAAATTCAAGCGTAGTGTACTACCATACGAATGATGAATAAAGAATAAAGAATAACTAGGCTAAATAAATAAACGCCTCATCCAGGGCACCACTAGGGTTTTTAATGATTTGTAGATGAACCGACAAGATACGTTATATGGACTATTCACTATACTAAACTCCCGCCCGCACAAACTCGGTGTTTGTATAATGGCTCGTTCACACGCTTCCAGTGATTTACTAGAGTGCAACAGTCGAGCAATCTCTTTAGCTATAGTGATTAAGTACCAGCTTTCCTCTAAGAATAGAACAGAAAATATTCACAGCACGACAGTTAAGAGGCAGCAAGTTTGTTTGGTTGCTACGTTGAGGATACTCGCAACACACACTGTGTTTTGAGCTAGAAAAAAAGATAGATGGCGTGTATGAAATGCTTCATATTAGTTAATGTCATGCTTCATAATCTATTCGGTAGATTGCGCGCGCGCATACACTTTTTGGTTTCTTCTATGGGAACCCCCGTGAATTTTTTACTTTTTCTTATTTTTATTATTTGTTGTTATATTGGCCATAACATTTTTTGTGAAAATCTCAACGGGCTACCTATTACGGTTCAAGAGATACAGCCCTCGGACAGACGGACGGACGGACAGGCCCCTATGACAGGAAAAGGATGTGATTTGTTGTTTTATTATTATTGTTTATTGTGTAATAAAAACTCAGACGAGCTGTACATATGTAGCTGTTATGAAAAAGAATAGATAGATAGAAAATGATTTATTGCTCCAGTAAACATTAAACAGTAACAAGGACACAATTTACATAAGGTGCAAAGGCGGACTTATCCCTTACAGAGATTTCTTACAGTCAACCTTTGGATGTTTGAGATTCGATAATATAGTGGGATGTAAGTAGGTAGTAGCAAAAGAGTTGAGCGTGAGAATTGAAGATAAAATAATAATAAGAATACTTATTAACAATACATATAAAGTACATGCTAGTTAAATACAAGCCATACACGTGTAAGAATAAGAACAACAAAAAACAACACACATGTACACACGCAATATAAAGAAAATTGTTCAGGACAGGTCAAGCGTCTTCCGTGTTGGGTCTTGGAGGCTCTTCTCGTTCTCGCCCCGGTGAGTGTCCACTTTTCGAAAACATACTTAATTTGGCCGCTATGCTTAGCTTAGCCACCCCTGAAAATGACCGTAAAGGGAGCCTCTTCTCGGCGGTAGTTTCAAACCCAAGAATCTCTTCTTAGCGGCCAGCTCAATTTAAATAAAAGTCACCCGCGCGTTCCCGCTTTTCGAAATTTTTAATATAATTTTCCGCTGGAGTGGAGGGTTTATTCAACAACAGTTTTACAGCATATAGAGCGGGCGCCAACGAACATCGAAAAAACATAGTGACCAAATAGAGAAAACGCATTTTTGAAGTGGAAACTTCTTTAGCGGCGCTTGGCACTTTTTTAGGTGGGTAAAAAATGTTAAACTCGCGTCAGATCTCGAAAATCGTCAGAGCGTCAGATCTCGAAAAGCGTCAGATTTATTTTTATTATTTAAAATGTAACCTTAAGTCATTGCATTAAGGGTTAAGTTACGAGTGGCTCGGGATCAATTCTGTTCGTCTCTCAGTGACAGTAAAGCCGAAAGCGAATCAAGGGAAACCGATATTCGTTTGGTCGATTATGTGATTTCGTGGCTCAATGGTAAGAGTGTAGGATTTGTATTTTTTGACAATGTGTTCGAATCCCTCAAAATTTTTTTGGTTTTTTTTCTTTTGTTTTCTTTTTTAAGCAATGTTACGGTGTTAAATTTTTTTTAGGGTGTTTAGTTTTTTTTATAACCACCTAAGAATTATTTTCGGAAATACAAAAAGTTTTCACTTCTCCCGGCACTCCCGGAGTGCAACTGGGGCTTTTTTTCTGAAGTGTTACAACATGCCCATATAATGATAATGAAAAATAATGAATACCAATAATAAATAATATTGTCTTGGGACTATCGGGCCCCGCTACCGGTGTGGTGGTAAAGTGCGCAACGGCGACGCACGCACGACAATCAAAGTCAATAAAAGCGCTGCGTGACGTTCCGCAGACCGGACCCGGTGGATACGTAGCTCTCCGAGATGGGGGTGGTGGTGGCCTACGATTCTAGTACCACCACCTAGCGCTCGTAGCTTGCCTCGCGTCGTCTCAGAGAGTTCCGTAGCTACGGCCTGCACCCGCCGCGGGCGGAAATTTACCGTTTTTATTTATTTAGAATTTTGTATTAATTTTGTGTATTGATAAAATTTTTAGTATAATATATTATGTAAAATGAATATAAATGTATGGTAAAAAATTTAAAATAAAGAAAAATAAAATAATAATGAAGACTAGAATTTTAGAAAAAATCTAAATTGCAATAAAATTTTTTTAGACACTCATCTATATTATAAGATGGCCGATTGACTAAATAGCACTTTAGTTTTTTTTTATATTGCTATATAAAAGAACCAGATCCAACAAAGAAGTCTAACAAATGCAATTACGCTAGAATATATAGTTTGCATCTAGAGAAAAACATTTCTAGCGTACTTAGATTTGTCAGAGTTTTTGGATCTACTTCTTAATCATTCATTCCATCACTAAATAAATAGAATAGAATAACCCCACTGCATCTCTCCCCGTGCATGTCAAAGGCGACTAAGGGACAAGCACAAGATGCCGTGCATAAGGGCGACAAGACTCTCACCTTGGCTCGGTCCTTTCACCGAGTCATGCAGCACGCGGGTCTTCGTGCCTTACTTGCTGCTGAATAGTTATCTTGTCCTAATAAAATGTGATGGTCGGTGTTGTGCCGTTAATTTGCAAGAGTACCTGCAGCACAACACCGACTACTCTGCTTACCTCGATTGTCGGGATACAGCATGAGGTATGTATGTATTATTAGAACAACATTTGCTGACTTCTCGACCTAATGACATATGTGAAGACACATTTATGGGCGAAGAGATAGAAATTCTTAGAGAGAATCTCTGAGGGTGTGCCGGGAGGCATAGTAAAAGGAGACTAGTTAACCGTCTTCATACAAGCGCACCGATTTCGCACTCAAACAAACGCGCGCCAGCGCACGCTGCCCGAACACAACCACTACTTACATTCTCACTTCCCTCGCTTGTAGTTGATGGCCGCCCCGCAGTGCCGCGCACTGGATTTTTTTTGTTTTGTAATTTTTTTATGGAAACTGAAACGATTGACGACTTCTTTCTATCTATCTCTCTCTTTCTATCTATCTCTCTCTCTCTCTCTCTCTCTCTCTCTCTCTCTCTCTCTGGAATCGCATTTCCACCATAATGGGGTCACTACCAGTCAATTGTGTCAGTGTTGTCAGTTGCGACAGCCCTGGTGGCTCGGAGTGTGGGTAGTTATTTAAAAAATGGGCTCCAGTTACCCTACTCGTCTTCTCTTACTATATTCTGCTTAAACTATGCCGGAGGCGTATTTCAATATTGTCAGAAAAGGGCGCGCGTAGCCAAGTGGGTTTGCTATTATTGGTAATATTATGTTTATTGGCCAATAAATAAACAAATATGTAAATTAATTAAACCATATTATACTTAACATCAAGTGCGTCGGCGGAAAGCAGTGGTTCCGTACCGCTGAAGGCCGGGAGAACTGGAGGAAAATTGGAGAGGCGTATGTCCAGCAGTGGACGCTTACACGCTGACTGACTGACTGACTGACTGACATACTTAACATTGCAAGTGCTTACATTTTAAGTTTAATTTCATAGTTTTTTGTGATATTTTTTATATTGTGTGTATTTTATTTTGGAGTAACGACTGTCTTTAACCATACATACATACATATCACACACGCTGAATCCCTACAATCGGGGTAAGCAGAGTAATCGGTGTTGTGCTGCAAGAACTCTGGCAAATTACCGCACAACACCGACCACCACGTTTCGCAAAGTATTCTAACAAGATTCAATCGATCAAGCAGCAAGTAAGGCACGAAGACCCACCTGATGCATGACTCGGTGGAAGTACCGTGCCAACGTGAGAGGTGGCGAGCCTGTCGCCCTTTAGCACGGCATCTTGTCCTTATCCCTTAGTCGCCTTTTACGACATGCATGGGGAGAGATGCAGTAGGGCTATTCTTTTTAAGTACCGGCCTCACACGGTTCTTTAACCAATGCTAGTAAAAAGTAAGTTTGCGACGTACTGTAGGTATAAAAGATAAGATATAAATAGTAGACAATAAAATAAAATAACTACGTATTTACATTCCACTATATTAATCGAATCTCAATCATCCAAAGGTTGACTGTAAGAAATCTCTGTAAGGGATGAGTCCGCCTTTGCACCTTATGTAAATGTACTAATGTCTCTTGTAGCAATAAATAATTTTCTATTCTATTCTAAATAAATTATTTTGCACGCCCGGCGCCCCCACGTTTTTCGCTCTCTGCAAGCGCCCACCAGGCCCCCAGTCATTCATAGGTGTTTAAATACGTCTACCAAGTAATGTTTCTTTGTATGCAAATTGACTGGTGACTGATTCCTTCGCAATTTCCCTCCAATCTGTTTCTTTATTCACGGGCTCCACTGAGTATTTTCCTTTTTATTTTCTTTCACTGTTCTCTGAAGCTTTCCCACGCGCCGCTGCCGCCGGCTCGTCGGAAATGTCTTGGGAATTTCTCTCAGTTATAATGCGCATTTCTGAGAGCATATTTGAGATCTTTTAGAAATTTTAATAGTTAATTTTTTTCCTTGAATTTTTGGTAAATATATTTTGGGCCGCCGCCGCCGCCGTCTCGCCGGAGACTAGTTGCTCGTTCGCTCGGGGCCTAAATAAATATATAAACAAGATTAAAACAGATAATTAAAATATAAATAATAAAACGAAGCACAAATGAAAATACGAACAAGTGCGAGTCGGACTCGCGCACTGAGGGTTACGTACCACCACGTAATTGGCCGGTTTTTTACATACTTTAGAGTTTGCACTATAATCACACCAGGTTTGACGCTTGCATGAATTACCTATTTTATGGTTCCGTATCCGGTCATCATTCATCATCATCATCATCATCAGCCTGTATCGGTCCACTGCTGGACATAGGCCTCTCCCAAGGCACGCCACCACACGCGGTCTTCCGCTCTTCTCATCCATCCACTCCCGGCTACCTTTTTTAGGTCATCTGTCCACCTAGCCGGGGGGCGTCCCACGCTACGTTTGCTTGTACGTGGCCTCCATTCGAGCACCCGTCCACCCCATCGGTTGTCGGGTCTACGACAGATGTGCCCAGCCCACTGCCACTTCAGCTTGCTTATTTTCTTAGCAATGTCGACTACCTTAGTTCTTTGACGTATCCGTATCCATATCCGGTACGTGACCCTATTATTAAGCCTACGCCGTCTGTCTGTCTGTCCGTCCGTCCGTCCGTCCGTCTGTCCGAGGGCTGTATCTCTTGAACAGTAATAGGTAGCCCGTTGAAATTTTCACAGAATATGTGTTATTATGGCCGATATAACAACAAATAATAAAAATAAGAATTTAAATAAAAGTAAAAAATTCATGGGGGTTCCCATAGAAGAAACCAAAAAGTGTATGCGCGCGCGCCATCTACCGTATAGAGTATGAAGCATTTTAACTAATATGAAGCATTTCATAACACGACATAGATGCCGTGAGTGCGAACCATGACATGGCGATACGAAAGCCTCGGTGGGCGAGTTCGACTCGCACTTGGCCGGTTTTTACGATAGAGCAAAAAACACGCGTTTATTGTACGGGAGGGAACACCCCTTAAATTTTGACTTTGAATTTTTTTGTTAGGATATCCGCCGTATTAACATACTATCTATGCCCGCGACTACGTCCGCGTGGACCGGTGGCGTGCACTTATGGACCACGTGGATCTTTCTCAGCCTGTCATAAAACGCAACGTGACTCTGTCTGTCCGTTCGTTAGTATGATTCAATTGTTTTGGTGTTTTTTAATGGTAATTTATAATCTACAATAACGCTTCTCTGTAAACTATATTATAAGTAGAATATCCAGGAATGTGTGCATATAAATTATTTGAATGACTCTATCCAGCGCCGCGCCATCCGCCTAATTGGTGATCCCAAGCTCACGGAGGGACTTGAATCATTGCAACACAGGCGAACAATTGGTTCCCTTAGCCTGTTTTATAGGTACTACCATTGCCGATGTTCCGAAGAACTGGCTTCCCTCATCCCTCCTGCCCCGATCCGTATTCGTCACACCCGCCGGACTCGCTCGGAACATCCATATGTTGTTGACACACAACTTCTGAGAACGCATCGCTTTTCGAAATCGTTCCTATGTCGTACGGCGAAAATATGGAACGGTCTTCCGGCGAGTGTGTTCCCCACCACCTAATATGAACCTGGGAATCTTCAAAAGGCGTGTTAATAAATTAGACAACAACCTCTTTGTCCGCCTTGTAGCTGGCATGGCGCCTCTCTGAGCGTGGTTTCGCGAGGAGTGGGGTTATTGGCTGTGTGTTAATCGTTCTTTGAACTTTTGGGCACAGCCACCCGTGCCGGTCGTCTATAAAAAAAAAAAAAAATATTCTGTGAAAATTTCAATGGGCTACCTATTACCACAGAATAGAAAAGAGTATTACGGTTCAAAGATGCAGCCCTTTAAAAGTTGAACAGAGGGAGGACGGACAGACGGCGGCGTAGGCTTAGTAAATGGGACCGTAGTACTGCCGTACGGTACGCGAAACCCTAAAACAAGTGAATGCTTCTTTCCACAGGATCTAATATTTGGTTGAAGTTGATATATTACCTATTTCTAGTCTTATATTTCTCTCATAAAGAAAACCTCGCTCATAACAAAACGTAAAGAAGAATATTATTAACTTTCTTTGCAAGACATGAGTAAATAAAGTATTGCTCGAATAAATAGCACAGCGTACAATTTACCTTGTTGGTTGTTTGTTACCAATCGGTCCACTGCTGGACATAGCCCTCTCCCAAGGCATTTAATTATATTCTGTTTAATTTATTATTAGTTCCTTATTTTCATGCTGCACATTCACGCGTTCGGGGCGATAGGAATCTTGACGTTACCAAGTGCCAATACCAGTGTACCAGAACATTTTATACTATGCCAGAACATATTATGCTATGCTAGAAAATATTATGCTATGCCAGAATATATTATGCTATGCCAGAACATATTTTATTTATTTATTTTTTTTTTTTTTATGGAACCTGACACGGTTGGCTACATCACCTACAACATCCGTGATGTCAGCCCATAACACAGGGTGAACTAGGTGCCATGTCAGTGCTTCTCTTCATTTCATGTCGGCTACACTAAACTGGACGGAAAACACGAACTATTTACATAGCCGTTTCGACCGACGTTTCGTTCAGTGCGGTGGTACCAACCCGGCCGGGATAAACTCTACCACCTAGTAAGGTAAGAAGGGAAGGGACCTACAGTTTAACGTGGAATCCGAACCACGGTCAGCCTCCAACGGTCGAGCGGTCACCCATCCAATCACTGACCGCGCTCAGCGTTGCTTAATATAATAACAGTTGACTAACCAACCGCGCCACTGAGCTACCGAGGCTGACGAATTTTCTTATCCCTTAGTCGACTTTTACGACATGCGACGGGGAGAGATGCAGTGGGGCTATTCTTTTTAAGTACCGACCCCACACGGTACAATATTATGCTATGCCAGAACATATTATGCTATGCCAGAACATATTATGCTATGCCAGAACATATTATGCTATCCCAGATAATATTATGCTATGCCATAACATATTATGCTATGCCAGAACATATTATGCTATGCCAGAACATATTATGCTATGCCAGAACATATTATTATGATTTCTCTCTCAATTCCGACAACACTATGATACACGTTAAAAGAAATTTTTAACCCCCGACGCAAAAGAAGGGATGCAATAAGTTTTGAACCCCCGAAATAAAATATAAAAATTCAGAGCTGCCTGATTATTTACTTAGCGGTTCGCCGACGCCTTATTTAACTAAACGGAAATAATTGTAGACATTTTTTTGGTCGGGGTTTTTTTATTTGTAATTTTTTAAAATCCTATCCTATTACTATTATGTGAGTTAAACTATGTACTCGTATAATTGGTTTCTCGGAAACGGCTCTAACGATTTGGATGAAATTTTGTATTTAGATAATGTAATTTTTGTTTTTAAGTTTATCTAGATAGGTGTGATCGTGTAGACGCCGAGCGAAGCTCGGTGGTCCAGATACTCGTATTTAATTTACTATAAACAAAGTTAAACTTTTGTTAGAGTTGGCGTAGAAACTACATACAATATGGTGTGGCAAAATATATGAAATATTTTTCAAACTAGCCGGATCGTATGGCTTGAGCCGAGGCTGGAGATTCAGCAGTCAATTTCTCACCCGAGGGGGTTCAAGGCTTATGAATATAGACGGACTGTAGTCTCTGGGGGCAGCCCATCCATCCTCTATTTCAAGGTGAGTGAATTGTGGGAGTTGGGAAATATTGTCGCTAGAGGTTTTGCATTTGCAGTGTGATATAAAACCGATTTAGACAGCTGTACCGTTCGAAGAATTGTGTATTGACTATATTTAAGTATATAAATTATTTTAGTACATAGAATATACACGGTGTTGCGTTGCCCCGTAATATTTTTAACTGACATAAGGGGGTTATTCTATATGTCAAACTAAACAACTTCTGTAAAGAAAAAAAATATTTTGAAACAAAAAAGAATGTTTTTTCCATACAAATTTTAAATACTTATTGTCAAAATGTATGGAGAAAAAAAAATGTTTTTCCTCAAATAAAATTAACGTACAGAATCACCCCCTTTCGGGTTTTACGGTTGGGGTTGCAACACCGCCGTGTATAAAGAAGCTTTATATCGCACATAATTGAAACAATACACGAAATAAGAAATCATAGAACTGCGCAATAGCGAACTTACGACTTACTATAGAGCGTTTCATCAAAGAATTCCCTTCGCCGTTATGTTGGCTCCACTGTCTATCTGTCAAAAACAGCGTTGAGGGTTGCTATGTGTACAGATTTACCCGTAATTAGAGTACTATATCGGGTGTAGGTCCGTTGGAGAAACTCCGTCTGAAACTGGTCCGTTGGTAAAAACTAACAGAACAAATTCAAGCGTAGTGTACTACCATACGAATGATGAATAAAGAATAAAGAATAAAGGAGGAGTACAATTATTTCAAAAAAAGAATTACATATTTTTTTTGGAAATAAATATTTTTATGGTTAAATTACAGGAGTTTAATTTTATGAACACACATTCTTACTCGTGTAAAAATAAATCCAATTTTTTTTATCAAAAATGGCATGAAGAAAACTCCTCATTATTAGGTAATAATAATCTTCACGATCTGGCAACACTAATTATAACGGCGAAGGGAATTCTTTGATGAAACGCTCTATACAAATATACCCTTGTCTTGTGTCAAGTACCAAATACCAAATGTGACTTATCCCTTGAAGATTTGAATTTTTATGGAAACTGACACGTTTGGCTACATCACGTACAACATCCGTGATGTCAGCCCATAACACCGGGTGAACTAGGTGTCATGTCAGTGCTTCCCTTCATTTCATGTAGGCTACTTACACTGAACTGGGCGGAAAACACGAAGTGTTTACATAGCCGTTTCGACTGACGTTTAATTCAGTGCGGTGGTACCAACCCGGGCGGGATAAACCCTACCACCTAGTAGGTAAGAAGGGAAGGGACTTACAGTTTTGAAGATATTTATTCCAGCCAACCTTTAAGGTGAGTTTCCACTGAGTTTTAAAGAATTTTCCAGCCGTCTTAACTTACTAGGTAGTTTAAGGTTTAACTCATTCGGGTGGTTACCACCGCATAGAATGAAAGGTGGTGGCTATGTAAATAGTTCGTTTTTTCCATCCAGTTCAGTGTAGCCGGCACGATCAAAGAGAAGCACTGATATAGCACTTAATCCACCAAAGTGTTATGTGCTGACATCACGGATGTTGTAGGTTATGTAGCCAACCGTGTCCGTTCCTATAAAAAACCGGCCAAGTGCGAGTTGAACTCGCGCACCGAGGGTTCCGTATCGCCATGTCATGGTAAGCGCTGCTTCATACTGTTTTCGGTAGATGGCGCGCATACACTTTTTAGTTTCTTGTATAGGGACCCCGTGATTTTTTTACTTTTTCTTATTTTTAACCCCCGACGAAAAAAACGGAGGGGTGTTATAAGTTTGTTAATATATTATTCATTTATTTACACGTTTCTTTTTATAAAACTTTTACATTAAAAAAAATTAAAACCTAAAATTTCCACCGTGAGTTTCCACCACCGGCGGCGGGGCGAACCCAAGCTACCGATGGTCGGGCCCTAGGGAGAGAAACCTCCGGACGATGCGTGCAGTGTCGAGCAGGGCTGCCTTCTGGATCTGGCCCTTGAACCAACCACTCAGCGAGAGCCTCTCAAGGTGGTCGTCGAGGCTCTTCACTATCAGCCCATGCGCCGAAACGACTATGGGCACAACGATCGTCGAGTCGACCGGCCACATTTTGGTAACCTCGTGCTGCAGATCCAGATACTTTAACATCTTCTCTGCTTGACGATGTTAAAGTAAAGACTGACGAGGTTACTTTTTCTTATTTTTATTATTATTATTTGTTGTTATATCGGCCATAATAACACATATTTTGTGAAAATTTCAACGGGCTACCTATTACGGTTCAAGAGATACAGCCCTCGGACAGACAGACGGACAGACAGACAGACAGACGGCGTAGGCTTAGTAAAAGGCTCCCGTACGATGGATACGGAACCCTATATATGTAAATTTATAAAAACATAAATACGGGACAGATTGGAAACTCGTGTGGGAATTCTAGAAACATTTCAAATGCCTGTGTCGTGTGGCCGATCCAGGCGACACATGTTGGTGGACGTGTCTCAAACGACGTTAAGTGGAATTAATTTTGAATTTTAAATTAAGTGCCGCCGTTTACCCGTTTATGTTCAAAGTGGATTAATATCGCAAAGCTGGGAGTTAAAAGGCACAATTTTCAAAGAAAATCAAGGAAAATGCTCCGAAATGTTTTTGTGGCCTACGATTTAATTTTAAATGTATTTCTGGATTCTGACGTCATCACAGCAGTGCTACAGACTGAAACAATTTAGCGACCCTTCAGATTCAGATTCAGATATTTATTTCGCCATAAAGAACACACAACAATAACAATATTTCATTGAGACATATGCATATTCAGTATGGTTCGTCATCATTTTTTATGATGTCCCGTTCAGTAGTGCAATCTATAAGGAAGAATCGGGTAAGAAACCTTACAGGTTTTTTTTAAATATAACTTTCTTAATAAGTTTTCATTATGTTAAATATAACATACTATATCTAAGCAAAAAATTAAAAAATACTAAGTCAAAAATATACTTATTAAAAAGATAATAAAATACAAAACAAAGAACATAGGGTTCAGTCAAGTTATTCTTCTGTGTCAATTCCGTGTGAAGATGTAAACACACCGAGTTGGCTGGAGTAAATTGCTCAAGGCATTACAATAAAGCAAGTAGGCACCTTTCTCCATACAAGATCGTCTTTTTTTTTATGGAAACTGACACGGTTGGCTACATCACCTACAACATGCGTGATGTCAGTCCATAACACCGGGTGAACTAGGTGCCATGTCAATGCTTCGGACGTGCCGGCTACACTGAATTGAACGGAAAGCGCGAACTTAACTAACTTTTTACTTTAAATAGCCGTTTCAATCGACCTTTCATTCAGTGCAGTGGTACCAACCCGGGCGGGTTAACCTACCACCTAGTAAAGAACGAAAGAGCACTGACAGTGCTTCGCTTCGGTCGTGCCGGCTACACTGAACTGGACGGAAAACGCGAACTATTTACATAGCCGTTTCGACCGATGTTTCATTTAGTGCGGTGGTACCAACCCTACCACTTAGTAAGCTAAGAAGGGAAGGGACCTACAGTTTTACGTGTCTTTCGGCATTCATGTTTTTTACCCCCCTATAAATTCTTTTTTTGTTGTAATAATGACAGTCGAATCTTACGTTCCTGTAATATTTTTTCAATATATAAAGGGACAAGCTGTACCCGCGGCTCCGCCCGCTCTCATATTTCACTTCACTGCTAACCTCATAAGCCATTTAGCGTGATAGTAAGTAGCCTATAGTTGATGGGAAGAATCAAGCTATCCGTAGAATTTTGTTTTATTAAAATCGGTTTAGTGAAACAAACATAAATACCGAAAGACGATTTTGTATGGAGGAAGTTAACTTCCGTCTCGTCGTAAGCGGCGGGTGGCCGAGTGGCTTGGGCGTCGTCGGCCTCTCTTGCGAGAGGTCCGAGGTTCGAGTCCGGTCGGGGTGTGTACTAATGAGTTTTTTCCGATGAAAAAATTCACGTGCATACCTTCACCTGCTGCTGCTTCACCGTTCGGTACCGGTGCAAAAATGTAGGTCCCTTCCCTTGCCACTTACTAGGTGGTAGGCTCAAATTATTGCCGACTGGGTTGGTACCACCATACTGGATTTAAGATGACCGCATAGCCGGCTCTGTTGTGTTATCCTCTAGTCCACTGTAGCCAGCATTCCGAAGGGAAGTCTCCGGTACGGCACCTACCTTCTAGGAGGTGATATTGACTGGTCGGAGCATGTACTTTGGCCTCTTTGACTGAGCCATATACAACGTACTACCGGATTATATAAAAACTATTTAGATCTAAAACTACTGTACTGTGTGAGGCCGGTACTTAAAAATAATATCTCCACTACGTCTCTCCCCGTGCATGTTGTAAAAGGCGACTAAAGAATAAGGGACGAGATGTCGTGCTAAAGGGCGACAGACTTGCCACCTCTCACCTTGGCACGGTCCTTCCACCGAGTCGTGCAGCAGCTGGGTCTTTGTGCCTTACTTGCTGCTTGATAGTTATCTTGTCCATACTTTGCTAAACGCGGTGGTCGATGTTGTGTTGCAATTTTCCAGAGTTATTGCAGCACAACAACGATTACTCTGCTTACCCTGATTGTCGGGATACAGCGTGTGTAGAATGTATGTATGCATGTATCTAAAACTGCAAAACTGTAGTTATAGATCTAAATTGTTTTTATGTAATCCTTCCCGCAGAACGACTAAAATCAGTAGCAGAAGACGCCCTTTCGGATCAACCCTTATCAACAGCCACCGCCTTCAATAGAACACGTTTCGCAAAACATTGGACACGTGCGTAGAACTGGACATTATGGCCCGAACGTGCCTGGCACCCGTATCGTCGTGACATTAATTTAGAATTTGTGGATACGTCATATTATTAGGCCTGACTTAAAATCAGCGTGCCTCTCACTGGCTCCCGGGCTCGGTGGTGAGGGGCAAAGGCCAATTTTTCTTGTCTGTAATGTGTTTTTTTGTATCTATTGTGTGTGTATTGGACGAGATAAATAAATAAATTTCATTCATTTTATTTTCATTTCATTCATTACTGTAAAATTAATTTCTTTTTCATGAAAATATAAAAAACCGGCCAAGTGCGAGTCGGAATCGCGCACCGAGATTTCCGCATCACAAAAAAAAAATTGGAAAAAAAACACGTTTCTTGTATGGGAACCCCCCTTAATTTTTTACTTTTTATTATTTATTGTTATATCCGCCATAATAGTAAACTAGCTCTAGTCCAGTATAGCCAGCAATTCAGGGGAAGTCTCTGGTATGGCACCTACATTCTCGGAGGTGATATTGGCTGGTCGGAGCATGTGCTTTGGCCCCTCCGACTGAGCCACTCATACTGGATTACATAAAAAAAAGGTAGCCTGATGTGTACTGCACATCACTACTACAAGTACCTACTACAGATCCATGAATATTAGTATCAGTGGATGGGTAACAATTCGGTAAAATGAAATTTCCCCACACGAGCGTGTGAGACTTTACACACTCGGGTGGGTAATTTCATTTTCACGTTTATTAGATCAATTTTATTTTAAATTGCATCTTATTTTTTTTCTTTTTTTTTTATGGCAACTGTCACAGTTGGCTACATCACCTACAACATCGGTGATGTCAGCCCATAACACCGTGTGAACTAGGTGCCATGTCAGCGCTTCCCTTGATTTCATGTCACAACAAACAGGAGAACATAACCAAGGCTGCTATGCGGCAGTGGCGGTTCCCCAGGTGAAGCAAGTGAGGCGCCGGCTCGCGCCGCCTCACTTAATTATCTTGAAGGTACAGAAAAAAAAAATTAACATGGATGTTTTATTTATTGCTAGACTTTGGGCATGTCCTGTCCTCGAAATGAAAACTGCAATACAACATTAATAAAATGCTATTATGTAGGTGGTGCCTCACTAAAATTCACGGTCATCGTACATCCGTACGGCCGATGTTTAATACTCCATTATTCGCATCTTCGGCCACACTTTAGATGTTTTAAATTTTGTTTATCACCTGAAAAAGTTTTCCGAAGTAATGACGAAGTCATTTTAGCGTCCTCCCTCCCTCGCTCCTACCTACCAGGCTACCAGTAAGGAGGGAGAACATCATTTTCTGCGTAGAATAAACACCGAACCGAAATGCCTAAGGCTGTTACAGTACGCGGCGGTACATAATGCGCGTTGGGCTTTGGACAAGAGACAGTCAGGTTTTAGAGCGTCGTCCCTGTCTGTCGCACAGAGACTTGCGAGTTAGTGCGACAGAGACGACGCTCTACAACCGGACTGTCTCTCTCCATAATTTTGTACCGTGTGGGGTCGGACCTTAAAAAGAATAGCCCCACTGCATCTCTCCCCGTCGCATGTCGTAAAAGTCGACTAAGGGATCGTAAGTCGTTAAGGGAGGCACTTACGTGGCACCTAGTTCACCCGGTGTTATGGGCTGACATCACGGATGTTGTAGGTGATGTAGCCAGCCGTGTCAGTTTACATAAAAAAAATAAAAAAATTACCCGACGCGTATTATTTACGGCCGCTTACTGACGGTCCCGTACCCAGCGACGCTGCCAAGGACGCTTATAAAATGAGTCAGGTGTCTTTCCGTCCGTCCGTCCGTCTATCTACCTGAGGTGAGTAAATCGGAAAGTAAACCTCAATAAATAAAAAATTAAAAATCAATTACAAAGAAATATCTTAAGTTTTTACGGCATGCAAAGTATTTAGAAGTTAATATCTAAATGGTTTTTTGAGAAAATAGCATTACTAGCAGTGCTCTATGAAGATGGGCCATACGCTTGGCCCGAAACGTCGAGCCACATAGCTCGGAGTGAAACCGTGAGTAAACCTGTTTGATTTAAAATAATGTCTAACAACCACGGTAATTTAAAAAAACCCATATAAATAGCATTACCTTTATCATTTATAGGCAGGGATACAGTTATAATTTATTTTAAACTAGCAGAGAACGTGTAAAATCAATCATCAATCAATAAAATCTGTAAGGGATGGTCATGGAGTAAGTTACTTTGTTTTATGAAATATTGCGTTTGTAAATTCTATATATGATACTAAAACTAAATTGAATATTTTTAGAAATCTTTTCTGTATGTATGTATGTTACTCCATAACTCTTAAATCGATCATCCGAATTCGTTGAAACTTAGTACAAGCACATTCGATTATACGGGACACAGGATAGGCTAAATAAAATTAATTTCCGGTTACGCTAAGATGTGGCTCTCATACTAAACGAATTGTTCCGGCCGCCGAAATAAAGGTACGGTAGCGGGCTTACTTACTTTCTTCTTTTTAAATATGAATTTCACGCGAGCGAAGCCGCGGGCAAAAGCTAGTAGATAATATGTACGTAAGAGACAGACAGAAAATATTATTTCTATTTTATAATTGTAGGCAACGAACTGAACGATTCATTCGAAATTTGGCTCCGTTCGCGTTAATTTCCGGATTTTAAATAGGTAATAATATTTTTTTAAATTGTTTTACAGCCACGAGTAAGCACTTGTTGTCCAGTATCAACTCTGCGTGTTTCTCAATAAAATCCAATTTCCATCGCAGTGAGCTGTTTCAGCCGATCACATTAAATTCAATTCGGGAAGTTACGACTCGCCCAGCGGAAATAATTGCCTTCCCTTGATTTGACGAACAATTTTATATCTATCTACCCCCAGCTCCTGGCATCTTCACGTACTAAAACTTAATTAAAATGTTACTTAACCGACAACTGTGGCGAAGGAAACAATGCGAGCAAATCAAGCAAAGTTTTTTATATAACCTGTTTATGAGCTAATCAAGGATTTTTTTTATATACTTAACCTGTTTATGACCTAAGCAAGGATGTTTTTTTATACAGGGTGGCCCAGTTATAGTGGTCCAAAAATTTTTTTTAGATGGAGAACATCATGTCGACTCATTTAAAAAAAACATTAGTTCCGCGAAAATCAATAGTTTAGAAGTTATGATTTTTTTTAACTTTTTTTGAAATTTCTCTATTTTAGTCACATTAACCGCTCTAGTTGGATATCTATTCCACAAAATCGAATAAAATTTGGTATGGAAGTAGAGGAGACATGTAGCTAGTACGTAATGAATAGTTTTTAGGTTTACTCTTAGACTGTACTGTTGCTATAGCCCTTTCAGTGAATTTTTGTTCAGTTTACATTAAAACTGATTAATTTTCGCAAAATCACAGTAAAAAAAAAACGTACTACCGCAGATTTGCCCATGCCCTTAAAAACTACCTATACATATAACAATTCTCCAGACCAAAAATTGTAGTGGTGTTACAATGGTAAGATATTCAAAATTAACATCATTTGTGCAAAGTCACTACAATAAAAAGTGACGATGACCTTAATTTTTAAAATCTAATTTAGTTTCACAACGTTAGTTCAACCACTATTTCACATTATTCACAAACCTGTCTCTAACAGCGCTAATCTACACATGAAAAACTGTTTAGTAATGTTAAAAAAAAAAAAAAATTTAAATTAACGTATTCGTCTCTTTTTATTGTAGTGACTTTGTACACATTATGTTGATTTTGAATATGTTACAATTGTTACACCACTACAATTTTTGGTCTGGAGAATTGTGATATGTATAGGTAGTTTCTAAGGGCATGGGCAAATCTCCGGTAGTACTTTTTTTTTTCACAGTGATTTTTCAAAAATTACTCAGTTTTAATGTAAACTGAACTAAAATTCACTGAAAGGGCTATAGCAACAGTACAGTCTAGGAGTAAACCTAAAAACTATTCATTACGTACTAGATACATGTCTCCTCTACTTCCATACCAAATTTTATTCGATTTTGTGGAATAGATATCCAACTAGAGCGGTTAATGTGACTAAAATAGAGAAATTTCAAAAAAAGTAAAAAAAACATCATAATTTCTAAACTATTGATTTTCGCGGAACTAATGTTCTTTTTAAACGAGTCAACATGATGTGTTTTTGGACCACTATAACTGGGCCACCCTGTATAACCGCTGTTCATGAGCTAATCAAGGATTTTTTTTTATATTCTTAACCTGTTTATGAGCAAATCACGCAAAGTTTTTCAAATTATTTTTGTGCATAGATACAACACCATATTTAATCTATGCGATACGTCACGTCAGACTAGGCATCATGCCAGTACTCCACTTTGGCTGTCTACACTCACGGACTGTGCGTGGCTACAATAACTGTACTTGCAAGACGGATATTGCAATTATGTAAAATAATTAAAACCTTCAATTTTTATTTTATGAAATAAAGGAAAGCACTGACATGGCACCTAGTTCACCCGGTGTTATGGGCTCACATCACGGATGTTTGTAGGTGATGTAGGAGTTCTGTGTCAGTATCCATGTCCAGTATCCATGTCCTGTGTCAGTATCCATGTCCAGTAACCGTGTCAGTATCCATAAAAAAAAACAAAAAAAAAACGTGGAATCCACATAAAAATATTTAATTACATACATACATACATATAACACACACGCTGAATTCCGACAATCGGGGTAAGCAGAGTGATCGGTGTTTTGCTGCAAGTACTCTGGTATGGCACCTAGTTCACCCGGTGTTATGGGCTGACATCACGGACGTTGTAGGTGAGGTAGCCAACCGTGTCAGTTTCCATAAAAAAAAAGTAGGGGCAGGTTCAGCAGGTGGGCATTCGTGGCCCACCTGCTAAATGACTCGGTGGAGGGACTGTGCCAAGGTGAGAGGTGGCTATCGTCCTTCAGCACGGCATCTTGAGCTTTTCGCGGGAGAAATGCAGTGGGGCTATTCTTTTTAAGTACCGACCCCACGAAGTATTATTTACTTCTTCCTTTGTCAACAATTACAGGTAGGCAGGGAGACTCTTTTTCCCATGTCCCTCGGCGAGGAATGAATGTTACGCCCATTGATCAACCGCCACAATAGATTCGTTTTAGCGGCGTAAATACTGGTAGACACAAAATGGGACGACGCGTCTTGTGCTCACTCAGTCAGCGTACGATTTCCCGCTTACACGTGAGACGTGAAGATAGTTAACGTAACGCTAACGCTAGCGTTAGTTTAAAAAAATGTGGTTTTTATGGTAAGTTAGCGTTAGTAACTGATATAATTATCTCATTTGTGTTTACGTGTTCAATTCTACTAAAAGGGCGCGTCGAGTTTTTCATTACTACTTCGTGTGTAACATTTTACATACATACCACACGCTGCTTCCTGCGGGGGTAAGCAGAGTAGTCGGTGTTGTGCTGCAAGTACTCTTGTAAATTAGAGCACAACACCGAACAACACGTTAAGAAAATTTATTAGGACAAGTTAACTATTAAAATCAAATGAACTATTGAACATAATGGTGTAGTGATGGTGGGGGATGGTGGAAAGTAGATTATAAGATTGAATACTACAGTACTGGATCAGAAAGTTAAATAAAAGAACTTGTATATTTTATTTTCTAAATGTATTTCTGTATTATTTATTGTTTTCTTTAATCTCTTGACAGCTACCTGCCCCCTGCAATACAGCACACGCTAGTGCAGAGGGCAAGGGTTGATACTATGTAAACATGTACAATGTAAAAAAAAAATATACCAATAAACATGTTTATCTTATCTTATCTAATCAGCAAGTAAGGCACGAAGACCCACCCGCTGCATGACTCGGTGGATGGACCGTGCTAAGGTGAGATGTACCTTTAACACGGCACCTTCTTACGGCCATGGCACGTAGCATTTTCTTACTTCTTATTTATTTAAATCACTTATGAGTTGGTCAAGTGCGTAGTACCCGTAACCGACAAGCATGCATGAAGAACATTATGAGAATGGAAGAGGCGGAAGAGGTGTGTCAGGATCGTGGCACGTGGAGATCCGTTGTATCTGCCTACCCCACCGGGAAACAGGCGTGACGCTATGCATGTACGTGGGCTGTTCCGATAATTGTTAGCCACAGAATAAATAATTTTTTTTTTCCTGAAACTATTTTGATTTGTCGGCTAATTTAAATACAAATCTCCTTGATGAAAATTATTGGCCATTTAGGTGTAGTTCTTTTTTAAAATATTTTTAACGGTTATCCGTCACTCATATTTTATTTGAAACAATGGACGTCTCGCGAGAAGCTTTTCGTGTTATGATTTTCTATGATTATAAACTAGGGTTAACCTTCAAGGAATCTCACGAAAATTTACAAGCTGCTTTTGGGGAGTCTGCTCCTGCGTTAGCATCAGTTACTTATTGGTTTCGTGAATTTAAACGTGGTCGAGAGAACCTAAACGATGACCCCAGACCCGGCCGACCATCAACTGCAGTCACTCATGAAAACGTCATCAGGGTAAAGTGGCTATTGCGGGAGAATAGACACATTACACATCGGGAGATTCAAGCTGAACTGAAGATTGGTATTGCGAAGTTTGTCTGCCTCAAGCTTTCGGGGAGTTGAATAGCGAGCGCCCAAGGAGCGGCGTCCGTGGCATTCTTTTTCAACAAGATAACGCGCCCGCTCACATACCGGTAGAAACATGGACTATTTGACAACTTCGGGGGTACAAAGGTTATCCCATCCTCCGTACAGCCCAGATTTAGCTCCATGCGATTTTTTTTTATTTCCCACGGTAAAAAAAATGCTTCGCGGGCGAAAATTCAACACTGCAGACGAGGCCGTCGAAGAATTTCGGCGGTTATTTTTCGACCTCCGGCAAGATACGTTTTTTAAATGTTTTGAAACCTGGTTCACCCGAATGCATAAGTGCATAGGGATTGGAAGGGAATATTTTGAAAAGCTGTAAATAATTTTTTTTCATATTCTATTTTTTATTTCACTAACAATTTTCGGATCAGCCTATGTATGTATCCTATCCGCGCTATTGTTCTTTTGTTTCTCAATGTATTATTGTATATGATTTTTATTCTTCATGTATTATTGTTTCAAATTATTAGGGATGCAATAAATAATTTACATCAATCAATCAACGGTACATACATGCATAACGTCATAACAGTTTCCCAGCGGTGTAGGCATAGATAACTAATCTCCATCTGCAACGATCCTGACACACCTCTGCTGCCTCATAATTTATTTATTTATTTAGAAAACAGCCCCCCCCCCCCCCCCCCCCCACCCCCACAAGCCCACAAATAAAATAGATTCAATATCATTTTCGTATGTATACAGCGCATTCTCGAATCCGCCCCCCCCCCCCCCCCCCCCCTCCTCCTCCTCCTCGGAGAAAATACTCTGAAAGAAACACTGAATGAATGTAGTCCGTCCTTGTATCAAGCTTAGATATAGGGGTCACATATCTATCGTTGTGTTGATCGATGGTTACGCAGCCGCGCTCCTAGCCCCGACGCCCATGGGTGTAATCAAGTTGGATTAGCCATAACTAGAGCTTAGTTGACTCTAGTCTCGTCTGCCCTCGCTTTATCTGAACAAATCTAATCTGTTGCTAACATTAGCCGGACAGGCGCGTTCGCGACGCACTAGCATACATTTAGGAAACGGAAGATTGTTCCTGAAGAGTTCTGTATACTTGTCTGGAAGTAGCTTTTAGTTTAGCTGGCTCTTGATCATGGAAGGCACTGACACGGCACCCAGTTCCGACAGGCATAAGGTGTGATGGGCTATTATTATATATGTATGGATATCACGAGTGTAGCAGGTATTGCAACCTCATTTACATGGTCCCATCAAAAAAATTTTTTTTAAAGATTTTTTTTTTCACTTTTTTATGTACCGTGTGGGGTCGGTACTTAAAAAGAATAGCCCCACTGCATCTCTCCCCGTCGCATGTCGTAAAAGTCGACTAAGGGATAAGAAAATTCGTCAGCCTCGGTAGCTCAGTGGCGCGGTTGGTTAGTCAACTGTTATTAAGCAACGCTGAGCGCGGTCAGTGTTTGGATGGGTGACCGCTTGACCGTTGGAGGCTGACCGTGGTTCGGATTCCACGTTAAACTGTAGGTCCCTTCCCTTCTTACCTTACTAGGTGGTAGGGTTTATCCCGGCCGGGTTGGTACCACCGCACTGAACGAAACGTCGGTCGAAACGGCTATGTAAATAGTTCGTGTTTTCCGTCCAGTTTAGTGTAGCCGACATGAAATGAAGGGAAGCACTGACATGGCACCTAGTTCACCCTGTGTTATGGGCTGACATCACGGATGTTGTAGGTGATGTAGCCAACCGTGTCAGGTTCCATAAAAAAAAAAAAAAACTTTTCAAGTTCTTTTATGGGACCCCTTCTCATAAGTCAATTTCATAATTATATGAGTAACCGTGAGGGACTAAATAAACTGAATTACTAAAATTTTTTTTTTATAAAACACGAAAGAATAATTATAAAATTATAAAAAAAACCCACACTTATTAAAATTTTTAATAAAATATTAAATCTTTGAAAATAATCCTTAAATCTTTGGATTATATATTGAATGCCTTTCAACTTATTTATTACATACATCTAGTGCCATTTACTACGAATTTACTATACATAATGTTCTGTCAATTTTATTCCGTGATATAGGTTGTTTTTATGTAAACTGACACGGTTGGCTACAACACCTACAACATCCGAGATGTCAGCCCATAACACCTTGGTGAACTAGGCGCCATGTCAATGCTTCGGACGTGCCGGCTACACTGAATTGGACGGAAAGCGCGAACCGCGAAATAGCCGTTTCAATCGACCTTTCATTCAGTGCAGTGGTACAACCCGGGCGGGTTAACCTACCACCTAGTAAAGAAAGGTAAGAAAGGAAGGGACCTACAGTTTTACTTGGAATCCGAACCACCACAGTCAGCCTCTAACGGTCGAGCGGTCACCCATCCATTCACTGATCAATCACGCCCAGGTGTGCTTATGCTCCGACCGACAGTCGACCGACCGCGCCACTGAGCTACCGAGGCTGACAAAAATGTATTTACAGCTCCTAAGGAAGCTCTAATTCCTAGCGGCAAGAAGGTCAGTGTAATTAAAAGAGAGAGAGAGATGGGGAGAGAGCGAGTAAATAGCCGCGGGTCACGAACGATATAAAGGAGAATTTACGTTAATATCCTGTAATAGGGATTTGTAAGAATTAGAGATTTCTCCCTTACTTAAGACGAGACGGAAGTTAACTTTCTCCATACAAAATCGTCTTTCAGCATTTATGTTTTTGACCCCTCTAAACCTTATCCGATTTTTACAGTTCTTTTTTTTCTGTAATAAGGACAGTCGAATCCGCGTTCGTGTCTTTTTATTTTTTGAATATCTAAAGTGATGACTGAATAAAGCTTCGTGAACTTCATGACATCAAAAAATAAAAAAAATATTCTTTTCGGTCGAAATATTTTTTTTTAGCTCCGGTGTTGTAGGTATATTTCATCTTAACAAAAAATGACAGGAACGTAGACTGGACTGTCCTTAAGACAAGAGAAAAAACTTTTAATCGGATGAGGTTTAGGAGGCTAGAAAACATAAATGCCGAAAGACGATTTTGTATGGAGAACGTTAACTTCCGTCTCGTCTTAAGGCGGCGATATGCAAATTTCGAGATTTTTGAAATTTTCAAAAATTTATTTCAGAGAAACCAGGCCACACAGACAAAATATAAAAATAGATCACGAAAGCCAAGAATAAAGAGAACTTTATAAAAAAAAATTTAACTCAAAATGTGGCTTATTTACTTAACAAATCCCCTTCAAACCCCACCTCGTCGTAAACAATTGGAGTGTCTAACATGGTGTTTTTAGCAGCTTTTTCCAGGGTCAACCTATACAAAAACTAAAAAAACAAGCAGGATAAACCCTCGTTCTCATCTTTTTCTTGGGCTTCTCCTGAACATTTTGTGTATAAGTGTCTTGATTTTCTTAATAATTTCTTCTAAATAAAAAAACGTAATTTATGGTCCTCTGTCGTGGGTTTATTTGGCAAAAGTTACATGTTATAAGAAATAAATCACTAAGCATGTTATAATTCATATATTTTTATTGAAAAGAAAAAAAAAATACCATTGAAAAATATGAGTATTTGGTATCGAAAATTATTCTAACAAATGGCACATACTAGAAGTCAAAACACTCATTGTTCGCAAGTTTTGCATCGGCGGAATAGGGCCTTAAGGCTGGCGGGAAGCCATAAGGTTAAGTGCCGGTTGATGTTCCAGAAGGTTAGACTATGGGCCGAAACTGAGTTATCTGAGTAGCACAATACAGATTGAGAAAGAAGCTAATTTAGGCGGTTATTGAAAAATATTTAAAAGGCTCTTCATGCCTTACTTGCCGCTTGATAGATATCTTGTCCGGAATACTTTGCGAAACGTGGTGGCCGGTGTTGTGCTGTAATTTAGCAGAGTCCTTGCAGCACAACACCGATTATTCTGTTTACCTCGATTGTAGGTATACAGCGTGTGTTATTTATGCATGTATTTAGAAGCGAGAGGGGGAAAATTAAACAAGCGATTTTATAAAATTGATTTATTATATATTGCACAAATATAGCGTTGTATTAAACCGAACAACAATTCTTAAAGTATTACTTATAATAATACTTATAGCATATTAATTTGTTACAATTTTTTAAATAAAAAATTATCTATTTACACATTATTTACACAATATTTTTTGAATATTTATTTGAGCTACAAGTTTTTAATATATGGAACATTAGATATAGTAATAACGTAAAGTGGGACGTAGACGGATTTTTATAAACCTTATCAATAAACAATTTTATTTTACGCAGGCCTTCTTCCTAAACACATCTTAACTGACTAGTAAGTATTTGGAGAGTTTTTAAATATCAGACTATGTAAAACAATAGCTAGAAATCGTACAAAAATCGATAGGTATATAAAATTACAAAATATGTAATATGTAGATATATTTACATATCCTTACTTAACCTCAAAAATATACACCTAATTAATTACCACAAAACAAGGCTAAATTCGTTTTTCGAAATTAACATTTTGCTCCCGCTTGACAACAGAACAAGGAACACCCCCGCCCGCGCCCCCGCCGCAGCCCCCGCTTAGCGCCGCAATTAATTATCGTGTTTTGGCGGAGGGCAACCGCCCGAGGGTTTTGTTTGTGAAGCTTTTAATTTCAAATAAATATTTTGATAAGAATAACAACATATTAACGTAATTTATAATGAGGGTTAAATTTGCCAACGGATTCTAAAGGAACGTTAGAAATATACTTTCTTCAGAATATATCAGCGGTTCCCAATAATTATTTTCGTCTACGGAACCTTAAACGATCGTCCTTCTGTTGGCGGAACACCAAGTCAATTAAAAAAGTTAATTAGCTCTTGTGAACATAAAAACTAAATGTATGTGACCTATACCTAATTTTTGATACTAAATTGTTGGCGAATTATCATGTTTGATTTGAATAGCAAGACTATAGTTTGAAATTAAAAACATATTACACGTTTTTCATTAGGGAGAGGATTTTGTGCTTTTTCCGGCTGTAACCCACGGAACCCCTGTGACCCTTCCGCGGAAACCCAGGGTTCCGCGGAACACCTCCTGGGAACCGCTGATATAGATAAGTAACAAAACTTAAATAAATTTGTTCCTTGCTTTAAAAATGGTCTTGTTTATTTAAAAATTAGACACTATCTTAGAATAATTCTCCTAAATGGATGTGTCTATTGAATATTACTTATGTTTATTGAACTATAACATCGGAAACATTTAATTGCTCATCTCAGACGTGCCTTTAAAGTTATATCCAATTATTTAAATATAAACAAAATTTGTATTACTGACATCGGGTCACGCGATATTTCTATTTAATTGTAATTAAAATTATTTACAATTCATGAGCCTACACATCGAGTAGACCAAATAACGGCATTTGATACAAATAAACTTTACATAATTGATTTTACTGTCATTATACAAACCGTATTAAATACAAACTATAATAATATAAAATCTTTTCTCGTTCAATTATTATTTATAAAAAAACCTTAAACTTTTTTTATTTTCACCAAAATGAAGGTGGAAATTTTTATGCCAAAGTATTGAAAGAGAAAAAAAAAATCTCCCGGTAAGTTTTTGGAGGATTTTCTTTTAAATTCACAATAATTTCCTCAAACATTTTACACAGATAAACGTTTTAGCGCTGTATTTAGGCAGGTAAAACATAGCAATACATTTTTCAATTTTAATCTCGACCATTCCTTGGAGATTTTATGGTATTTTTAGGTAGCTACTAGCATGTAAAAATTCAAGTTACTTACCTATACCTACATACTCAGTAGAATGTTTACAAACAACGGAACAAAGCTGTAATCTTATGTAATGTATAGTAGGCAGATAAGTGTAAGTGAACGACCGGTTTGGAGACCCTGTTTCCCATAGCTCAGGGAATCCTAGAAGTAGGGATCATTTGAAAGTACTCTATTATGTATGAACAATAAAAAATTTCTTTCTTTCTTTCTTC
Organism: Nematopogon swammerdamellus; assembly: GCA_946902875.1. Lineage (NCBI taxonomy): Eukaryota > Metazoa > Arthropoda > Insecta > Lepidoptera > Adelidae > Nematopogon > Nematopogon swammerdamellus. The sequence continues at coordinate 18,651,577 of OX336350.1, forward strand.
TTTTTAAAACAATTCCAAATAATTCGATCTGGAAACTTTACAACTTATTTATAACTTTATTTATACTATAACTTTATGAATTTGTTTTGTTCTTAATGTCATATTTCAAGAGCTACAGCGTCTACATTAAACTACATTGAATTCATCTTTCCGACGGATTAGAAGACATTTTCTTCAGTCGCTACTGAACTACCGTCACCAATAATATTTTAATTATGCATTCTATTTTTACAGCGAAAGCGATGTAATTCGCACGCACCATTTATTCACCTTCCAAGGCCATTCCATTTTTGAGTTTATGCGTGATTCCAATTGCAGCAATGTCCAAATGCGCACCTAAATTGTAATAATTTTTCCAAAGTGCAATTTTGTAGGTATATTGTATTTTGTGCCTTATTCAAACGGCAACAGTGTCGAGATTCACACATAAGTCGTATGAACTTCAGTATGTGAGCCCCTCTTGCTGCCCAGAGTGGTCAAACAGCCAAAGCCCCTCATCAGGGCTCCGAAGTTGAGTCGGAACTGTCTCGACATCGAGCAGTAGAGGACGAAGTTGATAGCACCGTTGAGGAGCGCCAGAATGTCCATCAACTCGCCGAAGAGATCGTAACAGTCCTTGAAGAAACACCTCCCGAGAAGACCGCTTAGAAGACCTGCGAAAATGAAACAAAATGTGTGATACATCTCTCGTCTAGTACAGTACTACGCTAGTGTTCTCTTGTTTCTGTGTGAACTATTGTTAATTTCTATTGTTCTTCTGTATCTTATCTTCTGTCTTCTGTATCTCTGTTTGTGTTTTGTGTGCAATAAAGCATTTCTATTCTATTCTACAGCATAGACAGCAATCCAAAGGGAAGTTTCCAGAATGGCACCTACTTGGAAGTGATATTGGCGATATTGGCGGTGGTTAAGTCAGAAGTACTAGAGCCTGAGCTCTAGTACTTCTGACTAAACCACCCTATACCGAGTAGCATACAAAATTGTTTACATGACCTTTGCGAATTTGAATGGAACAAGTCTCTATAGGATGGATCACATCATTATTCGAACATAGACTATAGTTTTATTTATCATCTAAACTAATTCATTGAGATTTTGGAGACATGCTTAATTTTACGTTAAAGCATTTTTAATTCGCAATTAATATCATATTTTATTTATTTCTTTCTAAGCATATTATTGTGCAATACAAAACAAAGTAGTCTATTATTTCAGACGGGGGCTCCTGGTAACCAGAGATTTTAGGTAAGGGTAGCTTCTGCAGGGCCTGTCTGTCATATCGATCTGTTCGGGCAGATTACACTATTGAAATTCCGTATATCTCCTGCATTAACAGGCTACATAACATAGAAACGTGTGGGGTCTGCCCCACTGCATCTCTCCCCATGCATGTCGTAAAAGGCGACTAAGGGATCAGGACAAGGTGCGATGAATAAGGGCGACTGGTTGGCTACCTATCACCTTAGCACGGTCCTTCCAACGAGTCATGTAGCAGGTGGGCCTTCGTGCCTTACTTGCTGCTTGATAATTATTTTGTCCTAAACCTTTGCTATATGTGGTGGGTGGTCGGTGTTGTGCTGTAATTTACAAGAGTACTTGCAGCACAACACCGACTACTCTGCTTGCCGCGATTGTCGGGATGCAATGCAGTGCATAAAATAAGTTCATAAAAGCTGAGCAGTGGAGTCGAAAGTGATCTAATTCGCGAACATCTCAGTCAGATAGACCATTAAGTCCGATTTTAACTCGAGCGCAGTCTGGAACACGTTTAGTGATTGATATAATAGAGATGCGATAAATATAGTCCATTTATTGAGTTCTCAGATTTTCAGAGTAAATACGTCCCTTTTGGAAAAGGGCACATCAACGGAAAGAACAAATGAAGCGAAAAAAGTATCGACTCGACCGGGCATAAGAGATTCTAAGAAAGGACACACTGATTGCTTTCTAGCTGTGGTTCCTAAACTGCTACAAATTGTTGTTTGTAAGGAGAGATACTTTAGTACTCGAGAGGTATTGAGTTGCTAACAAGTTTGGATGGGAAATCGTGTTCGCGAAGTCCCGCGAATTGGCAAAATACGCGAAATCTAATTACACCTTATCTACCATTTGTGGTTTCGGCTTTCTCGGATTTTTTTTTTATAGATACGGAAACTGTTGGATACATCACCCATTACATTCGTGATGTCAGCCCATAACACCTTGGTGAACTAGGTGCCATGTCAGTGCTTTCTTTCGGTCGTGCCGGCTACACTGAACTGGACGGAAAACACGAACTTTTTAGCCGTTTCAATAACAAAAAAAAAACATTGAGCATTGTGCCTTGCGAAGTTTGTTTGTCAGTTTTTCTTCGCATTGAATTTAGAACTGGCGGAATTTTCGACATTTCCAAGCGTAGGTTACCTCCCTATGGATGAAATTATACAATAAACGATAAAACGTTCATTCACTGCGGTGGTACCAGCCCGGGCGGGTTAAAGCCAAAGAGTTTGTATTACGTCGCTGAGCGCAGCGACGTAATACAAACCACCCTTCGGGTTTGACACCTGACAGCTCTGGCTGATCCTGCGCCTCCTCCTACGCTCCTTTCGGAAACACTCGGGTTGACTCGGCTCGAAAGCGAACCAACAGAAGCCGATATTCGTTTGGTCGTTTATGTAATTTGTTAGCTCATTGGTATAAGAGTGTAGGATTTTTATTTTTTCGATCTCGACCATTTTCAAAATTTGTTTTGTTTTTTTTTTTTTTTAAGCAATGTTAGGGTGTTAAAATACCTAAGAAAGCTTTATTTTCGGAAATACAAACGTAACAAAAACGACATGCACCGCCTCAACATTAGGTTAGGGTTAATAGCGTAGTAATAGGTTAGTAGCGACGCATCTTCTCTATATTAACCCTGGTAATTTTTTTTGAACCACCAAAAACATTACTTATACATACCACATAACATCTCTCCTTCATACCACACATTACTCCTTCGAGCCGAAGTTTGCCGAAAGGAGCAAAGGAGTAGAATGCAGGATCGAGCAGCTCTTTCAGGCGGCGGACCGCTACACCCTTCCCTTCTCACCTAGTAACGTAAGAAAGGAAGGGACCTACAGTTTTACGTGGAATCCGAACCTGCTACAGATGTTTTATCTCACGAAGTCCGTTTGGCTCTGGTTGTAGTAGTGACGGGTACTGATAAGCGTGCTTGTGTGTGTAAACGTGGGGAGCGCTAACAGAGAAATCTGATGCGGTAAATATTGACTTTAGAGAAAAAATTGCAAGAATAAATATGTTTTATATTTCGTCTAAAAATAAGATTCAGGCGAAAAAACATCAACATTCGAGAACTACATTTGGAACATTAATTTGATTTTTTTTTCTCTGGAAATATTGACTTTAGAGAAAAAATTACAAGAATTAATGTGTCTTATATTTCGTCCAGAAATAAGATCATTCTACTTCCACTGTGTGTGTGTTGTAGGTAAAATTTTGGGGCATGCCTCGGGGCAAGTTCTCTGTACACGCCAGTAGAAATATCGTCCGCAACACATCCCCGAGCCACGTAAATGGATGTTGCATGCGGCATGTAGACTCTTTGTTGCGCGGTATGTTGCGAGGATATTTAGCATTATATTTTAGATGTCCGTGAGTATTTTTTTTTTATTTCTTTCCATCACAATAATTATTAATCATGCATACATACATATAACACACGCTGAATTCCGACAATCGGGTAAGCAGAGTAATCGGTGGTGTGCTGAAAGAACTCTGGTAAATTACAGCACAACACGTTTCGCAAAGTATTCGAACAAGATTCAATGGATCAAGCAGCAAGTAAGGCGCGAAAACCCGCCTGCTGCATGACTCGGTGGAAGTACCGTGCCAAGATGAGAGGTCGCGATCCTGTCGCCCTTTAGCACGGCATCGTCGCCTTTTACGACATGCGCGGGGAGGTGATGCATTATTAATCAATTCCCATCTTTTCAACTGCAGCAAAAGTTATTTGTATATAATATTATATTTACCTATTTAGTAATTTATATGTATTAAAACATGTATGGCTTATGTTTTACTAGCATGTACTTATATGTATTGTTAATAAGTATTCTTATTATTATTTTATCTTCAATTCTCACTCCTAACTCTTGCTACTACCTACTTACATTCCACTATATTATCGAGTCTCAAACATCCAAAGCTTGACTGTAAGAAATCTCTGTAAGGGATAAGTCCGCCTTTGCACCTTATGTAAATTTTCTGATGTATTTGTTACTGTTTAATGTTTATTGGAGCAATAAAGAATTTTCTATCTATCTATCTAAAAGGTCATATTCTTCTAGAAAATTTGACAGGAATAATAAATCGTTGTTTTTCTGCATAACATTTCGTATGGCGTGCGAACTAATTTAGTAAACAATGTATTCGAAAAAAAGTTTAAAACAACAACAGGTTTCTGCTTCTACCAGATGTCAGGAGGAAATTTATTTCAGAGAAAAAATCCTGAATTGTTTTTGATTAAGAAAAAAAAACCGCGTGCGATCGGTACTTAAAAAGAATAACCCCACTGCAGCTCTCCCCGTGCATGTCCTAAAAGCCCGACTAAGGGATGGGGATAAGATGCCGTGCTAAAGGGCTACAGGCTGGCCACCTCTCACCTTGGCACGGTCCTTCCACCGTGTCATGCAGTAGGTGGGTTTTCGTGATTACTTGCTGTGTCTGAATACTTTGCTAAACGTGGTGGACAGTTTTGTGCTGTAATTTACCGGAGTACTTGCAGCACAACACCGATTACTCTGTTTACGCCGATTTGTACAGCGTGTGGTATATATGTATGTACAAAATAAACCTAAAACACAAAAAAGGTATCACTGAATATTATTTATCTAAAAAAAAACTCACCCAAAATCCCCTGCGGAAACTCAGTCAGTAGAAATAGCAGTAAAACAGCCACCAGCATCTTGGTTGTCCTGTCCGTTCTCTTGTCGGACTTGGTCTGTCTCTTGGCCTGCTGCTTCGCCAGTATCGCACCATTGCCGTTCACGACCGTTGGTTGGGGGCATGAGTTGTAACCTTAGATAAAAGGACAGAATAATTCTAGATTAACTATCTACTTACTCACATCTAGTCCTTTTGGCCTCCTTTTTATCAGGTTTTTTTATGTATCCGGTAATAAAACGTGCACACCTACACCTGCTACTTCATCGTTCGGAACCGGTATGAAACTGTAGGTCCCTTCCCTTGCCCCTTACTAGGTGATAGGCTCAAAATTGTAGCCGACTAGGTAGGTACCACCGTACTAGACGAAATATAGCCGCACATAAACCTCGGCTGTGTTCTCCTCTAGCGCAGTATAGCCAGCGATCCAAGTGGAATTCTCCGCTATTACATAAAAACCGGCCAAGTGCAAGTCGTACTAGCGCACCGAGGGTTCCGTATCGTCATGTCAAAGTCAGCGCCACTCACGCCATCTATGGATTAGTAAAAATGGTTCATACTCTTTTCGGTAGATGACGCGCATATACTTTTTAGTTTCTTGTATGGGGACCCCCGCCAATTTTTTACATTTTCTTATTTTCATTATTTGTTGTTATATCGGCCATAACAACACATACCTATTCTGTGAGAATTTCAAAGGGCTACCTATTACGGTTCAAGAGATACAGCCCTCGGACAGACAGAAGGACATACAGACAGACAGACAGACGGCGAAGACTTAATAATAGCCCAACAAACTAATTGGTGCTAACGGCAGATTTTTTAGATCTTAAAGTGGTATATTGGATTAATATAACGCGTCACTACTGTTAGAGCTGAGCTCTTGTCCCACCCTTATAGCACTTACAGGTCGGTTAACTAAAGCTGGCACGTACACAGTACTCACACCAATGCAATTGCCCGCGTGCGAGTGACACGTCGCACTGCATACGCATCACGAAAACCCGATCTGTCTCACTCGCACGCGGGCAATTGCATTGGTATGAGTACTGTGTACGTGCCAGCTTTAGTTAACCGACCTGTACTAACGCTATTGTAAAGTCCAATAAATAACCTTAACCTGTATAAGAATGGGCCTTTATTAAACAGCTCTTATAACGCCTGTGTTAGCACCATAATGTTAGTTGGGAGGGTTCCGTACGACGGATATAGAACCCAGAATACGACGGATATGGAACCCTGAAAAATGTTTGTGTAGTTACCTTTCAGCGCTTTCTTCCTGCTGTTGGCGCTATACAAAGCCCTGATGAGCCAGGCGCTGATGACCGTGAGGATTGCGCACGGAAGCAGCTTGATGATGACCGCGTGAACCCAGAAGTTGAGCTGGTAGAGCCGGCCGTCGTAGTCGGAGTCCACGTGGTAGAACACGAGCTGCGTCGTGTTCTCGTGGACGATCTGCTCGTGGACTGTGAACACCTGCGCACAAATAAACAGTCTTCATCATAAGTACCGTGTGATGCTGGTACTTAAAAATAATAATAGCCCCACTGCATCTCTCCCCGTGCATGTCGTAAAAGGCGACTAATGGCTATCCATTAGTCGCCTTTTACGACATGCACCTATCCTTATGGATATGATGCTGTGCGAAACATAAATGCCGAAAGACGATTTTGTATGGAGAAAGTTAACTTCCGTCTCGTCTTAATAATTTGTATGTGAATAAATGTGAATACGCCTATAAAATGCTCTCCCTCCCCCCTAGTCACTTTCACGAGGGCGGGATCCCTCACATTGTGTCCTAGCCATCCGCGCTCCACTTCCTCGCCATTTCTTCTGGTGTCCACATTGGATCACACACAGCCCCCATTCCCCAGATAATTTTGGAGTCAAAAATCAACATAACTTTTTCTATCTTTTATATAGTACATAATTATCATCATCATCAATACTAATAATAAATCTGCAAGAGGTCGGTCATGGAGTAAGTTACTTTGTTTTATGAGATACTGAGTTTGTAGACTCTATGTATGATACTAAAACTAAATTGATGATTTTTAGAAATATTTTATGTATGTATGTATGTTCCTCCATAACTCTTATAATATTGGATGAAAAAAAAAGACATACAAAACAATCTAACAAAACTCACAGTAAAATTAAACTAGATAATAACTAAAAACAATAACAAACAAATAACAATTTTGAAGAAAAATCTAACAAAATAACATTTATAGATAAGTAAGTACATACTTAAGTACATTCTTTTTGCTTTCCTTCATCCAATGGGTGAGGTTATTGCCCTATGGCAATCTCTTCCAGCTCACCCATTAGATTTAAGGGCACTAATAATACTGGGGCGCAGCGAACAAGTAACAACTCTTAAACCGGTCATCCGAATTTGATTAAACTTAGTACAAGCACATTTAACTATACGTGACACAGGATAGGCTAAATAAAATTCAGTTCCGCTTGCGCTAAGATGTGGCTCTCATACAAACCGAATTGTTCCGGCCGCCGAAATAAAGGTAAGGTAGCGGGTATACTTACTTTCTTTTTGTAAATACGAATTTCACGCAAGCGAAGCCGCGGGCAAAATCTAGTAAAGTATAAGTTGGCACGCACGCTCGGCAACTCTATTGTGTTAGAAAAATCTCTGTGCAATGCGCGTAGGGCGTACGTGATAAAAAAATAACGGATAACATCGGAGAGCTCCTCCGACCTACGAGTGCTCTTCTTGGAAAAGGAATTTTATTTTTTCCCCTTCGATGGCCTCTTGACCTTCATTCTTAATCTCTTGATTCTCTTGACCCTCAAGTCAATCTTCCAGTGTCAAGTTAAAAATCCAGTTGTATTAAGAGTTATTGTAACAATTAGGTGTCATGTCAATGCTTCCCTTTGGTATTTATTACGGAACTCTTAATCGATAAATCGGTAACGTAGGTACTCCCGTGTCCGTCCATCTGACAGAGCGGTTTTTCTAGAAAACTCAGTAACATAGAAATTTAGCATAATTAATGATAGATCTTGATCAATAAATAACTAGATAAATATTTATTTTAGATTAATATGTGGGGACAGTTTGATAGGACTAAAAAAAGTTTAAAATTAATATACCTATCGTGTGGGGTATTATTTAAAAGAGTTAATTATGTGCAAAAATGATGATGTAGCTAAATACGTGCAAAAATTGACCCCCAAATACACAGGAAACAATGTAATAGTTGCGGAAAAAAAAAATCGTTTTTAGATTTTAACTACAAGAAACAATGGTTTGCCTGGCAGCCAAACCATTGCTGTTGTTTTTATTTAGGCGTTTCGTTATTTTCAAAAACACAATTATTTTGGTAAACACATAACACAAATATGTATATTGTGTGGGGGTACGGAACCCCGGACCAACGGAGCGCGAGTCCGACTCAAACTTGGCGGCTTTTTAGGGTTCCGTATCCGGTACGGGACCATATTACTAAGCCTACGCCGTCTGTCTGTCCGTCTGTCTGAGGGCTGTATCTCTTGAACCGTAATAGGTAGCCCGTTGAAATTTTTACAGAATAGGTATGTGTTATTATGGCCGATATAAAAACAAATAATAAAAATAAGAAAAATTTCAAAATTCACAGCGGTTCCCATAAGTGAAACTAAAAAGTGTATGCGCGCGCGCCATCTACCGAAAAGATTATGAAGCATTTTAACTAATCACGAATTTGAACTAATATGAAGCATTTCATAAACACGCCATAGATGGCGCGAGCAGCGCTAACCTTGACATGGCGATACGGAGCCCTCGGTGCGCGAGTTCGACTCGCACTTGGCCGGTTTTTTTTATAAACACACATGTTCATTGTTCAACCGTCATGACGGACGTTGCGGACAAGCGGCCATCGCCGTTACATCGCAACATTCCTACGGAGTGTGAAATTAATTTGATGTCCGATTTATTTACGGCTCGTTATCTACGATGATATTCGCACCAGTACATGCGTGGCGGGCACCGTGACGCGCCATGGCGCCATGTCGAACGATTATCTTGTTTTCTGGGGCCGGGTCACGCCATCCCGCCATCACAGTCCACTCAGCCCGCGATCAATATGATAACATATGTTCGGGCACAGGATAGAGCTTCTACTTCATTCAATTAACGATTTTTATAGATTCTGGAACGGGCGTTCGATATTCAAATGAGGGTCGCGGGGATATAAAGAGGGTTTTAAACATCGAAACAAACCGATAGGAGTATGCTTGTGGCGCGTTAAGCTGTCGCAGAGAAGCTCTCTCGAATGTGCTGACTTCTCTCAAATGGTGTGAAAGATATTTTTTGCGGCCTCCACCCGGAGTAGACGAACTACCTACAACCGCACTGAATGAAAGGTCGGTTGTAAATAGTTTGTGTTTTCCGTCCAGTTCACTGTAGCCGGCACGACCGAAGGGAGGCATTGACATAGCACGTAGTTCACCAAGGTGTTATGGGCTGACATCACGAATGTAAAATAATGTAATGCTGTAGGGGAAATATTAAATATTTCTTATTTCTTATTTAATGTTGTAGGTGATGTAGCCAACCGTGTCAGTTTCGATAAAAAAAAACATCGGCGCCAATCGCGTTATTATCAAGTAAGTATGTCAAAGATTGATCTATAATAATTTTACTTAATTTTTATTAATTTAGAAATCGATAAAAAATATTGTATAGAAGGAAAATAATGAGATAAAAGACGCTGTATAAGTGTCGTACAACATGAATACGTAGAAAATATGGGCTCTCCTAAAAATTAAGAAAAAAAAAACTGATATCGCGCTAACTGCCTACCCCCTAGCCTCCGCTCATGCCAGTTTGGACATCATCGGTAAAATACTTATTTCATCACTTGGAAGTGACTTTAATGTCGACTGCATGTGTGAGGATGTGCTGCAATCGAGGACTGGAAATCGCGATTAACGGAAGTAGATGGTCCAGTCACCCAAGAAATCCAGAAACGATGGGATGCTCCGAACATTGAAAAAATGCATACGAAATTTACTGGAACAAAGTCAAAATTCTGAAACTAACCGAGCTTGGATACTGTCAGCGTCACAACAGGAATCGGGGGAGTGGCTCAAGGCACACCCTTCTCCACACCTTGACACCTTGTTGGATAAAACAACACTAAGAATTTATTCTTGCTCTTAAAATCGGTGCCAACATGTGCCAGTCTCATTATTGAGTCTTCGGAGCGAGCATCAAATGTTTAGGACACCACGGTCTTGCATGCCAGCGGAGTGCAAGAAGACTGACGCACAACGCGCGCTTCAACAATATTATAAAAACATATCTAGCCTCCGCTGGTATTATGCCTTGCGTACTGGAGCCACAGGGAATCCTGCGCTCGGACTGATGAAAAATATGAGCCCCTAAAAACCTCTTTGAGTTTTTAAGTTAAACTGTGGAAACCCTTGGTGTGTAGTCACCGCACGCACTGGATTTAGCCGCAACGATTGGCAAATAGCTACTGGATAAGTCAGGTGACGTGGGTGCCAAGGCTTTCTTCATACGCCGCATAAGCCTATATTCCCTCCAAGAGGGAACGCTAAGTGTCCTACGGACCATGGTTAGGTCGGGAGAAATGGGAGATTTTTTTGGGCGCGAGGCAGGATTCCAAGCACGCCGGCAGGTGCAGGCCGTGGCTACGGAGCTCTTCGAGACAATGCGAGGCAAGCTACAAACGATAGGTAGTGGCATTAGACACTTAGGCCACCACCACCCCCATCTCGGAGAGCTCCGTATCTGTCGGACCGCCGGGCGACGTCACGCAGCCTTTTTATTATCGACTTTGATCGTCGTGCGTGCGACACCAGTAGCGGGGGCTGTAGACGGAGCACGGAGCCCCGATAGCTCCATAATACTTGGTATGGCCGAAGAACGATGTTGAGGATGTGCGCTGGTATTATAATATTACGCTAGCTCTGATTTGAACAAGTAACAAAAAAAAATGCCCTGAAATATGATTTGGGTATCACCATTCGATATACGAAATGCATCCGCTTGTCAGTAATATCTCAATAGATTTAAAAGGTTTAACGCCCCAAATCCCATAGGATCTAATCCTATGCCCCAAAACGCTTTGTGAATTATATTCATGCTAAGATACACATGCTAATTGGAAGATACCGATTTTGAAGACCCTGTAAAGTGGTTTTTTTGTTGTTGATAAAAAAGCTAATGGGATCTTTTGGTCAAGCCACAGGCGTTTATTGTTTGTACATTATTCATAACCTCATTAGCAAACTCTAATCATTCCCATCCTACTCGCTACACAGCCTACTTTCGCACACACACCACTCCATCACTGGCTCAGTTATGGTAATTACGGCCCTGCTGCTTGCCTGGTGTGATGTCCGGTGGGGGGAGTGAACAGCGCAGTCCACACTGCCTGCCCTCTCCCTCGCCCAGTGTGCAGTTAGGTAGGTGCTATTATATTATACGATAGTACCTATTAAGTATTATCCGCTATAATTGTCTTTCTTCTCTTTATCTAAACGAACGATGGACCCTGTTTCCCATAGCACAGGGAATCCTGAAATGGGAAACAGGGCACCACTAGAAATTACGTACAATTATAAGCAATAGTAATTAATTCTAGTTTAAGTTGTTCCTATCCTATGCATTGTATGTGAAAACTCTTTATTTATACAATAAACGATTTCTTTCTTCTTTCTTTCTTTGCTAATTAACAAAGCGAAGTTTCTACGGGCGACCGGTGATCGATGACCGTGTAGCATAGGTCAATATATGAATATCCTTATAACTCGAGAACCACTTTATTGATTTATATACGGTTTTAATTGTCACATTCTGTCAACTCAAGATGCCCCTCTTGAAGGTCTCGAGACTGTACTTGGGGGAGAATATATGAGCAGGGAGAGCGCTCCAGAGTTTACCGGTTCTGTCTGTAGAGTACATAATTATGTATGTTGAGTACCTTGGAAGTGCGATGCTAAGGTCATTACTTAAACTGTGCTTAGGTGTCTGATCGATCAAAGGAAAGCAACGTCGGGCGCTGTCGGATTTTAGATAGATGACCGTCTGACCGCGGAGGCTGGCCGTGGTTCGGATTCCACGTAAATCTGTGGCATCGTGGCTCCCAAACGGATGGACCGATTTGGATATATTTTTTTTTATTAGAAAGCTGGTTTAATCGGTATGGTTTTTAGTTATATTGTAATCAAGTAATTAAGTAATAAATAAATTAATTCTCTTAAAAAGTGGATCGATTTGCATACGTTATTTTTAAAAAAGCTTCATTTAAAAGTTGCATTACAAATTAAAAAAAAAACCCTGACGAAAAACTCAAGAGTCCGTTTACTTACTTAAAGGAGTCGGGCGACCGGTAAGTAAGTACTAAAATATAAAAAATAACTCTTTAAGTAAGTAAACGGAAATTATTTTTTACTTTTAAAGAGTCGGGGGTTTTTCGATAAGAATATTTTTATTTTTACCGTGTGTGGCTTCAAAACCCAGGGGCTCCATGTCAGCTATTATAGAGTCACATGCTGTGCCACATGCTTTTATTGTCATGGGGCTGGGCAGTGGGCACTATACCTATATTTGTATTTTCAAATTGTTATTCTAAGCGAACTGTCAATGTACCGCCTCTTGATTGCGAAATAAACGTTTTAATTTAATTTAAATGACAAGATGGTCGTAAAAATCTTCTATAAAAATATTAAAAAGAAAATCTAAATAATTAATAAAAACCATATAAAAACCTAATACAAATACTAAAATAAAAAAACAATGTGATTTACAACTGTGGAGTACATAAAAAACTAAAGAAAGCAGCACCGGGCGCCTGGTAAAATCAACGACCATGGATCAAAGGTACATACCAGTCAATAATACAGTCCACTACTTACTACTCGACATAATTATAATATTATGGCTTTGAATGTTGCTGATGTTCACATAATCCCAGTCAAGCTTTAACAATCAGTCTGTTTCAGGAATAAATCTATTTTAGGATTTAATCCCTTTAATATAGCCTTCGCCTTTTCACGAATAACCTTCAAATGTTATCCTTTTGTCTAACTATACCAATTACATCGTTAGTGGGTGTCCACGTGAATCTAAATATATCCCAAATCTAGTCCAAACTATTAAAGTTTGTTTTCAAGCAGCGGATCAGCCTGGCGATCCAGGGGGGAGTCTTATTCTGGGCGATTATTTTTAACCGACTTCACAAAAGGAGGAGGTTCTTAATTCGAGTGTATGTTTTATTTGTATGTTTGTTACGCGTTTACTCCGTCAATTGTGGGTGAAAAATCAACAAAATACTATGGTGTGTGGTTACCTTCAGCAAAACTTTTGTTGTGGACGTTTTCAGCAATTTGCAGTTTGATAAATTACTATGGTGTGTGGTTAAATTCAGCAAAACTTTTGTGTTGTGGACTTATTCAGCAATTTGCAGTTTGACACATATTATGGCGAATAATTCTGTACCACTTCAATAGATTTCGATTATTCTTTTTTATGTAATATTACTAAAAAGAAAGAAATAAAAACTGTTTTAAAAAATATAAAACCGACTTAAAAAAAAACTAGAACCAAAAAGTATTAAATACCTAATATTTTGAAAGTTTCTCTGCCATTTTATTGAAATACATGAATCAATATTGTGATACATATTCGGACCCTTGTTTCGTGAATATTCTAAATTTGAAATCTTTTCAGCCGGCCAGATGCGCTTAATATATTATGGTACGAGTACCATCGAGCTGGTCTGATAATGAAGACGGAAGGTGGCCATAGGAACTCCTAAACTACACATGATAAACCTACTGTGTTCGGGCTCGTTGCATTTGTCTTCACGAGCAATTTACTTTAGACCTAGGAGATTCTCAATTCGACGGTATGTTTTCTTTTTTTGGATGTTTGTTACGCGATTACTCCGTCAATTGTAGGCCGATTTTGAAAATTCTTTTTTTGTTTGAAAGGGGATAACCCTGAGGTGGGTTAAACCCTACCACCTAGTAAGGTAAGAAGGGGAGGGACCTACAGTTTTACGTGCAATCTGAACCACGGTCAGTCTCCAACGGTCGAGCGGTCACCCATCCAAGCTCTGACCGCGCCCAGGCGTGCTTATAATCACGAACGACCTACCGCTTTACACTTTTCTGAATAAAACAGCAGTTAGAAGCAGTAATTTATTCATACGGAACTTGTACTTAATTTAATTACTTTAATTTAATAAGTTGTAGTTTAAAACTTAATTAATTAGCCTAATAACATAATCACAGAAATTGTTAAATTAACTTCTACTCAGCAACTCATACCAACTTGTATGTAAGTAAATAGTTGAGAGAAGGCAGTTTGGTACTTCCCACGGAAAAGACAGTACAAAGGGTGACATATTATGGCGCCAAGCCACCCCTAAGGTGTCTAACGAACGACGCCAAGCTGTGTCCGGCTGCTGCTGCAAGATTCAGATTCAGATTCAGATTCAGATATTTATTTCGCCATAAAGAACACACAACAATAACAATATTACATTGAGACATATGCATATTCAGTATGGTTCGTCATCATTTTTTATGATGTCCCGTTCAGTAGTGCAATCTATAAGGAAGAACCGGGTAAGAAACCTTACAGAGCTTTTTTTAAATATAACTTACATACTAAGTTTTCTTTATGTTAAATATAACATACTATATCTAAGCAAAAAATTTAAAATACTTAGTCAAAAATATACCCATTAAAAAAGACAATAAAATACAAAACAAAGAACATAGGGTTCAGTCAAGTAATTATTAAAATTTGTGTTTATGCATATAAACAATTTGAATTATCAAAGTCAGCAGAATTTTTATTTACAGTATGAAAAAAATTCACTTAACTTATAAAATGGATTGTCTAAGAGAAATATTTTCAGCTGACTCTGGAACACATTGTCACTATTTATTGATTTTATTGTATCAGGAACATTTTCGTACAATTTGGGTCCAATCACGTCAGGGTCTTTTTCAGCCATCGCCGATTTATGCGCAACAGATTTTAAACGCTCTGAGTTACGTGTGTTATAATTATGACTTGCGCCATTTGACTCAAAAGAATTCATGTTTTTGCGTACATATACCACTACTTCATATATATATAGAGAGCACACAGTTAATATACCAAAGGATTTGAAAAAGTCTCTACAAGATGTTGTTCGCGGTACACTGGCTAATACCCTTATCGCTCGTTTTTGCAATATTAGCACTCTTTCAGCATCGGTTGAGTTACCCCACAGGATTACACCATACGACAGTAATGAGTGTACGTACGCATAGTAGGACTGTCTCAAAGCCTCCGGACTGATCAAGCGGCGTAACTCTCTTAGTGCGTAAATACCTCTAGCCATCTTGTCACATAGTTTGTCTATGTGACTTTTCCAACTTAGAGTTGGGTCAATAAAGAACCCTAAAAATCGTATACATGACTGGTAGCCAATAGAGCCGGATGAATTCGAAATAGAGAGCTCACGGGGACCACAGTTTCGTCCGGAAAATACCATATAGTTGGTCTTCGATGTATTTAGTATCAGTCCGTTCACAGCAAACCATTCCGATATTTTTCCTACTACTATATTTAATTTTATTTCCAGTTCATGCATGGATTCAGCAAAGACTATTATACTAGTGTCATCGGCAAAAAGTATTAAAACACCATCTATTTTAATCAAGGCTAAGTCATTAATAAATACTAAAAATAATGTATTACCTAATGCAGAACCCTGTGGAATACCCATTTTAATTTTACCTGGCTCGGAACTTTTTTTGTTTCCTTTTAAGGTGACCTCAGTGACCTGTCTTCGATCTGTTAAAAATGACTTTAGCAATTCATGTGGTTTATCACTTACTCCATATTTTTCCAATTTGTGCAAGAGGAGGTTGTGGTCTACGACATCGAATGCTTTCGACAAGTCGCAGAATATACCTGCCACCTTGTTCCTCTTGTCTATACCTTTTATTATCTCTCCTACTAGCTTCATGCCAGCTGATTTTGTGGAGTGATCTTTACGGTATGCGTATTGGTTGGGAGAAAGAAGTTTATTATCCTCAAGATGCTTAATTACAGAGTCAGATATAACAGATTCTATGATTTTAGATAGTGCTGGCACTAAACTTATAGGCCTATAGTTATTTGGGTCAGCTCTTTCGCCGGCTCCTTTATAAATGGGACATACACGGGTCTGTTTTAGTACATTAGGATAGGTACCCTCTTCAAACATTTGGTTAACCAATACTGATATGTATGGCGACAAACTATTTGAACATTTGGCAATCAACTCTCCCGACAACTCAAAAATATCAAGACTGCTTTTTTTAGATAATTTGTCACGTATTAATTTTGAAATTTTTTCAGGTGTGACATAGGGTAGGCAAAAGGTTTGGTCGGCATCAAGACTGGGAATGTCTACCATTAGGGACAATGCTTTGCTTGGAGAAGCTGGATTCAGGGCTGTTAGCTTACTTCCGATATTCAGGAAGTGCATGTTCATACATTCAGGAATGTTTTCAATAGGAACATCATCTCCGTCTGAGGTTATAAGCTTATGAATACCATCTTCCCTGCACTGCCCTCTGTTGGTTTCATCTTTAATCACTCGCCATATCTCTTTTTTAGGATTATTACTATTCATAATCCTTGACTCGATGCAATCTCTACGACTTTGCCAAGACATTATATCTATAGCTGTCTTGTACTTCTCAATACATTTTTTTAAAACGTCGCTATCAGGGAATTGTTTTTTCATTTCAAATGTGTGACAGAGTTTTGTCTTTAGTGATAATATGTCGTCATTCATCCAGTATTCGTTTTTCTTATTTCTACTTTTTGACATTTTCATGGGAAAATACATATTTATATAATAGGTTAATACATTTATAAACTTCTCAAACTTAACTTCAATTGAATAATTACTGTTACATACTATTTTACTCCAGTCATATAATTCGATCGCTTCGCAATACTGGCTCACTCTGCCGGGTGTACGAAGCCTCCGCTGTACAGAGGCAGGAGGTTCGCGACCGGCCTGCAGAGAGCTCTCCCTGAGACAGGCGAGCTGGCCGTCGTGATCACTGATTGCAGTGACACGTGCGGACACTGCGATCGATCTTGGAGACAAGTTAGAGGCTATGGCATCAATAGACGATTCTGACCCATCACAAGTTCGAGTCGGGAAAGTCACCAAATTGTACATGTTATATGTTTTTAACAAGTCGGTTATTTTGCTACATTTTGAATTAATTGTCAAAAAATCTATGTTCCAGTCGCCAGCCAAAATTATGTTCTTATTGTCATCTGCAAAATGATTTAATATAGTGTCAATTGATTTAAGGAAAATTCTAAAGTCACCAAGAACTCTGGTAAATTACAGCGCAACACCGACCACCACGTTTAGCAAAGTAATTAGGAGAAGATAATTCTCAAGCAGTAAGTAAGGCACAAAGAACCACATACTGGGTGACTCGGCGGAAGAACCATGACAAGGTGAGAGGTGGCTATAGGCTAGCCTGTCGGCCCATCTCTCTTCTTCATGTATCTTATCAATAATCAATCAATACTAATAATAAATCTGTAAGGGGTGGTCATGGAGTAAGTTACTTTGTTTTATGAGATACTAGCTTTTGCCCGCGGCTTCGCTCGCGTGAAATTCGTATTTCAAAGGAAGAAAGTAAGTAACTAAGGGCGAGCTGGGTTCAGGTAAACGATAAACCTTCTCAACTAAAGTAAGTAACTAACGGCGAAGCTTCAGGCTGAGCTGCATTCTGGAAGACAATAAACCTTCTCGAAGAAAGTAAGTAACTAAGGGCGAGGCCGAAGGCCGAGCTGCGTTCAGGAAGATGATAAACCTACTCAAAGAAAGTAAGTAATTGAGGGCGAGGCCGAAGGCCGAGCTGCGTACAGGATGACTATAAACCTTCTTGAAGAAAGTAAGTAACTGAGGGCGAGGCCGAAGGCCGAGCTGCGTTCAGGAAGACGATAACCTTTTCGAAGAAAGTAAGTAACTAAGGGCGAGGCCGAAGGCCGCGCTGCGTTCAGGAAAACCTTCTCGAAGAAATTAAGTCATTGAGGGCGAGGCCGAAGGCCGAGCTGCGTTCAGGAAGAATATAAACTTTTTAATGAAAGTAAGTAACGGAGGGCGAGGCCGAAGGCCGAGCTGCGTTCAGGAAGACCATAAAACTTCTCGAAGAAAGTAAGTAACTAAGGGCGAGGCCGAAGGCCGAGCTGCGTTCAGGAAGACTATAAACCGTCTTGAAGAAAGTAAGTAACTATCGCCCATAGTTACTTACTGTCATCGAGAAGGTTTAGCGTCTTCCAGGATACAGCTCGGCCTTCGGCCACGCCCTTGGTTACTTACTTTCTTCGAGAAGGATTATAGTCTTCCTGAACGCAGCTCGACCTTAGGCCTCACCCTCAGTTACTTACTTTCTTCGAGAAGGTTTATGGTCTTCCTGAACGCAGCTCGGCCTTCGGCCTCGCCCTCTCTTACTTACTTTCATTAAAAAGGTTTATATTCTTTCTGAACGCAGCTCGGCCTTCGGCCTCGCCTTTAGTATGTTACTTACTTTCTTTGAGAATGTTTATTGTTCATCTAAATCCAGTTCACCCTCCGGCCCCGGCCTAATTTACTTACTTTCTTCTTTTGAAATACGAATTTCACGCGAGCGAATCCGCGGGAAAAAGCTATCGATATTTAATTAGGAAACTTCAGTTAAAATAAATCAAATACTTTAGATACCTAACAAATTATAATACTCCACTTATTAGCGTAACCGGAACTGAATTTTATTTAGCCTATCCTGTGTCTCGTATAGCTAAATGTGCGTGTACTAATTTTAATCGAATTTAAATGATTGGCTTAAATTGTATGGAGGACTTTTTTTAGAACTATTTAAGAGAAACAACCAAATTTGATTTAAACGCAAATATGATAATAAACTATCGTTTATCTTATATTCTCCCTCTCCCTCTCCCTCTCCCTCTCCCTCTCCCTCTCCCTCTCCCTCTCCCTCTCCCTCTCCCTCTCCCTCTCCCTCTCCCTCTCCCTCTCCCTCTCCCTCTCCCTCTCCTCTCCCTCTCCCTCTCCCTCTCCCTCTCCCTCTCCCTCTCCCTCTCCCTCTCCCTCTCCCTCTCCCTCTCCCTCTCCCTCTCCCTCTCCCTCTCCCTCTCCCTCTCCCTCTCCCTCTCCCTCTCCCTCTCCCTCTCCCTCTCCCTCTCCCTCTCCCTCTCCCTCTCCCTCTCCCTCTCCCTCTCCCTCTCCCTCTCCCTCTCCCTCTCCCTCTCCCTCTCCCTCTCCCTCTCCCTCTCCCTCTCCCTCTCCCTCTCCCTCTCCCTCTCCCTCTCCCTCTCCCTCTCCCTCTCCCTCTCCCTCTCCCTCTCCCTCTCCCTCTCCCTCTCCCTCTCCCTCTCCCTCTCCCTCTCCCTCTCCCTCTCCCTCTCTTTCTCCCTCCCTCTCCCTCTCCCTCTCCCTCTCCCTCTCCCTCTCCCTCTCCCTCTCCCTCTCCCTCTCCCTATCTTTCTCCCTCTCCCTCTCCCTCTCCCTCTCCCTCTCCCACTCCCTCTCCCTCTCCCTCTCCCTCTCCTTCTCCCTCCTCCTCTCCCTCCCCTCCCCCTCCCCTCCATCCCCCCTCCCCCTCCCCTCTCCCTCCCCTTCCCCCTCCCCTCTCCCTCCCCCTTTACAGCAAACGGGATGGTACGGAACCCTCTTAACGCGAGCCCGACTCGAACTTGACCACTTTTTTTTTAATGTGTTACCATGTAATATACACTTAATTTACAGGAAAACGTAAAAGAAAATCCCAATCCTTCTAGTTCACACAAAAAACGTGATGGTACGGAACCCTCTTTACGCGACCCCGACTCGAACTTGACCACTATTTTTTTTTTAAATAAGTTACCGTGGGATATACACTTAATTTACAGGAAAACGTAAAAGAAAATCCCAATCCTTCTAGTTCTCACAGAAAACGCGATGGTACGGAACCCTCTTTACGCGAGGTCGACTCGAACTTGACCACTTTTTTTAAAAATTATGTTACTCCGGGATACACACTACCCCTATACGAAGTTTCGTCAAAATCCGTCCAGCCGTTCAGGCGTGAAAGAGGAACAAACAAACAAACAAACAAACAAACAAACAAACATACTTTCACATTTATGATATTAGTGAGAAGTACTGTGTTTGTAGACTCTATGTGTGATACTAAAACTAAATTAAGTATTTTTAGAAATATTTTCTGTGTGTATGTATATTCCTCCATAACTCTTAAACCGATCATCCGAATTCGATGAAACTTAGTACAAGCACATTTAACTATATGAGACACAGGATAGGCTGTGTTTCGGTTACGCTAATATGTGGCACTCCGCACTCATACAAACCGAAATTTTTCCGCGCGCCGAAATAAATGTACGGTAGCCGCGGGCTTACTTACTTTCATCTTCTTAAATACAAATTTAACGCAGCGAAGCCGCGGGCAAAAGCTGCGACTGCCCCACTCCGACGGTGACCGTAAAGGGAGCCGCGCGAGCGCCGATCGTTTTGTAGACGAAATCTCTATCACTTTTCACTAGCCTCGGTCCGGTTTTATTAACTTTTTCGAAAACGTCGCCGCCCGCTCGGCCCTGCGTCCGCTCGCGAGCACGGCTCAAGAGTTCACGCATCGCGGCCGCCTACGCGCTTCGCGATACTCGTTAATAAATAAAGTTACATACTAAAAGTTACGTACTAAAAGTTAAGGTGTTAGACAAACCTTGTAAGCAGGTATGCAGAGTAGTGGAGGCAGAGCGAAACTGATTAGTATAGCCAAAGTGCATCGCCTTTCAGTGCAGAGCGACGCGCTGTGTGCTGGGTACCTGTCAACAAAGCAAAAACATATCTATTTATAGGGTTCCGTATCGATCGTCTGTCGATCTGTCTGTCCGTCCGTCCGTCCGTCCGAGTCCTGTATCATTTGAACCGTAAAGGTAGCCGACTGAAATTTTCACAGAATATGAGTAATTATATCCGCCATAATAACACATATTCTGTGAAAATTTCAACGGGCTACCTATTACGGTTCAAGAGATACAGCCCTCGGACAGACAGACAGACAGACGGACGGACGGACGGACAGACAGACAGACGGCTTAGGCTTAGTAATAGGCTTCCGTACGGGATACGGAAGCCTAAAAACCGGCCAAGTGCGAGTCGAGCTCGCGCACCGAGTAATTACGATTCCGTATCGCCATGTCAGGGTCAGCGCCACTCACGCCATCTTTGTATTAGTTAAAATGCTTCATACTCTTTTCGGTAGATAATGCGCATACACTTTTGAGTTTCTTATATGGAGAGCCACGTGAATTTATTATTTTTTGTTATTTTTATAATTTTTTGTTATATCCGCCATTAACAGATATTCAGTGAAAATTTCAACCGGCTACCTAAAAATTTCAACTGGCTGGTTCTGGAGATACAGCCATCGGTCGAACGGACGGATAGACAGACGAACAGACAAATATACGTTGTAGGCTTAGTAATAGGCTTCCGTACGGGGTACGGAAGCCTAAAAATCTACTACGCACTTTCTCCAGGTTTTTATTCGCCTGTGATATTTACACCTGTCTACTAACCTCGAGGAACCAACAACAAGTTTATCACTGCCTTATATCTAATTGATACTATCTAACAAGAAACCTCAATAGTTGAAGTGTCTGTTGAAGAATTTGAAGCAGCGTTGCTCGCAGCGAATTTCTGACCGTTGGTACTTCAAAGTTTGTGAGGAGGTCCGGATTGCAGTACTTAATCCTGAAGAGCTCGTGGAAGGTGCTGAGTCTTATAGATTGCCTGTGTGATCGCCCAAGGGCGTGGACAAGAATCCAAGAGGCATTCCAAGATCTCCGTCGTGCAGGGTAATCTGTGTTGTGCTGCAAGTACTCTTGTAAATTACAGCACTACACCGACCACCACGTCTAGCAAGTATTCGGACAAGATAACTATCAAGGAGCAAGTAAGGCACGAAGACCCACCCGCTGCATGACTCGGTGGAAGGGCCGTTCTAAGGTGAGAGGTGGCCAACCTGTCTCCCTTTAGCACTGCACCTTGTCATTACACCTTTGTCGCCTTTTACGACATGACTGTACAATGATTAAAATTAAATAATGTCTATGCAATAACAGCTATCCTACAGGCACCATGCATTTCTTCGGGATGACAGCTCTCTCGGAGAGACAGACGGACAGACAGACAGACAGATTGACAGACAGACAGACGGCGTAGGCTTAGTAATAGGGTCCCGTACGACGGATACGGAACACTAAAGAATATGATGCTGTGCACGAATAAAGTATATAATTGAATTATTGTATACTCACTTAATTGCAAGATATCTCCAGATGGCGAGAGAGAGCGTGAGGAATATAGATGACGTGTGCAGGATTTGTGTGTAGTGCATGTGGAACAGCAGGTATGCCGCCCATGAGTACGGGAAATCCATCGCACCGGGCAGGCTCTGTCAACAGTAATATTAACAGTCATCATTAACATATCGATATACATATCACACACACTGAATCCCGGCAATGGTGGTATAAGCAGATTAATCGGTGTTGTGCTGCAAGAACTCTGGCAAATATTAAAGCACAACACCGACCGCCACGTTTCGCAAAGTATTCGAATAAGATTCAATCGATCAAGCAGCAAGTAAGACACGAAGACCCATTTGCTGCTTGACTCGGTGGAAGTACCGTGCCAAGGTGAGAGGTGGCGGACCTGACGCCCTTTAGCACGGCATCTTGATGGGAATAATAAAAATGTGGGACATTCAAAGTGAGACCTAATGGGCCGAGACCGTCCTTATTCCTTAGTCGCCTTTTACGACATGCATGCATGGGGAGAGATGCTGCAGTAGGGCTTGGTGACGCGGCGGTAGGTCGCTGGAATTTTGCCCTTTTTAGGGTTCCGTATTTTTCTAAATATCGAACAAATTTTACCTATATAGGCTAGCGTTGCAAATTACAGTCGCGGTGAACACCACACCAGGGAAGGAAAGGAACTTGTGCAGGACTCACCCCCTGATGGATATCCTCGGCGCGGCGAAGCGGGTGGCCACCACGCGAAGAGGATCGTCTCCAGCAGCAGCCTTGCGAGATGGACGACACTCGCGGCGATGAATTGTGTGCGAGCGGGTTAGTATGGACAACGTAGGTCCAGCGGCGAAGATTGAATAATAATTATATATTTTTTGATATTGCGGGTAAAAACTAGAGGTCCGATACCAATTTCGCGCGTGTGCAGACTCCAAGCGTATCGAGAGCTCACTGACTGCGTTCAGCTGCTCGGCCGCAGCGCGGCGTGACAGCGCGGAGCAGGCAGCGCGGTGCTCATCTCTTCAGGCGGTGAGGTAGGCATATTGGAGAGACAAGGAAGGGACTAGGTGAAATGTCACCACGACTGATCTGCAACGCATCGGCCCAACCATGCCCCCCAGCTTGACAGGACCAAGTCCTTTCAAAGTACATAGGACAAAGAAAAAAAAAATAAAATAAAATAATTACAGAGAAAATACCTACCCAAGATTGTGCGAGCGAAGCAAAGCGCATTCAAAGTAATGCAATTATTTAAACCATTTTGTCGGTATATACCTACAGCGGATCGAAAAACAATTCGAAACAAGAAAAGAAATTAAAAATTTGTGGACTGTATAATTTGCGAAAGTAGGACTAGACAGTGTGAAAATATTCACCACTGTGCGCTTACTACGCGCCTACACTTTTCGGACCCAGCACGGCCGTTCACGATCTCACGAACGCCGTGACTTCCGGTGAGCAAATACAATATCAGGTATTTGCAGCGGTCATGATATTAGTTGATAAAAATATGATTGCGGTGAAATAATAATAAAGGGGAGAAGTCTATAGCTAAGCAAATTAGTATTACTCAAACTACAAAGACAAAAAAAACAAAAAAAACAAACAAATAAATTTAATGTTTAAATGTGAAAGTTATTGATTTGGCAACGGACAAATCTTTACTACAGGACGCCTATACGTCCCGGTCTTAGTCCGGACATCGACCACTCTCACCACGCCGTCACTTCCGGGGAAAGTGTCCTCTACCACACCGAGCGGCCAGTTCAATGGAGCAGCGTCTCCCGATTTTAGTACGACTACGGTGCCCTTTTGAATAGTGTCTGTGGAAGAATTCCATTTTTGGCGTGTTTGTAAAGTGTTAAGATATTCCAATTTCCATCTTTTCCAAAAGGATTGTACGATTTGATCGACATTGCGCTTCCTGTGGAGGAGATTAGTGCATTCCCGCGAAACATCTTCAGAAGGAAGCGATTTAAGTGGAGTTAAGGTGAGAAAATGCGCCGGCGTGAGAGCGAGAGGTTCCGAAGGATCGGAACTCAGCATCGAAAGCGGTCGCGAATTAAGTATTGCCTCGATTTGTACGAGTACGGTTAACATTTCTTCAAATGTGAGGAGTTGATTGCCAACTACTTTAAAGAGATGCAATTTAACACTGCGAACGTTACTCTCCCACATTCCACCGAAGTGAGGAGCGGAAGGAGGATTGAACTTCCATTCAATATTATTATCGCGAAGTTCATTAGCAAACTTATCCTGATACTCCTCCGACGAAATCAACTCATAAACCGCGTCGAGGTAAGACTTTGCTCCGACGAAATTGGTTCCGTTATCGGAGTACATGCAGCTGACCGGTCCGCGTCGCGAAATAAATCGTTTTAGCGCATTAAGAAACGACTCCGCGCTCAAATCAGAAGCCAACTCGATATGCACAGCCTTCGTCACCAAACATACAAATAGACAGATATATGCCTTGACACTACGAGTGCCTCTGCGCCTGATTGGCACAATGTTTAGTGGTCCTGCAAAGTCTACTCCGGCAAAGCAAAAGCTTTTCGCTTCATTTACCCTACATGCCGGCAAGTCAGCCATTAGCGGAAATTGTGATTTCGGGTTTGTTTTGAAGCAGACATTGCATTGTTGGACACGTTTGCGAACAATATTGCGGGCGGATAATATCCAATACGTCTGCCTCAGAAGCGACATTAACAATTGCGGTCCGGTGTGCAAGTATTTGCGGTGATAGTAATCCACGATAAGATCGACCACGTGATCACGCCGCGGTAGTAGGATGGGGTGGCGACTATCGTAAGGCAAATTAGCGTTACTCAATCTACCCCCAACTCGTAACACTCCGTCGTCGTCGAGGAAGGCATTTAATTTTCTAAATGCGGGACATAAAGTTTTCCCTGAGCGGGCATTGTTCAATTCGACAGGAAAGTGAACCTTTTGAACAGCCTTTAATATAGCGAGCTCGGCATATTGTAAGTGAGATATTTCAAAGGTACCGGGCAATTTTCTTATAAATCTAAAAATGAAAATCACGATTCTACGCAGCTTCGGCCAAGAGGAGACGCGCGAAGCGAGCGTACACAGCAGCGGCGGTTCAGGTAAGTCCGTAGTAGCCGACATTACATTTATTTTCATTTCTGGTGGTTGCTCGACAGCACTCGGATCGAATATGTTGACCGGCCATTGTTCAGCAGGTAGGTGGGCGAAAGCCGGCCCGCGGAACCACAGCGGGTGCTCCATTAATTGCGCAGGAGTTAGTCCTCGCGACAGGCAATCAGCTGGATTTTCTTTTCCACATACATGATGGAAATTACTAGCGGCGATATTTTCCTGAATTTTCGATACACGGTTCGCTATAAAAGTCTGCCAACGCGAAGGAGAAGAATGAATCCAGGCCAGGGCCACGGTACTGTCGGTGAACGCGCAAATATTATCGATAGTACAGCGGGAAGCGTAGGTATCAATTACCAGACGCATTAATTTTGCGAGGACTACATTTCCACATAGTTCCAAACGAGCGAGCGAAACATTACGGAGCGGTGCTACCTTTGATTTCGCACACACTAAACTTAATTGGTAGCGTTTTTTGCACGGAAACAATACGTGAAGGTAAACCACGCCACCGTATGCTCTTTCACTAGCATCAGCGAATCCTAAGATGGAGACGGTACAGTCAGCAACGACACCCACGAGTCGTGGCAATCGTATATTCTGTAAATATGGGAGCTCTGACTCGAATTGGTTCCAGAGCGAGATGACACCTTGAGAAGGAGACTCATCCCAATCAATTTTATTTTCCCACAGTGATTTAATTATTAATTTTGCCATTAATATTACAGGTGCTACAAATCCCATTATATCCCAAAGACGAGCAATTGTGGACAATATGTTGCGTTTCGTGCACTCGCGATGTTCTGAGCAGACGGTGAATGAGAAGAAATCTACACGAGGCAGCCAATGTAATCCGAGAATTTTGTAATGATCGTCCGAGTCGAACTCAACTGCCTCCGAGACGCGACGAGCGGCAGGTATGCCAGCCATCACTTGCGGGGAGTTACTTGAGAACTTTACTAACTCAAACCCGCCAGCCTGAAATAAGTGAATCAGCTGATTTGATAACTCGGCAGCTGCATCGATAGAACAGCAACTAGTAGCCAAGTCATCCATGTAGATATCAGTTGCCGCCACCTGCGCGGCTAGCGGGGCGCGCTCGCACTCGTCCGCAGCCAGTTGTCGCACGGTGCGCATAGCTAGGTACGGACTGCAGCGCAAGCCGAACGGCACACGCGTTAGCTCGTATAATTTAAGCGGTTCGTTATTGTTAAAGCGGTACAAAACTCTCTGAAAACATCTGTATTTTTTATCAACAAGTATTTGCATATACATTTGTCGAATATCAGCGCTGAGTGCAATAGGAAATAAGCGAAAATTTAATATTATTTTAAACAAATCATTTTGTAGATTTTTACCGGTGTGTAAGAACTCATTGAGCGAATGTCCTGAAGTGGTTTTCATACTGGCGTCCATCACGACGCGAACTTTAGTAGTCGATTTATCGTGACGAACAACAGCGTGGTGCGGAATGATATATTGCGGCGGCGCAGGTAAACTTGTCTGTGGAATAGCCACGACTGGTTCTAAGTAGCCTCTTTGTAGGTATTCTCTAAAAACCTTATCGTATTCACCCTTTATCTCAGCGTCAGACAACAGTTTACGTTCTAATGCGTAAAATCTACGCTCAGCTATCATCCTTGAGTCACCCAGAATCGGCTCGTCCTTGAAAGGCAGTGCCACACTGTAGCGGCCGTTCGCGTCACGCATTGTCGTGTTTGAGTAAATGAGCTCGCACTCCTGTTCTTCGAACGTGAGCGACGGCGCGTCTGGAACATCTTCTAACTCGAAGAATCTACTCATACTTGTTTCAAGGGAATCATTTACGTTACAATAAACGCGTGTAATATTGCACGTGGGACCGAGGGCGGTTGCGGGCGCTTCTCCTAATATTAAGTAACCTAGTGAGGTTTCTATGGCGACCGGTTCACCCGAAGCCCGCGCGACCGTCCGACTACGTAAAATACGAGCGAATAGATCGGCCCCGATAATAAGGTCTATTTCGGCAGGTTCAAAATACTTGTTATCACTTAGCGGCAGATCGCGTAAATATTCAAGTTGCGAAATATCGACTTTAGTTGAAGGTAATTCATTAGTAATTCGATTTACCACAAACGGCTGTATGGTGAACCTTATGGTATCATCGAAGCGGGAGCGTATGGTCAGGCACGTGACTCCTTCAATAGGGTTAATGACGTCACCTACTCCAGCAACTACTTTATTTTGCGGCGGGTGTAGTTTTAAATGGAGCTTCTTGCAACAGGCGGTTGTGATTAAATCCTTCTGTGACGCGCTATCCACCAGCACACGCACCGTGTGAATGGTACCGGCGACATCGATCACGTGACATAATGCCGTGCCCAATAAAACCGTAGTGTTGCGGGAAACATTATTATTTGTTCCGACGGAACACAACACTGAAGGCGATCCTTCAGAAGGGAAAGCGGGGCGGACGGGCGCGGAGGTAGTGCTGGCGGAGACGTGCGGAGCGGGTGCGGGACGGACGACGGCGTGGTCGGCCGCGTGAGCCGCCGCCGGAGGCGGAGGAGCGAGCTCATCGACAGAGGCGAGCGGTGCGGGCGCGGGCGCAAGGCTGAAGGCGGGGGAGCGCGCGCCGGAGGCGGAGGAGGCGGCGGCGGCGCGAGCGTAATTAACAGCGACTTTATTCGACTGCGGAATCGGTGACTCGTTACTCGAATCAAAATGAAGCGACGTATGATGTGAACGAGAGCATACTCGACATCTGACTTTTGATTTACAGTTACGAATTGTGTGTTTGCTACTTAAACAATTAACACATAAATTATTGGATTTCACAAAGTTATATCGTTCGCGGGCAGACATTGCACTGAACTTGGAGCAATGATATAACTGTGAATGATCAATTCCTCCACAGGAAACACATCTATCGTCCGGTAGACTTACAAATGTTTTGTAAGTACTATTATTTCGGGACTGCGGCGGAGGTGGTGGAGGTTTGACCGCGGGGCGGTAATTATTGTTACCACTGGTAGCGTTCGGTTGATTCGCGCGGTGCGGAGGCGGAGAAGGCGGCTGATTTGCGGATGTACCCGCATACGCTCGTTGTAAGATGCGGGATTGCTCGCGAACGAAGTCAATGAACTTTAACGATGTAGGCATTGCGTTCTCGCCTCGGAGTGACATTTCAAATAATTTTACAGTTTCAACTCCGAGTTTTTTACTACCAATGTGAATGAACATGAACTCTTCCAAGCTATCCAGTTTTAATTGCTTCAAGGCGGACACAATGGATGAAAACTTATCCACGAATTTTTCCAAACTGCTGGCTGTGGCCTCACCGACACTCGGTAAATTCAGTAGCTGATCTAGATAATTAGCGGCCAGTACGCGTTTATCGTTATATTTTTTCACCAATGCGTCCCACAACACTGGATAATTGTCGGCAGTAGGCATGAAGCCTTGACACATATTCTGAGCTTGGCCTGTCAATCTACCAACCAAATATTGGATTTTTTCACCATCCGTCAGATCCGCGTTTTCGTGAATGACCGTTCTGAACGTCTCGAAAAATATAGGCCAATTATGTATGTCTCCATCGAAAGAACACAACTCTAACCGTGGTAATTTTGGCGCCTGTCGGAATGACAGTTTGCCATCCACCTTATTAGTTTGCGCGGTTTGTCGCGACGAAATGATTTGGTCGTATTTGAATTGTATTTCGGCGTACAAGTCCTCGAAAGCGTTCATGGACTTGTAGCAGGGTTCAGCAGCGTCCGGGTTTGACGCAAGCAGTTCGTTGTATTCGTCCAATGTCGACATAAATTCTTGGCGCATAGTGTTAGTGGTGGCTGCGTTTGCGACAAATATATCCACATTTTGTGGGTTTAGGTTTATTATTTTGTCAAATATGACCTGTAAGCGCTCGAAATAGCACTTCTTTTTATTTTCAATGCGCTTTAACTTACGCTCGTACAACCTTTTTTCACGTTCCATTTCGAGTCTATCTGCACCGGTAGCCATCTTAATAGGTACGCGGGATTTACTATGTACCTACTTAATTTAATTTATAATTTTGAAATGGATAATAAACACGAAATATAATATAACTGCAATGCTAACCAATAGGGATCGCGGGTCGAAGGGCCAACTTATGGTGACGCGGCGGTAGGTCGCTGGAATTTTGCCCTTTTTAGGGTTCCGTATTTTTCCTATATAGGCAAATTTTACCTATATAGGCTAGCGTTGCAAATTACAGTCGCGGTGAACACCACACCAGGGAAGGAAAGGAACTTGTGCAGGACTCACCCCCTGATGGATATCCTCGGCGCGGCGAAGCGGGTGGCCACCACGCGAAGAGGATCGTCTCCAGCAGCAGCCTTGCGAGATGGACGACACTCGCGGCGATGAATTGTGTGCGAGCGGGTTAGTATGGACAACGTAGGTCCAGCGGCGAAGATTGAATAATAATTATATATTTTTTGATATTGCGGGTAAAAACTAGAGGTCCGATACCAATTTCGCGCGTGTGCAGACTCCAAGCGTATCGAGAGCTCACTGACTGCGTTCAGCTGCTCGGCCGCAGCGCGGCGTGACAGCGCGGAGCAGGCAGCGCGGTGCTCATCTCTTCAGGCGGTGAGGTAGGCATATTGGAGAGACAAGGAAGGGACTAGGTGAAATGTCACCACGACTGATCTGCAACGCATCGGCCCAACCAGGGCTATTCTTCTTAAGTACCGACCCCACACGGTACGATATGTAACAATTTCTGACAAAAGCTCTATACACCAGATTTTTTTACTTTTGATTTTATGTGATCAGTATTATCAAGCTTAAATTATAGTTATTCTAGCTCCCAAACAGTATCTTAACACTGTAAGCGGTGTCTATTGTGTAGCTAGTCACAATGTATTGTAATCGAAGACGTTAAAAAAAGAACCCTGCAAACTTTCTTGCCGGCTATTTGTGGGTGTAATCGAACTGGATTTTAAAAACTAAACAGGACAATTTCAAGCGTAGTGTACTACCATAAGAATGATGAAAAAAAAATAAAATAATAAAAAGAACCACTCCTCGCGAAACCACACCCAGCGACGCGCAACAAGCGGCAAGGCCGACGGAACTATAGGGAACACACCTTGTCAATGTCAGCCCCGGTAGCTCAGTGGTGCGGCTAGTCGACTGGTTGTTAAGCACACCTGTGCGCTGTCAGTAGTTGAATGGGTGACCGCTCGATCGTTAGAGGCTGACCGTGGTTCGGATTCCACGTACGACTGTAGGTCCCTTACCTTCTTACCTTAATAGATGGTAGGATTTATCCCGCCCGGGTTGGTAGCACCGCACTGAATGAAACGTCGGTCGAGACGGCTATGTAATAGTTCGTGTTTTCCATCCACATTAGTGTAGACGGCACGACCGAAGTGAAGCACTAACCTGGTACATAGTTCACCAAGGTTTTTTGGGCTGACATCACTCATCATTAGGTGATGTAGCCAACCGTGTCAGTTTCCATAAAATAAAACTATAGATTTACATACAGTATTCACTGATTCTCTTACTTCTCAAGAAGGTTTCAGGATATAAATAATAACGCTACCTCATCGGTGGCCTGAGCTGTCAGCAATAAGTCACACGAAGCGAAATCGCTGGCAAAAGTTACTGGTAAATGAATTGCGGTTCACATAAACAAGCCTCTTCCATGCTAAGTAGTGTTTACCTGAGGCGACGAGAGCAACAAAGTAAAAGCTTGTGCGACATAAGTTGCGCAATATCTAGGAGAGAATTAGAAGCTAATATTATTCTACTACCTAGCACTTAACGGGTACATTATCCACCGAACGGCCATTGAGCCCGGGGACGACACAACTGCAGCGAGCCGCCAGGCAAGTACTGGATGCGCTAGAAGCTACTGATCTATAGTTAGGGGCCGTTCATATATTACGTCATTCACTTTTTTAGAATCGTCCCCACGTCGGGCGCCAATGTAACGTAGTAGTGCGAAGAAAGCGGCGTTCACACCTGCTCCTTTCTTCCAAGGCTAGTCGCTTAAATTAAGCGACCACCTCGGGGTCCACGGAGTCGAACTGTCGCACGACTTAAATGTGTATAATTTCTAGAACCACTGTAACTCCGTAAGGATGTCGACTCCCTAAGTGTGTTCTATCGCTTATTCCATGGGGAGTGCTCGGAGGAGCTGTTTAACGTGAT
This sequence comes from Nematopogon swammerdamellus, assembly GCA_946902875.1. Taxonomy (NCBI): domain Eukaryota; kingdom Metazoa; phylum Arthropoda; class Insecta; order Lepidoptera; family Adelidae; genus Nematopogon; species Nematopogon swammerdamellus. The sequence continues at coordinate 18,683,174 of OX336350.1, forward strand.
CCCTCCGCCATCCCCATTCCACCTCCGCACCACGCGCACTGGGCAGGGATTGCATCCCTACACGCTGGACTTACCGCGGATGCGTACCAGTCGGTTCTGCAGATCTTTCCTCTACAGAACCGGTAAACTCTGGAACGCTCTCCCTGCCCATATATTTCCCCTTAAGTACGGTCCTTCAAGAGGGGCGTGAATGTTAATACCTGTCAGGCCGGCATGGCATTCGCAACCCCCGCATACGACCGAATGTCCATGGTTGTCGTTAGACACCTTATGGGTGGCTCGGCGCCATATTTCGCGCTGTCAACAAAAAAAACGTCTATAAAGTCCAGACAACGTCCATTAAAAGAGCCGGCAACGTCCGGTAGCGTCCTAAACTCCTCGGCGTCGTTGTGAGTCACGACTCTCCTAACTTCAATCTGCATCCATGCTGCAAAGACGCTATATTACCTCTTCAGGCTCAGTGGTCGGTGACATTATCTGACGACTGAATATGAAGTGCTAAGTGCGCGCCACTTGAAGAGTCACTCGACGGAACCGGCGGCGGCGGTACCGTGAAATATCGTGCATATTTCACGGTAGCATAGTTACTACACCGCAATACCTAGGGAACCTGAACACGTTTTGGGTCTGGATCTTACGTATATCCTTCAGTAGAGAATTCGAGATATTCCAGACCACAGATGTACGCACAGAGACCTGTGGCCTGATGTAATGAACCTTCAAGACGTATTATACGTAACTGTATTAAGAATTAATTTTCGTAGCAGAGTCTATCTAGTCTTCTAGTCTAGTAATATATAAGTGAAACGAACAGAGTACTTTTAGAAGGCGTTGGCTGTACTAAAGAGTTTTATAGGTTGGTTTTGATAGTATAAGTTGATCGACTACATTTATGGCACAGTGTTTTATACAGGTTGTCCCCGGACAGGTGTAGTTCCTTTAAGGAGGCTATTCTACGCCTTGTAACAAAAGCACTGGTGAAAGAATTTTTTTAATATGTGCTTTCATTAAAATTTTAGGATTTCCTAACAAACTAAATGCATACTACAATGTGTGGGCGCCTTTAGATCGCGCGACTGAAACGCAAGGCGGAATGGCGCGGGTCGGGGCGCGAGCGGTACGCGGTCGGAGCGGGCTATCTGTTTGCGTTCACTCGCGTCGCGTCCCGTCCGTATTCCCGCTGCCCGCTGCCCCGCGCCCCGCGCGCGCCCGATTAGAGCATTACAACATTAAACTACATTAATAACTTTAAAAATTTATATCTCCGCAACAGACGTACCTAGAACCCTACTTCTCTTAGTAATTATGTTTGTTACAAAGCGTAGAATAGCTTCCTTGAAGGAACTACACCAGTCCGGGGACATCCTGTATTGTACAGAGCGGCGTGTACGTACGAAGTACTTGTAGGCGGCGAAGGGCACGCTGGACGAAGACGTCGGCGACCGCGAGCCACTTGAGCAGTCGGTTGATGGGAGCGGTGGCCGTGCGTATTGAATAGTGGCACAGTGTTGTATATTGTACAGAGCGGCGTGTACGTACGAAGTACTTGTAGGCGGCGAAGGGCACGTACTCCAGCATGACGAAGACGTCGGCGACCGCGAGCCACTTGAGCAGTCGGTTGATGGGAGCGGTGGCCGTGCGTATTGAATAGTGGCACAGTGTTGTATATCGTACAGAGCGGCGTGTACGTACGAAGTACTTGTAGGCGGCGAAGGGCACGTACTCCAGCATGACGAAGACGTCGGCGACCGCGAGCCACTTGAGCAGTCGGTTGATGGGAGCGGTGGCCGTGCGTATTGAATAGTGGCACAGTGTTGTATATTGTACAGAGCGGCGTGTACGTACGAAGTACTTGTAGGCGGCGAAGGGCACGTACTCCAGCATGACGAAGACGTCGGCGACCGCGAGCCACTTGAGCAGTCGGTTGATGGGAGCGGTGGCCGTGCGTATTGAATAGTGGCACAGTGTTGTATATTGTACAGAGCGGCGTGTACGTACGAAGTACTTGTAGGCGGCGAAGGGCACGTACTCCAGCATGACGAAGACGTCGGCGACCGCGAGCCGCTTGAGCAGTCGGTTGATGGGAGCGGTGGCCGTGCGTATTGAATAGTGGCACAGTGTTGTATATTGTACAGAGCGGCGTGTACGTACGAAGTACTTGTAGGCGGCGAAGGGCACGTACTCCAGCATGACGAAGACGTCGGCGACCGCGAGCCGCTTGAGCAGTCGGTTGATGGGAGCGGTGGCCGTGCGTATTGAATAGTGGCACAGTGTTGTATATTGTACAGAGCGGCGTGTACGTACGAAGTACTTGTAGGCGGCGAAGGGCACGTACTCCAGCATGACGAAGACGTCGGCGACCGCGAGCCACTTGAGCAGTCGGTTGATGGGAGCGGTGACCGTGCGTATTGAATAGTGGCACAGTGTTGTATATTGTACAGAGCGGCGTGTACGTACGAAGTACTTGTAGGCGGCGAAGGGCACGTACTCCAGCATGACGAAGACGTCGGCGACCGCGAGCCACTTGAGCAGTCGGTTGATGGGAGCGGTGGCCGTGCGTATTGAATAGTGGCACAGTGTTGTATATTGTACAGAGCGGCGTGTACGTACGAAGTACTTGTAGGCGGCGAAGGGCACGTACTCCAGCATGACGAAGACGTCGGCGACCGCGAGCCACTTGAGCAGTCGGTTGATGGGAGCGGTGGCCGTGCGTATTGAATAGTGGCACAGTGTTGTATATTGTACAGAGCGGCGTGTACGTACGAAGTACTTGTAGGCGGCGAAGGGCACGTACTCCAGCATGACGAAGACGTCGGCGACCGCGAGCCACTTGAGCAGTCGGTTGATGGGAGCGGTGACCGTGCGTATTGAATAGTGGCACAGTGTTGTATATTGTACAGAGCGGCGTGTACGTACGAAGTACTTGTAGGCGGCGAAGGGCACGTACTCCAGCATGACGAAGACGTCGGCGACCGCGAGCCACTTGAGCAGTCGGTTGATGGGAGCGGTGGCCATTTCACGCCGCGTCAGCACGGCTACGTTCAGTGCGTTCGCCAGGCTCCCGAACACGCACACCTGGTACAAAAAGCCCTATAAATTAGTATACAATTCCAGTTAAATTCATAAAACGAGTATTTACTTCGAGTGACTGACGCTTAAGAAATGGATTTAAAAAATCTACAGATCTCACACTACGCGCAACTATCAAAGGCATTGAAAATGTAATTTAGAAATAAAGCAAATGATAAAATTTGACAAATTTGTTTTATTCGCAGAATTTTAATGATGGACCTTTTGTCAATGCCGCATAGGCTCCATACATAGTTAATAGGAATTCATTCTTTATCGTACTGACGATAAAGTGAACGGAGCGCAGACTGACCTCGCGCGTAAGGGACCCGCTACCGCCTACAGTTTTTGTCCGCCCACCTCCTAAGATGGCTCAAACTGTACCCGAGATACCATTTTTTCTGTTTCTTGAATAGGGAGCTCAAAAAAAAGTTATTGGGAAGTTCTCGATCCAAGTCGGCGAAAAAATTTTGAAATTTTGGCAAATTTTGAAAAATCTCAAAAAGTTGTAAACCGATTTTGGTAATTTAAATTGCACTATAAAGCCCTCCGGCAGACGCACATTTTAACATATTATGATATGATTCATCCGCGTGCCCTCATATCTGCGAAACTACAAGCAAATGTCACAATTTAATAATTCGGGGCACTATACTCGAACGAAAACATAAGCATTTTCAATGTTAAAATTTTTTTTTTGTATAGTTTGCGAGTTTCGAGCCACTTATACTCCGTTCATCCTAGGAACTAATGCCGAGCGGTTTCTCGCTCTCGCAACGGTTATTACTCTTCTTTACACAGGAGTCAGGACACAGGGTTGTGTTTGTGAGTCATAGGTGTATGCGAAAGTCATCTCAGAACCATAACGGCGCGTGCGCCGCTGCGCCTGGAGTTAGTTTTGCGTTTTTATTCTGAGAAGGTTTCAGGTAGCCAGGTGCAGTCGGCCGGTCAGTCGACGCATTAATCAGTAGCCTTTCCTACGCGTCATAATAATAACGTATTAATTGTTTTGCATATTTTTCACGTGTTATTTTGAAGTTTTGTATATTATTTGTGTTGGTGGGTTAACTTGTCCACCTACAATAGAACGAACAGCTGAAGTAAGTAGATTAGGCAAAAAAATTAAATAATATATAATTTTAATATTAAATAATTTACAGTGAAATATAAATATTTCACTTGATTCCAAGCAAAAAATAAAAATAAACAGGTTTATTGCAAAATTTTCATTCATCAAATAAATAAACAATAATTCAATAATTTTTTTAAATTAAACTATAATCATAACCTCAGTTCACAGTCACTTCAATCACCCTTTGTGAGAGTGAGAAGTACAGAGAAAGAGAAACCGCTCGGCATTAGTTGCTAGGATGAACGGAGTGTAGCTCTCTTCGCCATACAAAACATAATTACGTTTATTATTTAAGGCGAGCTCAAAGAGTTTGTATTACGTGGAGCGCAGCGACGTAATACAAACTCTTTGGGCGAGCTCAATAACAGCTCTAATTACGTGTCTCGAACTAAGAGTTTAATGTAAGTAATTTATATAATTTTATCAAGCGGCGGGTGGCCGAGTGGTTTGGGCATCGGCTTCTCATGCGAGAGGTCCGAGGTTCGAATCCGGTCGTCGTGTACCAATGAGTTTTTTTCTGACGAAAAAATTACGTGCATAAATGGAACCGGTGTAAAACTGTTAGTCCCTTCCCTTGCCCCTTACTAGGTGGTAGGCTCAAATTGTGGCCGACTGGGTTGATACCACCGTACTGGATGTAAGATGGTCGCATAGCAGCCTCGGTTATGTTCTCCTCTAGTCCAGTATAGCCAGCAACCAGGGAAGTCTGCGGTATGGCACCTACCTTCTCGGAAGTGATATTGGCTGGTCGGAGCATGTGCTTTGACCCCTCCGACTCAGCCACACTGGATTACAGCCACACTCACACATACTGGATTACAAAAAAAAATCAACGTGATGATTTTATAAACTTTTGTTTTGTTGAAGCCTATCCTCTTGAAGGACCCGAGACTGTACTTGGGGGGAAATATATGGACAGTGAGAGCGTTCCAGATTTGACCGGTTCTATATTGTGGCCTAATTACTTGGTGGTAGGGTTTAACCCGCCCGGGTTGGTACCACCGCACTGAATGAAACGTCGATCTAAACGGCTATGTATATAGTTTGTGTTTTCCGACCAGTTCAGTGTAGCCGGCACGATCAAAGGGGGAAGCACTGACATGGCACCTAGTTCACCCGGTGTTATGGCCTGACATCACGGACGTTGTAGGTGATGTAGCCAACCGTGTCAGTTTCCATAAAGAAAAAAATATATATATATTAGGGTTTGTATTGTGAAGTCTTCAATAACTTTGTTTTTATTATTTTAAAGCATACGCTCCGATTAAGTGTCGGGGGTGCGGTGGGAGCGCTAGGCTAGGTGAGTAGGTAAATCTCCTCCAGTTCTAGCAACTCCCCTGCGGTACCTAGGACACTTGCACAATTGCCCTCTCCGAATCTCCAGCGCTACACGTTGTGTGAAGAAAGCACCGGCGCCGCGCGACGGTCAACCGACTTATCGACAAGGAGTTTAGCCAAATCCTTGCTGAAAGATTTTGTGTCAGGTGAACACACACCGAGCGTTTCCACCGCGAAAGCTAGAAATTCAGAGTGGCCCACAACGACTGAGTACTTTCCTTTTTAGGGTTCCGTATCAGGTACGGGACCCTATTACTAAGCCTACGCCGTCTGTCTGTCTATCTGTCTGTCTGTCTGTCCGTCTGTCTGTCCGAGGGCTGTATCTCTTGGACCGTAATAAGAAGCCCGTTGAAATTTTCACAGAATATGTGTTATTTATTATTGATGATATAACAAGAAATAATAAAAATAAGAAAAAGTAAAAAATTCACGGGCGTCCCCATACAAGAAACTTAAGAGTGTATGCACGCCATCTACCGAAAACAGTATGAAGCAGCGCTGACCATGACATGGCGATACGTTCGACTCGCACTTTATTTATTTATTTTATTTTTATTTTTTTTTACGGAAACTGACACGGTTGGCTACATCACCTACAACGTCCGTGATGTCAGCCCATAGCACCGGGTGAACTAGGTGCCATGTCAGTGCTTCCCCCTTTGATCGTGCCGGCTACACTGAACTGGTCGGAAAACACAAACTATTTACATAGCCGTTTAGACCGACGTTTCATTCAGTGCGGTGGTACCAACCCGGGCGGGTTAAACCCTACCACCAAGTAAGATTAGGAGGGAAGGGACCTACAGTTTTATGAGGAATCCGAACCTAGGTCAGCCTCCAACGGTCAGCGGTCACCCATCCAAGTACTGACCGCACCCAGCGTTGCTTAACATTCAATAGCGACAGTTGACTGTCTGCACCACTGAGCTAACGAGGCTGACTATTTCCACCGAGTTTCCCCACACGTGGCATCCCACACCAACGATCTACCACGGCTCCACGAGACAAGAATGCTTGTGAAAAATAATAATTAAGTAGTATGTTTGGGGCATGTGTCAGTTAAATGTGATTTGATTGCATTTGAACTCATTGCTGAAAGGTTAGTATGAAATGCGTATGAAATTTACAACGTAATTATAACTTTTGTTGTTTTAAACGAAATCAACCTGTTCTGTATAAGGTTTCAAATGCTTGAAAGCTCAACGTATTTACGCTTTTGAAATATAATCGCCTGTTTATTTAACTCATTACATTTTGGATCAAATGAGAAATACAACAAAGGCGTTGAATTGAGTAAAATTCTACGAATTGAACGAGAAGTGTAACCAAACAGAAAATTGAGAATGTAACAGCGGGTATGGTTGAACTTTTACGTAAAATTGGAAGGCCGGTTTTGTTATTTTTTTAAGGAGTAAGGGGCGCAAATGACTGATAATCAGCGTTTCAGTGTCAACTGCTGGACATACGCCTCTCCAAATAGCTCTCCAATTCCTCCCGGCCTTCAGCGACACCGAACCACTGTTTACCTGTTAATAATATGGAATATATTGTTTTTAAGTTACTTCAATATTTATATTGTTTTTAGGCTTCCATACCTCAAAAGGGGAAAAAAAACGGAACCCTTATAGGATCACTCTTGTATCTGTCTGTCTGTCCGTCTGTCACTAGCTTATTTTCTCCGAACCTAGATACTGGATGAAAAATGTTTAAATTTGTTACATATTATATAAAGTTTAATGACCCAATAACGGACGTATTTTGGGGGTCGTTTTCGCGGACAAATGAGAAAGTTAAAATTTTTTTTAAGGGCCTAATGTGCCATTTATGTCACAAAACTGTACTTATACACGGTGTTGCAACCCCAACCGTAAAACCCGAAAGGGGGTGATTTTGTACGTGAAATAGAACAACTTTTGTTCTACGACTTTTTTATCTGAAGAAAAAAAAATTTTTTTTTCGCCATACATTTTGAGAATAGGTAGGTAATGAAAATTAGTATGGAAAAAATATTTTTTTTTTGTTACAAAAATTTTTTTTTCTTCACAGAAGTTGTTTAGTTTCACATATAGAATAATCCCCTTATGTCAGTTGAAAATATTACGGGGGCAACTGCAACACCGTGTATAACGACTAGGTTCGTATCTAGGTCGAAGTAACAGATAATATCGAATACGTAAAAGATAAAGAAATCAAAACATAACATAAGAAACATCTATAGTTCAAAATCTAGTTCAATACCTAAATAATGTAAGGTTTTTAGCATTAACATTACCACATGTCAGCGTCATTTATGTCACAAAACGGTATCTACTTATATGACGAATAGGTCCGTATCTAGGTCGAAGTAAGAGCTAATAACTACATATTAAATGAATTATCATTGAAAAGATATTTCAATACCTTAAAATAAAAAAAAAATGCATGCAATTCGGTCCATTTTTTAAGATAATAATTTTTTTGATTACTTAATTACTTTTCAAACTAAACATATTGATTGTGCATTACAAAACTAAAAATCTATAACCTACATAAAACCTAATAACCCTCCTCCAGGTGGGACGATGTGGGCACTGTTCCGAGGACGCTAGCGGCGTTGCCTCGCTGGATGGCCACACTGATACGCTGCCTCAGGAACTCGAGCGAACGTCGTTCTCCTGAAGCAGCGTACAGGGACATCCCGATGTCTTTCGCGAGCCGCTTTGCCTCCTCAGACCATGCCCCCATCGTCTCCACCGAAAATGCGGCGAAGATGTGCTGGTGTTCCACCGATCTGTATTTGGTGTGCTTGTGGCGGGCTACAGTTTCTGCGGCTGCGCCGGCAATAATAAACGAAAATAATGTAAGGTTTTTAGCATTGTCACATCCGAGCGTCATTTATGTCACAAAAATTTACTTAAACACGGTGTTGCAGTTGCTTCCGTAATATTTTTAACTGACATAAGGGGGTTATTCTATATGTGAAACAACTTCTGTGGCGAAAAAAATTGTTTTTGAAACAAAAAAAAAATTGTTTTGTCCATACATATTTTAAATACCTATTCTCAAAATTTATGGAGAAAAAAAATATTTTTTTTTTTCAAATTAAAAAGTCGTAGAACAAAAGTTGTTCTATTTCACGTACAGAATCACACCCTTTCGGTTTTTACGGTTGGCGTTGCAGCGGTTCGGCCGAGTCCAGTGGCGAGCGGCCGCGATGTTGTTGCAACACCGTGTATAACGACTTAGTTCGTATCTAGGTCGAAGTAAGAGCTAATAATTATTAAATAAATTAATATTTATAAGAAATATATAAAATTTCCAATACGGCTAAGAACTACTGCTCTAAAGTGCATTTCAAGATCAAATAAAATATTGCAGTCAAGCTTTGAAGCTAAAATTGCGTTGGTCAGCTGAGATGGCGGACTGCCCACTTCTGGGCTAGATGCTGAAGTGGTTAGCTGCTGAATGGTCGGCAAAATTGCTTCCTATACTAGCTGGACAGAGTTCGAGCCCCAGAAGGCGAGCTGTACGACTAAGAACTGGGACCGGTGAAAGTAAGAAGACCGCATTTTTAACATTGGAAATGTTTTTACGATCGCGTTGGTAGGGGGCCGTTTTCAGCGAAAGTGCGACATCGCTCTGGCGTCGTCAATTTTGGGGTTACGCGTGATGATGTGGGGTATCAAAAGACGTGTCTTGACGAGATCTACAAGATGGTGTAAAAAATGTGTGAAAAAGTCAAAAACTTTTTCGAAAAAGTGCAAAAATGTCGAAAAATGACGTGATTTTTTTGCGACTTCTTAACTTGAATCGACGATATCTCGAAAACGAAAAGCGATATCGAAAAAATTAAAAAAAGCACTCGGGGTATTGAGTTGGGCTACAGTTTGCAAAAAACGGAACCTCGCTACCTGTAATGGGGTTGGAGAAAGCTTTACCTTTATGCGGCGGAGTTTTCGCGGCGCGCGGTGCTCGCGTGTACTAGTGAGTTTCGTGTACTAACTAGAGCCATAGTAGGTAATATCTATAGGTTAGGTTAGAAGATGCGTCGCTGTCGCTACCCTATATAATATATTTATATTTGATATTTATTAATTTCTTACTTTTTAGTTAGTTAGATCTGTTAATTTCGTTTGGTTATAAGTATGTTAATATTTAATTAAGAAGACAAATCGTTAAACAAACTTATTAATTGTGAGTACTTAATATTAAATCTTATATATAATTTTATGTGTACCTAATAAAAATAATTATTTTGTTTCTTTATTATATATTTACGAAACGTTTACCCAATACAGTAAAATTCATACAAATTTTGCCTATGTTCATTTTCAATGTACCCGAAGGTCGTGAGAGGCATGAGATCTATGGATTTTTTCCATGAAAACTCCTACAACATCTGTGATGTCAGCTCATAACACCGGGTGATCTAGGTGCCATGTTAGTGCTTCCCTTCATTTCATTTCATGTCGGCTACACTGAATTGGACTGGCTGTCACAACTCGCAACACTAACACATTGACAGGTAGTGAGCCCATTTTGGTGGAAATGCAATTCGAGAGAGAGAGAGAGAGAGAGAGAGAGAGAGAGAGAGAGAGAGAGAGAGAGAGAGAGAGAGAGAGAGAGAGAGAGAGAGAGAGAGAGAGAGAGAGAGAGAGAGAGAGAGAGAGAGAGAGAGAGAGAGAGAGAGAGAGAGAGAGAGAGAGAGAGAGAGAGGTAGACAATCGTGTCAGTTTCCATAAAAAAAAAACCAAAAAAACCGAGTGCGGGGCGGCCATCCCTGACTACAAGCGAGGAAAGTGAGAATGTAAGTAGTGGTTGTGTACGGACAGCGTGCGCTGGCGCGCGCTTGTGTGGGTGCGAAATCGGCGCGCTTGTATGAAGATGGTTAACTAGTCTGTTTAAACTACGGTTATACTATGTAGCTGACCTGGTGCAATCGAACGCGTATCAGCTTCTAGTAGCATTTATTCTTAGCCTGGAGAATTCCGAGGACTTCAGTCGGAGCATTCTCGCTGCAGCCGGACGACGCTCGCTTGAGTGCTTAATGAAATTTCTAAAATTACTGTTCCATTGTTCGAAGACAATTTCGCTATGTTCTGTGAGACCCTCTTTTCAGCTGCGTTGTAGGTAGTTGAATGAAAATCTTTAATTTAAGAATAAGGCTTAAGTATATAAAAGTAAATGTTGTAAAATTTGAGTTTCGGAATCACCCCTTAAAATTTTAGTAGTCTGTTATCATATCAGCTGCTGTATATACGAATGATAAATGAATCGCTTAGTTTCCAAATCGCACTACTCCAAAATGTCGTTTTTTTTTTTTTATGGCAACCCATTTGTTTCGCCTTGCCGGATGTTCCCGCGAAACCAAACAGCGCTAGTCCCACTGAAAGTAGGAGCACGTATGAGATCTAGAGATTATTCACCGTTTATTTTCCAAACATCACTTCTCCGGGACTTGTGCACTTTGGAAAATAAATATTGTGTCAGTCAGTATATTTGACACATGACTTTGACAGTTTTTCAGGTTATTTTCATTCCCTTGGGTGTTAATATGACGCACGCAAAATGGAACCAGAAAATAATGTAAACGATGTGCCTAGAAAACGAGAAAAGGTGTGACTAGACCCAAAGAGATTTTATGTATAGAGTGAGCACTACGAAGAAAGAATACAGAGAAATGACGGCCAATAACTGAGGTATGAGGTAAGGTAGCGGGGTGGCGGAACGCTGAGCCGCGCGGGGCGGGAAGCGAGCGGGAGAGGGGCTAGCTAGCGAGCGAAGCGACTAGCGGCTAGCGGCCCGGCCGGCCCGGCCGGTCAGTCAACACGTGCATTGGAATACGTAGGGTTGTCACTTAGTCTACCAAAAATATATTTTTCGATTTATTATTTTACGAGTAGGTATTATGGTTAATTGTGCCCGTAGTCTAGTGGTAACGCTTCTCAATGCAGAAGTTGCGGGTTCAAAATCCCGGGCACTAACTAATGTACTTATTTATTTCCTTGATAAAGATTGATATACGTGCATTTCATAACGAATAGGTACGATCGCTCCGGTGAAGAAAAATAAAGTTAGGTAACTAGTGCACACTGGTCTATGAAAGGTATTTTTGTGTAAACTGCTTCTGATTTCCACTGGTCACCATGTACGAGTAATCGAATCGGATATAACAAATTGTGACAAGTTCGAGTGCAATATGACTGCCATAAGAATACTCAATAAACAATAAAACAACAACAATAAAAACAATACCTCCTATGTCAGTGAGCAGAGTCCGTGCCTAGCAGTGAGACGTTTTAAAGGATTATAGAAGAAAACAGATAGTGAATTTCATCGAAAAAAACGTTTTTATGTATTTAAACTTAAAATACAGAACTATAATAACTTGAAATACATACCTAAACTTATATGGGTTTTTAAATTACCGTGGTTATTTGACATTTTAAGAAGTAACAACGGCTTTACTCACTATCGAAATACGAGCTGTGTGGCTCGACATTTCGGCCAGAGTGCTCATGATGATGGGCCATACGTTTGGCCCGAAACGTCGAGCCACACAGCTCATATTTCGACCGCGAGTAAAGCCGTTTTGTATTCTTATAATACCTACACTTAATAACTAGAATAATATCTAAAAAACTAAACTTAATAATAAAGAATTCATAACTGCGGTCTTGGCCTTGGACTAAGCTTAAAATCTCCAAACCAAACATACATAAAATAAAGAGTGCAGCATTTATAAATATATATATATATATATATATATAACTAAAAAAAAACATTAGGTATACTTTGGACTACACACACAAACACAACTAAAATAACTCTTCCTCCGTACTTAAACAAAATAATTTTAATTTCACTTTACACAAATTTAAATTTTCACTTTCCCTTAAACAATGTATCATCTTGGACTATTTTTATCCATCTTTCTCGTATTGATCCCTTAGAAGGATGTGGAAACAATGTAAAAAAAATTTTTTCTTGAAAATTTCTCAATTACTTACTAATTAAAAAAAAATAAAAGAATAGCGACAACCCTAATTAGCGGTCAATTCACTCTCATATTTTAACGTGGTTTAATACATATTTATTTACTTTCATACATGATATCCCAGAACTCTATTTCTAATCATTCATATGTGGCAGCCCTAATGAGCGCGTTCAATTTATTTGTTTAATTAAATAATGCTTATGTTATTGCAATGCGAGGTCAATACATAAAATGTACAAAATTTTCAAATTGAAGTAGCCTTGTGACAGCCCTAATTGGCCAGTTGAACCAAATATTTCTAAGCACATGGAAAACAATATATTATATATAAGGTCTTTCAAAATTAGTTAATAGTACGCTAAGGGGGGGTTCTGTATCGTAAATAAATCACTTTTGAGGAACAAAGATTTTTTTTTACAAAAAAAAAAAATTATAATAATGTAAAATGTAAAAAAAAATTCTTTTCTTAATCGTTTCAGTTTCATGCCAGGAACAAAAAAGTCTTCAAACACATAGATCTCTTTCTTTCAGAAATTGTGAAAACCACAATTTTAGTTTTATTAGTATGGAATAGAAAGAATTTGATTTTTTTTACCAACTTACACGTGTTACATCAAAATGGTAATGAAGACTTTTTTGTTACTGTTATGAAAATGAATCGATTAGGCTATAAAAATCAACCACATATTTTTTTATTTAAATACATACAAAACATTTTACATAAAAAAAGCCTAAGGTCCAAAAAATTTTATATAGGTTTTACTCCCTATATGATGCAGAACCCCCCCTTAGCGTACTATTAACTAATTTTGAAAGACCTTATATATTAAGATCACAATGAAGTGATAATTACCTATGAAATGAGATGCCATCAGTTTTCCCAATATTTTTGGTATGATTTTTGCAATATTGCAATTCGCAACACACAACCGGGCATAATGAATGACTGGCGCGATGCGAGCCGCAGACGGACGGCAGCGAGCGCGCGGACGGCGCGTCCGCCGCGTTCGGTCGCTCGCGAGCTACTAGTCTCAAGAGGGTCCCTCCGCGTAATGGTTACTCCACCGCGGTGGAGCGAAGGCTGTTGCCCGGGTAAGAGGTCTAGTAGAATACATGATACGTCATTGGGTCCAATATGTTTTCTTGAACTTTACATCTATGAGTAATGGGGAGGAAATGCGCGGATTGCTCCCGCTAGGTGGCGCATCGTATTTGGTACTCAGCCATATAATATCACAGACAAAAGAATAATAATGTTGTTCAGTTCAATTAGAAGTTGATATCTGTGCAAACGAAAAGGGTACCAACTACTGTGGCGCCATCTGCGATTAGCTTTGCCTCCGCCTCCCCATTATGTAGGTACCCAGGCTCATAGCGACGGCGTCGTCTGGTGTTATAAATACGAAGCGGCCTATAATAAATAATAGATCTATATTCAGTATGCTGGGTGTTAACTTTCAAGTTGACGGTGACATAAGTTACTCTATGGTGACAGCATTTTGACAGTACCTTGCCACGACTGTGCTGCCTAGTGCTGCCATCTATAGTTTCAGCTAGGTACCTCCCTATATAATATGTAGGTAGGTAACATGTAACAATTTGGGACAACACTGGCTATAAAATTTACTGTGGTACCTAAGATAAGATTGCCTAAAAGTTCATAAAATTGATGTGGCAACTTTGTGTTTTAAAACTGAGACCACAAAGAAGAGAGATAAAATGCTAAGAAAACCAACGAATTAAATTATCGGGAAGTGGCATACAACGCACCGAATTGAGGCGCGCTATTGGTGAGCATTCAGCACCCTCTCCAATCGTTGTCTCTCCTTTATACGTATCAAATTGCCATTTAACCGTCTAACTCTATCGACGCTCGCACACTTACGCTGTTTTAAATATTGGCAATATATAGAACTCCAATCGCACCTTTCTGCCGGTAAAATGTATGACGAGGGCCCGTCCAGAAAGTAGAATGTCGTTGAAGAAAACTATGTCACGTCTGCGATAAAACGCATAAATTACAGTCTATTTACAATAAAAAAAAACGGCCAAGTGCGAGTCGGACTCGCGCACCGAGGTTTCCGCACCACAAAAAAACATGGAAAAAAAAGTTTCTTGTATGGGAACCCCCCTTAATTTTTTACATTTTCTATTTTTTATTATTTGTTGTTATATCCGCCATAATAACACATATTCTATGAACTATGACAGACTACCTATTACGGTTCAAGAGATACAGCCCTCGGACAGGCGGACGGACAGACAGACGGCGGCGTAGGCTTAGTAATAGGCTTCCGTACGGCATACGGAAACCTAAAAGTATTAGTTATTAGAACTGAGCCCTTCTTACTTAGGAAACTTAGAAATAAAACACCTTTCAAACTATAACAAAATCATATTTTATTAACTCACTTAATGCACGGGTTTAACATTTCATATCATTAAAATAATTACCTACTAAAAATGCCATAAATTAATACTTAAATGTCTAATGAACTGAATACATAGGTACATATCACACTGTCTCTCTCGACAATCGGCGAGTTCTTGCAGCGTATGACAGTTAACGAGTCATTATGACAAGGTTCTTGTGCCTTCTCTCCGGCGTGAGTAATAAACAGTGATCGGCGTAAGTAGTGCCATTTGGGGTCAATGAACATGAAACATGATGTTTATATGGACATCCCCCGGGATTCCGGGATTGATGATCCTAGTTCACCGTTGTTATGGGCTGACATCACGGATGTTTTAGTGTAGCCAACCGCGTCAGTTTCCATTAAAAAAAACCTTTTTCGATTATAATAATTTGTGAAATATGAAGATGATTAAATAATGAAGATAAGAACAATTAACAAATATTCAAAACACAGTAATATTTTATTCGCAGAGAATCAACATTTGTTCACAGAAACAAAACCTAAGGTAGACTAGGTAACTTACGTTAAGGAATATCCATGTTACAAAATCCCGGAAATAGCACTACCTACGCCGATCACTGGTAATAAATACCCCCTTGTCATTGTGTGTGGTATGTAATGAACAGGACCTGCATCCGCACCGCTCAACTGTTGAATGCCTTTAATTAAACAGTGGCGGCGCTAGGCGTCGGCGACGGTCGCCGACGGCCTCGCGCCTGAGGGGGCCTCGCAAAAATTCGTTTACCCTAGCTGACTCCCTTTGGGATCGATCCCAAATATTCTCATCAAAGTATGGTCGCACACTTTGGGCTATTGCTTGTTGAGTTATTTATTGAGTTATTTATTTTATTTTGTGATTGTTCATGTAATGTTTTGTCAACATTTGATTAGCAATAAAACTCATATACTCATACATCAGTCTCATTCTATTTATCGTTTTCCTTCTGACTGGGAAATGAAAGTAATATGTATGTTCGTAGAGTGCGCGCGCACTGGAACGTGATTGTGTTTTGTTGTTTGTTTTGGTGTGTGTCAATAAAGATGGAAAACACCAACCGCATACAAAGAGATTTTATGTATAGAGTGAGCACTACGAAGAAAGAATACAGAGAAATGACGGCCAATAACTGAGGTATGAGGTAAGGTAGCGGGGTGGCGGAACGCTGAGCCGCGCGGGGCGGGAAGCGAGCGGGAGAGGGGCTAGCTAGCGAGCGACTAGCGGCTAGCGGCCCGGCTGGCCCGGCCGGTCAGTCAACACGTGCATGGAATACGTAGGGTTGTCACTTAGTCTACCAAAAATATATTTTTCGATTTATTATTTTACGAGTAGGTATTATGGTTAATTGTGCCCGTAGTCTAGTGGTAACGCTTCTCAATGCAGAAGTTGCGGGTTCAAATCCCGGGCACTAACTAATGTACTTATTTATTTCCTTGATAAAGATTGATATACGTGCATTTCATAACGAATAGGTACGATCGCTCCGGTGAAGAAAAATAAAGTTAGGTAACTAGTGCACACTGGTCTATGAAAGGTATTTTTGTGTAAACTGCTTCTGATTTCCACTGGTCACCATGTACGAGTAATCGAACCGGATATAACAAATTGTGACAAGTTCGAGTGCAATATGACTGCCATAAGAATACTCAATAAACAATAAAACAACAACAATAAAAACAATACCTCCTATGTCAGTGAGCAGAGTCCGTGCCTAGCAGTGGGACGTTTTAAAGGATTATAGAAGAAAACAGATAGTGAATTTCATCGAAAAAAACGTTTTTATGTATTTAAACTTAAAATACAGAACTATAATAACTTGAAATAAATACCTAAACTTATATGGGTTTTTAAATTACCGTGGTTATTTGACATTTTAAGAAGTAACAACGGCATTACTCACTATCGAAATACGAGCTGTGTGGCTCGACATTTCGGCCAGAGTGCTCATGATGATGGGCCATACGTTTGGCCCGAAACGTCGAGCCACACAGCTCATATTTCGACCGCGAGTAAAGCCGTTTTGTATTCTTATAGTACCTACACTTAATAACTAGAATAATATCTAAAAAACTAAACTTAATAATAAAGAATTCATAACTGCGGTCTTGGCCTTGGACTAAACTTAAAATCTTCAAACCAAACATACATAAAATAAAGAGTGCAGCATTTATAAAAAAAATATATATATATAACTAAAAAAACCATTAGGTATACTTTGGACTACACACACAAACACAACTAAAATAACTCTTCCTCCGTACTTAAACAAAATAATTTAAATTTCACTTTACACAAATTTAAATTTTCACTTTCCCTTAAACAATGTATCATCTTGGACTATTTTTATCCATCTTTCTCGTATTGATCCCTTAGAAGGATGTGGAAACCTTGTAAAAAAATTGTTTTCTTGAAAATGTCTCAATTACTTACTAATTAAAAAAAAAAAAAAGAATAGCGACAATTCACTCTCATATTTTAACGTGGTTTAATACATATTTATTTACTTTCATACATGATATCCCAGAACTCTATTTCTAATCATTCATATGTGGCAGCCCTAATGAGCGCGTTCAATTTATTTGTTTAATTAAATAATTATTAAATAGTTATTGCAATGCGAGGTCAATACATAAAATGTACAAAATTTTCAAATTGAAGTAGCGTTGTGACAGCCCTAATTGGCCAGTTGAACCAAATATTTCTAAGCACATGGAAAACAAGATATTATATATAAGGTCTTTCAAAATTAGTTAATAGTACGCTAAGGGGGGGTTCTGTATCGTAAATAAATCGCTTTTGAGGAACAAAGATTTTTTTTTACAAAAAAAAAATTTATAATAATGTAAAATGTAAAAAAAAATTCTTTTCTTAATCGTTTCAGTTTCATGCCAGGAACAAAAAAGTCTTCCAACACATAGATCTCTTTCTTTCAGAAATTGTGAAAACCACAATTTTAGTTTTATTAGTATGGAATAGAAAGAATTTGATTTTTTTTACCAACTTACACGTGTTACATCAAAATAGTAATGAAGACTTTTTTGTTACTGTTATGAAAATGAATCGATTAGGCTATAAAAATCAACGACATATTTTTTTATTTAAATACATACAAAACATTTTACATAAAAAAAGGCGAAGGTCCAAAAAATTTTATATAGGTTTTACTCCCTATATGATGCAGAACCCCCCCTTAGCGTACTATTAACTAATTTTGAAAGACCTTATATATTAAGATCACAATGAAGTGATACTTACCTATGAAATGAGATGCCATCAGTTTTCCCAATATTTTTGGTATGATTTTTGCAATATCGCAATTCGCAACACACAACCGGGCATAATGACTGGCGCGATGCGAGCCGCAGACGGACGGCAGCGAGCGCGCGGACGGCGCGTCCGCCGCGTTCGGTCGCTCGCGAGCTACTAGTCACAAGAGGGTCCCTCCGCGTAATGGTTACTCCACCGCGGTGGAGCGAAGGCTGTTGCCCGGGTAAGAGGTCTAGTAGAATACATGATACGTCGTTGACTAGACCACGTTTAGTTTCCAAAGAACAAATGTTCAAATTTAAAAAAAAAGTTATAAAAAAAAACCGCAATAGCTGAAAAAATCTTTTTTTCCAAATTAAATAAGAATGTATTAGAACTTTTTTTTTACACAAGCAATATGTTTGCATAGCCATACACTTCACGATTTAAACAGTTTTTAGTCTTTCCTGTAAAAAGAGATTTTTGGAGAAGTGCGATTTGGAAACTAAGAGATTCAAATAAAGACATTTAGGATTCTATTACTTATTCCTTCCGTCCCCCAGTTATTGTTTTGCAAAAATAGTTAATGTACAGACACGGCAAGTCTACGATTTTATTATATGTATATAGATATAGAATATAGAATAGATAGATATATTGATAGTTGAGCGCAAAATGGTGTTCAAGTTTATTAAAATATATTTTGCTCCTGCGAGACAGATACTATTTAGTTCACTAAAGTCTACTGTAAAGCCTATAAAGCTTGTAATATTAATTAATTAGGTCTAAATAAACTATTTCTGATTTTGAAATTTGAAACGCAGAGTTTCGCATCCATAGGTATATTCTTCTATGAATATATTAATTAAAACTCCTCATTCCTCTCTCACCAGAACCTCACTCTTCAGTCCTATAGACTTCTTTAATAGATTTTTAGGATTCCGTATCCATACAGAAGCCTATTACTCAGCCTACTGTCTGTCGTCTGTCTGTCTGTCCGTCCGTCCGAGTGATGTATCTTTTGAACGGTAATACGTAGCCGGTTTAACATTTCACAGTATATAAGGTCTTTCAAAATTAGTTCATAGTACACTAAGGGGGGTTCTGTATCGGAAATAGATCACTTTTGAAGAACAAAGAATTTTTTTTTTACAAAAAAATGTAAAAAAAAAAATTTTTTCTTAATCGTTTCAGTTTCATGCCAGGAACAAAAAAGTCTTCCAACACAAAGATCTGAGTCAATCTACAATATAAAAATATAAAAGTTTAAAATATATATTTAGAAATATGTTTAAAAGTGCCCTTTTTGAACCCCCTAAAACGGTCATTTTAAGCGGTTTTTTGCGATTTTCTCACAAACTTTTTTTCACTATCTTGTAGTCGATACGCGCCATTTGACACCTTAATTATTTAAGTAGCCTTAAAACTCACGACACCAGGGCGAATTCGCACTTTCGCTGGAAATCGGGGACTAAACTGAAACAGAACACTCAAAACTGTTCACGAACACTACCTACTATCCCACAGTTGAACTGTCGATTCATCTTCGAACGCCCAACGCGCACTCGATCACAGAAAAGTCCTCCCTATACGCGAGAAAGATGCCCACGGAGTCTCAAAAGATAGTGTGGCTGTCACCTACACTATTGTGCTACAATTGATCGAGCACCACTCTTGTCCAACAATCTAAATCAATTTAGCACTTTGAATTAAATTATTTCTTCACATCGGTACCTACATACAGGTTTATTGAACCGCGATGCGGCAATTTTAACCCTCTGTGAAATATTCGAGCATAAATTGTTTTGGATCAAAAATATTATCATTTCTCATTTATCATTTCTCATTTATAATTTCTCATTTATCATTTCTCATTTATTATTTCTCATTTATTATTTTGATCTTGCGGTACGAATGGCGTTTAAGTTTGCGGTTAATTTTGTGCAACATTCTGAATAATAGTGACCGCATTAAGCTGCTGTATTTAATATTTATGAATTTTTTATTTATATTACTAGCTTTTTCCTGCGGTTTCGCTCGCGTGAAATTCGTATTTAAAAAGAAGAAGTAAGTAAGCCCGCTACCGTACCTTTATTTCGGCGCGCGGAACAATTTGGTTTGTATGAGAGCCACATCTTAGCGTAACAAGAGTACTCGCGGCACAACACCGATTATTCTGCTTACACTGATTGTCGGGATACAGCATGTGGTATGTGTGTATGTAGATTTGATTTAACCACTATCATTGGTCACAATGCCAGCCAATATGTTTCAAACAATTATACAATCAATCATTTAAAAATTCAAAACATTTTCTTTATTCATTCCATCACTTATCCTGAACCCACCCAATTAATTGTTTTTTTTTCCAAATATTCTCAATGAAAAGCCCCTCAAATTTTTTTCAATTTTGTTTGAGATCACAAAAATGTCGACTGAATTTTACTTTGCAACTGGTGCTACTGACAATTCACCATATCGTCCCGGTGCCAAAATTATGATAATAAATGGTTCATATCCTGGTCGATGCCAAAAAAGTATTTTTTTTTTTTCATTTTCGGCCATGTATATGTCCAAAATACTTAAAATAAAAATGCATATTTCATCACTGCCTTTAGCAAGTATCTCATTCTTTAGAAACTCAGAAAGCGAAAGTTTACACCAACTCGGCATTGTGGTTTTAACTCTGGTATTTAAAACTTTCCGTCTGTTAGAGAGTTTATTTGACTTCCTATATCGAAAACTGTACGTATATAGAAAATGATAGAAACCACACCACAATGAAACAATTCCTTCAATGTATTTCACTCAAGGAACTAGTTATAAAATATGTTCCGCGGTGGAGTACTCAAGAAGATAGGACGTACGTTTGACCCGAAAAGTTGAACCACATAGGGTTTTTTGATTTTTATGTAATCCGGTAAGGGTCGCTTTGTCGGAGGGGCCAAAGCACATGCTCCAACCAGCCAATATCACCTCCGAGAACGTAGGAGCCATACCGAAGACTTCCCTGGATTGTTGGATATATTGGACTAGAGGAGAACACAACCGAGGCTCCTATGCGGCCATCTTATGACGAACCATACTGAATATGCATATGTCTCAATGAAATATTGTTATTGTTGTGTGTTCTTTATGGCGAAATAAATATCTGAATCTGAATCTGAATCTTACATCCAGTACGGTGGTATAAATCCAGTCGGCTACAAATTTGAGCCTACCACCTAGTAAGGGGCACGGGAAGGAACTTACAGTTTTATACCAGTTCCGAACGGTGAAGCAGCAGGTGTAGGTATGCACGTAATTTTCTCCAGAAAAAACTCATTTATACACGCCAACCGGATTCGAACCTCGGACCTCTCGCATGAGAAGCCGATGTCCAAATGACTCGGCCACCCGCCGCTCAGGTGGACAAACGGCCGCGAGTAAGAGTTTCTTCAATCTTTCACGGTACATGCCCCTCAATACCTACGGAAATAAGGCACGGAAAATGGTAGAATCGCGCAACTATTCCTCAGACACACTAGTCAGTGTTCTGAAAGATTTCAAGTTCGAAGTTTTGGACGACCGGCACGGGTGGCTGTGCCCAAAAGTTTAAAAGAAGATCAGATACAGCCAATAACACCACTCCTCGCGAAACCACGCTGAGAGAGGCGCCATGCCAGCTATATCTCAGAGATTTATTCCTATGGCGAAATACAAAACTGAAATATTAGAAACTTAATGGAATAAAATTGTTTCACTATGATCCATCGCTATGATTAGTAACCACAATAATTTGACGAATAAAATACTCACCAGTAAACTGACGTATCCATGAATCCCATTATAAGCCGTCACGACATCTTCGATAGTGCCAGTGCAGTACTCCACCGGGCATTCTGGTTCGCTTCTTATTGTGATGTTAAACTTATGTCTGTAGGTGTCCAGAAACTTGGCGAGATCTCCTATACTCTCGTTCGAGTGCAGTCTGTATCCGTACTCGATGTATGAAGAGTTGTAGGCCGGAGTGGCCTCGCTTGTGTTCGAGAAGGCGGATAAAAGGTCCTTCATTCTTTCGGCTAGAGCGTTGTCTAGCATTGTCACATTGGTCTTGAATCACTGGTTTTGGAGTTTTTTATTCACTCAATTTAATCATTAGTTTGTTTAGCTTTTGTGCAGTCACTATGTTTTTAGTCACTGTGTTTTTCTCGTTTCGATTTCTTATTCACTGAGTAATGTTTTATCGTGGTTTATTAATTTAACTTTTAATGTTTTAATCATCTTGAATTTTAATGTCTTTGATTTCTTGTTTCACTTATCTTATTATCTTCTTTCGTAACAATTGCTGCTTTCAGGTTTTCACACATTTGATATTTTAACAGTCTCTTCAAAATGTCTTGTCCTCACTATCTCATGTTCCGTGTTGCAATTTCTGTAAAGTGAAATAGATTATATTATTATTGGTATTGGACCTTAAGAAGGCACAAGCGCCTGGTCTTTTTTTTTCGTTCAATACGATTAGAATAGGAATGTTATAATTCCATCTAAGGACTGTCAACTCCCCTGCTTGAGCGATTTGTAACTGATCAAATTATATTCTCATTTATACGATAAGTATGCCTCCTTCAAAAAAACTCTTGTACCTTCATGAAATGTTACACTTATAGGTAACAGTTGTCAAGTTGTGAAATATTTATGTCGAAAAATAATTTTTGTGAGTTTATCCTAATTTTAAAAGTGTGCCATGCTGATAATAAGGAATGAATGAAATGAATGAAACGAATGTAACTAATAAAACTAATAAAATGAATACCTATTATTTTACTAAGAAGACTGATTATAATTTGGATACAATTTTGATATCGAGTGGTGAGACTATTTCGCAGCGCGAAATTTTGTTCGCAGCGCGAATTTTGGTTCGCAGCGCGAATTTTGGTTCGCAGCGCGAATTTTGGTTCGCAGCGCGAATTTTGGTTCGCAGCGCGAATTTTGGTTCGCAGCGCGAATTTTGATCCGCAGCGCGAATTTTGGTTTGGAAGTGCGAATGCTGCCGGTGAGTAAGAACGCTCCATAAGCCAAATAACTTTGAAGCAATCGTTCCATTACGTTAGTAACGGCGAGGAGGACAGCATTTTTTTTATAGACAGCCGGCGCTGATTTCTGTGCCCAATACTTAAACGGAAGATCAGGCACAGCCAATAACACCATTCCTAGCGAAACCACGCTCAGAGAAGTGCCATGCCGGCTATGAGGCGGACCAAAAGGTTGTCGTCTCATTTATTGACACGCCTTTTGAAGATTCCCAGGTGGTGAACACTCACCGGAAGACCGTTCCATATTTTCGCCGTTCGACACAGGAATGATTTCGAAAAACGATGTGTTCATAGAAGTTGGGTGTCTACAACATAATTATGGATGTTCCGAGCGAGCCCGGCGGGTGTGACGGAGACGAATGGGGACAGGAGGGATGAGGGAGGCCAATTCATCAGAGCAACGTCCGTATGGTCGTACCTATAAAACAGGCTAAGAGAACCGATTGTTCGCCTGTGGCTCAATGATTCGATTTCCTCCGTGAGCTTGGGATCACTTGGGATTAGACGGATAGCACGGCGCTGGATAGAGTCCAAGGACGCCAATAAGTAAAGAGGGCATCCGCCCCACAGATGACTGCAGTACTCCATCACCGGGCGAATTTGCGCTTTATGTAGCACTAGCTTTAATTGCCTTCGGCTTCGCTCGCGTGAAATTCGTATTTAAAAAGAAGAAAGTAAGTAAGCCCGCTACTGTACCTTTATTTCGGCGCGCGGAACAATTCGGTTTGTATGAGAGCCACATCTTAGCGTAACCGCAACTAAATTTTATTGCCTATTATTATATAGCCTATCCTGTGTCCCGTATAATCAAATGTGCTTGTACGAAGTTTCATAAAATTCGGATGCTCGGTTTAACAGTTATGGAGGAATATACATACATACATACAGAAGAGTTTTCTAAAAATCGTCAATTTAGTTTTAGTATCATAGAGTCTACAAATTAAATATTTCATAAAACAAATTAACTTACTCCATTACTACTCCTTATTTATAGATTTATTATTAGTATTGATAAGGAGTTGGGCCGGTGAGAAGAACCGTCTGCTGCGGTAGAGGACGCCTAATTTCCTAGAAGCAATGTTGCGCGTTTGGGGGACAATTTGATATATAGAGCGTCATTCATATTAAATTGTCTACATAACTGGAACACCAAGTTTCGATCGTGGCTTTGTTTAGCTGAAGTATTTCATCATTACTCCTAAACTATCTAACCTACTACCGACTATAACTTTCCTTACCTTAGATACTAGAAAGGTACGCTAGATGTGCTAACAAAGGCGATGTGTATGAGATGACGGTGCGTGGTGGTGTCGCCAAAATTCCTACCAATCAACTTTCACAGCGAGTGCATATCGCTCGGAGATTGAAGCTAGAAACTCATTGGGCCCACGTACGCTACGCACGCGTACGTGGGCGCGTCGGTCTTCATACATTTTGTATGGAAGAGTGCAGCACGCAGTGTGTCGCGTAGCGTAGGGTGGCGTGGGCCCAATGAAACTGCGTGCTGCACTCTACCATATAAAATGTATGGAGACCGACGCGCCCAGATTCGCGTGTATGGCGTAAGTGGGCCCAATGAGTTTCCAGCTTGAAGGACACATTCAGTGAGCTTTTGTGATTATTACTAAGCCTACCCCGTCTGTTTGTCTGTCCGTCCGTCCGAGTGCAGTATCTTTTTAAACGTAATAGGTAGTCAGTTGAAATTTTCACAGAATATTTGTTATTATTGCGGATGTGCCAACAAATAAAAAAAAAACCAAAAACAGAAAGTAAAAAATTAAGGGGTGCCCATACAAGAAATGTGCTAACAATCCAGTCGCGATACTGAATAATAGATGGCGCCACAGGCTTTCATATTTTGTCTTATTTTTTTTTTATTATCTCACCACCCATCTGTCTTACCTACGGATGATTCGTTGGTAATGTCTTTAGGCTTTAGTTCGCCTTTTGTGACTTTAATTGTGCAATAAAGCATATTTTAATTTCATAAATTTTTAATAAAATGTGTTCACAACATTACATACATATGTATCTCAAAAACTCTGGTGCGAGTTTTACTCGCGCACGGAGGTTTTCGTATCTAAAAAGGTAAAAAAAGGTAAAAGGTAAAAAATATTTATTCTTATAAACACAAAAATATACACCAGTCAAACAAACAATAATAACGTAATCCAGGGGTTCCCAAACTTTTTGATGTCGCGGCTCCCATATGCTACCAGAATATTTTCGCGGCGCCCTTAGGGCATCGTGGCCTTTAAGTGGTATTTAAAAATTTTGTGTAATGATTTAATGTATATGATATGACCCCGCAACGTCGTGCTGCAAGCGCCACTCGGCGGCGTGGAGGCGGAAGTGGTATGTGCGCGCAATTTAAAAATTCTAAAGTGCTTAGGGACACCTCACGGCGCGGCGCCCCTGAGGGCTAGCCGCGGTGCCCTGGGGCGCCGCGGCGCACACTTTGGGAACCGCTGACGTAATCTATTGTAGTGTTTTAATTACATTTTTACGTGTTCTGCCCCTTAAACTAGCCCATAGGCCCAAAAGGGGCAGTGCTTCCATTCTTACATCTAAACTGAATCTATCCGTTATTATCCGCCTATCTTTTGTCTTTCAACAATGCAATCAAGAACACTTTCGTTCTGGAATGCAATGTATGCCTACGGCGCCATCTATTATTTAATAGTGTGACAAATAGATTTTTGGAATGTTGGTTGGGGAGCCCCCTTAATTTTTAACATTTTAGTTTTTTTTATTATTTGTTGTTATATCCGCCATAGTAATACATATTCTGTGAAAATTTCAACGGGCTACCTATTAAGGTTCAAGAGATACAGCCCTCGGACAGACGGACGGACGGACGGCGGAGGGTTAGTAATAGGTTTCCGTACGGGATACGGAAACCTAAAAAGGGGTTATGCCTAGTCTATCGGTCAATCAAGTCTATCGGCAAAGCTGTCAAAAGAAACGACCGCCAGCGCCATCTATTAGGCCATAATTTAACTGCTATAGATTGCCACTTCATACAAATGAACTGAAATCGAATACGCTTTCTCTACTAACATAAATGTGACAAGTAATTTTGCACTCAACTATATAGTGCCCGGGACGGATCTCGGCGTGTCGTCGCCGCAGCGGGCGACCCGCCACGCGAATAAACTATACAAGTACGGTGCGGGTGCGAGGGAGAACACTGACTAACCGCTGCGGCGGCGCGGCGGCGACACGCCGACATCCGCCCCGCGCATTATACCTACCACACTATACGGAACCATTTGTTGATTATACATATTTACTAGAAATTTGTGATCTCGAAAATTTTCGACGTAGTGCAGAACTCTGACGCTTAGTAATAAAGTAGTTATTACTTTTCACTGAAGGCTTATTCTGAATTCACAGTGAATATGTTTATTTAGAACTTCTGTATACACGGTGTCGTGCAAATGGTTGAAGTATTTTAATTCGAAATGATTTTGTAAGAATTTTTATGTATGCATCATTCTCTAATGAAAATTTACCAATGTTTTGTTTCTTTATGTTTTAAGCCGGGTCTTCTGCGAAGGTTTTTTTCGAAAAATTACACGGAAACATGGAAACATTGGGGCGTGGCCATCCACATTTGTATGAAAACCATAGAGAAATAATGTTTTCGTTTCATGTTTTTTGTGTATTGTTTCGAAAATACATGCGCAGGAGACGCGGCTTTAGACACACAAGGAATGTTCAGAAGGAGTGCACTGCACCGTCAATTGGGTACTTCACAGACTGTCTCTGTGTCCAAAATGGCCGCCAAACTCCCAACCGTCACAACGTTTATTTTGTTTTGGCAGGTATTCTCTAACGTCCTACCGTCAACGTCGGTGACGCTGACTAGTTATGTCTCTGTCTAATTATATGAACTAGACAGAGACATAACTAGTCAGCGTCACCGACGTTAACGGTAGGAGGTTAGAGAATGCCTGCCCAGCCAAGTTTCGACACGTTATAATATTCAAGACATAATCGCACATCTGAACGTCGTCAGTATAACGAAGTACCTAGACTGATATATTGAAAAATAAAAAACCGGCCAAGTGCGAGTCGGACTCGCGCACCGAGGATTCCGTACCAACACATAGTTTTCTTACTATCAGTTCAGGTTTTTACGATCGAGCAAAAAAAAAAAAAACATTTTCATTATGCCAAATTTCAAGGTTCTACGTTAGATAGCTTTCGAGAAAAGCCTCTGTGACAGACGGACGGACACAGGAGTGATCTTACATGAGTTCCGTTTTTATTATCGTTTAAGGTGCGAAACCCTATTCGCGACCCTGTGTCAATGTTCAAGGGACATACATAAATGGGTGGATCAAATTTTTCTTGTTTTTGGTATGTGTCTGAAAACAGGTTATTATCTTGACAAATTCACCTTATTTTAATAGTTACAGCAACTCCCAGATAAGTAAGAGATTAATGAGAAAGAAGCTGCACAAAGAATATTGAGTAATTTTAAAAAAAATTATGTTTACACTGAGGACAATCCCTTTTTTTTCATACAAAATTGGGGACAAAATTGTCCCCTGGGTCACCCCTAAAATTTGGTTAATTTTTTATTTTAAATAGTTCTCAACTTTTTTTTCAATTGCCTATAAACCTAAGTATTTTATACTTATTGATTTTCAACTAAGTAATAAATTGTAATTAACTTTTTTTTTATTTGACTGTGCACCTGATTTTTACGTTACAAGAAAAAGTTGATCCACCCAAATATACCACACGCTGTATTCCAACAATCGGGGTAAGCAGAGTAGTCGGTGTTGTTCTGCAAGTGCTCTTGTAAATTACAGCACAACACCGACCACAATCACATTAAGCAAAGTATTAGGACAAGATAACTATCAAGCAGCAAGTAAGGCGCGAAGACTCACCTGCTACATGACTCGGTAGAAGGACCGTGCCAAAGTGAGACGTCGCTAGCCTGTCGCCCTTATGCATGGCATCTTGTGATAAGCTCTTAGTCGCCTTCTACGACATGCATTGGTAGAGATGCATTGGGGCTATTATTTTTAAGTAATAAGAAGGGAAGCACTGATATGACACCTAGTTCACCTGGTGTTATGGGCTGACATCACGGATGTAGTAGGTATGCAGCCACAGAGCATCGAATGACGCGCGCGCCCCCTCCTAGAGACGCCCTAAGCGCGATTTCCCTACAACGCCGTTGAATCTGTGGGCGTGGCCTATGACTTACTTGTGTGTTGTGCGTGTACATTTGTTTTGTGCGTGTGCCTAACTTGCTCCTATTTGTGTGTAGTGTCGATACTAACACACACACACACACACACACACATACACAGAGCTAGCAGCACTGCGTGCTGTTATTCGGTTTCAAATATTATTATTACTTTCGCCTCTAGAGAGGCGGCGCTACTAACTTCACTGCTCTGTGGTATGCAGCCAACCGTGTCAGTTTCCATAAAAAAAAAGTACCGACTCCACACGGTTCAAGGGACACCATGTATAGCAAGTCGATCTAACTTCCCGATAACTATAAAACGAGTTTCTATAGCACAGCGCTATAGTTTGACTTATCCAGTTTTATTACAACGCATAAATTTACTTCACGCAAGATCGCTATCCGAAGTGCTGGCGTAAATATATTTATTTCTCTTGTCTATTGTAAACAATCGCAAATATAGTAGATTGTTTATCCTACGTGCCAGCCAATACTATTGACGGTTGCTTGAACTGACGAATCTAGGGGTATTTATATGGGTTTTTAAATTACCGTGGTTGTCAGACATTATTTTTTATAACAAAACAGCTTCACTCACGGTTGTTCCGAGCTATGTTGCTCGACGTTTCGGGCCAAGCGTAATGTTCTCTGCCAACCGTCGCACCAGGCAGAGTGCTCATGAGGATGGGCCATACGCTTGGCCCGAAACGTCGAGCAACATAGCTCGGAACAACCTAGGGGTATTTATTGAGTTGATAATATTAAATGTTGTAAATTCTTTTATTTTTTAGCGTTACGTACGGGACACTCAGTTTTTTTCTTCTAAGTAATCCGGTATGGGTGGATAAGTCGGAGTAGCCAAAGCGCATGCTCCGACCAGCCAATATCACCTCCGAGAAGGTAGGTGCCATACCGGAGACTTGCCTGGATTGCTGGCTATATATACTGGACTAGAGGAGAACACAACCACACACAACCTCACAACCATTTGAGCCTACCACCTAGTAAGGGACAAGGGAAGGGACCTACAGTTTTACACCGGTTCCGAACGGTGAAGCAGCAGGTGTAGGTATGCACGCAAATTTTTTCGTCAGAAAAAACTCATTGGTACACGCTAGGTATGCTCGGTGGTACACGCCGACCGGATTCGAACCGCGGACCTCTCGCACGAGAACCCGATGCCCAAACCACTCGGCCACCCGCCGCTGTTACTAAGCATAAGCCTGTCATAACTTTAAAGGTGCTTTAAAGTGTTTTACCAAAATAATTTCATTTACTTTCATTTATTTATTTATTTATTTATTTATTCTCTTTCTTAACACCGTCAGGTTTAGAGAACATTTTATACATTTTTCACATTTTAACAGTTGCATACACACACTAATCTTAAATCCTCACTATTAATACATTAACAATTTATAATTTATAATATGTAAGTTTTTTCTATTTATTGCCATATTTATGTTTTATCTATCACAGTTGTGCTATAAGTATATTGTTCTTTGTACAGTCAGTAATATACACCTAATATATCAGTCATTCTTAACAAAAAATTATCATGTCATACAGTATAAGAATAAAAAAACAAAATTCATTATGTTATTAAAATAAGTCAGATAAAATACAATTTAAATAGAACTTGATCGAATTGAACACAGAATAATATTTCAGATATAAATTAATATTACAGTAATTCAATTAGGAATGTTGTCAAAAATGTAAAATTTGATTAAATTAAAAATAAAAATTCATTATCATATAATAAGTCAGTCAAAAAACATTCGAATCACATTTGGGGCAATCCATATAAATTACGTCATTTGAAATTAGGGGCAAGGCGAAATCGCCAAAGATCGGTGACATTACTTAAGGACGGCCCCTTTGGCCGGTTTTTAGGGTTCCGTATCCGGTAGGGGACCCTATTACTAAGGCTACGCCGTCTGTCTGTCCGTCCGTTCGTCTGTCTGTCCGAGGGCTGTATCTCTTGAACCGTAATAGGTAGTCCGTTGAAATGTTCACAGAATATGTGTTATTATGGCCGATATAACAACAAATAATAATAAATAAAAATAATAAATATTAAAAAATTCACGGGGGTTCCCATAGAACAAACCAAAAAGTGTATGCGCGCGCGTCATCTACCGAATAGAGTGTGAAGCATTTCAACTAATCATGACATTTAGCTACTATGAAGCATTTCATAACACGCCATAGATGGCGTGAGTGGCGCTAACCATGACATGGTGACAAGGAACCCTCGGTGCGCGAGTTCGACTCGCAGACCGAGAGCACCGCACTTGGCCGGTTTTTTAATTATTTATTTTTTTACTTTGGAGTTGCACTATTATCACACCAAGTTTAAAGATTGTATGTATAAGCAAAATGTTGAAAAAGAACGCGATTCTTGTATTGGTTTCTTCCTTATTTTTTTACTTTTTGTTTTTTTTTAATTATTTTTTAGGATATAGGTTTTGTGTTAATTAATTTCAACGGGCTACCTATTACGGTTCAAAAATATCCCTTTAAACGTAGGACAGACACTCACGCCATCTATGGGGTGTTTTATGAAAAGCTTCATATTAATTCAAATTCATGATTAGTTAAAATGCTACATATTGTTTTCGGTAGATGGTGCGCATACACTTTTTAATTTCTTGTATGGGGACCCCGTGATTTTTTTACTTTTTTTTACGGTTCTTACACTTTTTGGTTTGTTCTATGGGAACCCCCGTGAATTTTTTAATATTTATTATTTTTATTTATTATTATTTGTTGTTATATCGGCCATAATAAAATTTTAACGGGCTACTTATTACTGTTTAAGAGATACAGCCCTCAGAGCTCGGACAGACAGACGGACAGACAGACAGACAGACAGACAGACAGACGGCGTAGATTTAATAATAGGGTCCCTAACGTAACCCTAAAAACCATGCATACATTGATGTATACCCTTCGGAAATTATATTGGCTGCGAAACAACGTACTCTATGAAAGTATTTGAATAATTTCTTTCCCTTGGGAAAAATATTGCTCTCACAAAAATAATATATTATGTAAATCCTAACTGGGTCAAAGGGCTCATCTGTATCGGACCTTCCGTTCTTACTAGTTGGTAGGGTTAACCCGTCCGGGTTGATACCACCGCACCGAGTGAAGGGTCGATCGAAGCGGCTACATAAATAGTTCGTGTTTTCCGTCCAGTTCAGTGTAGCCGACATGAAATGAAGGGAAGCACTGACACGGCACCTAGTTCACCAAGGTGTTATGGGCTGGCATCACGGATGTAGTATAGCCCAGTCATTATATCCAAAAAACCGACCCTACCCGTGAATAATTAGTTCTTGGATTTTTTTTTCGTAGGTCCCTCGGGGGGCTCACTGGGAGTGTAAATTCAAAAAGTAGACTGAATCAGGAACCTGCGTATATTCGAAAAACGGTTTAAAAAAAAAACGGTTTTTCTTGAATAACTCGGCCATTTTTTATTTTACAGTAAGACCGTAAGGACAAAAATTGTAGGAAATTTGATTCTCTACGCGTCATCTCATCGCGCGTTTCAGGTTAGGTATATAAAGGACGCTATGACCGCCACTCCTTTTGTTCGCACAGCTGCCTATACCCAGTACCGCCAGCGTCTGGGGCACACTGGTGCAACAAGTCCCACTACCTGAAATGGGTAATTAATTAAGTTGTAATTAATTAATGAATAATTAATTAATTAAGTTTAAATTCCAAAATATCGATTTTGGGGGAAAAAAGGTGGAAACCAAAACTGTTCAGAATTTGATTCTTTACAACTTTGTTTCTCTTCATTCATGCCGTAGACCGTGGAACATAGGAGATAATGATAATATTTTGAATTTGTCGCTTTTTTTTCAAATTTAATTTCCAAAATATCGATCCTATAAGAAAAATTGTGACGACCAAACTTGTAGAGAATCAAATTTCCTACAATTTTTGTCCTTACGGTTTTACTGTAAAATCAAAAATGCCCGAGTTATTCAAGAAAAACCGTTTTTTTTTTAAAACCGTTTTTCGAATATACGCAGGTTCCTGATTCAGTCTACTTTTTGAATTTACACTCCCAGTGAGCCCCCCGAGGGACCTACGAAAAAAAAATCCAAGAACTAATTATTCACGGGTCAAATCTATAATGACTGAACTAGTAGGCGATGTAGTCAACCGTGTCAGTTTCCGTGAAAAAAAAACCTTACCTTCTAACCCTTTCACAACTTTTATAAATCCGGAAACTTTTTAAAAGCTGCGTAAAAGAAAAACCTAGGAGTTTTTCAAATTATTTCTACTAAGCTTTTGGTGAATTTAATTAGTAAGTAGAGTCTGAAAAGTTCTAAATCAATATGTACAATGATTGTACAATATTAATCTTTCAAGAGGCAGATATTAAAAATATATTTTTATATCTACTTATTATAAAAGAGAACGTCTGTCTGTATGTATGTTTGAAGTAAACTCCGGAACCACTGAACTGATTTTGATACGGTTTGCACCAATGGAAAAAGTCATTGGTGCAAACCGCTCCGTCCGTGGTGCAATGCCGCGTCTGCTTCGATTAGTATGCCCCCAGTTGGTGAGCACGCACCCAGTTCGCTAAATCAACTCTTCTCTGCTTATTTGGCGATAGTCGCGCGCGACATTGTCAATCTTTCAATTAATCAATACTATACAACGCGTCCCAAAACTCAACGTCAAGCGGATACCAGGGAGTAGGCCTGTTTAATGATCTCGTGGCGTTCTGACCCATTCTCAGGACCTGAATTTTCAGCACAGTAAACATACAAAACCAGTATAGAATACTTCTATTTGGATAAATCGTTCAAATAAACCGTTCCTTCCACTCTGCACTACCAAGCTGCACTACCAGTAGTGCTGTTTGGAATACAGTCACCGTAATTAAAGTGGAAACCCGAAGACTACTTGGTAAGCTGGGAATGGGAATGGCTATAAAGTACCAGGGCAGCAGAAATGATAGGAGGTTTGAAAATTCCCACAAAGGAAGTTCACTTACTGTATCTGTGTTTTCTGGTAAGTGGGTCAGAACGCCCCTCAAAAATAAATGTAATTGGCTCGAAAGGCCACAATATTTTTTTTTGACAGTGGGTCCTGAGAATGGGTCAGAACGCCTCGAGGTCAGTGCCAGTTTATGACTATCTCAAATCAAAACAAACGTGCAGTTCGCATAATAAAGTTTTATGGCTTAGTGAAGGGAATAATCTCCCTTTTTCTTATCCTCCGATTTTTTTTTCTTATTTTTCCCTGGGTAGTCATAAACTGGCCTACTTCCTGGTTCCCGCTTGACATTGAGTTTTGGGACACGTTGTATACTATCAATATCATCAATCAACACTAATAATAAATCTGTAAGGGATGGCCATGGAGTAAGTTACTTTGTTTTATGTGATATTGCGTTTGTAGACTATGTATGATACTAAAACTAAATCCAAGATTTTTAGAAATCTTTTCTGTATGTATGTATGTATATATGTTCTTCCATAACTCTTAAACCGATCATCCGAATTCGATGAAACTTAGTACAAGCACATTTAGCTATACGGGCGGGACACGGGATAGGCTAAATTCAGTTCCGGTTACACTAAGATGTGGCTCTCATACAAACCGAATTGTTCCGCGCGCTGAAATACGAATTTTACGCGAGAGAAACCTCGGGCAAAGCTAGTTTATAAATAAAACACTAACAATTTGTAAACGTAGGGAAAGCGAAAGCCGCTAATAAAATTCGGATTTTTGGAATACTTTTTTTTTATTGGTGAATTTTATTTATTACCCTCGTTAATTACATTAATTAAACTTGTAACTAAAGCAAAACTAATTGCAATCATTTCTAAGAAAAGAAAAAGTTATTTAAGTTCCGTGCCCAGCGACGCTTATAAAATCAGGTGTCTCTCCGTCGTCCGTCCGTCCGTCCGTCTGTCTGTCTGTCTGTCTGTCTATCTGTCACACGTGCTGTCTTTTTTTATGTAATGCTATATGATATGGGTGGCTGAGTCAGAGGGGCCAAAGCACATGCTCCGACCAGCCAATATCACCTCCGAGAAGGTAGGTGCCATACCGGAGACTTCCCTGGATTGCTGGCTATGCTGGACTAGAGGAGAACACAGCCGAGGCTATGCGGCCATCTTACATCTAGTACGGTGGTACCAATGCAGTCGGCTACAATTTGAGCCTACCACCTACATAGTAAGGGGCAAGGGAAGGGACCTACAGTTTTACACCGGTTCCGAACGGTGAAGCAGCAGGTGTACACGTAAATTATATCGTCAGAAAAAACTCATTGGTACACGCCGACCGGATTCGAACCACCGACCTCGCATGAGAAGCCGATGCCCAAACCACTCGGCCACCCGTGTCGCTTCGATCACGCTGTCTGAGGTGATTTCTCAAGAATTTAAAGCTCAAAAATCTAAAAATATCCAAATATTGGTAATAAAATAGTTTATTTAGTCCTTACGGCATGAAAAAGTATTTTTAAGATTATATCTTGTGGAATGACTGCAGAAAGAAAATGGCTACGGAACCCTGTGTGTTTGATCAACGCTCACAGTTAATAATAACTGTAAAATTAAACTAACCAACCTAATAAAATTTTAACTATGCCCTTAGAAACAAAAAAAAATCAGACCTAATTTTATTATTTTTTTTATTCGAATGAAATGAAAGCAGCAGGAGGGGGGAGGGACTTCTTAAGATTTTTTTTTATCAAGAATAGAGAAACTTGGCCTTAATTGATTGAAATAAATGGTGACATCAGTTGAAATGCGATCGAGGAAATTTCATTATTCTAAATTTTCCAAGTTCGGAGAAAAACCTTGTTCCAAGGAACGAATTTTCTGGAAAGTTTGAAATACTTTTACATTAAGATAAGCAGTAAATAGTACATCTGAAGATAGAAAAGTAAAATTTAATACTCTATTCATCATCTAACAAACTAAAAGATAGTATCTATTACAATTTGTTGCGAATAATGTGAGTACAAAAAAAAAAAACTGGCCAAGTGCGAGTGGGATTCGCGTACCGAGGGTTCCGTATCACCACGTAATTGGCCGGTTTTTATTAATTTTTTTTTACCTTAGAGTTTGCACTACTTATATGTATAATCACACTAAGTTTCTTCCTCTTCGATTACATCAGTCAGTATGCATCGATCCACACGGAGTGCTGTTGAAAGACTATCTTTCTCAAATCCTAAACCTCATCTCATTCTTCTGTGTCCCTAGTTTCTGAGTTGAACACATTTTGTATTGTGTTTAGTTTTATTTTACGTTTTACTTCTATGCATGTATTTGGTTTTCGGATTTACGGAGATCGAAAAAGATCAGGTTGTAAGTGAGTTCAATGCTAAAATTCCTTCTATATAAATGTTATCAAGGGAAAACTTATTCTTAATCGGAGCGCCACTGACCGATGAGTCGATCCCGCCGCTCATTAAAGATAAGAAGGACAAACTCGAACTATTCTCTGGTCGTCTAAATTGTATCAGCAAACATGTCGCCCTATTTCTGCTCCGCCATTGTTTCTGTATCCCAAGACTCACATAATTCCTTCAATGTAGCCTTGTGTGGAGGCACGAAGAGAGTATACGGGCTATGGACGATACTATTAAAAGCTGTATGCGACAAATTTTAAATGTGAGTCTAGAATCACCATCTTGGAGGCAGGCCACCCTTCCAGTAAATACGGAGGAATCGGCATTTGTATGGTCGAGGATATCGCCCTTCCAGCGTTCCTGGGCTCCGCTCATAGCGGACTTGACCTCACTTGGACAGTTTGAGGTCAGTCACTTAAGTGGTGTCACGGATCGTTGGAAGGCGCAATGTCCCGGAGAGAGTCACCCTAAATCCCCTGGATCACAGGGAGGCTGGGATCTGCCAAGGATCAAAATCATCCATACTGAAATGATTAAAGAATCATCGGGAACCGATCGCGCCCGGGTCCTGGCATCTTCGGAGAGAGAAGCAGGGACTTGGTTGCACGCGTACCCCTCCCCTCATATGGGAACACTTTTAGATAACCACACAGTGAGAATCTCCGTTGCACTCCCAGTGGTTGCGAAGGTGTGCCAACCACACGTCTGTGTTTGCGGTACTGACGTCGACCCGTTCAGCAACCATGGACTAGTATGCCAGCGTAGTGCCGGTCGTCGGTCTCGATATAAACATAAATCTGCTTATAAAGAGGGCCCTAGCCACAGCGGAGTCTGCTGGAACCACCAGGCCTATGTCGGGACGACGGAAAGAGCCCTGACGGCATTAGTGGGCGCGACGTTTGCTGACACCTTCGCACCTACCCACATCGTTACTAGCCAATCGTCATTTAGCACAGCATCTTGTCCTCATATGAAAACATTGTATTTTGTTGTGTTTTATACCCCGTTGGACCGGGTATAAACAAAAAGACCCGTGATGTAAAATTCATAGAATTCCCACGGAAAGTACCTGCCTGTAAATTGTCTTTTCCATGTTACTCGTACGCACAAGGTGCTGATATTATGCAAGGGTAATGACCTTGTGGTCATAAAAACCGCAAAATTAAACCAGCGAAACCCGACCACGCAAAGGAGGAAAAACTGCTTATAAAACAGGTAAATAAGGAAATAGTTCATACATTTGAGAAGTTTAATTATTTTTTTCTTTGCCGCGTCTCATCTCTTTTCACCAGCGTGGCGTGGCATGAAACATAAGAAAGAAATAAGAAATATTAATTTTTCACTTGAGTGTTACTATAAAAATACACATTGAAAACATTACATTATAACTGTACCTAAAAATTTTTTTTTAAATGCACTGAACATTTCTGTAAGATCTCTGAAAATCTAATTAATATAAGGATACACTATAGCGAACGAGAAAATAAAAACTTTATTATTAATTAATGCAAGCTTGATCCCCTTTAGTAAGCTGTACGTACATCCTTTTTAGTAGCCCTTTTAGTATGCTGGGTAGGCTGATGGAAAATGCCACAGGCATTAAGTGCTACCTTCTGTACGACTTTATGTGCAATAAACGTTTTTTGATTTGATTTGATTTGATTTTTGGGGTTCCGTATCCGGTACGGGACCCTACGCCGTCTGTCTGTCTGTCTGCCTGAGGGCTGTATAACAACAAATAATAAAAATAAGAATAAGTTGAAAATTCACGGGGTTCCCATAGAAGAAAATAATAAAAGGTGTATGCCCGCGCGACATCTACCAAAAATAGTATGAAGCATTCTAACTAATCATGAATTTTAACTAATATGAAGCATTTCATAAACACGCCACAGATGGCGTGAGTGGTGATGACTATGACATGGCGATACGGAACCCTCGGTGCGCGAGTTCGACTCGCACTTGACCGGTTTTTCAAGCTTCAACCGCCGGGTTCGACGTCACACACCAAGGGACTCCAAGGCAAAGCCCAGAAAGAGGAAAGGGAATGAGCCAGCATCGTTCGTGTACGGAGAGAGAAGCGTGGGTGGGCTATTATTGTATGTAGGTACTTAATTACATTATTTCTACTGGATTGTTACGCAGTACGACATAAAATGTTTAGTAAAAATAATATTGAAATATTCGAAATTTATGAACTCGACCGTTACGACTCGACATAAAAAAAGGTAAGAACAAAAAATTATTTTCCCTGATGTTGTAATATTCAATAGAATCCGAAAATATTTTGATATTAGAAAAGATCGTAAAAACATTTTTTTTTTTCATATTTTCAACAGACGATAGACCGGCGTATACTTTGTTTATGACCGAAAAGAATAACTTTCGGATGAACACGACACCTACCATCATCCAGGAGATCGTCACACACGCTCTGATTTGAATTCCGACTTTTATCATTACACAATCCGGCACAATGACGTTATTTGGTTTTTTAATTTTATTTTTGTTATTTGGGTCAAGGAAACAGGCAGTTGGTACTTAAAAGATAAAAAAACCTGCCAAGTGCGAGTCGAACTCGCGCACCGAGGGTTCCGTATCGCCATGTCATGGTCAGCGCCACTCACGTAAGACTCACGCCATCTATGGCGTGTTTATGAAATGCTCATATTAGTTAAAATTAATGATTAGTTAAAATGCTTCATAGTATTTTCGATAGATGTCGTGGCGCGCATAAACTTTTTAGTTTCTTCTATGGGAACCCCCTGAATTTTTTACTTTTTTTATTTTTATTATTTGTTGTTATATCGGCAATAATACCACATATTCTGTGAAAATTTCAACGGGCTACCTATTACGGTTCAAGAGATACAGCTCTCAGACAGACGGACGGACGGACAGACAGACAGACAGACAGACAGACAGACAGACAGACAGACAGACAGACAGACAGACAGCCAGACTTAGTAATAGGCTTAGTAATAGGGTCCCGTACCGGATACGGAACCCTAAAAACAACAATTACAAAAAAAATTGGTTGTCCGTAAAGTCGTTTTACGGACGATAGTTTTACGTGATAACGTCATAAAGTGGTAAGACTACTGGGAATATTCTAAATTTGAAATCTTTTCCGACCGGCCAGATGCGCTTAATATATTATGGTACGAGTAACCTCCTTTTAATTTCTGCTGCCCTGGTACTTTAGAACCAGAGAGATAAATGTGTACAAGCCGACGCTTGGGCCGATTGTGCCTCTCTATCGCTTGTTACGCGCTCTCACTTGCACACACAGGATCAGATGGAACGTGACAATTTTTCGTGCGTGCAGCCGGTGTTCATCAATTTATAAGACGTGACGTTATCACGTCAAAAATTGGTACATACACATCCAGCAGCGCTCTCTACAAGACAATTAATAGGGAGACTACTTAATATTTATAGGGGGTTTTCTGGAAACTGATTTAGTTGAACCGCTAAATCCGCCATGTCAGCTGATTACCATGCCAGTGATTGATTACAGTGCCATGCCGCGTGTACTGAACTAACTGGGCGTAAAACTATTATTTTTCGACCGCCGCCATTCATTCGATGCGGTTGTACCAATTCAGACGGATATAACCCAAGCACCTAGTACGCTATAGTTTTACATGAATCCCAACGACGGAGCAACTTGATTTCATGAAATTATCAGCCTCGGTAGCTCAGTGGTACAGACGGTCGACTGTTCTTAAGCAACGCTGAGCGCGGTCAGTAAATGGATGGGTGACCGCTCTACTGTTGGAGGCTGACCGTGGTTCAGATTCCACGTAAAACAGTAGGTCCCTTCCCTTGTTACCTTACTAGGTGGTAGGGTTTATCCCGGCCGGGTTGGTACCGCCGCACTGAGCGAAACGTCGGTCGAAACGGCTATGTAAGTAGTTTGTGTTTTCCGTTCAGGTCAGTGTAGCCGACATGAAATGAATGAAGCACTGACATGGCACCTAGTCCACCCGCTGTTATGGGCTGACGTCACGGATGTTCTAGGTGATGTAGCCAACCGTGTCAGTTTCCATAAAAAAAAAATCATTTATCACCCACGAGAATATAAAGAAAACAATAAACAAAGAAATATTAGAAATAGAACAAAATCGAAATCGGCACAATTTAAAAATCCGATCCGATCCGACCAGCGCAGCGGATCCGACCTGCCAGTGTAGATTCGCCCTTATGCCTCTGTTTACGACGCCCCGTGTCTATTATATCCGCGCCCCGATACTCCGTTTTGAATTGAGTCTCTTTTACGAGTTAGTACATCGCGCCTCGCAGGGGATGCAAAACGATGAGCTGCCAGCCAGCAGTGGCAGTGACGATGTTATTTTCGGGCAAAACAAATGTCATTCATCGTTTCCAATCCAATTGCTATAGCATTTTATTTGCTTACTAGCTTTTTCCCGCGGCTTTGCTCGCGTGAAATTCGCATTCAAAAAGAAGAAAGTAAGTAAGCCTGCTACCGTACCTTTATTTCAGCGCGCGGAACAATTCGATTTGTATGAGAGCCACATCTTATACTGAAGTTTCATCTAATTCGGATGATCGGTTTAAAGAGGAGATATATATAGAAAATATTTCTAAAAATAGTGATATTTACTTTTAGTATCATGCATAGAGAACACAATCAATACTAATAATAAATCTGTAAGGGATGGTGATGGAGTAAGTTACTTTGTTTTATGAGATATTGTAGTTTATTGTTTATTGTATAATTTCATCCATAAGTAACCTAGTTGTAGTAACCTAGTAACCTACGCTTGGACATGTCGAAAATTCCGCCAGTTCTAAATTCAATGCGAAG
The DNA here is from genome assembly GCA_946902875.1 of Nematopogon swammerdamellus. Taxonomy (NCBI): domain Eukaryota; kingdom Metazoa; phylum Arthropoda; class Insecta; order Lepidoptera; family Adelidae; genus Nematopogon; species Nematopogon swammerdamellus. Next base: position 18,723,870 of record OX336350.1, read on the forward strand.
AAGAACTGACAAACAAACTTCGCAAGTCACAATGTTTTGTTAGTACCTTATAAGTATTATATTATAGTAACTTACAAATAATTAACCCATACTACCGCTCACAAGAGCATTAATATTTACAGCATAAACATGAATACTGAAGAATTTGACCACACTGCCTATTTAAATTACCTATATCTGGTGTATAGTGCAATCGTAAATTTTGATACTTCATATTATATCAAGTCAAAAAATAAATAAAAATTAGTTTACATTTATTACAAAGACATGTAATAAGTCATATAAAAACAATTTTATGATACAAAGTGTATCCAAATGTCAAATTGTCAAAGTTTGTTAGTGGAAAAAACAGTAGTCAAACTCTTAGATAAAATTACGGTCAGTTAATGCATCCTTAATTGTGTAATAACTATTTTCAATTAACATTAATTTAATCCGTCGTTTGAAATTATTATCATCTAATTGTTTTATGTTAGAAGACAGTTTATTATAAAATCTAACACTATTACAAATAAAGCTTTTAGAGGTTTTAGCTAATCTATGTCTTATTAGTTGTACATTACATTGCGTTTGTAGACTCTATGTATGATACTAAAACTTTTCTGTATGTATGTATGTTCCTCCATAACTCTTAAACCGAATTCTATGAAAGTTAGTACAAGCACATTTGATTAAGTATACGCGACACAGGATTTCAGTTCCGGTTACGCTAAGATGTGGCTCTCATACATACCGAATTGTTCCGCGCGCCGAAATAAACGTACGGTAGCGGGCTTATTACTTTCTTCTTTTTAAATACTAATTTCACGCGGGCGATGCCACGGGGAAAAGCTAGTATCTCATATTTTAGGGTCCCGTCGCAAAATGCGAAAAAAGGGACCCTTATGGGATCGCTCTGGTGTCTGTCTGTCTGTCTGTCTGTCTGTCGGTCACACGCAGATATCTCCGGACCTACTGAACCGATTTCGATGAAAATGACGCCAAATTACGTGTAATTTTTGCCGCTAGATATATTACAGATAAGTTTATTTAATAGTCCTGTGAAAAGTACAGGGTACCCCAAAATGAAAACCAAAAATATTTTTTGTATATTTTTTAATAAATCAAATGTCATGTCATTCTATAGGTATTGTTAAGGCAATTTCAAAAATATATAACTTTGCTATAATCAATAAGTTCACTTTAACAAATATTTCGTTTAAAAGTTGACAAAAAAATGCACTTTTGTCGCCGAACTTTGACCTATTAAGGGTTATTTGAAAATTCTGAAAAAATAAACAATATAGGTACTCTTATGTAGTTGTGCACAAAACTGCCACATAATAGAAAAAAATGCCACAAAATTTAAACAGTGCACTCTTATTGATACACCCTATATAAGACTACGAGAGTCACGGAACCAGCGATAAATAATTATTAAACCAAACTGTTTTAAAAAACATAAAACCGACTTCAAAAAAGAAAACTAGAACTAAAAAGTATTAAATAATATTTTGAAATGTTCTCTGTCGTTGTATTGAAATATATGAATCTATATTGCGATTCATATTCGGACTCTTGAGTTGAAGGCGGTACAAAAGCACAAAAGGGGCCCATCTATTAATTTTCAAGTGTGCTTTTGTACTGCCTTCAACTCAAGAGTCCGAATATGAATCACAATTTTCACAAGTCACAATTTTTGTTGATATGGGACCACCTCTGAAGTATGACCTACCAAACAAAAAAATACTTTTCAAAATCGGTCCACAATTGGCCCACATTAAAAAAAAAAAAAGTCGGCAAGTGCGAGTTGGGCTCGCGCACCGAGGGTTCCTCAGCATCACTCAATATATTTGTATTATGTAGGTATGTACAAAAAGAATTGTTTTGGAAAATCACGAAGGCCTAAATAAACACTACAGCAATGGTTTGACTGTGCGGCATTCGTGAAGTTATACAAAAATATATTTCTTATATTATGACTATGACATAACGACATAATATCTAAAATTTTCGGATTTTTTCTTTACTTGTGATGTGAGACCATGCTTCTTGCCAAATTTCATTACTCCAGGTCAACGTAAGTACCCTATAGGTTTTGATTTCATTTGAATGAGTTTGCAAGTATTAAAATTTGCCATAAATAGCCGTATGTTTTGATTATATTGATTTAGAAGCTTTCATTTTATATAACTCGAAGGGATTGCAGACGTTAGTATTCCATATTAATTTCAATTTGATATCTTGACTCGTTACTGAGAAAAAGGGTCTTGACTTGCCACACAAAACAATCAAATTTTTTTTAATATCATAACTACAAGTTTACAATTTTAGGATTTTTTCCTTTACGTGTGCTATGAGACCTTGCTTATTACCAAATTTTATGATTCTAGGTTGACGGGAATTACCCTATAGGTTTTGATTTGTTTGGAGTGAGTTTGCGAGTATGAAATCTGACATAGATGGCCGTATCTTTTGATTGCGTTGATTTAGAAGCTTGCATTTTCTATACCGTAAAGAGATCGTAGCTCTTAGTATTTCGTATTAATTTCAATTTGTTATCTTGGTCCGTTCCTGAGAAAGGGGGTCCTTGACATACAAAACAATATTTTTTTTTTTTATGTCAATAACTACAATTTTACAATTTTCGGATTTTTTCCTTTACTTGTGCTGTAAGACCTTGCTTCTTACCAAATTTTATGATTATAGGTTGACGGGAAATACCCTATAGGTTTTGATTTGTTTGGAGTGAGTTTGCGAGTATGAAATCTGACATAGATGGCCGTATCTTTTGATTGCGTTGATTTAGAAGCTTTGGTATTCTACACCTTAAAGAGACCGTAGATCTTAGTATTTCGTATTAATTTCAATTTGTTATCTTGATCCGTTCCTGAGAAAAAGGGACCATGACATAGAAAACAAACAAAAAATTTTTTTAATGTCACATAACTATAAATTTATAATTTTAGATTTTTTCCTTTACTTGTGCTGTGAGACCTTGCTTCTTACCAAATTTCATGATTCTAGGTTAACGGGAAGTACTCTATAGGTTTTGATTTGATTTGCCGGTAGCAAAATATGTGACTTAAATGGGCGTATCTAGTGATTCCGTTGACCTAGAAGCTTGCATTTTCTACACCTCAAAGGTTTCGTAGACCTTAGTATTTGATATTAATTTCAACTTGATACGTCTACCCGTTCCTGAGAAAAAAGGTCTTGACAGACAGACAGACAGACGGACAACAAAGTGATCCTATAAGGGTTCCGTTTTTTCCTCCTTTGAGGTACGGAACCCTAAAAAAGAACCCTGCGATGTTTCTTGCCGGCTCTTCTTTGTGGGTGTAATCGAACCGGATTGTAAAAACTAAACAGGACAAATTCAAGTGTAGTGTACTACCATACGAATGATGAATAAATAATAAAGAATAAAGAATTGACGGAGTAATCGCGTAACAAACATACAAAAAAAAAACATACAGTCGAATTGAGAACCTCATGCTTTTGAAGTCGGTTGATAATTATTTAGGTATTAGCTGGCATAGATACGTTAAGAGGTAAATAGAAATGTTGCCTATTTTCTTCCTCGCGTCACATACTTACTCACGTTTTGTTCTCTCACTTAAATCTCTTATGTACTAATTTAGTAAACATCTCAGGCTGCCTTTGTTCTGCGAATTCACTGAACGCTCAAAATGAATTTGCCGTCTCTATATGTACCTACGGTTTGTCAGGAATTGTATTTTATTTACCAGGGATTGTAATTTACTCAACAAAAGCGTTCAATTTAAGCTTTGAGTCCTGTTTAATTCCCATCAACTCCTAGCTCAGATAACGTTAGATTTTCAGCAATCAACTTCTCCAGAGATAAATCCTTTCATAGAACGCTCGCAAATAGTGTGAAAGCTTTTTCTTTGTAAAAGTCATGTAATGTAGCAAATAGCACGATTTTCTAAAATTTTTTTGACGTGAATTTGATGAAACGTCTTTATCCTGCTGTCGGAGGTTTTTTACAAAAAGTTGCGTTACGAAAATTATGTACTTTGGGCGACTTAGATCTCGAAAACTATATTAGTTACAGGAAGGTGAGGCATATCGTTCTAAAGGTAGTTCTTCCGACTTGCAAAGACGACATACCCGAGAGTCGTACATCAAGCCCTTCTATAAAATATGAAAATCAATAAATGCTTATAACTCCTGAACTACTGGTCAGATCGACATGCAATTTGTTTCTTTTCGTAGAAAAAATTTGCTCTTTTTAAAATAGTTTTTAGTTTTTTTTTCAAAATCGGTTCAGCCGTTTCAGAATAAAAAAAGAAAAAAGTGCTTGAGAGGGCATATCTCGGAAGCTACTGATCCACGACTGTTTATCCGCTAGAGAAAATGATAGGCCTGGACGAGATTTTTAATTTTTTTTTACATAACATTGCATTGTCTTCGAAACTGAATTAACACTAAAAAATTTTACTTCGTAGGATAAGAGGAAAGGGTTCTCATTTTGCTTCCAAGAATTAAAACTAATTAAATTATACTACTGATCCACAACTACTCATCCGCTGGAGGAAATGATAGGCCTCGTCAAGAATGTTTTTTTTTTCAAAAACTACTGCTCCCAAACTACTCGTGTGGTGGGAAAAGCCAGGATAGGCATCGATGAGATCTTCATCAAATTCACGAATCTGCGGCCGTGTCTCCGGACACAGCCCACTCGATTTTTTTTGTCATAAACTGAGTTTAATTTAGTTTTCCATAAAATGTTATTTATTACACAAAGGATACTCGTTTTTTTTATGGAATCTGACACGGTTGCTACATCACCTACAACGTCCGTGATGTCAGCCCATAACACCGGGTGAACTAGGTGCCATGTCAGTGCTTCCCCCTTTGATCGTGCCGGCTACACTGAACTGGTCGGAAAACACAAACTATTTACATAGCCGTTTCGACCGACCTTTCATTCAGTGCGGTGGTATCAACCCGGGCGAGTTAAACCCTACCACCAAGTAAGATTAGGAGGGAAGGGACCTACAGTTTTTACGAGGAATCGTCCTTCCTTATCCTTCCTTCCTTCCTTCCTTCCTTCCTTCCTTATCCTATCCTTCCTTACCTATAATAAAATCCAACGTCTGCTTTCTGTCTGTCTGTCTGTCCGCTTATAACTCGAAAACCACTGAACAGATTTTAATAAAAAAAAAATCTACGGATAGTTTGATTCTTCCCATCAACTATAGGCTACTTACTATCACGCTAAATGGCTTATGAGGTTAGCAGTGAAGTGAAATATGAGAGCGGGCGGAGCCGCGGGCACAGCTTGTACCTATAATAAAATCCAACGTCTGCTTTCTGTCTGTCTGTCTGTCTGTCCGCTTATAACTCGAGAACCACTGAACCGATTTTAATAAAAAAATAATCTACGGATAGCTTGATTCTTCCCATCAACTATAGGCTACTTACTATCATACTATCACGCTAAATAGCTTATGAGGTTTGCAGTGAAGTGAAATATGAGAGCGGGCGGAGCCGCGGGCACAGCTAGTATAATAATATAATCTAAACTAAGATATATGAGTATCGTGTGGGGCCGGTACTTGATGAGAATAGCCCCACTGCATCTCTCTCCGTGCATGTCGTAAAATGTGACTAAGGGATAAGGACAATATGCCGTGCACCTTAGCACCTTCCACCGAGTTGTGCAGCAGGTGGGTCTTCGTGCCTTACTCGCTGCTTATAGTTATCTTGTCCTAATGCATTGGAAAACGTGGTGGTCGGTGTTGTGCTGTAATTTGCCAGAGTTCTTGCAACACCGATTGATCTGCTTAGCCCGATTGTCGGGATACATTGTAGGAAAGAAAAGTTACATAAAATCCTATATTAATATCAGGTTTCGTCAATCAATTGATTTCACTAATTCGTCCCAGGAGGACATGGGTCTCGCCCGACTATTACACGTCCCAGATCCTTTCGGGCCATGGGAATTTCCGCGGCAAACTGCAGGATCTGGGCTTGGCAGAGGATGGTGGCTGTGAATGTGGGGAGGAAAGGGAGGACGCTGAGCACATCCTGTGGGAGTGCAGCGAGTTTGAATGCGAAAGAGCGGAGATGACGGATGAAATTCGGGGCCTGGTTGGGGGCCCGGTTTTCTACGACGACCTGACGAAGACAGCGCAGACCTTTGGGGCTTTCCGCAGGTTTTGCAGCAGGTGGCACGCCGCTAAGATGACGAAGTCGCTGCGACAGGGGAGCAGTTCGGGGTTGTCCGAATCTCCCTCGTAGTCGGTAGAACGCTACTTTGATCTGTGTGTTTTGAGTGCTACCTGTTGTGTTTTGAGTGTTACATTGCATTGTTGTTATGTGTAAAGCTACTGTGTATATTTTATGTTATATTTCATTGTTCTTTGTAGATTTTTCATTGTGTTTTATGTGATCTGTGTGTGAAGAGAGGACACTATTAACTGGGTTGACAAATTACCGGCGCAAGACTGACAGACTAGGACGCTCAATCGCCAATAAAGATGCCCAGGTGGTCACTGAAAAGATGCCGAGAACCCAGGGCCACGATAAAGAAGCCACCTGGGGCCACTAAAAGAAGCGGAGCACGAGGCCTGACGTGACAAGTAGAGTCTTAGCTTGGGGGTTAGGTGAGGTTTAGGTTAGGGGACAATGGGGAGACAAGTCGCCGTATGTGACGTGACTGGCCAATAGGGCCTTTGACTGACGGACTAGTAGATGGGGACACTTCGTCCGGAGCCGGTGTGCTCGAAGGGGGAGCCCCAGAACGCCTCGCTGGGTCTCCTCGAGTGGGGTTGGACCGCTGTATTCGCGCGTCTTTGGCACGGCCGCCGTGTCGGGTGGCCGGTCGACTGCAACCCCTGTGCGTGCATCGGACTCGGATGATATTTGCCTTGACGAGCGATGAGAACACATTGCGAGTGCTATATCCGCGAGGATGGTGCGCTCGGGAGGTGGTGGGTTAGAAGTAATTCGTCCTAGTTCAATAACAGAGGTTCCGTAAACAGTTCCTCCAGTTAAAAGCTAATATTAGGGAGTGTCAGAAGCGTCGCAGTCCACTAGAAGCCTCGGTAGCTCAGTGGTGCGGTCGGTCGACTGTTCTGTTGTTAAGCAACGCTGAGCGCGGTCAGTACTTGGATGGGTGACCGCTCGACCGTTGGAGGCTGACCGCGGTTCGGATTCCACGTAAAACTGCAGGTCCCTTCCCTTCTCACCTTACTAGGTGGTAGGGTTTATCCCGACCGGGTTGATACCAACGCACTGAATGAAACGTCGTCGGTCGAAACGGCAATTTGAATAGTTCGTGTTTTCCGTCCAGTTCAGTATAGCCGACATGAAATGAAGGGAAGCACTGACATGGCACCTAGTTCACCCGGTGTTATGGGCTGACATAACGGATGTTGTAGGTGATGTAGCCAACAGCGTCAGCGTAGTGTAGTAATTTTAGTGAGCATAGTGTAGTGTTTGTGAAGTTATTTTAGTGAGCGTAGTGTAGTGTAGTAATTTTAGTGAGCATAGTGTAGTGTAGTGTATTTATTTTAGTGGGCATAGTGTAGTGTAGTTATTTTAATGAGTGTAGTGTAGTGTAGTTATTTTAGTGAGCGTAGTGTAGTGTAGTGAAGTTATTTTAGTGAGCATAGTGTAGTGTAGTTATTTTAATGAGTGTAGTGTAGTGTAGCGATTTTAGTGAGCATAGTGTAGTGTAGTATAGTGATTTTAGTGAGCGTATTGTAGTGTAGTCAATGAGTGTAGTTATTTTAGTGAGCATAGTGTAGTCTAGTGATTTTAGTCAGCGTAGTGTAGTGAGTGTAGTGATTTTAGTGAGCGTAGTGTAGTGTAGTGATTTAAGTGAGCGTAGGTAGTGTAATGTAGTGTAGCGATTTTAGTAAGCGTAGTGTAGAGAGTGTAGTGATGTTAGTGAGCGTAGTATAATATAGTGTAGTGATTTTAGTAAGCGTAGTGTAGAGAGTGTAGTGATTTTAGTGAGCGTAGTGTAGTGCAGTGTATTGTAGTGATTTTAGTGAGCGTAGTGTAGTGTAGTGTAGTGATTTTAGTGAGCGTAGTGGTAGTTTAGTGATTTTAGTGTATAAATATAGTATTTATATCTGTCTATCGAAGTTTTAGACGCAAAAAGAAAATGCTTAAGTAATCCAAACCAATATATTCGGGATGATAATTAGCGTGATGGTGTGTGAGTACACCTCGGTACTCTCCGCCCTGCGAGATGACGAAGCTCTCAACTCCGTGCAGGCACATCGATCATGTTTTCAGCTTCCGATGGCACTGTCTGAAGTTAATGAGTTATGGAGTGCGTTATATTGATGATTGATTATCCGGACGAATGTCGAGTGTTCGATGTTAAAATTTTCAGTTTCGTCGAGCAATTTCTCTTTTTCTCTTCCTGCCTCTGTCCCTTTCATTCTCTTTCTCTCTGCTATGCAAGGTTTGGTGGACAATGTAAATTAATTTGATTTAATAAAATATAGAAAGTTGAATGGAAGGACCCTATGGACGATTATTTTTATTTATAGTTAGATTTATTTGTATAGTTAATTTAGTTATTTGTAGGTCTAAATTTAATTATTTTATTTGAAATAAAGTATCATACATAGAAAAAAAAGACTGTGTCTTATTTTTAAATATTCAAAACCCTTCCTTTTTTGGCTTCGCCGTAGTCGGATAATAAAGAAGCAAACAGGAAACTTCCAACGACAGTCGATACATTTCCGCGCAGGGCCACTTATGTGCAAGGTGAACTAAAAATAGAGGGTCAACAAAAACCATAGAGCCAGGACCAAAGGTCGACGATGGGGCTGGTCGAAAAGTTGTCAACTTAATTAATCTTTTAAAAATTCTGTTGTTATTAGTGGATGTCTACTTTTCATCCTGGCATCCTGCAGAAATTGTTACGTCCATTACGACGTTTATGTTTATATTGGGTACATACGTTAAAATTTGAAACTACGTTATCGGTCCAAACTGCATTTTGAAAGTGCTGTCTGATGCGTGGGCGGTGGCGCGGTGAAAGCTGGACTATACTTTATTTTATACGTGACTAGCTTTTGCCCGCAGCTTCGCTCGCGGTAGACTCGGTTTCAATAGCAAATCCGATTTAAATCTCTCTATCCCTTCCTCCCCTTCCCTTCCTTTCTTTTTCTCTCCGCCTCCTCCCATCATCCCCCTCCCTTCCTCTCTTTTTCTCTCTCGCCTCCTCCCCTCCCACCCACCCCCCCCCCCCCCCCTCCGTCCTTCTCTCCCCTCTCCATCATGCGCTACCGGTACACTGGCGCAAACCGGATCAAAATCTGTTCAGTGGTTCCGGATTTTACCTCAAACATACATACATACAGACAGACGTTCCCTTTCATAAGAAGTAAAGAAGATAGAGATAGATATGGAGATTCTGTTTTACGAATCTCGAGTATGCTCGAGTTTATTCGTATTGTGTACATTACAATTTGTATTATTTCGGCCCTTCCACTTAATTACTGCTCGCCCTACAGTGTGTATCCCCAACTATAAATCTATGTCAGTCAGTGGCCGGTACTTGGCCGGTCTCGAACGGTCCATAGGAAGTAGGGTGACAATGATTTACGGAAGGATTTAACGCCACCACCAAAATAATATCGGTTTACCGGCAAACCGGCAAGTTTACCGGAAAGCTTAGATGGATAACCGGAGGAACACAATACGTGATGGTTATGTTATTCGGATTTTGGAGCGAGTACATATCATCGATCAACGACAACAATGTGACAACCATACTAAGTATGGTTTTTTTTTATGGAAACTGACAAGGTTGTCTACATCACCTAAAATACGTGATGTCAACCCATTAGACCTTGGTAAACTAGGTGCCATGTCAGTGCTTCCGTTCGGTCGTGCCGGCTACACTGAACTGGACGGAAAACACTAACTGTTTAAATAGCCGTTTCAACCGACCTTTCATTCAGTGCGGTGGTATCGGGCGGGATAAACCCTACCACCTAGTAAGGTAAGAAGAGAAGGGACCTACAGTTTTATGGCTTCCGTACGGGATACAGAAACTTAAAAATAGGTCTCAGGCAGTACAATAGGCAATACTTAATCACTCTTTGTGTGTTTTCATTCCATCAGGAGTCCCTCAAGTATCCCATTTGGGTCCATTATTGTTTATATAATTCACTGTTTTCAGCACTCCCGTTCCGTAGTCAAATGACAGAAACGAAACCCTTATAATAGGTTAACTAAGTGTGTTCTATCGACTGTTCAACGGTGAATGCTCTGAGGAGCTGTTCGAAACGATTCCGACCTCACCATTTCACCATAGGTCCACGCGTAACAGAGGGAATGCGTCCATATACTGTAGAGCTGCTGGACTGGACTAAGCGCTCCAGTATTTCTTTTATCTTCCGCACTGCGTAACTCTGGAATGCACTTCCTCCCGATGTGTTTTCTTTAGGATCTTTCAAGAGAAGCGTAATAAGGCATTTGTCACGCCGGCATGGCATTCGCAGCCCCCGTTCTAAACCGAATGCTTTTGGGAGTCGTCGTCGGCTCAGAAATCCACGCTGAAGGTACCAAGTGTCTTGAGTATCCATAAAAAAAACAAAATTCATGTCCTATCATTTCGTTGTCCCTCAATAAATACAAGAAAAAATACCTTATATTTTCATGGTTGATCGTATCAGCGCGCCGATTACGCAAAAAATCTGTATTCAATCGTTGTATGAGCACCAATAACGACTGTTTCATGGATATTGACATTTTTCATTTAGGAGGAAAATATTTTGCGAAGGTTGGTTAGCGTCAGCGTTTGTAAAGAAATAATACAGCCTGGAATAATATAAGTACACATAAATTTATGTATGTAAACTGACACGGTTGGCTACTTCCCCTACAACATCCGTGATGTCAGCCCATTACACCGGGTGAACTAGCTGCCATGCCAGTGCTTCCCTTCATTTCATGTCGACTAAACCTACTTTCTCCATAAATCCGCCATTCCTGGCTACATATTTCCCCCCAAGTACAGTATCGGGTCCTTCAAGAGAGGCGTGAATGGGCACCTGTCAGGCCGGCATGGCATTCGCAACCCCCGCGTGCAACCGAATGTCCATGGGCGTCGCTAGACACCTTATGGGTGGCTCGGCGCTACATGTCGCGCTTACTATAAAAACCGGCCAAGTGCGAGTCAAACTTGCGCACCGAGGGTTCCGTATCGCCATGTCATGGTCAGCGCCACTCACGCCAACTATATGGCGTGTTTATGAAATGCTTCAAATTAGCTAAAATTCATGATTAGTTAAAATGCTTCATGGTATTTTAGATAGATGGCGCGCATAAATTTTTTATTTATTTAGTTTCTTCTATGGGGGCCCCCGTGATTTTTTTACTTTTTCTTATTTTTTATTATTTGTTGTTATATCGGCAATAATAACACATATTCTGTGAAAATGTCAACGGGCTACCTATTACGGTTCAAGAGATACAGCCCTCGGACAGACAGACAGACGGACGGACAGACAGACGGACGGACAGACAGACGGACGGACAGACAGACGGACGGACGGAGGCTTAGTAAAAGGCATCTGTCACGCCGGCACGGCGTTCGCAGCCCCCGTTCTAAACCGAATGCTTTTGGGCGTCGTCAGCTCAACAATCCATGCTGACGGCGCGAAGTGTCTCGCGCATCCATAAAAAAAAAAAAAAATACGGTCCCGTTCCGGATACGGAACCCTTAAAACAACATATTTTTACCTAAAGCATAAATACGAGTAGAAAAACACACAGAGCTGCAATAGAAATATTATACAAAAGTACGAAGAGAAAGAAAGAGGACAATAGCGCGCTAAGGCGGACTTATCGCTGGTAGTGATTTCTTCCATTCAATCTTAGATTAGATAAAAGAAGACAACTTTCTGTATACCAAAGAAGTAACATGTTTATATAGTTCCTCGGAGACACCAAGTCACCGAAGGCGAGGCCGAAAGCCGAGATGCCTTCAGTTATAAATACGATATAATTTATTGAAAACGGCAAGACACTAAGGGCGAGAACAAGATACGTCACTGATGGCAAGGTTAAAGGCAGAGTTGCATTCGATTAAACGATATAGGTTCCTTCCCTTAGGTGGTGGTACGGACGGAACCCTCGGTGCGCGATTCCGACTCGCACTTGGCAGATTTTTTTTAACCGACTTAAAAAAAAGGACGAGGTTCTAAATTCGACTGTATTTTTTTTAAAGAGGCATACTTACTCCTTTAGATATGTAATCAATTCATCAGTTATTTCAGAGAGTACGACTAAGTTTGGCCTTCTTATAAATAATAAAGATTATTCTAAAATTGGAATTCTAAATTTAGAACGACTAAATCAAAATTTTTCTATAATTTTCCTTTTTAATTTACCGAAATTGAATTCTCGTATAATTCAACTCCACTCGATATTTGAGTGCGAAATTTTGAAGGGGTGAATTTTCTCTGAAACGGAAGCCTTAAAATTGAATTATAAAAATAAGGCACAATTTCCGTGAATAAAATATTTCCCTTACGCTTCGCGTGGCCTAGATCTACGAATTATTTATTGGGAGTGGTTAGACACGCCACGCTGCGTGTCATATATCATACAGACAATGGCCGCTTGTGCACTACACGACGACACAGCAGCGACTACGGCACGATCACGGCACGGCAGCAGCGGAGAAATAATATGTATGTATCCCTCCCGTGACGGCATGCCATTGTTTGGCGCCTACAGTTTTACACCGGTTCCGAAGCAGCAAGTGTAGGTGCAATAAAATGTTTCCGTCAGGCAGGACACACTCATTGGTGCACATCGGCCGGATTTGAACCTCGGACCTTGAGATCAAGAGTCCGAACGCCAAGTTGCCAGATGGTAGGGCTTAATCCGCCCGGATTGGTACCACCGCGCTGAATGAAAGGTCGGTCGTAGCGGCTATGTAAATGGTTCGTAGCCGGCACGAACAAAGGGACTGACATGTTCACCAAGGTATGATGTGCTGACATCACGGATGTTGTAGGTGATGAAACCAACTGTGACAGTTTCCATTTTTAAAAAAGTCCGCACGTTCTCGCTTTCTTACGCGCCGGCGAAACCGTGGCCGGCGAGTGTGATCTTCATATTTCATAGATTTTTGTCTCCTTTCTGGCCGTGCCATGGCCGGACATCACCGTTGCCGTGCCGCTATCCTCCAGTGTTCAAGCGGCCAATCACGGAATGAGGAAAATCACGAAATTCTTGTGACGTATGAGTCCATTTGTATGGATGTCGGATTGTGTCCCTTTGGCTCGTTTTGGGCGACAGGTGATAGTATTAATTTACTGTGGGGAGAACTTTCTTGGCCGCTCTTTCTCGCCCAATAGAATGGGCGCATAACAAATGAAGATGACTCGTCCAACTGGCTGGATAACTAATTAGGTACCAAAGAGTTTGTCTCGGAGTTTGTATTACGTCGCTGCGCTGCTCCTTTTTTTTTTAGGAGCGCAGCGACGTTATACAAACTCTTTGCTAATTACATCAAATCACATATATTAACTGCTGGAGAAAATTCGTGGGATAAATAGGGCCAAAAAAAAACACCAAAAAAAACCGGCCAAGTGCGAGTCGAACTCGCGCACTGAGGGTTCCGTATCGCCATGTCATGGTCAGCGCCACTCACGCCATCTATGTATTAGTTAAAGTGCTGCATACTATTTTCGGTAGATGGCGCGTATACACTTTATAGTTTCCTGTATGGGGACTCCGTGATTTTTTTTACTTTTTCTTATTTTTTATTATTTGTTGTTATATCGGCCATAATAATAACACATATTCTGTGAACATTTCAACGGGCTACCTATTACGGTTCAAGAGATACAGCCCTCGGACAGACAGACAGACGGCGTAGATTTAGTAATGGGGTCCCGTACGACGGATACAGAACCCTAAAAAGTGTTTGGTAGCTAAGTTGGAAGAGCAGTGGACATGTAAACTAAAGTTCGTGAGTCCATAATTGGAAGAGCAGTGGCCAATGCAATGGGACATGTCCCATATGGTACTTAATAAGAATAGCCCCGCTGCATCTCTCCCCGTGCATGTCTTAAAAGGCGACTAAGGGATAAGGGCAAAATGTCGTGCATAAGGGCGACAGGCTAGCCACCTATCACATTGGCGCGGTGTTTCCACCGAGTCATGCACCAGGCGGGCCTTCATGCTTTACTTGCTGCCTGCCTGATCTGAGTTATCTTGTCCGAATACAATTTACTATTCTAATAAAAACTCAACCTACAAGACAAATATCGCCTGCGAAATTACTGAAAAATTTACTTAAAACAATTTAACATTACAAATTATTAATTTGTGGGTGAAGTTTAAAAAAAACGTTTTTTGACAAATAAAATTTCACCAGTAGTTTTCGTAAGGGAATAGTTTTTTTTTTATGGAAACTGACGGTTGGCTACATCACCTACATATCCGTGATGTCAGCCCATAACACCGGGTGAACTTGGTGCCACGTCAGTGCCTCCTTTAGGTCGTGCCGGCTACACTGAACTGGACGGAAAACACAAACTATTTACATAGCCGTTTCGACCGACCTCTCATTCAATGCGGTGGTACCAACCCGGGCGGGTTAAACCCTACCACCTAGTAATATATATCTGTTGTTTTGTCCATTTTTAATTCATGTTTTTTAATAAATAAATTACATCCCTATAATGTAAAAAAAAAGAAGGGAGTCATATCCCTTAGTCGCCTTTTACGACATACACGGGGAGAGATGCAGTGGGGCTATTATTTTAAAGTACCGGCCCCGCACGGTACAATTTGCAAATGTTTTGCTCCATCATACTACCTACTTACTCGGTGATTTGCCCATTCTCTGTATTTTCCACGTTCACAAATTTCATTTCAGCGTGAAGAATCTGTGACGCGCGGTGATTGCGCGACGAGCGACAGAGCGGTCGCGGCGTTTCGACATTATGTGTGGAAATTGGTATGCCGAATCGTGAGAGATTTGTTGCGGCTTATACTGAAAGACTAAATACAATATTACTCTATTGAGAGACCGCGTTGACTACGGACTTTTCTTACCTTACTAGGTGTTTATCCCACCCGGGTTGCTACCACCGCACTGAGCGAAACGTCGGTCGAAACGACGATGTAAATACTTCGTGTTTTCCGTCCAGTATAGAGTAGCCGACATGAAATGAAGGGAAGCAGTGACATGGCACCTAGTTCCCCGGTGTTATGGGCTGACATCACGGATGTTATAGGTGAAGTAGCCAACCATATCAGATTCCATAAAAAAATAAATAAAAATAAAAACACACCTCGCCGTAGAGCCTGGTGTGTGACCCAATTTGTTTCCTTGGTAATTTGCCGCGATGACTTAGAAAGAAGGCATTTCCTTTTGATGTAGCAATAACAATGCCCTTTGCTAAATCAATTTCAGTTTTCTTTGTCTTTGCTTTCTCAATTTCGTCTTTGTTGTTGTCGTTTCCATTCCGTTACCCTCTAACAAAAACACTGTTCGGGTTAAGGACCGAAGGCACGGAGAGTAAAGTAGAGAGGAGTTTATATTATATCTGTTTAACTATTTAAAAAAATATTTAAAAAAATATAAAAACCGCCTTCAAAAATGTATGAAATAAAAAAATAAAAATCGAACCCTAGAGTTGAAGGCGGTCGGTTATTTTTGCTTGCTTTAGCACCACCGCCTTCAACTCTAGGGTTCGATTTTTATTTTTTTATTTCATACATTTTTGAAGGCGGTTTTTATATTTCTTTAAATAGTTTTTTATTTCACAGTTTTTTTAGTAATTTTTATTTGCTAGTCTAGTCTCGCTTTCCAATCCGATCTTGACCAAAAAAAAAATGGGACCACCTTGGAGGTAGACTGAACCGAACACAAAAAGAATAATCGAAATCGGTTCACAATTGGGGAAGATATTGCTGAACATACATAAAAAAAATACATACAGCCGAACATAGAACCTCCTCCTTTTTTGAAGTCGGTTAAAAATTAGAACTTAAAAATAAGTACTAAAACCGGCCAAGTGCGAGTCGAACTCGCGCACCGAGGGTTCCGTATCGTCATGTAATGGTCAGCGCCACTCACGCCATCTATGGCGTGTTTATGAATATACATTTACCTTACCCACAATCCCATGCATGATTGGTAGAGAATGCCTTTAGGCGCTAAGTCCGCATTTAGTTATAATAAATAAGTTCATTCAGTTATACATTTTAATTTTGTTATATTAGTTTTAATTTTGTTATATTTGGCTTATTGACCAAGTCTACTTGCGGTTATTTTTATCTCATTCACTACACTACCAACTCTTTTTCAGCTTCGCTCGCGTGCAGCTCAGTACATAAATAAAAAAAATATCCTGTATAGTATAGGCAATTTTTTACCTACTGGCAAGCGAGTTGTTATATTCTGAAATTGACTAAGATTTACTAGAGAAATGTTTACATAATTTTTTTTTTATAAATGGTCTGGAAAGCAGTGAATATAAAAGCTTCTTGAAGAGGCTTGGCCCTCTGCTGGTGGACGCAACTGGCGTCCCCCAATCAAGGGGTAAGCTACTTTATTCAAAGGGTAAGCCTTGCCATCCAGTCGAGTACTAAAAATGAGCGTTTTCAAAAGCTCCCAGCTGGGAGCTTTTGATAACGCCCATTTTGGTAGTTATTGTAATGTTTGTCATGTAGGTTTTAATTCTTTAGTTATTCGTATTACTTTTGTATTAGGGTTCCGTATCCGGTACGGGACCCTATTACTAAGCCTACGCCGTCTGTCTGTCTGTCTGTCCGAGGGCTGTATCTCTTGAACCGTAATAGGTAGCACGTTGAAATTTTCACAGAATATGTGTTAATAGGGCCGATATAACAACAAATAATGAAAATAATAAAAAGTAAAAAATTCTCAGGGGTTCCCATAGAAGAACCCAAAAAGTGTATGCGCGCGCACCATCTACCGAACAGAGTATGAAGCATTTTAACTAATCATGAATTTGAACTAATATGAAGCATTTCATAAAACACGCCATAGATGGCGTGAGTGGCGCTGACCATGACATAGCGATACGGAACCCTCGGTGCGCGAGTTCGACTCGCACTTGGCCGGTTTTTATGTTCTTGAATAAAATCGTACCCTCTATTTGATTGACAACTTGATACTTCAAGTATCTTAATATTCATAATATAATGTATTATTTTTATTTTTTGACAAATATACTAACTAACACTGTGGTATGTTTAATGTAGGTACTAACCTAAGTATGTTGATACAAATTACGAATCGAAGTTTGACAAAGGCTCTTTAGGCTTAGAAAAGTGTATCACTTCCTTACCTATAATAAAATCCAACGTCTGCTTTCTGTCTGAGTGTCTGAGTGTATGTCTGTCCGCTTATAACTCGAGAACCACTGAACCGATTTTAATAAAATAAAATTCTACGGATAGCTTGATTCTTCCCATCAACTATAGGCTACTTACTATCACGCTAAATGGCTTATGAGGTTAGCAGTGAAGTGAAATATGAGAGCGGGCGGAGCCGCGGGCACAGCTTGTAATTAATAAGACGTCTTTGTAGTCAGAACTCTTAGCAAAATTATTAATCTTGTTCTCAATCTGTGTTTTCGACAGATTGTAGGCGATTTTATTAACTTGTGGCTAGTCACAAAAGCACTTGTAATAATATGTAAATATAAAACAAATACCCTGCGAAGTTTCTTGCCGGTTCTTCTTCGTGGGTGATATCGAACCGGATAGAACAAATTGTGACAAGTTCGACTGCCATATGAATGATCAATAAACAATACAAAACAATAAAAAGTAGGTATTGAAATCAATAATGTTTATATAAATAAATGAATAAATACCAAAGATAAATAAATAAAGAGTAACTAACAGGCAGGCGGTAGAAATAATTTAAGTTAATTGAAATGACGACGCAGCGATATGATTCATACATACTTACACACATATCATATCACACACGCTGAATCCAGACAATCGGGATAAGCAGAATAATCGGTGTTGTCCTGCAAGAACTCTGGTAAATTACAGCACAACACCGACCACCACGTTTCGCAAAGTATTTCAAAGTTTCGCAAAGACCCACCTGCTGCATGACTCGGTGGAAGTACCGTGCCAAGGCGAGAGGTGGCTATCCTGTCGCCCTTTAGCACAGCATCTTGCCATTATCCTTAGTCACCTTTTACAACATGCACGGGGAGAGATACAGTGGGGCTATTCTTTTTACGTCCGTTTGGAGGACGTAAGTGCAGAATCAATAAATATTTAATTGTATGATTAGTTGATTACACACCACACGCTGTATCCCGACAATCGGGGTATGCTGAGTAATCGGTGTTGTGCTGCAACCGTTCCTGTAGTTTACAGCCAAAACCGACCACCACGTTTAGCAAAGTATTTGGACAATTAAGCAGCAAGTAATGCACGAAGACCCACCTGCTGCATGACTAGGTGGAAGTACCGTGCCAACGCGAGAGGTGGCTATCCTGTCGCCCTTTAGCACGGCATCTTGCCATTATCCTTAGTCGCCTTTTACGACATGCACGGGGAGAGATGCAGTGGGACTATTCTTTTTACGTACCGGCCCCACACGGTACTGATATGATTCATTCGAGTTGATTTCCCAACACTCCTGCATTTCCCCCTCCATCAAGGCAAAACAAACAGCGCGTGTGTGTCCCCATTACATCATCGTACTCAAGTGGTGGATTCAGTTTCAAAATAACAGCTTCAGCCAAATCCACCGTTTTGAATGTAAGCATTCGGGCGACAGATCAGAGATATCATGGCTAGATGGATCTTCAAACCAAGATGGTGTTGTTAAAATCAATCAACTCAAAGCAATGAGCATGCAGTACATAAAATATTGCCAAAAGGTAACACTTGATGCCTCTAGGCATTTTCTAACAATACCTTATTAACTTCTCGGCCACTCAGCGATCACATGCCGAGAACAACAAGCTGTGGCCGAGTGGTTTGGGCATCGCCTTCTCATGCGAGAGGTCCATATTTCGAATCCGGTCGGCGTGTACCAATGGGTTTTTTCTGACGAAAACATTTACGTGCATACCTATACCTGCTGCTTCATCGTTCGGAACCGGTGTAAAATTGTAGGTCCCTTCCCTTGCCCTTTACTAGGTGGTAGGCCCAAAATGTAGCCGACTGGGTTGATGCCACCGTACTGGATGTAAGATGGCAGCATAGCAGCCTCGGTTGTGTTCTCATCTAGTCCAGTATAGCCAGCAATCCAGGGAGGTCTCCGGTATGGCGCCTGCCTTCTCGGAGGTGATATTGGCTGATCGGAGCATGTGCTTTGGCCCCTCCGACTCGGCCACCCACAACGGATTACATAAAAAAATGCGAGCACGCTGAAATGTCGACGTTACCTGTCATAATCGGTAACTCTCAGCTTATTTATTCCATCGGCAGTGCGAGTTTTTTGCGATCCCGCGCGGTCTTTCCACTTCCGCACAACGCGCACTGGGCAGGGATTGCATCCTCGCACTCGGTTTTGCAGATCTTTCCTCCACAGAACTGGTAAACTCGGGAACGCTCTCCCTGCCCGTATATTTACCCGCAAGTACAGTCTCAGGTCCATCAGACCGGTGGTGACATTAGAAATCTCCGCATGCGACCGAATTTCCATGGGCTTCGTTAGATACCTTATGAGGGGCTCGGCGGCACATGT
The DNA here is from genome assembly GCA_946902875.1 of Nematopogon swammerdamellus. NCBI lineage: Eukaryota > Metazoa > Arthropoda > Insecta > Lepidoptera > Adelidae > Nematopogon > Nematopogon swammerdamellus. Next base: position 18,743,566 of record OX336350.1, read on the forward strand.
CATTTCACGATTTCTATAAAAAAATTGCAGCGGCTAGATGTTTGATCCCCATCCAGCTATCTCTCTGATCTGTGACTCCGGGAGACGGTCTGACTGTTTATCTTGGCAATGGTGAAACTGAAAAGTTAAAATCTTATAAAAGAAAATATAGTTAGGTCGCAATGTGTAATGGAATGGGGTATACAGAAATGTACTGTTTTACAATTCTTAATTTAAAAAAAATTAAAATTAAGAAATACTTCAATAATTTATTAAGGACCGATTGCCCCAACACAGACTTAACAATTAAGAGGATTCATATGGCAAAACAACGAAATTTTTTATATTTTTTAAAACTTAATTTAGATATAATTATGTACTCTGAAGCAGGATTTTTCTACAGTATTTTTTCATGGTAAAAAAAAATTCTGAATGTGACTCTATTTTAATTTCTTATGTGGAGCTAGCTCCATACTGGATTTGGGAATAAAATTTACGTCATTGTATAGGGAATTTAATTATTAAAAAAAAAAATCCTAATAATTTTTAAACAAACAAAATTCACCATATATAAACGCGCGCACTGCGCTCGATTGTTCAGTGCCGCCGACTCGAATTTTTGTTTTGCCATATTTTATGAATCCTCTTAAGTCCACGTCTTAATGAAATTTATGATCAAAGTCAGTTGCGCCAAAGGTACACATATTATGTATCAATGCGGCGTATCGTATCCTCGTATCGTATCACCGTATCTCGTATCGAGCTCCGTATCTAGTTAGGGACGCCTCGCTCGGTGCCGTATCCGTATTCCGTATCGCCTTTGATGATCAGACAAAAATCGACTCCTGATGGAACGGGTCGTATCGCGTATCGTATCAGAGCGGCGTATCGAGACCGCGTATCTTGATTGCACGTATCACCGGTGTTCACGGGTGTGAATCTAATATTAATAATGTGTGTTCACTTAAGTATTGTACAATGAAACTGATAAAAATAAATAATATTATTAAAAATTAAAAATAAATATTAATTTAATTTCCATACCTACACATTCTGACATTTGCTCTAAATTGCACTTAATTACAAAGTCTTTTGTAGTAAATAACCCGAAATATAAAACGTATTCTACCTCAAAATAAAATATATTAAACTTAACACTTTAATCATTTGTTTCTGAATTACTAGACATTTCGAACACAACGAGAAATGGCCACACAGTAAGTTTCGTCGAAATAAGTTTTTCCGACATTCACCATTTTGCCTCCTACGCAAGGACACTGGGGAAATTTGCTAGCCTCTCTCAGCTTCTACAAGAACGTATCACTTGCAACACTGCCCGGCAACGCTGGAGGGACAATATTTTACAACTTGGCAATACTGAAAAAAAAAAACTTTTAGGGAACTGTTGATGAAACTTCGCCGCTTTGTCTAGTTTATAAAATAACCATGCCTAGAATAAACAGTGCACGCGGAGAAAGTAAAAAAGAAAATGTATGGTCTGGCACGAACAAGGGAAGTACTGGCATGGCACCCAGTTCAGCGAGGCGTGATGGGCTCACATCACGGGTGTCATTTATTAGGAAATGTAAGCCAACCATTCACAACACAATTTGCAGACAATTAATTATACTACGATGCAGTATTAGTAATGTACTAACAGTATTCAGTTGATACAAATTACCTTTCAAAGTTTGACAAAGTCTCTTTACATCTCATACACTTAATTAATAAGGTGTCTGTAGTCAGAAACTCAGAACGCTCAGTAAAATTTTTATTTATCTTGATCTCAAACTCTATTTTCGATAAACTGTACTGTGTGGGGCCGGTACTTAAAAAGAATAGCCTCACTGCATCTCTCCCCGTGCATGTCGTAAAAGGCGACTAAGGGATAAGGATAAGATGCCGTGCTAAAGGGCGACAGGCTCGCCACCTCTCACCTTGGCATGGTACTTCCACCGAGTCATGCAGCAGGTGGGCCTTCGTGCCTTACTTGCTGCTTGATCGATTGAATTTTGTTCGAATAATTTGCGAAACGTGGTGGTCGGTGTTGTGCTGTAATTTACCACAGTTCTTGCAGCACAACACCGATTACTCTGCTTACCCCGATTGTCGGGATTCAACGTGTGTGATATGTATGTATGTATGTACTGTAAGCGATGTTATTATGTGAAATAGCCTTGGATAGTCACTAAAATACTTGTAACAATATTTATAAAAAAAAATACCCTGCGTAGTTTTTTGCCGGTTCTTCTTCGTGGGTGTAATCGAACCGGATAGTAAAAATTGTGACAAGTTCGAGTGTGGTCTTACTGCCATAAGAATGCATAATAAATAATTGTAGCCGACTGGGTTTGTACCACCGCACTGGACGTAAAATAACCGCATAGCAGCCTCGGTTGTGTTCTCCTCTAGGCCAGTATAGCCAGCAATCCAGGGAAGTCTCCGGTATGGCACCAACCTTCTCGGAGGTAATATTGGCTGGTCGGAGCATATACTCTGCCCCCTCTGAAACAGCCACCCATACTGGATGGATTGCATATAAACTATAAAAGAGGGGCGTGAAGACATGAAATGAAGGGAAGCACTGACATGGCACCTAGTTCACCCTGTGTTACGGGATGACATCGCGGATGTTGTAGGTGATGTAGCCAACCGTGTCAGGTTCCATAAAAAAAAAAAGTGAATGGGCACCTGTCAGGCCGGCATGGCATTCGCAACCCACGCATACGACCGAATGTCCATACGCGTCGATACGCGACATTTGACACCATAAATATTCACGTGGCCTTAAAACTCACAACAGGGCGAATTCCCACTCTCACTGGAAATCGGGGACTATACTGCAGCGATCGAAAACACATTTTCAATGTCAAAAAAAGATTCCGCCTCCCCCAATAAACCGCCCGCCCTCCGTCCAGCGTCGGCCTCGAAGGCGCCTACCATTTTAGGAGATGAGATGAGCCATAAAAGTTATTAGCGGTTACGAACAACTCATAAATACGACATTAGCACTAAATCAGGGTCGCTTGTCCGAGCGATTAGCCCTCGGCGAAACATAATTACTTTCCCGTAGTAACAGTGAAGTGTGATTTATGACATTGTGCTAAATAACATTTAAAGGTTATTCCGAAGGTAAATAACCTATGTATGAAAACAGATTTAGAAATAACATTGAACAAATTACTTCTACTAATGTTTTTATGTTTACTCTCTTATTAATTATATTTATTTTTAAGTTATATATGGCCACCACGGACTATCATGTATCAAAAGTGCAGGTAGAAACTCCAGGCATCAAAATTTAAATTTTATTATAAAGTCCACGCTTCTGACAGCAAACATACCGTGCATCCTAGAACTTTGCGCTTATTCCCGGTTGGATGGCAAGAGGCCCGATGGTATCACCCTAGTGCTATGGGCTAAGGGTAGGTCATTGATGTGGGACGCCACTTGTGTCGACACATTGGCTCCAAGTCACGTTCGGGCCTCTTCAAGAGCGGCTGGCGCGACCGCGGCCGGAGCGGAGAGCCTCAAACGCAACAAATATTCAAATATAATTCAAGATTTCGAATTTGTTGCGTTTGCGGTTGAAACCCTCGGTCCGTGGAGCAGAAAAGCTTCTTGAAGAGGCTTGGGCCTCTGCTGGTGGACGCAACTGGCGTCCCGCAATCAAGGGCCTACTTCATTCAAAGGGTAAGCCTTGCCATCCAGTGGGGTAATGCAGCAAGTGTTCTACGAACATTTGATAATGCCCCTTTTGATAGTTATTTTAATGTTTCTTAGGTAGGTTTATTTCTTTAGTTATTAGTATTACTTTTTTATATTTTATGTAAATAAAGAGTTTGAGATTTTTTAAGTTTTAAAAATGAATAAAATTATTCCTAACACTACAAAGTATCAGAAAAGCAAATAATATATATACATAAGGTCTTTCAACAGTAGGTAACGATACGCTAATATCGTACACCCCATGTGTATCAGATACTGATCACGTTTGCATACCAATTTCTTTTTACGATATAAAAAACCTGATGGTGAAGATGGTGAAAAAAGAAATTTAAAAAGTTGGAGACTTTTTGAGAAAATCGAAAAAAAAAACACCGCTTAAAATAGCCGTTTTTAGGGGGTTTAAAAAGAACACTTTTTAACATATTTCTAAATATAACTCTAATAACTAAATAATATATATTTTTATAATTCGCACTCTGGCTGAAAATCGGGGACTAAACTGAAGCGATCGAAAAGACTATTGATCCCAATAATCATTTCCTAAATTTAATGTAGTGGGCGTTACAACACCCTGTATAGAGTTAAATAGATCCAGTTAGGCTCCTTGTTTTGAAGGATAGCCCAAACGTGTTGCCCAAACAATGAAGTAATTAAATCCTAAATCCTAAATCCACACAATACTCTATCTCTACAATTATCTATATCTAGGTACAACACAAAACTAATTCCTAACACATACCCAGACACTTGTCAAGTCTTACAAATAAAAAGTTAAATTACAAATTGAAAAAAAAAACCCCGACCCTTAAAAAGTCAAAAATAATTTCCGTTTACTTACTTGTTTTTGACTTTTGAGGTGTCGGGAATTTTTGAAATTTGTAATTTAACTTTTATTTCAAGAAAAAAAAACCGGATGCAAATCGGTCCACTTTTGAAGATAATTAATTTTTTGAGTCCTTAATTACTTGATTACAAACATTGCTAAGAAAAATCCCGATTAAACCAGCTTTCTAAAAAAAAACCCATTTAAATCGGTCCATCCGTTTGGGAGCTACGATGCCACAGACAGACACACCCATACACACATACACACGCACACGTTAAACTTATAACACCCTCTTTTTGCGTCGGGAGTTAAAAACACAACAAAGAAAAGCATAAAACACACTAAGTGGGACCAACCGACCCACTATGCCAACACAGAGGATAATCCTTACCTATAATAAAATCCAACGTCTGCTTTCTGTCTGTCTGAGTGTCTGTCTGTCCGCTTATAACTCGAGAACCACTGAACCGATTTTAATAAAACAAAATTCTACGGATAGCTTGATTCTTCCCATCAACTATAGGCTACTTACTATCACGCTAAATAGCTTATGAGGTTAGCAGTGAAGTGAAATATGAGAGCGGGCGGAGCCGCGGGCACAGCTTGTATAACAATACAATACAATACAAATAAAGCACGTGGAGGAATTTATTTATTTATTTTTTAATGAACAAGAAGCTCTAGCTGATTTGTTCATATCAGTCTTTTTTATAATGAATGATTATGTTTTTTTTTTGTTTTTGTTTTTTTTTTACTAAAAAAATAATAATAAAAAAATAATACTTAGTATAAATATAATTTATACACAAACTAGCTGTGCCCGCGACTACGTCCGCGTGGACTTATTACGACGCCATCTACCGGGTTCAATTGTATTTTCAAAACATCCAGGGACCCACTCAATTATACACACAAAATTTCATCCAAATCGGTCCAGCCGTTTAGGCGGAGTTAGGTGATAAACACACGTACAGAAGAATTATATGTATAAGGAGGATACAATAGGAATATGAGAAGTTACAAATGAAAGGTCGCCCTAGACGCACGTACCTAGACCAGATCGGGCATGTGCTCAAAAAGGGTCAAGTGCCTAATCCCCGAAACCGGCGAGCATGTATGTGGAACATTATGGAAGAGGCGGCAGAGGTGTGTCAGGATCGTGGCACGTGGAGACACGTTTTCTCTGCCTACCCCACCGGGAAACAGGCGTGACGCTATGTATGTATGTATGTATGTACATAAAAATAGAAACACCGAAAAAAAGAGTGGGCTGTATTGGAGCCACGGCCGCTTAGCTTTGAAGATTCGTAAATTTGTAATGAAGATCTCGTCGAGACCTATCAGCGCACGAGTAGTCTAGGATCGGTAGTTTCCGAGATATATGCCCTCTCTACCTCCTATTCCCTTGTGGCGGCGAAATGCGAATGAACCGATTTTGAAATACATACATACGTATGTATGGACACGCTGTATCACGAAAATCGGAGTAGGCAGAGTAATCGGTGTTGTTATGCAAGTACTCTTGTAAATTACAATACCAAACCGACAAAATTTGTAAATAAACATATAAAAAAATATAATATCGAAATGATACATTTCCTCTCAGCTAAGCCGAGAGGAAAAAAGAACACCGGAAGTGTTCGCACGTTAGTACCTATATCCCAGTGAGTAAGTAATGTTTCAAAGTTCATCTTTTATTCAAAGTCAAACTTCCTCTCCCCGGGAGAGTGAAATATTCAAGATAATTACTTCCTCGCCCAGCTTGTGAAATAAACGTTTCAATTTTCATGCAATCATACTTGGATCTTTCTTGTATGATAATGGTTTTTTTTTCTTTATGATGCTTTTATCTTCTAAAAGCGGTTGTGTGTGTTTATGCACCGTGATAGAAGATATTTTTTTATGTAATCCGGTATGGGTGGCTGATTCGGAGGGGCCAAAGCACATGCTCCAGCCAGCCAATATCACCTCCGATAAGGTAGGTACCATGAGTGGTTTGGGCATCAGCTTCTCATGCGAGAGGTCCGAGGTTCGAATCCGGTCGGCGTGTACCAATGAGTTTGTTCATGTTTTTTTCAGACGAAAAAATTTACGTATAACTACACCTGCTGCTTCACCGTTCGGAGCCGGCGTAAAACTGTAGGTCCCTTCCCTTGTCCCTTTACTAGGTGGTAGGCTCAAATTGTACCCGACTGTGTGGGTACCACCGTACTCGATGTAAGATGGCCGCATAACAGCCTCGGTTGTGTTCTTCTCCAGTCCAGTATAGCCAGCAATCCAGGGACTCTCCGGTATGGCACCTACCTTCTCGGAAGTGATATTGGCTGGTCGGAGCATGTGCTTTGGCCCCTCCGATTCAGTCGGATTAAATAAAAAAAAAAGATGTCTGAAAATATAATTCATGTAAGGATACGTTAGCGACCGAGATAAAGAGAATGTTATTAGGAATTAATGAAAGTTCAAAGCCTAGACCCACTGGGCTAAATGTACCCCCATTTAGCCCAGTGGTAGTGGTAGATAAATGTCACAGTTCGACGGCCCAGTACCCTACGAGATTTAACCTACACCGCGTACTACGCTACGCCGCGCCGTGTTCTCCGCACATTTTTGTATGGAGAAACGGAGCAGCGCCTCTAGTGATAGATTTGCGAACTTCGTTTCTCCATACAAAATGATGCGGAGAACACGGCGTAGCGTAGTACGCGGTGTAGGTTAAATCTCGTGATAAGGGTACTGAGCTCAGCACCCACACCTGAACACAAGAATTGTATCGTGTGGGGCCGGTACTTTAAAAGAATAGCCCCACTGCATCTCTCCCCGTGTATGTCGTAAAAGGTGACTAAGGGATATGACTCCTTTCTTATATTACTACTTGGTAGGGTTTAACCAACCCGGGTTGGTACCACCGCACTGAATGAAAGGTCGGTCGAAACGGCTATGTAAATAGTTTGTGTTTTCCGTGCAGTACAGTGTAGCCGGCACGACCGAAGGGAAGCAAGCTGACGTGGCACCAAGTTCACCCGGTGTTATGAGCTGACATCACGGATGTTGTAGGTGATGAAGCCAACCGTGCCAGTTTCCATAAAAATAAAAAAGAATATATTGAAATAACATTTTATGCCTGTTAAAATTAACTATTTATAGACTGAACATTCTGATAAATAAATTGATTAAATGACATAATATTAAATTTTATCACATCTTTAACTTTATAATCGCTCAAACATCGCACGAGCATAAGTTTAATTAATTTTTATCTTTGTTGCACGTTGTAATGTTTTATAAATACGGGGTTACTAGGTCAGAGGGCTGACCTCAGGCCGGCGCCTGGCAGACGGGACGTAATCTGTCGCTTGTCATTTTGGTGGAGGTGAAGGTTATAGATTGAAAATGTTGTATGCATTATTGACTATATATATAGGTGCCATGCCGGCCGACTCATTACGAGTATGCTCCGCTCTTCTGGATGGATATTATACACTATGGCGTAATGGCCTGATTTCGTATTATCTGTTCGCCATATTTTCCGATTTTTTTTTTATTGAAAGCTGGAAATTTCGCCCCCATCCACGCAGTTTTACACCGGTTCCGAACCGTGAAGCAGCAGGTGCACGTAATTTTTTTCGTCAGAAAAAATTCATTGGTACACGCCGACCGGATTCGAACCGCGGACCTCTCGCACGAGAAGCCGATGCCCAAACCACTCGACCACCCGCCGCTTAAAGTTGCGTTCCAAGGCTCAGTGTTCGGCGTGCTTCACGCGCCAGTTTCGTGATTTCGGTTTAGAGAAATGTAAACAACGAAAGCGCATGTTATCTCAAAACGGTAACACTTTTACGTACACAACGATTGCCTACTTAGACCTGCGTTCTGTCTGCATTCTGCAAACATTCTAAAGTAAACCAGAGTTCACTAGCAGACTTTAGTCAGCAGGAAAAAAATTATTACCGTGTGGGGCCGGTACTTAAAAAGAATAGCCCCACTGCATCTCTCCCCATGCATGTCGTAAAAGGCGACTAAGGGATAAGGACAAGATGCCGTGCTAAAGGGCGACAGGCTCGCCACCTCTCACCTTGGCACGGTACTTCCACCGAGTCATGCAGCAGGTGGGTCTTCGTGCCTTACTTGCTGCTTGATCGATTGAATCTTGTTCGAATACTTTGCGAAACGTGGTGGTCGGTGTTGTGCTGTAATTTACCAGAGTTCTTGCAGCACAACACCGATTACTCTGCTTACCCCGATTGTCGGGATTCAGCGTGTGTGATATGTATGTATGTATGTATGTATGAAAAAAATTATTTCAATTTTTGTTTTTATTTACATACATACATAGCGCCACGCATGTACCCGAGTGGGTTAGGCAGAGACAACGGATCTCCACGTGCCACGATGCTGACACACTTCTGCCGCCTCTTCCACTCTCATAATGTTGCACACACACACATGCTCTTCGGTTTCGGGTACTATGTACTTAAACCGTTTTGAGCACACGCCCGATCTGCAGGTCTATTCTTGTAAATTCTGACAGCGGAATCAGCGCTGTTGTGGCGCTGAGAGCCACTTACCAAAGCGGCTCTCAGCGCCACATCAGCGCTGATTCCGCTGTCAGAATTTACAAGAATAGACCTGCTGGTCTTGGTACGTGCGTCTAGGGTGATCCTTCCCGACTCTTCCACTTTCATTCGCTTCATAAATTTCTTTAGTTAGTCTCCTATCGTTCAATCTTCCAACATGACCAAACCACCGAAACATTCCTTTCTAAATTCTTGTCGCTATATCTTCTCTTTCAGACCACAGTACTCTCGCACTACACAATTTCTCAATCTATCATTGTAACTCCACACATACTCCTCAACGCGCGCATTGCCACAGCATTTATCCTGCTTTCATGCTGCGTCTGCCATGCCCAACTTTCACTCCCGTATATCAGTGTAGGGGCCAGCACTCCACCATGGACAGCCAAACGCGCCCTAGTTGACACACTTTGGCTGCTCATAATTGTGTGCAACGCCCCTTTCGCTAGATGGCCGGCTTTCACTCACTTTATTAATTTATTCCTTCTGAATTTTTGCACAGAGAACCCAAGAACGATAATTACATTCAATAGATCAGCCAATTACATCACACTCTAGTGAACTATAGTTATATGTAGTACTTTTGGTCGTGCCCCGGCTACACTGAACTGAACGGAAAACACGAACTATTTTCATAGCCGTTTCGGCCGACCTTCGTCAGTGCCGTGGCACCAATACGGATGGGCATGTGAACCCTACTACCACCTACCTCTAGGGGAAGGGACCTACACTTTTACGTGAAATCCGAGCGACGGCCTGCCTCAACGGTCGCACGGTCACCCATTTATAGTCCGACCGTGCCTGGTGTGCACGCCGATGCGTAGCTAAGTTGGTAATTGTACTTATCGGTATAATCTGTTTCCATTCCACTAACAATCATTTCAGATTAAATAGGTGTAGGTATATTTCTAAATTTCATCATTTAAAATTTTGTAATTTCTCAAAACCTTGCTTGAGTATTTGCCTCTTACGAAATGGTAAAGATACCCAATCGCTTAAAAACAGCAAGTCCAACTATATTAATATGTAAATTAAAAAAACCGTATAGGTATTTAATTATTGGGTTTTCCGTTCTCTAAATTCAAACACCGGGAACGACCCATCAAACGATTACGAAGAGGAAAGTGTTCTTCGCTCAGACGATTTGTGACGCGGGCAGAACAAGCAAACAAAAGTTAGCATGTTATACAAGAAAACTTTTAATCGAAGCCAGTATGGAAACATTCTAAAATTAAACCGGTAGAGAATGAAACCGTACCTACGATTTGGCAGCTTGGGAAAAAGTAATTCATGATTATTTAATAAGGAACTAGCTTTTGCCGGCGACTTCGCTCGCGGTAGACTCGGTTTAATAGCAAATCCGATTTAAACGCAAATGGGTGGATCAACTTTTTCTTGTAATGTAAAAACCAGATGCACAGTCAAATAAAAAAAAAGTTAATTGCAATTTATTACTTACTTGAAAATCAATAAGTATGAAATACTTAGGTTTATAGGTAATTGAAAAAAAAAAGCAGAGAACTATTTAAAATAAAAAATTAACCAAATTTTTAGGGGTGACCCAGGGGACAATTTTGTCCCCAGTTTTGTATGGAAAAAAGAGGTTGTCCTCAGGGTAACCAATATTTAAAACTACTCATAATTATTTGTACAGCTTCTTTCTTATTGATCAATTACTTATCTGAGAGTTGCTGTAACCATGGAAGCTGTAACTATTAAAATAAGGTGAATTTATGAAGATATATTAGATATATATTTATCCTTTTTTCAGACAGATACCAAAAACAAAAAAATTTGATCCACCCAAATATGATAATAAGCGATCGCTGAGGGCAGGAATTTTCTGTCCACTGAAGTGGACAGAAAATTGTGAAAATTAATTTGTTTAAATAAAGAAAGCCCTTTGCAAAACTGATACCATGGCACACTTCATTCCAAGTTCAAAAATAATTCTGACATGTGATGCGTCCGACATCAGGGTTGCCACAGGAGGAAAATTGGAGAAGCGTATGTCCAGCAGTGGACGCTTACCGCTGACTGACCGACTTGTGTGTGACGATTACGCTGTAGAAAGTTCCAGCTAAATTTCAATGTTCCTTCGTTGTATTCTCTGTTTGGAGAACGCACACTGAAAGAGTCTTGTGAACGTAAACAATTTACGTAAACCTTAATTCAAACCTAAATAGCTTCTATACACTACAACAGTTAAGCTAGAAACTCATTGGGCCCACGTACGCTACGCACGCGTACGTGGGCGCGTCGGTCTCCATACATTTTATATGGAAGAGTGCAGCACGCAGTGTGTCGCGTAGCGTAGGGTGGCGTGGGCGCAATGAAACTGCGTGCTGCACTCTTCCATATAAAATGTATGGAGACCGACGCGCCCAGATTCGCGTGTGTGGCGTACGTGGGCCCAATGAGTTTCTAGCTTTATCGCAGGAAGCCGGCGCGGGGGCGGAGGCTCTCCTAGATAACGCATTACGCAACAAATGCCAAAATAAACATACAATATTTATTTATGTTTATAAATACAAAGACTCGCAAAAATGTGGCCGAATAAAATTGCGAATCAATTGTTTGGATTATCCAGATGCCAATCGAATTAAACGAAAAAAGAATAGCTTACTCCGATCCGATGTATTGAACCATACAACTGTGCTATCGAAATCATAACCCTACTTTTGCTTCGCTCCGTAGTCGGTAAAAAATAGAACTCGCTCTTGTTACTTATCATTATCACACACACCGCACGCCGTATCCCGACAATCGGGGTAAGCAGAGTAATCGGTGTTGTGCTGCAAGTACTCTAGTAAATTACAGCACAACACCAACCACCACGTTTAGCAAAGTATTCGGACAAGTTAACCAATCAGGCAGCAAGTAAGACGAAGGCCTACCTGCTGCATGACTCGGTGGAAAGACCGCGCCAAGGTGAGAGGTGGCTAGCCTGTTGTAACCTTATCCGCGGCATCTTGTTCTTATCCCATAGTCGCCTTTTACGACATGCACGGGAGAGATGCAGTGGGACTATTCTTATTAAATACCGACCCCACACAGTACCTGTTGTTATTATCTACTTATCAATATCTACTAATAATGGAGTTAATGGTAATTGAGGTAGTAAGGTACTGATACTAAAACTAAATTTACGATTTTCAGAAATCTTTTCTGTATGTACCTATGTATGTTCTTTTTTATGGAAGGCGCGACATGTGGCATCGTTTCACTTACGCGTAGGTGACTTGCGATGCCCATGGACATTCTGTGATGTACGGGGATTGCGAATGCCATGCCAACATGACAGGAGCCTTTTCACGCCCCTTTTGATGTTTCTCCATAACTCTTAAACTGATTATTCGAATTCGGTGAAACTTAGTACAAGCACATTTAACTAAACGTGACGTACAGGATAGGTTAAATAAAATTCAGTTCCGGTTACGCTAAGATGTGGTTCTCATATAAACCGAATAGTTCCGCGCGCCGAAATAAAGGTACGGTAGCGGGCTTACTAACTTTCTTCTTTTAAATACGAATTTCACGCGAGCGAAGCCGCGAGGAAAAGATAGTATAGTAATAGTATGGTGATTCGGAAATAACTTTTTTTTTTATGGAAACTGAAAAGGTTGGCTACATCACCTACAACTACAAGTAATGTCAGCCCATAACACCGGGTGAACTAGGTGCCATGTCAGTGCTTCCCCCTTTGATCGTGCCGGCTACACTGAACTGGTCGGAAAACACAAACTATTTACATAGCCGTTTCATAACTACCATAACTATGCCATAACTACCAACATTTTAAAAGGTTACTCTGGAGCTCAAATGTATAACTTTGTCGGTTGTAATTTTTTTTAATCCAAAAAAATTATTATAATTTTTTTTAAACCATGTACCGTATCTATTAGCATAATCTATTTCATAAAAGTAACACTTTTACTATCAACATATACCTACATACTTTGGAAACAATGAAGGCTTGCTAAATAAAAGTTTTCAGGATACTTTAATTTACAGTAAATCGTCTGCTGAAAATATGTAATTTTTAGGTTTCCGTATCCCGTACGGAAGCCTGTCTGTATGTCTGTCCTACTGCTGTATCTTAGGTACCGTAATAGCTAGCCTGTTGAAATTTTCACAGAATATGTGTTATTTTGGCGGATATAACAACAAATAATAAAATATTTAAAATGTGAAAAATTAAATTAAATCCCCATACAAGAAACGTGTTTTTTTCGACCTTTTTTTTTCTAATAATACTCACGTGAAGTCGCCAAAATATTATACTGTTTGTTAAATAGTCGCCAAAATATTATACTGTTTATTAAATTGGTTGACTAGCTATAAATTTAAGCTTTGCATAAAAAATACTCAAATTAAAGACATAAAGCTGTATAAATACACAAACACTATGTAGGTACGTGTTACACAAGTTCAAGTTTATAGTATTCTTACGTTACTTCATTATTTTAGCAATGTTTAATTCACGATAAAAACGATTTTCCATAAGATTCCCATCATGATAAGTACGTGGTACAAGTTACAATACAGTTTTCAGTTGTAAAAAATGTTCGTCAATACTACTAGATTTTCAAAGATGGTACAACTATTTCAATCGTGGTACTTACGAGGTTTTTCACCGTTGTGCAATGATTACATGGCACAGAATTTTCACCATGGCACATCATTTCATTCACGTTACAATATTTTCACAACGCTATAATTATTCGAACAATCGAAATTCGAATGTATCCGCGGTGCAAAAGTAATATTTTCGCGCGCTTTCCGCTATCTAAGCTCACAGACGCGTCCAGCAGAAGGGCGCAACTCGAGCGGCGGTCGCGAACAGACTGACGGACAAACCTGTTGCTCGAAACTGCTGTCCGCGGTAGCTGCCAATTACATTATCTCCTACTAAGCGGCACTCCGGAACTCCTGTGGCACTCCGGAAGGGTTAGTGGGTATCGGGTGTCTTGGGATAAAATATTATTTTAGCATAAAATGTTGTTTGATGGTTCGAGGTTGAAGAGCAGATCCTGCCGACACACGCATACACAGTGTCACTTAGTTTGGCAGAATTGTATACAATTTGTATATATTTTTGTTTTTACATACATATCACCAACGCATATCATATCACACACGCTGAATCCCGACAATCGGGGTAAGCAGAGTAATCCGTGTTGTGCTGCAAGAACTCTGGTAAATTACAGCACAACACGGACCACTACGTTTCGCAAAGTATTCGAACAAGATTCAATCGATCAAGCAGCAAGTAAGGCACGAAGGCTCACCTGCTGCATGACTCGGTGGAAGTACCGTGCCAAGGTGAGAGGTGGCGAGCCTGTCGCCCTTTAGCACGGCACCTTGTCCTTATCCCTTGGTCGCCTTTTACGACATGCATGGGGAGAGATGCAGTGGGGCTATTCTAAGTACCGACCCCACACGGTACGGTATTTTTGTTTTTCTTGGATTAAAATAAATAATAGGTACGAAAGAGGAGAGAATACTGAATAATTAGAACTGAGTTCCTTTTCTCTATGTTCCCCCCAGCCTAGATTAGAGTCTAGCGTGAAACCCAAAAACACTGTAGATGATGCGAAATCGATAATTTCCTCGTTATATTTTATATTAAGTTCCTTTTCCTGCCTTCGCCAAAAAAAAAAAAAAATATTGAAAGTTTGCTAATAACTGCTATAAAGACTGTTAAGTGCGAATCTTGTCCGCACACAGAGGGTTCTAAAGCAATTTCCGTCTTGCATGTATAGCGAGTGCGGGTAGCGATCACGCGGTCGCGCCGCAGTCCACTAGAGCTTTTTTATCTAAACCAACATGGGTGGCTGTGACGATGGACCAATGGTGCAGTCGACAGAGCCAAAAACACCTATCTTCGCGAAGCTACGCTCAGAGAGGCGCCATGCCAGCAGATTTGCGGAATGTTGCTAGGCTGGCTAGCCTGTTGATACGACGACGTTTGAAGACACCCAGATTAAACTGTTTTCTCGATCTCTTCTCTATCTTCTCTACTTCTCATAAAAGGGAACGTCTGTTCTGTTCTTATAAAAGGGAACTCTATATTTGAGGTAAACAGATTTTGTTGCGGTTTGCACCATTGTAAAGAGTAGTTCTTGATAACTATATATTCATTTCATTAATTTCATTTCAATTCTTTCTCGCTGAAGAATAAAAAAAGGAAAAGGCTAAGCTTTTTACTGATTTCTCTCTCGTTCATCTCCAATTGCACCATCTCACCGTACCGTTTGTACCGTGTGGGGCCGGTACTTTAAATGAATAGCCCCACTGCATCTCTCCCCGTGTATGTCGTAAAAGGCGATTAAGGGATATGACTCTCTTCTTATATTACTAGGTGGTATGGTTTAACCCGCCCAGGTTGGTACCACCGCACTGAATGAGAGGTCGGTCGAAACGGCTATGTAAATAATTTGTGTTTTCCGTCCAGTTCAGTGTAGCCGGCACGACCGAAGGGAAGCACTGACGTGGCACCAAGTTCACCCGGCGTTATGGGCTGACATCACGGATGTTGTAGGTGATGTAGCCAACCGTGTCAGTTTCCATAAAAGAAAATCTCAATTATGCATCTTTTATACTAGCTGGCTTAGACCATTAGTGATGACCATCCCTAATAATACTTATAATATTTCTTTTCGCCACTCACCTAGCAGTTATCATAACCCCAAAGGTTAGAAAATGTCTAGAGGCATTAAGGGTTACCTTTTGGCCGTATTTTATTTGAGTGCAAAATAAATATTATGTACCTATACATACAATACAATACAATTAATATAGATATTGCAATGGAAGGAAAATGTGATAATAAAGTACACGTAAATCATTTTCTAATAAAAAATAAATAAATAAAATTAATTAGAATAACCGTAACATCCACTCGCTAATAACTTCACTAATAACCTCTCAGAGCCCGATTGTTACTGTCTGAACGTCAGAATTATAAAGTTATTTTAATTAGTAGAATTTCGTTAAATTTTACAAAGCCTAAAAGGTATATGGCTCCATCATCAAAGTACACAATTGACAGAGATCCGAGAAAATGTTTTATTGGACAAGTTGGAATAATAAAAAAAACAACTTTCACGATAATCGACGTAGTATTTATATTTTACGCAATATTTTACGAGTGAAGTTTTAAAAGTCCCCCGAAAACTAAACTGGATTATTAAATTATATTAATTTCCTTCGAAAAGCAATTTGTTCGCTTTCGAACGAGGCGAATGAGAAAAGTACCAAGGGGGTATGGAATTGTCAAAGTTCGGCACATCCAGGTTCAAGTTCCCGCGAAGTCTGGTGTCCGTACCTCGCATCCGGCGAAGTCCCGCGAATTTATTATATGACATAGCTACAAAACAATTTTCAGATTTTTCCTTTACTTGTGCTGTGAGACCTTGCTTCTTGCCAAATTTCATTGGTCTAGCTAGGTCAACGGGAAGAACCCTATAGGTTTTGATTTGAGCGAGTTTGCGAATATCAAATCTGACATTAATGGCCGTGTCTTTTGATTGCGTTAATTTAGAAGCTTAATTTATAACCTTCAATTCGATTCTGAGAAAAAGGGTCTTGACATACAAAACAAACAAATTTTTTTAATGTCAAATAAATACAAATTTACTATTTTCGGATTTTTTCCTTTACTTGTGTTGTAAGACCTTGCTTCTGATTAAATTTTATGATTCTAGGTTGACGGGAAATACTCTATAGGTTTTGATTTGATTTGAGTGAATTTGCGAGTATAAAATCTGACATAGATGGCTGTATCTTTTTGATCGCGTTGATTTAAAAGCTTGCATTTTCTACACCTTAAAGAGATCGTAGATCTTAGTATTACATATTAATTTCAATTTGATATCTTGATCCGTTCCTGAGAAAAAGGGTCCTTGACATACAAAACAAACAAAACATCTTTTTAATGTCATATAAACACAAATTTACAATTTTAGGATTTTTCCCTTTACTTGTGCTGTGAGACCTTGCTTCTTACCATGTTTCATGATTCTAGGTTAACGGGAAGTACTCTATAGGTTTTGATTTGATTTGCCAGTAGCAAAATATGTGACTTAAATTACCGTATCAAGTGATTGCGTTGACTTCGAAGGGAACGTAGACCTTAGTATTTGATATTAATTTCAACTTGGTACCTCTACTCGTTCTTGAGAAAAAAGGTCTTGACAGACGGACAACAAAGTGATCCTTTATGGGTTTCGTTTTTTCCTCCTTTGAGGTACGGAACCCTAAAAAAAGTTGTGTGCGTTATTATGGCGAAATAAATGACTGAATCACTTTATATACATATATGTGCCGGAAAACGTGAACGAAAAGCACATGTGAAACAATTGAGTAGTTCTCGATTTAAAATAATTCATCGACGAATGCGCGTCGTTCGATCGGCGAGCCGTTACAGATTTTTCGCTTTATTAGAAGTTGTTCTTTTTCAGTTAGATCGACATATATCTCGCTCTTTCTTACTCACCTCCCCCCTCACCAGCGCTCTCTCTCTTTCTCCCTCCCTCTCTCTCTCTTTTCGTGAACAAATTGGCATCAATCCAAGAGAATAGGTACTCAGCGACTACTTCACGATTCAATTTGATCTGTCCGTCGCACCGGCAATCAATCTAGACCAGTGGTTCCCAAATAGTGGTATGCGTACCCTCAGGGATAAGCAAGGACGAGAGAAGGAGTTACGCGTGGGCGTACTTAATGGCCACATTTACCTGCACAATCTTAAGGTGACGTGAGGCTGCGTCTGACTCGAATTTCAAGAAGTTTACCACCAATATTACTCACTTGACAGATTCAGTTTTAATCTAATTCCAATACTTCATCTATCAGCGCAGAACGGTAGCTTTTTGAAAACACGATTTGATTAACTTCGCTCGATAGAAAAAAATCATGAACACGCCTCTGAATTTAGTTATAAAAACGTATTTAAGGCAACGTGACCAATCAAGGCTTTGGAAAAAATATACCTATTTTATTTGTTGAATATAATATCTAAATCCGTAGATTTTTACTTTTTCGTTTCGATCCGTAGTTTTGGAATAAAAAAATAAAAACCTAATTTTTGATTGATTGATTGTGTTGCATTCTACTCCAAGGAGGCGCTCGCGCACTTATGGTACGTTGACACGATGCGAGGTTTCACGCACGAGAAACATGCCGCCTTCTCGAACGAGAAAACTCGCATTCGTGAAGCGTTCGTGGAACTGTTTACACTATTCCAAATCTCGTTCGAGCTCGTCTGTGTTTCTCTATTTTTCAGTTGCACAAATGGAGTCTGTAGACGAAGGTGTGGCGTGTATTGGTGCAATTTTAGCGTTTATTATAGCGCGACTTTTGATCAGAAACAAAATAAAGAAGATAAAACAGAAAAGATATCTTTTTTTATAGAAACTGACACGGTTGGCTACATCACCTACAACATCCGTGATGTCAACCCATAACACATTGGTGAACTAGTGGCCATGTCAGTGCTTCCCTTCGGTCGTGTCGGCTACAATGAACTGGACGGAAAATACAAACTATTTACATAGGTAGCCGTTTCGACCGACCTTTCATTCAGTGCGGTGGTACCAACCCGGGCGGGTTAAACCCTACCACCTAGTAATATAAGAAGGGAGTGATCTGAGATCTATGTGGATAAGGAAATGGATAAGTATAACTCAATCATTTGCACATCAGTCCACTTTGACATGGTGCCGTAAACAACCAAAAACCACTAAGAAAACTTTTTTGCACCAACAAACTTCGTGCGAGACACTCCTCTCGAACGCCAACTAATAAACATGCATGAACTCGTTCGCGCGCGAACGACGCTGCGTTCGTGCACGCATGCGAGCTTGCGAGAACTGTCTACACGGTGCGTGAATGCGTTCGAGAAGCATTTCTCGTGCGTGAACTCGCATCGTGTCAACCAGGCATTACGCTGTTTTAAATATTGGCAATATATATGTAGAAGCACTCCAGTCGCACCATCCCTTTTCCGTTCACGGAGTTTGCATCTGCACGTCTTATTCTAGTCTATGTTACGCGTGTGTGTAACATTTAACTTAGTGTGCATCTGTGAGAGAGACTCTCTTTCTACCGGTAAAATGTATGACGAGGGCCTGTCCAGAAAGTAGAATGTCGTTGGTATAAAGAACATTATTTTACCTATGCAAAAATAAAAACCATCCGATTTTTTTATTCAAACATTTTCCTCAGGGTTACTTCGGTCTCAGAACATTTGTTAAAATTGGTACCGATTAAAATACAATTGGAAACCGCTGATCCAGACGCTCAGGTACTCCAGCGCTCAGTAAACCAGGTATTTCTCTCGTGGGCCGAATTCGCCGACCATACTGCGATTCGTCAGTAGGAATTGTTTGTAGCCTAATTAGTCACATCCATCTAGATTTAACGTATTATCTGCGTGTATTATAGGTTACACTACACGAACACTGTCAGTCAGTCAGTCAGCGTGTAAGCGTCCATTGCTGGACATACGCCTCTCCAATTTTCCTCCAGTCCTCCCGGCCTTCAACACTGACAGAACGAACACTGACAGGTCGGTTAATGAAAAATACATTATGAAAGTAGCTTTTGCCCGCGGCTTCGATCGCGGTAGCCTCGGTGTCATAGCAAATCCGATTTAAACGCAAATATATTATAATAATCCATCGTCTCTCTCTCTCTCTCCCCCCCCCCCCTATCCTTCCCCTCCCCCTCCGCGACCCTTCCCCCCTCCCCCGCCGCTCCCCCTCCCCTCCCCCACCCCCCTCACCCTCCTGACACAATATTTTTCCGCATAACGCTAATTTAAAAAATTACTCCCAACTTACACATTCATATATTAACTACATTAAATAGAAGAGACACAACATTATAAACACAAGAAAAAAAATAGTTAAGTGCTAGTTTTACTCGCGTACGGAGGGTTCCGTAGATCCGCTATACCATACCTGTGTCAAAAAAACATATCCGTCTATCTTAAGTATTTTACATTTATAATGTAAACGGCTTTTATAAAAGCCTATGCCGTCATCTATTATTCAGTATTTTATGTTTTATATGTTAGTAACGTACTCGCTTTATATATATTTTTAATTAGAAAAATGCTAATCAAAAATCATTGAAAAAAAAACATCCCGACCAGGATTTGAACCTGGGTCTCTGGCTTGAGCCGCCAACGCGATAACCAACTACACCACCGGGCCGTTATGTATTATCTCCAAAATTTTCCAATGATTTTCGATTTGCATTTTTCTAATTAAAAATATATTATTCAGTAGGTTGACTAATCGATTCTTATCACAATTGTTGTATATAATTTATTATTTTTTACATTTTTATTTGTGTATTTATTTTATTTATTTTATTTTAATTAAATCAACAGCATTACATAAATATTTAGCTAACATTATAATATATACAAAAAAACAAAGCAAATTACAGATTTCACATTATGATGAGATACTGTGTTTGTAGACTCTATGCAAGATACTAAAACTAAATTGACGATTTTTAGAAATATTTTCTGTATTTATGTATGTTCCTCCATAACTCTTAAACCAATAATCAGAATTCGATGCAATTTAGTACAAGCACATTTAACCACACGTGACACAGGATAGGCTATAATAATAGAATCCATTTCCGGTTATGCTAAGATGTGGCTCTCACACAAACCGAATTGTTCCGCGCGCCGAAATAAAGGATACGGTAGCGGGCTTACTTACTTTCTTCTTTTTAAATACGAGTTTCACGCGAGCGAAGCCGTGGGCAAAAGCTAGTCTACAATAAACACAACAAACAATAATACTATTATTATATGCAACGTTATTATTAAGTTACAACTCATAATGGTGTGCGCCGTCGTAACGAGTCACACCATTAGGTCCCGCACCTCAAAGAGAAGAAAACGGAAACTAACGGTGTGACTCGTGCGTCCGTCCGTCTGTCTGTCCGTTTGTCACGGGGTCAATTCTAAACGGTCGGTAGATGAAGTTGAAATTTGGCACGAGGTTCAGAATACCAGTTGAAAAATGAAAAACAAATTTGAAACTCATTAAAAAAATAGTGCGTATATTTTCGAATATACAATGAATTATTAAAAAAAATAATAATTAACAGCATGGATAATTTATTACTAATTATAGGCAAACTATAGCAGTCGTAAAAAATATATAAAATGTATATAAAATGATGATGATGTAAAAAGTATATAAAATGATGATGAGTCTTAAGTACTCAACTGTTTTTTTAGGGTTCCGTATCCGTTGTACGGGACCCTATTACTAAGCCTACGCCGCCGTCTGTCTTTCTGTCTGTCTGTCTGTCTGTCCGAGGGCTGTATCTCTTTAACCGTAATAGGTAGTATGGTAATTAAATTGCATGTAACTTCTAGATTCCACGGTATTAGGTTGTGATATTTTCAGAGGTCATAGATAACTGGGAGATCTTTCTTTCCTGTAGATATCTCGACCTATTACAGTGGAATGATTGAGAAAAAAAATGAAAACAAAAAATCGATTTAATCAAATATTACGATTCCAGACAAAGCTTTCACTTAGGTAATTATTGAAATAAATTGCATTTTGAAAGTACTTTGGAACCGTAAATATAATTTCTCAATAACCATCTTTGTTTTGCAACCAGAATTTTTTTTCTTTTTTTTGGATCATTAAAAGGCACATTTTTTAAAATTTGTATCTTTAAAACGAAACATTTTTGACACACGGGAGTTTTTCTCTCGCACTTGAAATATAACCAACTTTCGATTTTTTAAATAAAAAAAAAAGTTTTAAAAAACATAAAACCGACTTCCTAAAAAAAGTAAAACTAAAAAACTATTTAAAATAAAAATATAAAAACCGCCTTCAAAAATATATGAAATAAAAACCTAAAAAAAAAAACGAACCCTAGAGTTGAAGGCGGTGCTAAAAAGGCTACACAAATCACAAAGGATATTATCATCCGCTCATGTTTTCTTTCATGCATCATTTTGCTTGCTTTAGCACCGCCTTCAACTCTAGGGTTCGTTTTTTTTTTTAGGTTTTTATTTCATATATTTTTGAAGGCGGTTTTTATATTTTTATTTTAAATAGTTTTTTAGTTTTACTTTTTTTAGGAAGTCGGTTTTATGTTTTTTAAAACTTTTTTTTTATTTCACAGTTTTTTTTAGTAATTTTTTGCTATTAATGTACTCGGCGGAATCGCTCGGCCTTCGGCCTCGCGATTCCGCCTCGCTTTCCAATCCGATCTTGACCCAATTAAAATAGGACCACGTCAGCTTCGATAGCTCAGTGGTGCAGACAGTCAACTGTCGCTATTGAATTTTAAGCAACGCTGGGTGCGGTCAGTGCTTAGATGGGTGACCGCTGACCGTTGGAGGCTGACCAAGGTTCGGATTCCTCGTAAAACTGTAAGTCCCTTCCCTCGTAATTTTACTTGGTGGTAGGGATTAACCTTCCCGGGTTGGTACCACCGCACTGAATTAAACGTCGGTCGAAACGGCTATGTAAATAGTTTGTGTTTTCCGACCAGTTCAGTGTAGTCAGCACGATCAAAGGGGGAAGCACTGACATGGCACTGGTGTTATGGGCTGACATCACGGACGTTGTAGGTGATGTTGCAGAACTTAGTAGAATGGACAGACATAAACGTGTTACGGAAGCCTACTTTTATTATAAAATAACCGTCGGAGGACCTTGGTTGAAAATTGTAAAATTTAGTAGAACGGATAGACATGCATATGTTACGGAACCCTACATTCATTTTGCAGAACTTAGTAGAATGGACAGACATAAACGTGTTACGGAACCCTACTTAACAGTTGCACTCCGGGAGTGCCGGCAGATCCCGTGCCACTCTAACTTAACCCTTAACGCAATGACTTAAGGTTTCATTTTAAAAATGACGCTGACGCGATGTCGCGAGTTATACATTTTTACCCACCTAAAAAAGTGCCAAGAGCCGCTAAAGAAGTTTTCACTTCAAAAACCTCAGGGTTATCCCCTTTCAAATAAAAAAAAAAAGAATTTTCAAAATCGGCCCACAATTGACGGAGTAATCGCGTAACAAACATCCAAAAAAAGAAAACATACCGTCGAATTGAGAATCTTTTAGGTCTAAAGTAAATTTCTCGTGAAGACAAATGCAACGAGCCCAAACACGATGGGTTTATCATGTGTAGTTTAGGAGTTCCTATGGCCACCTTCTGTCTCCATCATCAAACCAGCTCGATGGTACTCGGTACAGTAGGTACTGGCCAGGTACCATAATAAATTAAGCGCCGGTCGGAAAAGATAAAAAAATTTCAAATTTAGAATATTCATGAAACAAGGGTCCGAATATGTATCACTAGTATATCGATTCATGTATTTCAACAGGACAGAGAAAATTTCAAAATATTAGGTATTTAATACTTTTTAGTTTTTTTTTTTTTTGTTTTTTGGAAATCGGTTTAATATTTTTTAAAACAGTTTTTATTTCATTCTTTTTAGTAATATTACATAAAAAAGAATAATCGAAATCGAATAATCGAAATCGATTGAAGTGGTACAGAATTATTCGCCATATGTGTCAGACTGCAAATTGCTGAATAAGTCCACATCACAAATGTTTTGCTGAAGGTAACCACACACCATACTAATTTATCAAACTGAAAATTGCCGAAAACGACCACATCACAAGTTTTGCTGAAGGTAACCACACACCATAGTATTATGCTGATTTTTCGAAAACCACTGAACCAATTTCGATAAAATTGAAATGGGACCACCTCGGAAGTATGACCTAACTAACAAAAAAAGAATTTTCTAAATCGGCCCTCAATTGACGGAGAAATCGTGTTACAAACATACAAAAAAATAAAAATAAAAAAAAAAATAAAAAAAAAAAACATACAGACGAATTGAGAACCTCCTCCTTTTTTGGAAGTCGGTTAAAAAGGATAGTGTCAGAAAATCGGCTCCCATAACACACGCGCCCTGATATGCGGGAATCGACCTTTAGGGACTAGACGATGTGTGTACGACACACGCCATGAAGTTTTATGTTATGCTGGCACGGGTAGTTGACTCGATTTCCCATTTCAGACTCATACCATCAAGATGAAGTATGGAGCTGCTCATACAGTGATTTAATTAAGAGCCATGCCAGCCAAGGTTGCTATAAAGTTGATATAAGGTATATACAGGGTGTCCCAGAAACCGACGATAATCCTTTAACAGGAGATAGGGCTGCTAATTACCTCTCAGAATATCTAATTTTAGGCTTAGTAAAAATGGCTTAGTTTTTGAGATATTGTCATTTTTGTAAAAATCCAAAATTTTCTCCCTCAGCTCATTTTTTTAAATGCCACAAGTACAAATGTAAGATTTTCATAAATCTAGTTTTTGTCAAATATTCCTGAAAAGTAAGGCTTTCAAACGGTATAATTAATTTTTTCATGTTTAATTCTATTTAGCTGAAAAACGACTTAAGAGCCACATGTTAAAATTTTTTCAGCCTCATCCCTTGAGTTTGGCCCTTCGCGGTGAAAAAAAAAATTACTACACTAAAGTGGCATTATGCAAGAAAAATACGCCCATCTAATGTAGTTTTTAAAATAGTACATCACTTACCGATTTGCCCTCCTTGCATCACTTGCGGATTTAAATCCGTTAGATTTTTATTATTTGGGCTATTTAAAAGAAAAAGTTTACTGGAAACCGGTGGAAAACTTGATAGAGCTAAAAGAAAGAATTACGGCAGTACCTCACTCAGGTTTTTTTTAAATGTAAACTGACATGGTTGGCTACATCACCTACAACCCGTGATGTCAGCCAATAACACCGGGTGAACTTGGTGCCACGTCAGTGCTTCCCTTCGGTCGTGCCGGCTACACTCAACTGGACGGAAAACACAAACTACATAGAATAGGTGGACGTATCTGCACTTACATCGAGTACTTGCTCGACGCATCAACCGGGCATTTGTGAGAAGATGTCGAGCTAGCATTTGTGCAGGTGGTAAGCAATTTGAACATCTACTTTAACAGGTTAATAAAGACCAATTCACTTCAAGTGTTCATTTTATTCCAATTCGCACTTGGTATAACAGTTATCAAATTCCGAGGTCCTTTTGCAGTTAAATAACAATATCTCATAAATTATTGGGCAAATCGGTAAGTGATGTACTATTTTAAAAACTACATTAGATGGGCGTATTTTTCTTGCATAATGCCACTTTAGTGTAGTAATTTTTTTTTTCACCGCGAAGGGCCAAACTCAAGGGATGAGGCTGAAAATTTTTTAACATGTGGCTCTTAAGTCGTTTTTCAGCTAAACAGAATTAAACATGAAAAAATTAATTATACCGTTTGAAAGCCTTACTTTTCAGGAATATTTGACCAAAACTAGATTTATGAAAATCTTACATTTGTACTTGTGGCATTTAAAAAAATGAGCTGAGGGAGAAAATTTTGGATTTTTACAAAAATGACAATATCTCAAAAACTAAGCCATTTTTACTAAACCTAATATTAGATATTCTGAGAGGTAATTAGCAGCCCTATCTCCTGTTAAAGGATTATCGTCGGTTTCTGGGACACCCTGTATATAAGGTGCCTGAAATATATAAATATATCGGGAAGCACTGTAGTACAGTACATGTACTGTGTGGTGTGGACTGTGGGGCCCACTGCATATATCCCGATGAATGTCGTAAAAGGCGACTAAGGGATAAGGACAAGATGCCGTGCTAAAAGGCGACAGGCTAGCCACCTATCACCTTGGCATAGTCTTTCCACCGAGCCATGCAGCAGTGTTCGATAGTTATCTTGTCCGTATACTTTGTATACACGGTGTTGCAACCCCAACCGTTAAACCCGAAAGGGGGTTATTCTGTACATGATACCGAACAACTTTTGTTCTACGACTTTTTAATTAGAGAAAAAAAAAATTATTTTGCCCATACATTTTGAGAATAGGTAAGTATTAAAATTCTGTATGGAAAAAAGAAATTTTATTTTTGTTTCAAATTTTTTTTTCGCCTCATAACTTATTTCGTTTCACATATAGAACCACCCCCTGATGTCAGTTAAAAATATTACGGGGGCAATTGCAACACCGTGTATAAATAAATGTAATGTAATCTATATTATAATATCTTCTAACGAACGAATGATGAATGAAATAATACCTAATTACTTGGTAATGGTCCTGCAACGCTCTTTAATGAATGAATATAGTTTTCCCTATTTACTAATTCTACCATTTCACCGTCGGTTTACCGTATCATACCCACAGTTTATTGGAAATTTACGTATTTATTATACGGGATATAAATACCCAGAAATGTCATTGGCTGCTTGCGCACTTGACGATAACGGCACGGTCCTATCGTTGACGCTGACCGTGGTTCGGATTGGCCGGGTTTTTTTTTCAAGGTTTTAATTTCATAAATAAATATTGGTATGAGTTTTTTTTATGTAATCCGGTATGGGTGGCTGAGTCGGAGGGGCCAAAGCGCATGCTCCGACCAGCCAATCTCACCTCCGAGAAGGTAGGTGCCATACCGGAGAATTCCCTGGATTGCTGGCTATACTGGACTAGAGGAGAACACAACCGAGGCTGCTATGCAGCCACCTTACATCCAGTACGGTGGTGGAAACCCAGTCGGCTACAATTTGAGCCTACCACCAAGCACGTATACAGAGGGGGGGGATAGTTGGGATTTAGCCGCCCCCCCCCCCCCGAAATCTGACTGAAAAAAAAAAAACGTTTTTAGCCGTCTGTTTATTTATTCACTTGCGTGTTCTTTCAATAAATAGGTAAAATAAAAAATATAGATAGATCTTGATCTGATTATGTTAGCGACGCCGACGTTACTAGTAGCGCCATCTAACCTATTTAGAGAGAAACCGAGAACGAAGACAGAAATGACATCTATCGTCGAGTAGAAGAACTAATAGTAGAAAGGTCGTCGAGTAGCGAAATACCTATCGAGAAGCTTCATAACTTTCTGCTACCAGGTATGGAAATTGTAGACACGTGACAAAATTTTCAATACTTATTTAATATTTATATAAAATACTTATATATAAATATAAAATACTTATAAGTGTGTGACTGAACTACGGATTATAGTACAGTGATTGCAGCGATTTTTACACAGTTCACATGGTTGTTTCAATGTTTGTCCCCCCCCCCCCCCAAAAGTCTGGATACGTTCCTGCCTACCACCTAGTAAGGAGCAAGGGGAAGGGACCTACAGATTTGAGATTTTGGCGACGACGACGGTGCAGGACTAAAAAGTAAATTTATAGTTGACACAATTTTGTGCGCTTGTTCGCTCTTTCTGCATGTTCCTTCTTCAGTGGCTCTTCCATGTAGATAGTTCCACGATCAAACCATTGCAATTATTATTGTCCATATTGACTTCCTAATGCGTCATGGAGCGTAATCAATTCAATAGGAAAGTCATTCGTCATCTGCGGTCGGTAAATTACAAGGGCTGGGTCACTGCTTCGTGTCATACAGGTTGAAAAGGCAACCTTGAACTGAGGAAATGTCAAACCTTTCTTCCAAGAGTCAAATAAATGGTCGCAATTCTTACATTACATCAATACTAATAATAAATATGTAAGGGATTAAGACTGCGTTCTGGTCACCATGGAATAAATTTAAATTCCTGATGAAAAAAAGAGTGGTTCTCCAAATTGTGATCGGTGTAACAAGGGGGATGACATGTACCATTTGCTGATGGAGTGTGGTCAGAACGAGGAATTACGGACGGAATTACAGAATTTGGTTTTTAGTGTAAATAAACTGGTTGGCGAGCCCAAATGAGAGGGCCTTAGTAATTGTGTTGAATTTTGTGGAGCGTTCTCTATCCGTTACGGAGTCTGGGCCCTAAGGGATGGAGAAGATGAGTACTATTGGGCTGATATTAACAAATTATTGTTAAAAGCCCTAAAATAAATTAAATTAAAAAAAAAATCTGTGAGGGATAGTCATGGAGTAAGTCACTTTGTTTTATGAGATCTGCGTTTGTAGACTCTATGTATGATACTAAAACTAAATTGACGATTTTTAGAAGTCTTTTCTGTAAGTATGTAACTCTTAAAGCGATCACCTGATTTCGATGAAACTTAGAACAAGCACATTTAACTATACGCTACACAGGGTAAAATTCAGTTCCGGGTACGCTAAGATGTGACTCTCGTAACAAACCGAATTGTTCCGCGCACCGAAATAAATTACATTCTTCTTTATAAATACCAATTTCAAGCGAGCGAAGCAGCCGGCAAAAGCTCGTACATATAAGGGAGGGCGCAATTAATATATTTGCCGTACTATTATTATTTTTAGGGTCCCGTCGCAAAATTCGAAAAAAGGGACCCTTATGGGATCGCTCTTGTGTCTGTCTGTCTGTCTGTCGGTCACACGCAGATATCTCCGGACCTACTGAACCGATTTCGATGAAACTGACGCCAAATTACGTATAATTTTTGCCGCTAGATATATTATATATAAGTTTTCCTAATAGTCCTGTGAAAAGTACAGGGTACCCCAAAATGTAAACCAAAAATTTATTTAAATTTTTTTAATAAATAAAATTTCACGTCATTCTATATGTATTGTTAAGACAATTTCAAAAATATATAACTTTGCTATAATCAATTAGTTTACTTTAACAAATATTTCGTTGTTGAAAACAACAAGTTGACAAAAAGTTGACAAAAAACTGCACTATTGTCGCCGAACTTTGACCTATTAAGGGTTGTTCAAAAATTCTGAAAAAATAAACTATATAGGCACTCTTATGTAGTTGTGCACAAAACTATTCATTTTCCTCAAAATGTCATACATTTCGAGATACAGTTAAATGTCTGAACAGCCAAAATTTCAATTTTTCGCGTGACGTCACAGGTCAAGCCACCGATAACGTAGCGTTGTGATTGAATTTCGATTTATTTATTAGGATTATCTACCAAACGAAGTCATTTACATGTGACCTAGGTACGACAGAAAAAAATATGCTCTGGTTGTGCCGGCTACACTGAACTGGGCGGAAAAAAGAACGATTTATATACCAGAATGGAAACCATAAATATGTAAATCGATAAAGTGGTTCTCGAGTTATAAGGACATTCATATATTTTTTTTTTATTGCTACCGAACTTGGTGGCTCTTTCCGAGGTCGCAACCTCAGGCGCAGCCAATTTCACCCCTGAGGAGGTGTCAGTCCGGCTTGGAGGTGGACTAATGTTGCTGGGGAAAGGCTATTAACCCGCGATTTCAAGATCCGTGGATTCTAGGAGTGGGGGAAGATATATATATGCCCATGGACATTCGGTCGTATACGAGAGTTGCGAATGCCATGCCGGCCTTACAGGCGCCTATTTACGCCCTTGGAGAATCTACAAGTACAGTATAAATGGGAAATATATGGGCAGGGAGAGCGTTCCAGAGACTACCGGTTCTGTAGAGGAAAGATGAGGAGAACCGATTGGCACGCATCCGCTATAATACAATCCCTGCCCAGTGCGCGTGGTGCGGAGGTGAAAAGTGGACGGTGGGATCGCGTTAAACAGCTCCGCCGAGTTCCGAGGTCCCAGGAATTCGCGATAGAACACATTTAGAGAGCCGACATCCCAGTGGAGTGGAGTTGCAGTGGTTCTAGATCGTGGGACACTTCGAGGTGACCCACTAGTCGCACGGCTCGACACAAGTCCAGAGGCGCAAGCTGGTAGTTGGCAGAGCCATCCCATGTGAAATCACGGGCGTCGTTAGACACTTTATGGGTAGCACGGCGCCACATGTTGCGCTTTCAATAAAATCAAAAAATTAAAATAAATTGACATACGTTACACGGACGCGGCCGCCACGCCACCGGCCGCCCGTAGAAACTTCGCTTTATTTATTTATATGGCAAAATAATAATTAAGATGGAAGTAGGAGATATAGATGAAAGGAAATGGAAATAAATGAAATGAAAATATTTATTAACACATAAAATCATACAGTGCAATAAACGAGTCTCGAGATTTTAGATTTATTAATATACACGGTGTTGCAACCCCAACCGTAAAACCCGAAAGGGGGTGATTCTGTGCGTGAAATAGAACAACTTTTGCTCTACGACTTTTTAATTTGAAGAAAAAAAATTTTTTTTTCTCCTTAGATTTTGAGAAAAGTATTAAAAATTTGTATGGAAAAATAATTGTTTTTTTTTTGCTTACAAAAATTTTTTTTCGCCACAGAAGTTGTTTAGTTTCACATATAGAATAACCCCCTTATGTCAGTTAAAAATATTACGGGGGCAACTGCAACACCGTGTATAAGTATATACTAAGCTGTAGATTTTCTGAATAAATAAAAAAAAATGCTAAGAAGTTAGGAGGTGTCAAGTAATAGGAGTTAGTATAAGAAGTGAACATTATTAGGAACTCTCTTTGTAACATCTAGACCTGCCTCCCACGCTAGGGGTACCGTGTTGCAGGGAAGGGCAATAAGGTAAAAGGTTCGGAGATAAGGAGGGTCAAGGTAATTGGGGACAAGATATAGATAGATAGGCAAACTAGCCGTGATATATATTACGTCATCGACATCTATCTATAGACTTGCCCTTCCCATACATCATTCCCGAAAACGTAAGCTCTCGACCAAAGGATCTCATGAGATCCTTTCACAAGACAGCCGCTTCGAGACGTTCGTGGTGAGCGAACGAGAAAGAATAAAGTCGTGTTTTTTTTATTTTTTTTTTTTATGTTTTCTGTTATGTGTGGCTGAGTCGAAGGGGCCAAAGCGCACGCTCCGACCAGCCAATATCACCTCCGAGAAGGTAGGTGCCATACCGGAGACTTCCCTGGATTGCTGGCTATACTGGACTAGAAGAGAACACAACCGAGGCTGCTATGCGGCCATCTTACATCCAGTACGGTGGTACCAACCCAGTCGCCTACAATCTGAGCCTACCACATAGTAAGGGGCAAGGGAATTATGCAAGAGTGACAGTGACAAACCATGTTGCTTTTTCGCCTTTGCATGTTGTCGCGTGTTCAGCTGATTATTGTCGAAAATGCTCATCTGATTTTAAAAATTCTTTGACAAATATTTGGAATGGACCTTCAGGATGGACATAGGCTATGCGAGCGAAGCCGCGGGAAAAAGCTAGTTTTACATTAACAATCACTAACGAATAGTTTACATGAGGTGTAAATGTGGGCTTATCCCTAGGCTTGCCATACGTCCGGATTTAGTCCGGACTATCCGGATTTGGCAACCATGACCGGACTCTCGTCCGGACTCGTACTTACGTCCGGATTTTTTTATATTCGCGCGCAGTAATCGATCTCTTCCGCCGCGCCAGTGCTACGCGACTTGAACGCGAATTGTGTTTATTTTGAGTCTTGAAATTTTTTCTATGCACCTGACTTATAGCGGTGATATCATCCCAACACACTTTGGTGAACTGGGTGTCATGTCAGTGCTTTTTAGGGTTCCGTAGTCAACAAGGAACCCTTATAGTTTCGCCATGTCCGTCCGTCTGTCCGTCCGTCTGTCTGTCCGCGGCTTAGCTCAGAGACCCTTAGTACTAGAAAGTTGTAAGTTGGTATGGGCATATATATTAATAACGCCGACAAAGTGGTAAAATAAAACTTTTGAAATAAATTTTTTTTGGGGTACCTCCCCTACACCTAAAGTGGGGATGAATTTTTTTTTCACGTTTAACCCATCGTGTGGGGTATCGTTGGATAGGTCTTTGGAAAATATTGCAGGTTTGTGAAAAGCATTTTTCGATTTAGGGATCCGTTTGCGAATTATTAAGCTTTTCAGTGCTAATTTTTGTTAGAGTGAAGTGTCCCACCAGCCAGCTAAACGGTTGTTATTAGATATGTGAAAAAATTCACAGCAGTAGTATATATATCGAAATTAAAAAGAAAACTATCACAGCTAAGTAGGCTCTACAGGTTGACGAGTAATAGTCGACCAACTTATAAAATGTACGGACGACAGCCATCATTTCACTGTTGAAGAACTTTTTCAAATTAACATTCATTTATTTCCCCTACAAAATTATACAAATAATCAAATAATTTATTTTGATAGGGTTCCGCAACTACGGAACCCTACACTGCGCGTGGCCCGCCCGACACGCACTTGGCCGCTTTTTTTTTGATAGTGCTGAACTGGTAGGAAAACATGAACTATTTTATTTCATCGACCAACCGAACCGTCATTCAGTGCGGTGGTGGTATCCATCCGGAAGGGGGAGGCCCTTGTTTTTGAGGATCAGCGTGGCGTCCGGACTTGAGTCTGGAAAATTATGGCAAGGCTACTTATCCCTTACAGAGATTTCTTCCAGCAATCGCTTGGTATAGAACAGTACAGAAATGCCTTAGCGCGGGATCTTGTCCTTATCCCTTAGTCGCATTTTTACTATATACACGGGGAGAGATGCAGTGGGGATATTATTTTTAAATACCGGCCCCACACAGTACTTTTAGTACCGGCCTCACATAGTAAACATTTCAATGTAATAATTTGCAAATGTTTAGGGGTAGATTTTAATGTCAAGGCCACATGTGGGTTATCGGTCTTCAAATGGATCAAAGTTAAAATTAAAATTATTAAGTAGTTTTAATAACCTCAGGGAACCTTAGGCCCAGAAGGACTCGTTCATTTAATTTCCTAATAAATAAAGCGAACTTTCTACGGCCGCGTAACGTACGTCACACATACATACATACCACACACGCTTTATCCCGACAATCAGGGTAAGCAGAGTAATCGGTGTTGCGTTGCAAGAAATTTGGAAAAATTTCAACACAACATCGACCACCACGCTTAGCAAAGTATTCAGACAAGATAATTAGCAGCAAGTAAGGCACAAAGACCCACCTGCAGCACGACTCGGTGGAAGGAACGTAAGTCAATATATGAACCGTGTGGGGCCGGTACTTTAAAAGAATAGCCCCACTGCATCGCTCCCCGTGTATGTCGTAAAAGGCGACTAAGGGATATTAGCCCGGGTTGGTACCACCGCACTGAATGAAAGGTCGGTCGAAACGGCTATGTAAATAGTTTGTGTTTTCTGTCCAGTTCAGTGTAGCCGGCACCACCGAAGGGAAGCACTGACGTGGCACCAAGTTCAACCGGTGTTATGGGCTCACATCGCGGATGTTGTAGGTGATGTAGCCAAACGTGTCAGTTTCCATAAAAAAAAATATATATATATATATATATATACATATACCTCGAGAACCACTTTATCGATTTACATACGGTTTTGAGTGTTACATTATGTCACTTCTGCAGATGGTTTCACGCTATAAATCAAAACGCTACGTCATCGGCGGCCTGAGCTGTGAGCAAAAAGTCATGCGCTGCGTAGCCGTGTGGAAAATATATTATATATTTTTTTAATTTAAAAGCGTTCACGCCAGGAAATTGTATTAACCCCCCACGCAAAAAGAAGGGTGTTATATATAAGGTGTTTCGCTGACCATGTCATTAACTTCGGGAGGGTTACATACACACTGAAATAAACACTTTACGTAAGAAAAAAACATATGTTTATAGGAGCATTTTTTCTCCTAACAAAAAAATTTAATCAAATAAGTAGCTGTAAAAACCAATCATAGTGACCTTGTGACTTACTTACAACAAACAGCTGTTCTGCGTTTGAACATAGTACGATCATTGACCCCGTACAATGCAAGTTACCTACTGTTACACACAGGTTAATGTTTAGGTAGCTAACATGTTTTGTTAAATTTCTCGAAAAGTAATACTATAAACATATTTTTTTTTTGCGTAACGTGTTTATTTGAGTGTCTATGTAACCCTCCCGAAGTTAATGACATGGTCATCGTAACACCCTATATAAGTTTAACGTGTGTGTATATAGGTGTGTCTGTCTGTGGTACGGATGGACCGATTTGGATGCGGTTTTTTTTATTGGAAAGCGGGTTTAATCGAGATGGTTATTAGCTTTTTTATGGAAACTGACACGGTTGGCTACATCACATACAACATCCGTGATGTCAGCCCATAACACCGGGTGAACTAGGTGCCACGTCAGTGCTTACCTTTGGTCGTGCCGGCTACACTGAACTGGACGGAAAACACAAACTATTTACATAGCCGTTTCGACAGACGTTTCATTCAGTGCGGTGGTACCAACCCTGGCGGGTTGAACCCTACCACCTAGTAATGTAAGAAAGGAAGAAACCTACAGTTTCACTTGGCTAGGTTTGTAATTAAATAATCAAGTAATTAAAAAAATTAATTATCTTAAAAAGCGGACCGATTTGCATGCGGTTTTTTTTTAAAAAAGCTTGAAATAAAAGTTTAATTACAAATAAAAAAAAACTGACGCTTAAAAACTCCAAAAATAATTTCTGTTTACTCACTTAAAGGAGTCGGGGGACCGCTAAATAAATAAAATATTAAAAAAAACCCAGAGCTGCGCGGGATTTTACTTAGCGGTTCCCCGACTCCTTTATGTAAGTAAACGGAAATTATCTTTGACTTATTATGGGTCGAGGGTTTTTTAAATTTGTAATTTAACTTTTCTATGTATTGTTGTTGAGGGGGGAATCGCGAGTAGTCAGTAGGTATTTTGGGGGGCGGGGCAAAGGCCAAGGGGGGAAACGCTACTAGGAGTATAGTACTAGGCCGGCTAAGAGCCACATGTCGCGCTTTAAATAAAAAAAAATCTGTTAAGTGCGACTTTTACTCGCGCATTGAGGTTTCCGTATCTGTCCGCTATTATCCGCCTATCTTTTGTCTTTCAACAATGCAATGTATAAAAGCCTGTGGCGCCATCTATTATTCAATAGTGTGACCAATCTATTTTTCGGACGTTTGTTGTATGGGAGCCACCCTTAATTTTTAACATTTTCTTTTTTTTATTATTTGTTGTTATATCCGCCATAGTAACACATATTCTGTGAAAATTTCAACAGGCTACCTATTAAGGTTCAATAGATACAGCCCTCGGACAGACGGACGGACAGACGGACGGCGGAGGCTTAGTAATAGGCTTCCGTACGGGATACGGAAACCTAACAAGGTGTGTGTAGCAATGCTTTTGAATACTTTCGGCCGCGTACGTAACTGGGTTTCGTAACTGGTTGCGGTAGAAGAACATTTATTCTTCGTTGGTAACTGGTTTCGGTAGAAGAATATTTATTCTTCGTTTGGTAACTGGTTTCGGTAGAAGAATATTTATTCTTCGTTGGTAACTGGTTTCGGTAGAAGAATATTTATTCTTCGTTGGTAACTGGTTTCGGTAGAAGAATACTTATTCTTCTTTGGTAACTGGTTTCGGTTGAAGAATATTTATTCTTCGTTGGTAACTGGTTTCGGTAAAAGAATATTTATTCTTCGTTGGTAACTGGTTGCGGTAGAA
Organism: Nematopogon swammerdamellus; assembly: GCA_946902875.1. Lineage (NCBI taxonomy): Eukaryota > Metazoa > Arthropoda > Insecta > Lepidoptera > Adelidae > Nematopogon > Nematopogon swammerdamellus. The sequence goes on from OX336350.1 coordinate 18,779,086, forward strand.
GAACATTTATTCTTCGTTGGTAACTGGTTTCGGTAGAAGAATATTTATTCTTCGTTGGTAACTGGTTGCGGTAGAAGAACATTTATTCTTCGTTGGTAACTGGTTTCGGTAGAAGAATATTTATTCTTCGTTGGTAACTCGTTTCGGTAGAAGAATACTTATTCTTCGTTGGTAACTGGTTTCGGTAGAAGAATATTTATTCTTCGTTGGTAACTGGTTTCGGTAGAAGAATATTTATTCTTCGTTGGTAACTGGTTTCGGTAGAAGAATACTTATTCTTCGTTGGTAACTGGTTTCGGTAGAAGAATATTTATTCTTCGTTGGTAACTGGTTTCGGTAGAAGAATATTTATTCTTCGTTGGTAACTGGTTTCGGTAGAGGAATTTTAATTCTTTAAGACATATTGCGCGATGTGCTGGTTTAGCTCGTTTACCAGCAAAATACATAAAAATCGGCTACGCGGTCCGCTGCAACGCCAAACCCCCATAGCTTAGAAATTTTCCAATAACCAATAACTCTTGACTGGAGATAAAGAAGATATACACGCTTCGCTATCTCTTATATTGCACGCCGAGCGTTGTAAAGCCTGTGACGCGGGACCGCTTACTGGAAATTCAGCGGTTCACGGCGGCGAATGTTCCACTGTGTGAAGGTGTACAGTCACCCGTCTAAAAAGCCATGACCGTACTTGGAACTCTGTCGTATTTGAAAGTCGCAGTGTTGGAATATACCTATAACATAACGTCTGCCTCGATAGCTCAGTGGTGCAGACAGTCGACTGTCGCTATTGATGGTTAAGCAACGCTGGGCCGGTCAGTGCTTGGATGGGTCACCCATCCAAGTTCGACCGTTGGAGGCTAACCGTGGTTCGGATTCCACGTTAAACTGTAGGTCCCTTTCCTTCTTACCTTACTAGGTGGTAGGGATAATCCTGCCCGGGTTGGTACCACCGCACTGAATGAAACATCGTCGGTCGAAACGGCTATGTAAATAGTTTGTGTTTTCCGTCCAGTTCAGTGTAGCCGGCACGACCGAAAGGAAGCACTGACGTGGCACCTAGTTCACCTGGTGTTATGGGTTGACCTCAAGATACTGTAAGTGATTTAGCCAACCGTGTCAGGTTCCATAAAAGAAAACATAAAAAATACCCTGCGAAATTTCTTGCCGGTTCTTCTTCGTGGGTGTAATAATCGAACCGGATAGAACGACTAGTGACAAGTTCGAGTGCAGTCTTACTGCCATCTGAATGATCAATCCTTACCTATAATAAAATCCAACGTCTGCTTTCTGTCTGAGTGTCTGAGTGTATGTCTGTCTGTCCGCTTATAACTCGAGAACCACTGAACCGATTTTAATAAAACAAAATTCTACGGATAGCTTGATTCTTCCCATCAACTATAGGCTACTTACTATCACGCTAAATAGCTTATGAGGTTAGCAGTGAAGTGAAATATGAGAGCGGGCGGAGCCGCGGGCACAGCTTGTAAACAATAAGTTATTCAGTCTGACTAATCGTTGCATGAAGCAATACAAATTGGGAAACCTTCATAACAGAACGTCCTTGGGTTAAATTGAATTAGAAGTCTTCCAAAAGGTCAAGACTGAAGTGAGGCGACGTTTATCGATTGGAGAATCTGAAGTAGAATAGGGCGTGAACAATCGGTTCCCTTGGCCGGTTTTATAGGTGCTCCGAGCATCGTCCCGAATTACTTGCGCTCTCTCTACCGCCACCCCCGGTCATCACCGCTTCTCCATCGGGTGATCCAGTGCGTGTCGTGCTTCGCCCAAGATCCTGGCGAAGAGCGGCGCCGCACGCATCCTGTGCCCCTCCGCGCAGTAAATAAAATATAAAAACTCAAGCTGCGCCAAATATATATTACGTACTAGATAAATCACTCGGCCAACTAACATGTTCCACCGAGTTGCGGTTCACGATCCTCAAGTCTCTTAGTCGAGCGCGAGAGGGCGCAGTCGTCGCCTGCCAGGCGCGATCGCAGCGATCGCGCCTCGCCTACTTTAAACTAATACATTTGTCGATGCGAAGGTGCGATGGCGAATCTGGAGATGAAGTGTTAGAATAAAAAGACAGTATGCACACCGAGACACCGACGCACGAGTGCGATCGTTCTCCCTACCCCTTGTCTCTCTCCCGCACGCTTCCCGCCCCGCACGAGCCCCCCACACCGGCCGCCAGACCGTCGCCCACACGCTTCCCGCCCCGCGTGCGGTCCCCTCTTACGCTCGAGCTCGACTCTGCGCTCCGCCTCCCCGCTGCCTTACCCCATACCTCAGCCGCTGGAACACCGCTTCTCTGTATATTTCTTCGGAGCGATAAATCTATATAATATTTCATTTAAGAGCTGCGCGGATATTTATTTAGCGATCCTCCGACTCATTTAAGTTAGTGCCTGAACGGAAATTATTTTTGACTTTTTAAGAGTTTAGGGGTTTTTAGGAATTAGAGCTGGACCTCCTCTCTACTATCTCTTCCGCGGTTTATACTTATCCGAATTTCATACAAAGTTTGTTTCGCGACAAATATAGCTTGCTCTCCCTCGTGTTGTCTGTCCGTCCATCCCAGCCCGTTGGGTCTAACCTTGTTTGACAGTGGTGACAGGCAGACTGGCACATATCTAGAGCGTCGAGGCATCATGATTATGAATTTTTAAAGCGTTTCTTTTTCCGTTGTTGTGGGACCAGACCACGGAGAAAAGAGGTAGAGAAGAGTCGGTCTGAGAAAATTGTGTACCGTGTGCTCACCGACTCGGCGCATATATGTCATCGAAGTGGGCACATTGATTCTATAAGTGGGTACGGCATTGCACCAGTTGCGTGCACCGAGTGATCGCGTGTTGCGACCCATCTTACGTGGATTAAAATGGTGCCTGATTGGTGGAGAAGCTACGAAATCGTACCTTATGGGAACCGCTGATCTAAACTGTAGGTCCCTTCTCTTGCCCCTTACTAGGTGGTGGGCTCAAATTGTATCCAACTGGGTTGGTTGGTACTACCGCACTGAACGAATGATGGCCACATAGCAGCATCGGCTGTGTTTCTCCTATTGTCCAGTGCAGCCAGCAATTCAAAGGTTTTTTTTTATATGGAAACTGACACGGTTGGCTACATCACCTACAACATCCGTGATGTCAGCCCATAGGTAATCCTAATTAGTTATGCTTGGTTGAAATGTTATCTATAGGTATTTAAAATATTGGTCGACTTACAGACAAACTCTGCGTGCTCAAAGTTTGCACCGGACAGTTTATTCTGCAGACAGGGCTCATTAAGCAAACAGTCAACGGTCGCGGTACCAGGTGTAATTTATAATATGTAGGGTAGTTTAGGTACATACGAGTACCTATTAGTAAATAATGAACATCCAGCTTTAAGAAAAGAGTATATATATTGATCTGGCCTTGAGCTAACAATGGGATAGCTCCTTGGGCAGACCCCTTTCATATTTTTTTTTGATGGGCGAATTCACTAAAGTTCAAAGGTTCAAATTACGAAACATTGCGATCTCTTAAGTGGTGAGTAGGAGAGGTTATGGGACTCACGGTTCCGCTATCAGCTCCTCCTTCAGGATCCTCTTCTTTCAACTGAACGAAGCACAATATCCCTCGATGGTAGGTACCTACGCCAGTATTATAAGTATTCTATGGTGCAGGCCCGTCTCTTTAGTAATAGGTGCCCGGGGCGAACACAAGCTTAGTGCCCCTCCGTCCGCTGCCGTCCCAGACTCATAACATCATAGGTGATTTTATTTTATGCGGCGAGTTTAAATTAATTTTAATTTTTAATTTTATGTCAGTGCACTTAATGTGTAGGTAATATTAGGGTTAAATTAATAAAAAAACATTACTTTAAGGAAACATATTTTAATAAAGTAAAGTGTCTAGAGATATAAAGTAGAAAGAAAGTACAGAAATACATAGAACGATTAGATGGAACCAACGGTTTATTATAAATTTATTAATGTAGGTGTTAGTCTTAACAGGATAAACAAAAATTACAATGGAATTTTACGAGCTTTTGCGTTGGCGAATGATGATATTACATCTGTCTCGCTTCGGCGCGCGCCTCACCCTGCTCGCGCGCCCCGACCGGGTCACCAAATTTACCTACTGTACCGAACTCGTGGCAATGCACAATAGCTAGTGTTTATTTATTATTTATATATATTTTTAAGCAGGTATGTCTTTTGTTTCCGAAGCGTAATTTTAGAGAAAGCTTAGGCGGCGGAGGTGGCGGAAGGAAAGCCTATGCGGCAAACGATCGGGGCGCCTGCGGCGCCCCTCTAGCCAGGGCGCCCGGGGCGACCGCCCCGCTCGCCCCGCCCTTGAGACGGCCCTGCCTACGTGCCTTCGCTCAGCAAACCAAACGATCCTGGACGTACTCTCGGTTCAGGCAGAACCCCGACAACTTCTCACAATAAGTCATTAACAATATTTTATTTGATAGATAGAAATTATTTTATTAAACTTAGCTGGATTTAATTGTTTTGCGGAATACATGTAGAACGCGCGCGGCGCGTGGGTTGACCAACGTTAACTGGCGGTTCAATTCAAATTATGAACGGTCAATAGCTGACTATGTACGTATAGATGCGTGAGTACTTGCACTATACCTTTGTTTGTGGTGGGAACAGGAGAGAACGGAGAAGAAATAGCAATGTTGTTATAAAACAAACAATTTAATATAAATTCGCGATTTCGGCGCGAACATATATATTAATTAGCTAGGCCAGACGAAGAATATCTTTCCCCACTCCTACAATCCACAGATCTTCAAATCGCGGGTTAATAGCCTTTCCCCAGCGACATTAGTCCACCTCCAAGTCGGACTGGCACCTCCTCGGGGTTGTGAAATTGGCTGCACCTGTGGCTTCGACCTCGGGCAGAGCCACCCAGTTCGGAAGCAATAAAAATATATATATATTCTTCGTCTGGTCGTTTTAGACTTGTATTGGTATTACATTACTCCCCACCCAAGTGCATCTCGGAAGAGGGGATAGATGTGTGATGGATGTTGTAGATATGTATATGCATCTTTTTAATTCATTGTTTCATCAACCGTTTATTGTAGGTTGAGCTCTTCTAAATAATTTTTGTTACAATTTTTGCAGTTTGTATTGCAGCCTGTTGTTGCAAAACTTCTATTTTTTTTATATCTGCTTCTGATAATTTTTGTATACTTGCTAAGTTCCTAAGCAAATAAATCAATCAATTGAATTATTAAATGTACCGTGTGGTGCCGGTACTTGAAAGTACCGTGTGGTGCCGGTACTTGAAAAGAATAGCCCCACTGCATCTCTCCCCGTGCATGTCGTAAGAGGCGACTAAGGGATAAGGACAAGATACTGCGCTAAAGGGCGACAGGCTAGCCACTTCTCACCTTGGCGCGAGTCCTTCCACCTAGTCATGCAGCAGGTGGGTTCTTCGTGTCTTACTTCCTGATTGATAGTTGTCTTGTCCGTGTACTGTGCTAAACGTGGTGGTCGGTGTTGTGCTGTAATTTACCAGAGTCCTTATAGCACAACACCGGTTACTCTGCTTACCCTGATTGTCGGGATACAGCGTGTGTTATGTATGTATGTATGAATTATTAAATGTACATTTCTTTACAGTCAGGAACGTTCTTCTGTGATTTCTGTAACTTTCTATTACTTTAACTTTTATTAACTAACCTGTAACTTTTAAAAAGACTTTCTTAAATTAAAACTCAACCGCGACCGCTAGCGCTGTGCGTAATGAGCCCGCATTCTAGTTTACGATGTTTTGACAATACTAAACTTTTATCTCTGACAATCTCCGTTGTGTGGTTTACGAGTTATTGTCAGACCCCGCCGCCGCCGCCGGTGCGTCGGAGCGGTGTCTTGATTCTGCGGCGCGGCGGGGCGATATGGCCAGATGTAAATATTTGTGTAATTTTCAGTTTCAGTTTGCTAACTATAGCTGACGGCTCTTTCGTGTGATGGACCAAGTTCAGGGCTCGGCTAAAGATGCGAGTTAGACCGCAGTCGAGTTTTCTGGCTCGTTCTCTCTCGCCGTGCATATACAGGATGTTGTAACGGCCACTACATTAAATTTAGGAAATGACTATTGGGATCGATAGTAATAAAAAAGTCTTTTTTTTATTTCTTTTAAATAAAAAGTTGCAGTTTTCATACAAACTAATTGTTTAATTTAGTGTAAAAAGGATCTAATGTTCCGCACGAACGTGGGAATGAAAGGCGCGCGGTGAGTGAGCGAGCAGGGACGAGTGCGCGGAGCGAGGAAATGCGCGGCGGGGGCGGCGGGGGCGTCGCGGCGTGAGTTCTTCGACCCCGACCGTTCCCGCGCCAGCACCCTCCCCTAACGCCGCCAAATTACACTTGACGAAAACATACATTTCAAAAATTTATATCTCAAAAACTAGACACTTTAGAGGAAAACTTGATTTACTTTTTTGTCTCGGAAAAACACAAGGATTGCGCTGGCGAAATTAATGTTCATTCATGCTCATTCCCACGTTCATGCGTTCATTAGATCCTTTTTAAACTTATTTAAATGGAATTCGGAAAAAAAATATTTGACTTTTTTGTTACTATTACTGTACCGTGTGGGGCCGGTATTGTACCGTGTGGGGCCGGTACTTTAAAAGAATAGCCCCACTGCATCTCTCCCCGTGTATGTCGTAAAAGGCGACTAAGGGATATGTCTCCCTTCTTATATCACTAGGTGGTAGGGTTTAACCCGTCCGGGTTGGTACCACCGCACTGAATGAAAAGTCGGTCGAAACGGCTATGTAAATAGTTTGTGTTTTCCGTCCAGTTCAGTGTAGCTGGCACGACCGAAGGGAAGCACTGACGTGGCACCAAGTTCACCCGGTGTAATGGGCTGACATCACGGATTTTGTAGGTGATGTAGCCAACCGTGTCAGTTTCCATAAAAAAAAAAAAAAAACTATTGATCCCAATAATCTTTTCCTTTTAATGTAGTGGCCGTTGCAACACTCTGTATATACGTTTCTCAAATTTTCCTCCAATCTTACCGGCCTTCAGCGTTACGGAGCGGGACCACTGCTTTCCGCCGTACCGGATGTCGTCAGCTGGCAGGTGAACTTCCCACACTCCCGTTTTACTGTCCACCGTCGCGAGAGTAGGTAGGTTGGACTCTATCCAGCGCCGTGCTATCCGTCTAATTGGTGATCCCAAGCTCACGGAGAGACTTGAATCATTGGGCCACAGGCGAACAATCGGTTCTCTTAGCCTGTTCTATAGGTACTACCATGGACGTTGCTCTGATGAATTGGCTTCTCTCATCCCTCCAGCCCCCATCCGTCTCCGCCACACCCGCCGGACTCGCTCGGAACATCCATATGTTGTTGACACCCAACTACTAAGAACACATCGTTTTTCGAAATCTTTCCTGTGTCGAACGGCGAAAATATGGAACGGTCTTCCGGTGAGTGTGTTCCCCACCACTTATAACCTGGGAATCTTCAAAAGGCGTGTCAATAAATTAGACGACAACCTTTTTGTCCGCCTCATAGCCGGCATGGCGCCTCTCTGAGCGTGGTTTCGCGAGCAATGGTGTTATTGGCTGTGTCTGATCTTCCGTTGAAGTATTGGGCACAGACACCCGCGCCGGCTGCCTATAAAAAAAAAAAAAGGATCCGCTTACTCCAACGGTTGTCATCACGACGAGGTCATAATTGAGGAGGTTAGGAACAAAACGTGCTAATTACGTAGTTCCTTTTTTTGGGAAATCAACGAAAACTGTATATATATAGAAATATCATTTATTGTACTTAAATATAAATTTTACAAAAGGCGGACTTATTAGGTACCTATGGCAATCGCAAGCAACATAATATAAGATAGCAACAAAAGAAGATGAAAGAAACTTAATACTAACAAGCAGACGCCAGGCATAATATGTACAGTTAAAATAATATAATATATTACATAAATATAGGACATATTAACATACAAAATAAGAATATAATGTAATGACGCATACTTATTTATATGTATTACAAGCTGTGCCCGCGGCTCCGCCCGATCTCATATTTCACTTCACTGCTAACCTCATAAGCCATTTAGCGTGATAGTAAGTAGCCTATAGTTGATGGGAAGAATCAAGCTATCCGTAGGTTTTTTTTATTAAAATCGGTTCAGTGGTTCTCGAGTTATAAGCGGACAGACAGACATACACTCAGACACTCAGACAGAAAGCAGACGTTGGATTTTATTATAGGTAAGGATGTATTAACAATAGATACTCGATAAATAAATTACATAAACTACATAAAGGCCTAACCTTGCCACTTTCTTTAAATTAGTTTTTTTGGCTTAAATCTAGCTTAATTAGAACTATTAGACGTGAAATAAGTTTTTCTATTTATTGAAATCAGCGCACTAAAAAATAATTAAATCGTAATTGACACGTTTTGATTGTACTCTTCGTAATTGGCACGGTGGTACCGGCTGTACCAGAGCTGTGCACAATTCGATCCGACTAATCTGTGATCTCTTAGCTATAATTTTTTTATTAATGCTTGGATGCCGGCACCCTTATTACGATAATGCAACCGGTCCGCCGGACCGGTCCGTAGCTCCAAATCTGACAGTTCGGCGACTGTTTTATGCGATTTTGGAATGCAACCAGTCCGTGCAACGGGTATTGCGGTATCAGTCCGCAGATGTGTCATACATTTTACGGCATATTGGTATTACGATCGCATTTGCAGTCGCACAACTGTCAAACTTGCGACCGACCGCAGCCCGCGAGCTGTCATCCGTGATGCTCCTCCTGAGCAGCATCATAGCACCATTCACGGCTAACGAGCGACGATCTTTTCTGTGTTTTTGGTAGTGACATCGTATAAGTATATTTATAGTGGCTAAAATAAGTAACGTATGTTCATTTATAGTGTTTGAATTATTTTTTAGTAAATTTTGTATTTTAATAGTATTTCTTAAATATATATAATTTTAACTTGGTCTTGAATTTATATCATATATATTATAGAATATAAAATAGGAATAATAAAGAAAACCTCCCTCTCCCTCTCCCTCTCTCTCTCCCTCTCCCTCTCCCTCTCCCTCTCCCTCTCCCTCTCCCTCTCCCTCTCCCTCTCCCTCTCCCTCTCCCTCTCCCTCTCCCTCTCCCTCTCCCTCTCCCTCTCCCTCTCCCTCTCCCTCTCCCTCTCCCTCTCCCTCTCCCTCTCCCTCTCCCTCTCCCTCTCCCTCTCCCTCTCCCTCTCCCTCTCCCTCTCCCTCTCCCTCTCCCTCTCCCTCTCCCTCTCCCTCTCCCTCTCCCTCTCCCTCTCCCTCTCCCTCTCCCTCTCCCTCTCCCTCTCCCTCTCCCTCTCCCTCTCCCTCTCCCTCTCCCTCTCCCTCTCCCTCTCCCTCTCCCTCTCCCTCTCCCTCTCCCTCTCCCTCTCCCTCTCCCTCTCCCTCTCCCTCTCCCTCTCCCTCTCCCTCTCTCTCTTGCAAATGCCCACGCAATATTTTTAACTGCCATCAGGAGGTTATTCTGTATGTGAAGCTAAATAACTTTTGTAACAGAAATGTTTTTTTCGAGACAAAATATTTTTAATATCAGAAATAACTTTGTAGGATTCCACAATCAGGATTAGAACCCACAACCTCCTGCATTGATTATTGAGGGCGGCTCTTCTGCCTACTAGGCTATTCAAGCACACATTAAGAGTGAGATAGCACGAAAGCGGCCGCCATCCATCATATCTTTATGTGTATATATCAGTATGTATACATACACCGCCCGACAGCCGCCGCCGCGCCGTGCAGGCAGAAACGCCTTTCCTAAGCAATCCGTAACACAATAAATAATTTGTTCAATCGCTTGTATTAATTATCATTGCTTTATGTTCCTATATTTGGCATGTTAAAAGTAACATACGTTATTTATTATTGATTTTAATATATACTTTTACCATTCGTAGTAACATTTTATAAGTTTCTTTCAAAATTTGGCACCTTACCTGAACCAACAACCAACCTTTGATGTCGGTCCGCGGGACCGGTCGCAATAACGTAATACCAATTTTGTCCGTCGCAGTCGCAACATCAACACCAGTCGCAACATCAGCACCATTATCGTAATAAGGGTGCGGGTCCTTCTCCCATTTCTTTAATTTTATTTTCTTGAATTTAGTGTGGTGTTTGTTGCCATGCTTGAGAAACATAATGATATCAGTCGAAAAAAACATTTTGCAGTAATTGACACGATTTGGTCCGACACACACAATTTTCTATGCAAAATGACTCGAACCAAATCGGAAAAAACTATTTAGAAGGAATATTTCAATCACGTAATTGACACATTTTGAACCAACAACTTTGTTTTTTGTGCTCGATTTAGATAGGAAAACTGCGTTTTTTGATGCAACCAAGCTCGCCAATCTGTAGAATTGGCGATTTTTTACAGAACATTTTTTCTTGGAAATACGTAATCGACACGTTTTGTTCCTAACCCCCTCAATTTACAACCTCTAGGGAACGTTAGCAAAGTATAGGGGAAACAGCGATAATGCCGATAGTACCTTCCTGAAACATCGAGATATATTAATAGAGGAAGCGCTATGATGAAACTTTCAAGGAAATAAGGTCGCAATATCTGAGGTATGAGGGAAGGGAGCGGGTTGGCGCGGTGAGGGGAGCCGAGCGGCAGAGGGGGTGTCGGCACGGGGAGCGAGCGGGAGGGGGGAAGCGGAGTTTGAGGCGGTTGTTGCGCGCGGACTGCGTGTGTAGCGTCGTCGTCGTCGGTGTATCGCAATCTTAGACGGAGGTTAAACGCTAGGTTTTTCATCAGTTCAGTCCACCAGTCTGGTTAAACCATGGTCAGACTGACCGTTTAATCTACTTTGATGGATGGATGGTTTGGAATGATGGACCAGACTGATGGATTTTAAAATATTTTGATACTAGACTGATGGCAGACTGATAGTACGAATGCATTTTACGTTTGGCGTTAGTCTGGCGTCAATCTGGTCGTGACCAAGGTCACGGACTGAACTGATGCCAAACCTAGTAGCGTGTAACCTCCGTCTTAGAATCACAATCAACTAGGGCAGGGATTGCATCCACACACGCTGCACATATGGAACGCACTCCCTGCCCATATATTTCCTCCCAAATACAGCCTGGGGTTTTTAAAAAGGGACCTGTCAGGCCGCCATGGCAATCGCAATCCCCGTGCATGACAGAATGTCCAAGGGTATCGTTAGACACCTACTTGTAGGTGAAATGATGCCACATATCGCGCTATCCATAAACAAAAACTCATCGCGCATGCGTACCAATCAGTTCGGCAAATCTTTCCTCTACAGAACCGGTAAACTCTGGAACGCTCTCCCTGCCCATATATTTCCCGCCAACTGCACAGTATCGGGCCCTTTGAGGATCATGAATAGGCATTGTGTCAGGGCGACATGACATTCGCAACCCCCGTATACGACTGAATGCCCATGCTTTATTATTTATTCATCATTCATATGGTAGTACATTACGATTGAATTTGTCCTGTTTAGTTTTTACAATCCGTTTCGATTACACCCACAAAGAAGAGCCGGGGAGAAACTTCGCAGAGTTTTTTTAAAGTCTTCGATTACAATACATTATGACTAGTTACACAATAGACACCGCTTACAGTATTAAGATATAGTTTGAGAGCTAGAATAACTATAATTTTAGTTAGATAATTATTATTCTGACCACATAAAATCAAAAGTAAAATAAAAATAAAATCAGGTGTACTTATAGAGCCTTTGTCAGATTTCATTAACATCGTTATACAACTTATGGTTGCCTAGCGCCGCATGTCGCGCTTTCAATAAAAAAACCGGCCAAGTGCGAGTATGAAATGCTTCATATTAGTTAAAATTCATGATTAGTTCAAATGCTTCAAACTCTTTTCGGTAGATGGCGCGCATACACTTTTTAGTTTCTTATATGGGGACCCTGTGAACTTTTTACTTTTTCTTATTTTTATTTATTATTTTGTTGTTATATCGGCCATAATAACACATATTCTGTGAAAATTTCAACAGGCTACCTATTACGGTTCAAGAGATACAGCCCTCGGACAGACGGACAGACAGGCAGACAGACAGACAGAGGGCGTTGGTTTAGTAATAGGGTGCCGTACGACGGATACGGAACCCTAAAAATACGAACTCAGTTGCGGCCTGATGGCTTCAACTCGATGGAACATGGCTGCCTCTAGAGTACACTCTCTAGTAAGAAGTACGTACACCTCGATGTCCTGCCGTGCCGTTTATTTTCGCGCTCAGCTTGCAATCTGACGATCTTGATAGAAGCATCAAAGAACCAGGAGCTTGTTTACTGTCAGATAGAGTTACGATCGGCGCTATTACTGAAGTATATCCTGTCTGTTGACCTAATTCGCACGTTCTATAGTTTAGCTATTCGCAAGGTATTATTGATGCCAAATGGATTGGCACTGACACTTTTTCGTATAAATGTTGCTTCACCGTTCGGAACCAGTGTAAAACTGTTGGTCCCTTCCCTTGCCCCTCCTTACTAGGTGGTGGGCTCAAATTGTAGCCGACTGCGTTGGTACAAGCGTACTGTATGTAAGATGGCCGCATAGCAGCCTCGGTTGTGTTCTCCTCTAGTCCAGTATAGCCAGCAATCCAGGGAAGTCTCCGGTATGGCACCTACCTTCTCGGAGGTGACATTGGCTGTTCGGAGCATGTGCTTTGGCCCCTCCGACTAAGTCATCCATACCTGATTACATAAAAAAATTCCAATTTCATTAATAAATAAATATCATAAAAAAACTTCTAAAGAAAACACACTTCATTATGCAGTTTTATGTACCAGCACCAGCCGATAATTGTATATTGTATTGATATGGCCACTTTTTACCACATACGCTGTATCCCGACAATCGAGGTAAGAAGAGTAACTGATGTTGTGCTGCAAAAACTCAGTTAAATTGCAGTACAACACCGACCACCACGTTTAGTACTTACAGTATTTGTACAAGATACACACACAAGCAGAAAGTAAGTCACGAAGACTTACTTACTGCATGTCTCGGCGGAATGACCGCGAGAGGTGGCTTTCCTGTCGCCCTTTAGTCACGGCATCCATTGCCCTTAGCCGCCGTTACCGATATGCACGGGTAAAGATGCAGTTGGACACAGTACACAGAATAATAAAACTTCGCGAAAATAATAAAATAAACTTAGCAAACCCTTGCTCATTCTCATCAGTCATTGCTCTCTTCGCAAACCTCATGTTTTGAAAGTTAGTAAGTAGTAAAAATGTTTTTCAAGCGAGCCTAGATAGATACACATTAGCTGCTTTATAAACTTGAGTTTGTATTCCAAACACACACAGCAGGAACTCACAGCGGTCGGGCTTGCCCTATTCTATTAAAATTGCCATAGACCACAGAGCATCAAATACCTACCGCCCGCGCCCCCTACTAGAGGCGCCCTAAGCGATGTTATTTGAAACCCAATAACCGTACGCTGAGCTGCTAGCGCTTCGTATGTGTGTGTGTGTGTGCTAGTATCGACAATACACACAAAGAGGAGCAAGTTAGGCACACGCACAAAACAAATGCACACGCACAACACACATATGTAAGTCATAGGCCACGCCCACAGGTTTCAACGGCGTTGTAGAGAAATCGCGCTCACGGCGCCTCTAGTAGGGGCGGGCGCGCGCATTTCATGCTCTGTGCTTTAGACTAACAGGTGCGGTTTACAAAACTAATATTATATTGGTAACTAGCTTTTGCCCGCGGCTTCGCTCGCGTGAAATTCGTATTTCAAAGGAAGACCTAAGGGCGAGCTGGATTCAGGTACTTAAACGATAAACCGTCTCGAAGAAAGTGAGTAACTTTTTGAGGCCGAAGGCGGAGTTGCGTTCAGGAAGACGATAAACCTTCTCGAAGACAGTAAGTAACTATGGGCGAGGCCGAAGGCCGAGCTGCGTTCAGGATGAGGGTACCCTTTTCGAAGAAAGTAAGTAATAGAGGGCGAGGCCGAAGGCCGAGCTGCGTTCAGGAAAACGATAAACCTTCTCGAAGACAGTAAGTCGAACACATCTCGGCCTTCGGTCTCGCCCATAGTTACTTACTGTCTTCGAGAAGGTTTATCCTCTTCCTGAACGCAGCTCGGCCTTCGGCCTCGCCCTTTGTTACTTGGTTTCTTCGAGAAGGTTTAGGATCTTCCTGAACGCAGCTAGGCCTTCGGCCTCGCCTTTTGTTACTTACTTTCTTTCAGGAAGACCATAAACATTCTCGGAGAAAGTAAGTCACAGAGGGCGAGGCCGAAGGCCGAGCTGCGTTCAGGAAGACGATAAACCTTTTCGAAGACAGTAAGTAACTATGGGCGAGGCCGAAGGCCGAGCTGCGTTCAGGAAGGGAATAAACCATCTTTAAGAAAGTAAGTAACAAAGGGCGAGGCCGAAGGCCGAGCTTCGTTCAGGAAGAGGATAACCTTTTCGAAGAATGTAAGTAACAGTGAGCGAGTCCGAAGACCGAGCTGCGTTCAGGAAGACCATAAATCTTCTTGAAGAAAGTAACTTCTTTGTTACTTACTTTCTCCGAAAATGTTTATCTTCTTCCTGAACACATCTCGGCCTTCGGTCTCGCCCATAGTTACTTACTGTCTTCGAGAAGGTTTATCCTCTTCCTGAACGCAGCTCGGCCTTCGGCCTCGCCCTTTGTTACTTGGTTTCTTCGAGAAGGTTTAGGATCTTCCTGAACGCAGCTAGGCCTTCGGCCTCGCCTTTTGTTACTTACTTTCTTCGAGAAGGTTTATAGTCTTCCCGAACGCAGCTCGGCCTTCGGCCTCGCCATTAGTTACTTACTTTCTTTGAGTACGTTTATCGTCTTAGTGAACGCAACTCATTCACAAACTTTCGCGTTTATAATATTAGTAGGATGTATTTTGGGTAGGTTCGGAGTGAGGCCTGATTTTAGAAATTATTCCCAATTATCGGATGCATGCAAGTAAATCCGAAAGCAACAGCTAACAATATATAAATTTCTGAAATGTGTTAATTAAGCCCTTTTATTTGATCCCCAAGACGGCAACATTAAAAAAATTTTTTTAGGTCATGGACTTTATGTCCTTTAGAGGGCGCCATATACAATTTTATGGGACGTCACATAGCCTCTATCCAGCGTCAAGACAAGCAAGACGCATCCAACGATACCTCATTTGTCAAATTACGATAAGTAGTTTCGAAGTTATGTATGAGGGAACAGATGAACATACATACATACATACATACATACATACATACATACATACATACATACATACATACATACATACATACATACATACATACATACATACATACCGGTCAAACACATAACTCTCATTTTCGCTTCGCCGTAGTCGGGTAAAAATAAGAATCTTTTCGCTAATAGTGCGCGCATACTAAACTATGTACAATGTAATAGACATACGATCAAATAACTTAAATCAAATAGGAACTCCAGTTATCCAGTCCAATATCCGCTAACATCGACTTGCAACAACACATTTACCTAAAATTTGTTTGGTTTGCACCTAAAATTAATCACATAAATACCTAATGAAGTAAACCTCTGGCTCGAGACAATGCATACACACACCGCGCTCGGCCAGACCGTACCCCGCGCCGCGCGCGCGCCCGCGCCTCCGCCGCCGCCAGCCTCCGCATGATAGCAGCTACAAACCGCCGCCCCCGCGCCGCGCCGCTTTTATTTCGATTCGATTTGTATGGGAGCCACATCTTAGCGTAGCCGGAAGTGAATTTTAGTTATCCTGTGTACCGTATAGTAAAATGGGCTTGTACTAAGTTTCATCAAATTCGGATGATGGCTTAAGGAGTTATGGAGGAACATACATACATACATACATACATACATACAGAAAAGATTTCTAAAAATCGTCAATATAGCTTTAGTATCATATATAGAGGCTACAAACTCAATATTTCCTAAAACAAAGTAACTTACTCCATGACCATCCCTTACAGATTTATTATTAGTATTGATGATTGATATTAATATTGATTTCCTTCGCCATTTCGCCTTAGAAAATTTTAATATTATACATTTTATAAGAAGCTTTGCTGCCTAAACAAATATCTGTAGATGCCTTTAATTATTAATTTGGATTTGACAATATTTTTCGTTAATTTATTAATTCGCTAGGACTTGCGGAAACGACCTAGGAAAGCTCCTTATTGATAAGTCTGGTGACCGACGCGACGTGCCAAGTCTTTCTTCTTTCAGCGAATAGGGCTAGCCATTCAAAGGGGCAACGCAGCCAGCGTATTGAGCACTGTGGCTGAGTCGGCTGAGTTGGACGAAATGTTTTACTTACTGAAATGTTATTATTTAGTTTTTATTTGTTTATTAAGTTAATTTTGTTTAATGAGTTTTATGCCACTTATCTTGTCACCTATTTATTAATTTAATAATTTACTAAATATTGTCTAAAAATAATTTAATAATTATATAATATACAAAAAACGCTATACAGGGTGTATTATGAGCATAGGTCATAAAACAAACCAGGTACTCCTGAGCCTATTTGGAGCAAAAAAGTTAGATGACATTTTATTCTACGGTGAACTTTTTTTTCATACTAAAATAAAGAGTCTTTTTATTTAGTTTAATATAAAAAAAATAGATCACCGTAGAACAAAAGGTCATTAAACTTTTTTGTTCCAAATATGTAGGCTCAGGAGTACCTGGTTTGCTTTATAAGTAAGGTGTTCCCTAATTAGCTGCAAACATTTTGGGAGGGGTGCATAGTAAACATATTTAAAAAAAAAACTGTTTTTAGCACTAACTTTCGAAAAATTTACAGGACATAGACATAATGTTCTGCCCAATCAAAGTGTGCCACCCTAGTGGCGCCTAAATAGCTTTTTTTTATGGAAACTGACACGGTTGGCTACATCACCTACAACATCCGTGATGTCAGCCCATAACACCGGGTGAACTAGGTGCCATGTCAGTGCTTCCCTTCGGTCATGCCGGCTACACTGAACTGGTCGGAAAACACAAACTTTTTACGTAGCCGTTTCGACGGACGTTTCATTCAGTGCGGTGGTACCAACCCGGGCGGGTTGAACCCTACCACCTTGTAAAGTAAGAAGGGAAGGGTCAAGGGACCTACAGTTTTACGTGGAATCCGAACCACGGTCAGCCGGTCGAGCGGTCGAGCGGTCACCCATCCAAATACTGACCGGCCCAGCGTTGCTTAACCATCAATAGCGACAGTCGACTGTCTGCACCACTGAGCTATCGAGGCTGACGAATTAATCGCCTAAAGGCTGATTATTTGAGGCCAATGACTTCTTCTCCTTTTTATGTATGCTCTGCAATAATTATTTACCACGTAATTATACGTGGTAAATAATAATTATCACCGAAATCGGTACACGGTGTACCGATTTCGATGATTATTTTATCAATTTATTTATCCTTTTTATAAAAATTTTACATTTTTTTTAAATTGCAACCTAAAATTAATATAAAAATAAAAGGAGTTTCCACCACCAGCGGCGGCGCAAGCTACCGATGGTCGGGCCCTAGGGAGAGAAACCTCCGGACGATGCGTGCAGTGTCGAGCAGGGCTGCCTTCTGGATCTGGCCCTTGATGATTATTTATTATTAGAAAGGGGATACCTTATGGGTGGTCCCATATAAATTTGTTCAAGTTCTGATGATAGCATCCATGAGAAAATAATGAAAATCTAAAATTTGCATAAGCATGTGCATGACAAATGGGCGAATAATTCTATACCACGTCAACCGAGTTTGATGAAACTTTTTATGTTGTACTTTAGGGGTTTGAGTCGGTTTTTAACGAAAAAGATTTAATATAAACACACTTTTGGGATGCGGGAAAAAGCGCATGGAGGCCGAGCGTCGTCTTTTCATTGATCTGAAGTTAATTGAAAAATATTAGATGCTTAGTCTCGGTTTAGAGAAGCTCTTTTTAGAGCAATATTCTAGGCTTACAGACTCCCAAGAGGCCTTCGAGGTCGCTGAACTAAGGAGTAAATGCCTCTACGGTGATTAATGATACCTCTCTTGGATTGCCCACAGATGAACCCTTCAGAGGTCAGGATTACGGTTTCCGCGAAAGCCTATTGACCGTGGTCGAGGTAATGGGTAAGGGACTATTGGGAGGCCGTATTACCTGTATCCAGATCATTTTAGACGATCAATTTCTTTCGGGTGAAAATTGATATTTATATGAAATTCTAATCTGAGACCGGGGAGAAATTACCCACTAGGCGTTCTTACTTTAATCTAGAAATTATGTCGTTTACCTGAACGCAGTTTTCAGGTAAACGACCAACCGGTTCTGTAGGTCTTTTATTCACAGAACCGGGAAAATGTGGAAGGCGCTCCCTGCTCATCTATTTCCTCCTAAAAGGGGCGTGAAATGGCTCCTGTCAGGCCGGCATGGCATTCGCAAACCCCGTGCATCACAGAATGTCCATGGGCATCGTAAGTCACCTACTTGTAAGTGAAACGATGCCACATGTTGCGCTTTCTACAAAAAAAAAAACTTACTGCCTTAATGACCCACGTACTGTTCTCGAGAAAGCATATCGTTTAATTAAATGAACGCGGCTCGGCCTTCGGCATTGCCATTAGTGACTTACTGTTTCGAGAAAGTAGGTATATCTTTTACCTCAACGTAGTAGCCACACACTGAATAAGGTGGGTTTTTTTTTGGCCACTTCGTCATACTTACACACCATGTGAGCCTGCACGGTGCCCGAAACTGTACTTGAGGGGACATGTTATGTGGGCAGGTGGTCTCTTGAACTCAGTGTCCGAGGTTTGAATCCAGCCGATATGAACCAATGGGTTTTTTTTCTAACGGAAAAAATTACGTGTAAAATTTACACACACCAGCTGCTTCACCGTTCGGAACCGATGTAAAACTGTAGATCCCTTCCCCTGCTCTTTAAGGCTTGGTAGGCTTTAATAGTAGAGCAGTTGTGAAGGGTTGGTACCACCGTACTGAACGTAAGATGGGCGCATAGCGGTCTTCGGAACCGGTGTAAAACTGTAGATCCCTTCTCTTGCCATTTGGTTGGCTTAAAATGTAGAGCAGTTGTGTGGGGTTGGTACCACCGTACTGAACGTAAGATGGGCGCATAGCGGTCTTCGGAACCGGTGTAAAACTGTAGATCCCTTCCCCTGCCCTTTAAGGCTTGGTAGGCTTAAATAGTAGAGCAGTTGTGAAGGGTTGGTACCACCGTACTGAACGTAAGATGGGCGCATAGC
Source organism: Nematopogon swammerdamellus (assembly GCA_946902875.1). NCBI lineage: Eukaryota > Metazoa > Arthropoda > Insecta > Lepidoptera > Adelidae > Nematopogon > Nematopogon swammerdamellus. Next base: position 18,798,387 of record OX336350.1, read on the forward strand.
GGTCTTCGGAACCGGTGTAAAACTGTAGATCCCTTCTCTTGCCATTTGGTTGGCTTAAAATGTAGAGCAGTTGTGTGGGGTTGGTACCACCGTACTGAACGTAAGATGGGCGCATAGCGGTCTTCGGAACCGGTGTAAAACTGTAGATCCCTTCCCCTGCCCTTTAAGGCTTGGTAGGCTTAAATAGTAGAGCAGTTGTGAAGGGTTGGTACCACCGTACTGAACGTAAGATGGGCGCATAGCGGTCTTCGGAACCGGTGTAAAACTGTAGATCCCTTCTCTTGCCATTTGGTTGGCTTAAAATGTAGAGCAGTTGTGTGGGGTTGGTACCACCGTACTGAACGTAAGATGGGCGCATAGCGGTCTTCGGAAGCGGTGTAAAACTGTAGGTCTCTTCCCTTCCCCTTATGGCTTGGTAGGCTCAAATTATAGAGCAGTTGTGTGGGGTTGGTACCACCGTACTGAACGTAAGATGGGCGCATAGCGGTCTTCGGAAGCGGTGTAAAACTGTAGGTCTCTTCCCTTCCCCTTATGGCTTGGTAGGCTTAAATTGTAGAGCAGTTGTGTGAGGTTGGTACCACCGTACTGAACGTAAGATGGGCGCATAGCGGTCTTCGGAAGCGGTGTAAAACTGTAGGTCTCTTCCCTTCCCCTTATGCCTTGGTAGGCTTAAGTTGTAGAGCAGTTGTGTAGGGTTGGTAACACCGTACTGAACTTAAGATGGACGCACAGCGGTCTCGGCTTTATTCTCCTCTAGTCCAGTATATAATAGAGCAATCTGAAGGGAAGTCTCCGATATGGCACCATCTCAAACCCAAACCACCATCCGGGCGGGTTAAATCCTACCCTCCATATTACGGATATCGCAGTAGTCCCTCCGCTGAATGTTTCGCAGACAAATGTATAGTGCTTTGAATAGTTCAAGCCTGAAATACAGTTTATATTAATTGGACTTCTCTCGAATTGATTATCTTGAAATACCAACATCCTGGAAAATACTTCAAAATGGCATAGGCGGAGCATCAAATCTTCTGGTATGTGAAAAGGTTATGACTTATGATATAATATAATAATATAATAATAGTCTGTTTGTATTAATTTTGTATAGGTATTTTATTTTATAATTATATAAAATTAATGTAAATATGTATCAAAAAACGTGAAAATAAAGAAAATAATATAACTTTATTTCAGAATATATTAATTCCATAATGCAGTCAGTAAGTCCGTCAGTAATTATTATCTAATACACAATGAAAATCTAAATTATCAAAAATTTGCCCACACCCTGCCGTACCTATACTCTATAGCTGGCAAATGGCAGGTGGAGTTGGGTCCAGAATTTAAAAATATGACCAGCGCCACCTTCCAGAGTGACGGACAGGGTATGGTTCTCAGTTAAATACATTTTCTTACGATATGAGTTATAATAAATGTTTGTTGTATTTTGGCAGTGGGCTGGGCACGTTAGCCGAAGAGACGATGACCGTTGGAGTAACCGTGTCTGATTAATTCTGTTTGTATAAAAGCCACATCTTAGCGTAACAGGAACTGAATTTTACGAGTATTTAGCCTATCCTGTCTGTACGTATAGTGAAATGTGCTTGCACTAAGTTTCATCGAACTCGGAAGATCGGTTTAAGAGTTATGGAGGAACATACATACATACATACAGAAAAGATTTCTAAAAATCGTCAATTTAGTTTTAGTATCATACATAGAGTCTACAAACTTAGTATCTCATAAAACAAAGTAACTTACTCCATGACCATCCCTTAAGCTAAGCGCAAACTGGCGCGGTGGTGGCGGTCATAGTGGTGGCGGCCAATGTAGCGGTGGCGGTGGCGTTCAAAAGTCGCGCAGATCAGAGCGTGCAGATTCGACGGCGGTGGTGCCGCGGTGGTTGCGTAATTTCGTAATTTTCGTACTTTTAACTACAAAATTGAAGGAATTTAACTTTTTTTTACTCTTAAATTTAACTTTTTTTTATTTGTTACTTTAGTTTTACTTTTTTTGAATTCCGCGTGAGCAGTATTGTATAGAATTGAGTGATTGTAGACCTCGTTTATAATTATTTCCTCATCGTGTCGTCAGTTCCTATGATTATCCCGCGATCAGATGCTGCAGGCGCGATCTGATCGCCACCGCCGCCACCGCCGCGATCGGACCGCGCACTGACCGCATGCGTGCAGCGATCGACCGCGCCAGTGTGCGCTTGCACACACAATTGCATATAACCTATCTGATCGCCACCGCCATCGCCATCGCCTTGATCGCGCCAGTTTGCGCTTAGCTTAACAGATTTATTATTAGTATTGATATTGATTGATGATGAGTATTGATGATATTTCTCACAGACCTACCAGCCATCATGAAACTCAGCTTCTCGCTCTTTGCCGACGATACAATTTTTTTTGCAGACTCTCTTATAAGTCATCATACCATACAAGCCACGCTTGACCAAATTCTGCAATGGACAAAAGACTATGGCTACTTTCTCTCAACAGCAGTAAATGTACATCTAATAGGGTCTAAAAATCCAAAGTTCTCATACCTAATACATTGGCGGAAACCAAACCTGAGCTGTGAGCAAAAAAGTCACGCGAAAAATGGAAATTTTGGCTGTTCATACATTTAACTTTATCTCCAAAAGTATGACATTTTTAGCAAAATGAATAGTTTTATGCACAACTACATCAGATTACATATATCGTGAATTTTTTTCATAATTTTCAAACAATCCCTAGTTCGGCGACCAAACTGCAGTTTTTTGTGAACTTTTAAACGAAATATTTGAAAGAAAACCGTCCATGCTAAGGTAAGGGGTGGGTAGCTCGCCTTTACGATATGCACGGGGAGAGATGCAGGGGATACCGGAACCACACGCTACCAACAATGATCCATATTTTTAGGGTCCCGTCGCAAAATGCGAAAAAAGGGAGCCTTATGGGATCGTTCTTGTGTCTGTCTGTTGTGTCGGTCACACGCAGATATCTCCGGACCTACTCAACCGATTTCGATGAAACTGACGCCAAATATTAAGTATAATTTTTGCCGCTAGATAGATTATAGATAAGTTTGTCTAATAGTCCTGTGGAAGTACAGGGTACCGCAAAAGGTAAACGATTTTTTTTTTTATATAGGTACATATAAATCAAGTTTCATATTATTCTGTAGGTATTCTTAAGGTAACTATCAAGCAGCAAGTAAGGCACGAAGACACACCTGCTGCATGATTCCGTGGAAGGACCGTGCCAATATGAGAGGTGGTTATCCCGTCGCCCTTTAGTATGGCATCTTGTCCTTATCGCTTAGTCGCCTTTTACGAAGAGAGATACAGTGGGGTTATTCTTTTCAAGTACCGGCGTCCCCCATACGGTACTATATAAATATTATTCTCAAAAATGAGGTTACTTTTATCAAAAGAGAATTAAAGTGCCTATATATAGCCTTCCGCTTGATTGTTTATTTTTGGACCCAGACTCAGACTCATAAAATAATATCGGACTCACCCGTAACCTCTTGACCGCAGTGTTATATCGGATGCGCGCGGCACGCACAAACTCTGAAAGGTCGCTGTATAAAAATAGGTGAGGCGTTAAACTTCAGATAAGAGCCGCGATGGACAACCTCTTCCGTGGTTTGAAATCGAGACTTTTTTTAGGTTTCCGTATCCCGTACGGAAGCCTATTACTAAGCCTATTACTAAGCCTACGCCGCCGTCTGTCTGTCTTTTTTAATTTTTTTTTATGGAAACTGACGCGGTTGGCTACATCACCAACGACATCCGTGATGTCAGCCCATAACACCAGGTGAACTTGGAGCCACGTCAGTGCTTCCCTTCGGTCGTGCCGGCTACACTGAACTGGACGGGTCTGTCTGTCTGTCCGAGGGCTGTATCTCTTGAACCGTAATAGGTAGCCCGTTGAAATTTTCACAGTAATATGTGTTATTTATTATGGCGGATAAAACAACAAATCATAAAAAAAATTAAAAAGTGAAAAATTTATAAACGTGTTTTTGAAGTTTTTTTTTTTGTTGTGCGGAAACCTCGGTGTGCCTGTCAGACTCGCGCTTGGTCGGTTTTTTAATAAATCTCACTACCTTGGCTATACATACACATGCATAAATATATTATGCTGCTGTCGGTTGATTTGGAGCTGAAATTTTGAATGGGAATCAACTATACTAGATTAATGTATTTAGTGTTTGTGTTAATGTAGTTAATGTGTTAATGTAGAAAGTTTTACGTGGAACCGAATCACGGACAGCCTCATCGGTCGAACGCTCACCCACCCAAGTTCTAGAAACGAACCCAGTGCTTAATATCACGAACGGCAGTCGATTGATCGCACCAACTTAGCTACCGAGGTTGAAAGCTAGTCACAAGCGGCTGATCAACTTAATTCATGTTAAATTCATATTTGTATGAAATTAATTAATTAATTACAACACAATGTAAACAATAAAATTTATTGTTATGGTTAATGTACAAATGTCGTCATTTTTATTATCATAACGTCCATTTTAATTATTGCGTTTTGTGATGAATCACAACCTACCTCAATGAAAATAGCTAGCAATAGGACGTATGAAGGCTGGCTGGTAAAATGTTATAAGGCGTAGGAGTTAGTTTAGCGCCTGGGTAGTGAGTATAGCAAAGAGACCGCGTTGCGTATAAATCGTAGCGGGTGGCATGTAGTCAGGCGCAGATAATACAACTTGCATACATTTTGAACAGGAATAGCTAGCAACACCGTATAAGCGACAGATGATGATAGATAAGTATTATACGTCGGCATGCAGTAAGATATAGGACGAATTGACTGTATTACATCTACTTTTGTGAATTCGTAGCATTTTTCAGAGATTAGTTACTGAAGGTTTTAGGGAAATATGGAACGCATTTTTAAGGAAAATTGCTTCAGGCATTGTGATTGGTCGACCAATGGGAGACGCGGAAATGATGTTAGGGATGATTTCCGATTGGTCGTGGGAGTAAGGGTGGGAGTAAGAAAGCGAGGCTATTTAAGGGCGTGTAACACGGGAGGAGCACTTTTTCTGCAGCTGCGAGCCTCGGAGGAACAACTTGCCTGAGCCCCGGTCACCGCTAAGTCGCATCGAGCGCCATTGCTTTTCGGCATCAACGTTTCGGTGAGTCTCGGACGCCGCGCGCTATTTTGGAGTTTTCTAGTTGCAATTCGACCAGTTCTATTAAATTGCATTGTCTTGAAGTCTTCTTTTGGTGGCTGGGCTAGTTTTGGAAACAATACTGGCTTTTCAGAAATTATTTGCTAGTATTAGGGATGTGAAATATTTTTATATGGACCATCATTGGAGCACTGTGTGGGATGCTAGCTATGCTGAAATATGCATACATGCATACTATTACAGGGCTCTTTTCCCTTTTGGAGCACTGGGTGAGGGAGCGGGTACGCTGAAATATGCATGCACGCCCACTCACGCAGGGTTCTTTCACGGAATGTTGTGAGGGAAGCGGGTTTTGCTGAAATATGCATACACGCACGATCTCACAGGGTTCTTCCCTGGAACGTTGTATGTGGGTTGCGGGTTTTGCTGAAATATGCATACGCGCGCACTCATGCGAGGTTCTTTTCCTTTCGATGGAATGTTGGGTGGCAACGCTAGCTATGCTGAATAAGCATACACGCTTGTTCGCACAAGATTCAGTTCATTCTCTATGATATCACGAGAAAATGCCTCGTGGTAAGAAGACGTAACATAAGGTCGAAGAGCAACTGGAATTCTGGCTAAACTATCAAATTATAACGTGGGTAGTTAGGTTCTTCAAACACTAAATTCATATTGGTAGGTTAGCCATGTAGCTGTGTGAATTAATTCTCCTTAGTTCTGCAAGGGAGAGAGGGTTCGCTTCGTGGGAATGAGTAGTATCATAGTGTGTAGTATTTAGTGAGGTAGGTACTAGGAAGGCCAGGTAGGTACCCCTCAGTAATTCTCCTTAATCCTGCTAGGCCGTGGGGACCTTTTCATTTTATTAGTATTAAAGTCATATGGTAGGTTAGCCATGTAGCTGTGTGAATTAATTCTCCTTAATTCTGCAAGGGAGAGAGGGTTCACTTCGTGAGAACGAGTAGTACCATAGTGTGTAGTATTTAGTGAGGTTAGGTACTAGGAAGACCAGGTAAATACCCCACAGTGGTTCTCCTTAGTCCTGCTAGGGGGGAGAGGTCCAAATTGTTATGATCTGTTAGAGCGATACCTATTCTATCTGGCGAAGGGGTGGCGGTACTCTAAGGACCGGTGCAAGCTGAGCTGACCGTCTGAGGAGGAAACCTGTGGTAGCCTTCTTTCGATAGGCAGAGCCCGTCGGACGAAGTACTACGAGGTTAGGATAGGGACCACACACACACTTACACACACACGCACGCCTTTAGGATTTGGGGTCCGTAGGGGCCCTAAATCATCCACATTACACCACGAGTTTCATTTTAAATCTCTTCCTAAGAGAGAAACAGTTTCTTCACAGGATAGGAATCAAAGGGGGCCATTAGGTATACAAAATAGAGCTGCTGGTAGTAAAGCAGCCCTATATGGATGATGGCCACTGTGAGGAGCGTGGAGAGCCCGGGTGAGGAAACCCGGACTTGTGGAGCTCCTTACTTCCCCCTCCGGGGGGAAATTGTTTGAATAATTTGAAAATTACTGGTTGACACAATTTCTGGGAGGAGAGAATACAGACAATTACAATGTGATGGAAGAGACACAGTGATATAGGAGAGGCGGACTTAGGCAGAAAATTACATATGTATTTAGAATATTATTCGAAGAACAAAGGTTAGGATAGAAAGCTAGGGATTGAGTTAGTACTCTGGGTTATACGGTTACACAACGCTTCCTCGAAGAGAGGAAGATACAGGGTCCATCTACACTTAATTCAGTGTATACTTATGTATGCATTGCTTGAGTTTACCTAGAGATCACTTGAATGCTAAACGCAGGCCATGTTTTATTTTAGAGGTTACTCGCGGAAGCGTGGAATTTCGGAATAATTATTCGACAACACCTATCGGGTGAAGTATAAATACAAAATATACTTTGGTGGGAGGCTAGTTCGTCGCAGTGGTGCCTAAGTCCAGGATAGTTCCTACCTAAATCTAGGATACCTAGGGTTCAGAAAAAAAAGAGAGGGAAAAATGGAAGAAAAATGTAGTTCGTTGCGGTAGTTCAGGACAATAATAGGGGTCTTATATACTCAAAAGCGATAGGAAAAAATCCAACTCATAGGGAGTAGCGATATAAGTAAATAGCGTTATAGGAAGTGATACCGGGAAAGTGATTAAGTGTGGAATTCGGTGAGGAAATGCGTGAAAAGTGGTTCGTGGAACGCGATGCTGACTGGCAGTTTCGCGAGAGAAGAGATTTGGACTCCCGCCTACGAGGCGGGAGGTTTCGCCGCTTGAAGCTGAGAGTGAGTACATATTTCATTTTCCGGCGCGAGTGCAGTCTGTGTACAATTAATTAATTTTCAGAAATATTGTCTACAATTTGCCGACAATGTTGCTAGAAAACCGATTTTAACGTGAACGAATTGTCACCAGAAAGTCGACTAGAGATTCATCTTTGAGTTCGTAAAAGAAAATTGCTTACATTTCCTTCTAGGAAGTTCATTATCATTGTTCTGCGGACAACTAGAAATAGTTAAGTGAAAACCAATTTTGACCAATGGGATGTGAGCGCCGGTGCGGGATGGCGTTCGCTATTGGCTAGAATGAGCAGCGCCGTGATAGAAAAAAAATCTGTTTGCACGAAGAATGTAGTCGGGTTGAGAGGTGATAGACTAAACAAAGTGGAAGTTAGGGGAATGGTATGTATGAATGGTGTGAGGCATATTTCTAAGCGGAATGTTAGCAACTTCGTAGAAGTAAGGTGGGGCCAAAGGAAAATATTTTATCCAGAGATTGTGAAACTAAAATCAATAATTTATTCCGGGTACACCGCGATATAGCAGGAAGAGGAAAAATTTTTTTTAATGGGTTATCGGAAAAATTGTGCTATAAGCCTAAAAGCCAATTAATTAAGAATCCTAGAATGAGCTAAAATCAACAATATTGTAGTAAGAATATTCTATGAAAACCTTAGTTGTAAAATTGGATAGCCATTCTACTTAAGTTAAGGCACGCCAACTGAGCGCGGAGGGCTTCATACCTAAAACACGGAAGTTATGTTCGAAAATAATTTCGTATTGTGTAATAATTAGGTACGCTCGCGCGCGAAATAGTTTATCGGGGCCAGTTTGAGGCCAATAAAGGGAATTTTCTAGTTGTTTGGTGGAAATGAAGTTGGATGGGGTGTAAGCTTCCTTTGTAAAATAAAAAAGCCGTAAAATATGTGTGTTTGAAAAGAGTGGTTATGTTTGACCGGGTTCCAACAGACTGATTTAATTTTGGTTGAGATTGTCGCCGAAGAATAAAAAGATTCGAATCTTTATTTCATTTTAATGGAATGCGAGAAGAATGGAAAAAAAAAAATGTCATTTTGAAAATGTATAATGGATGTTTAGTTAATGATTTGTGTAGTAGTGATAAGGTGTGCATTTTAGGCTCCAAAGTAGGTATTTCGCGAATTAGTAGCGAGCGACGGTATGGCACCTACTAGTGGGGAGATGGTAGATTAAGATTAGGGGGATCCCAGTTAATTGATGTGACTAATTAGGTGCCATGTACAAGTGAAGGTTAGTTTGTAAAGTTGTGTCTAGGTCTGACTTTGCGTGTGTGGGCGATATGGTACTTACTAGATTAGGTTAGTGGCAAACAAAGGTCATGGTGTACAAGTTGACTAGTGGAAGTAATTAGGTGCCATGTACAATGTTGGTTAGGCCGTGAGGTTGAGTCTTGGTCAGATTTTGTGTGTGTGTGGCGAATAGAGGCTCTTAGTGAACATGCCGAATACGTGATTCATATCGAGTGAGTGGTTTTGGGCTTGATTGTATTGTTTGTTTATTGAGAAGGAATGGACTATTAAGTTTGTTTATTTTTGAACTGATTGGCTGGTATGAGGAATGGGGGTTCCAGTTGCTTGCGGTATGGGGAATGTATGAGTCAAAGGGTTAGAAGGGGGAGTAAGTGCCATGTCGGAGAACGTACCGGACGAGACATTGAATTTTGGTCGGTCATGCATGAGTGTTTTGGTCGGTCCGTCCGGAATGTGGGACGTATGGATTATAAGGAGTATGGCAATTAGGTGCCATGACAGAGGTCCAGGTTTCGATTTTAGGTTGCGGTCGTATGTATAGGTGTCAAAAGGTGAGAAGGCCAGTTGGTGAGTGTTGGTGCGATTGGAGGTCGAATTAAGCCTGTCAATTTGTGATCCATATCGAGTGAGTGGTTTTAGATTTGCCCATAAATGTGTTTGTTTAATTAATTAGACTAATTTATAAATAATATTTGATACATGTGTACATGTTGCACGCGTTGAAAGAAAACAGTCGGGGTGGGCGGAGTGATTGATGTTGTGCGGTGGGAGCTCTGGTGAATTGCAGCACAACGCCGATCACCACGTTTTGCAAATTATTTTATAACTAAGTTTGGTTATTGTGCGGGCTACAAGGTGGTGTCAGGGGTTTCTAACTTTTCTAAAGGGAAGTGTCAGGGGTTACAAACCTTTTTCCAAAATTATATTGTCAGGGATTTCGAACTTTTTCAAATTCATGATAAGTCAGGGGTGCTCAAACTTTTCTAAATTTATATTGTCAGGGATTTCGAACTTTTTCAAATTCAGGATAAGTCAGGGGTGCTCAAACTTTTCTAAATTTATATTGTCAGGGATTTCGAACTTTTTCAAATTCAGGATAAGTCAGGGGTGCTCAAACTTTACCAAATTTAGATTGTCAGGGATTTCGAACTTTTCAAATTCATGATAAGCCAGGGGTGCTCAAACTTTTTCAAATTTATATTATCAGGGATTTCGAACTTTTTCAAATTCATGATAAGTCAGGGGTGCTCAAACTTTTCTAAATTTATATTGTCAGGGATTTCGAACTTTTTCAAATTCAGGATAAGTCAGGGGTGCTCAAACTTTACCAAATTTAGATTGTCAGGGGTTTCGAACTTTTCAAATTCATGATAAGCCAGGGGTGCTCAAACTTTTTCAAATTTATATTATCAGGGATTTCGAACTTTTCAAATTCATGATAAGTCAGGGGTGCTCAAACTTTTCCAAATTTAGATTGTCAGGGATTTCGAACTTTTCAAATTCACGATAAGCCAGGGGTGCTCAAACTTTTTCAAATTTATATTGTCAGGGATTTCGAACTTTTTCAAATTCATGATGAGTCAGGGGTTCTCAAAAGTTTCCAAATTAAGTTTGTGTCAAGGATTTCGAACCATTTCAAAATCGTGACATGTCAGGGGTTTACAACTTTATTTACAAAAATATTTTTGATTTAAGGGAGGCCTCGACATCCCAAGAATATTTCGGAGTCAGGGGTTCTCAACTTTCGGAATATTTGCTAATTTTAAATATTTTAGGGTTCTCAACTTTAGAAAAATATTTTATTTTTCCTTAGGATATTTAAGGGAGGTCTTAACTTCCAAACATATTTGCACTTAGCGGTTCTTAATTTTCAAAAATATTTTCAAATTTTGAAATTCTAGGGTCTCAACTTTAGAAAAATATTTTTTTTTCCCTTAGGATATTTAAGGGAGGTCTCAGCTTCCAAAAATATTTTGAACTTAGCGGTTCTTAATTTCAAAAATATTTTCAAATTTTGAAATTCTAGGGTCTCAACTTTAGAAAAATATTTTATTTTTCCTTAGGATATTTAAGGGAGGTCTTAACTTCCAAACATATTTGCACTTAGCGGTTCTTAATTTTCAAAAATATTTTCAAATTTTGAAATTCTAGGGTCTCAACTTTAGAAAAATATTTGATTTTTCCTTAGGATATTTAAGGGAGGTCTTAACTTTCAAACATATTTGAACTTAGCGGTTCTTAATTTTCAAAATATTTTCAAATTTTGGATTAAGCGGTCCTCAACTTTCAAGAATATTGCCAAATTTAGAATGGTTTAGGGTTCTCGACTTTGGAAATATTTTTTTCGGAAGGTTTAGGGAGGAGTCCGACTTTCAATATGTTTTGAGTTCAGGAGTTCCCAACTTTCAAAGTGTTTCGGATTTTGAATATTTCAGGGGTCTATACTTTAGAAATATTTTTATTCTCTTGGAATGTAAGGGAAGTGTGTTATGTATATTGCACTTAACGCGAATCAAGAACACGGTAATGGGCTATTAGAGATATTGTAAGTAATTATAAATTTATACCGTGCAGCGCTGTCACTCGATGCTGGCAGTAGTGAACGAATTCGCTATTCGTTTGATTCCCACGATTAAAAAGGGAAGAAAAAAGGAGAAACTTTATTCTAATAAACACCAATACACACGGTCAAACAAAATATCAAATATTGTGTGTGTATACAGGTTCAACTCGAGCTTTGATTATTGGATAGACTATCATGAATTGGATGTAATTTATTGTGCTAATTATTAGTTATTTTTAGTAATTTACTTTCTTATCTTTGAACTTCTGCTCTTGCATAGAGGACATTTTCCTCACAAGCGCAGGCATGTCTGCTCGCGTGCACGAATGATACTTGCGTACTTAGGGATATGTTTTTTTGTGTAGACCAGCTTTTTGCAATCGTGAATACATTGGTATTTGGGTGCGTGGGCGTATATTTAATTGTTTACTTACATATCTACTTGTGTGTCTATAGATACCTAATTGCGTGCGTACATGCGTGTATGCGTGCAGGCGTTCGTGCGCATATGTAATTGTGTGCGTACTTGCTGATTGGTATGACTATGCTTGCGTATCCGTGCGTACATGCATATTACGTGGTTACCTGCGTCGGTAGGGATTGTTGTGGATGCGCGGGGACAGGCTTCGAACCCCGGACTGCGGGTGGTTCGTCACTCTTCGGTTTATGATCTGGCTAAGTATTTGTGAGTGAGCTGAGTACATCTTAATATTATCCTACTGAAAAAAAAGAGTAAGAAGAGAAAAGAAAAAAAAAATAACCAAAAGAATAACAAAAGGTAAGTGTATCTCGCAATATTATATTTTAAAATGATAGAACAAGGACTTATAGTTAAATAAGATGCTGATGAAATATTTTGCTACTACTCTCAACCATCCAGGGATTGACAGGAAGAAATTCCTATAATGGGATAAGTCCGCCTTTACGCCTCAGGTAAATTGTGTACCGTGCATGTTTCTGTGAGATGTGTCCGAACGGTTGGGAATTATTATTTATCTATTTATGTTAAAGAATCTATTTAAAGGAGTTATTTTTATGGGTGAATACTAAACCACATGTTTACATAGACTAATCACGTTTTTATAGGGTGTATACTTACATGTACTTAACTATATAATTCTTTTTATAGAATATCAAATCTATAATTAATTATTAGAACGAATGAGAGGTAGAGGAGTTGAATATTGTTTTAATAATGATTTTTTTCTTTTCAGGAAAATACTTACTCGGTATTTGAGTGCGGTCTATGTTAAAAAAAATTATTTAGGTTCACATAAATCTACGCGTACCAAAATCAACGAATATTCTTCGATGCACATACGGATTGTAATATTGCAGGGCAATATTGCATTATTATTAATTTATAATCAAGATTGAAAAAAATATATATATACGAATTAAACTTGGCGTTTTATTAGGTACACTGGACCATTTAAACGGTGCCCTGTATCTATTCTTATTAGAAGGTCCTATTGTCTGATATTATGATCGAACAGGTGGTAAAATGTTTCAAGTTATATATAAAATTACTTATAAAATAAGAATCTGGTTTTATTGTTCGGGTTGTGTGAAGCAGAATACTGTTACACACATCGCCTTGACATTGCGGGGTATTTTATGAGTATCTTAAACTGTTTAAAGTATTGTACGTCGGGTTGATAAATGCTGTATGAGTTGACGAGTGTTGTGTAAAAAAGTTTTATCATCGTGCTAGCTGAAGGCGGGTAATGTTGAGCGGATCTTTATGCATTTGTTTTGGGTGGTGAGTTATTTAGGAGAGGTTGGGGTTGGGGAAGATAAATTAATTTTATGGGAGGATGAGCAATGGAGGATACGACGAATCTGGCGGGCGAACGGTGAGCGTTCAACAATCGTACTAACCTTTATGTTATGCATGTATACTATTATTTAGAACGCGGAATTTGGAAGGCGAAGAATTGGGAGAAGTTTGGTTTGACGTACAGTAGAGATTTCCTATTTATCTGGTAACTGAAAGGACGACTCCTTTACGGCGTACGCGCACCATATTGTGCCGTAACAAGAGCATACTTGTTGTCTTTAGGGTTACGGAATGCATATGTTTAGGCGGGCGAGAAAATGGAATAGGTTAAAATTAGATAGAAAATAAAATAAATGTTATAGAATAAAATAGGTATGGTAATGATCAAAGATAAAAACTACCTCCTTATCGCAGTCTTAAGGGAATGCGAATCTGTACGTGTAGAACATAGGTTTAGGGAGGGCCGTGATCGTCTAGTTCGTAGGACCCTACGTTGTTAGGTTAGTATTGCTACAGTGCGATACTGTTTAACTTAGAGCAGTAGTAGAATAATGATTTATTCACTATTCACTACTGAAATTTCAGAATTGAAACTGATTCAGTTTGGTAAAATCCGGTAAGGTGGTACGATTTGACTCCGTTTGGTAAAATTCGGTAAGTTTGGTATGAGATGTCGCAATTTAGTAAAATCGGGTACATGAAGATAGATGTGGAGAAGGTAACGTTTGGTCTACTGAACCGATTGGTCATAAGTAATGGCGTAGGAATTTGGTGAGAGTAGATGCAACATAACAAGGATAAATAAGCAGGAACAAAGGGAGCAGGAACCTGAGTAAGGAATGCCGGGTGGTGACGAAGGAGTGAGCGATAATAGAGCAGTAAGGTTAGGTTAGAGGTTAGCCCCATGGGATTGCAAAGCCACGTAGTTGTCATAGGATAGGATAGAGTCCGGCGGGCGAGGTAGATCACTAGGTAGGTTATTTATATTTCTTATGTGCAATATAGGCAGGGAACACATTAAGGAACGATCGACATTTGTTGGACGAGCTATAGAGTAAACATAGTCTGGCGGGCGTATTGCTTGGGTTGTTACGTAGATAGAATATAGTAAAATAGGATAAGAGAGGAGTTTGGAATAAAGGTTATAGAAAAATATTACTATTGATAGGGTTCCGTTCAAAAGGTACTATAGGAAGGGGTAAGGTGAAGTATTACTAACGATAGGGTTCCGTCCACCTCGTACAAGATGAGTAGGTAGGAGGGTCCCTTGAGCGACAGACTAGGGATTGGGGTCATGGTTTATATAGGGATAAATAGAGCGTGTACAAAGGGTATATTTCGGATAAAATATCAGTTAAAACAAGTCATTTAATACGGTGCGTTCATAGATTAATCACGGACTCTACATAGTCAGGCGGGCGAATAGAGTATGAAAATGAAGTAAAATTGGTAGTTGGGGCGTCGAACGTAGCCGCGGATCGTGTGTAGGTTGGCGAGTGAAATTATGCTGTCCGGAAGTAAGGACGAGTTAGGAGGTACAATTGTAGATATAGATTCTTAGTATTATTCTGGGGTTAATTAAAGGACGGAAACAGTAGAGACTATAGCATATATATAGCTAGGAAATAGAAAGCTCTAACGAATAATACCCGCTACGGACAAATAGGAATAAAATCCTGTTCGGCGTGGGGGAGTTGAGTTATTGATAATTATGAACAAAAGGTTTTAAGACTTAGAATAGACTTGTTGGTAGATGCTGGGTTTGGATGGTTGTGTAAATACAGAAATACGCGAGTAAACCATTGGGTATTATAGTGTCTGTACTCGGTAGTGAAACTCCCTTTTAATGAGAGCAGAGCTCTGACCTGAAGGGACTTTTACAATGAATCAGGACACATTGGTTTCGATTTTTATTGCATTTCCCATACATTGCTCCGAAAAGAATGTGAACGTAAACTCAGTGTGTTGAACACACGAATGGGACTTGAAAAATGTGAGGTGAACAAAGCCATTGTGCAGAACTTTACATTCCATCGAGACCTTAATTTGTTCTCACTCGGGAGGGAAAATGTTATCATATACCGAGGGCGTTCTACACTAAGCAAAAAGGAGCGTTTAAAGTTAGTGGTGACATTTTCCGGTCTATGAAAAGTGATAGAACATAGCAATTTGAACCATTGACCGGAGCAATGTTGGATGAGATTAAAGTAGAGTCGTGTACAATCAGACTGGGCCCATCCATTCGTCAACGGGTTAGTTAGTTAGCAAAGGTTATGATTCGGAAGAAGCAAAGTCAATTTAATATTCTCTCAGTAATAATTTCCCAGTTTTCCTGTCTATAACTAGAAAGGTTAAGGTGTTGGAATGTGCGGCGTGTCTAAACCGGAGGTGGCAAGGTATGTTGTGCGCTCTCCCTGGAGAGAAGTACTGATCCTGCCCTACCAGCGAGGGGTAAGACTACAGGTTTCCTGAGCTGGTGGGAAATCTTTCTATGGCATGAAACAGGGTATTAAGTGTTTAGTAATTTCATTTTGAGCTTCTGATGAGTCTAACCTGACTATACTAGGACGAATGCCCATATGTTGTGTTGTGTGGTCGGGACTGCTTAGCACCCAAAATAAAATGCCACAATCATTCTGGTAAGGGAACAAACACCCTATTAGAAGAAGTTGTTGGTACTACGGACCTTCTGGAGAGGGAACGAACACCCTAACAGAGGCACATCTACGAAAAGCAGTACTGCAGCCATAGCATTAATATATGTTGGCGACAGACAGACATAGACTATAGTGTGGTGTAGAGACGCTAGTCGCGATCATGGAAGCAGAAAATAAATTCTTTCCCATGCCGCGAAAATCGCCTCTAGGCGGGCGACTGTGATGAATCACAACCTACCTCAATGAAAATAGCTAGCAATAGGACGTATGAAGGCTGGCTGGTAAAATGTTATAAGGCGTAGGAGTTAGTTTAGCGCCTGGGTAGTGAGTATAGCAAAGAGACCGCGTTGCGTATAAATCGTAGCGGGTGGCATGTAGTCAGGCGCAGATAATACAACTTGCATACATTTTGAACAGGAATAGCTAGCAACACCGTATAAGCGACAGATGATGATAGATAAGTATTATACGTCGGCATGCAGTAAGATATAGGACGAATTGACTGTATTACATCTACTTTTGTGAATTCGTAGCATTTTTCAGAGATTAGTTACTGAAGGTTTTAGGGAAATATGGAACGCATTTTTAAGGAAAATTGCTTCAGGCATTGTGATTGGTCGACCAATGGGAGACGCGGAAATGATGTTAGGGATGATTTCCGATTGGTCGTGGGAGTAAGGGTGGGAGTAAGAAAGCGAGGCTATTTAAGGGCGTGTAACACGGGAGGAGCACTTTTTCTGCAGCTGCGAGCCTCGGAGGAACAACTTGCCTGAGCCCCGGTCACCGCTAAGTCGCATCGAGCGCCATTGCTTTTCGGCATCAACGTTTCGGTGAGTCTCGGACGCCGCGCGCTATTTTGGAGTTTTCTAGTTGCAATTCGACCAGTTCTATTAAATTGCATTGTCTTGAAGTCTTCTTTTGGTGGCTGGGCTAGTTTTGGAAACAATACTGGCTTTTCAGAAATTATTTGCTAGTATTAGGGATGTGAAATATTTTTATATGGACCATCATTGGAGCACTGTGTGGGATGCTAGCTATGCTGAAATATGCATACATGCATACTATTACAGGGCTCTTTTCCCTTTTGGAGCACTGGGTGAGGGAGCGGGTACGCTGAAATATGCATGCACGCCCACTCACGCAGGGTTCTTTCACGGAATGTTGTGAGGGAAGCGGGTTTTGCTGAAATATGCATACACGCACGATCTCACAGGGTTCTTCCCTGGAACGTTGTATGTGGGTTGCGGGTTTTGCTGAAATATGCATACGCGCGCACTCATGCGAGGTTCTTTTCCTTTCGATGGAATGTTGGGTGGCAACGCTAGCTATGCTGAATAAGCATACACGCTTGTTCGCACAAGATTCAGTTCATTCTCTATGATATCACGAGAAAATGCCTCGTGGTAAGAAGACGTAACATAAGGTCGAAGAGCAACTGGAATTCTGGCTAAACTATCAAATTATAACGTGGGTAGTTAGGTTCTTCAAACACTAAATTCATATTGGTAGGTTAGCCATGTAGCTGTGTGAATTAATTCTCCTTAGTTCTGCAAGGGAGAGAGGGTTCGCTTCGTGGGAATGAGTAGTATCATAGTGTGTAGTATTTAGTGAGGTAGGTACTAGGAAGGCCAGGTAGGTACCCCTCAGTAATTCTCCTTAATCCTGCTAGGCCGTGGGGACCTTTTCATTTTATTAGTATTAAAGTCATATGGTAGGTTAGCCATGTAGCTGTGTGAATTAATTCTCCTTAATTCTGCAAGGGAGAGAGGGTTCACTTCGTGAGAACGAGTAGTACCATAGTGTGTAGTATTTAGTGAGGTTAGGTACTAGGAAGACCAGGTAAATACCCCACAGTGGTTCTCCTTAGTCCTGCTAGGGGGGAGAGGTCCAAATTGTTATGATCTGTTAGAGCGATACCTATTCTATCTGGCGAAGGGGTGGCGGTACTCTAAGGACCGGTGCAAGCTGAGCTGACCGTCTGAGGAGGAAACCTGTGGTAGCCTTCTTTCGATAGGCAGAGCCCGTCGGACGAAGTACTACGAGGTTAGGATAGGGACCACACACACACTTACACACACACGCACGCCTTTAGGATTTGGGGTCCGTAGGGGCCCTAAATCATCCACATTACACCACGAGTTTCATTTTAAATCTCTTCCTAAGAGAAACAGTTTCTTCACAGGATAGGAATCAAAGGGGGCCATTAGGTATACAAAATAGAGCTGCTGGTAGTAAAGCAGCCCTATATGGATGATGGCCACTGTGAGGAGCGTGGAGAGCCCGGGTGAGGAAACCCGGACTTGTGGAGCTCCTTACTTCCCCCTCCGGGGGGAAATTGTTTGAATAATTTGAAAATTACTGGTTGACACAATTTCTGGGAGGAGAGAATACAGACAATTACAATGTGATGGAAGAGACACAGTGATATAGGAGAGGCGGACTTAGGCAGAAAATTACATATGTATTTAGAATATTATTCGAAGAACAAAGGTTAGGATAGAAAGCTAGGGATTGAGTTAGTACTCTGGGTTATACGGTTACACAACGCTTCCTCGAAGAGAGGAAGATACAGGGTCCATCTACACTTAATTCAGTGTATACTTATGTATGCATTGCTTGAGTTTACCTAGAGATCACTTGAATGCTAAACGCAGGCCATGTTTTATTTTAGAGGTTACTCGCGGAAGCGTGGAATTTCGGAATAATTATTCGACAACACCTATCGGGTGAAGTATAAATACAAAATATACTTTGGTGGGAGGCTAGTTCGTCGCAGTTTCCAGTTTAGATAACTCTCATTTACGTGTTTCAAAGGTCAAAGTATAATTCTCTAAAAACAACCGCACGCTCTCTTAATTTCAGATGAACTCTGCTCCCCACCGCAGCCACAGCGTAAAAATATTTAGTGAAGTTTATATTTTCTTATCTCCATATAAATGAATATGGAAAATAAATGTTGTATTTGTGAATTTTTTTTTAGAAATAGTGATGACTCGTACTGTGTAGGCAGTGGCAAACGCTTTTGTAAATGTAGACTAAGTGGACGTAAAAAAAAAGTATCTAGCGTAGTTTCTTGCCAGTTCTTCTTCGCTGCGATAATCGAACTGGCAAAATGCTAAATGTTAAAATATGACGAATTCGAGCGCAATGGGCTGTCTATGGATGATGAATAAAGAATAAGTATAACAAAATCGAATTAGAAATGACTTATACATAAAACTTAAAATTAATAAAATCTCATATCATAATGCATAGAATACAACTACATACAAAATGAGGAGTTTGTCGCTTTTGCCGTGGAGACTGTGTGGAGCCCGGACGCCATAGAACTGCTTATGGAGGCGTCCGGTGACCGTGTCGTGCCAGAGCGTTCCTCAAACAAAACATAAGCTTGGCTATTCAGCTAGGGAACGCTGCTTCGGTCCTTGAGTCGCCTGTCACAGTCCCACTGGGACTAGTTTTTTATTTTAATGTAGTTATTAGTTTGATTATACTCTCTTGCTTTTGTTTTCTTTGTGTTTTTAATAATGTAAACAGCTGTAATAAATGTTTTACAACCCGAATGAAAAAAAAATCAATTTGTATTTCATCCTCTTATTAATGTATCGCTTATATATAACGAATTAAATGTTTTTTGTCGATTCTGTTATATCGTATAACTAATAGCATAACTTGATGGACAAACCCAATTTTGCGACAATGTGGTAGTACATAACGGTGAAAATTTAAAAAACTTTTTCTCTGAATTTCAAAGTACTATTTTTGTTTAAAAATAGTATTAGGTAATCCCACAATACTTTACTCTATGCCTTAATTTTATATTTTTATTTTTAAAATTGCCACCGGCTACCTATTACGGTTCAAATGATACAGCCCTTTAAAGTTAGAGCAGACGGACAGAAATTTTTCTTTGTTTGTTTTACATTTGCCTTGATATATGAAGTATCAAAATTTATAATGGTACTATACACCAGATATTGGTATTTTAAATAGGCAGAGTGGTCAGATTCTAGAGTATTCATGTTTATGCTGTAAATATTAATGTTCTTGTGAGCGGTAGTATGGGTTAATTATTGTAAATTACTTTAATATAATACTTATATGGTACTAACAAAACATTGCGACTTGCGAACTTTGTTTGTGAGTTCTTCTTCGCATTGAATTTAGAACTGGCGGAATTTTCGACATATCCAAGTGTAGGTTACCTACCTATGGATGAAATTATACAATAAATAATAAACAATTAATAAAACACAATCAGAACTTTAAGTATAGATTTGATTATAGGTAGGTACGCGTGAATCCACTGTTGAACTATGGCTCAGCGGTGACCAAGCTGTACAGGCAGATACAAAGTATGGCCGTTACGAG
Organism: Nematopogon swammerdamellus; assembly: GCA_946902875.1. Taxonomy (NCBI): domain Eukaryota; kingdom Metazoa; phylum Arthropoda; class Insecta; order Lepidoptera; family Adelidae; genus Nematopogon; species Nematopogon swammerdamellus. The sequence continues at coordinate 18,818,491 of OX336350.1, forward strand.
TGTGTTTAGCTTATTTTCAAATTATTTTTATTTTTTAGGGTTCCGTATCTATGCGTTATTAATCCTAAACCATCTGTCCGACGTCTAGGTCTGTCCTACCTTTAAAGGGTTGTCGAACTAGGTTGACATTTTCTAAGAATATGTGTTATTATGGCAGATAATATTCTTTCCGATTCTGCACCGTGTTGGGCCGGTACTTTAAAAGAATAGCCCCACTGCATCGCTCCCCGTGTATGTCGTAAAAGGCGACTAAGGGATATGACTCCCTTCTTATATTACTAGGTGGTAGGGTTAACCCGCCCGGGTTGGTACCACCGCACTGAATGAAAGGTCGGTCGAAACGGCTATGTAAATAGTTTTCCCCTTTCCGTCCAGTTCAGTGTAGCCGGCACGACCGAAGGGAAGCACTGACGTGGCGTCAACTTCACCCGGTGTTATGGGCTGACATCACAGATGTTGTGTAGGTGATGTAGCCAACCGTGTCAGTTTCCATAAATATATCCTAACAAATAATAAACATAAAAAAAAAACGGCCAAGTGCGAGTCGAACTCGCGCACCGAAGGTTCCGCATCGCCATGTCATGGTCAGCGCCACTCACGCCATCTACGCCGATACGACCTAGTAAGGTAAGAAGGGAAGGTACCTACAGTTTTACGCGGAATCCGAATCACGATTAGCCTCCAACGGTCACCCATCCAAGATCCAAGTACTGACCGCGCCCAGGGTTGCTTAACAACAGTCGACCGACCGCACCACTGAGCTACCGAGGTTGACTACAGTGTCCCAAAATTCAACGTGAAGCGGAAACCTGGGAGTAGGCCAGTTTATGACTACCCAGGGAAAAATAAGAAAAAAAAATCTGAGTCATTTTTTTTTTTTAAACTACAGGCATTCTGGTTTTATTTGGAATAGTTATCAGTAGCAGAGTTATTTAGGCTTCCAATATAAGAATTTGAACTAATTATATTTGCAAATTTGTAGTCGTAGTACCTAAAATGTTGTACGAGATGTCAATTTTCAACGTTTTTAAGAAAATGCTCATATTATCATAAAAAACAAATGACTCCGATTTTTTTTCCTATTTTTCCCTGGGTAGTCATAAACTGGCCTACTCCCTGGTTCCCGCTTGACGTTGACTTTTGGGACACGTCGTATATTGGGAACATCGTCAATATCGGATGTGTTGGTTAAATTCAGCTCACCAGTTGTGCGTCCTCGTAAAGTACACAATGTACCTACCTGTCAGGAATGCACACAAATTGCGCTATAAGTGGATTAGCGAATGTGTGGGGCCGGGCGGTGCGGTTGAGCCGAGCTTAAAATACATTTTAGGCTTAATTTGGGGGTGGGTTTATATTGAGCTTAACTTTTGGCGATGCGGAGTTTGTATTCGAAATTTGCGGAAATTAATACCGCGAGTGGAGGAGGCAATTTAAATAGAAATTTGTATTGACTTGTACCTACGAGAAAAATATTTTGTGTTTGCTTCATAATGTTTATTCACACCGTGTGGGGCAGGTGCTTAGAAAGAATAACCCCACTGAATCTCTGTCCGTGCACGTCGTAAAAGGTGACTATAGGATAAGGACAAGATGCCGTGCTAAAAGGCGACAGGTTAGCCACCTCTCACATTAGAACGGTACTTCCACCGAGTAATGCAACAGGTGGGTCTTCGTGCCTTACTTTTTTTTTTTTATGGAAACTGACGCGGTTGGCTACATCACCTACAACATCCGTGATGTCAGGCCATAACACCGGGTGAGCTAGGTGCCATGTTAGTGCTTCTCTTCAGTAGTGCCGGCTACACTGAACTGGATGGAAAACTATTTACATAGCCGTTTCGACCGACGTTTAATTCAGTGAGGTGGTACCAACCCGGGCGGGTTGAACCCTACCACCTAGTAAGGTAAGAAGGGAAGGGACCTACAGTTTTACGTGGAATCCGAACCACGGTCAGCCTCCAACGGTCGAGCGGTCACCCATCCAAGTACTGACCGCACCCAGCGTTGCTTCACAATCAATAGCTACAGTCGACTGTCTGCACCACTGAGCTATCGAGGCTGACAAAACTTGATACTTGCTACTTGATAGTTATGTATCTGGTCCGAATACTTTGCTAAACATGGTGGTCGGTGTTGTGCTGTAATTTACAAAAGTACCTGCAGCACAACTCCGATTACTCTGCTTACCCCAAAGCGTGTGGTATGTATGTATATTTATTTATTTGGAAAGGTGAAAAAATATGGGATAAGCCCGAATAAGGTGGTTGTTTACCTTAGGAAATACATAGCTTATGAAAATGTACCAAGCTTTTTTGAAAAATCTAACTCACAGGCGCCAAGGGCTGTAAAAGAGCTGTTTAAAGATATCGTTTTTTTATTGTAAACCAACATGGGTGGCTGTGCCGAGAGACCAATGGTGCAGTCGAAAGAGCCAAAATCACCTCTCCCCGCGAAACCACGCTCAGTTAGGTGCCATGCCAGCAGATTTTAGCCAGATCGTTACAACTCTTCATGCTTATACACACCACACACCCTGTATCCTGACAATCGGGGCAAGCACAGTAGTCGGTATTTTTTTATAATTACTTTATGGAAACTGACACAGTTGTCTACATCACCTACAACATCTGTGATGTCAGCCCATAACACCGGGTGAACTAGGTGCCCTGTCAGTGCTTCCCTTCATTTCATGTCGGCTACACTGAACTGGACGGAAAACACGAAATATTTACATAGCCGTTTCGACCGGCGTTTCATTCAGTGCGGTGGTACCGATCCGGGCGGGACAAACCCTACCCGCCTAGTAAGGTAAGAAGGGAAGGGACCTACAGTTTTACGAGGAATCCGGACCACGGGTATTGTGCTCGGTTTGGTGGCTCTGTCTCCGATAAAACTTTCCAGTTCATAATATTTTGTGCAGCGCCAACTGGGGGCTAAATATGACATTGTTTTAGAATCCGCCAATGCTTACAGATGTCGCTAGCAGTCTCATCTGGCATGAGTGTCTCTTTTTAGTATAGTATCCCAACTAACATTATGGTGTTAAGGGTCTACCTCCCTAAATTGTGCCTCTCACTCTAACAATGCGCGTTTTATTTTATTATGAACTATAAAAAAATCCTCTGGGAGAAACATGCATGATAAAATTATTAGTGCCTCGTGCGAGACTAAATTTAAAGAGGAAAAGCCGAAGTTACTTATCAATAAAAATATTTAATAGTTTTCCTAATTTTATCAAATTGTCTGATACATTCAATAAGTTTAAATCTGAACTAAAAGAATATTTGACCAGTAATCCTTTTTATTCTCTTGATGAATATTTTAAAGCATGTATAAATAAATCAACAAATGTGTAATTTATCAGTTATTAAAGAATTGTAGATTTATAGAAGGTTATAACAAAAATATTGTTTTTTTTTTCTACTTGCTCGTGCAGTTGTTATATTTTATTAAATTTTAAATTGTATTTTATATTCTTAATTTGTGAGACTGTCTGAAATTTCTCTTTGCTAGATTTATCAAAGATTGTATTTTGTGTTTGTTTTACTTATAGATTAAGCTATTTATTGAGTTTAATAATGAACTCATTTTTGAAATTTCAATGTACGTTTTTTAAATGAGAGATTATTTGAAATCTGTATTATTTTTCTTGTCAATTACTGTATTTTGTATTGTTAATTGTAATATTGTATGCCCATGGGTGTTACCACAATAATTAAATAAATAAATAAATAAATGTTTTTCAATAAAAAAACTTGGTATATAATAATAAAAAAAAAACTAAAACTTAATAAACTTTTATATTTTTTTTTCCAATTAATATGTGGAGTACCAAATTTTTTTATTGAAAAACATTAATAATTTTATCATGCATGTTTCTCCCAGAGGATTTTTTTATAAGTTTTATAATTTCTTCATAATAAAATAAAATGTATGAAAAACGCGCATTGTTAGAGTGAGAGGCACAATATAGGGAGGTAGACCCTTAAGACAGCCGTTATAAGAGCTGCAGAGGCCCATTCTTATACAGGTTAAGGTTCTTTAGTGACTTTACAATAGCGTTGTAAGTGCTATAAGGGTGGGACAAGAGCTCTGCAGTAGTGACGCGTTATAGTAATCCAATATACCACTTTATGATCTAAAAAACCTGCCGTTAGCACCAATTTGTTAGTTGGGATGGATACCGGGCAGGGACTGCATCCCTACACGCTGGACTTACCGCGGATGCGTACCAACCGGTTCTGCAGATCTTTCCTCTGCAGAACCGGTAAGTAAACTCGAGAACGCTCTCCCTGCCCGTATATTTCCCCCCAAGTGCAGTCTCGGGTCCTTCGAGAGGGAGCGTCAATAAGCACCTGTCAGGCGGGCATGGCATTCGCAACCCCCGCATACGGCCGAATGTCCATGGCCGTCGTTAGACACCTTATGGGTGGCGAGGACACAATGTCGCGCTTTCAATAAAAAAAAAATTGTTCTTGCCAAATAAAAAATTAAACGTTTTTTTATTTAAGTAAATCAAGATCAGTTTCAGATTCAGATTCAGTTTTGCGAAGGGTATAAAACCCGTTGCGCGCCCTGCACGAGTCCTCTGTCGTTTTTCGACATTGTCTGTTCTGCAGTATTTACGTAAGTTTATTTTATTTTATTAATGTTTTTTATTTGTTCCATAAACATTTATTTTCTATTTTTCACAACAATATGAAGTATAATCCTTCCCGTGTGAACAACTTTTACCCTGTTCACTAGATATTTTAATCCCGAGGAACTACACTATGTCCAACTTATGTGGCTCCCTCAACAGAATAGTTTGAAGATCTTCTTGAATATTATATTATACTAGCTGTGGCCGCGACTTCGTCCGCGTGGACTTATTACGCTATCTACCGGGTCCAATTGTATTTTCAAACCATCCAGGGACCCACTTAAAATGTAAAAAGGGACACACAAAATTTTTCATTGCATATCTGAAAATGGGCCAAGAAGATCGGACTGAAAGAAAACAAAACGCCTATACAAAGTCCCAAGGTTAAATTAGTGCTCACTATAAGTAATATGCACCAAGTTGTGCACTGGCAGTGGCGTTGTACCGTGGTAATGGTAAAATTTTCTCTACTTTAAAACTGGCGGCCGTTCTAGAGTCTAGCACTAGGTTTGGGACCTCTGCCAAATTCGGTCGCAGCGTAACTGCAATGTGGACATAAGCGCTTAAAGCAGTGCTATGCAAACTTTTTCTTGCGGCGGACCGGCAATCTCAAACTGTTTTGTGTGACGGACCGGTATTTTTTTTTATTGTTAACTAGCTCGGGGCCAGGTTTAGTACGGGGTACTAACTGTCCCGCGGCTCCGCACGCTCTCATATTTGACTTCTCTGCTAACCTCATAAGCCATTTAACGTGATGAAAAGTAGCCTATAATTGATGGGAAGAACCATGATATCCGTAGAAGCAAACTGTATTAAAATCGGTTCAGTGGTTCTCAAGTTATAAGCGGACAGACAGACATACAGACAGAAAGCAGACGTTGGATTTTATTAAAGGTAAGGATAAGGATTAAAATAAGTTATGTTTTAAGTGTTTACAGTTTCATAACATCTTAACTTAGCACGAGCCAAATTTCTGGACTCTTGCTCTCTGAAAAAAAAAATATCCATCTTCATCTTTCCCTCGGCCTCGACGCGGACCGCTTGCTTGCTTGCGGGCCGCGGACCGACACCGGTCCGCAGGCCACCATTTGAGTAGCACTGGCTTAAAGCGCCTTGCGCAAATCGGCTTGACCGCTTTGGCTTTCGGCTTTCGGTCATATACTGTCACTTATATAAAATTAAGTACCTACCGAGACCTGGGGGCACTCTGGCTGGGCGTACTCTGAGGGTACTCTAGAGGTACTCTGAGGTTACTCTGGAGGTACTCGGGGTTGCTCTGGGGGTACTATGGGGTACTATCTCGGATACTATGGGGGTACTCTGGGCGTACTTTGGAGGTACTCTGGGGGGTACTATGGGGGTACTCGGGGGTACTCTGGTTACACTCTGCGGTACTAGGGAGGTACTCGGGGTGTACTCTGGGGGTTCTATGGGGGCACTCTGGGCGTACTTTTGAGGTACTCTGGGGGGTACTCTGGGGGTACTCTGCGGTGGTACTCTGGGTGAGTACCGCCGCCGATTGCTGCTCTGCGGTTGAACTCGATCAAGTTGCTCCGGCCTCATCTGAAATATACAGGAGGGATTTCGAGATGAAAATCATGGGTCACACTGACGCCGCCAACTTTGATAATAAACTCAAATTTCACGCTAGCAAAACCAAGGACAACTGCACCTACTACATATTGGTCGCATGTGAGTAGTTTCATCGCATACCTTGTACCTACCAAACAAACTATTGAAGTTTGTTCAATCAAACAGTTTGAATCGTCCTTCACTCGCGATATGTACCTCTGTCTCCGGAGTGAGATTGAGAAGCGAAGTTCGCCGCCGGTCCCTTCGGAATGTAACTGATGTATCGCCGCCGACATAAGGAATTCCCGGCACCACCGTCGCCGTCGCCGCCGACGCAAAGCGGAGTAAATGTAAATTTGTGCCGTGCGACGAATTCCAGATCTCTCACAGAGCACCATAGACTGTATAAGAGGTCTTTCGCGCCAGACGAAAAGATGTATGTTATAATTTTAACGTGTGTGTGTATGTGTGTATGTGTACGGGTGTGTCTGATGTGGCATCGTAGCTCCCAAACAGATGGACCGATTTGGATGCGGTTTTTTTGACAAATCAGAAAGTAAAAAAAAATTTACAAAATTTGTAATTTTTAAAAGCATGATTTTAAATAAAATTATACTCCCCCTTATCTCCGAAACCACTGACTCTATAATTTTGAACAAAACAGGAAATATAGTGCCTTTCTTATAGTTTACAGGAAAATCCATAGGAAAATCCTAAGTCTTAAAGTTTTTGTATTTTATATTTGTATTCTTTTATTGCTTCTTTTTATTTAATTATTACTAATGACTCAAAGCGTGAAATTTACAAAATGAACAACTTAATTAATCGGTACATAATTATTTACTTAGCGGAAAACTATTCCTCGCGCAAAACATATCAATGAAACCTTTTATTATAAACTACCGGCACGACCGAAGGGAAGCACTGAAAGGGCACCAAGTACACCCGGTGTTATGGGCTGACATCACGGATGTTGTAGGTGATGTAGCCAATCGTGTCAGTTTCAATAAAAAAAAAAAAAAAAACTAAAACAATCGTAAGGCAGCACCGCACACCAATCAAATTAAAATCTCGCCTGCTCTATTGCATTCTAAGCCGATAAATCACCTGCTGGAAATTTCCATTAGTGTAGTACGTGACACCCTCTCCCCCGCGCCACCCACACGCCTCTCCTTTCATTCCCCTGACCCCTTAGCTGTTGTTCCCTCTTACTTCATTGCGATAAATCCAAATTTGGCCTTAGCGACATGCAGTGAATTAAAACTAGAGGCTTTGACAGTGTGACAACTGTCATGAATTTTTTTGTCAACGATGAAGTTCGTAGGTTGCTGTGGCCAATTCCAGAACGCTGTCGCCCTTTAGCACGACATCTTGTCTCTATCCCTTAGTCACCTTTAACGACATGGACGGTGAGAGATTCAGTGGGTCTATTAATTTAAGTGCAGGATGAAGATTAAAACCGCGATGAAAAGCCGTCAAGTTAAGTGAAATTAAATAAAATACATTATTGTTAGGAAAGAGACAGTAGGTAGGTAAAATAGTAAAATAATACTTCTTATGCGTTACAAAACTAACATTAACTTTGTATAACAATATAAAATAGGACACAGTTTGTAACTTACGTCTCTGATTTTAAATCTAGCCTGATTTTAAAGAGTGTATTAAAAAGAAAAACAAAGAACAATATAAAGAAAACAATGTTGGTCAATACAAATACGATACGGTTATCTAGCTGTTGTAAATAGGCTACCCGTCACTTTTGACATATGTCAAACTTCGCTTTCGCCAATTGTCAAAATCTGTCAACGTCATCAGTCATTTCCTAGAAATTGAGGTTAACTCACTTACGATGTCTTGAATAATTAGCGAGTCCTAATAGAATACATGATACGTCATTGGTCCTAATATAATAAATCAGCCTGCATGTCCAAGATGCTAAATCAGGTAATTCGTGCTGGCTGGAATGATATTTCGGTGCATTTATGCCGGATTTTGTGCTAATAACACTAATAATAGTACAAAATCCGGTCTAATGAGATTAAACGAAAATTATAGAGAAAGTCAGATTTTTATTTCTTTTGAGATATTACAGTGGAAAACGTGAACAAAAACCGGTCAAGTTGAACCATGTTCACGTGCCGAGGGTTCCGTCACCGTTGTTTTGCTGTCATCTAATTATATTTTCTACGAAGGTGTGGTTAAACTTTGGATGGGTGGCCGTTAAACCTTTGAAGATGATCGTGGTTCGGATTTAACGTGAAACCGTTTGCCCTCTCCCCTTTTTTTATAATTTTTTTTTTTATGGAAACTGACACGTTTGGCTACATCACCTACAACATTCGTGATGTCAGCCCATAACACCGGGTGAACTTGGTGCCACGTGAGTGCTTCCCTTCGGTCGTGCCGGCTACACTGAACTGGACGGAAAACACAAACTATTTACATAGCCGTTTCGACCGACCTTTCATTCATTTCACCTGCACTTCATTGTAGATAAGTGCATGATTGTTAGTTTCTCGAGGAAAAATGCTCCAACACTACACGATGACATTGAGGGAGTGTGTAAAGCCGCCAGTAGAACATTGGGTGTAGTGTTGCGTCAATCGAGAGATTTTCACAATGCTGACTCCATAAAGCTGCTGTTTAATTCATTCGTACGAAGTAACCTGGAAAGCAACGCAATCATTTGGACGCCGCATGAGTTTAATTACAAACTGATATTGGAAAAAGTTATAAAAAAAGTTTATTAGAATGCTTTATTACAAAACGTATAATTATTACCCGTACCTCTTCCCAACTAAATACATATTAGGCATGGTGGGCTACAATTCTATAGAATGGAGAAGAGATTTAGCCCTCATGTCGTATGCTTACCGCATACTGAATGGCAAAATAAGCAACTCGGACTTTTTACAGAGATTTAAGCTTTACTCACCAGACAACTACTTAAGAGCCAGAACCCACGACGTAATGCAACCAATTCCCTCGAGGACCAACTTGCAGTTGTATTCACCTCTGAATAGAGCTATAAATATAATAAATAAAATTAATTCGACAGAACCAGAGTTCGACCTATTTAGCAATAGTTTGAATAAATACAAGAGTTATATAGTAATGTAGATTTAAAATAAGGTAAATAAATAAATAAATTACGAAATTCAGTGCGGTGGTACTATCCCGGGCGGGTTGAACCCTACCACATAGTAATATAAGAAGGGCGTCATATCCCTTAGTCGCCTTTTACGACATACACGGGGAGAGATGCAGTAGGGCTATTCTTTCGAAGTACCGGCCCCACACGGTTTGTAACTTTTCAGCATGAAGGGGGGGTACATACAAGAAACTTTTTTTTCAACATCGATCGGTGTGCGTGTCCAACTCGCACTTGACCTTGACTCTTGAGTTTTTTGTGCTGGGCATAAACTTAGGTATTTAGAGGTGTGTGTGGGTTGTTGTGTGTATGTATGACGTACCTACACGCTATCCTAATGTAATCTATGTTTTATACGAATAACAGATTAGATAGATAGATTTATTAATTTTTTTTTTTTTTTATGGAAACTGACACGGTTGGCTACATCACCTATAACTTCCGTGATGTCAGCCAATAACACCGGGTGAACTAGGTGCCACGTCAGTGCTTCCCCCCTTTGATCGTGCCGGCTACACTGAACTGGTTGGAAAACACAAACTATTTACATAGCCGTTTAGACCGACGTTTCATTCAGTGCGGTGGTACCAACCCGGGCGGGTTAAACCCTACCACCAAGTAAGATTAGGAGGGAAGGGACCTACAGTTTTACGAGGAATCCGAACCTCGGTCAGCCTCCAACGGTCAGCGGTCACCCATCCAAGTACTGACCGCACCCAGCGTTGCTTAACATTCAATAGCGACAGTTGACTGTCTCCACCACTGAGCTATCGAGGCTGACGAAGATAGATAGAAAATTCTTTATTGCTCCAGTAAACATTAAACAGTAACAAAAACATTGGAAAATTTACATAAGGTGCAAAGGCGGACTTATCCCTTACAGAGATTTCTTACAGTCAACCTTTGGATGTTTGAGATTCGATAATATAGTGGAATGTAAGTAGGTAGTAGCAAAAGGGTTCAGTTGCGTTCAGGAAAACTATAAACCTTATCGGTGAAAGTAAGTATAAACTATGGGTGAGGCCGAAGGCCCAGCTGCGTTCAAGAAGAAGATAAACCTTCTCGATGAAAGTAAGTAACGCAGAGCGGCCTTCGGTCTTGCCCTCAGTTGCTTACTTTCTTCGAGAAGGTTTATAGTCTTCCTGAACGTAGCTCGGCCTACGGCCTCGCCCTATGACAATTGGAGATAAAAATAATAATAAGAATACTTATTAATACATACATATAATTACATTCTAGTAAAATATAAGCCATACATGTTTAATACATATAAATTACTAAATATATAGAATATTATATACAAATAAATATACATACATACATACTTGTCCATCCAGGTAAGTATGAAACAAAAGTGGTTTTTGTTTTGTTATAGCGAGACAAAATTGTTTTAGGGCAGCGGTTCCCAATTATTTTCGTCTACGGAACCCTAAATGATAGTCCTTCTGTTGGCGGAACACCAAGTCAATTAAAAAAGTTAATTAGCTATGTAGTGTGAACATAAAAACTAAATTTATGTGACCTATACCTACCTAATTTTTGATACTAAATTGTTGGCGGATTATCATGTTTGATTTGATCAGCAAGACTATAATTTGAAATTAAAAACATATTACACGTTTTGATTAGGGAGAGGGTTTTGTGCTTTTTCCGGGCGTAACCCACGGACATAGGCCATAGACATGGGCCTGACTTAAAATCAGCGTCCCTGAAATCAGTTCCAGGGCTCGGCGGGGAGGGACCAAGACTGTGTCAGGTCAAATCTTTATTGTATATTTATTGTTCTATCTGTTATATAAACTGTCGTGTGTGTTAAACAAGAAAAATAACACTTATTCATTTTCATTTTAATTTTTAATTTTTTCATTTTTTCATTTTCATTTTCATTTTCAAACGCTGTGGCCCTTCCGGACACCTTTTGGGAACTGCTGGATAAGGGTATACACTTGGACCGGATCTTAAGAGCATTAGACATCGCACATTTTCTGGAATATTGGAAGGATTTTGCCATAGCTTTCTTAGTTTGTACTCTTGATATAATTTGATTATGTGAGGTCTAAGTCAATTTGTCAAAGACGAGACGATGGTTGATGCCTATTATGATAAATCAGCGGTATGATTGATCAATCCTAACTTTGTTACATCTTGGTCCGCGACTCGCCGCCCGCGTTATATTTTCACGGTGACGACGGTTTATGAAGTATAGGTTCGTTCGCGTGAAATTCGTATTGAAAAGAAGTATGAAAGAAGGCCGAGCTGCGTTCCTGCGTTACCTTTATTTCGGCGCGCGGAACAATTCGGTTTGTATGAGAGCTACATCTTAGCGTAACCGGAACAACATTTTATTTAGTCTATCCTGTGTCACGTAAGTTAAATGTGCTTTTACTAAGTTTAATCGAATTCGGATATGATCGGTTTAAGAGTTATGGAGGAACATACATACATACAGAAAATATTTCTAAAAATCATCAATTTAGTTTTAATATCATAGATATAGTCTACAAACGCTATAACAAACGATACAAGACGATACAATTTTTTTTTCAGATCCTCTTATAAACTGTCAGACCATACAGGACACCCTTGACCATATTATACAATGGAGAAAAGACTATGGCTACTTTCACTCAACAGCAGTAAATGTACAGTACTCCATATAGGGTCCAAAAATCCACAGTTCTCATACCTACTACATTGGCGGCAACCAAACCTGAGCTGTGAGCAAAAAAGTCACGCGAAAAATTGAAATTTTGGCAATCCTTCTCGTAGGTACTATTCAATTATAAATGATAAATAATTATAAATAATCAAACCACCACTATTCAATTGAACGGCACACTGCCTAAACATCTGTGAAAGTTTCTTCTCTGTTAGTGAGATATCTATGATTTGTTTGTACAACAAAATGTCTTTACCGGAAGGGGCCCGAAGTGACCTTGTCTCTTGACTTCAGTTTGATGAGTTTGTCACTTCAGGAGACGGCCGACAGAGTGGCCTGGTCGCGAAGTTTGAAATTAAAATGACGCGGTGTTTTGGGCAGTTTTGAATTAATTTATGAATTTATTCATCCGCACGTTTTGATGGGTTTTTGTAATCGGGCATTTAGCTTTCCCAGTCTCCGTCGTATTTAGCAGTAAAACGGACGCAGATCTCTCCCCGTGTATGTCGTAAAAGGCGACTAAGGGATATGTGACTCCCTTCTTATATTACTAGGTGGTAAGGTTTAGCCCGCTCGGGTTGCTACCACCGCACTGAATGAAAGGTGGGTCGAAACGGCTATGTAAATAGTTTGTGTTTTCCGTCCAGTTCAGTGTAGCCGGCACGACAGAAGGGAACCACTGACGTGGCACCAAGTTCACCCGGTGTTATGGGCTGACATCACGGATGTTGTAGGTGATGTAGCCAACCGTGTCAGTTTCCATAAAAAAAAAAAAGATTTTTCTCCGACTTCGGTCAAGTCCTACCTAACTGCTCAGTCCATATAAGAAACGTGATGTATAATTATATTATCATGTTAATAATCAATCAATCATCAATACTAATAATAAATCTGTAAGGGATGGTCATGGAGTAAGTTACTTTGTTTTATGAGATACTGAGTTCGTAGACCCTATGTATGATACTAAAACTAAATTGATGATTTTTAGAAATATTTTCTGTATGTATGTATGTTCCTCTATAACTCTTAAACCGATCATCCGAATTCGATGAAATTTAGTTCAAACACATTTTATTATACAGGACACAGCTGCCGGCTGTGCGTGCCAGTTCCGGTTACGCTAAGATGTGGCTCTCATACAAACCCAATTAATCTGCCCATCTATTTCCTCCCAAGTATTGTCAGCCTCGATAGCTCAGTGGTGCAGACAGTCAACTGTCGCTATTGAATGTTAAGCAACGCTGGGTGCGGTCAGTACTTGGATGGGTGACCGCTGACCGTTGGAGGCTGACCGAGGTTCGGATTTCTCGTAAAACTGTAGGTCCCTTCCCTCCTAATCTTACTTGGTGGTAGGGTTTAACCCGCCCGGGTTGGTACCACCGCACTGAATGAAACGTCGGTCCAAACGGCTATGTAAATAGTTTGTGTTTTCCGACCAGTTCAGTGTAGCCGGCACGATCAATGGGGGAAGCACTGACATGGCACCTAGTTCACCCGGTGTTGTGGGCTGACATCACGGACGTTGTAGGTGATGTAGCCAAACGTGTCAGTTTCCATAAAAAAAAAGTACAGCCTGGGGTTTTTCAAAAGGGGAGTGAAAAGCTCCTGTCAGGCCGGCATGGCATTCGTGATCCCCGTGCATCACAGAATGTCCATGGGCATCGTTAGACACCTACTCGTTGGTGAAAAGATGCTACAAGCGCTATCCAAAAAAGAAAAAAAAAGGTAAGAAGGGAAGGGACCTAAAGTTTTACGTGGAATCCGAACCATGATCAACCTCCAACGGTCGAGCGGTCACCCATCCATCCAACACATACGCACAGACTTTGTGTTGCGTATATAATACAAGTTTCGCGTGACTTTTTGCTCACAGCTAAGGCTGCCGAGGATGTGACATTACGATTTATAACTTATAACAATCTTGAGAAGAGACGGAATGTAAAAGTGAAAACTGTATGAAAATCGATAAAGTGGTTCTCGAGTTATTAGGATATTCATATGTTGTGCGGCGGGTGGCCGAGTGGTTTCGGCATCGGCTTTTCATGCGAGAGGTCCTCGGTTCGAATCCGGTCAGCGTGTACCAATGAGTTTTTTCTAACGAAAAAAATTTACGTGCATACCTACACCTGGCTGCTTCACCGTTCGGAACCGGTGTAAAACTGTAGGTCCCTTCCCTTGCCCCTTACTAGGTGGTAGGCTCAAATTGTAGCCGACTGGGTTGGTACCACCGTACTGGATGTAAGATGGCCGCATAGCAGCCTCGGTTGTGTTCTCCTCTAGTCCAGTATAGCCAGAAATCCAGGGAAGTCTCCGGTATGGCCCCTACCTTCTCGGAGGTGATATTGGCTGGTCGGAGCATGCGCTTTGGCCCCTCCGACTCAGCCACCCATACCGGATTGCATAAAAAAAAAATTGTCACGTTGGCACGGTCCTTTCAACGAGTCGTGCAGCGGTGGGTATTCGTGCCTTACTTGCTGCTTGATAGTAATCTAATACTTTGCTAAACGTGGTGGTCGGTGTTGTGCTGTAATTTACCAAAGTTCTTGCAGCACAACACCGATTACTCTGCTTACCCCGATTGTCGGGATTCAGCGTGTGTAATATGTATGTATGTATGTATATAGGTTACACGGTCGGTCGCCCGTGGAAATTTCGCTTTATTTATTTGGATAATATTATGATCTGTAGGGTCTACGAAATAAACATTCGAGTAACTTCGAGTAAATTTATTTTTCCACCGCTACGAACCTCTTTCGTGGCGTTTCCATTTCATTTGGTTTGGGCTTACTACACCTTTTCTCACTTCGATTGTCACTTTGTGCTATACAATATATAGGGTGTTACGATGACCATGTCATTAACTTCGGGAGGGTTACATACACACTGAAATAAACACTTTACTTAAGAAAAAAACATATGTTTATAGGAGCATTTTTTCTCCTAACAAAAAAATTTAATCAAATAAGTAGCTGCAAAAACCAATTATAGTGACCTTGTGACTTACAACAAACAGCTGTTCTGCGTTTGAACATAGTACGGTCATTGATCCCGTACAATGCAAGTTACCTACTGTTACACACAGGTTAATGTGTAGGTAGCTAACATGTTTTGTTAAATTTCTCGAAAAGTAATACTATAAACATATATATTTTTTTTGCGTAACGTGTTTATTGGAGTGTCTATGTAACCCTCCCGAAGTTAATGACATGGTCATCGTAACACCCTATATAGAGTTTTATGATGAATTGATGACCCAATTACGTATTTAGATTTTAAAACTTACCCCAGTTTTGGGGGACAAATTAAACCTAAAGTTAAAAATAATTAAAATTTTAAGTGCATCATTTGGCATATCGTTGAAAAAGGCTCGTTTTAAGGGAATGCAAATAATATATTTAAAATTTAAACTGTCAAGTAAAACTGTAGGTCCCTTCCCTTCTCAGCTTACTATGTGGTAGGATTTAACCCGCCTTCGTGTTTCCTACGTAGTTCAGTGTATCCGGGACGACCAAAGAGAATCACTGATACGGCACCTAGTTCAGCAAGGTGTTATGTGCTCAGATCGCGGATGTTGTAAGTGATGTAGCCAACCTTGTCAGATTCTATAAAAAAAACTGTCGTGCAAGTTTTTCAACCTCGGTAGCTCAGTGGTGCGGTCGGTCGACTGTTGTTATCCAACCCTGAGCGCGGTCAGTACTTGGACGGGTGACTGCTCGACCGTTGGAGGCTGACCGTGGTTCGGATTCCACGTTAAACTCTAGCGTCACTTCCTTTCTTACCTTACTACGTGGTAGTGTTTATCCCGCCCGGGTTGGTGCCACCCAGTACAGTGTAGCCGACATGAAATGAAGGGAAACACTGGCATGACACCTAGTTCACTCGGTGTTATGGGCTAACATCACGGATATGGTAGGTGATGTAAGCCAACAGTGACAGTTTCCATAAAAAATAAATAAAAGAAAATGTATTTTCTGAATTTACATATTTTATAAATACTGCTGTTAGCGCTCTCTGTGATGGTCCGTCCATCATCTCATCTCATTTTAATAGTTTCTAGTTAAAGTCAACATTTACATTTAGTTCAGTAGGCTTGACTTAAGTCAAGCGCACTCTAAATAAATTGGCTCTCGAATTGGAGGTGACAAAATAATTTACTTTGAAGTTTTATTAACAGCTGTAGAAGTTAGTACATTTACCTAGCTTATTTGAATTGTTTGCTAATGTTTAGTGACCAATTTTATTATCGAGAGCTATGTCAATTCGGGTGTAACAGCTTTGGTATTTTTTTATTAGTTTATTATCCTTTGAAAAGTATAAGTGGCAGATATATTAATCTTATATTAATCAGATTTATATATTAACAAGCTTTGCCCGCGGCTCCGCCCGCTCTCATATTTCACTTCACTGCTAACCTCATAAGCTATTTAGCGTGATAGTAAGTAGCCTATAGTTGATGGGAAGAATCAAGCTATCCGTAGAATTTTGTTTTATTAAAATCGGTTCAGTGGTTCTCGAGTTATAAGCGGACAGACAGACACTCAGACAGACAGAAAGCAGACGTTGGATTTTATTGTAGGTAAAATAAATATATATTAATCATATAATATTCCATTTATTAATCAGAAACACAAGTTAAAGACGACGGATAAGTTAGGGATGACGGGAAGAGACCGGACGGGATGACGCTGACACCTTGGTCCAGAGGCAGGGCTCTGGTGTGGGACGCTACGTGCGCAGATACTTGCGTCTTCACGGACAGCTGGCACCGCTGCCGAATCATCCACTCGCTCAAAGCACCAAAAATACTCGGCAATTAAAGCTAACTATGACTTCCTCGCATTCGCCGTCGAGACTATGGGTGCTTGGAGCAAAGAATCAAACAAATTTGTTCGATCAATAGTTTCAAAATTATTGGAAGTGTCAGGAGTACCTAACTGCGAAACATTCCTCAGGCAACGGATAGCCTTTGCTATACAGCGTGGAAATGCAGCGAGTGTTTTAGGTACCCTTCGTGGTCATTTCGGGGACAGGTTAAACGAATTTTTTTATATTATTATTCATTTATTATCACATTCACATATTTACATTAATTTTAAATATACAGATTATAAAAATACACCACATATACTCAAAATTAATATAAAAATAATAAACGGAATACCGCCGGCGGCGGGAGGCAAGCCTCCAAGCACGCCGGCGGGTGCAGGCCGTTGCTACGGAGCTCTCCGAGACGACGCGAGGCAAGCTACGAGCGATAGGTGGTGGTACTAGACACGTAGGCCACCACCACCCCCATCTCGGAGAGCTCCGTATCCACCGGACTGCACGGCGACGTCGTCGCGCAGCTCTTTAAACTTCTTCCTCTTCGCGCGCGCGTCGCCTGATGTGCGCACAGCACCACCGGTAGCGGGGGCACTAGACGGGACGTGAGGTCCCGCTGACCCCAAGCTGGCCGATGGTGGACGCCGCCCTCACCGTAGATGTTGTGGCTCGGCCGACGTCAACGCTCCATCTTCGCCGTCGATGAAATGCACCGGCGGCGTGGAGCTGGGTGGTGTGGCGTGCGTGTGGTGTTCGAGAAGAAAGGCGGCTCTCGTAGTGGACGACTCAGGCGCGGTGAGGCCGGGCGACGCGGTGAGCGGAGGCAATGCTGCTGCGGGCGAGCGGTGGCGGCGGCGGCGTCGAAGTCGAGCGCGGCGGCGGCGGGCCGTCGCTGCAGAGCCTGCTCTCCATCACGCAGGTCGCGTCCCGGGTGGTCTGCAGCCGCTACTGTTACCAGGCATGTCGAGTTGGGTGGAGTGGTACCAGGGGCGCCGAGCGGCGGCGGCGGTGGTGATGCCGGCACGGTGCCTCCAACCGTGCGGGTCGCTGCGTCGCTGGAGAAGGGTCCGCGCGTGGCGGAAGCTCGGTAGGGTCGTCCCAGGCAAGAAGTTTTTAAAAAAAATTTCCAAGAGAAAAAATTTTCGACATGTCGGTTTGACAGCTCTTTTTCTTAATATAATTATTATAGTTTTTAGTTATTAATTGTCTATTATGTAATGGTTTTTTTGCTGTTTAATAAATAAAATCATCCCAGTTAAAGAAGGATGTTTCATACAGTCCACTTTTTTCCCTACCTCCAACCCTCCAACCCACCACTAACTGACATACCCACTTAGCAAATTTATTTATTTATTTATCTATTAAGAAACTTAACAGCTAACTAATAAACTTCAAAGTTCGCTCGCGTCAAATTATCACGCGAGCGAAGCCACGGGCAAAATCTACTTGAGAATAAGACTTCCTCAATTCGACTTCATCGCCAAAGTAAGACCACCATAAGTAGAAACCCCAAGGAGAAACTGTACTCTAAAGAATAAGGTCGTCGATCCATCTGATCTTAGGGTCCTACCAGACCCTTAAGACCCCAAACCCTTTCCTGACGACGCCCTGGGGGACAGAAGGGCATCTTTTCCTCTTTTTGCGGACCGCCCGTCGCCAGTTTTGAGGGAAAATTCCCAATATCCTTGAAATATTCAGTGCCGTAATAACGTTTTTTTCAGGGGGGTGAATACCAACTTGACTCGCACGAGCTGAGGCGGTATCGTCATGTCAATATTTACTACTGGAAGAAGTTGAATTCTAAAAAGTTCGTTTTTTATATCGCACAAAGGTTTAATATATACATAGATACATCCAATCCAAATATTCACATTTGATTTTTTGTCAACAATTTGCGACTAGTGGATGACCCCGACGTGTCCCGCGATGTAGAACTACTGCAACTCCGTAGGGATGTCGGCGCCCTAAGTGTGTTCTATCGCTTATTATTCCACGGGGAATGCTCGGAGGAGCTGTTTAACGCGATCCCGCCGTCCCCTTTCCACCTCCGCACAACGCGCACGGGGGAGGGATTGCATCCCTATACGCTGGACTTACCACGGATGCGTACCAATCGGTTCTGCAGATATTTCCCCCAAGTACAGTCTTGGTTCCTTCAAGAGAGGCGTGAATAGGCACCTGACAGGGCGGCATGACATTCGCAACCCCCGCGTACGACGGAATGTCCATGGGCATCGTTAGCCACATTATGGGTGGCTGGGCACGCAAAAAAAAAGAAATAAAAAAAATTTCGTCTGCTGAGACAGTCAGAGAATTGACAGTCCTCTGTCAACCGCCAATCAACAGGGTGCTTATATTGCTCCATGATTAGTTTGAATGACGAGTCACATGGCTCCATAAATGAGAAGGCGTTCCATAAATGTAACTGAACTATAATCACTTAAGAAATTAAATGCGTAATGTACTTAATGTTTGAAATTTTATAACAAACTAACATAAACAAAAATTCACATCATTATGCGGAGCAATATATTTCCTCCCAAGTACAGTCTCGGTTGCTTCAAGAGGGGCGGCGTGAACAGGCATCTGTCAGGCTGGCATGGCATTCGCAACCCCGCATACGACCAAATGTGCGTCGTTAGTCACCTTATGGGTGTTTCTCGGCGCCACATGTTACGCTTACAATAAAAAAGACGTTTGTACAATAGGTTTCCGCTCTCAGGTGGGCCTTACTTCATGCTTGATAGTTATCTAGTCCGAATATTTTGCGTAACGTGGCGGTCGGTGTTGTGCTGTAATTTACCAGAATCCTTCCGGCACAACACCGATTACTCTGCTTACTGTTAAGTAGATGATGATATGTTTATTATTTATTCCTTATTTTTCCCTCAAGTTCACTGTAGCCGACATAAAATCAATGAAGGGAAGCACTTACATGGTACCTAGTTCACCCGGTGTTATTGGCTGACATCACGGATGTTGTAGGTGATGTAGCCAACCATGTCAGTTTCCATAAAAAAAATGTATTTCCGCCCCCAATCTTTCACCCAAAACACAAACCTTCGTCCATTTTATTCTTAAATGCGCCTCTGCTGACATTGGGAGTCCTGCTGCCTGGCGAATCGAATGACGTCATAGTTCGGAGAGGGTAAACACTTAGTAAATTAGGAATTTATGATTGGATTTAGCCACAGCCTTTCCTAAATTATTTAAGAAATTGAAGCTAAAAATGTATGCAGTGATTTTCCGTAAGCCTTTGGGGTTTTCGTTATTGAGGTCAATGACCAGGATGTTCCAGAGGTTCTGTTATCGTTTCTAGAGAGTTCATTTCCATATTCTGTCTGGTTCGAGTCCTTTCGGGGAACTGGCTTGGTTGTTGACGTAGCAGTGTTACGTGTTATGTAAAATGGCTACATTGATCATTACGAAACAGTTTTTATTTCATTCTTTTTAGTAATATGACATAAAAAAGAATAATCGAAATCGAATAATCGAAATCGGTTGAAGTGGTACAGAATTATTCGCCTTGTGTCAAACTGCAAATTGCTGAAAAATTCCACATCACAAAAGTTTTGCTGAAGGTAACCACACACCATAGTAATTTATCAAACTGCAAATTGCTGAAAACGTCCACAACAAAAGTTTTGCTGAAGGTAACCACACACCATAGTATTTTGTTGATTTTTCAGAAACCGCTGAATCAATTTCGATAATATTTAAATGGGACCACCTCTGAAGTATGACCTACCAAACAAAAAAGAATTTTCAGAATCAGCCCACAATTGACGGAGTAATCGCGTAACAAATATGAAAAAAAAAAACATACAGTCGAATTGAGATCCTCCTCCTTTTGGGAAGTCGGTTAAAAATGTGTTTATTTGTTATAGGTTTAAGCATTAGTTAATTAAGTTATAAAGAGCTTGGGATTGACAACCGGGGTGTATGTAATAAATAATTCAATAAATAAAAATAAAAAAGATCCTTTAACTATATTTGTGATGGCTATTTGCGTGTGAAGGCAATTTGCGTGTGAAGGAAATTTGCGTGTGAAGGCAATTTGCGTGTGAAGGCAATTTGCGTGTGAAAGCAATTTTCGTGTGAAGGCAATTTGAGTGTGAAGGCAATTTTCGTGTGAAGGAAATTTGCGTGTGAAGGCAATTTTCGTGTGAAGGAAATTTGCGTGTGAAGGCAATTTTCGTGTAAAGGAAATTTGCGTGTGAAGGCACGCACACTTGTTTAGCTGCAGGTGACACGGTTCATCGCACTTTGCCGCTTCTAGCGATTGTACCTATATCAACCCCTTTAGTGTGTTTTTTTTATGTAATCCGGTATGCGTGACTGAGTCGGAGGGGCCAAAGCACATGCTCCGACCAGCCAATATCACCTCCAAGTAGGTAGGTTACCATACCGGAGACTTCCCTGGATTGCTGGCTATACTGGACTAGACGAAAACACAACCGAGGCTGCTATGCGGCCATCTTACATCCAGTACTGTGGTACCAACCCAGTCGGCTACAATTTGAGCCTACCACCTAGTAAGGGCAAGGGAAGGGACCTGCAGTTTTACACCAGCTCTGAACGGTGAAGCAGCAGGTGTAGGTGTGCACGTAATTTTTTTCGTCAGAAAAAACTCATTGGTACACGCCGACCGGATTCGAACCTCTGACCTCTCGCATGAGAAGCCGATGCCCAAACCACTCGGCCACCCGCCGCATGATTTTCTGTAGACATCAGAAGAAGCCAACCCATAGATCTCGTTCCCGGATGAGCTTCCCAAAAAGATTTACCCATGTATTTGCAATTACGTAAGTAATTACGTATAGTGGATGAATTAAGGCAAGTTTTTGCTTTCTCTGCAAACTCATTAGTGGAGCTAAGAACCTCATTAATACCCATGGCGTCACGGAACTAATTCTGGTAATTCTGTCTAAGTATACCCAGCCCTTGTTTACCTTGCTGTATTAACGTGGGCTCAAATTACCGTTTCTTCAGTAGATAAGAATAAGAAATATTTATTTTTCACTTCAGCGTTACATTCTAACAATAAAAACCTAGAACATATCGAGATTGGAGAATAGGAAAAAACTGTTTAAAAAAACATAAAACCGACTTAAAAAAAAATAGAACTAAAAAGTATTAAATTATAGTTTGAAATTTTCTCTGGCATTGTATTGAAATATATATATATATATATATTTTTTTATGGAACCTGACACGTTTGGCTACATCACCTACAACATCCGTGATGTCAGCCCATAACACAGGGTGAACTAGGTGCCATGTCAATGCATCCCTTCATTTCATGTCGGCTACTCGATATTCTCATAATCGATATTCTGATTCATATTCGGACCCTTGAGTTGAAGGCGGTACAAAAGCACAAAAGGGGTTCATCTATCACTATGCGGAAAAAATAAAAGATCTGACGAAAGCGGAATCTGACGGAAGTGTACTGGATCCAATTTTCAGGTATCCTCAAGGGAAATTGTCTGTCATTGGTTGGGTAGCAGGCTTAGATCTAAGTTTGAGTTGCTTTTCGCACGGTCAGCTATACGTGGCTCTTTCCCGTATTAGTTATTCAAATAATTTATATGCACACATTCCTGAAAATTCTACTTCTAATATAGTTTACGGAATGAAGCGTTTTTGTAGATTATAAATTAGCATGGGTTGCGGCTTCAATTATGTAGGTCATTATCGAATCAAGTCTATAACCTGCCCAATTAACAAACACCAAAACATTGAATCATACTAACGAACGGACAGACAGAGTCGCGTTGCGTTTTATAACAGGCTGAGAAAGATCAAGTCCACGCGGACGTAGTCGCGGGCACAGCTAGTTTCAAAATATTATTGCACATTTGCACGTGGAGATCCGTTGTCTCTGCCTAGTAGAGTGTTTTCATTTTACGAAGGCATGAGGGGTATGAGGTAGGAAGTGGTGTGAGACCGCGCGTAGCTCAGTAGGGAACGACTCAGTTCGACGGAGCGATGCCGAGACGTGTAGAACGTGTGTACCGACCGGCACCGAGTTCGTTCTCTACTGAGCTCCGAGCAGTCGCCTCTCGCACCACTTCCTACCTCGTACCCCGCGTGCCTTCGTAAAATGAAAACACTATAGTAACTGTTATCTATCTATCACCGTCCTCGTGCATAATTGTATAAAAAATTATTGTGTTGTACTGCATCTTATGGTGAATAAATATATTCTCTTTCTTTCTTTCTTTCTTTCTTTCTTTCTTTATGTATGTATGCAACGCGGTCTTTATGGTCGATGACATTTCAAACCAGCCCGTGCCGCTCATTTCGTGTGCGCCAGTCCGAAATAATGATAGGCCAAATTTAGCCAGTAATTATAACATCCATAGTAGATGAAGGCGGCGGGGGGCAGAGTGGTATGGACGTCGGCTTCTCTTGCGAGAGGTCCGAGGTTCGAATCCAACCGGCGTGTACCAATGAGTTTTTTAACATTGAAAATGTTTATGTTTTCGCTCGAGTATAGTGCCCGATTTACGAAATTGTGACATTTGATTGTAGTTTCGCAGATATGAGCGGTACGCAGATGGATCATACGTCAAAATGTGCGTCTGCCGGAGGGCTTTAAAGTGCAATTTTAATTACCAAAATCGGTTTGTAACTTTTTGAACTTTTCCAAAATTTGCCAAAATTTCAAAATGTTTGCGCCGGCTTGGATCGAGAATTTCCCAAAACCTTTTTTTTGAGCTAGCAATTCAAGAAACAGGAAAAATAGCATCTCGGGATTGAATTAAGCTACAGTTTGAGCCATCTTAGGAGGCGGGGGACAAAAACTGTAGGCGGTAGCGGGTGCCATACGCGCGAGGTCAGTCTGCGCTCCGTTCACTATTCAAAAACGGAAAATAATGAATCTCGGGATTAAATTAATTAATTAACTTTTTGAGATTTTCCAAAATTTGTCAAAAATTCTAAAAAATTTCACCGACCTGGATCGAGAATTTCAAAATTTGTCAAATTTTATCACTTTTTGAGATTTTCCAAAATTTGTCAAAAATTCCAAATTTTTTCGCCGACTTCGATCGAGAATTTAAAAATTTGTCAAATTGTATCGTCTGCTTTATTTGTAAACTAGCTGAGCCCGCGGCTCCGCTCGCGTGAAATTCGTATTCCAAAGAAGAATGTAAGTAACTAAGGGCGAGGCCGAAGGCCGAGCAAGACGATAAACCTTCTGGAAGAAAGGAAGGAACTAAGTGCGAGGCCGAAGGCCGAGCTGCGTTCAGGTAAACCAAAAACCCTCTTCCGCCTTCGGGCCTCGCCCTTAAAGACTTCCTTTCTTCGATAGAATATAATATCGTTTACTCAATCTATTTATTTCATAAAAATAAAAAAGTAATATTAATAACTAAAGAATTAAACCTACCTAACAAACATTAAAATAACTATCAAAACGGGCATTTTCAAATGTTCTTAGAGCACTTGCGGCATTACCCCGCTGGATGGCAAGGCTTACCCTTTGAATGAAGTACATAAGCCCTTGATGGCGGGACACCAGTTGCGTCAACCAGCAGAGGCTCAAGCCTCTTTTGGCTTCACTGCTCCACGGACCGAGGGTTTCAACCGCAAACGCAACAAATTCTAAATCTTGAATTATATTTCTATATTTGCTGCGTTTGAGGCTCTCCGCCCCAGCCTCGGCCGCGCCAGCCGCTCTTGAAGATGTCCTAACGTGACTTGGAGCCAATGTGAGAACAAAAGTGGCGTCCCACATCAAAGAACTACCCTTAGTCCATGGCACTAAGGTGATAGCATCGGGCCTCTTGCCATCCAGCCGGGAATAACCGCGAGGTTCTAGGATGCACGGTATATTTGCCGTTAGAAGCGTGGACTTTATAATAAAATTTAAATTAAATTAACTCAATCTTAATATTAATTAACTTTATTCGAGATGGTTTAGCTTCTTCCTGAACGCAGCTCGGCCTTCGGCCTCGCCCTTAGTTACTTGCTTTCTTCGAGATGGTTTATCATTTGTCAGAACGTAGCTCGGCCTTCGGCCTCGCCTTAGTTACTTACTTTCTTCAAAAATGTTTACCTTCTTCCTGTACGAAGCTCGGCCTACGGCCTCGCCCTTAGTTACTTGCTTTCTTCGAGGTGGTTTATGGTCTTCCCAAATAGAGCACGGCCCTCGGCCTCGCCCTTAGATACTTACTTTCTTCAAGATGGTTTAGCTTCTTCCTGAACGCAGCTCGGCCTTCGGCCTCGCCCTTAGTTACTTGCTTTCTTCGAGATGGTTTTTCAATTATCAGAACGTAGCTCGGCCTTCGGCCTCGCCTTAGTTACTTACTTTCTTCAAGATGATTTAGCTTCTTCCTGAACGCAGCTCGGCCTTCGGCCTCGCCCTTAAGTTACTTGCTTTCTTCGAGATGGTTTTCAATTATCAGAACGTAGCTCGGCCTTCGGCCTCGCCTTAGTTACTTACTTTCTTCAAGATGGTTTAGCTTCTTCCTGAACGCAGCTCGGCCTGCGGCCTCGCCCATAGTTACTTACTTTCTTCGAGAAGGTTTATGGTCTTCCAGAATAGAGCTCGGCCTTCGGCCTCGCCCTTAGTTACTTACTTTCTTCAAGAATGTTTTTCTTCTTCCTGAACTCAGCTCCGCCTTCCGCCTCGCCCTTAGTTACTTTTATCGAGAAAGAATATCGTTTACGTGAGCGCAGATCCGCCTTCGGGCCCGCCTTTAGTTACTTACTTTCTTTTTTTGAAATACGAATTTCACGCGAGCGAAGCCGCGGGCAACAGATATATAAATTTTATTGCACCAATGACAGCGACATAACTTCGACTTTCAATTTCAAATTTCGTCAAATTCCGTTCAGTGGTTTTTGCGAGATGCGCGTACAAATAGACATTTTTGCATTTACGATTTTATTATATGTATAGAAAGAATAGATATGTTTAGACTATTGTGTTCAAGTTATAAAAAAGAAGAACTGTCATTTTCGTTGTATCTACTTATTTTTAAATTTCGAATGAATATTTTATTCAAATTGTATTTGCTGCCAGTTCTCAAGATATAATTATGTACTTTGGACTACGTGATTTTAAACGCGCAATAATGTTTATAATTGTTATTTTTTTTTATTTATTTTTTTTTTTTTACGTATTATGTTAACCCGGCATATAAACTGCCACTATACAAAGTTTCGTCTAATTCCGTTCAGTGGTTTTTGCGTGATGCGCGTACAGACAAACAAACAAACAAACAAACAAAAATTTTAAAAACTGTTCTAACATGTTCAGTATCTCATTTTAAGCCACCCTGGTTAGTTTTTTTCCGAATACATTGAATGTACAGACTTTCTTACCTCTACGATTTTATTATATGTATAGATTACATTTTCAATGCCTTTGATAGTTGCGCGTAGTGTGAGATCTGTAGATTTTTCTGATTTGAAAAATTACGTGCATACCTTCACCCACTGCTCCATGGTTCGGATTCCATGTAAACATGTAGGTCAACCGGGTTGACTGGGGGAAATTTCCTAAGGCAATAAGTCCGCCCTTGCCACACATTAAGTGGCATAAAGTGTATCAATATTATTATATTATGGTGCTTAAAACGTATACTCTTCAAATAATTACTTCCCACAGAGAAGCCTTTAAGTCACAAAGTCTTTATCGCCTCAATAGCTACATAAGTGGTGCATACAGTCGACTGTCGCTCAACGCTGGGCCGGTCAGTACTTGGATGGGTGACCGCTCGACCGTTGGAGGCTGACCGTGGTTCGGGTTCTACGTAAAACTGTAGGTCCCTTACCTTCTTACCTTACTAGGTGGTAGGGTTCAACCCGCCCGGGTTGATACCACCGCACTGAATGAAACGTCGGTCTAAACGGCAATGTAAATAGTTTGTGTTTTCCGTCCAGTTCAGTGTAGCCGGCACGACCGAAGGGAAGCACTGACATGGCACCTAGTTCACCCGGTGTTATGGGCTGACATCACGGATGTTTTAGGTGATGTAGCCAACCGTGTCAGTTTCCATAAAAAAAAAGAAAACATCTCTTCTTGGTAGATCTGTTTCCGAGGTCTCTCTCTCTTCTGTTAAAGGGCTTAGGTTCCAACGCGGTGCGCGAGTCCGACTCGCACTTGGCTGGGTTTTTATTATTTCTCTCTAACTCTCTCTCTCACTCTTTCTTATTATGAAAGATTTCCTAAAATAATACTATTAAGTAATTTTTAGAGGAATTTAATTATTTTGTGAGCTCATAGTTTAACATTTTAGTAAGAAGAATACACAATTCTGCCGTTGGCCGGTTTGACAAGCCGGCGGTTATTTTTATAAGCTTTTCCGAATTCCTCGATCTGCAACAAAATTATACCTTATGAATGTATCTAAAAATTCAATTTATCATTGAATGTGTTACAAAATTAAATGTTTTATAGATCATGGACAGATTTGTGAGCCTCAAAAACTCGCGCACCGAGTTTTCCGTATCGCCATGTCATATCAGCGACACTCACGCCATCTATGGCGTATTTATGAAATGCTTCATATTAGTTAAAATTCATGATTAGTTAAAATGCTTCATACTCTCGGTAGATGGCGCGCGTACACTTTTTAGTTTCTTCTATGGGAAGCCCCGTGAATTTTTTACTTTGTCTTATTTTTATTATTTGTTGTTATATCGGCCATAATAAATAACACTCTATCGGCAATAATAATTACTAAGCCTACGCCGTCTGTCTGTCTGTCTGTCCGTCTGTCCGAGGGCTGTATCTCTTGAACCGTAATACGTAGCCCGTTGAAATTTCCACAGAATATGTGTTATTATGGCCGATATAACAACAAAATAATAAAAATAAGAAAGCGTAAAAAATTCATAGGGTCCCCATACAAGAAACTAAAAGGTGTATGCGCGCCATCTACCGAAAAAGAGTATGAAGCATTTTAACTAATACATAGATGGCATTAGTAGCGCTGCCCATGACATGGCGATACGGAAGCCTCGGTGCGCGAGTTCGACTCGCACGTGGCCGGTTTTTTAAACGGTTTTATTTAGCTTGACTCCATATATTTGTTTGTTTCTATATTTGTTTCAAATCTTGCGATAACTTTTTCAACTACTTCTACTGAACCGATTTTTATGAAACTTTGCACACACATTGAGTTCTCGTGACAATACAGTCCTATGATAATTTCAACTTGGTAACGAGGGTCTGATAATGGAGTCAGGAGGTGGACAGTGGAACTCTTCAACCGTTACTAGTAACCCCCTCGAGTTTGGGCTCATTTGGTTGGTATGGACGAGTGACCCATACTTCTACCAATACACTTGGTGACGAGGGTCTGATGATGGAGTCACGAGGTGTACAGTGGAACTCTTCAACCGTTACTAGTAACTCCCTCGAGTTTGGGCTCATATAGTTGGTTTGGACGAGTGTCCCATACTTCTACCAATACACTTGGTGACGAGGGTCTGATGATGGAGTCACGAGGTGTACAGTGGAACTCTTCAACCGTTACTAGTAACCCCTCGAGTTTGGGCTCATTTGGTTGCTTTGGACGAGTGTCCCATACTTCTACCAATACACTTGGTGACGAGGGTCTGATGATGGAGTCAGGAGGTGTACAGTGGAACTCTTCAACCGTTACTAGTAACCCCCTCGAGTTTGGGCTCATTTGGTTGGTATGGACGAGTGACCCATACTTCTACCAATACACTTGGTGACGAGGGTCTGATGATGGAGTCAGGAGGTGTACAGTGGAACTCTTCAACCGTTACTAGTAACCCCCTCGAGTTTGGGCTCATATGGTTGGTTTGGACGAGTGTCCCATACTTCTACCAATACATTTGGTTACGAGGGTCTGATGATGGAGTCACGAGGTGTACAGTGGAACTCTTCAACCGTTACTAGTAACCCCCTCGAGTTTGGGCTCATATGGTTGGTTTGGACGAGTGTCCCATACTTCTACCAATACACTTGGTTACGAGGGTCTGATGATGGAGTCAGGAGGTGTACAGTGGAACTCTTCAACCGTTACTAGTAACCCCCTCGAGTTTGGGCTCATTTAGTTTGTTTGGACGAGTGTCCCATACTTGTCGAACGCAAATGTATGAAACAGACATACCATCTGTTCAAATTGATTTTGAAAGGGACCGCGACACCTTATCCATCCTAAAGCCATACAGTTTCCAGCAAAGTTTAATTATGGAACAGCTGAGAGACGGATGTTACCGATAATTTTGTCATGGGCCTCCACTGTCCATAAAATGCAGGGCAGTACTGTTGACCATGCTATTTGGGCTATTTGAGGAGGGTCAAGCGCATTGAGTCGCGTTAAGTCTTTAGAAGGGCTATGTATTGAGGCTTCGATCATAAACTATTTTTTCCGTCTACGTATTGAGGACCTTGATTGTGAGAAATTGACAGGTAAGAAACCGAGTAACAAAGATGCAATGAGAGAGTTGGAAAGGATGAGGAATTTGCGTAATGAATGATACGAGTCAAAAATCAAACTAAAAACGAGTAAATAAAAAAATAGGTAAAAAAACTTTTAATTTAAACGGTTTTATTAAAAAAAACTAGAAAAAAAACATCAGCTGTACAAAAAACTAGAAAATAATAAGGACACAAGCCTGGGCCTTCTTAAGATTTTACGTCTGGGTAAGAAATCGTGCAATACTAGCGTGCTGTCTTCTCATGTCGGATGCCAAAGGGCGCATTGTGTCGCTGCGTCAGCGGAATAAGTAATGAATTGAGACTTTTAACAGACTAATATAAAAACGTGGGGCCTATAATATTCGTAATAACATGCGCCCCACGTTTTTATATTAGTCTGTTAAAAGTCTCAATTCATTACTTATTCCGCTGACGCAGCGACACAATGCGCCCTTTGGCATCCGACATGAGAAGACAGCACGCTAGTATTGCACGATTTCTTACCCAGACGTAAAATCTTAAGAAGGCCCAGGCTTGTGTCCTTATTATTTTCTAGTTTTTTGTACAGCTGATGTTTTTTTTCTAGTTTTTTTTAATAAAACCGTTTAAATTAAAAGTTTTTTTACCTATTTTTTTAATCCCTATCTATAAATAGTAGTACCTAGACATGAATACGACAGATAGTTTAAAAGATATTAGGAAATATGCACAACGTTACCTGTTCGTCGGTGACGTAAATTGGTGCTTTCTGGATGATCCAAACGACTGACTCCTCACAACCGGGCGTAGTGAGAGATCCTGCGTACGTGTAGTAACTGCTGGGATTTAAACTCATCATGGCCCTGAAAGAATAAATCAAAGTACTTAATAAACACGGTGTTGCAGTTGCCCCCGTAATATTTTTAACTGACATAAGGGGGTTATTCTATACTAGCTTTTGCCCGCGGCTTCGCTCGCGTGAAATTCGTATTTCAAAGGAAGAACTAAGGGCGAGCTGGATTCAGGTACTTAAACGATAAACCGTCTCGAAGAAAGTGAGTAACTTTTTGAGGCCGAAGGCGGAGTTGCGTTCAGGAAGACGATAAACCTTCTCGAAGACAGTAAGTAACTATGGGCGAGGCCGAAGGCCGAGCTGCGTTCAGGATGAGGGTACCCTTTTCGAAGAAAGTAAGTAATAGAGGGCGAGGCCGAAGGCCGAGCTGCGTTCAGGATGAAGGTAACCTTTTCGAAGAAAGTAAGTAACAGAGGGCGAGGCCGAAGGCCGAGCTGCGTTCAGGAAAACGATAAACCTTCTCGAAGACAGTAAGTAACTATGGGCGAGGCCGAAGGCCGAGCTGCGTTCAGGAAGACGATAAACCTTCTAGAAGACAGTAAGTAACTATGGGCGAGGCCGAAGGCCGAGCTGCGTTCAGGAAGAGGATAACCTTTCCGAAAAAAGTAACAGAGGGCGAGGCCGAAGGCCGAGCTTCGTCCAGGAAGACCATAAACATTCTCGGAGAAAGTAAGTTACAGAGGGCGAGGCCGAAGGCCGAGCTGCGTTCAGGAAGACGATAAACCTTTTCGAAGACAGTAAGTAACTATGGGCGAGGCCGAAGGCCGAGCTGCGTTCAGGAAGGGAATAAACCATCAATATATACTAATATATACTATATATATATATATACTAATAATAAATCTGTAAGGGATGGTCATGGAGTAAGTTACTTTGTTTTAGGAAATATTGAGTTTGTAGCCTCTATATATGATACTAAAGCTATATTGACGATTTTTAGAAATCTTTTCTGTATGTATGTATGTATGTATGTATGTATGTTCCTCCATAACTCCTTAAGACATCATCCGAATTTGATGAAACTTAGTACAAGCCCATTTTACTATACGGGACACAGGATAGGCTAACTAAAATTCACTTCCGGCTACGCTAAGATGTGGCTCCCATACAAATCGAATCGAAATAAAAGCGGCGCGGTGCGGCGGCGGCGGTTTGTAGCTGCTATCATGCGGAGGCTGGCGGCGGCGGAGGCGCGGGCGCGCGCGCGGCGCGGGGTGCGGTCTGGCCGAGCGCGGTGTGTGTATGCATTGTCTCGAGCCAGAGGTTTACTTCATTAGGTATTTATGTGATTAATTTTAGGTGCAAACCAAACAAATTTTAGGTAAAAGTGTTGTTGCAAGTCGATGTTAGCGGATATTGGACTGGATAACTGGAGTTCCTATTTGATTTAAGTTATTTGATCGTATGTTTATTACATTGTACATAGTGTAGTATGCGCGCACTATTAGCGAAAAGATTCTTATTTTTACCCGACTACGGCGAAGCGAAAATGAGAGTTATGTGTTTGACCGGTATGTATGTATGTATGTATGTATGTATGTATGTATGTATGTATGTATGTATGTATGTATGTATGTATGTATGTATTATGTATGTATGTATGTATGTATGTATGTATGTATGTATGTATGTATGTATGTATGTATGTATGTATGTATGTATGTATGTATGTATGTATGTATGTATGTATGTATGTATGTATGTTCATCTGTTCCCTCATACATAACTTCGAAACACTTATCATAATTTGACAAATGAGGTATCGTTGGATGCGTCTTGACGCTGGATAGAGGCTATGTGACGTCCCATAAAATTGTATATGGCGCCCTCTAAAGGACATAAAGTCATGACGTAAAAAAATTTTTTTTAATGATGCCGTCTTGGGGATCAAATGAAAGGGCTTAATTAACACATTTCAAAAATTTATATATTGTTAGCTGTTGCTTTCGGATTTACTTGCATGCATCCGATAATTGGGAATAATTTCTAAAATCAGGCCTCACTCCGAACCTACCCAAAATACATCCTACTAATATTATAAACGCGAAAGTTTGTGAATGAGTTGCGTTCAGGAAGACGATAAACGTACTCAAAGAAAGTAAGTAACTAATGGCGAGGCCGAAGGCCGAGCTGCGTTCGGGAAGACTATAAACCTTCTCGAAGAAAGTAAGTAATAAAAGGCGAGGCCGAAGGCCTAGCTGCGTTCAGGAAGATTCTAAACCTTCTCGAAGAAACCAAGTAACAAAGGGCGAGGCCGAAGGCCGAGCTGCGTTCAGGAAGAGGATAAACATTCTCGAAGACAGTAAGTAACTATGGGCGAGACCGAAGGCCGAGATGTGTTCAGGAAGAAGATAAACATTTTCGAAGAAAGTAAGTAACAAAGAAGTTACTTTCTTCAAGAAGATTTATGGTCTTCCTGAACGCAGCTCGGTCTTCGGACTCGCTCACTGTTACTTACATTCTTCGAAAAGGTTATCGTCTTCCTGAACGAAGCTCGGCCTTCGGCCTCGCCCTTTGTTACTTACTTTATTAAAGATGGTTTATTCCCTTCCTGAACGCAGCTCGGCCTTCGGCCTCGCCCATAGTTACTTACTGTCTTCGAAAAGGTTTATCGTCTTCCTGAACGCAGCTCGGCCTTCGGCCTCGCCCTCTGTAACTTACTTTCTCCGAGAATGTTTATGGTCTTCCTGAACGAAGCTCGGCCTTCGGCCTCGCCCTCTGTTACTTTTTTCGAAAAGGTTATCCTCTTCCTGAACGCAGCTCGGCCTTCGGCCTCGCCCATAGTTACTTACTGTCTTCTAGAAGGTTTATCGTCTTCCTGAACGCAGCTCGGCCTTCGGCCTCGCCCATAGTTACTTACTGTCTTCGAGAAGGTTTATCGTTTTCCTGAACGCAGCTCGGCCTTCGGCCTCGCCCTCTGTTACTTACTTTCTTCGAAAAGGTTACCTTCATCCTGAACGCAGCTCGGCCTTCGGCCTCGCCCATAGTTACTTACTGTCTTCGAGAAGGTTTATCGTTTTCCTGAACGCAGCTCGGCCTTCGGCCTCGCCCTCTATTACTTACTTTCTTCGAAAAGGGTACCCTCATCCTGAACGCAGCTCGGCCTTCGGCCTCGCCCATAGTTACTTACTGTCTTCGAGAAGGTTTATCGTCTTCCTGAACGCAACTCCGCCTTCGGCCTCAAAAAGTTACTCACTTTCTTCGAGACGGTTTATCGTTTAAGTACCTGAATCCAGCTCGCCCTTAGTTCTTCCTTTGAAATACGAATTTCACGCGAGCGAAGCCGCGGGCAAAAGCTAGTCTTTAATAAAGTAAGTAACAAAGGGCGAGGCCGAAGGCCGAGCTTCGTTCAGGAAGACGATAACCTTTTCGAAGAATGTAAGTAACAGTGAGCGAGTCCGAAGACCGAGCTGCGTTCAGGAAGACCATAAATCTTCTTGAAGAAAGTAACTTCTTTGTTACTTACTTTCTTCGAAAATGTTTATCTTCTTCCTGAACACATCTCGGCCTTCGGTCTCGCCCATAGTTACTTACTGTCTTCGAGAATGTTTATCCTCTTCCTGAACGCAGCTCGGCCTTCGGCCTCGCCCTTTGTTACTTGGTTTCTTCGAGAAGGTTTAGAATCTTCCTGAACGCAGCTAGGCCTTCGGCCTCGCCTTTTATTACTTACTTTCTTCGAGAAGGTTTATAGTCTTCCCGAACGCAGCTCGGCCTTCGGCCTCGCCATTAGTTACTTACTTTCTTTGAGTACGTTTATCGTCTTCCTGAACGCAACTCATTCACAAACTTTCGCGTTTATAATATTAGTAGGATGTATTTTGGGTAGGTTCGGAGTGAGGCCTGATTTTAGAAATTATTCCCAATTATCGGATGCATGCAAGTAAATCCGAAAGCAACAGCTAACAATATATAAATTTTTGAAATGTGTTAATTAAGCCCTTTCATTTGATCCCCAAGACGGCATCATTAAAAAAAATTTTTTTACGTCATGACTTTATGTCCTTTAGAGGGCGCCATATACAATTTTATGGGACGTCACATAGCCTCTATCCAGCGTCAAGACGCATCCAACGATACCTCATTTGTCAAATTATGATAAGTGTTTCGAAGTTATGTATGAGGGAACAGATGAACATACATACATACATACATACATACATACATACATACATACATACATACATACATACATACATACATACATACATACATACATACATACATACATACATACATACATACATACATACATACATACATACATACATACATACATAATACATACATACATACATACATACATACATACATACATACATACATACATACATACATACATACCGGTCAAACACATAACTCTCATTTTCGCTTCGCCGTAGTCGGGTAAAAATAAGAATCTTTTCGCTAATAGTGCGCGCATACTACACTATGTACAATGTAATAAACATACGATCAAATAACTTAAATCAAATAGGAACTCCAGTTATCCAGTCCAATATCCGCTAACATCGACACTTTTACCTAAAATTTGTTTGGTTTGCACCTAAAATTAATCACATAAATACCTAATGAAGTAAACCTCTGGCTCGAGACAATGCATACACACACCGCGCTCGGCCAGACCGCACCCCGCGCCGCGCGCGCGCCCGCGCCTCCGCCGCCGCCAGCCTCCGCATGATAGCAGCTACAAACCGCCGCCGCCGCACCGCGCCGCTTTTATTTCGATTCGATTTGTATGGGAGCCACATCTTAGCGTAGCCGGAAGTGAATTTTAGTTAGCCTATCCTGTGTCCCGTATAGTAAAATGGGCTTGTACATGGCAAATTCGGATGATGGCTTAAGGAGTTATGGAGGAACATACATACATACATACATACATACATACAGAAAAGATTTCTAAAAATCGTCAATATAGCTTTAGTATCATATATAGAGGCTACAAACTCAATATTTCCTAAAACAAAGTAACTTACTCCATGATCATCCCTTACAGATTTATTATTAGTATATATAATATATATATATATATATATATATATATATATATATTGATGTGAAGCTAAACAACTTCTGTGAAGAAAAAAATTTTTTTTGAAACAAAAAAAAATATGTGTTCCATACAAATTTTTAATACCTATTCTCAAAATGTATGGAGAAAAAAAAATTGTTTTCTTCAAATAAAAAAGTCGTAGAACAAAAATTTTTCTATTTCACGTACAGAATCACCCCCTTTCGGGTTTTACGGTTGGGGTTGCAACACCGTGTATAATTAGGTATGTTTGTCAGCCTCGATAGCTCAGTGGTGCAGACAGTCGATTGTCGCTATTGATTGTTAAGCAACGCTGGGCCGGTCAGTACTTGGATGGGTGATCGCTCTACCGTTGGAGGCTGACCGTGGCTCGGATTCCACGTAAAACTGTAGGTCCCTTCCCTTCTTACCTTACTAGGTTGTAGGGTTCGTGTTAACCGTCCAGTTTAGTGTAGCCGACACGAAATGAAGGGAAGCACCGGCATGGCGCCTATTTCATTTTGTGTTATGGGTTGACATCACGGATGTTGCAGGTTATGTAGCCAACCGTGTCAGTTTCCATAAAAAAAGGGCCAAAGCACACGCGCTGATGAGTCAATAGTACATATCACCTCCGAGCACAGTCAGTCAGTCAGTCAGTCAGTCAGTCAGTGTGTAAGCGTCCACTGCTGGACATACGCCTCTCC
Source organism: Nematopogon swammerdamellus (assembly GCA_946902875.1). Taxonomy (NCBI): domain Eukaryota; kingdom Metazoa; phylum Arthropoda; class Insecta; order Lepidoptera; family Adelidae; genus Nematopogon; species Nematopogon swammerdamellus. The sequence goes on from OX336350.1 coordinate 18,854,298, forward strand.
AATTTTCCTCCAGTCCTTCCGGCCTTCAGCGATACGGAACCACTGATTTCCACCGGCGTACTTGATGTCGTCGTCCCACCTGGCGGGTGGTCTTCCCACACTCCATTTTCCTGTCCACGGCCGCCAGTGTAGGACACGGTTACTCCAACGGTCATCGTCTCTTCGGCTAACGTGCCCAGCCCACTACCACTTGCGCTTAGCCACCCGGTGTCCAATATCTACTACTTGGTGCGTCCGAGTACAACTGACGATCAATTAAACTAGATTAGAACATGGCAGAGGCTGGTTATGAGGCCATCTTTCATCCAGTTAGCTGGTACTGACCCAGTCTTGACCGTAGACCCATATTTGGTAAGCCTACGACCTGGTAAGTGACAAGGGAAGGTATATATAACTTTACACCGGTTACGAACGGCGAATCAGGAATTAAGAGGATTCATAATATGGCAAATCAAAAATTCGAGTCGGCGGCACTGAGCAATCGAGCGCAGTGCTCGCGACCCTTTTACTCCCACATGGAGCGCGCGTGAATTTTGTAGTTTTTGTATGTTTAAAAATTATTAGGATTTGTTTTTTTTTTATTGAAATAATGCTGTTTTAGTGTCTAGAAAATTTAATTCCCGATATAATGAAGACAATTTTATTCCAAAATAATTATCCAATATGGAGCTAGCTCGACATAAGAAATTAAAATAGAGTCACATTCAGACATTTTTTTCACCATGAAAAAATACTGTAAATTTAAAAAGCTTGCTTCAGTGTTTAGCACATATTATCTAGCTTTAAAAAAAATATTTTTTTCATATTATATACTTCATAGTACTAAGAACACATTCAAAAAAGATGTTATAAAAAATATTTTGCTAAAAAGAAAACAGTAATCATTATAAACAACCTATACTAAAAAAAAATGTTTATTATAATATTTGAGTCTAAAATCATTTTAGTTACATTTCATTATCTTTATTTATTCAATTTATTTATTATACATTATTTATTTATACTTCTTATTTATTTATTTTTTCTCTTTATTTTATACGAAATGTCAACTGTATTAATTTCTTTGTTTCACGGCACTGTGGTACAACAATTTTTGTAAATGTAAACACGAGAAAATCTTTTACTGGTTTAGTAATTTATGTGAAAAACCGCTTGCAACTATATGTATGTACTATAAACTGTTGATTTTCCAAATATAATAAAATAAAATAAAATAAAATAGAACTAAATTGTTGTTTGAAATTTTGAAATTTTCGTTGTTTTGCCATATTATGAATCCTCATAAGAAGGACAAGCAAGGCCTGGCTGTGATGTCTCACTCACTTGAGATTCAAGTGTCTCGGCGGAGTTGTAGTGTTGGGCTCCTGCAGGTGCCGGATATCCGACATGACATCTCTTAATGCCGAATCCTGTTCCGGTTTATTCTGGAAACAGTTGAGAATTTTTGTACTATTAATATAGGTATTAAAGAGGTCAATTATCAGAAAAAAAAAATATAAAAGCCGCCTTCAAAAATGTATGAAATAAAAAAATAAAAATCGAACCCTAGAGTTGAAGGCGGTCGGTTATTTTTGCTTGCTTTAGCACCACCGCCTTCAACTCTAGGGTTCGATTTTTATTTTTTTATTTCATACATTTTTGAAGGCGGTTTTTATATTTTTTTAAATAGTTTTTTATTTCACAGTTTTTTTAGTAATTTTTATTTGCTATTAATGTACTCGGCGGAATCGCTCGGCCTTCGGCCTCGCGATTCCGCCTCGCTTTCCAATCCGATCTTGACCAAAAAAAAAATTGGACCACCTTGGAGCTAGACTGAACCGAACACAAAAAGAATCATCGAAATCGGTTCACAATTGGGGAAGATATTGCTGATCATACATAAAAAAAAATACATACAGCCGAACATAGAACCTCCTCCTTTTTTGAAGTCGGTTAAAAATAGATTTTACGAACACCCATGTCGCCCCCATTAGTTCGAATACGCACACACAATTACCACACGCTGTATCCCGACAATCTGGGTAAGCAGAGTGAACGGAATTGTGCTGCAGGTACTCTTGCAAATTACAGCACAACACAGACCACCACGTTTAGCAAAGTATTCGGACAAGATAACTATCAAGCAACAAGTAAGGCACGAAGATCCACCATGTAAACATATAGGACACCCACATGCAGCGGCATGACTCGGCGGAAAGACCGTGCCAAGGTGAGAGGTGGCTATCCTGTCGCCCTTTAGCACGGCGTCTTGGTCGCCTTTTACGACATGCACGGGGAGAGATGCAGTGGGGCTATTATTTTTAAGTACCCGCCCCACACGGTACCTTTCGATTCCACCTTTTCCACGGCTTCGGATTCCACGTTAAACTGTAGGTCACTTCCTTTCTAGGTGGTAGGGTTTATACAAAGAGTTTGTATTACGTCGCTGCGACGTAATTCAAACTCTTTGGGTTTATATTTTCTAGGTGGGAGGGTGCTGGCGCGGGAACGGTCGGGATCGAAAAACTCATCTCCGCGCATCTCCTCGCTCCGCGCACTCGTCCCTGCTCGCTCACTCACCGCGCGCCTTTCATTCCCACTTTCGTGCGGAACATTAGATCCTTTTACACTAAATAAATCAACTACACTCCGTTCATCCTAGCAACTAATGCTGAGCGGTTTCTCTTTCTCTGTACTTCTCACTCTCGCAAAGGGTAATTGAAGTGACTGTGAACTGAGGTTATGAATATAGTTTAATTTAAACAATTTATTGAATTATTGTTTATTTATTTGATGAATGAAAATTTTGCAATAAACCAGTTTATTTTTATTTTTTGCTTGGAATCAAGTTAAATATTTATATTTTCACTATAAATTATGTAATATTAAAATGATATATTATTTAAATTTTGTGCATAAGCTACTTACTTCAGCTGTTCGTTCTATTGTAGGTGGATAAGTTAATCCACCAACACAAATTAATATACAAAACTTCAAAATAACACGTGAAAAATATGCAAAACAATTAATACGTTATTATTATGACGCGTAGGAAAGGCTACTGATTGTAATGCGTCGACTGACCGGCCGACTGCACCTGGCTGCCTGAAACCTTCTCAGAATAAAAACGCAACACTAACTCCAGGCGCAGCGGCGCACGCGCCGTTATGGTTTTGAGATGACTTTCGCATACACCTATGACTCACAAACACAACGTTGTGTCCTGTGTAAAGAAGAGTAATAACCGTTGCGAGAGCGAGAAACCGCTCCGCATTAGTTGCTAGGATGAACGGAGTATAGTTTGTATGAAAACTGTAACTTTTTATTTAAATGGAATTAAAAGAAAAGTGATTTGACTTTTTTTGTTACTATTGATCCCAATAATCATTTCCTAAATTTAATATAGTGACAACACCGTCTATATAAAAAAATAAATACGTATCATTTAAAATTCGCCCCGTGGTTTATGTATGACGTATCTACGGGTGTGAAATGTGGACTCGGACGCTGTTGTGAACAGGTTGAAAGTTGCCCAGCGAGCATTGGAGCGAGACACGCTGGGAATAAGTTTTGCTCTCAATCTTTCATACACTAAATTGTGCCTCTCACTCCAACAATGCGCGTTTTATTTTATTATGAAGAAATTATACAACTTATAAAAAAATCCTATGGGAGAAGCATGCATGATACAATTATTAATGCTTTTCAATAAAAATATTTGGTACTCCACACATAATAATAAAAAAAAACAAAACCGTAATTTTTTTTTTTTTTTATTGAAACTGACACGGTTGGCTACATCACCTACAACATCCGTGATGTCAGCCCATAACACCGGGTGAACTTGGTGCCACGTCAGTGCTTCCCTTCGGTCGTGCCGGCTACACTGAACTGGACGGAAAACACAAACTATTTACTTAGCCGTTTCGACCGACCTTACATTCAGTGCGGTGGTACCAACCCGGGCGGGTAAAACCCTACCACCTAGTAATATAAGAAGGGAGTCATATCCCTTAGTCGCCTTTTACGACATACACGGGGAGAGATGCAGTGGGGCTATTCTTTTAAAGTACCGGCCCCACACGGTACAGAATATATTACAGTAATAAACTCTTAGTTTTTTTTTATTATTATATGTGGAGTACCTTTTGTTTTATTGAAAAACATTAATAATTTTATCATGCCTGTTTCTCCCAGAGGAATATAAGTTGTATAATTTCTTCATAATAAAATATAATGTATGAAAAACGGCCAATGTCAGAAGGAGAAGGTAAATTTATAAAGGCGTCGCTGGTAGGTATGATGAACTCACCATTGCCAAAACTGCAACGACTGTCAGCCCGTCTTCATGGTGGAGTGCTTCCTCCATACTGAGATCGCTGCGACGATGCACGAAGTGTATCTCTAATGGGTAGCTGCAGGATTTAAAAAAAAATTGGGTTCCGTATCCATACAGAAGCCTATTAAGCCTATTAAGCCTACGCCCCGTCCGTCTGTCTGACCGTCCGTCCGTCCTAAGACTGTATCTTTTGAACCGTATTTTTTTTTATTATTTTTTTTTATTGAAACTGACACGGTTGGCTTCATCACCTACAACATCCGTGATGTCAGCCCATAACACCGGGTGTACTTGGTGCCACGTCAGTGCTTCCCTTCGGTCGTGCCGGCTACACTGAACTGGACGGAAAACACAAACTATTTACATAGCCGTTTCGACCGACCTTTCATCCAGTGCGGTGGTAACAACCCGGGCGGGCTAAACCCTACCACCTAGTGATATAAGAAGGGAGCCACATCACTTAGTCGCCTTTTACGACATACACGGGGAGAGATGCAGTGGGTCTATTCTTTTAAAGTACCGGCCCCACACGGTACTGTATCTTTTGAACCGTATTAGGTAGCCGGTTTAAATTTTCACAGAATATGTGTTATTATGCCGTATGTGCCAACAAATAATAAAACCGGCCAAGTGCGAGTCGGACTCGCGCGCCGAGGTTTCCGCACCACAAAAAAAAAAACACGTTTCTTGTACGGGAACCCCCCTTAATTTTTTACTTTTTCAATTTTTTATTATTATTTGTTGTTATTATATGTATCGTGTGGGGACGGTACTTTAAAAGAATAGCCCCACTGCATCTCTCCCCGTGTATGTCGTAAAAGGCGACTAAAGGATATGACTCGCTTCTTATATTACTAGGTGATACGGTTTAACCCGCCTGGGTTGGTACCACCGCACTGAATGGAAGGTCGGTCGAAACGGCTATGTAAATAGTTTGTATTTTCCGTCCAGTTCAGTGTAGCCGGCACGACCGAAGGGAAGCACTAACGTGGCACCAAGTTCACCCGGTGTTATGGGTTGACATCACGGATGTTGTAAGTCATGTAGCCAACCGTGTCAGTTTAAATAATAATTTCGCCATAATAACACATATTTTGTGAAAATTTAAATCGGCTACATATTACGGTTCAAAAGATACAGTCTTAGGACGGACGGACAGACGGACGGACAGACAGACAGATAGACGTCGTCGTAGGCTTAGTAATAGACTTCCGTACGGGATACGGAAACCTAAAAAAGGTAAAAGTAACAAAAATTAAGGTGGGTCCCCATACAATAAACGTGCTGAAACCCGATTAGTACATTATGCTACCTAATAAATAATAGATGGCACCACAGGCATTTATATTTTGCATTACAGAAAGACACAAGATAGACCGAGATCCGTTCGTTGAACCGTCCGTCTCTTGAACCGTAATAGGTAGTCCGTTGAAATTTTCACAGAATATGCGATATAACAACAAATAATAATAAGAAAAGTAAAAAATTCACGGGGGTTCCCATAGAAGAAACTAAAAAGTGTATGCGCGCGCGCCATCTACCGAATAGAGTATGAAGCATTTTAACGAATCATGAATTTTAACTAATATGAAGCATTTCATAAACACGCCATAGATGGCGTGAGTGGCGCTGACCATGACATGGCGATACGGTACCCTCGGTGCGCGAGTTCGATTCGCACTTGGCCGGTTTTTTTTTACAGGTATGGATGGTATAACGGAGGTACAGAACCCTCCGTTCGCGAGTAAAACTCGTACTCATACTTCCCTTGCCCCTTACTAGGTGGTAGGCTCAAATTGTAGCCGACTGGGTTGCTACCACCGTACTGGATGTAAGATGGCCGCATAGCGGCCTCGGTTGTGTTTCCTCTAGTCCAGTATAGGCAGCAATCCAGGGAAGTCTCCGGTATGGCACCTACCTACTTGGAGGTGATATTGGCTGGTCAGAGCATGTGCTTTGACCCCTCTGACTCAGCCACCCATACCGGATTAAATAAAAAAGATACATAATGTAATGTTTGAAATTTTAAAACAAACTAACATAAACAAAAATTCACATCATTATGCGGAGCAATATTTTTCCTCCCAAGTACAGTCTCGGTTGCTTCAAGAGGGGCGGCGTGAACAGGCACCTGTCAGGCTGGCATGGCATTCGCAACCCCCGCATACGACCCTTCTTGGAGATGATATTGGCTGGTCAAAGCATGTGCTTTGGCCCCTCTGACTAAGTCACCCTTACATAAAATTAAAAAAAAATACTCGACCGATTCGTTTTAATTGAGTTAAAATAAGACTTACGTATGGCCATTGAAAGTGTGCTCACTTTCCCGATGGAAGTGGAACGAATCCAGTGTATACACAATTTTCTTCAGAGGGCCGCCTCTCAGTAGTGTCCCGGCGCGGAACTTTCCCGTAACGATGAAATTCACTGAGCAGACAATTTTTTTTTAATGGAAACTTGCACGGTTGGCTACATCAAAGAAAATTAAATCAAAATATGTTTCAGTTTTTGAACCCGTAGGCCTCACGCACTCTATGTACTTGCGCGCGCTAACTACCTACCGCCCGACGGGCCGCCGCCGGCGGTCTATTTCAGTGGTAATTCGTTAGCCGCGCGAAGTATACATAGACGCTCGCCGCGCAGCTGCAAAGCAATAACCACTTTACACTCGATCGTTAAGGTACATTTTCGCACGCAGCGATTGGCGACGTGAAACAGTAGGCTATTAAAGCCCGAAGGTAGGAACCTTTTCTATGGAGTGATTTATCTGTTACGAAGTAACTATTAAGTAATCTGTGCCGTAGGCCTGAGTAGGGATGACGGGAAGAGACCTGACGGGATGACGCTGACACCTTGGTCCGGAGACAGGGCTCTGGTGTGGGACGCTACGTGCGCAGATACTTTGGCTGATTCCCACGTATTTGCGTCTTCACGGACAGCTGGCGCCGCTGCCGAATCATCCACTCGCTCAAAGCACCAAAAATACTCGGCAATTAAAGCTAATTATGACTTCCTCGCATTCGCCGTCGAGACTATGGGTGCTTGGAGTAAAGAATAAAAAAAAAATTGTTAGGTCAATAGGTTCAAAATTATCGGAAATGTCAGGAGTAACTAACTGCGAAACATTCCTTAGGCAACGGATAGCCCTCGGTGGCCCTCGCTATCCAGCGTGGAAATGCAGCGAGTGTTTTAGATACCCTTCGCGGTCATTTCGGGGACAAATTAAACGACATTTTGACATTGGAAATATATTTTCGATTGCTTCAGTATAGGCCCCGATTTCCAGAAACAGTGAGAATTGGCCCTGGTGTCGTGAGTTTTAAGGTATTAGGTATTAAGGTTTACGTGAATATTTAGGGTGCCAAATGACGCGTATCGACGAGAGCTAGAAGATTGTAAAAAAAATATTTAATTTTTTTTAGAGTTTTTGAGAAAATCGCAAAAAACCGCTTAAAATGGCCGTTTTTAGGGGGTTTAAGGTAGTAGATAAGTAAGATTGAGAAGATGGAAGGGATTTAGGGTAGGGGAGGTGTGTAAGATGGGTGAGGGGGAGGGGTGAGGGAGGGAGGGGGAAGCAGTTGAACAAGGGCTGAGATAGGGGGGGATAGAAGTGGCGGTGGGAGGGATAGCGAGGGTGGAGAAGGGAGGGGTGGATTGGAGGAGAGCGGGATAGGAAGGGAGAAGCGAGTGAGGCGAGGGAGGATGGAGGGAGGGAAGGGAGGAGGAAGAGGGTAAGGAAAAGGGAGGAGGGGGAAAGAGTGGGAGGTAGGAAGGAGGTGGGAGGGGAAGATGAAAGGAAGGAGGGGGGACGGAGGGAGTGGGGGATGGGGGAAAGACGGGGAGTAAGGGGAGCGAGGTAGAAGGGAGAGGGGAAGGAGGGAATTAGGGAGAGAGGTAGGCAGATAACGAGGTTAAAGAGAAGGGGAAAGAGGGGGAAGGAGAAGAGCGAGGGGCGGGAAGGGGAGGGAGGGGAAGCGAGAGAGTTAGGGAGAGAGGGAGGGAGAAAGGGTTGAAAGAGAGACAGAGAGAGAGAATACAAAAGAAGCGATCGTTTATAATATTTGCATTTAAATCGGCTTTGCTATTGCGTTCGCTCGTTGAGTTCGTCGCTTCAACCATAGCAGGATATTTTCACACTCACAGTCGGCGATTCGCTATACGCTTATATTTGAATAAGCCCTAAAAGTCATTTTCAATGTACCCGAAGGTCATGTAATGCATGAGATCTGTGAATTTTTTGCTGTTGAATAAATAAATTCATCTCTTTTTTTTTTTAACATTACTAAACAGTTTTTCATGTGTAGATTAGCGCTGTTAGAGACAGGTTTGTGAATAATGTGAAATTTTAGTTGAACTAACGTTGTGAAAAAAATAAGATTTTAAAAATTAAGGTAATCTTCACTTTTTATTGTAGTGACTTTGTACAAATGATGTTAATTTTGAATATGTTACAATTGTAACACCACTACAATTTTTGATCTGAAGAATTCTGATATGTATAGGTAGTTTTTAAGGGCATGGACAAATCTCCGGTAGTACATTTTTTTTCACAGTGATTTTTCAAAAATTTATCAGTTTTAATGTAAACTGAACAAAAATTCACTGAAAGGGCTATAGCAACAGTACAGTCTAGGAGTAAACCTAAAAACTACTCATTACGTACTAGCTACATGTCTCCTCTACTTCCATATCAAATTTTATTCGATTTTTTGGAATAGATATCCAACTAGAGCGGTTAATGTGACTAAAATAGAGAAATTTCAAAAAAGTCATACATTACAAAAAAATCATAACTTCTAAACTATTGATTTTCGCGGAGCTAATGTTTTTTTTAAATCCTCCATCTAAAAAAACATTTTTGGACCACTATAACTGGGCCACACACACAAGCACGCTCATCAGTACCCGTATATACAATTTATAATATAAGTAAACATGCATACATATAAATAAGATATACAGGTAAGGTAAGAATAGACTCTAAAACATTTACACCTACAACATACGTGATAACAGCCCATAACAGCGCGGTGAACTAGGTGCCGTGTCAGCGCTATCCTTCATTTCATGTTGGCTACACTGAACTGGACGGAAAACACGAACTATTTACATAGCCGTTTCGACCGACACGGCTAGTAATTTGAGAAGGGAAGGGACCTACAGTTTAACGCGGAATCCGAACCACGGTCAGCCTCCAACGGTCGAGCGATCACCCATCCAAGTGAAGCAAAACTGACCCAGGCTTGCTTACTAACAGTAGACCGACCGCACCACTGAGCTACTGAGACCGACAAAATTCAGTTAAGTTGTTTATGTCGTTGAAAGTTAAATTTCGTTTTAAAAAAATATTTTAGGTGAAGGTGGTGAGGTAAGCCCTATTAGACCATTAAATCCGTCGAATTGTGCCTCCATAATCACCTCATTCGCGTCTTCTCATTTGGGTCTTTGTAATTTATGGACTAGAGCAGTGATGTCCAACAAGTGGTGGTTTCGCCATAAGAGCTACTTCCATATTTCTGTCAAGCCCGGCGGGCACCTTCAGTAGGGACAGTACCAATGTATGCCGTTTACCTCTATTTTGATTTTGATTGACAATCGTTCTCGAATAAAGTAAGTAACTAACGGCGAACCCGAGGACCGAGCTGAGTTCAGGAAGACTATAAACCTTCTCGAAGAAAGTAAGTAACTAAGCGCGAGGCCGAAGGCCGAGCTGCGTTCAGGAAGAACATAAACCTTCTTGAAGTAAATAAGCAACCAAGGGTGAGGCCAAAGCCGAGCTGTATTCTGGAAGACGATATACCTTCTCTAAGAAAGTCAGTAATTATCGACGAGGCCGAAGGTCGAGCTGTGTCAGGCTCGGCCTTCGGCCTCGCACTTAGTTGCAAAATTTCATCGAGATGGTGTATTATGCAGTAAAAGGGATGCAGTGGGGATATTCTTTTTTTAAATACCGACCCTACACGGTATTTTTGACGTACTTATACGGCAGGGGTTTTCAACCGGTGCCCCGCGGCACACCGGTGTGCCGCGAGTGACGTCCATGTGTGCCGCGAATTCTATGTAATTAATTCAAAATTTGCGTGAAAACAGCGGAAGAAAAGAGCAAACATAATCGTCTATCTATATATAGATACATTATCCATAATGACATTTTATGACTGATTTGTTTGAACACCTCAAATAAAAAATTGGTTGTCTGTAAAGTTGGTTTACGGACGATAGTTTTACGTGATAACGTCATAAAGTTATTCAATTTCTGCTGCCCTGGTACTTTAGAACCAGAGAGATAAATACGCTTGGGCCGATTGTGCCTCTCTATCACTTGTTACGCGCTCTCGCTTGCACACACAGGCTCAGATGGAACGTGACACTTTTTCGTGCGTACAGCCGGTGTTCATCAATTTATAAGACGTTATCACGTCAAAAATTTAATGCGAGTTCACAGGGAAGTAATGAGAACATTTTGACATCCTCTGATAAAATTAGATTTTTCACTGATAAATTACATATACAGCGTACATTACGTACGAAGTCGCCATTATAGTTTTTAGTTTTCTAAATTTCATAATATTAACCCACTGACAACTTGATACTTCAAGTATCTTAAATATTCATAATATTTTAATTTTTAATTTTTGACAATAAAATTATACTACCTTGTAGTTTAATATACTAACATAATTATGTTGATACAAATTACGTATGAAAGTTTGACAAAGGCTCTTTACACCTGATTCACTTAATTAATAAGTCTTTGTAGTCAGAACTCTCAGCAAAATTGTTAATCTCGCTCTCAAGCTGTGTTTTAGATAGACTATGGGCGGTGTTATTATGTGGCTAGTCACTAAGTACTTGTAAAAATATGTTTAAAAAAATACCCTGCGAAGTTTCTTGTCGGTACTTCTTCGTGGATGTAATCGAACCGGATAGAACAAATTGTGACAAGTTCGAGAGCAGTCTAACTGCCATATTATGAATGATCAATAAACAATACAATACAAAATATGCTTTCTGTATGAACATAAATGTGGTGTGCCGTGAAATTTTCGTAGATGAAAAAGTGTGCCAATTAATAAGAAATGTTGAAAACCCCTGTTCTACGGTATTTCCATAATGTTATACTAACCGGCGTGTCCATTGTTTTCACCGCTAACCATCACGTCCTCATAACCGAAATATTCGATAGGCGGCGAGTTGAGCTGTATATATAACGCATTAGAGATATTTTGGGTGTTGATGTTGATGGGGGACTGTTGCGCTCCCTCTCGACACAGACCCGACCACGACGACTCATCTGCGGAAAGGTACTCGTCTGTATTTATTTTATTTATATATTTATTAACATAGCATTAGTATCCTGCACTAGAGTAAATCTGTGTTGCAGGAGTGCATTCTTTAACAAATTATACATTAGATAAAACAAATTATAAATATGCGCTGAATAATAATTATCTATCATGCATGCAATTTACATAAATTTATGAATGCATTACATTAATTTTATTCAGTTATATAGGTATTAAAAATAATGGAATACAAACAATTTATAAAATGCCTATTCGCATCTGATATAATTTTTTTCTTTAAATATTAAAAAAATTGTAAATTTCTTAAAATTCTAAATTTTAAATCTAAACATTATGTAATCCTTGCCCGTTAACTTTAGAATGCGACCGCGTCGTTACACTGCGTGTTATAATTATTTATTATGTCAACAACAAAAGGGTACAGAACCTCTCTGCGGTGAGTCATGCGGAGATAGGAAGGGTGGCAGGGAAAAGGAGATCCTAGTTCCACAAGTCTTAAGGCTTTTGTGAGCTTAGCAACCCGGTGTCCAATATCGACTACTTTGGTGCGTTGGCGGATTGCCCCGTTACGCACAATATCTATATTTCCAGCATGGCTCGCTCCATTTTTTTTTTTTTTTTTTTATGGAAACTGACACGGTTGGCTACATCACCTACAACATCCGTGATGTCAGCCCATAACACCGGGTGAATTTGTTGCCACGTCAGCCTTCCCTTCGGTCGTGCCGGCTACACTGAACTGGACGGAAAACACAAACTATTTACATAGCCGTTTCGACCGACCTTTCATTCAGTGCAGTTGTACCAACCCGGGCGGGTTAAACCCTACCACCTAGTAATATAAGAAGGGAGTCATATCCCTTAGTCGCCTTTTACGACATACACGGGGAGAGATGCAGTGGGGCTATTCTTTTAAAGTACCGGCCCCACACGGTCCATTGCTCGCTGGGCAACTTTCAGACTTTGGACAACATCGACCGTCGGAGTTCACGCTTCACACCCCCCGTACGTCTTAACCGGGAAGTCGTGCTGATCTTCATGCATATTATTGTGCATCACCGTACAGGTCTTTTATATTTTGCGGAAAACCAGACCTCAGGGCGAACTTTAACTTTCCGAAGGCAGCCCGACCCAGTCGAATTCGTTTCTCGACTTCCTTGAGCTGACCTTGTCTACCAAGCCGCACAATTTGAACGAGATATACGTACTCTTTAACCAGTTCGATCACTTCTCCGTCAATATTCATCATCCCGTCACAACCTAGGTCGCAATGACCTTGGTTTTGTCCCGATTAATCTTTAGACACACCTTCACCGACTCTTATTATGGTCTGAAGCTGAGCTTGGGAATTTGACACATGGAACATCGGTGAAGCGAAGAAGACTGGGAAAATCTCCATTCACGCTGATACTCATGTTGTCAAACTCAAGCGTCTTGAACACATCTTCTAATGCGTATGTGAAGAGCTTGAGTGAGATCACATCCCCCTGCCTTACGCCTTTACCCATTGGGATGGGTCAGATATTTCTATACATTCACATATTTTACGCTCCCAAAATCATAACCCTCCCTTTATCTTCACCGTAGTCGGATAAAAAGGGTCTTTTTATATATTTCCTTGAATCCGAGTTTGAATCGGATTCGTATATTTTCTATATTTTTTTTATTGCTTCCGAACTGGGTGGCTCTGCCCGAGGTCGAAGCCTCAGGCGCAGCCAATTTCACCGCCGAGGAAGTGCCAGTCCGGCTTGGAGGTGGACTAATGTTGCTGGGGAAAGGCTATTAAGCCGCGATTTGAAGATTCGTGGATTGTAGGAGTGGGGAAAGATATTCCCTGGGAGCCCGTTCCACACCTTTGCAGTGCGCCAGTAGTATACAGGGTGACTGGTAATTCGATCTATTCCTTGAAAGGGGTTATACTAGAGGTTATTTGGAACAACATTTAACCCCATCAACAGGTTTTTTTTTAATGAAAAAATTTTTTTTAAATAAAAATTTACATAAAAATAAAAATATAAATTCATTTAAGACCTTTTATTTCTGATATTTTGAGAATGTTGGGCCGATAACTTTTTTGAAATGATTGGTAGCTTACCAGATTTTAGAAAAATATCAACGGAGTGCCCAAAAATAAGGATATATTTTTTTTTCGATTAAAAGTCATAAATAAAAAAAAATCTTAAAACCCCGATATCTCGGAAACCGCTCATTTCCGACCCCCAGTTGGTAGGACTTAATTTGTTCCAAATGACCTCTAGTATAACCCGTTTCAAGGAATAGATCGAATTACCAGTCACCCTATATAGTTATATCCAGTTCGCTGGATGTAACAAAAGACTCATATGGGCGTTTCCACGTATTTGATTACAACAACGTCCAGTTCGATTTAGAATCACTTCTCTGAGCTTCGTTTTGATTGAACTTTAACAGAGGACGCCATGCCCATTTTAGGATGGCGAGAACTTCAAACCTGATCCTGTCTCACTAACGTTCTGAACTAGTAGGTAGTACCTCCGTTGTTGTAACCCCATTCATCCAGTTTGCCTGTGAAATAGCAACTTGTTATTATTATATTTTTTTTTTTCATTTAGTACATTGTCACTTATCTTCATCCTTCCAAAAAAGTAATTAGAAATGTTGGTCTGAGATGAACGAGCGTAAAATATCGTAATAGTAGGAGACTCAGAAAAAAAAACAAGTTCTCAATATAATAAAAATGTAAAACCAAGAATCATCTAACAAAATTCTTGAAGAAAAGTATTCACTTAGAGCAATTTTAATATGATAATATAATTTTTTATGAACGATGACAACGGGTGAAGTCAAATTTGAGACATTACATTAATTTTAGTATGCAAATTTCCACAGTTCACACTGTTTTGTTTTCAAAATAAACTAGAACATCAAAACGAAATTGCCTTTTTTTTTTGTTGACATTGATGATGCGAAGAGAACGGCCAGACACAGAATCAAAAGCATCTTTCACAATAAAACAATCCGTTGGATCAATAGTTACTGCGATCGGTTGAGACATAAAACTATATAGGAGAGTAGCCTTTATTGAACAAGTCGGCGAGGTGTTAGCACAATCTTGGTACTACTGTGCAAAAACTAGGCATGCAAATGTGTAAGAGTAAGTATAGTCGATAAAGAAAGGATAAAGAATCGCAAAAGAATGAGCTACATCAAGAGCTCAAATAAATGTTTAATTTAACGAAGTAATTAGGCCACTGAACAAAGCCAAATTAAAGTTGACCTAAGTTCAGAAGAATATACTTTTTAAGAAGTCATTAAGGCGAGGTAGAAGGCCGAGCTGCGCTCAGGTAAGTAAACGCTATAATTTTTCGCCGAAAGTAAGTCACGGACGGCGAGGCCGAAGGTCGAGCGGCAATGCTACGAATGACGTGTTTTAAGCGAGTCATACATAATTGAGTCAGAATCAGAAGTAGTCAGTCAGTTTATATATCCACTGCTGGACATAAACCTCTCCAGTTTTTCTCCGGTCCTCCCGGTCTTCAGTGGTACGGAACCACTCCTTTCCACCGATTTACTGATGTCGTCGTCCCACCTGGCGGATGGTCTTCCCACACTCCGTTTTCCTGTCCACGGCCGCCAGTGTAGGACACGGCTACTTAAAATATCTAGTTTTTAGGGTTCCGTACCTCAAAGGAGGAAAAAACGGAACCCTTATAGGATCACTTTGTTGTCCGTCTGGCTGGCTGGCTGGCTGTCTGTCGGTCTGTCAAGACCCTTTTTCTCAGGACCTGTTCCAAACCATTGGTGTAGTTTTTATTTAGAGTTTCGTGATTTTCCAAAACACAGTTATTTTTGTACATACATAATACAAATATTTTGTGTGATGGTACGGAATCCTCGGTGCGCGAGTTTAACTCGCACTTGGCGGCTTTTTTAGTAAATAGTTAGTTTTTAGTTTTCCACAACATCTATCAACTTGAACTATAAACTTATTAGCGTACGCTGGTAATATATAAAAGTAAATGCAATCCCGCATGGGTTGCCAGACTGTTCTGTTAAAAAAAAAACGGAATTTTTTTATCAAATTGCCTTTGATTTTCAAGTACAAAATGATTCAAGACCTTTACTTTTGAAAATGAATGGGAGATAGACCTCGATCAACGAAGATAGAGTAATAAATAAAACGGATTGAATTGATAGAACTGATTGCACTAAGACTGAACAGACTCTAGTATTAAAATGTAAAAAAAAATTGGTAGTCTGTAAAGTGGTTTACGGACGATAGTTTTACGTGATGACGTCATAAAGTATATAAAGTGCGAAGTCAGATACAAAATCAGTTTATAATACTTTATCGTGCTTAGAAGTTTAATTCTTAAATCGCAAATGTGAGTACTTTAAAACTAATAATATTAATTATCAATATAAACTTTTAATTTACGCCATCTACATATTAAAGCGTATACTACAACGTTGCAACACCTACAAGTAAACTACCGCTGAAGTATTTCATTTACTATATTGACGCTAGATGTCGCTCCAAAAGACTCAACGCCATGGAATATTCACCTACTGGTGACCGAATTCGCTTCGTTAGTACAGACCGATTTAGCCGGGTGGTTTCAGACGTCTGGTCGGTCCCACAGTACTGGTGGCAGGGACCGCGGGTTCGAGGCTCGCAAAAGACGGACAAATATATTTTGTATTTTCTACTCTCCTTATATGCCTCTCTATCGCTTGTTACGCGCTCTCGCTTGCGCACACAGGTTCAGATGGAACGTGACACTTTTTCGTGTGTGCAGCCGGTGTTCATCAATTTATAAGACGTGACGTCATCACGTCAAAAACCGGACGTTTTGATGTCCGGTTTTTTATTATTTTGGAAATCGGACACATGCCTCAAAAACCGGACTGTCCGGTCCAAAACCGGACATCTGGCAACCCCCTGGTACATATTGGCATTATCTATCACATACAATATCATAGATGACAATACTTCCACAGAGGAAATTCTAATTATTACTTGAGAAGGTGAATTCTTTATAACGTTACAATCTCGGTAAATTGGCGGTACTATCGCTAACGGATTCGTGATGCGTCTAATTTATTTGACATTGAAATCGCTAATTGCCAGAACACATTAAAGAAAGTTAATTGAATTGTAGTTGGTAGTTAAATATGCATAATTAAACGCACTATTGTAAATTGTAACTAAATAAATAAGCAAAACTGTATTTTTTTTTTGTGTTTTATTGTGTGTTATTTTATTGCGACACAGTAATAATAATAGAAATACGGCGAAGATGGAGCGTTGACGTCGGCCGAGCCACAACATCTACGGTGAGGGCGACGTCCACCATCGGCCAGCTTGGGGTCATCGGGACTTCACGTCCCGTCTAGTGCCCCCGCTACCGGTGGTGCTGTGCGAACATCAGGCGACGCGCGCGCGAAGAGGAAGAAGTTTAAAAGAGCTGCGCGACGACGTCGCCGTGCAGTCCGGCGGATACGGAGCTCTCCGAGATGGGGGTGGTGGTGGCCTACGTGTCTAGTACCACCACCTATCGCTCGTAGCTTGCCTCGCGTCGTCTCGGAGAACTCTGTAGCCACGGCCTGCACCCGCCGGTGTGCTTGGAGGCTTGCCTCCCGCCGCCGGCGGTATTCCGTTTATTATTTTTATATTAATTTTGAGTATATGTGGTGTATTTTTATAATCTGTATATTTAAAATTAATGTAAATATTATGTGAATGTGATAATAAATGTATACAATAATAGAAATAAAGTTCAAACTTAATTATTTCATTCTCTAATTATTCCCAAAGAGTTTGTATTACGTCGCTGCGCTCATTAGCGACGTAATACAAACTCATTGATTATTCCTAATAGCCGGCCGACATGGTATTCGCAGCGCCCGTAAATATCCGAATGCCCGTGGGCGCGTCTTTCCATTCTATACAGCGCCATTACGCAGCCATAGGTAAAACCTCGTGTATATTTTGGAATGCAATATTTCCACATTTGCGATTACAATATATACACGATTTTTGCGTACTGGTCGTGTATAGTTTGTAGTGAATGAAAGCGAAATCCATGTTCCAAACTGTACAGTGCTACTTACATCGATAATTAAAATATTTTTATGAAACGGTTTATCTTTTATTTCTTGCACGGCGTTTCTTCACTCGTAAGGCCTTACGCTAAACCGTTGATTAGAAAGGTTTCTCAGTTTAAAAAAAAACAGTAAATGAATTTTTCCAGAGCAAAAATGGAGCAAAAGGCCGACTTATTGCCATATGGAAATAAAAAAAATTATTTATATTTATTTATACTTATAACTCGATAACCACTTTATCGGTATGTAAATCGTTCTTTTTCCCGTTCAGTTCAGTGTTAGCCGGTATGACCAAAGCATTTCTGTCGTAACTAGGTGCCATGTAGGTGACTTCGTTTGGTAGATAATACTAATAAATAAGTACTGTGTGGGGCCGGTACATAAATAGAAAGAGAAATCAACAAAACAAAATGGCGAGCTCCGACTTATCGCGTATATTTTGGAATCGACTGAGCATCAGTTCCGATGTGTACACGATTATTCCGCATTGCGTACTGGCGCTGTATGTTACAGAACCGGCGTAATTACGCAGATCACTGCAAAATATACACGATTTTTGCGTATTAGCACTGTACAGATTGGAAGACGTCAATGAGAAATTTGTATTCCAAACTATACTCGATAAATTACATACCCTTGCGTAATGGGCTTGTATAGAACGTAAATACGCCCCGTGGGCGCTGTCGGACTACACCTTTGCGTTAGTCTGGCGCGCGCCAAATTGTCGTGCTTCCCATAAAAAAAAACACTTGTGTGTGGATACCGAGGTGCCTTACTATAAATACAACCGACTTTGACGCGATCCCACTCCTTTTTTTGTCTCCTTTCCTTTCCTTATTTAGGTATTATTTATTATATAAATTGTAATTCATATGTATTTAATGTAATTTATAAATAGTAATTTATATGTTTAATTAACTAGTACGTACTTATATGTAGTGTATATTATAGTTTATCATAGTTATTTTCCTTATATTATATTTTACATTCCCACACTCAAGTCTTTTGCTACTACCTACTTATATCTCACAACATACGACTCTCAAACATCCAAAGGTTGACTGGGAGAAATCCCTGTTAAGGGATAAGTCCGCCTTTGCCCCTCATGTACATTACTTATTGTCTGTTTATGTAAAATGTTTTTTTTTTAGCAATAAAGTATTTCTATCTATCTATTTATCCTTCCACCTCCGCACAACGCTCACTGGGCAGGGATTGCATCCCTATACGCTGGACTTACCGCGGATGCGTACCTACCAATCGATTCTGCAGATCTTTCCTCCATAGAACTGGTAAACGCTGAAACATCCACATATTTCCCCCCAAGTATAGTCTCGGGTCCTTCAAGAGAGGCGTGAATAGGCCGGCTCCGCCGCGTACGACCGAATGTCCATGGGCGTCGTTAGACACCTCATGTCGCGCTTTCAATAAAAACAAAATCCACCGCCACATCTAGAGAGCGGTCGTGTGACACGACCGCGTGATACATACATACGTATTAGTCGTCTGGTTCCAGTATGCCACCGCTGACGGTTATGATATGACGTAACAGCTATCGGTACCGTCGACAAAAAAGTCGGATAGACGAATGCTCCCGCCACCAGGTGTTAAACTGAACTGTCGTTACTTCGTATTTCAGGCTTCAATTTCGTAATTAAGTGACATGACTAGTGAAGCTAGCGCACACGTCATAGTCATATTACTATTCCTTTTTTTACTCGTATTGGCATTTGAACACAACAAATGTTAGTAATAAAACAAATAACACAAAAAAAAGAAAATTCGTACACGCGCGAGGGGTAAGTAGCTCAATTACACATATAATACGGGCGTGGCTACGCGGTATTATATTGTTTGGCTACGCGACAGCGATACTAACGCTACTGAGCTAGGCGTCCGCGGGTGTGGCGTGAGGCGCGATGTGCGGAAGCGCGGGCTGAGGTAGCGGCAAACCAGTAATAGACAAGTAATACGCACCCGTGGACCACAAGGTAATGGTGTCATTCCTTGACACCAGTTAGCGCTGCTGCTTTAGATGATTCAATTGAAACGCATGTAGGCGATACAACTTTCAATTTATTTCGGGAAACGCAGTACTTGAATTGAGCGTAATACTCCAAAAGGACCCAAAGCCGTTTACAGGCCTTTTCGTGTTCTGGAAGTGTCCATAAAACTGTGGCGGCTTGAGTCGAGGGAGCGGAATAGTAATATGAACGCGATCGGTCGGCGAGTATAAAAACTTTAATTTTGTAGGAAAGTACAGTTGACAGTAAAGATGGCGGTTTTCGCGTCAAGTGTGGAGGCGGTCGCGCCGTGTGCTCCCACAAAACCCAGTGGCTATGTATGAAACAGTATATAATGTTTTTTTTTTATGGAAACTGACACGGTTGGCTACATCACCTATCTATCGGTGCTCATAACACCTCGGTGAACTAGGCGCCATGTCAGTGCTTCCCTTAATTTCATGCCATTCATGTCGGCTACACTGACTGGGCGGAAAAGACGGACTACTTACATAGCCGTTTCGATCGACGACGTTTCATTCAATGAGGTAATACCAACCCGGGCGGGATAAACCCTACCACCTAGTAAGGTAAGAAGGGAAGAAAAAACCTACAGTTTTACGTGGAATCCGAACCACAGTCAGCCTCCAAAGGTCGAGCAGTTACCCACCCAAGTACCAAGCGCGCCCAGATGTGCTTAAGAACAGTCGACCGACCGCACCACTGAGCTACCGAGGCTCGAGGTTACGAGGTCTCCGGTGTTAACCGGTAGCTACTTTTTAGCTAAAGATGGTGAAGTCGACCAAATATGGAACAGATGATTAAATAAAACAAGTAGGTATGTATCAAAAATATTTTTTTATTATTTAAAATTATTAATCATTACTTACACAAAGCACGTACATACCAAATATGTACAACAAACTCAGAAATTTTGGTTAAAATATTAGACTCAAATTGTTGTTGACATTGGGCTTTTGAGAAACCATCGGTTCTCTAAATCGTTTATTTGTCGCACCGCTAGAGTGTGGAACTGTCTTCCGGCGAGTGTATTTCCTGAATCCTTTAACCTGGGTGTCTTCAAGCGTCGTATTAACGGGCTAGACAGCCTAGCAACAGTCCGCAAATCTACTGGCATGGCACCTAACTGAGCGTGGTTTCGCGAGGAGGGCTGATTTTGGCTCTGTCGACTGCATCATTGGTCTCTCGGCACAGCCTGGTTTACATAAAAAAAAAAATTTTTTTATTATGCGTTAAAAAAACCTGCGTGCGGACGACCATTCTTTATTCTATGTATCTAACATCGCTTCTACCAATCCAATACGTCAACGCAACGCAACAGAACTGCTAACGCCATCTGTTACTTACTACTATTCAACACAAAAGTCCGTCCACTCTCTCTGATACTGCTCAGCCCTAAAGCTATTACAAGTGTGATTGTATATAGCCAATAGTGAGCCTCAAGAACTTCTTTTTACATTGGTGCAATTAATTTCGCATTGAATTCTGTTCAGTGGTTCCGAAATTTACCTCGAACATACATACAGACAGGCGTTCCCTTTTACAAGAAGTAGAGATACAGATAATTTCATGGTCTAATCGTTTGACAGATATATTTTGTCTTCGAAGTCTATCTTTTCTGGAACCTACGCCTTTTTTACCGTTAATATATTTTACCGTTGTTGCTTGCTCAGCTCATAACATTTTTAGGGTTCCGTATCCGTCGTACGGGACCCTATTACTAAGCCTACGCTGTCTGTCTGTTTGTCGGTCTGTCCGTCTGTCTCTCCGAAGGCTGTATCTCTTGTACCGTAATAGGTAGCCTATTAAAATTTTCACAGAATATGTGTTATTATGGCCGATGTAACAACAAATAATAAAAATAAGAAAAAGTAAAAAATTCACGGCCTGTTAGCTCCCCATGGTTCCCGATGGGGAACAATTACGACCTCCGCTCGCTCCCCGCGTTCCCGAACGGGAACAAGATTTATGCGCAATTTACGGCCGCACTATTTGACCAAATTCACTTTATTCCGCCCTGATCCTCTCTTGACTCAGGCAGCATTCTTTGAAAGGATTTGGAGCCTGTCTCCAAGAAACAATAATATTGGCTATGGAAACAATAACTTGCCGTCAGTGGACATATTGATAATCTGTCCGTGTGCGTATTTTTCAAGTAAGAGCGCCCCGTGAAAATAATGTTTATAAGTGTATTCAAGTGCATCTATGAGCTAAAGGTTAGTAAATAGTGTTATTTATTAGTTATTCTACCAATAGAAGATGCATTACGAGTTCGGGTGGCGACAAAAGTCATATTTTTCGTCGCTCAAAAATGTTTGTTTATTTTTGTATGAAATGTGTAAACAATGACTTTGAAGGCATATTTTTCATGGAAATATAGCTTATTTTTCCCATTTTCTTCGCATTATTATACAAACATACGATCAGTTGCAAAATAAAAGAAGGTTTAGTTCAAATAATATATTTATAAAATTGGTAAAAAATATCACGCGCGTGCCATCTCGGACTGTCCTGATGCTCTCAGGATGTTCATGTTGAACATCCGATTTCGCCGATTTCTGTAAAGAAAACGTATATTATACTTTACTATTTCTAAAAGTATGTTTCTTTACGAGTATTCTAATATAAATATTGTAAAGGTATGTTTTGAATTTATTTTATAATGAATTTTTCAAAAAAAAATTGGGATTTTTTTTTCTACCTAAAATATCTGGTACTTCTAAACAAGGTAAGCCTCACTGTTTCACATGGATTTTAGTAAATTTTCTAGGCTTTCTAGGACAGAAGAGTTTATAGATCTAACTTTATTAGTTTCCGAAATATCTGCGTTTATGTCGAGGTCGGCGCTCATGTGCGCGCGCGCACATGAGCGCCGTCGGCGGGCCACGCCCATGCGGGGACTAAGCGGGTTTTTGGGCTTTATAACGCGGGTAAGCCTACGCTGTCTGTCTGTTTGTCGGTCTGTCCGTCTGTCTCTCCGAAGGCTGTATCTCTTGTACCGTAATAGGTAGCCTATTAAAATTTTCACAGAATATGTGTTATTATGGCCGATGTAACAACAAATAATAAAAATAAGAAAAAGTAAAAAATTCACGGGGGTCCACACCCCATACAAGAAACTAAAAGATGTATGCGCGCCATCTACCGAAAAGATTATGAAGCATTTTAACTAATCTATAGATGGCGTGAATGGCGCTGACCATGACATGGCGATGCGGAACCCTTGGTGCGCGAGTTCGACTCGCACTTGGCTGGTTTTTTGGTAAAAACATATAAGGAATTTCATTATTTGGTGGTCTCAGGATTGGCTTATGTTATAAGTCGATGGGTCTCAATTAAAATGTTTAGTCAGAAGAAAGAACAGGTCTGCCATTGGCAGGTTTGACAGCCCGGCTGTTAGATCCATAACCGCGGTGGAGGTCAGCGTTCTTGAAATCTTGCACCTGTAACAAGATTAAACCTATGAATATAGACATAATTAAGTACTTAAGTAAACGGAATATATTTTTGACTTTTTATGGGTCGGGGTTTTTTTTTAACCCTGCAGTGATCGCGCGCGGACTCAGAATCCGCATATTTGCACTTTGTTGGATACTTTTTTTACTATTAACAGCACAGAACTCACACTCCCGGAATTCTCATATTTTGCGGGGTTCTTGCGAACGATGTAATCAGTCGTGCGCTGGTATTCACAGGGAACGCACACATACCTGTTGCGGAGTCTAAGTCCGCGCGCGATCACTCGTGTTGCAGAGCGTGGACAGAGAGTCCGCGCGCGATTACTTCGCGCAAAGAGAGTTCTTGAAAGGTTTGACTAACTTTCTTCTGAAAGACCATCTGCACTCAAGAATAGTAAGCCAAAACTTACATCCAACAATAAAACTTCGCCTGAAAGAAGTATTGATGATCCCATTAGACCAACAGGCCAGCACTAGTAGACAAAACGTCGTAACTCGTGGTAGATGCCATTATTGTGATCGAAATAAGAATCGACCGACTAAATATCGCTGCGGAAACATTGCTTTTTAAAAAATATGCATGTCTCGAACATGTAATGTCAGTGTCATGCCCAGAATGAGCAAAAAAAATATAGTTTATCAGCGAAAAAAAAAAAATTTTTCCGATTTGTGCACTAAAAAGTTTGTTTCTGTTATTGTATAATTAATTAATGTAGCTACTTATGGTGTTTTCATAAGAAGGGAGAGTACGACTGTAATAAAAAACCAAAATTATTGTAATTTGTTAGATTTTGAAGGTTAATTTTTGAGATTTCTTTGAGAAATATTTTTTCGTTGATTTTTCTTTATTTTTTTCTAACTTCGATTATTACTCGTCCAAAGCAACTAAGAAACATGTTATTGTATCATTTGCTTGAAAAATTAAGCTTTTATTAAAATATGCATTTTTTTTTAAATATTAACTAACAAACAAAAAAACCTAATAAAAAGTTAGGCGCGGGGAGGTTGCGGAGTCTCAGTGCGCGCGCGAGCAATGGTGTAACTTTTTGGGTCGCGACCACTGCAGGGTTAATTGTAATATAACTTTCATTTCAAGCTTTTTTTAAAAAAACCGCATGCAAATCGGTAAACTTTTTAAGATAATACATTTTTTTATTACTTAATTGCGTTATTACTTCATTACATACATAGCTACGAACCATTCCGATTAAACAAGCTTCCTAATAAAAAAAACCGCATCCAAATCCGTCCATCCGTTTGGAAGCTACGATGCCACAGACAGACACACACATACACACGTCAAACTTATGACACCCCTCCGTTATTTTGCGTCGGGGGTGAAAAAAAATTACTGCCGGGTATTGTTGACTACTTTACCTGGTGTTTGGTGGTAAAAATATACTCTTTCTGGACGATCCAAATCACAGACTCTTCGCAGCCGGGCGTGGTGAGCGAGCCGGGGTACGTGTAGTAACTACCGGGATTTGAGCTCATCATATTTCTGTATAGAAAAAAAAACCGCATGAAAATCGGTCCACTTTTTAACATAATTAATTTTTCTTATTACTTAATTACTAGATTACTTGATTACAAACATAGCTAAGAATGAGAGCTACGATGCCACAGACAGACACACCTTTTCACACACGCACACACCCTCGCAAACACCCTCTCACCCTCACACACACACACACACGTCAAACTTATAACACCCCTCCGTTTTTTTCGTCGGGGGTTAAAAATCTAAATATGACATGGGTGGGGGTGGGAATAGGTATTAGTTTTTGTGGAATAATTTAATTTAAACCCAAGTAATGTAGTTTTTTTTTTCTTTTGTAATCCGGTATGGGTGGTTGAGTCAGAGGGGCCAAAGCACATGCTCTGACTAGCCAATATCACCTAGGTAGGTGCCATACCGGAGACTTCCCTGGATTGCTGGCTATACTGGACTAGAGGAGAACACAACCGAGGCTGCTATGCGGCCATCTTACATCCAGTACGGTGGTACCAACCCAGTCGGCTACAATTTGAACCTACCACCTAGAAGGGGCAAGGGAAGGGACCTACAGTTTTACACTGGTTCCGAACGGTGAAGCAGCAGGTATGTAGATATGCACGTAAATTTTTTCGTCAGAAAAAACTTATTGGTACACGCCGACCGGATTCGAACCTCGGACCTCTCGCATGAGAGCCCGAGGCCCAAACCACTCGGCCACCCGCCGATTAAACGTAGTTAGGTAGGAGAACCTAGTGGAACCCACCAGGTTGAACGCCAAGGCGGTTCCGTACCTATTCAGTACCTTCAGTACTCCAGCACTTCCGGCCTTTTAGATTTGACAAGGTCGGAAGGACAGAAGGAACATTTTAGAGGTTTGTTGTAAGGTTTATGTCAGCCTCGGTAGCTCAATGGTGCGGTCGGTCGACTGTTGTTAAGCAACCCTGAGCGCGGTGATGAATACTTGGATGCACCTTGGATGGGTGAACGCTCGACCGTTGGAGGCTGACCATGGTTCGGATTCCCTGTAAAACTGTAGGCTCCTTCCCTTCTTACCTTACTAGGTGGTAGGGTTTATCCCGCCCGGGTTGGTACTACCGCACTGAATGAAACGTCGGTCGAAACGGCTATGTAAATAGTTCGTGTTTTCCGTCCAGTCCAGTGTAGCTGACATGAAATGAAGGGAAGCACTGACATGGCAACTAATTCACCCGGTGTTATGGGCTGGCATCACGGATGTTGTAGGTTATGTAGTTAACCGTGTCAGTTTCCATAAAAAAATGTCTCCACGATAAAGACACTTAGGGAGCCGACATCACTTCGGAAATGTAATCCTACTAATATTATAAACGCAAAAGGTTGTGAGGATGGATGGATGTATGGATGGATGTATGGATCTTTGTTCCCCTTTCACGCAAAAACTACTGAACGGATTTTGATGAGACTTTACAGTACTATAGCTTGTACATCAGAATAACATACAAGCTATATGCCATCACACTAAATAGCCTTAGGGCTCAGCAGTATCAAATAAAGTATAGTATGGCCGGGAGAGAGAGAATATAAAAGACAAGAAAAACAAAAGCCTATCAACGTCACATAAAAACTTCAATTTCGAATTCTGTTCTTTTTTTTTTAATCCACGCGGACGAAGTCACGGGCGAAAGCTAGTGGTTCATATTTGCGGAAGATCACTATGATTGGGTGGCTACGTGGCTAGAACCTGGGCTACTGAATTCATAAGAAGAAGCGAGATCGAACCGTGCGACAACAAAGGGCTGATTGATGATGACGACGATGACAATATGAAGATGACGACGAGTACGATGAAGATGATGGCGATGATGACGATGGCAATATTAAGATAATGACGACGACGATGATGAAGGTTATGATGACAACGACGATGATGATCCCGATGATGATGACGAGGACGATGCCGATTAAGATGATTATGCCTATGATAATGACGATGACGACCATAGTGATGATGGCGATGATAATTGTAACGACGACGACATCGATGATGATGATGCCGATGATGACGGTGATGACGACGACAAAGATGATGTTTATGCCAACAACAATGAAGATGACGACGATTACGACGGCGGCGGCAACGTTGACGACGATGATGACGATGTTGATGAAGAGCATAACAATGATGACGATGATGATGATAATAGTGGTGTCTCACTTACTTTAGGTTGAATAATCTGAGCGAAGTGGTAGAGTCGGCCGTGCTCAGCTGCCGAACATCCTCCATTATGTCGTTGAGTGCGCACTCTTTTTGATTTTCTGGGTCAAACTGGAAAGTTGGGGATTTTTGAAGCAATAAATATTATAATGACTTCAAATCAAAGTTATTGAAATGAAAGAATTTACAATATGAATAAAATACATAAAACTATACTAGAATAAATTAAGACTAAAAATAACATAATGTTAAAGTAAAAGTTCCCCAGTTCCATCCATAACTAGGTGTGAGAACTCCATGCCGGAAGTACAGTTCCGACAACGAACTGTGCCGGCGAAGCTTCTCTCCCTAGACACCAGGAAGGCGAGTGGGCCGGATAGGATTTCTGCATAGGTGATGAAACGGTGTGCTCCCGAGCTGGCCTACCCCACTGGGTAACAGGCAATCATATTTTAGAAAAGATAGGTTATCTATATGACATTCAGTGCTCACACATGGCACGTCCTTGAAAAGTTGAGAGGAAGAATTATAAAGTGATGCGCCGACTCGAATAGTCTTATTCCAATTATTAGAATTAGCGCAGAATCTCATTACACACGACGGCATTTTCGATGTGTTAGCGGCTCGTGGTTAGCGGTCCGAACGCGTGCGTAGTTGGTGGGCGACTAACTTCAGACAGGACTGTTGTCTTGTATTGAATGTGCCGCTTGGGAGCTCAGATAACCTATCTACCTCCTTTTAACTTATAATATCATTGGTAACAGGTGTGAAGAAAGCAGCATGGTGGTGCTGGTGTGAACTCACGTCGGCCATAACTGCAATGACTGCCAGTCCATCCGAGTAGGTGATTGCCTTCTCCATAGTGAGGTTGCTGCGACAGTGTACCAAGTGCATCTCTAACGGCATTCTGCAAAGAAGAATTTGAGGTTTTATAACACATCATCATAGTCATTTTGTCAGCCTCGATAGCTCAGTGGTGCAGACAGTCGACTGTCGCTATTGATTTTGAAGCAACGCTGAGCGCGGTTAGTACTTGGATGGGTGACCGCTCGACCGTTGGAGGCTGACCGTGGCTCGGATTCCACGTAAAACTGTAGGCCCCTTCCCTTCTTACCTTACTAGGTGGTAGGGTTCAACCCGCCCGGGTTGGTACGGTAACACTAAATGAAAGATTATTCAACCTAAAGTAAGTGAGACACCACTATTATCATCATCATCGTCATCATCGTTATGCTCTTCATCAACATCGTCATCATCGTCGTCAACGTTGCCGCCGCCGTCGTAATCGTCATCATCGTCATTGTTGTTGGCATAAACATCATCTTTGTCGTCGTCATCACCGTCATCATCGGCATCATCATCATCGATGTCGTCGTCGGTCGAAACGGCTATGTAAATAGTTTGTGTTTTCCGTCCAGTTCAGTGTAGCTGCCACGACCGAAGGGAAGCACTGACATTGCACCTAGTTCACCCGGTGTCATGGGCTGACATCACGGATGTTGTAAGTGATGTAGCCAACCGTGTCAGTTTCCATAAAAAAAGCATCAATAGGTCAATCCGCCGACGCACCTCGCGACGCACCAAAGTAGTCGATATAGGTCACCGAGTGGCTAATCACAAGTGGCACGTGCTTTGGCCCCTCCGACGCAGCCACTCATACACGATTACATAAAAAAAGTGGCAGTGGGCTGGGCACGTTAGGCGAAGAGGCGGCGACCGTTGGAGTAACCGTGTCCTAAACTGGCTGCCGTGGATTTGTGGAAAGACCATCCGCCAGCTGCGACGACGACATTAAGTATATCGTTTGCGGAAAGCAGTGGTTTCTGTACCGCTGAAGGCCGGGAGGACTGGAGGAAAATTGGAGAGGCGTATGTCCAGCAGTGGTACGCGTACACGCTGACTGACTGAGGGCAGGTTGATTGGAAGAAATGACTTTAGTGGAAATATGTTTAAAGGCGTAATATTTAACT
Organism: Nematopogon swammerdamellus; assembly: GCA_946902875.1. Lineage (NCBI taxonomy): Eukaryota > Metazoa > Arthropoda > Insecta > Lepidoptera > Adelidae > Nematopogon > Nematopogon swammerdamellus. The sequence goes on from OX336350.1 coordinate 18,883,154, forward strand.
TGCGTTTGTTTTTGTTTGTTTTTTTTTTAATATTGTTTTGGGTAGACTGATTATTTCCCGAATAAATTAAATAAATAAATAAATTACTTCCAAAATTGTAAGGGATGATTCTGGAGATAAAATGAACAACATCGGCGTTTTTTTAAATAAAAAAAATGATGTTTCTCATACATTTTTGTGGCGATCAATTTTAAAAAAATTTCAGGATCTTGAGCTTTTTTTATTAAAAAAAAAGCCCAAGTGCGAGTCGAACTCGCGCACCGAGGGTTCCGTATCACCATGTCATGGTCAGCGCCACCCACGCCGTCTATGGCGTGTTTTATGAAATGCTTCATATTAAGTAGTTAAAATTCATGATTAGTTAACATGCTTCATACTCTTTTCTGTAGATGGCGCGCATACACTTTTTAGCTTCTTATATGGGGACCCCGTGAATTTTTTTACTTTTTCTTATTTTTATTATTTCTTGTTATATCGGCCATAATAAGACATATTATTCTGTGAAAATTTCAACTGGCTACCTATTACGGTTCAAGAGACACAACACTCGGACAGACGGCTATTACGGTTCAAAAGACACAACACTCTGACAGACGGACAGACAGACAGATGGCGTAGGCTTAGTAATAGGGCACGACGGATACGGAACCCTAAAAATTACGAAGGCCAAATTTCTTTACTAGATATCTAGAATGAACCGATTAAACTTTTTGAAGTCATTGCTGAATCCACGCTGAGTAATTTCACTCAATGTGGACGATTTGATTGGGTCACCAATTACGTGTGCACACGTACGGGATACCGGAGCTCAGCTATTTATAGCCAGCGTTCTCTGTCGTCAAGTGATAAGACTGGACAGGCAATGTGGTTCGAAAATTTGACGTCCCCGCACATAGTCAGGATGGCCGAGCGGTCTAAGGCGCTGCGTTCAGGTCGCAGTCCACTTCTGTGGGCGTGGGTTCGAATCCCACTTCTGACAGGTTTTTTTTTAGATTTTTTTTTTATTTAGTACAGTTTTTATGTAATCCGGTATAAAAAAAAACCAGCCAAATGCGAATCGGAATAGCGGACTGTGGTTTCCGCACCACAAAAAAAAAGTAGAAAAAACACGTTTCTTGTATGCGTTGCGTTACGTTGTAGTTTGACGTCTGGTACAACGGAGACCAGACGTCGGCTCCAGGAACTCCCGCAGTTCCTGAAGAAGCCCCTGACGTAGCGGGCGAAACGTCGACTTATGTAAGTACACCTACTGTTAATCCAAAAACTTAAAAATGAATATGATGTTATATCCGCCAAAATAACACATATTCTGTGAAAATTTCAACCGTCTAGTTGTTACGTTTCCAAAGATGGAGACGGAGACGGAGACGGAGACGGAGACGGAGATGGAGACGGAGACGGATACAGAGACAGAGACAGAGACAGAGACAGAGACAGAGACAGAGACAGAGACAGAGACAGAGACAGAGACATGTACCGTGTGGGGCCGGTACTTTAAAAGAATAGCCCCACTGCATCTCTCCCCGTGTATGTCGTAAGAGGGGACTAAGGGATATGACTCCCTTCTTATATTACTAGGTGGTAGGGTTTAACCCGCCCGGGTTGGTACCACCGCACTGAATGAAAGGTCGGTTGAAACGGCTATGTAAATAGTTTGTGCTTTCCGTCTAGTTCAGTGTAGCCGGCACGACCGAAGGAAAGCACTGACGTGGCACCAGTTCACCCGGTGTTATGGGCTGACATCACGGATGTTGTAGGTGATGTAGCCAACCGTGTCAGTTTCCAAAAAAAAAAAAAAAAGAGACAGAGACAGAGATAGAGATAGAGACAGAGATATAAATAAATATAGAGACAGACATAGAGAAAGACATAGAGATAGAGACAGAGACAGAGACAAAGACAGATACAGAGATAGATATAGATACACAGACAGCGATAGAGACAGATACAGAGATAGAGATAGAGACAGACATAGAGATAGAGACACAGACAGAGACGAGACAGAGAAAGAGACAGAGATATAGATAAATATAGAGACACACATAGAAACAGACATAGAGATAGAGACAGAGACAGAGACAGATACGGAGATAGATATAGATACACAGACAGAGATATAGACATATACAGAGATAGAGATAGAGACAGACATAGAGACAGAGACAGAGACGAGACAGAGACAGAGATATAGATAAATATAGAGACAGACATAGAGATAGAGATAGAAATAGAGATAAAGATAGAGAGTAGAGATAGTGATAAATTAATCGAATTGATGACTTTTGAAATCGATTAAAAATGATGGCTTACCTTTTGCCATCGAACGTGTGCTCACTGGGCCAGTGGAAGTGCAGTGAATGCAGGATGTAGACGTGGTTCAGAGGTCCGCATTGGAGTTGAGGAAAGGAGACCGCCCCTTCAATCTCCATAGGGTACCAAGTCACTGTGCAGTAAACATTTACATAATATTTAGCAACAATGATTTATTATTTCCTTATTTCCTTTTCCTTCCTTATTCCTTATTCCTTTCCTTCCTTTCCTTACCTATAACCTATAATAAAATCCAACGTCTGCTTTCTGTCTGAGTGTCTGAGTGTCTGAGTGTATGTCTGTCTGTCGGCTTATAACTCGAGAACCACTGAACCGATTTTTAACCCCCGACGAAAAAAACGGAGGGGTGTTATAAGTTTGACGTGTGTGTGTGTGTGTGTGTGTGTGTGTGTGTGTGTGTGTGTGTCTGTCTGTGGCATCGTAGCTCCCAAACGGATGGACCGATTTGGATGCGGTTTTTTTTATTAGGAAGCCTGTTTAATCGGGATGGTTCTTAGCTATGTTTGTAATCAAGTAATAAAGTAATTAAGTAATAAAAAAAATAATTATCTTAAAAAGTGGACCGATTTGCATGCGGTTTTTTTTAAAAAGCTTCAAATAAAAGTTAAATTACAAATTTAAAAAACCCCCGACTCTTAAAAAGTCAAAAATAATTTCCGTTTACTTACTTAAAGGAGTCGGGGGACCGCTAAGTAAATTAAATATAAAGACTCAAAAGTTGGCGGGAATTTACTTAGCGGTCTACCGACTCCTTTAAGTAAGTAAACGGAAATTATTTTTGACTTTTTAAGAGTCGGGGGTTTTTTAAATTTGTAATTTAACTTTTTAATTAAAAAAAATCTACGGATAGCTTTATTCTTCCCATCAACTATAGGCTACTTACTATCACGCTAAATGGCTTATGAGGTTAGCAGTGAAGTGAAATATGAGAGCGGGCGGAGCCGCAGGCACAGCTAGTAGTAGCTCTTATAAATTCGCTCTAAGTAAGTGCAAAAAACCGGCCAAGTTCGAATCGGACTCACGCACCGAGTGTTTCGCACCTCAAACAAAAACGTCGAAAAAACAAGTTTCTTGCATGGGGACCCTCCTCAATTTTTCACTTTTTTAAATTTTTTTATTAAGTAAACTTCAAACCAAAAAAAATAAGTTCATGTCCAAAACATTATGAATTTGTTCATAATTATTTTTTTTATTTTTTTATGGAAACTGACACGGTTGGCTACATCACCTACAACATCCGTGATGTCAGCCCATAACACCGGGTGTACTTGGTGCCACGTCAGTGCTTCCCTTCGGTCGTGCCGGCTACACTGAACTGGATGGAAAGCACAAACTATTTACATAGCCGTTTCGACCGACCTTTCATTCAGTGCGGTGGTACCAACCCGGGCGGGTTAAACCCTACCACCTAGTAATATAATAAGAGAGTCTTATCCCTTAGTCGCCTTTATAATTATATAAGTACATTCTACACATCCTGGGAACCATCCCGGGGACGACGCCCCTTGAGGAAATATATAATTTATACGTTAGTTTTTAGTTATAATTTTTTTTTAATTAGATATATTTGTCTATTTAATTTGATAGGTAGTTATAGTTTGTGTAATTTCTGTATGTTTAATTCAATAAAGTTTTAATATTGTTCTACACATACAAAAAGCAACAATCTATATTTTGTTTACGCGGGCATGATGATAAAAATTACGATTCATTTTATATTTACAGAAAACTATTTGTTGTTATATCCGCCAAAATAATTAGATGTTCTGTGAAAATTTCAACCGGCTAGCCATTACGGTTCCAAAGATACAGCAGTAGATAGAGATAGAGATAGAGATAGAGACAGAGACAGATACAGAGACAGAGGAAGAGACAGAGACAGAGATAGATTATATGAGAGACAGAGATAAATTAATTGCAGCAGCGCTACTAACCACAGCGTCCATCATTTTCACCACTCATCCACACTTTCTCATAATTCTGAAGCTTGAGTGGCGACCCCTTCAGCTGGTCCACTTTTGCGGTGACGAGGTTGATGGGAGACTGATGTGTCCCCACGCGGCAGAGCGGAGACCATGTGGTTTCATCTGCGCAATATTATGTACAGTTAAAATCTTTATTTATTTTTAATTGGAAAAATGCAAATCGAAAATCTTTGGAAAAAATACATCCAGACCAGGATTTGAACCTGGGTCTCTGTCTGGTCTCTGGGCTTGAGCCGCCAACGCGATAACCAACTACACCACCGGGCCGTTACATTATCTGAAAATTTGGAGATAATATGTAACGGCCCGGTGGTGTGGTTATCGCGTTGGCGGCTCAAGCCAGAGACCCAGGTTCAAATCCTGGTCGGGATGTATTTTTTCCAATGATTTTCGATTTGAATTTTTCTAATTAAAAAGGGTGTAAAAACGGCGAGTACATTAAATTTAGGAAATGATTATTGGGATCAAGAGTAACAAAAAAGTCAAATAACTTTTTTCTGAATTCCCTTTAAATAAAAAGTTACACTTTTCATACAAACTAATTGATTATTTTAGTGTAAAAATGATCTAATGACAACTGGGCGGCGCGGATGGGGGAAGAGCGGGTGAGACGTGAGCGCCTCGGATGGAGGTGTTGGCGGGAGGGGCGGGGGTTAGCTTTGTGAGTGGAGGACCGGAGGTCGGCAGGCGGAGGGTGCGGAGCGGCAACAACGCGTTAAATTACACTAGACGATAACATACATTTCAAAAATTCATATCTCGAAAACTATACACTTTAGAGAAAAACTTTACTTGCTTTTTTGTCTAGGAAAAACATGAGGATTGCGCTGGCGAAATTAATGTACTCGCCGTTTTAACACCCTGTATAAAGCGTGTACGTGCTTAGTACTAACATAAACATAAAATTCTTTATTTATTTATTCTTTATTCATCATCCATACACTGCACTCGGAACGCACTCCCTGCTCATCTATTACCTCCCGAGTACAGCCAAGGGGTTTTCGAAAGGGGCGTGAAAAGGCTCCTGTCAGGCCGACATGGCATTCGCTATCACCGTGCATCACAGAATGTCCATAGGTATCGTTAGGCACCGACGAGTAGGTGAAACGATGCCACATGTCGCGCTTTCCATAAAAAAACATCCCTGAAATTTCAAACCGAAGCATCATCAATGTACTATTATATTACTAATAATAAATCTGTAAGGGATGGTCATGCAGTAAATTACTTTGTTTTATGAGATACTGCGTTTGTAGACTCTATGTATGATACTAAAACTAAATTGACGATTTTTAGAAATATTTTCTGTATGTATGTATCATGGTCCTCCATAACTCCGATCATTAGAATTCGATGAAACTTGGTGCAAGCACATTGCGACACAGGATAGGTGAAATAGAATTTAGTTGCGGTTAGATGTGGCTCTCATAAAAACCGAATTGTTCCGCGCGCCGAAATAAAGGTACCGTACCGGGATTACTCTTACTTACTTTCTTCGTTATACACGGTGTTGCAGTTGCCCCCGTAATATTTTTAACTGACATAAGGGGGTTATTCTATATGTGAAAGTAAACAACTTCTGTGAAGAAAAAAAATTTTTTGAATAAAAAAAAATTATTTTTTCCATACAAATTTTAAATGCCTATTCTCAAAATGTAACGAGAAAAAAAATTTTTTTTTCTTCAAATAAAAAAGTCGTAGAACAAACGTTCTTCTATTTCACGTACAGAATCATCCCCTTTCGGGTTTTACGGTTGGGGTTGCAACACCGTGTATACAGGATGTTTGGTAATTCGATACATTCCTTCTAAGGGATCATTCTAGAGCAAATTTGCAACAAATTTGTCCCAATAAACAATGGGTCTAAAATCAATAGTTTTTGAGTTATTTAGGTTTTAATTTTTTTTTTTAATGTTCTGTCTTGTTACCAAAAAATGATAATTATAAAATAACTACTCCACTCTGGGTACTTAATCAGCTATTTTCTAATAGCTGATGAATGAGAGACTACTTTAAAAAAATATGTGCGCTGAAAATATCCGTAATCTCAGAAATAAAAGGTCATAAATCACTCGTTATGCAAAAAAAACCACAACATTTATTTAAATCGAAGAGGATTACTAAAAAAAATTGTATGACACGTGGCATGCAAATTATGGAAAAAACTTCACAATTTCATAAGCTTTCAGAAAAGGTACAAATGTTGTACACGTGCACACAAGTTACATTTCTTTATCAGATATCAAGTATCAGACTAGTGCTCAAAATGAACGAAAAATGAAACATCTGACACAGAGAGAACGTTTACTCGGGATCGGCCGTCAGACCGAAGGCTGATGACCGGACCAGGTTATTCCGCCTGAAGATGAGGAGGAAGTATTGGAGTTTTCAGTCAGAACAGATCCTACTACTTCAATTAGAGCTGCAGCCAGGCACTTTGGATTAAGCCAGTGGCGAGAACTTCGATTTGTCCGTCCACAAAATCTTACTTAAATAATTGCGGTTCTCTAGGTCGATGTTTATCATAGAACGACAAAAATCCATCCTTCTAGCAGGATCTCCCTCGGTTAATACTGCGATTTCTCGGAGGCGCCGGTATGTCCCAGAAAACACTCTTACATTAGGTATACGACGATCAGGGTAAGGATGCGCTTATTCCCTTTGTGCCGCAGCGTCAACGCTGCCGTCGCAAAATCCATAGCAAAACAGAATATCAGCGTATTCTTCACGAGTGAATGCAGCCATTACTGCAGGCACAACTCAAAAATATCGAACAATTTATAACAACAACAAGGAATCAACAACGTGGAATTCGTTTTACTAATTACTAATTTACTAATTTTGGCGAGAGATAAAACGGACGATCCCGAGTAAACGTTCTCTCTGTGTCAGACGTTTCATTTTTCGTTCATTTTGAGCACGAGTCTGATACTTGATATCTGAAAAAAAATTTAACTTGTGTGCACGTGTACAACATTTGTACCTTTTCTGAAAGCTTATGAAATTGTAAAGTTTTTCCCATAATTTGCATGCCACGTGTCATAAAATTTTTTTTAGTAATCCTCTTCGGTTTAAATAAATTTTGTGTTTTTTTTTTGCATAACCAGTAATTTATGACCTTTTATTTCTGAGATTACGGATATTTTGGGCGCACATATTTTTTTAAAGTAGTCTCTCATTCGTCAGCTATTAGAAAATAGCTGCTTTAGTACCTAGAGTGGAGTAGTTATTTTATAATTATCATTTTTTGGTAACAGGACAGAAAATTTCAAAAAAAAAATTGAAACCTAAATAACTCAAAAACTAATCATTTTCGACCCATAGTTTGTTGGGACAAATTTATTGCAAATTAGCTCTAGAATGACCCCTTAGAAGGAATGTATCGAATTACCAAACAACCTGTATATTTCACGCGAGCGGAGCCGCGGGAACAAGCTATTAATATATAATATTATATTTATATATATATATATATATAATGTTTTTTATATATTTTATGTCTGTTTTCATTTTCTCATAAGTACCTGGATCGTCGACGTATTTCCACCGCTGGTTCTGGCCGCCGCCCGCTGCGACCAAGCCTGCAAAATAACCCGTCATTATTATCTTATTAACTTAACTTAACTTAACTTAACTTAACCCTCCCAACGCCGTCACTTATCTTCAAGGATTCAACATTTCAAAGAGGTAATTAGAAAAGTCGTAATGAGTTAATTGAAACAAGTGTAGCAGAAGAAACGTTAACTTTTTTTAATTTAATTTAATTTTAGCGCTTTAGAGCCTCGAATTGTACCGTGTGGGGGCGGTACTTTAAAAGAATATCCCCACTGCATCTCTCCCCGTGTATGTCGTAAAAGGCTACTAAGGGATATGACTCCCTTCTTATATTACTAGGTGGTAGGGTTTAACCGGCCCGGGGTTGGTACCACCACACTGAATGAAAGGTCGGAAAGGAAATAGTTTGTGTTTTCCGTCCAGTTCAGTGTAGCCAGCACGACCGAGGAAAGCACTGACGTGGCACCAAGTTCACCCGGTGTTAGGGGCTGACATCACGGATCTATTCGAGGATCTATTATTTCATCTTTAGTTTTTTTTTTTTTTATGGAAACTGACAGGATTGGCTACATCACCTACAACATCCGTGATGTCAGCCTATAACACCGGGTGAACTTGGTGCCACGTCAGTGCTTCCAGTGCTTACGAGCATAACTACACCAACACCATTGTCCGGTGTTTAAATGATGGCAAAATTGGAAAAACATTTATATAGTTCCCCATACATTCTGTCGTTAGGTATTTACGAAAATATATGGAGGAGTATCCGTACATGAAAAGAGGACGTACATCAAAAGCGGAACCCTTATAGAAAATCTTGGAAAGAAAAATTACACCACGATCCAGTGGACCGACCTACAAACGGTGCGGTGGTACTAATCCGGGCAGTTTATTGCGCACGTTCGTCCACGTGGCAGCTCGCTACACACTTGTCAACGTTCACAGACCTAGATAATATCTAGAAAATTACTCATTTACAGATCGTATTATCTGACATTAGGAAAAAAATAACTATTTTATAAAGTACAAGCTGTGCCCGCGGCTCCGCCCGCTCTCATATTTCACTTCACTGCTAACCTCATAAGCTATTTAGCGTGATAGTAAGTAGCCTATAGTTGATGGGAAGAATCAAGCTATCCGTAGAATTTTGTTTTATTAAAATCGGTTCAGTGGTTCTCGAGTTATAAGCGGACAGACAGACACTCAGACATACAGAAAGCAGACGTTGGATTTTATTATAGGTAAGGATAAGGAAGGAAGGAAGGATAGCTGTGCCCGCGGCTCCGCCCGCTCTCATATTTCACTTCACTGCTAACCTCATAAGCCATTTAGCGTGATAGTAAGTAGCCTATAGTTGATGGGAAGAATCAAGCTATCCGTAGAATTTTGTTTTATTAAAATCGGTTCAGTGGTTCTCGAGTTATAAGCGGACAGACAGACACTCAGGCAGACAGAAAGCAGACGTTGGATTTTATTATAGGTAAGGAAAGGAAGTAATATATATTTTGTATAATAAAAATTAAAAAAGACATATTTTATATTATATTTTATTATTCGTCGTCAGATAACAAAATTGGTTTATGTGACAACGACCAATAAGTCGAAATATCATGTAAAATATGTGTGTATTTTTTAATTTATAGTGTACAAAATATACAGGGTGTAAAAACGGCGAGTACATTAAATTTAGGAAATGATTATTGGGATCAAGAGTAACAAAAAAGTCAAATAACTTTTTTCTGAATTCCCTTTAAATAAAAAGTTACACTTTTCATACAAACTAATTGATTATTTTAGTGTAAAAATGGTCTAATGACAACAGGGCGGCGCGGAGGGGGGAAGAGCGGGTGAGACGTGAGCGCCTCGGACGGAGGTGTTGGCGGGAGGGGCGGGGGTTAGCTTTGTGAGTGGAGGACTGGAGGTCGGCAGGCGGAGGGTGCGAAGCGGCAACAACGCGTTAAATTACACTAGACGAAAACATACCTTTCAAAAATTCATATCTCGAAAACTAGACACTTTAAAGAAAAACTTTATTTGCTTTTTTGTCTAGGAAAAACGTGAGGATTGCGCTGGCGAAATTAATGTACTCGCCGTTTTAACACCCTGTATATTATAAAATTAATTAAAACGAAATTTTGGTGTAAATAAAACTATTTAATTCATAAATATATAATAAGTCGCACGCAATTGGTTAGTTTTCACAACGGACTTATTGTAGCCCTCCTTTAGCATTCCATTTTCCTTTAGGGGTAAAAACGAATCGAATATTCGAATTGATTTACCTACTGAAAATTCGAATCAATTTGAAGAATCGGTAACCGTTTAGAATGTTGTAGTTTATTGAAATTTTCAAGATAAGTTATATCGAAGGGAAGGGTCGCCCTAGACGCACGTACCTGGACCAGATCGGGCATGTGCTCAAAAAGGGGCAAGTGCTTAGTACCCGTAACCGACGAGCATGCATGAAGAACATTATGGGAGTGGAAGAGGCGGCAGAGGTGTGTCAGGATCGTGGCACGTGGAGATCCGTTGTCTCTGCCTACCCCACCGGGAAACAGGCGTGACGCTATGTATGTATGTATGTAAGTTATATCGAAAAATAAATGTATTTAAAAATAAATGCAAGTTAAAAAATATCTTCTTTAATTTAAGAATAATGCGCTGAGAATAGCCAATTTTTTTTTTCATAAGGCGGAGTTAGTTATTATGGCGTGAAGGGAACTAGGAAGTTTAATTAAAAATGCACTTTACCGACCATTATAAGGTCTGATTATGTGGAGCTCAAATGAACAAATCTGGCGTATGTAATTGTTTTTTTTTTAAATCTACAATATTTCCCCATACATTTTTGTGGTGTTAAAATCGAAAATCATCAAATTGAGAATAATTTCTGCTTAGCAATGTATAATTACCTCAATCAAAATTAACAACATTATAGAAAAAAAGTAAGGACAATAATTGGCCAACTTATATAGAATGTTCTTTAAAATGTAACTTTGAGATAATTTACTTTCTTTAATTTCCTACCATATTTTTAAAGTAGGTATAATAAAAAAATACCTATTCTGAATTCTTATATTCTAGCGGTCAAATTGAAAAAGTTAAATTCGAAATCCAAATATCTACGGTGTTCTCTGTTCTTATTTCAAAAGAAACTTCAATAACAAAACAAAATTAACGGAAAATTACCTGTCGACGATGCGAAGATGACAGCCAGACACAGAAATCGTAACATCTTTTCGCGATAAAACAACTGATTAAACCACGTCGTCGGATCAATACTGCGATCGGTTGAGACGTAAGCAATATAGGAGCGTCGCTTTTTATTGAATAAAGCGACAAAATGTCAGCACAACCTTGATACTACTGTGCTGAGAACAAAATATGAAAATGGTAAAGTAAGAATACTTAATGAATGATACAGAAATATCGTCGCGAAAATGCATAAAGTCGTTCTACCGTCACGTGACAGAGCCTTCCATGTTTGAAAATTTAAAATAGTCATTTACTTATATTAAAATTACCCGTCACCCGCAATAGTTTGTCTCGCCGCCATGCCATGGCGAAAGTACGAACACAATGCATAATTACAGGGTAGGACTGGAAGAAAATAAGAGAGGCGTATGTCCAGCAGTGGACGAATACACGCTGGCTTACTGCGACTGACGGGGATGACGATATGTGTCTGTTCCGTGGGGATAGCTACGCCCCGCGGCCCGCCTCCGCGCCGCCGCACCGCGCCGGCCACCACGTCGCGTATTCGGATTTTGTGTAATTCAAACTAAGATTTTAATTAAAAAGCACTAATTCCATGGCATCCATAATATTCTTTTCAACGTGGCCTCCTAATAGCGACTATGTATGAGATACTAGCTTTTGCCCGCGGCTTCGCTCGCGTGAAATTCCTATTTAAAAAGAAAAAAGTACTCGTAATCCCGCGACAGTACCTTTATTTCGGCGCGCAGAACAATTCGGTTTGTATGAGAGCCACATCTTAGCGTAACCGGAACTGAATTTAATTTAGCCTATATATCCTGTGTCCCGTATAGTAAAATGTGCTTGTACTAAGTTTGATTGAATTCGAATGATCGATTTAAGAGTTATGGAGGAACATACATACACACTACAGAAAAGATTTCTAAAAATCATCAATTTAGTTTTAGCAGCATACATAATAGTCTACATACGCTGTATCTCATAAAACAAAGTAACTTACTCCATGACAATCCCTTACAGATTTATTATTAGTAGTAGTAATTTGATTGGTTGATATTGAAAACAGAAATGGTAGCGCCAAAACTACTCATTGAAACTAAAGTTGAAATCATTGCCGTTTCTTGTATTCGCCCGTGTGTCACCCCTATAGCCAATACAGTAAGTAACACTTTGTAAAAATTTATGGAAATACCATTTTGACAGTTGATCCGTACATAGTGGGATATGGTACAAAACCTTACAATCAGAACCTCCACAACGGATTCACTGGTTCCCGGCATGCAATTTACGAAGACCTGAAATAGTGTCATCTCTAAAGACTTCGTTCTGGCCACATTCCATTGAATACATTAAAATTCCTGATGAAAAGAGAGTTTATCGAAATTTTGATCGGTGTAACAAGGAGGATGACACGTACCATTTGCTGATGGAGTGTGGTCAGAACGAGGAATTACGGAGGTCATTGCAGGCGTCACTTAGGGTGGACAGACTCAATTTGTTTTTTAGTATACATAAACTGTTGGCGAGCCCAAGTGAGAGGGATTTAGTAATTGTGTTGGATTTCGTGGAGCGTTCTCTATCCCTTAGGGACTCTGGACCCTAAGAGATGGAAAAGATGAGTGCTATCGGAGGAGCTGTTCAACGCGTTTTCGCCGTCCCCTATCCACCTCCGTACAACGCGCACTGGGTAGGGATTTTTTTTTTTTTTTTTTTTTTTATGGAAACTGACACGGTTGGCTACATCACCTACAACGTCCGTGATGTCAGCCCATAACACCGGGTGAACTAGGTGCCATGTCAGTGCTTCCCCCTTTGATCGTGCCGGCTACACTGAACTGGTCGGAAAACACAAACTATATTCATAGCCGTTTAGACCGACGTTTCATTCAGTGCGGTGGTACCAACCCGGGCGGGTTAAACCCTACCACCAAGTAAGATTAGGAGGGAAGGGACCTACAGTTTTACGAGGAATCCGAACCTCGGTCAGCCTCCAACGGTCAGCGGTCACCCATCCAAGTACTGACCGCACCCAGCGTTGCTTAACATTCAATAGCGACAGTTGACTGTCTGCACCACTGAGCTATCGAGGCTGACTGAGATTGCATCCCTATACGCTGGACTTACCACGGATGCGTACCGATCGGTTTTGCAGATCCTTCCTCGCTGCCTACATATTTCCCCCCAAGTATTGTCTCGGGTCCTTCAAGAGAGGCGTGAACGGGCACCTGTCAGGCCGGCATGGCACTTGCAGCCCCCGCATGCGACCGAATGTCCATGGGCGTCGCTAGATACCTTATGGGTGGCTCGGAGCCACATGTCGCTTACTATAAAAAAATCGAGCTGATATTAACAAATTATTGTTAAAAGCCTTAAAAAAACCCAAACATATGACACATTTTACATCAAAATTGAGTGGCGAGGATAGTTTAGCGACAGTATTAAATATGTAATCCTATAATGTATTAAAATGTGAACTCGTCTTACTTCGCTCTGTGTAGTCAGCTGCATTTTTCAATATTTACTTAATGAATGGCGCTGTTGTTACATATGCATGACAATACAATACATACAAATAAATAGATAACATTTCAGAATGCAGACAATAATTAACATATTGCGGCCAAATAGCTGGCAACACTACAGCATATTTCTTTTTCAGCTCATACAAAATAATAATATCAAATAACAATTGACTTTTAGACTTGGTGAAGTGTCAACTGATCATGGAAGCGTCAGGGAAATAGTAGGTAATAATTTTTTTTTTATCGAATCTGACACTGATCACCTACAACATCCGTGATGTCAGCCCATAACACCGGGTGAACTAGGTGCCATGCCAGTACTATAACTGAATTGACGATTTTTTAAAATGTTTTCTGTATGTATGTATGTTCCTACATAACTCTTAAACAGATCATCTGAATTTGATTAAACTTAATACAAGCACATTTAACTATACGTGACACAGGATAGGCTAAATTAATTTCAGTTCCGGTTACGCTAAGATGTGGCTCTCATACAAACCGAATTGTTCCGCGCGCCGAAATAAAGGTACGGTAGCTTACTTACTTACTTTCTTCTTTTTAAATACGAATTTCACGCGAGCGAAGCCGCGGGCAAAGGCTAGTTCTGTATAAGCGAATAAATTAAATTTAGTAAAAGCACGTAGTAAGCATGTAAATGTTGCCATAATAATGCACTGTTATTACCACCCTCGTTTTCCGGTTAATCGTTTTAAATTCGTCGACAAACAATTCCACGTGCAATTAAAACATGGCCCCTGAGCAATTAACGGGATTTGTATTCAGGAAGTGGCAACTGGCAACACTACGGATAATCGGATTCAAATGAAAACGCAGTTTTAATCGCTTACACATGTAGAGTGAAAATCGTTATTGTTTCTAATGAGATGTAATTTGGGCGGAAATAGGAAGAAATTATCATTTAAAAAATATATGTCTGTGACGGAAATTCTAAATTAGTAATAAATGTATACTCCTATACTATACATAGACACCACAGTAGATACGTTTATCATATCATCAATACTAATAATAAATCTGTAAGGGATAGTCATGGAGTAAGTTATTTTGCTTTATGAGATACTGAGTTTGTAGACTCAATGTATGATATAAAGCTAACTTGACGATTTTTAGAAATATTTTTTGTATGTATGTTTGTATGTATGTATGCATGTATGTTCCTCCATAACTCTTAAACCGATCATTCGAATTTGGTAAAACTTTGGACAAGCACATTTACCTATGTGGGATATACACCGGGATATAGGACGGACTAAATAAAATTCAGTTCCGGTTACGCTAAGATATGGCTCTCATACAAACCGAATTGTTCCGCGCGCCGAAATAAAGGTACAGTAGCGGGCTTACATACTTTCTTATTTTTAAATATGAATTTCACGCGAGCGAAGCCGCGGGCAAAAGCTATACACATATTTTGTGAAAGATACAGCCCTCGGACAGACATACGGACGGACAAACAGACAGACAGACAGACAGACAGACAGACAGACGGCGTGGACTTAGTAATAGGGTCCCAACGACGGATACGGAACCCTTAAAATGGGAATTTTTACCGGGAGGTAATCTAGCTTTCTCAGTAATAACCAGATGATAGCTATTACGTCTTCCGTTAGCTATTACTTTGATTAGTTACTCATTAAGTATACTACTATTACCAGGCCCCACGCACTCTATGTACTTGCGCGCGCTAACTACCTGTCGCCCGTCGGGCCGCCGGCGGTCTTTTTCAGTACAAATTCGTTAGCCGCGCGAAGTATACATAGACGCTCGCCCACGCAACTGCGCGCAGCTGCAAAGCAATAAACACTTTACACTCGATCGTTTAGGTACATTTTCGCACGCAGCGATTGGCGATGTGAAACAGTAGGCTATTAAAGCCCGAAGGTAGGAAAATTTTCTATGGAGTGATTTATCTGTTACCAAGTAACTATTAAGTAATCTGTGCTATTACTTCCTATGTTAATTACTTTATATCAATATCGGCATTATGCTGAGTGATTGCTTGCCATCATTAATCTTAATTTAGGCTCCGCTCCGATCGCGTGTTCTATCTCACGAAGTCCGTTTGGCTCTGGTTGTAGTAGTGATGTGTGTGCGTGGACCGCGCATCTCGATCGTCCGTCCGTCTGTCCGAGGGCTGTATCTCTTGAACCGTAATAGGTTGAAATTTTCACAGAATATGTGTTACTATGGCGGATATAACAACAAATAAGAAAAATAAGAAAATGCTAAAAATTAGGGGGTTTCCCATACAACAAACGTCCGAAAAATCAATTAGTCAAAAGATAGGCGGATAATAGCGGATAGATACGGAAACCTCCGTGCGCGAGTAAAACTCGCACTTGACATATTTTTCTTTTTTTTTGTGGTGCGGAAACCTTGGTGCACGAGTCCGACTCGCACTTGACCGGTTTTTTTTTATATTGCAGGGTCTTCAGGCACGATCCGTAAAATATATTTTTTCTTTGTTCCGGAATACTGCCTCGGCCAGCGCATGTAACAGACGGATGGGCGGACGGACGAACAGACACCGAACTGATTTTATAAATTTTTTTTTTTTATGGAAACTGACACGGTTGTCTACATCACCTACAAGATCCGTGATGTCTAGCTGCCTATAACACCGGGTGAGCTAGGTGCCATTTTAGTGCTTCCCTTCATTTCATGTCGGCTACACTGAACTGGACGGGAAACACAAACTATTTACATAGCCGTGTCGACCGACGTTTCATTCAGTGCGGTGGTACCGGGCGGGGTTCAAGCCACCTAGTAAGGTAAGAAGGCAAGGGACGTACAGTTTTACGTGGAATCCGAACCACGGTCAGCCTCCAACGGTCGAGCGGTCACCCATCCAAGTACTGACCGCGCCCAGCGTTGCTTAACATTCAATAGCAACAGTCGACTGTCTCTGCACCACTGTGCTATCGAGGCTGACAAAGAAGGCTTCGCTGGCCACGGAACTTTTATAGCATCAGATTTTTCAGCTCATGAAAAATATTTTCTCATACCAAACTCTCATTGTCGTTGGTTCGTCTTCCAAGTTCCAACAATGTTTATGAGTGTGTGGGTATTGTAAGATAAAAAACAGGGTGTGTGTGTCTGCGGTTGTGAGAAGGTGTGCGTTTGTAACATCGACATCTATCGATAGACAGGCCTTTCCCATACATCATTTCTGAAAAAAATATTATGTTGTCGCCCAAAGGATCTTACAAGATCCTTTCACAAGACAGCCGCTTTACAAGACGTCTCACACGCGTGTTGGACGCACGTCAGTGCCGAACCGTATGTGGAGAGCGAACGAGAAAGAATGAAGTTGTATTTTGTGCAAGAGTGACAGTGAAGAACGGTGTTGCTTATTTCGCCTTTAGATCTTGTCGCGTGCTCAGCCGAATACTGACGACCGCGCCGACCGAAGTTGCGCCCCGAGCAACGCGCGCGGCTTATATGTATTGGTGTATACTGCTTGCTTGTGTGATTGTATTGTAACCCATCTATCGTTTCGTATCCGTAAATACGCGAGTGAGGAGCGTAAATGGTATTCATAGAATATAATAGTGATTTATTCACTTGAAGTCTAGTGCATACATTTTAATTTATAAGTTACAAGCTGTGCCCGCGGCTCCGCCCGCTCTCATATTTCACTTCACTGCTAACCTCATAAGCCATTTAGCGTGATAGAAAGTAGCCTATAGTTGATGGGAAGAATCAAGCTATCCGTAGAATTTTGTTTTATTAAAATCGGTTCAGTGGTTCTCGAGTTATAAGCGGACAGACAGACATACACTCAGACACTCAGACACTCAGACAGAAAGCAGACGTTGGATTTTATTATAGGTAAGGAAGGAGGAAGGATAACTATAACAAATTAACACATGGCAACATACAGTTGTACAATAGAAAGGACGTAGGCGCAGCATATGGCCACTTGCACATGAGTATCACAAGGACCCAAGGCATAGATTACTAAATAGTTACTTCGTAAATAGTTACCCCAAGGTTTAATGTGTTTTTTTTATGTAATCCGGTATGGCTGGCTGAGTCGGAGGGGCCAAGGCGCATACTCCGCTCAGCCAATATCACCTCCGAGAAGGTAGGTGCCATACCGGAGACTTCCTTGGATTGCTGGCTATGTTGGACTAGAGGAGAACACAACCGAGGCTGCTATGCGGCCATCTTACTTCCAGTGCGGTGGTATCAACCCAGTCGGCTACAATTTGAGCCTCACCCAATAAGGGGCAGGGGAAGGGACCTACAGTTTTACACCGGCTCCGAACGGTGAAGCAGCAGGTTTGCATTGCATACCTACAATGCACGTAAATTTTTTCGTCAAAAAAAACTCATTGGTACACGCCGACCGGATACGAACCTCGGACCTCTCTCATGAGAAGCCGATGCCCAAACCACTCGGCCACCCGCCAATGTAATCGGTTGAATGTATTCATGATCACAATATATTGAATGTAAAGTCACGCACAGACTTGTTCACGGACAGTTAGCAAGTCCATCGCGCTGCACCGCTTCCACACGTCTAGTTTGGTGGTTTGTAACCTTTATTGTCACCGGGCAGACGAGGTGGTATACAAAAAAAACACAAAAGATTTCTTTTCGTCCGGGTATTAGCACTTCATTCCTCACTGTCTAGATTACGGGTCAACCAACACATTACTCATCCCAAACTACCATATTCCTTTGAATGATATCTCATACAAAAGCTAAACACGGCCGGTCTTCGAGGATTTATGCCTTACGTAAATTGGCTGAATGGCTGAGTGGTCTGGATTTCGGCTTCTCTTACGAGAGGTGAGAGGTTCGAATCCGGTCGGCGTGTACCAATGAGCTTTTTCTGGCGGAAAAAGTTACGTGCACACCGTTCGGAACCGATGTAAAACTGTGGTCTCTTTACTTGTCCCTTACTGCATCGGTGGTAGGCTCAAATTGCAGCCTACTGGGTTTATACCATCGTACCTTCGGTCGTGCCGGTTACACTGAACTGGACGGAAAACAAGAACTATATAAATAGCCGTTTCAACCGACCTTTCATTCATTGGAAGGGTAAGAAGTTTTCACAAAAAAAAATTACAAATTAAAAACAAGTAACACTATTTATTATAACATTTCCTTAAAGTGTATTTAATTTTCGTCTTTACATTCAGATTCAGATGTTACCTAACCATCGACACAGATGCACATGATTGATCAGTGATTTTTCACCTGATCTACAACCTGATGACTCGTCTCATCATTTTGAATTCTACGTCTACGCCCAATTTAAAAACTTTATGTTCCGAATGTTTGACCAAAAGTTTAGATTTAATTGAACACGCTCTAACTTCCATCTTACAAAATACGTGACTTGAATGCAATATTTAATTCAAAAAATTTAAATCAATATTTGAATACTCAATGTCCAACGTGCTGTTAGCTGCGACAATGTATGGACATCTAAGCCCTTTTTAACCCCGACGCAAGAGGGGTGTTATAAGGTTATCGTGTGTGTGTGTATCGTATGGGTGTCTGCCTGTGGCATCGTAGCTCCCGAACGGATGGACCGATGTGGATGCAGATTTTTTTTATTAGAATGCTGGTTTAACGGGGATGGTTCTTCGCTAAGTGTGTAATCAAGTAATCAAGTAATCACGTAATCCAAAACATAATTATCTTAAAAAGTGGACCGATTTGCATGCGATATTTTAAAAAAGGCTTGAAATAATCAATAAATTTTCTCAAAAACTCTCAAACTTTTTAAATTTTTTGTAGCCCTCGTCGATACGCGTCACTTCACATAAATATTTACGTAGCCATAAAACTCACGACACCAAGGCGAATTCACTCTCTCGCTGGAAATCGGGGGCTATACTGAAGCGATCGAAAAGACATTTTCAATGTCAAAACTGTCTATAATAAAACCCCCGACCCTTAAAAAGTCAAAAATAATTTTCGTTTACTCACTTAAAGGAGTCGGTAGACCGCTAAGTAAATTCCCGCGCAGCTCGGAGTTATTATATTTTATTTACTTAGCGGTCCCCCGACTCCTTTAAGTGAGTAAACGAAAATTATTTTTGACTTTTTAAGGGTCGGGGGTTTTTTAAATTTGTAATTTAACTTTTATTTAAAGCTTTTTTAAAAAAAACGCATGAAAATGGGTCCACTTTTTAACATAATTAATTTTTTTATTACTTAATTACTTGATTACTTGATTACAAACATAGCTAAGAACCATCCCGATTAAACAAGCTTCCTAATAAAAAAAACCGCATCCAAATCGGTCCGTCCGTTTGGGAGCTACGATGCCACAGACAGACACACACACACACACACACACACACACACACACACACACACACACACGTCAAACTTATAACACCCCTCCGTTTTTTTCGTCGGGGGTTAAAAATAAGCGCTGCCCTCTGTCGCTTCCAAGGTGCATTGTCCTATAATCTAGTAAAGGGTGAATCTGCCAGCAAAAATATATAAAATTCCCGGTCGTCCGTGCGCACAGAGCGGGGCCCGGAATTATGTTAAACTTGTTTGCAATCCATCATCCGAGATGCGGGCGGCGCGGCGGGCCCGCTCCGAGCGGCTCTGTCTGTCTGCCGGCTCATATAAAAATAGGATTCCAACATCGAGAAATTACTACCAGAGGATGCGCTGCGAATAAAGTTACAGAGAAATCAAGTCGCGCAACAACTGAGGTATGAGCGAAAGAAGCGGGGCGGCGGCGGTGCGACGCGGAGATCGGAGCGGTAGAGAGGTACTTATTGTACGCGCGCGAGCTTATGCGACGCGTAAGGAATGCGGCCGGAACTCCGACTAACCCCCGCGCGGTAGGGTAGCTCCACACGTATACGTAGATGCTCGACGAGCAAAATTGATAGAGCAAGCTTGCTGCGAGCCATGTTGGACGTTGCATCCACACATTGGTTTTTGTCCGACATGCGCGACTGACATGCTCACTGTGCGTCGTATTGTATCGAGCCATGGACGACTTGTTACTGTGTCTTGCGGGTATCCATCCTCCGCCGCTCGTGGGACCGACTGGCTTGCTCGAAGTAGCAGCCACACGCACAAGCATGCTCGCAGGCTCGCATCCAACATCGAGCAAAAATTATGCAGTCTTCAATCTTGTTCGAAGCGAGCATTTGTTCGATGTTGGACGTTCGAGCATGTATCAAAAATGGTCTACACGTTCGAGCATGAGTCGTACTTGCTCGAATGAACGTAATAACGTCGAGCAAGCACGTACGTGTGTACTTAGCAGTAGGATGCAGGTGGGAAGCGCGCCTCTCCTTCCCCCTTTACTTCTGGCCACGCAGCGCATGACCTCGCGCGCCGTTAATAGCTGACGCGTGGAGCAGGAGGGGGAAGGGAAGTGGAGTGGGAGGAGGGTGGTGCGGTGCGCGCGGATCGTGATCGACTAAAGGTAAGAACGTATTACAGCGGAGCGGTGCGGAGCGCACCGACCGTCCAGGGACAAGCAACTTCTGCCTCCACGAACGATCATCAGCGGTCAGCGGAACGAGCACATGTTTTTAAGTTGTCAGTATTGGTGCAAGATGGACGAAGAAAAATTAATATTATTGTTCAGCAAGTACGTCAAAATAAATACCTATTTTCAGATTCCAAAGATGTATTATGTTATGTATCACGATGTATCACTGTAGTTACTCCTGACCGTGAAATGAAGGTTTTTTTAGATTTTAATTTTTTTTATTTATTTATTATTACAGAAACCCACATTACACGAACCAAATCAGTAAAAAATTACAAATTTAAAAAACCCCCGACTCTTAAAAAGTAAAAAATAATTTCCGTTTACTTACTTAAAGGAGTCGGTGGACCGCTAAGTAAATTCCCGCGCAACTCTTGAGTTTTTATATTTAATTTACTTAGCGGTCCCCCGACTCCTTTAAGTAAGTAAACGGAAATTATTTTTTACTTTTTAAGAGTCGGGGGTTTTTTAAATTTGTAATTTAACTTTTATTTCAAGCTTTTAAAAAAAAACCGCATGCAAATCGGTCCACTTTTTAAGATAATTATTTTTTTTATTACTTAATTACTTTATTACTTGATTACAAACATAGCTAAGAACCATCCCGATTAAACAAGCTTTCTAATAAAAAAAACCGCATTCAAATCGGTCCATCCGTTTGGTTGCTACGATGCCACAGACAGACACACACACACACACACACACACACACACACACACGTCAAACTTATAACACCCCTCCGTTTTTTTCGTCGGGGGTTAAAAAATATTTATATCGTGAATCCAAAGTCTTTTCTTATCCCTGCACTCCTCTTCTTCTTCACAAAGCACAGCAAACAAATAATAATTCTACATCCGAATAGTCCATTTTAACGGTCGCGATCGCTGGCGAGGTGTGTCTCCGCGTAGTGTCAACGGTGTTCGACAACAACAGAAGTGCTGTCAGTCGGCGGCTTCGTGCCGCGCCTCGTCGCTAGCGGCCGCGCGCGGTAGTGGGTTTTGTTTGACCTGGCCGCTCCGCAGTGCGTACCTACTCAGCTGCCGCGGCGCTGGATGGCTTCAACTAAAAGTAAAAAGTAACAGTAAAAAAAATATATTTGTAATTTCTAAAACATAAAACATACAGTTCACAGCACGTTTCTCCGCAGATTTTTTACAGTAGGTATTACATTGTTTTAGATAGACAGATAGATGATCACTCCCACCTAAACTGGCCACTGATGGCTGTACTATAGGTGGTTAGGGAAAGTTCCCATACCACGTGAACGATTGGGGGGGTAGGGGGAAGGGTTTATCAAAATACCACGCCGGGTCCCAAGGGGGGGGGGGGAGGGGGAGTGAGGGGGATTGACGTCACGTGGTATTTCAAAATGACTAATTTCAAAATAACATTTCAATATTTATATTTGTTTCATTCACGCTAATTTTCCGCCAAGAACTGAACAGGCACTGTTCAATTACAAGAAAATGTATTCGCCTGGTCACATTCAAACATATGTAGAACCATTGAAAGCTAAGTCAATAAAATTGTATAACCGTAATTGTATTGTAGACGTACAGACGGAAAGCAGACGTTGGATTTTATTAAAGGTAAGGATTCCCATAAATACATTGAAAAAACAGCAAGTTTTGAAATACAACGTGACAACTGGGGGGGGGGGGGGGGGGGGTTAGTCAAGATACCGCACCTGGTCACAGGGTTCCAAAAGTGGCCTACAATCGGTCACGTGGTATGGAAACTATGGCTGTAACTCTTTGGAACATGGCGCTCTGTAAGAGTGCACTCTCTAGAAAGCCAGTGCATATATCTCGATGATTCTACGCCCGCATCTGGAGCCTAGACCACGGCCTAGACTACGTTATACCTAAGCCGATTGTGACTGTATACGCTGTCAGCCTAGTTTAGTTCTAACCATAATTGAATTAAATATTTTACACGACATTTGGTATTATAATTTTAGGGTACCGTGAATTGTCATAAAGCATTAATAAATTTGACGGATTATGTACAACGGTACTGCCATACCATACGCTAGGGTTGTCAAAAACCTGGGAATCCTTATGGATGACACGCTATCTTGGCAGGCTCAGGTCAACGAGGTCAGTCGAAAAGTCTATGCTGCGGCGCACTCCCTGAGACGGCTTCAGAACTTTCTTCCGACCACTGCAAAGACAATTCTAGCACAATCGTTGCTTCTCCCCATTCTTGATTATGCAGATGTATGTTACCTGGACGTTACTGAGGAACTCCTGGATAAGCTTGAGCGTCTGCAAAACATGTGTATACGATTCATTTTCGGACTACGCAAGTACGACCATGTTTCAGAATATCGCAGACGTCTCAAATGGCTCCCAATCCGTTACCGCAGGAATTCCCACATTCTTAGTCTTCTTTACTCATGTCTTAACAACCCCTCTGCTCCCGAGTATCTATCTTCCCGTTTTCAGAACCTATCTTCTCACGGTGTCCCACTTCGGTCTAGTCATGACAATATTTTAGTTATCTCCTCTCATAAAACTGGTTTTTATACCAACTCATTTTCTGTTCACGCAGCTCGACTGTGGAATTCACTACCACACTTTATCTGACATTGTAAATCGCTTCCGTTATTCAAAAAACACTTAAAACTGTATTACCTCCGTCAATGTGAAGTAAAAACCTAAAAAACAAAATCCACTTTTGTTTCATACTTACCTGGATGGACAAGTATGTATGTATGTATATTTATTTGTATAATATTCTATATAATATATATATTCTATATAATATTCTATATAATATAATATTCTATATATTTAGTAATTTATATGTATTAAACATGTATGGCTTATATTTTACTAGCATGTACTTATATGTATGTATTAATAAGTATTCTTATTATTAAATTTATCTCCAATTGTCACGCAACTCTTTTGCTACTACCTACTTACATTCCACTATATTATCGAATCTCAAACATCCAAAGGTTGACTGTAAGAAATCTCTGTAAGGGATAAGTCAGCCTTTGCACCTTATGTAAATTTTCCAATGTATTTGTTACTGTTTAATGTTTACTGGAGCAATAAAGAATTTTCTATCTATCTATCTATCTAATAAATTGTACTACAAAATTAGCGGTTTATTTCTAGAAACTGCCAACTCAATTAGTACCTAAAATTTTTTTTTTTTATGGAACCTGACACGGTTGGCTACATCACCTACAACGTCCGTGATGTCAGCCCATGACACCGGGTGAACTAGGTGCCATGTCAGTGCTTCCCCTTTGATCGTGCCGGCTACACTAAACTGGTAGGAAAACACAAACTATTTACACAGCCGTTTAGACCGACGTGTCATTCAGTGCGGTGGTACCAACCCGGGCGGGTTAAATCCTACCACCAAGTAAGATTAGGAGGGAAGGGACCTACAGTTTTACGAGGAATCCGAACCTCGGTCAGCCTCCAACGGTCAGCGGTCACCCATCCAAGTACTGACCGCACCCAGCGTTGCTTAACATTCAATAGCGACAGTTGAATCTCTGCACCACTGAGCTATCGAGGCTGACATACTCTAACTAACACAAGTTACTTATAGAATAGAATAGAATAGAAATGATTTATTACTCCAAGAAACATTCAACGGTAACAAGCACATTAGAACATTTGCATGAGGTGCAAAGGCGAACATATCCCTTATTTCTTACAGTCAACCTTTGAATGTTTGAGATTCGAATAATATGTGGAATCTAAGTCGGTAGTAGCAATAGAAAGCTGGTTTGGCTGGAAGTGAAGCACTGATATAGCACCTAGTTCACCAAGATGTTATGGACTGATACCACGGATGTAGTAGGTGATGTGGGCAAACGTGTCAGTTTTCACATAAAAAAAAAATTTACGGGACGGTTCTAATCAATAATCAAAAAATTGCGTCTCTTAAAAAGCTTGAAAAAAAAATTAAATTACTAATTTAAAAAACTCCCGACATCAGCAACGCTTAAAAAGTCAAAAATAATTTAATTTCGGTTTAGTTACTGAAAGGCGTCGAGAGACATCTGAGTAAATAACCGCTCAGCTCTGAGTTTTATTTTACTTACTTAGCGATCCCCCGACGCCTTTAAAACGGAAATTATTTTTGACTTTTAAGGGTTGTTAATGTGCCGGGGTTTTTTTTATTATTTGGAATAAAAATTTTTTAAATTTAATTTCGATTATATCGACTTCTTCCACATCGCAAAGGTTAGTTAGAATAGAATGCCTCGCGGCATTAAGCTCGCCTGTTGTACCTAATTTTTATTAATTGGTGTTCAATAAAGAACCAATAAGTACCTATACATTATGTTTAATAAGTTTTAATATCAAGACAAGCTTTATAAGATTACAATTTTTATTTTGTTGTTATCTACGTAATAATCTTTAAATTCCTTGAAACACGTTCCATGTTTCTGAAAATAGCGACTTAGAAGAGTTTAATTAACTTCTCATTTAATTAATACGCTCAGTGGCTCTGAAAACGAGATTTTAAACATCACTGCACGTTAAAACATGCTGTATAATGAAATATTTTCAACCTCATGGACCAGGTAATCGCTTTGTTATCGACAAAAAATTGGTTGTCTGTAAAGTCGGTTTACGGACGATAGTTTTACGTGATAACGTCATAAAGTGGTAAGACTACTTCAATTTCTGCTGCCCTGGTACTTTAGAACCAGAGAGATAAATGCGTACAAGCCGACGCTTGGGGCGACTGTGCCTCTCTATCGCTTGTTACGCGCTCTCGCTTGCACACACAGGCTCAGATGGAACGTGACACTTTTTCGTGCGTGCAGCCGGTGTTCATCAATTTATAAGACGTGGCGTTATCACGTCAAAAAGTCCTAGAAGTCTATCTGCTATATTTTTTTATGTATACTGACGCGGTTGGCTACGTCACCTACATACAACATCCGTGATGTCAGCACATAATACCTTGGTGAACTAGGTGCCATGTTAGTGCTTCCCTTCGGTCGTGCCGGCTACACTGAACTGGACCGAAAACACGAACTAATTACCGAATCTGTCGCAATGGATCGTATTTCTTCAAAATATACAATTTCTTCAAAATCAAATACATCGAGTAGGGAATCATTGTATCATTGTATAGAGGTTTAAAAGGTGATATCAAAAATATACTACACTTCATGGTTTATAACTAAAAAGATATAAATAATTATACTTATTTTTTATGAAACACGACTATGAATTGAAAAACTATATAATAAAATCCAACGTCTGCTTTCTGTCTGAGTGTCTGAGTGTCTGAGTGCCTGAGTGTATGTCTGTCTGTCCGCTTATAACTCGAGAACCACTGAACCGATTTTAATAAAACAAAATTCTACGGATAGCTTGATTCTTCCCATCAACTATAGGCTACTTACTATCACGCTAAATGGCTTATGAGGTTAGCAGTGAAGTGAAATATGAGAGCGGGCGGAGCCGCGGGCACAGCTAGTGAAAAACTAAAATCGGGTTTTATACCATTGTCAGGTCGGCATGGCATTCGCAATCCCCGTGCATTACATAATGTCCATGGGCATCGTTATTCATCTACTCGTAGATGAAAACGATGCCACATATCGCGGTCTCCATAAAAAAAATCACTCCACCTGCCAGTTAAGGCTTTGAAAGGCTTAAGTCTCGATCGGGTGTTTGTCCGTCAATCTGTCAATCGCCCTTAATTCCTGAACGGACAAATTGTATTGACGTAACGCCGTATCAATGTCACTGTGCGTTACACGCTATCACTGAGACCAAGCGACGTGTAACACATTGGGTAAGCGTGACCCGCGCCACGCCGCCGCCGCGCGCCGTCGTCGCCCGGTTTGAAATCAGTATTTTTTTTTTTTTTTATGGAACCTGGCACGGTTTGCTACATCACCTACAACATCCGTGATGTCAGCCCATAACACAGGGTGAACTAGGTGCCATGTCAGTGCTTACCTTCATTTAATGTCGGCTACACTAAACTGGACGGAAAACACGAACTTTACATAGCCGTTTCGACCGACGTTTCGTTCAGTGCGGTGGTACCAACCCGGCCGGGATAAACCCTACCACCTAGTAAGGTAAGAAGGGAAGGGACCTACAGTTTAACGTGGAATCCGAACCACGGTCAGCCTCCAACGGTCGAGCGGTCACCCATCCAATCACTGACCGCGCTCAGCGTTGCTTAATAACAGTTGACTAACCAACCGCGCCACTGAGCTACCGAGGCTGACGAATTTTCTTATCCCTTAGTCGACTTTTACGACATGCGACGGGGAGAGATGCAGTGGGGCTATTCTTTTTAAGTACCGACCCCACACGGTACGAGTACCGACCCCACACGGTAGTATGACGCTGGAAAAGGTTCAGTCACCTAAAAAAAACCGGCTAAGTTCGAGTCGAACGCGCGCACCGAGGGTTCTGTACCGCATATACATTCGACACGTATGTACATCGACCGTTGGAGGCTGACCGTGGTTCGGATTCCACGTAAAACTGTAGGTCCATTCCCTTCTTACCTTACTCGGTGGTAGGGTTCAACCTTTCCAAGCAAAATTTAGGTTATTAGGTCATTGTTTAGTCTTCGCATGTTTAGTTTTATTTTATTTGTTATATGTATCATTGTTTGTTTGTTACTAGCCACAATAAATTATTCTCTATTTAGCTTGTTTTCGTTCATCGACAACGAAATCTCAGGTCTCATCGGTGGAAGGAGTCTCGATGCATTGTTTTACAGCATGAGTATACCACGGCGCTCCGGTGGCGAAATGGCTACTGCCTGCTTGGAACACCTCCCCCCGCGCGCCGGACACACCGCCCCGCACGACCCGCGACCGACCCGCGCCGAGGCCGGACTAGTTAGTCGTTATCTATCAGCTATCGTTCGTTGAGCATCGAAATCAATCTCTAGTGTAATAATTGACATTGAACCCTTTCCGATCGGAATAAACTGCATTGTGTTTTAAGTGCAATTTATACTCAAATGTCGCATGTGCATGAACCTATTTTTACCTGTGGATGCTAAGTGCCATATCAGAGTTGAGGACGGCAACTTGCTAACCGCCGGCTATCCAAGGGCTCCTGCTGGTGAGTAATGCTCGAGATCTTTTGAAGCCTGTTGCCTCCTGAGATTCGTAACAGTCATACACTTATCGACAAACTTTCGTCCGAAAGTTCACGTCCCTTCACGTGCAGTTAACAGTTGCGCATATTTCTCATGTATCATAAATCATAATTCATAACTTCTTGGTGGCACTATACCTATTAAAATTATTTCATTTATTCTATAGTTCGGCGAGAATGAACGGGCAAAAAAACTCGCCTGTGGTGATCTGCACGAAACAACACGGAAGCACGTATACATACTAAGCGGCGGGTGGCTGAGTGGTTTGGGCATCGGCTTCTCATGCGATAGGTCCGAGGTTCGAATCCGGTCGGCGTGTACCAATGAGTTTTTTTCTGACGAAACAATTTATGTGCATACCTACACTTGCTGCTTCACCGTTCGGAACCGGTGTAAAACTGTAGGTCCCTTCCCTTGCCCCTTACCAGGTGGTAGGCTCAAATTGTAGCCGACTGGGTTGGTACCACCGTACTGAATGTAACATGGCGGCATAGCAGCCTCGGTTGTGTTCTCCTCTAGTCCAGTATAGCAATCCAGGGAAGTCTCCGGTATGGCACCTACCTTCTCGGAGGTGATATTGGCTGGTCGGAGCATGCGCTTTGGCCCCTCCGACTGAGCCACTCATACCGGATTACATTAAAAAAAAAATGCGACAACCAGCGTCCTCTGTTGACCCAACACTCCAGCAGCGGGAACAACCAATACTCGTAGAGCAGCTCATAGTAGCCACTAACCGCCCACACTGACAATGTGACGTCACCTGCTTATTCTCCGGCACAGAATACACAATGAAGAGAAGTGTGCATATGCTACGATTTTCGGGAAAAATTAATAGAGCCCGCGGGGGTTAGGATATGAAATTTGTCCCACGAAAGTATGTGGCTGGTAAGTTGTGCTGTACATTTTTCTACGAATAGGTGGATTATTATCTTTAAAAATGTAAGTAGTGTTTATCATTTAATTAGGTTTAGGAAACATGCATGTTTAGGGTTCAAAGTATTTACAAACAAGAAAAGATAAGTAAATCCGCCACCATAACTTTATTTCGGCGAGCGGAACAATTCGGTTTGTATGAGAGCCAAATATTAGCGTAACCGGAACTTAATTTTATTTAGCCTTCCTGTGTCCCGTATAGTTAAATGTGCTTGTACAAAGTTTCATCGAATTCGGATGATCGGTTTAAGAGTTATGGCGGAACATACATACATACAGAAAAGATTTCTAAAAATCGTCAATTTAGCTTTAGTATCATACATAGAGGCTACAAACTCAATATTTCCTAAAACAAAGTAACTTACTCCATGACCATCCCTTACAGATTTATTATTAGTAGTATAGTATTGATGATTGATGATGATTGATGATATTGATTAAGG
This sequence comes from Nematopogon swammerdamellus, assembly GCA_946902875.1. Lineage (NCBI taxonomy): Eukaryota > Metazoa > Arthropoda > Insecta > Lepidoptera > Adelidae > Nematopogon > Nematopogon swammerdamellus. The sequence goes on from OX336350.1 coordinate 18,912,771, forward strand.
CGCCTAGTAACGCCAACAATGGCGGCGTAGCGCGTATTAGTAGTAAATCGTTTGTAAGTTATATACATTATAGTTTATCTCACAAATAAAATATGATGTTTTAAATTTTGGCTTTTGATTTTTTGAGCATTTTAATTTTTTTGCTTCAACTGTCTATATGTATAATAAATTGCGTAATAGTAAGCCGTACCTACATATACCTAAAACCAAATAAACTGGTATTTTTTATATCTCCTTAGCTTACTAAATCTATTTTCATATAGTGTAGTAGGAAAAGTGTTTCATCTTCATGTACTAAATTCAAGTTTAATAACGTTTATTTTCACTTCTAATCTCTAATACACTTCTATTCAACATCCGTAGAAAAACAACATTCGCTTTACCACAAATAAACTGAAGAAGGAAACTCTTGTCGGGATTTTATTTATTTGAAAAAAAAATTCTTTACTTAGTTCCTTTCTTTTTGTGTTATCCTAATCAATAAAGTTTCTACGGGCGACCGGCGCACATAGGAGTATTTGCTTAATAAAACCGGACAAAAATATTTTATTCGTTTTTTTGCTATGAATTGAATTCAAATACAATGTTTGATCATAATTAAGTGTGTATAGTACCTGGGCGACCGAGCTTCGCGCGGAGTCGACACCTAACTGGATAAACTTAGAGCTTGTTTAAAATAAGAGGATTTTAAATATACACAGAGTCCAGATGTTTCAACTATTTTTAATGGTACTGTAACTCTTCGTCTCCAGCATCATCGCTTCAGTTTCTTCGTCTTCATCTTCTTCATGAGTTACAGGCGGATTGCTTGCGATCATCATGCTGACTGCCTCTTGCGAAAATGGCTTAGGGAGCGTTCATAAACCACGTGACAGTTTTATTGGGGGGGGGGGAGGGGTCTAGCTTTTAATCACCTCCCGTCACCTAGGGGGGCGGGGGTGTAGGGAAATAGATATATTTAATTTAAAGCATTCCAGAAAACAATATTTCATAAATGTCACGTTACTTTGGGGAGGAGGGGGGGGGGGGGGGGTTCGTATTTTGTCACTTCAAGTCACTAGGGGGGGGGTCCAAAATTTGTCTAAAATCCGTCACGTAGTTTGTGAACCACCTTCCTTCCATCCTTCCACCAAGTCATACGGCATGTGGGTTTTCGTGCCTTAATTGCTGCTTGATTGTCCAAATACTTGGTCGGCGTTGTACCAAAGTGATTGCAGCACAACACCCATTACCCTGCTTACCCAAATTGTCGGGACACAGCGTGTGGTATTTATGTAACTTCGAATAATTCAACCTTTTCACTCATTGACTTTGAAGTAATAAAAAACAAAATGGCGGATGTAGGCGGATGATTTAACGGTGGTGTATAATTGTCAAAAGACGATGTTTACGTTTATGTATAAGTTATAGCCCGACAAGGCCAGACACACAAACAATACGTTATAAGAAGAAAGCTATCATATTAATTTTTATAATTATTTAAGTGAAAATAATATTGGGTGCGATCCGTCACGTGACACGGGTCGGTACTCCCCCCCCCCCCCCCCCCCCCCTGCCCTCGTGACCGGACGTAACCTAGAGCCGACCCCCCCCCCCCCCCCCCCCACACCCCCGTAAAACCGACAAGTGGTTTATGAACGCTCCCTTATGTATGTATGTCTACACACTAAGACCATGGAAATTAGAGTAATATTTAAAAATATGCCAAAAAAAAAGGGGTGCGAGGGGGTGACTTTTTTCTTTTGAATCAGTAAATAGAATAGCTCCTTTTAATGGTTTCATAAAAATGATTGCCCGACAAGGCCCGACACTCGTACTTAAAACACTTTTATTTAAAATACTTAATATAAATTCGCCCATTTTTAACACCTCCTTAGAAAGTAACGTGAAATGTTATTAATACAAGTCAATGAAAAATTTATGAATACTGCATTATAAAGTACTTATCCTCATCTTCCTCGATTTCCATCATGATTGTCTCCAAACTTCTCTTTACACTCGCACCAAGCACGACAATACGGCAGTATTTAAATAGTCTATTAGAACAAACAAGCGCGGTTCAAACGATGTCTGCGTTTGGACTGACAGCACGCTAAGAGAGGTGGTGGGAGAGACCAAAGATGGCGTGTGTGTGACGTAGTAGTTATATAGCTATTATAAAATGGCGAGTGCGAGACGTTTTGCGAAAGTTTACGTTTTCGACTAATGTCCGGTTTTCTTCATAGACGTACTCCTATGTGCGGCGGCGGCCGTGTACGTAAGGCAATTTATGAATATCCTTATAACTCGAGAACCACTTTATCAATTTACATACAGTTTTCACTGTTACATTCTGTCACTTCTCGTAAAGCATAAACGCTCTGAGCTGTGAGCAAAAAGTCACGCGAAGCCTTAGGCAGACAAATTTTGTTTTTTCTTTTTCAACATAAAACACACTATTTCGATGAAAATTCTCTGCATGCTTATTTTGCTTATTAGGTATGCCATTTATGGATGAAAAATTATATCCTTCAAATTAATTAACCCACCGCGACCACGGTTTACAGACATCGATTATTTTCGTTTTCCGAGAGAACTTTTATTTTAATTATTTATTTATTCTCTTTCTTAACACCGCCAGGTTTAGAGTACATTTTATAAATTTTTCACATTTTGACAGTTGCATACACACACTAATCTTATACACTAATCTTAAATCCTCACTATTAATACATTAACAATTTTATAATTTATAATATGTAAGTTTTTTCTATTTATTGCCATATTTATGTTTTATCTATCACAGTTGTGCTATAAGTATATTGTTCTTTGTACAGTCAGTAATATACACCTAATATATCAGTCATTCTGAACAAAAAATTATCATGTCATACAGTATAAGAATAAAAAAACAAAATTCATTATGTTATTAAAATAAGTCAGATAAAATACAATTTTAATAGTTTTGAACACAGAATAATATTTCAGATATAATTAAGATTCCAGTAATTCAATTAAATGTTGTCAAAAATGTAAAATTTGATAAAATTAAAAATAAAAATTCATTATAATATTAAAATAAGTCCGTCAAAATTCATTATGTTATTAAAATAAGTCAGATAAAATACAATTTAAATAGGTTTGAACACAGAATAATATTTCAGATATAATTAATATTACAGTAGTTAATTCAATCAGGAATGTTGTCAAAAATGTAAAATTAGATTAAATTAAGTAATAGGGATGTAAGAAATATTCATTTAATCAATCGTCAAAATACTCTTATAGGGTATAAAATGATTTTCTACTTAAAAAGATCCTTAGTTCGTTCTCAAATTTTGTTACAGTTTCAGTGCTCTTTATATTGTGAGGTAATTTATTGAACAATTTAATAGACATGTAGTCAAAGCTGTGTTGCTTTAAATTTGTTTGTACTGACGGTAATGTTAGCTTATTTCTATCTCGTAATGTATATTTGGTTTGTTGGTCGCCCTGCTTTGCATGATTATTAATGTTTTTATAAGTTTCTACACACAGTATAAATATGTATAGACTTGTCACCGTTAGTATATCTAATTCTTTGAACAGTGGTCGACAAGTTGCATCCCATTTGGAAGATGTAATAATTCGAATAGATTTCTTTTGTAGTAAAAGTATTTTTTGTACATTAGTGCTGGCTCCCAAGACTTCTATACCGTACCTCAATATGGATTCAATATAAGCAAAGTATACCATCTTTAGTGTGTCAATATTTGTAATTTTTTTTATTGTTTTTAAAGCATAACGCGCATTGGAGAGTTTAATGCACATTTTTTCTACTTGTGATTTCCAATTGAGATTACAGTCTACTATAACTCATAGGAATGTTACTTCATTCGTCCTCACTAGGGGAAAGTTTGTTAGATTGTCATCACTGTCTAGCACATTATTCCTATTTCTAAAAACAATGTATTGGCTTTTATCCTTGTTAAGTTGTAAATTATTGTGATTAAACCATTCAGATAGTTCTTTAAGTGTCGTTTTCTCCCAAATGGTAAGGGTTCTTTCCACTCACTATGCAGCTTGTATCGTCTGCAAATATATATACATTACTTTTTGTGAGATGATTAGGCAAGACGTTAATAAATATTAAGAATAGTAGCGGTCCTAGAACTGAACCTTGTGGTACTCCGTACTTGATAGTTTTATATTCAGACGTAATTTTTATTTTAGTTCCTTCTTTAGTGTACTGACTAATTTCTACATATTGTTTTCTGTTTGTCAGGTATGACCTAAGCAATGCCAAAGGTAGTCCTCTAACACCATAGTATTCTAATTTATTTAATAGTATGGAGTGGCTCACACAGTCAAAGGCCTTGCTCAAGTCACAAAACAAACCAGCACATTTAGTTTTAGAATCTAGGTAATCTATTACATTACCTATCAACTCTTTTATAGCCTTAGTGGTGGATTTATTCTTTCTGTAGGCGTACTGTTTGCTCGTTAAAATAATGTTTTTTTTCTAGGTAATTAAGAAGCTTATTTGATATAATTTTTTCAATAATTTTTGTGATCGGGGACAGTATTGATATGGGTCTATAATTTGATACATAATTTTTGTTACCCTTTTTAAAAACAGGTATAATTTTGGCAACTTTTAATACATCTGGATATGATCCTTTGGCTATACAATCATTAAATATATTAGTTAGAGGTTCGCATAATGTTACTGCGTTTTCTTTTTACCCGACTACGGCGAAGCAAAAAGGAGGGTTATGTGTTTGACCGGTATGTATGTATGTATGTATGTATGTATGTATGTAAGGCGATATAGTCCCAACCTAGTGGACCTGATCACCGGACTGACTCCGCCAGTCCTCGCACCAAGAACTATGTATGTATGTATGTATGTATGTATGTATGTTCATCTGTTCTCTCATAACTTCTAAACTACTTATCATAATTTTACAAATGAGGTATCGTTGAAAGCGTCTTGATTGTCCGCTGGTTATAGGCTATGTGACGTCACATAAAATTGACTATGGCGCCCTCTAGATCACAAAAAGTCATGATATAAAATGATTATGATGCCCTGTTGGGTATCAAATGAAAGGGCTTAATTAGCACATTTCAAAAATATATATATTGTTAGCTGTTGCTTTCGGATTTGCTTGCATGTACCCGATAATTGGGAATAATTTCTAAATAAAAATATAAAATAAAATAAAATCAGGCCTCACTCCAAACCTACCCAAAACACATCCTACTAATATTATAAACGCGAAAGTTTTTGAATGAGTTGCATTCAGGAAGACGATAAACCTACTCAAAGAAAGTAAGTAACTGAGGGCGAGGCCGAAGGCCGAGCTGCGTTCAGGAAGAGGATAAACCATCTTTAAGAAAGCAAGTAACAAAGGGCGAGGCCGAATGCCGAGCTGCGTTCGGGAAGACTAAACCTTCTCGAAGAAAGTAAGTAACAAAGGGCGAGGCCGAAAGCCGAACTGCGTTCAGGAAGACTATAAACTTTCTCGAAGACAGTAAGTAACTATGGGCGAGGCCGGAGGCCAAGCTGCGTTCAGGAAGAGGATAAACCATCTTTAATAAAGTAAGTAACTGAGGGCGAGGCCGAAGGCCGAGCTGCGTTCGGGAAGACTATAAACCTTCTCGAAGAAAGTAAGTAACAAAGGGCGAGGCCGAAGGCCGAGCTGCGTTCAGGAAGAGGATAAACTTTCTGGAAGAAAGTAAGTAACAGAGGGCGAGGCCGAAGGCCGAGCTGCGTTCAGGAAGAGGATAAACCATCTTTAAGAAAGTAAGTAACAAAGGGCTAGGCCGAAGGCCGAGCTGCGTTCAGGAAGAGGATAAACTTTATGGAAGAAAGTAAGTAACAGAGGGCGAGGCCGAAGGCCGAGCTGCGTTCAGGAAGAGGATAAACCATCTTTAAGAAAGTAAGTAACTGAGGGCGAGGCCGAAGGCCGAGCTGCGTTCGGGAAGACTATATTATTCTTCGAGAAGGTTTATAGTCTTCCCGAACGCAGCTCGGCCTTCGGCCTCGCCCTTTGTTACTTACTTTCTTAAAGATGGTTTATCCTCTTCCTGAACGCAGCTCGGCCTTCGGCCTCGCCCATAATTACTTACTGTCTTCGAGAAAGTTTATCGTCTTCCTGAACGAAGCTCGGCCTTCGGCCGCGCCCTTTGTTACTTACTTTCTTCGGGAAGGTTTATAGTCTTCCTGATCGCAGCTCGGCCTTCGGCCTCGCCCTTTGTTACTTACTTTCTTCGAGAAGGTTTATAGTCTTCCCGAACGCAGCTCGGCCTTCGGCCTCGCCCTTTGTTACTTACTTTCTTAAAGATGGTTTATCCTCTTCCTGAACGCAGCTCGGCCTTCGGCCTCGCCCATAGTTACTTACTGTCTTCGAGAAAGTTTATCTTCTTCCTGAACGCAGCTCGGCCTTCGGCCTCGCCCTTTGTTACTTACTTTCTTCGAGAAGGTTTGTAGTCTTCCCGAACGCAGCTCGGCCTTCGGCCTCGCCCTCAGTTACTTACTTTCTTCGAGAAGGTTTATAGTCTTCCCGAACGCAGCTCGGCCTTCGGCCTCGCCCTTTGTTACTTACTTTCTTAAAGATGGTTCGGCCTCGCCCATAGTTACTTACTGTCTTCTAGAAAGTTTATCGTCTTCCTGAACGCAGCTCGGCCTTCGGCCTCGCCCTTTATTACTTACTTTCTTCGAGAAGGTTTATAGTCTTCCCGAACGCAGCTCGGTCTTCGGCCTCGCCCTCAGTTACTTACTTTCTTAAAGATGGTTTATCCTCTTCCTGAACGCAGCTCGGCCTTCGGCCTCGCCCATAGTTACTTACTGTCTTCGAGAAAGTTTATCGTCTTCCTGAACGAAGCTCGGCCTTCGGCCTGGCCCTTTGTTACTTACTTTATTCGGGAAGGTTTATAGTCTTCCCGAACGCAGCTCGGCCTTCGGCCTCGCCCTTTGTTACTTACTTTCTTCGAGCAGGTTTATAGTCTTCCCGAACGCAGCTCGGCCTTCGGCCTCGCCCTTTGTTACTTACTTTCTTAAAGATGGTTTATCCTCTTCCTGAACGCAGCTCGGCCTTCGGCCTCGCCCATAGTTACTTACTGTCTTCGAGAAAGTTTATCGTCTTCCTGAACGCAGCTCGGCCTTCGGCCTCGCCCTTTGTTACTTACTTTCTTCGAGAAGGTTTATAGTCTTCCCGAACGCAGCTCGGCCTCCGGCCTCGCTATCAGTTACTTACTTTCTTCAAGACGGTTTATCGTTTACCTGAACCCAGCTCGCCCTTATGGACTATGGTACACGTGTTAAAATTATATAAAACCTAAACAAACAAAACATGTAAAACGGCTCTGCAAATACTTTATCAGGAAGTTATAACCCCAAAATAATTGAAATAAAAAATAAGTTTAAAAACTAAAACCCGACTACTGAAAAATCACGCTCTAAAAAGTATGAAACAAGAAAAAATTCTCATCTGAAATTGTTATGTACAAACTATTCAATATTTTATCGTCTATTAAATAAACAACTTACACGTAATATATTTTAATGTATTTAATCAATATTCATAGTGTTGTTCAGAGGATAGCCGTGGTCGTATGCCACTTTGCCCAGGGTAGGTGGCATACGACCACGGCTATCCTCTGAACAACACTATGAATATTTATTAAATACATTAAAATATATTACGTGTAAGTTGTTTATTTAATAGACGATAAAATATTGAATAGTTTGTACATAACAATTTCAGATGAGAATTTTTTCTTGTTTCATACTTTTTAGAGCGTGATTTTTCAGTAGTCGGGTTTTAGTTTTTAAACTTATTTTTAATATATCTGTACGTAGCCCGTCAATTCCTACACTAGCACTATTTTTCAACCTTTTTATTGTCTCGAATACCTCTATTTCTGTAAGATATTCTAAATAAAAGGATTTTGTTGTATCAATTTTTATATTTTTCAATAAACTTAAGTATTCTGCATCAAAATTTTCATTTTTAGGTTTTCCCACATTGACATAAAAGTTATTAAGTAATTCTGCAACAGTTTTTGGATCAGTAATTTTTTTATTGTCTTTTTATTAACTGTAAGACTAATTTTTTTATTAACTTTAAGACTAAGATTTTTGAAATTTTACACTCACTAGTTGTAAGGGCGGGGGGGGGGGGGGGAAGGGGGGGGGGGGGGGGATTGCTTTTTGGTATATTTTCTTTCATATATTTTAAACCATACATTTTAAAATTATAATATAATTTTTTAGAAACGTAAATTCTAAATTGTCCCCCAAAATCAAATTTTTTTTTATTTACGCTTTACGTCCGTTTAACTTTTTTCGTCCAGTAGATTCGGAGAAAATAAGCTATGACAGAAGGACAGACAGGCAGACACACAGACACAAGAGTAATTACTATATGGGTTCCATTTTTTCCTCTTTACGAAACCCTAAAAAACAAAAAGGTGTCCGACGAATTGAGAACCTCCTCCTTTTGTGAAGTCGGTTAAAAGTAGTCGCCGATGGTAAGCCCATTATGTGATGAATGAATGATGATATCGGCCAATATTCGTAGCGCGTAGTAGTTTTCATTAGGGGTTTTTTATTTCGTAAATTGCGATCCTTGGCATTAGAACACTGTGAAAAGCGTGTGATCGATAAATATAACAAATGGCGTCATTTTGCTATAAAAATTTCATTCAAATTATCTTTAGTTTCTGAGATCAAATTCTTAAAAATTCACTCGGAAGAAAAAAATCTACATTTGGTTACCGTATAGTTTGTATAGAAAATGATAATATAAAAAAAACGTGTGATCGATATACAAATAATTGTTCTATATTTTGCAGTAGTTTGTAGCCTTTAGATTAACCTAGTTATCACGGGCCACCTACTTCTTCAAAAATCCACATCCACGCCTTAAGGCTCAAAGTAGAGTTTGAAGAAGATGCTTTTCAACCCGAGATTTTCTAAATTCCCCGTTCATCTTAGGAGCCTTCAAGCGTCTTGAAAGCATAAGTTCGAGCTTTCAACCTGTCGTAAGGGATCGTCATACATCATGAACATACGCAAGATGCCTTGCCGTAAGTAATGGGGGTTTAATTAACATGGGATCACCTTTGTATGTAAATTAATTTAATTTTGTAGGTAAATTAACACAATTTCGTTATAGTATGAGATGACGAAGGACGAAGGATGAGCGGCCTGAGGCTCGTTACACACCATATCATAAACGCACAACAGAAAGCACTAATATAATATCATAAGCACAGATCTGAGAAAATAATTAGAAAAGACCTACACAATACACACACCACGCCGTATCCCGACAATCGGGGTAAGCAAAGTAATCAGTGTTGTGCTGCAAGTACTCTGTTAAATTTCAGCACAACACCGACCACCACGTTTAGCTAATTATTCAGACAATATAACTAACTATCAGGCAGCAAGTAAGGCACCTGCTGCACGACTCGTTGGAAAGACCGCGCCAAGTCTTGTCCTTATCCCTTAGTCGCCTTTGACATGACATGCACGGGGAGAGATGCAGTGGGGCTATTCCTATTCCCCGCACAGTAGAAAAGACCTCTGTATGGAACCATGCGTCGCCAAAATGCCTTCGCAATCAAAATAAAAGCACATAGTGCACTCGCGGTCAATGAGTGATCGCATGTCGACATCTACAGCCAATAGGAGCGCGCAAATATGTCGACATTACCCATAAAGCGGCGACACACCAGCTGCTTGATCGCCACCTAATTTCCCTGAATAATAAATCATAAAAAATACTGGAGTCTTGGAAAAATATATTATAACAGTTACTATTTAAATAAGGTATTTTATTAGTAGGTAACCATAAGCCTATAAGCCATAAGAATGAGGGGTGTATGTGTACCGGACTCTGATTACGTTCCCATACCAATTTATTTTTACTATTTAAAAAAAACCTACTCACTCCTCAAATTTAATACGTGAAGTGCGCGTATTTCACCTTAATAAGTACGTTTAAGTTTAAATCTATCTGTACTTACTGATGAATGATGATATACAGGTATAATATTTATCTTATCTTTTGTATTTCAGTAGCTCTTGTCATAATATATACAGTTTATTTCTTTCCGCCACTCACCTAGCAGTTGACATACCCCAAAGGTATTCTGTTAGTAAAGTAACTATTTAGTAATCTGTGGTAAAAGTCTGGAGGCATTAAGGCGAGAATAAGGAACAAAAGGTCAACTTTAAACGAAATTATTGAGCTATTGGTAAAGATAACAAATCTGTAAAAAATATGTGTTATGTATTGATCTTTAACTATCAAACGTAACGAAAAAAATATATTTTACTACTTTGGAAAGGTGTTAAATAGATGTTAAAAAAATTACGAAAAGTACGAAAATTTTACTTTCAAGTTGAATTATCTTGAGAAACATCAATTGTTTTAATACAAGACCCTCATAGAAATATAGATAATATTTTTCCCTACAATCGTAGCGAAAAAAAATATTGTTTTCCATCTTTCCAACACGTGAAATTTAATAAATAGTGAATTTAGTGATTTTCGCGCAAACGATCTTCGTCGGCGCGACGTATCAGCCACCGCACGAGTAGAATGAATCTCGCACCTATTACATCTGCATACGGTTCGTGTTTCAGCCATCAGTGTTTGGGTAGCACGGTTTGAGTCTTATTTCCGCCTTATGTGTTACGTTTAGCTCATATTTTATTTAAGTGGAATTAAATAATACCTATACTATATATTTTTTTAATGTAATCCGGTATGGGTGCTGAGTAGGAGGGGCCAAAGCACATGCTCCGATCAGCCAATATCACCTCCGAGAAGGTAGGTGTGCCATACCGGAACTTCCTTGGATTGCTGGCTATGTTGAACTAGAGGAGAACACAACCGAGGCTGCTATGCGGCCATCTTATATCCAGTAAGGTGGTACCAACCCAGTTGGCTACAATTGGAGCTCACCACCTAGTAAGGGGCAAGGGAAGGAACCTACAGTTTTATACCGGTTCCGAACGGTGAAGCAGCCGGTGTAGGTATGCACGTAAATTTTTTCGTAAGAAAAATCTCATTGATACACGCCGACCGGATTCGAACCTCGGACCTCTCGCATGAGAAGCCGATGCCCAAACCACTCGACCACCCGCCGCTTGATTATGATATTACAATACAATACCTACTGTTACTACTGCATGACTGCGGAAGGAGCGACCGCGCCAACTGCCAAATGGTCAAACTAATCACATTCCATATTCAAATCACAAAACAACCGATTGATGTAGTTATATTTAATTTAATTCGAAATTAAAATGTGTAACGGCGCGTTTAATTATTCCAATGCTCACCTCTCGAAACATGAATCCGTGATGCGAAGTACAGGAATTTAAAATAATCATTCGAAAGTAATTTCGAACAAATTCGAAATTGGTTTAATTTTCGAACGCTCGACTCATCAATCGTAACGTGATCGTAACGGAAATTTGCCCAGTCATTTTGGCACTCACAGGAACCATTTATTGGAAAAAAAATTTAAACTTTAATTCTATTTGGTATTGCGAGAATACTCTCTGACCCCACTCACGTTGACGATACCGTGATGTCATACATATATAAGTAACGTTATAATAAATACCGTGCTCTCTCCCGGTGCATATCGTAAAAGGCGACAAGGGATAAGGACAAGATGCCGTACTAAAGGACGACAGGATAACCACCTCTCACCTTGGCACGGTCCTTCCACCGTGTCATGAACAGGTCTTCGTACTTGCAGCTTGATAGTTATCTTGTCCGAATACTTGTTTTTTTTTATGGAAACTGACACGGTTGTCTTTTCTAAACGTAGTGTTCGGTGTTGTGTTGTAATTTACAAGAGTGCCTGCAGCACAACTCTGATTAGTCTGCTTACCCCGATTGTCGCGATACAGCGTGCGGTACGTATTATGGCCGATATAACAACAAATAAAAATAAGAAAAAGTAAAAAATGCACGGGGGTCCCCATACAAGAAACTAAAAAGTGTATGCGCGCACTCTACCGAAAACAGTATGAAGCATTTTAACTACTCATGAATTTGAAATAATATGAAGCATTTCATAAAACACGCCATAGATGGCTTGAGTGGCGCTGACCATGACATGGCGATACGGAACCCTCGGTGCGCGAGTTCGACTCGCACTTGGCCGGTTTTTAGACTATTCAGCAGCCTGCATTCAAAACGAAAATGCAGTTATCAAATTCGAAATGACAAAAAAAAAAAATTGCCTTTATAGACTATATTCACAACAAATCAAGGCCAGTTACCACCTTAGCAAAAAGCTGCTCAAAACATTGACAACTTATTTTTTAACAGCAACAAGCTTTTACTCAAAAGCCTGAAAGGCAAATGTCACAACAAAATACTCACTCTATTAATCTTGAAACCTACAATACGACAAAAGCACAATGAGGGTAGCGTTCAATGATCTCACCTAAAACTAATAGATGCGACACGCCATACAAAAGATTGTACCATATTTTCCCTCTTGTCGAATTCAGTGTTGCAGATATCTATAACAATTCAATGTGTACTCATTCACAATTTTCTGTTTTTGTTTTTTATATTTTGATAAAGTAAAACTTTGATTTAATCAATCAAACAGATATACATCAAACAAATTAATACTACAACTTACAAAAACTTTAAATTAACATTAGGTACATTTAAAAAAATAAAATATATACATACATGCTTATGTATTTTCTGTTTTATATTTTGACAAATGAGGAATTATTTAAAGATACAAACTGCTATTTATTTGTATTTGTGTATATTATATTATCCTTTGGGACCTACGGATCACTTAGATTAGTCAGTATTACAATTCTCACTTTAAAAAAATTATATATATATTAATATTTCTACGCTTAGCATGACAAGAGGATACGATTTTTAAACATAATAAAATTCACAAAATATATCACCAATAAAACACACAATATTAACAGTAGCACTGTTATGATTATTTTATTTATTTTCTAAGAACAAACACAATTATTGAATTTAATTAACACAATAAGTTTAAAAAAATAAAAAACTAATTTCCCCATACATAATCAGCTTTCTTTTCTTGCAAAACCAAAAATATATCCCCATAGACAAAAAAATCGTTCTAACTTGTTTGAACGATGCAAAATTCTCACAGCTCCGCTTATATGACAAGTTGCCGGGTCACAGTAGGAAGGAGCCGGGCGTAAGCGAGCGGAGGGCGTATGCTGCGTGTCACACCGAGTAGAGCAGTCGCCCCATCTATTAGTTTTAGAGTGAGATCGTTGGTAGCGTTCGACTGAGCCGATCACTCTGTGACAATTTCAAGTCAGACGCTCGAATTCATTAATTTGAACTTGATAAACAATAGGCAGGAGGACCTCCTCTGTTCTTTGGATACTTGAATGTGAGTACGCTTGGAAGCCCAAAAGGGATGTTCGAGAGAACAACCTAATCACGCCAACTTCTTCTAACGGAAGGGACAAATGCGAAAAGGTTAGCGAAGTAGCTGTTAGCCTCGGTAGCTCGGTGGTGCCAAATGCTGGATCGACAAATGTAAGCAATGTGGGGCGCGGTCAGACTTCAATGCTAATAATAAAACTGTAAGGGATGGCCATATCGTACAGTACCGTAGACCACATCACGATTCGTGGACCACATCCACACCTTACGGCAGATTATACAGAAGTCCGAAGAATATAATCGGCCCCTGTGTCTCGCTTTTGTGGACTACGAGAAAGCCTTTGACTCTATCGAAACCTGGGCTGTTATGGATTCCTTACAGCGATGCCAAACCGATTGGCGATACATTGAGGTGCTGAAATGTCTCTATAGTGTCGTGACAATGACCGCACAAATACAGGACCAGCAGACGAAACCTATCCAATTGCATCGTGGAGTCAGACAGGGAGATGTTATATCTCCGAAGCTGTTTACGAATGCATTGGAAGATATATTCAAGCTGCTGGATTGGGAAAAGCACGGCATTAATATTAACGGCGAGTACATTTCACACCTACGTTTCGCAGATGACATAGTCGTGATAGGCGAATCGCTGGAGGAGCTGAATCACATGCTGAACGGCCTCAATGTCGCCTCCCGCCGAGTCGGCCTCGGGATGAATTTGGACAAGACGAAAGTCATGTTCAACTAACACGTCGTTCCGGGGCACGTAACAGTTGGAGAGGCGACCCTCGAAGTTGTCCAGAATTATGTCTATCTTGGACAAACCATCCAACTAGGGAAGCACAACTTTGACAAGGAGGCCAACAGAAGGGTTCAGCTAGGCTGGGCGGCATTTGCGAAACTCCGCCACATCTTTTCATCCTCCATCCCACAATCATTGAAGACGAAGGTTTTCAATCAGTGCTTTCTGCCAGTAATGACGTACGGAGCGGAAAGTCGCTCAGCGAGCTATGGAAAGAGCAATGCTCGGCATTTCTTTGACCGATAAAATCCGGAACGACGTGATACGTCAAAGAACTAAGGTAGTCGACATCGCTAAGAAAATAAGCAAGCTGAAGTGGCAGTGGCCTGGGCACATCTTTCGTAGACCCGACAACCGATGGGGTAGACGGGTGCTCGAATGGAGGCCACGTACAAGCAAACGTAGCGTGGGCAACGGCTAGGTGGACAGAGGACCTAAAAAAGGTAGCCGGGAGTGGATGGATGAGAAGAGCGGAAGACCGCGTGTGGTGGCGTGCCTTGGGAGAGGCATATGTCCAGCAGTGGAACGATACAGGCTGATGATGATGAAGGGATGGCCATGGAGTAAGTTACTTTGTTTTATGAGATACTGCGTTTGTAGACTCTATGTATGATACTAAAATTAAATTGACGATTTTTAGAAATATTTTCTGTATGTATGTCTGTACATATTATGTATGTATGTTACTCCATACCATAACCATAACTCTTAAACCGACGACCATCCGAATTCGATTAAACTTAGTGCAATCACATTTCACTATACGGGACACAGGATAGGCTAAATAAAATTCAGTTTCGCTTACGCTAATATGTAGCTCTCATACAAACCGAATTGTTCCGCGCGCCGAAATAAAGGTACGGTAGCGGGCTTACTAACTTTCTTCTTTTTAAATACGAATTTCACGCGAGCGAAGCCGCGGACAAAAGCTAGTAAATAATAAATCAATAAAAATTGTCTTTATATAGGCACTCGGTCCCATGCAATTTTCCTACTGCGCCAGATCGTCTGCACTGAGAGCTTCCTTCTCCCACCAAAAACGGGTATGCGGTTTAACCCGTTCAGATCGGTACCACCGCACTGAGTGAAAGTCTGCCCTAACGACTGAGAAAATTAGTTTAGCGTTCAGCACAGCCAACAGACCAAAGGGAAAGCACAGGCATGAGACTTATTTGGACAAGGGCCAGGCATCATGGGCCGATATCACAGGTGCAGGATGGTGCACCCAGTCGTGTCATGTGCGGGTATGTCAGACGGTATAGACAAGGCAAATCAGAGGTATGTATGTGAAAGGGTTACAAAAGGTTTTGTTTGTGGATAGCGCGTCATGTGGCATTGTGTCACCTACGAGTAGGTGTCTAAAGATGCCCACGGACATTTTGTGATGCACGGGGATTGCGAATAGCATGACGACCTGACAGGAGCCTTTTCACGACCCTTTTGAAAAAATACCCAGGCTGTACTTGGGAAATAGATGAGCATCCCTGCGTTCCACATTTTCCATTTTGTTTTTCAAGGTGACCTAGTTAAAAGCGGTGTCTATTAAAAGGAATGTAAAAAAAAAAACCTGCGAAGTTTCTTGCCGGCTTAGACGTTAGAAAGGGTAGCAAAATATCATTTCCAACATCGGAAACTGACTATTTTAATTGCGAATAACTCTCCAAAAATGCGAGTACTAGAATAACTGACCTTTTTTTTAAGCTTATTCGACGGTCAGCAAAACTGGTTGAACTGTATAATCAACTGGATAAGTACAAAGACATTCTAACCTATTTTCTGTGTTCTAACAACCTACTACACTCCGTTCATCCTAGCAACTAATGCCGAGCGGTTTCTCTTTCTCTGTACTTCTCGCTCTCGCAAAGATGATTGAAGTGACTGTGAACAGAGGTTATGAATATAGTTTAATTAAAAAAAAATATTGAATTATGTTTATTTATTTGATGAATGAAAACTTTGCAATAAACCAGTTTATTTTTATTTTTTGCTTAGAATCAAGTTAAATAGTTATATTTTCACTATAAATTATTTAATATTAAAATTATATATTATTTAAATTTTGTGTCTAATATACTTACTTCAGCTGTTCGTTCTATTGTAGGTGGATAAGTTAACCCACCAACACAAATAATATACAAAACTTCAAAATAACACGTGAAAAATATGCAAAACAATTAATACGTTATTACTATGACGCGTAGGAAAGGCTACTGATTAATGCGTCGACTGACCGGCCGACTGCACCTGGCTACCTGAAACCTTCTCAGAATAAAAACGCAACACTAACTCCAGGCGCAGCGGCGCACGCGCCGTTATGGTTTTGAGATGACTTTCGCATACACCTATGACTCACAAACACAACCTTGTGTTCTGTGTAAAGAAGAGTAATAACCGTTGCGAGAGCGAGAAACACGACTCCTTATATGTTGAGGGAATCAGGCTCCGATCTCCGCTCTCCGCTCCGACACGAAATATAGGCACATGCACATCTGTGTAGATGTAGGTTGCGCCGCCTCAACATTAGGTTAGGGTTAATTTTCTGGTTATTTTTTTTTTAAATCACCAAAACATTGTGAATATTTTGGTGGAGAGCCGAGATCGGAGCCTGATTCCCTCAACATATAAGGAGTCGTGCGAGAAACCGCTCGGCATTAGTTCCTAGGATGAACGGAGTATAGACCGAGCAAAGTGAACAATAACGTAATGTAGGTACTACCTTGTTACCTAGGTAACAAGTCGCTCAGTACAGTGTGGCACGCCCGCCTAATGTTCGATGCACGATATTACCTGCTTACCCCGAATGTCGGGATACAGAATGTGGCATGTATTTATGTAGCATTTCGGGTTTTTACCAACGAACAGAATTAGCCAAATCGGCCCAGCCGTTCTCAAGTGATGCGCTTACAAACGAACAGAATTAGCCAAATCGGTCCAGCCGTTCTCAAGTGATGCGCTTACCAACGAACAGAATTAGCCAAATCGGTCCAGCCGTTCCCAAGCGATGCGCTTACCAACGAACAGCATTAGTCAAATCGGCTCAGCCGTTCTCAAGTGATGCGCTTACCAACAAACAGTATTAGCCAAATCGGCTCAGCCGTTCTCAAGTGATGCGCTTACCAACGAACAGCATTAGCCAAATCGGCGCAGCCGTTCTCAAGTGATGCGCTTACCAACGAACAGCATTAGCCAAATCGTTCCAGCCATTTTCAGGTGATGCCCTTACCAACGAACAGCATTAATTTTTATTTATATAACATATGTTGCCATTCCATGTTATATCTGTTCTGAGGTAACGTAGCCTGTTTATTACTTGGAATATTTCGTAAGTTGTTACTAACTAGGGTAGGGAAGACAATCTGTTATCGTCTGAAGGTCAATCAATATATTCGGATTCCTTGTCAAGTTCAAAACTATGTCCTTTGATGAGGAGCTATTCAGACAAATATACTTCAGATGTTCGCTAGAGTGGAATTAGGATCTTATTCAATCGGCACGGTTCTGCAGGTTCCGTATCCACAGTGTCACGTCATAATAGTATGTTCAATAAATTGTTATTATAATTTTTTTGTGAAACCCTGTACAGTGGCGGGGCAAGACCTAAATTTGACGTGGGCAAGATACATTTTGCGAGGCCCTCTCTGGTGGCACTAGATGGACTCTAGGATGGATTTTATGGTTTTTCACTGTTAAAATGGATTTCTGCTGCACGAACTTTCGAGGCGCGAGGCCCTTTGGGCCGCGAGGCCGTGGGTGGTCGCCCACGTCGCCCTAAATTTAAAAAGCCACGCCTTGCGCCGCCTGTCTGTATGGGTCGTTGCGTCAAGCGAGCGACCAGAGGTTCCCGAAACTAATGAGAACCTACGCTCTACATCGTACCAGCAGATTTGTGGACTATAGAAGCGTTATCCAGCTTGTCAATACGACGTTTGAAGACTCCCAGGTCGATGTCTGTCTGTGTGTCTGCGTGTCTGATTGAGGCATCGTAGCTATTATTATTAATTAAGTGTATTGTTTATTGTATCATTTCGTCCATATGTAGGTAACCTATGTTTATAATATGTCGAAAATTCCGTCAGTTCTAGATTCAATGCGAAGAAGAACTGACAAACAAACTTCGCAAGTCACAATGTTTTGTTAGTACCTTATATAACCTAACCTAACTTAACCTAATTAACCTAATTTAACCTAACCCGATCTTACTAAACTAATCTAACCTTATCTAACGTAACCTAAATTAACAAATATTACAAGTTCGAAGAAGTTAAATGAGAAAAAAAAACCCCCAGACACATCAGCAACCCTTAAAAAGTAGAAAATAATTTCTGCTTAGTTAAAAACGCCTATAAACGCGCTGGGGGACCGTTAATTCAAAAATTATAGTCTCATGTTGTTGAAATTATTGTTTACTTTAAAAAACCCCCGACACATCAGAAACCCTTAAAAAGTAAAAAATAATGTCTGCTTAGTTAAAAACGCCTATAAAAGCGCCGGGAGAGCGTTAAGTAAAAAAAAACTCAGTCCCTGGACGCCTTTCATTAACTAACCGGAAATTAGGGTTGCTGGTGTGTTGGGGTTTTTTTTAATATATGTAACTTTTTTATAAGCTTTTATTCGTGAATCCATATTTTGGATATAAGAGTCTAGCGTTCGCCAGGCTGATATTTACTTAATATTTTAGTTCTTAGAATTAACGTTGCTTGGGGGTACGAAGAATAGCTATTAGAAGTATATTTTCGTTTTCTCTTTCTGTTAGTATAATAAGTAATGATTGCCTTAAGCGATGTGTTTACATGGGAATAACGTGGGGGGAGGTATTGTATAGGGTTTTTCATTAAGAGCGCTCGAACTTTGAAATTAAATAAAACAACCTGTTTATGTTATATTGCCACAATTTTTAGTTTATTTTAAAGGTCATTCGATGACATTATACGTGGAATATAATTTCAGCCAAATGGCTGCCGCGACTCCGTTTTAGGTGGTGTATCCTGGTGACCAATTTTGGACGACATCTTCGCATAAATGGGGCTCAATTTCATGAAGAACGCGAGTTATGTTGGCCTTCAGGCCGGCAATTGTCTGTGGTCTGTCTGCATAGACCAGAGATTTCACGTAGCCCCACAAAAAGTAGTCGAAAGGTGTTAAGACATACGATCTCAGTGGCCAGTTGATGTCGCCACCACGCGAGATGACAAATGTTACGGAAGGACGAATGTTAGGCGAACAGAGAACTGATTTTGATAATAAATTTGAAAAATTCCTACGCGTTGTTCAAGCTTGTAGCGTTCCATGGTGAAATGTCAGTAGTGTATAATTGGGCAAGCTAGATCTCATTTCATTCGATCTAGCTAGCCCAATATACACTTTTTTAAATTAACTATAACGAACAACGACTAAAGCTTAAACTAACTTTAATATATTTAATTAATACATGGTATAACCAAACATGATCTAACGAGAGTTTTAATTCTCCTATCTAAGTGGAAAAAACAAACGAATACTTTACATTTACTCAATCATCTGTGCAACCCCATCTGTTTTTTTTTTTGTTATATTTTAAAAACTAGCTAGAACAGATTCAATGATTGATGAATAGTGCAAAAAAAACTTGTGACATTTATGTCAACTCTACTTATATTGTAATTATTCCCAAACCCCTAACCTTTTATAATGTTATCTATTTTATATTTAATATTCAAACTAAGGTATTCTTTATACATATAAATGAAACACCGGAATTACTTGTTCTTATTATTTTTATTTAGACAACTACAAATAATAAAAAATACAAAATTACTCATAAATCTAACTTACGTTAAATATTATACAAAATTATATTTTAAAACATTGTCGAGCATTTCCATTTATACCTTTTTAATTTACCGTATCTCTATCAAAATCAACTTCGTAACACCATTCCGCTAAACACATGACATTTTTTAGAGCACAATGGTTCTTATGACTAATACAATTATATTTATCCGAATCCTTACAATAAGTTTCAGCTAATTTCTTAAAATTAGGACAATCAAACGATTCCAGGTTTACAACATTATCATTATTACACAATCTCTTTATCCAGGCTGCTTTTTCAATGCCTTTACAGTATAAAGTCTTGTCTTGTAAGTATGGTTTAACGTAATTGTTGAATTCATTCGTGTTCAAAAATCCTTCCCTCCATGATATTCCAAGATTCTTTTCTATCCAGCGCACTTGTCTCTTTTCTTCATTGGTTAGTTTCCAATAAGGAAACGGTGGCTTCAAAATAAAAACTTCGGTTTTTCCGTATGAAGCTATAGCCAATTCTTTCAAAATAAACTCGTTGCCAGACGTTTTGAAACCTTGCACGTCTACGATAATATGAGCAGACATGATTACTAGCAGTAATTAGTTTCAGCGTCCGGCTCGACTGCAACTTTTCGCAAGACTGTTAATATTTTAATGTAACTCGGTTATAAAAGGTAGAAATTAATTCATCACACATTTAGTGTCAACATCATATATTTTGTTGAGCTATGTATATGACTAAAATGTTAAGTTGTGTGTATGATGATTATTTCTGAAATACCTATTTCATGCACGTGTACAAATATAATTTATGACTCATCAGTAATTTCAAGAATTTTAAACTTGTATTACGTTTGATGATAAATTCTCAGTATTCATAAAAATGGAAAGTGTGAAAAACAAATCATAAGCTTAATGGTCAGTTATAGATTAAGGTCTTGCTTGTACACACGTTTCTCTACATCATCATGACATCGGTAAGATAAATATTTTTCTTTTTTAAAATATTACCTATAAATAAAAAAATTCTAGAGGTATAATTATTTTTAGCACTTTAGAAATTTAATAAAATTAACTGAATTAATGTTATTATTTTTTATTTTCAGATCAAGCAAACAGAATGCATCGATTTGTGTAAGAAACAGAAACAAAAAAGAACTAGGAAAGATCAACTGCAAGCTTTGTCGTCGTATGTAATGGCACCGGCACAGACTAGGGGGCAGCAGTTAATCAAGATACAAATTTTTGATGTTCTGCCCGATGGGCTCGATACTTGTGAAGTGCCATCAATTCAAGGACAATATGTTGTGCAAGGAGCAGGTTTTGATGAAATTCTGGATACTACTGAAAGAGTTTTAAAGTTAATTTCCAAAAAAGTGATTAATTGTAATTTTGCATACTGATGTTTAAAATAAAAGCGTATTTACAACTCAAAGCGTTTTATTTAAATAAAAAACACGCAATGACAAAGAAAGGGTTAAAAGCACTAAAGGTACACATAAAATAAACACAGTATATTAATATTACAGAACATAATTTCTGAGACTTAATAATTAATTACAAATATTACCCTTTAAATAATAACATGTATTGGTAAACAAAGGGTTGCAATCATGAAAGATACACATAAAATAAACACAGTAGGTATATTAATATTACAGAACATAATTTCTGAGACGTAAATTAGAACGATGTTTGAATCAAAACATAGTTCGGTAATGCCCCCAGGGTAATGTACTATACTTATTTTTGAACAATTGTCGTTTATCATCAGATCTATTGAGAACTGTTTTGTTTATCTCTTGAGTGTATAACACGTGTTTCATTGATCGAATTGTTAACATTTTACGTTGTAGAGACTCGTCGCTATCGAGAGCCTTCCTATATTCTTTTCGGTTTATTAATTTTGTTGCAGATGGGGTGACCCCTTTAGCTTTTTTAATAGAGAATTCAGGTGTTTTAATGCAGTATAATTTTGCTCTCAACCCTATAAATTCCTCTACGGGAAGACCACCCAATTCATCTTTGAATAGTCCTGGTATTTTGTCGTGTACGCGTGGGATATTATAAATATTGTCTTTTGAGAAATTGCTTGTATCAAAAAATGATATATTTTTTTTCATGTCTTTGTAAAAATCATCGGTATGTACATGATATAAAAGACTGTCAGTATCAGTGTAACACAACTTGATATTACTATCATACAGAGGCTTCATTACAGAATAATGAAAATTATATAAATGAGTTTTGGCCAATTCTAAGACGGTGAACCCGATATAAATAGGTCTGTCCAAAACAATTTCAGTCGGGTTCAGCTGAATAGCGACCAAATTTTCAGAAAATACAGAGATATTTTTGAAGTTAGGTCGAGAAATCAATTTACCTGCCCCGAGAACTTTGTTCGTCAGATTTGTATGGTCTCTCCATACATTTGCTAACTTCACATCGACTTGATTGCGTTTATTTTCAATGGTCTTTCCAAATATTGCATTATTATATAATTTGAAGTTGTCCTTTTCAAATTCTGACTTAGCTTGTTTGCGTAGAAAAGTATTAAGCTCGATATATTTCTTTAAAAAATGTGTTTGTGTAAATGTAAGCACCCTGTGAATTTTTTTTAAAATTAAACCGTTATGTATACAAGCTTTCAAATGAATATAATGAATAACGTATTTGTTCTTGTTGTATAGACTTGCAATGAGTTTATTATTTGAACCATTAATGGGGGTGAATTTCTCAGGAGCAAATGGTAAATCTGCACGAGCGTCGTGGAGATATTCAGGATAATCCATGTCGACTTCCAGAATATATCCCACGTCTGAGTCATCGTCCACATCGCAAACATTAAATTTCTCAACTTCATTCACGCTCAGAAATCGAAAGTTGGCTATAGGCAATTTCCTCATCATTACAAAACCGTACAAGTTATTACAATCTAGATACACCAGGAAAGACGTTCTTTCGTTTTTATCATAATCTGATAAATATCTATTATTTGCTTTAGCATATCGCAGTATACTTTGGGCGAGACCTCCGCGAACGCCTTTTTCTAAAAATTCATATATTTCCAAATCTGAAACTAGTTCCAGTTTTACCTTTGTGTACAACAACATTGCGTCCCAACTTAAACCTGGTGATGTAATATAATAAGCTGGATCAAGTTTGTAAAATTCTAAACTCATCTCTCGAAAATTTTCAAATACGTCACACAGCAAAAGTATGTCAGATTTTAGGTAGAGGTCTGTATATTCTCCAAAGTTTCTTACACCAAAAATGTGCCAGACATTCTGGGCATGATCATATTCACTTTGCGTAATATGTGTTCCAGTAAGTCTGTTATAAAAATCTGAAATATTCGGTAACGTAGTCTCTTCATATTTGTCGAGCGAATCCATATAATCATATGGATAGACACCTTTTTGACGTAATAGGTTGAAAAGATCTGAATCATTAAATATCCGTTTTAAATGTTTGAAATCATCACTTTTTAAGCTTTTACTGAGTTTCTCAAGGCTTGAACTAAGAAATCTAAAAGAATCTATAAATTTCATTTGAGCAAACCGACCATCACCTAGTGGTAAAAACTTCGTAAAACTGATATAATTTTCTTTGTTCTTCGGTATGACTTTTATACGTCCTTTCGTATTTGCTAATTCAGTTATAAACAAGTGACAATCGTAACCCGATAAGTTATGAAAAAATATCGGTATGAAGGGGCATTTGCGAAGAACTAAATTACATTGAGAATGGGCCGGCCCGCGAAATTTACCTGTTAAATGATCATGATCGCTAACACAGTCACCGAACAGCAGTTCCTTACAGATGTAACATTTCTCAGCTTCATTCAATATATTTTTTTGCTCAACTGTTAATGGTTTCATTGGTGCATTATAGCTTAAAATATTCTGCAATCTCAACACATCTTTAGTTAGTTTATGAATAAATGTTTTAACACAATCAGGTCCACGGTAGGTTACCAACTTATTCAATTCTGGTTTGACAGAGGAGCAAATATAATACCCGAAGCATGTAGGTATGTGAATGTTAACACATCGAGTTCGTTCAGTTTTATTGGTTTCTTTTTCTGAACAAGCGCGTAACATACTTTCAAAATCAGCGTATATAACGAAAGGCACCCTTTGTGTCCTTTCATAGTGTTCGAACTGAAGACATTTATTTTCCTGCGCTAAGATAACTCGAACTCGCGAACAGTCATGATTTTCAAACTTGCTCTCGTTAGAAAAAGGAAGCAAGCATTCTTCACATAAGAATATTTTACCATGGTGATGGGTTATTTGTGAACGCACCAACCGTTGAAGATTTTTTATTAAGCAATAGTGACTTTTTTCACCCTTTTCGATGAAAAGTAAATTTATGTGATGTAGTTTTCGCTTCTCAGTAACGTATAGGGGGCCATTTATTTCAGTTTTGTTTGACACACCATATATATTGACACTGATGCGAGGATTATTGCGTTCAAATGTTTTAATATCATCAAACGACGGTGGTAAGGACATACCGTCAGTGTTTAAAACTGTCGAGTAGTGTGGATATGTACTAACTCTGTTCGCGTTCCGCGTTGTGGGATATAAATATGCAATAATACTCCATAAAAAGCAACAATTGTCATTATTTTTCACGTTAATGCAACACTTTTTATGTTGAATAACTTGAGGTAGAGGGATATACGTTCCACCTCTTAAAGGAGTATATTTATTTATGTTTACTTCAAGGTGACTTATTCGTTCGAAACTCCACCCGGACTCGCGTTGTTCGAATTCGGTCGATTTAAGGTCAAGCTTCTCTACGGTGGATATAAACAAATCTAATACATTAGTGCTTTGCAAGACAGGTTGATATCTAGTACTAAATGATTTCAATGTCTGTTCCCCATTTTTTATCAACGAAAAATAGCAGTACAATTCAAAGTTAACCTTTAAAGAAATATATTTGAGGAGAGTTGTTTTAATCAAACATTCTACTTGAGTGCTGATATCGATAAGGAATTCTTTAGAGTCGGCGTATTCGCGAACGGGATTTATGCGATAGCTTCTTACTCTATTTTTGAAGGCTGACGTAATCACGTGTACATTTTCTAGATCTGTGCTCAATAAAGCATTAGCTTTGTGCAAATTAGTTCTTTGATGATATCCAAACTTATTTTTGTGTATATTTTTATTGCAAATTTCACAATACATTTTCTCTAAAAATAATTTAAACATTACCTATATGTGTCATAATGTAAAACCGTAATTTTTAAACAAAAACGAAAACTACACCTTAGACGTTTCAAATGTTTTACGTTCACAAGTTACAAAGCGAGTGAGGTACTTCCAAGCTTCCTCGTCTTCGTCCAACCTTGATTTTATCGCAATGACCGCGTGTCGCCATCTATCGATGGGCTTTATCTTTTCGATATCTTTTGCCACATAAACTTTCAGTTCGGCAAAATACTCCCCTTTTTTGTCGAGAACACTCCTATAGTAACCATTTCCCTGCCTGCGGGCGAGCGAGCAGATTAACGAAGATGATGACTGTTTACTCCTCACCGGCGATGCAGGCACATCATCGGGTTCCACGTCGGAAGCGAAGGGGTCAACGGCGACACGTTTCTTGGAGGGTTGTGCAGAACGTTTAATGTTGCTGGTGGCCCGGCGATTAGGCTTCACACCACGGGTGGTGGAAGGAAGCACCTCACGCTCGCTGTCAGAGCTCAAGTTGTCGGGAACGTGAGGTCGTTTCGTTGACTTCTCGCTCTTCAAGCTGCCTGTACTGCCGTTGACGCGTTTCTTGCTGATAACTTGACCGGACGGAGGGATTTCGTTCTCGCTGTCCGTGCCAAACAACTCGTACATTCGAGCGGTAGTTGAATGCTTCTCTGCTGAAGCGTTGGATTGCTTAACACCTGTGTTCTTCTTCTTTTTCTGAGCGATGAAACCAGCTTCCGCCTCATCGCCCGAATTGAACGGGTTCTTGTACGATGACCTGCAAATCAGTTAAAATATGGTTTTTATTTCCCCCAAAAAGAATATAATGTGCCCACTCCATTTGCGTATAGCATCCCGTTTAATGATTGATCTATTTATCACTCAGATGCTTATTTTTGTTCGCTACTAAGTCATAGAACAAGGACTACTCAATATATTTTTTAAATACCTACATACTGTAAAATTCCAAATAGCACCAGTGGTCGCAAAGTTTAGGTAAGAGTAGGGGTAGGTAAATATTATTTGTAAGATTTCCTTAAATAATAGTGAAGTGGAATTATTTTATTATTTTTTATTTAAAATAATAACACTTACATACTTTGTCCTTGGCTTTGGATTGAGCGATGGTCTGATGATGTTCTTATCACGTATCCGCTCTGCAGCGCTCCTGCTTCTCCAAGTATCTGGTGAGTGAAATATTAATAAGTACAGTGTTTGGGTAATGAGTTTTGTTTGTAGGAACGAAGTGGAATTTTTTTTTTAAGTTTCAGCTAACTGAAAGAATGTATTTCCTTTTTTAAAGCAAACGGATAAAAATAACAGTAGTGAAAATATGTAAGTGGGAAATAAGTTATTTATTAAATAGATGTAAAGCAAAAATTAAGAGAAAAAACACATATTCTGTGAAAATTTCAACGAGCTACCTATTACAGTTCAAGAGATGCATCCCTCGGGCAGACAGACAGACGGACGGACGGACGGATGGGCATACAAGCGGTCCAGGCTTAGTAATAGGCTTCCGTGGGGGATACGGACGGAAACCTATAAATAAAAGAACTTACCAACGGACGGGCAGACAGATGACACAGGCTTAGTAACGGGCTTCCGTACGGGATACGGAAACCTAAAAATAAAAGAACTCACGTTTAAATCGTCGGTACTGGCACTGATACACTTTTCACTTTTATTCACAAACTGTTTTAATTTAATTTTAATTGTTCACTGTTCACTGTAGGTACTGCTTTACTGGAGGTTTCGTTCGGACAGACAGACAGACAGACAGACGGACGGACGGACGCACGGACGGGTAGACAGGCGGTACAGGCTTAGTAGGCTTCCGCGGGGGTTACGGAAACCTAAAAATAAAAGAACTTACCAACGGACGGGCAGACAGACGGTGTAGGCTTAGTAATAGGCTTCCGTGCGGGATACGGAAACCTAAAAATAAAAGAACTTACCTTGCAATCGTTGGCACGGATACACTTTACACTTTTATTCGCAAACTTTTTTAATTTAATTTTAATTGTTCACTGTTCACTGTAGGTCTCTTTACTTTACTGGAGATCTCGTTCAGGAATACTGATGCTGTTTCACGGCCCCTGTATGGTTTATATAGGGGTTTAATTGCTAATTTGCACACGACACTACACTGCACTCGATGATGTCACGGTAGTTCTCATGCGATAAAGTTACTGAAGCTTTTTATGGTCAAGCTACGTGATGTTTTCACTTTTGATATGAGGAGCAACGGAACAAAATCACACATATCCACTTTTTCCACAAGTGTTTTTTTATCGATTCGACATCTTTAGCCTGAAACCTACCGAATAGCAGTTTTATAGTATTCAAAATCACACTAATCGCTCTTGTATAATCGCTAGAAATCAAACGTTTGCATAAGAATCACACATATCCTGGTACAAAGTCGTATTTTGATGTAAAACTCTAAACTTGCGATCATAACAGTTTTATAGTATTCAAAATCACACTAATCGCTCTTGTATAATCGCTAGAAATCCAAGGTTTGCATCAGAATCACCCATATCCTGGTACAAAGTCGTATTTTGATGTCAAACTCTAAACTTGCGATCATAATCACACAAATGAAATAGAATAATCATTGGATTGGAAAAAATTGCACCAAAATCACGCATATATTAGTTTATTAGTTATTTGACTCTCCTGTAAAAAAGTTAATGTGGACATGTTTGACTTTGTTTCGTTGCTCCTCATATACTGTGTCTACGAAATAATGACGTGCACGTTGCATTATCTACTAACTTCAGAAGGGGGTGGTCAATTATATCATGGACAACGTGTACTGCTTGTACACTCAAACAAATAAAAGTATAAAACTTGAGCATGATTTATAATCCACTTATAAATTGATAAGTAGTCCGTAGTGGAAGGCGTATGAACGTGTAAACTGAATGTAAACCATGAAATTTGAAAAGCAGTCACAGTCTCTAAATTTAAATACGGTATATTGTGAACTAGATCTCCAAAAGAAAAATAATCCCCGGCACAGCTCCCTGCTGCCTGATACAATAAGATGTCTGGTTTGTGGGCCCTCTAACTGTGGGAAAACCAATATTATGTTAGGCTTGCTTCTTCACGAAAACGGTTTGAAATATAGAAATGTCTACCTTTATTGTAAAACCACATTTCAACCAAAATATCTTTTTTTAAGCAGAGTCTTAGAAAATGTGCCCGATGTATCTTTCTCAAAGTTTAAAGAAAATGAAGACGTATTGCCAGCCTCCGAAGCATTACCAAATTCAGTGTTCATTTTTGATGATGTTGCTTGTGAAAAGCAAAATAATATTCGTGATTACTTTTCCATGGGAAGACATAAGTTGATCGATTGTTTTTATTTAAATCAGACTTACACCAAAATTCCAAAACAGCTCGTACGCGATAATGCTAATTTAATTATTCTGTTCAAACAAGACGATATTAACTTAAAACATATTTATAATGAACACATAACCACCGATATGACGTGGAATCAATTTCAAAATCTTTGCGCTGTTATTTGGAGTGTTCCGTACAACTACTTAGTAATTAATAAAGACTGTGAAAGAAATAAGGGTCAGTATCGTCTTAATTTTGATACTTTTATCGTACTTGATTAACACAATAAAAATAAAAGATTTTACTTGTTTACTTCATTCACTATCGAATGTTAAACTCACACGGATGTCTGTGTATTGTTTTTTTTGATCATGAAGAAAACCTTAAAGAAAGAAATTATTAAATCAGTACAGGCTGTAAAAAAGAAGCTAAACCAGATAAGAGAAAATAAATTCGACAATGAAATGATCTTAGAGCAGACTCTGAGACCTATTACAGACCCGCTGCATAAAATTGTTATAAATTCTGCCTTATCAAACAATTCACCCTCAAATTACAACATAAAAAAATCTACTCTTTCACCTGAATTTGAAAAAGTTGTAAATATGCATCCCGATAAAAATTTTGGAATAAATGATAACGAAACTAGTGAAGACACTAGCACTCAAACGGATGAGGAAAAAGAGTTTGAAATATTTGCGTCTCCTAGTACTAGTTTTATTCGCCATCCATCTGTTTCCTCTTTAGAATCGCAAGACGATGACATAGAAACCAAAATACCACTTTTTCCTGGCATGGCTAATTTACGAATAGATATTCCTTTTGGCATAAGACATAAAAATGGAAAAACTATGATTGGAAATAAACAAGCTATAATTGGAGATGATCAACTTTCCGTGGGCGATATAAGAGTGCATTTATCACCTGGTTTGAAAGAATTGTTATATAAAAGAAATCCCGATTTGATTAAAATTACAACGAATGATAAAAATATATACAAACAAATATTGTTAGAAACTAATGTGCATAGAAGAGATTTCGATGCTAGAAAGGCTATAAAAAGTAACAAGGGGGCGAAATATCGCTATGTAATAAAACCTCTGTTCCATTTAGATAAAAACATATCTGGAGAGGGGTATGTATCAGGAAATGGGCTGCCATTTAAAAAAAAGGTAATGAAAGATTTAGACTATGTGTACTGGAATGATCCTAATGAGCTAGTTGAACGTCTTCATTTGTTAATTGCATCTCGTGATGCTGGAAATACGGGTGTTGATAATGAAATCATATCTATTTTGGAAGAATTGAGAGAAAGCGGGGTGATTTAAAAACATTTATAAATCCCCCAAAATTCTACATATGCACAGTAATACTTGAGCTTTCTACGAGCACGATCCTATCCATATCTATGCAACCATGAATGTTGATAAGTTCGGTCAACATGTTCACAAGAGACTTAGATTAACTGAATTAATACATGCGGTAGATACGGGAATCTATAAAACTGAAGACGGGCATATTGATGCGAGATCATCTAGATTAAAAAGACTCCTTCCGCCGCAAGAAGCTGACGATGCTGTCACTAAGTCGTATGTAGACAAATTAAGTAACGAATTTTGTTCAAAAAAAGAACTTAAAAAGATCATCGAAACCTTGAGTATAGATATAAAAAGAAATTATGAATTGTTAAAAACACAGTATGATCAAACATTCTACACGAAAACAGACGTTGATCACATTATCGCTGATTTAAAAAAATCTACCAGATAATGAGTAAAGAGGATATCGTTGAAGAAATACACAAGCCTGCGCGCAAGAACTTTCCTCGCCGTCATGTAGAATTGAAAAATATTGACGACTTGTGGCAGGCAGATTTAGCGGAGATGAGAACCTTTGCCGATAAAAACCAAGGTTACAACTTAATATTGGTCGTTATCGACGCGCTCTCAAAATACGCATGGGCAATTCCTTTAAAGACTAAAAATCAAACAGACGTTGCTAAGGCTATGCAGTTAGTTTTAGAGAAGAAAAGAAAACCCATGAATTTACAAACTGATCACGGAAAAGAATTTTATAATGAATTGTTCAAAAATCTTATGAAAAAATATTCTATTAATCATTACTCGACATATTCTGTTAAGAAAGCTTCTATAGTAGAGCGCTTTATAAGAACTTTGAAAAATAGACTGTACAAACACTTTAGTTTAAGTGGTAATTACAAATGGGTAGGAAAACCTTTAACGGGTATTATAAATAATTATAATAATACTTTACATAGCACAACACAGTTTAAGCCTGTAGATGTAAATCGCTTCAATATGCACACTGTTCTTTCCAATATAAAAGCAAAACTCAATAAACATAAAATTCAACGAATGCCTAAATGTAAAGTGGGTGACTATGTCCGCGTGAGTAAATATAAAGGAGCTTTTGGGAAGGGTTATGGACCTAATTGGTCAGCAGAATTGTTCAAAATTATTGCTATCAAAACTAGGAATCCTGCAACATACATATTAAAAGATATGAAAAATCAAATAATTTCAGGATGCTTTTATGAGCAAGAATTGTTAAAAACTAAATATCCTGATATCTATCTAGTTGAAAAAGTACTTAAACGAAGAGGTAATAAATCATTTGTTAAATGGCTCGGCTTACCTTCAACAGAGAACAGTTGGATTTATAATGACAATAAATTATAAAAATGTAAAACAATGTAATTGTAAGTCATTTAGTGTTTACTTATGAAAGGAAGAGGACTAGTCGATAAGTTAATAAATAAATTACCTTTTGAAATTCATCTACCCGGTTACAATTATTGCGGGCCTGGAACTAAGTTAGAGAAGAGATTACTTCAAGGTGATAGAGGGGTGAATAAATTGGACGAGTATTGTAAAGAGCACGACATTGCTTATATGAAATTTAAAGATATGAGTAACCGCCATATAGCCGATGTGAAGTTAATGGAAAACGCAGCTAAACGATTAAAATCGAACAAAGCTGGGAAAGGTGAAAAAATTGCATCATGGCTTGTTAAAAATATTATGAATGCCAAGATTGCAGCTGGAGCAGGTGTCAAGAAAAAATCCAGAGCTTTCAAAAAAATTGTTTCAAAAATTCGGTCAAACTTGAATAAACTTAAACCAAAAAATAAGAAAACTGCTATTAAGCACGCCTTTGCTTGTGCAAAACAATTTTTAAAAGGGGGTAAAGACGTTATTAAATTACCTCGAATTATACCAATACCAAAAACGGGGGGATTCCTTCCTCTTATACCTATTTTCGCCGGTTTATCTGCTTTGGGAAGCTTGGCTGGTGGGGCTGCGGGTATAGCGAAAGCTGTTAACGATGCTAAAGCTGCGCAACAACAACTAAAAGAAGCCCAAAGACATAACCAAGCAATGGAATCGGTTGTTATAGGTCACGGCTTACATATTAAACCGTATAAGAATGGTCGTAAAATATATTTAAATTTGCAAAAAAACTAATAAAGCAGCTGCCTAGACGAGCACTTACCAATATTGACATCGTAAAATACGCGCAAGATATCCCCTATTTCAGAGGTGTATATATGAGGGATACTTTGCCGAGGAAAGTTCGTGATGTTGAATGTGGTATAGTAAATTTGGACAGCATCCTGAATCAAGGAACTCACTGGGTAGCCTACACTAAAATAAATAATTATGCTGAATATTTTGACAGCTTTGGAGATTTGATGCCTCCTTTAGAAATAATCAACTATTTGAAGTGCGAAAATATTTTTTACAACTATAAAAGATATCAAACATTTAATGAAAAAAACTGTGGTCATCTTTGCATCGAGTTTCTTAATTTTTTTTGGCAACTTCATTTATAAGTAATGCTCAATTTTAAAATTCATCATTTTTCGAAATGTCATTCACACTGTCGGTCACTGGCAACGCCTCTAGCTTAACAACAAATTATTTACCAGCCCTTCAATTAAACGGCGAGTATGAATGCGGGTTACTATATTTTGCGACATTTAATTCTATCCCCAATGTGGACTATAAGAACAATAAATTTCACTATGGTGATAATTATGTTATCGAAATTCCAGAGGGATCATACGAGCTCGAAGACATTTCCGAATATTTAAAAAATCATATTCATGATAGTAATATTAATATATCATCGAATAACAACACTCTAAAATGTAATATTATTTGCTCAAAAGATATACACTTTGAAAAATCTAACTCCATTGTTACATTGCTGGGCTTTCCTAAAGAAGTTCTTAAAGCAAATAAAATGCACGAATCAACCTATCCTGTCAACATTCTACCGACAACCGTCATTAGGATCGAATGTGATATTTTGAGTGGCTCATTTGCAAACGGAAAACCATCACATATAATTCACGAGTTCATACCGAACGTACCGCCGGGTTACAGGATTTTAGAAAAACCAGACAACATTGTTTACTTTCCCGTTAATCAAAAGTCTATATCTTCAATCAACATTAGAATACTCGATACTGGCAACAATTTAATTAATCTTCGGGAAGAAGATATATATTTGTGTTTACACTTAAGAAAAACATTATGATTTTGTTCAATAAAATAGGTATGGTTCAGAACAATCGTGTTAGTAAAGAGCGGTGTATTCGACGAGAAAGACGTGAAATTAAATTAACCGACAAAAATAAACAATTTCTTAAACTTATCGGGTTATTAAAATGAGCATCTTAAACATAACGGAACCTCCAGCCTACGATGAATCTATTGAAAGCATCGAAGTACATTCCTATAAACCCTACGTTAACAGTTTTAATAATAATGACGAGATCAGAATCCCTATAAACCAACAAGATTTGTATGTTCTTCCTTCAGAAAGTTCGATATACATTGAAGGTGCTTTCTATGTATACAAAACTGGCGCAGATAACAAACCTGAAAGAGTTCCCAACGTCACTTTCATAAACAATCCAATTTTATTTCTATTCCAAGACATCAGGTATGAACTGAATGGTGTTGAAATAGATAAAATTAAAAATGCAGGCATTACTACAACGATAAAGTCATACATTTCAATGAATGAAATTGACTCGAAAATGGCAGCAGCTTGGGGTTGGAACCCCTCTGAAATTCAGAATAGTGACGGTCGTTTTAGCGTGAACATACCGCTAAATAAAATATTCGGGTTCGCAGAGGATTACAAGAAAATTATAATAAATTGTAAACATGAACTTGTACTTTTAAGAAGCAGCACTAATGTGAACAGTTTGAAATTAAATCAGGGGGAATTTGTATCCGAAGTAAAAATCTCTAAAATTGTATGGAGAGTCCCCCATGTAAAAGTTTCAGATCGAGAACGCTTGCATTTGCTTAAATATTTGGAAAAAGATAAAAGTTTACAAATTGCCTTCAGGAACTGGGATTTATACGAATATCCGCTTTTACCTAAAACAACCAAACACACGTGGTCTATTAAGACATCGAGTCAAATAGAGAAACCTAGATTTGTCATCTTAGGGCTTCAGACCAATCGAAAGAATTCTAAGATTTCTAACATGTCTCATTTTGATCATTGCAATTTACGTGAGGTTAAAGTACTTTTAAACTCCAATTATTATCCGTATGATTCGCTCTCTATAAAATTTGATGAAGATAAGTATGCTTTGTTGTATGAGTTATATACAAAATTTCAACAATCTTATTACGGGCGTCAGGCGAGCCCTTTGCTAAGTTTATCCAACTTTAAAAATAAAGCACCACTTTTTATCATTGACTGCTCTCGTCAGAACGAATCCATTAAATCAGGCCCCATAGATGTTCGCGTCGAAATTGAGAGCGATAAGGAGATTCCTGATAATACAGCAGCTTATTGTCTCATACTGAATGATTGTATAATAGAATATAAACCCCTAAGTAATATCGTAAAAAAAATATCGTAATTGTTCAAATGCATACATTATAAGTTATCAAATTTATTGTAATAATTATGCCTTGATTTACTTAATTTTTTATTTTTAGTAGTATAGTAATTATACTTATAAATAAATTACTATGAAGAAACACCTGGCTTTTCACTGTAATCCTAATTTATAAAGTACTTTCCAGATATTGATAAACAAAGTTAGTAATATTTTTGATTTGACTGTACCTTAATGTTATGAGGGGATCACATTACAGACACGGTTCGACACTATCTCAGAGTTGATGAAAAAGGAGTTGTTCATTATATGATGCACGGATCACTCTAATAATAATACAATGAGCGTGCAATTCACTGTAAATCTAAATTAGGAATAAGAAAAATAAAACATCCTAATACGGTCAGATTAGTTCATCTTAACCGATTTATGTATGTGTTACTATTCCATGCGAATATGAGGGTGTATTTGATTGAGAGTCAGGTATAAGTTCAGAGGTTCAGAGTAATGAAATCACAGTGCAGCATTGATCGCAAACCACTGAACGCAAAGCAAAGCCTCTGATCGTAAAGGATAATCAGAAATACAGAATACAGAAATACGGATATACATAATCAGAAAATGTTGTACCATATGTTCTACCAGAAAGTGTTGTAATGTTGAAAATTTTACTGAATGAGTATTTTTTGCTTTTAATTTGCTAAATTTATACTGTAATAAGACGTATACATGAACGGATAGATGGGTTGGATACGATTGAGCCAAATGTATTGTTAGAATGAATTATTGGATTGTTTTTACGTTCGATGAAAATAAAAAAGCGTTTTATCCGTCGTTCGATAGTTAATTTAAAAAAGTGTATATTGGGAAAGCTAGATCGAATGAAATGAGATATAGCTTGCCCAGTGCAGCATTGATCGCAAACCCACTGATCGCAAAGCAAAGCCTCTGATCGTAAAGGAAGTCATACATAATCAGAAAATGTTGTACCTTATGTTCTACCAGAAAGTGTTGTAATGTTGAAAATTTTACTGAATGAGTATTTTTTGCTTTTAATTTGCTAAATTTATACTGTAATAAGACGTATACATGAACGGATAGATGGGTTGGATACGATTGAGCCAAATGTATTGTTAGAATGAATTATCGGGTTGTTTTTACGTTCGATGAAAATAAAAAAGCGTTTTATCCGTCGTTCGATAGTAAATTTAAAAAAGTGTATATTGGGAAAGCTAGATCGAATGAAATGAGATTTAGCTTGCCCAATTATACACTACTAATGTCACGACTAAATATGTATTCCCGCCAAATTTGACAGCTGTCACTTTTTCAAGATGGCCGCTATACGCTGTCAAAGTTCGAGCGTGCCAATTGAAAAACCCTTTATATTATTGTGTTCGTTTTTGCCAATAAAATATAATAAAAAAGCGGACAGAGCAAGACAGGTTCGCTCAAATTATGGTTGCGTACTAAAATTAAAATATGTTTTTTCCCCGAAAATATTACATTGTCGAAAAAACCTGCAGTTTTCCTGTAATCTATGGCTTAATATCTACTAACTCTGCGAAAGTCAAAATTTTAGCTTTAGAAAACTAAGAGAACAGGAGGACGGAACGGGACGGTAATTTTTTGCACATTTTTAGCTAAGTATATCGTTAAGACCACTGAACTTAAAATTGCACAAATATTTACATAATTCTTAGTGTTAGCTCTTTCAAATGATATCCACACGATATGTTAATTTAAAATTTCTTTTTATTGGTATCAGATTGACCCCCCATATTAATGTTAAATACATTTTTATCTGGTTTTTGACGAGCTATATGTGTGCGCATCATCAAGATCTATCATTCATTATGCCAAATTTAAAGTTTCTACGTTACTTAGTTTTCGAGAAAAACCTCTGTGACAGACGGACCGACACGGTAGTGATCTTATAATAGTTCTCTTTCTCTCTTTCAAGGTACGGAACCATACAAAGACACAAACAAAATGTTCGTGAGCATCGTTAGCCACTTGCAAGTATGTACAACGATGTCACAATGTCGCGCTTACCACACAAAAAGTACGTTTCAAAATACACAGTTATACTTCGCTAAATTCAATATCCCATAATCAATTACTCCCACACAATTTTAAAAATGTTCTCAGATTGTGTCTCTCGTCCGTCCCTCCCATTCGCTTTTCTACGGGCAGACAAAAAACGACTAAGTATTATAACTCGAGTCTCGACGTCTGCAAGTTTGCAGACAACGCGCCGTGTCGCGCCGGTCAGATTGTCGCCCACGCACGGTGCACCACGAACCAGTGGATAATGCACATTTTATTTTGTTTCGAAAAAACTTCAAATTTAATTAAGTTTATTTTCAGAATAACGTACATGCGTACCGTGTGGGGCCGGTACTTTAAAAGAATAGCCCCACTGCATCTCTCCACGTGTATATCTAAAAGGCGACTAAGGGATATGACTCCCTTCTTATATTACTAGGTGGTAGAGTTTAGCCCGCCCGGGTTGGTACCACCGCACTGAATGAAAGGTCGGTCAAAACAGCTATGTAAATAGTTTGAGTTTTCCGTCCAGTTCAGTGTAGCCGGCACGACCGAAGGGAAGCACTGACGTGGCACCAAGTTCATCCGGTGTCATGGGCTGACATCACGGATGTTGTAGGTGATGTAGCCAACCGTGTCAGTTTCCATAAAAAAAAAAATACATGCCATTTTCACATTAACAAAAGGCAATATAACAAAAAATTATATTAATAAAGCTGTTTATTTGAACTCAGTATTACAAACTATTTGGGTGCGATAGTTGTAGTTTCAGTATTGGTTTTATATAACTACTTTTTCGTTCTTTGGGTAAGTACTACAAAATATATAGTAGTATAGGAAGGCCTACGCCCTTCGCCCTAAAAAAATGGGTGGTTCCGTACCATTCCGTACCATTCCGTACAAAGGTTGACTGTAAGAAATCTCTGTAAGGGATAAGTCCGCCTTTGCACCTTATGTAAATTTTCCAAGGTATTTGTTACTGTTTAATGTTTACTGGAGCAATAAAGAATTTTCTATCTATCTATCTATCTATCCTTTTTCGGTGAGAAATTTAAGGCTTAGCACTTTTCTTTAGGTTTCCAGTAAACTATAATAGGCCCTCGGGCTGAACGGGATAAAACAAAAACTATGACGAACCATACTGAATAATGCATATTATGTCTCAATGTAATATTGTTGGCGGCAGGTGGCCGAGTGGTTTGGGCATCGGCTTCTCATGCGGGAGGTCCGAGGTTCGAATCCGGTCGGCGTGTACCAATGAGTTTTTTCTGACGAAAAAATTTACGTGCATACCTACACCCGCTGCTTCACCGTTCGGAACCGGTGTAAAACTGTAGGTCCCTTCCCTTGCCCCTTACTAGGTGGTAGGCTCAAATTGTAGCCGACTGGGTTGGTACCACCGTACTGGATGTAAGATGGCCGCAAGCAACCTCGGTTGTGTTCTCCTCTAGTCCAGTATAGCCAGCAATCCAGGGTAGTCTCCGGTATGGCACCTACCTTCTCGGAGGTGATATTGGCTGGTTAGAGCATGTGCTTTGGCCCCTCCGACTCAGTCACCCATACCGGATTACATAAAAAAAAAAACAAAATTGTCATTGTTGTGTGTTCTTTATGGCGAAAAAAATATCTGAATCTGTAGATTCGGAGAAAATTTGCTGTGACAGACAGACAGATACGAGAGTGATCCTACAACGAACGGTTCTTTTTTTTCCTCTTTTGAGGTACGGAACCCTAAAAATTTACGAGATATGTAAAATTTTAATACAACAAAACATGAATGCAAATAAAATAAAAACCAGCCAAGTGCGAGTCGAACTCGCGCACTAAGGGTTCCGTATCGCCATGTCATGGTCAGCGCCACTCACGCCTTCTATGTATAGCTAAAATACTTCATACTCTTTTCGGTAAATGGCGCGCATACACTTTTTAGTTTCTTCTATGGGAACACCCGTAAATTTTTTACTTTTTCTTATTTTTATGATTGGTTGTTATATCGGCCATAATAATAATAACACATATTCTATTAAAATTTCAACGGGCTACCTATAACGGTTCAAAAGATACAGCCCACGGACAGACAGACAGACGGCGCCGTAGGCTTACAAATAGTTCATGTACCCGATACGGAACCCAAATTATGTTTGAAAATATTGAAAGGTTGCATAATCTAATGGTTTCCATATGCCAGTTACGATTGGATTGTAAGAAAGATAGGCACTTAGGTAGGGTGCACAGCGACAGTTTCCCTCTAAAAGGCTTCCGCTGCAGTCTCTTTAAGTCCACTGTCTGCTGTTCTAGTACAGTTAACAACATCGTGTCGTCTAGCTAAACTTTCAGTCTTTTTATCCTAACAGTACGTCTTGTCATCGTGCACATTAACCGTAAAACTCTAAAATTATCCATAAAATTATAAGCTCTGTGGAAAAAGATGTCTTTTTAGGGTTCCGTACCTCAAAAGAGGAAAAAACGGAACCCTTATAGGATCACTTTGTTGTCCGTCTGTATGTCTGTCTATCCGTATTTTTGTCTGTCTATCTGTCAAGACCGTTTTTCTCAGGAACGGGTATAAATGTGAAATTGAAATTAACAAATACTAAGGTCCACGGGTCCTTGGAGGTGTAGGAAATGCAAGATTCTAAATCAACGCAATCAAAATATACGGCTATTTATGTAAAATTTTAATACTCGCAAACTCACTCAAATCAAATCAAAACCTACAGGGTACTTCCCGTTGACCTACAGTAATGAAATTTGGTAAGAAGCAAGGTCTCACAGCAAGAAGCAAGTAAAGGAAAAATCAGAAAATAATTGTAAATTTATTGCCCACAGGGCTCGTCGCTGTCCCCTCTTCTTTATACCATATTTACTGCAGACTTCCCGAGCTGCCTGCAATATATGAAATGCGTTCTATTTGCCGATGACTCACAGCTGCGATATTCCTTTCCACCTGCGGAGTTAGATGAGGCGGTCATAAAAGTAAATAAGGACTTAATAAATACATGGAACTGGTCATTAGCAAACGGACTAGCATTAAACCCAGTAAAAACCGTGGCGTTAGTTATGGGCAACAGAAAGTCTGTAGACAAGGTACTTATAAAAAATCCCGAACTAAAAATCAATGGTATTACCATACCACTTGTGAGATCGGCGAGAAACTTAGGTGTTAAAATGGACGAGACACTTAAATTCGAAGAGCACATAACAGATAAATTTAGGAACTCCATGGGGAAATTAAAAACCTTTTATAAAATCCGGAATCACATCACAAAAGAGGTAAGACATAAGCTCACTGACGCCTTGATACTCTCGCAGTTCAACTATTGTGATGTGGTATATGGGCCTTGTATACAGGGTGTCCCAGAAACCGACGATAATCCTTTAACAGGAGATAGGGCTGCTAATTACCTCTCAGAATATCAAATTTTAGGTTTAGTAAAAATGGCTTAGTTTTTGAGATATTGTCATTTTTGTAAAAATCCAAAATTTTCTCCCTCAGCTCATTTTTTTAAATGCCACGAGTACAAATGTAAGATTTTCTTAAATCTAGTTTTTGTCAAATATTGCCGAAACATAAGGCTTTCACACAGTATAATTTATTTTTTTATGTTTAATCCTGTTTAGCTGAAAAACGACTTAAGAGCCACATGTTAAAAAAATTTCAGCCTCATCCTTTGAGTTTGGCCCGTCGCGGTGAAAAAAAAAAATTACTACACTAAAGTGGCATTATGCAAAAAAAATACGCCCATCTAATGTAGTTTTTAAAATGGTACATCACTTACCGCTTTGGCCAATAATTTATGAGATATTGTTATTTAACTGCAAAAAGACCTCGGAATTTGATAACTGTTCTACCAACTACGAATTGGAATAAAATAAACACTTGAAGTAAATTGGTCTTTATTAACCTGTTAAAGTACATGTTCAAATTGTTTACAACCTGCACAAATGCTAGCTCGACATCTTCTCACAAATGCCCGGTTGATGCGTAGAGCAAGTACTCGATGCAAGTGCAGATACGTCCACCTCCGATCCATCTGTGGGGATATGCTTGGTCTAAAAAATTACGCACTTCTCTAGCGTAATGGGTTGGGCAGCCATCATTTTGCAACTACCTCCGTATGACCAATAGGTACATCTTCTAAAAGGCTCTGAAGCTCCTGTTTCAGAAACTCAAGATAATTCGCCCGTTTAAAGTCTCTACTATTCAACGGACGTCTTCTTGCCTCCTAGCCACTTGCATCCCCACAGATAGACCGGACGACGTCTAGATCACCGGATTTAAATCCGTTAGATCTTTATTATTGGGGCTATTTAAAAGAAAAAGTTTACGGGAAACCGGTGGAAAACTTGATAGAGCTCAAAGAAAGAATTACAGAAAGTTTTTTTTTATGTAAACTGACATGGTTGGCTACATCACCTACAACATCCGTGATGTCAGCCCATAACACCGGGTGAACTTGGTGCCACTTCAGTGCTTCCCTTCGGAACACAAACTATTTACATAGCATAGGTGGACGTATCTGCACTTGCATCGAGTACATGCTCGACGCATCAACCGGGCATTTGTGAGAAGATATCGAGCTAGCATTTGTGCAGGTGGTAAACAATTTGAACATCTACTTTAACAGGTTAATAAAGACCAATTTACTTCAAGTGTTTATTTTATTCCAATTCGTACTTGGTAGAACAGTTATCAAATTCCGAGGTCCTTTTGCAGTTAAATAACAATATCTCATAAATTATTCGGCAAATCGGTAAGTGATGTACCATTTTAAAAACTGCATTAGATGGGCGTATTTTTGCTGCATAATGCCACTTTAGTATAGTATTTTTTTTTTTCACCGCGAAGGGCCAAACTCAAGGGATGAGGCTGAAATTTTTTTAACATGTGGCTCTTAAGTCGTTTTTCAGCTAAACAGGATTAAACATAAAAAAATTTATTATACCGTGTGAAAGCCTTACTTTTAGGATATATTTGACAAAAACTAGATTTAAGAAAATCTTACATTTGTATTTGTGGCATTTAAAAAAATGAGCTTGAGGGAGAAAATGTTGGATTTTTACAAAAATGACAATATCTCAAAAACTAAGCCATTTTCACTAAACGTAAAATTTGATATTTTGAGAGGTAATTAGCAGCCCTATCTGCTGTTAAAGGATTATTGTCGGTTTCTGGGACACCCTGTATATAAAAAACTGGTAAGCGTATTCAAAGAATACAGAATGCGTGTGTCCGCTTCTGTGAAGACAAAATAATAATAAAAAGAGAACACATAACACCGCATATAAACCGCCTTAAAATGCTTCGAATGGAGAACCGTCGGTTTCTTCACCAGGCCGTTTTGGTGCATAAAATAATACGTACTCGAAAGCCTGAGTCACTTTGGAAAAAGCTGAAATGGCTCGGTGAAGGACACCGCTACAACTCTAGGTCTGTTGGTAAATTGCTGGAGGTTCCAAGGCATCGGGGGGCTGCATTTGAGGGAAGTTTCAAATATGCGGCCACCCGATGTTGGAATAACATTCCGCCACCAATCAGACAATTAGAAAAGACGGTCACTTTTAAAAATCACATGAAAATATATATTCTAAATACACAGATTAATACAAATAAATAGTTGGAAAATAAATTGGGTAAGCACACATTTATATATAAAAACACAACTAATCACACACACTCACCTTCTCACACACATAATCCCTCACACCCCCTCACAAGCATACATACATCCTCACACGCTCACACACACACCTTGATTGATACACATTATACTATACATGCAGTATACCTGCTCGGCTGTCCCAGTGTTGAGTGAGCACATGTATCACCTTGTCAAATCAATTTACACATGTATACCTTCCTACAATTGTGGTTTGTTCATTTCATTTCATTTATTTGTCAACCAACTGGCAACGGCAAATTTAATTATTTTATAGTTATCTCATTAGTTAGGTACCTTGCTTTCTCTTTTTCACATATTATCCTGCACTAATTGTAATATTTTATGTTATACCTAATGTGTATTAGGAGCTAAGCGCTTATTGGCTAGGCTTAAAAACAGCACCAATGTGTCCCTAGGCATAGGCACATTGAGCTGCGCCTAGGCCATTTTCACCAAAGTGAATTGTAAAATATTATGTATAAGTAGTTTGTTTTTGTTTCTGTGTAAATTCACTATGTTGAAATAAATATTTTCTATTTCTATTTCTATTTCTATTTCTAAATTCGTAGTAATATATGTGTTTAATGTTTGTCAAGAATACCTGACAGTCAAACCATTGCTGTAGTTTTTATTTGGGCGTTTCGTGATTTCCAAAACATTATTATTTTTGTACATGCATAATACAAAAATATAATATATAATATATTGTGTGAAGGTACGCAACCCTCGGTATGTAAGTCCTTCTCGCACTTAGCGGGTTTTTTTTAATAATATCAAAAATTTTAATATATTCGTAGAACAGATTCAAAGTCTGACCGCGCCTTCGTAGAAAATAAAATTAGATGAGAACAAACCGGCTGTGACGGGACCCTCGCCAAGCGACCATGCTTCACCTTTACCAGTTTTTTTCGAGTATTGTTTTTATTTTTAAATCGCATGCAAACTATACTATTGTGTAAATATTTGTTCACATCTTTCTAATCTATACATATTTTTAATATTTAATATTTCCGTACCGTGTGGGGCCGGTACTTTAAAAGAATAGCCCCACTGCATCTCTCCCCGTGTATGTCGTAAAAAGCGACTAAGGGATATGACTCCCTTCTTATATTACTAGGTGGTATGGTTTAACCCGCCCGGGTTGGTACCACCGCACTGAATGAAAGGTCGGTCGAAACGGCTATGTAAATAGTTTTTGTTTTCCGGTAAATATTTGTTCACATCTCTCCTAAATATTTAATATTTCGATATAAACCCAAAGATTTACTGTAAACACTCCAGAGCCATATGAAATATTTCTAACTGTCAAATAAGCTGAGAGGTTAAATTGAAAATGTACTGAGTCGACGACCGCGCCGTGCAACTCAACTCAGCTGAAAGCGTAAGGTAAATTTAATTTGTCAGTGCACAAGAAATTTATACAATTTTTCTGCTGTTGAAGTAGTTTATTTTTGTATGTACTAAGTACAGACGAAGAAGTTGTCAGCCTCGGTAGCTCAGTGGTGCGGTCGGTCGACTGTTGTTAAGCAACCCTGAGCGCGGTCAGTACACTTGGATGGATGACCGCTCGACAGTTGGAGGGTGACCATGGTTCCGATTCCACGTTAAACTGTAGGTCCCTTCCCTTCTTACCTTACTAGGTGGTAGGATTTATCCCGGACGGGTTGTTACCACCGCACTGAGTGAAACGTCGGTCGAAACGGCTATGTAAATAGGTTGTGTTTTCCGTCCAGTTCAGTGTAGCCGACATTAAATGAAGGAAAGCAATGTCCTTAGATCCGCTGTACCATGCCTGTCAAAAAACCATATCTTTCAGTCTTTTGTCTTTCTGTAATGCAAAATATAAATACCTGTGGCGCCATCTATTATTCAGTAGAGTGAATATGTACTAATCTATTCTTAGCACGTTTCTTGTATGGGGACATCCTTTATTTTTACTTTTTCTTCATTTTCTTATTTGTTGGCACATACGCCATAATAACCATACATATTCTGTGAAAACTTCAACCGGCTACCTATTATCTCGCCTATTATGGTTCAAGAGATACAGCCCTCGGACAGACAGACGGACGGACGGACAGACGGACGGACGGACAGACAGACGGCGTAGGCTTAGTAATAGGGTCCCGTGCTTGATACGGAACCCTAAAAAAATAGCAGACCGACAGACAGTGAGTGATACGAGTTCCAGTACCTATGCGTAACTTGAATGTTAAATCAAACCCCGAAATCAAATCTTCAGTAGACATTCAAAGGTTAATATAATAATTGTGTGGGTTCGGTACTTAAAAAGAATAGCCCCACTGCATCTCTCCCCGTGCATGTCGTAAAAGGCGACTAAGGGATAAGGATAAGATGCCGTGCTAAAGGGCGACAGGCTCGCCACCTCTCACCTTGGCACGGTACTTCCACCGAGTCATGCAGCAGGTGGGTCTACATGCCTTACTTGCTGCCTCTTGTTCGAATACTTTGCGAAACGTGGTGGTCAGTGTTGTGCTGTAATTTACCAGAGTTCTTGCAGGACAAC
Organism: Nematopogon swammerdamellus; assembly: GCA_946902875.1. NCBI lineage: Eukaryota > Metazoa > Arthropoda > Insecta > Lepidoptera > Adelidae > Nematopogon > Nematopogon swammerdamellus. The sequence goes on from OX336350.1 coordinate 18,957,453, forward strand.
ACCGATTACTCTGCTTACCCCGATTGTCGGGATTCAGCTTGAGTGATATGTATGTATGTATGTAATTATATAAATAAAGCCATGTTTAATTATCAAAACTTCGAAATTGTGATCCAAAATTTGCCCTAATCCCTAACTGCAAAGCAATCTCAGCTTAACTCAAGAAGCCTACTTCCGCTTCCGGCCTCTAGTATCGCAAGTACAATATCAAAACCGGATGCATACATGTGCAACCGTGTCACACTCAATATCTTGCTCTTTCCTAGCTTCTACGTTCTGAACGCAGATATTATTTCGTGTGACAAAGTATTATTTGACCATATTCTGTTAATGACGCGATGGTACGTCTTTAGCCGATTATTTCGTGTGATAATAAATAACGTAGAGAACAGAAACTGTAATCTTCGTGAATTTCGTGCTGTTATATTCTATTGTTATGACGTTGAAGTAGGACAGTCAGCTTGTACGCTTCCACTGCTGGACATACGCCTCTCCAATTTTCCTCCAGTCCTCCCGGCGGCGTTCAGCGGTACGAAAACACTGCTTTCCTTCTCATACAAACCGAATTGTTCCGCGCGTTCCGAAATAAAGGTGCAGTAGCAGGCATACTTACTTTCTTATTTTTAAATACGAATTTCACGCGAGCGAAGCCGCGGGCAATAGCTAGTAAACAATAAATAATAAACAATACTCTACGCGCTCGCGACAGTCAGGATACAGCGTGATGTTAAGTAAGTGTAGTGCAAATTTTCCTAAAATTAGACGCATTTCCTCTTTTAAAGCATAAACACCTTATTTTACTGGCCCGCGGTAAAATGTACCGGCAAAGCAAACCGCGAACATGCGACGAGCCTGAAACAGCCATAAAACCGCGGTTTTGAGGATCGCGCGAATATTTACGTAGGTAGAGCTTGGAGCATTTAGGACCTAATTATGAGGATACCCATAGCTGGCTGCTTTACATAGAAAAAGGTCGTAAGTCGGTGTGGTTTTTTAATTTAAAAAAAGTAATGGTAATAAAATTTAAAAATCTACAACAATAGAGTTCTGTGCTTGTGGTTTAGTTATTTATCAGTGCAATAAAAATTTGGTTTTATTCGTTCACTTTTGCGTCAGATGAAAAAAATTATTTCATTTCGATTTTTTCATCTGACTCAAAAGTGAATGAATAAAACGATTTTTTTATTGCACTGATAAATAACTAAACCACAAGCACAGAACTCTATTCTTGTAGATTTTTTAATTTTATTACTATTAACTTTTTTAAATAAAAAAAAAACATCGACTTACGACCTTTTTCTATGCAAAGCAGCCAGCTAATGGGTATCCTCTTAAATGCTCGAAAGTAGGTAGGAGTCCTATCACAGGACCCTGGTTCCGCGGAATGTCGGTTTATTGATGAATTTAAAAGTGGAGACACGTCGTAAATTCGTTCGGGCATCTGAAAAAGGCGGGTTCTATCTGATGACGTGGCTGCTTTTGCGTAGAATTCATCGAGCTATACTATCTGTAGGACTATTACGAGTTTCGCTACGCCGGCTACGCCGAGGTGTAGCGTGCGTAGAGAGCGTAAGCGTCTGCGCGGAAGCGAATGCGATAGATTTGCGAACTCGCTTCCGCGCAGCGGCTTACGTTCTCTACGCACGCTACACCTCGGCGTAGCCGGCGTAGCGAATCTCGTGATAGCCCTGCTGCTCCCTAAGCGGCGGCGAGGCGTGGTCTAATTTTGTGTTCGCAGGCTTGAGTTGTTTTATGGTGTGCCAATGATATACAGTAAGTAAAAGGGTTTCTGAGTAAATTAAATGATGTACTTATTATGCACGATACCACAGATTACTTAATAGTTACTTCGTAACAGATAAATCACTCCATAGAAAATGTTCCTACCTTCGGGCTTTAATAGCCTACTGTTTCACGTCGCCAATCGCTGCGTGCGAAAATGTACCTTAACGATCGAGTGTAAAATGGTTATTGCTTTGCAGCTGCGCGCAGTTGCGTGGGCGAGCGTCTATGTATACTTCGCGCGGCTGACGAATTTCCATTGAAATAGACCGCCGGCGGCCCGTCGGGCGGTAGGTAGTTAGCGCGCGCAAGTACATAGAGTGCGCGAGGCCTGACGATACGTCCTTATACCTCCTAATTGCGTATTCGTTGTCCTACTTTGGGGGCCGATGGGTTTTATTAAACTTAAGTGTAAATATTATTAATTTCATATCTTAATCTATCTAAAGCTATAGGCATTTGTAATTATGACATCGATCAACCAGTACGCTAGATTTGATCCTGCGGCGTAAATACTAGTCTAAATAAAATGGGACGGCTCGTCTCGTTTTCACTCAACGCACGGTTATCCTGCTCACGCGGCTCACGCATGGGATAGCTATAGTAAAGTTAAACCGTTTTAAGCCTTCTAGACATAAATCATTCCGACCAGTTCCCATTAAAGACAATGGGTCTAAGCCAACGATTTAAATCGATAGATAGGGTATATTCTAACATGGCGCGCTACAGACAATGCCACCAATAAAATGGCCGCATGCGGCTACTTCGCATAAGATGCACAGCCACGCGCGTTTTGAGAGGTCGTTTCACGGAACGGAACGGAACGCGCCTTAGCGTTATACCATGTGACCGATTTTAGACCCCGCACCTCCCCCCTGTGACCATGCGTGGCTGGTTGTTTTAATGTTTTTTTGGGGACTTTTTGGAGTGGCTGTCGAGTTGGTAGGAAAAATAGTGCCAGTCCACGCTACCGAAGCGAATGTTTTTGTGTGTCATTTTATTAATAAGCCCCCTCCCCCCTGTGACCCAGCGTGGTATTTTGTCAGGCCCCTCCCTCCCCCCAAATCGGTCGGGTGGTATGGGTATGTTACCTAAACTTTGAACTCTTGAGCGCTTTGCCCTATCTATCGATTTAAATATTTGGTTTAAGCCATAAGACTAGTTGACGGTTGCAGTGACGTTTATTGCGGCAAGGACCAGGAAGAATTTTTTTTTTAATTGTAGCATTGTATTTCTGATTCTTCTAAAAGTGCGGATCGAGTATTCCATCTCTTCTTCGCGAGTTGGTGTTTTGATAATTTTGTCTGTTTATTATAATTCTTAAGTATTGGTGTATAAATAAAATGGTGGTCAGCTTTTTGTGATATGTTTATTATACTCGTAGATGTCACATATCCTGTGTTGTATTGATCAATGGCATTAGAAGGTTTTTACGTTCTTAAAATTTTGACGCACATTTTCGGGATCTGGATCGAGTAGCCAAGCTCCATGAATAATTTTACCCAAATATTTCCTTATTTAATGTGCATAAAGCTATTACGAAGGGTTAAATAAAATTATCTCAAATTGCCTGAAAATGGTCCACTGGATCCGTCCGCAATTTAAGGGTCACTTAGCGATGTTATTCTAATCCATCATTAAAATCTGTTTCTGCTGCGACCTTGGAGGTTTTTTTTTTATGGAAACTGACACGGTTGGCTACATCGCCTACAACATTCGCGATGTCAGCCCATAACACTGGGTGAACTAGGTGTCATGCCAGTGCTTCCCTTCGGTCGTGCCGGCTACACTGAACTGGACGGAAAACACAAACTATTTACCACCACCTAGTCAGGTAAGAAGGGAAGGGGCCTACAGTTTTACGTGCAATCCGAACCACGGTCAGCCTCCAACGGTCGAGCGGTCACTGTGAGTCGGGCTCGCGGTAAGGATCCCGAACTAAATGAAAGAAAAACATTTTTTTTTTGTAATACAAATAAATTATATGGTGGTACGGAACCCTCGGTGTGCAACTCGGACTCGTAAGTTGCCGGATTTTATGTGATCCAGTATGGGTGGCTGAGTCAGAGGGGCCAAAGCACATGCGCCGACTAGCCAATATCACATCCGAGAATGTAGGTGCCATACCGGAGACTTCCCTTTGGAATGCTAGCTATACTGAACACAGCCGAGGCCATCTACATCCAATATGGTGGTATCAACCCAGTCGGCTACAATTTGAGCCTACCACCTAGTAAGGTGCAAGGGAAGGGACCACAGAGCATCAAATACCTACCGCCCGCGCCCCCTACTAGAGGCGCCCTAAGCGATGATATTTGAAACCCAATAACCGTACGCTGAGCTGCTAGCGCTTCGTATGTGTGTGTGTGTGCTAGTATCGACACTACACACAAAGAGGAGCAAGTTAGGCACACGCACAAAACAAATGCACACGCACAACACACATAATATGTAAGTCATAGGCCACGCCCACAGGCTTCAACGGCGTTGTAGAGAAATCGCGCTCACGGCGCCTCTAGTAGGGGCGGGCGCGCGCATTTCATGCTATGTGGAAGGGACCTACAGTTTTACACCACCCCGCACCGGTTCCGAAATTCTGAACGGTGAAGCAGCATTAACTCATTGTTACACGCCGACTGTATTCGAACCTCGGACCTCTCGCAAAAGAGATCTTGTGCTGTAATTTAACCTGAGGTCTTGCAGTACAACACCGATTACTCTGCTTACCGATATTATCTGGATGCAGGTGTGTATATGTCTGGTATATTTGTAACGACGGAATATACAGCACGTTGTAACGGCTACTACATTAAATTTAGGAAATGATTATTGGGATTAATAGTAACAAAAAAGTCAAATACCTTTTTTTTTTTTTTAATAAAAAATTACAGTTTTCATACAAACTAATAAATTTATTTAGTGTAAAAGGATCTAATGTTCCGCACGAACGTGGAATGAAGGCGGCGCGGCGTGAGTTTTTCGTCCCTGATCGTTCCCGCGCCAGCACCCTCCATCCGCGCGCGTCAAATTACACTAGACGAAAATATACATTTCAAAAATTAATATCTCCAAAACTAGACACTTTAGAGAAAAACTTTACTAAGTTTTTTGTCTCGGAAAAACATGAGGATTGCGCTGGCGAAATTTATGTACTGGCCGTTACAACATTCTGTATACGGTTTAGACAGGTTGTTCAATTATCATAAAAATACAAACCGAACGACAATAATTTGCTTTCTTCAGTTCAACGAATTCTTCACGAAGAAATACCTACACGAGCGTAAAATTTTCACCTTCGCATAATTATTTTAGCAATTAGCAAATTGGTCTTCTTCGCAACTTTACTTAATTAAAGGTTTTTTTTTTCTTTAAAAGTTGGAAGCTAATTAAGTTGATGTCATACATAATTTATGAGCTCGACATGACTTTATTGCTCAAGTACCCGAACAGAATAAATAATGCATTGACAAAGGCTCTTTACACCTGCCTGATACACTTATTTTCTAAGTTTTTTGAAGTCAGAATTCTCAGTAAAATTGTTAATTTGTATTTTCGATATCGTTAAGATGGTACAGCACTTAAAAATAATAGCCCCACTGCATATCTCCCAAGATAAGGGCAAGATGTTGTGCATAAGGGCGACAGGCTAGTCACCTCTCACCTTGGCACGGTCCTGCTTATATGAATATGTTTATGTAGTTTAAGTATTTTACGTATGGAGTATTTATATTATTTAATATACTCATATAAGTACGTATTAATATGTAGTTTATTTGTTATCTATGTTCATGTATGTATATAATATTATACCTAGTGTTTTTAGGCGTTCAAGTTGTCTTTGTTGTTTTTTTCATTAATTTATTAACATGTTATTAGTTAAATGTTTTTCTTTCATTCATACCCATAATAAATGTTGTAATAGGGTGGTTGACCGGCAGAGATTGCCTTAGACAATAAGTCCGCCATTTGTATATAAGTTATATGAAACAATAAAGAATATTAAATAAAAATAAAATAAATAAACTGCATGTAGGTAGATTCCAAACACTTACATTTAAATAACATCAAAAGAATAAGGGGACTGGACTGTTTTGACTGGATTTAGTCCAGTCCCCTTATTCTTTTGATGTTATTTAAATGTAAGTGTTTGGAATCTACCTACATGCAGTTTATTTATTTTATTTTTATTTAATATTCTTTATTGTTTCATATAACTTATATACAAATGGCGGACTTATTGTCTAAGGCAATCTCTGCCGGTCAACCACCCTATTACAACATTTATTATGGGTATGAATGAAAGAAAAACACTTAACTAATAACATGTTAATAAATTAATGAAAAAAACAACAAAGACAACTTGGACGCCTAAAATAACACTAGGTATAATATTATATACATACATGAACACTGGCGGCTGGTCCTAAAGTGCGCTCGTGCGCCGCACTACCATACCACGAGAAGTCACTCAAAATAAATAATATCTTACAACATACCTACAATAAAACCGTAATGATCGTACTCCAAATAAATGCGAATGTGAATTCGACCTTATTTTATAGATCACAAGGCACTTTTTTGCGTTTAAATGCGCGCCCCGTACGGAATCGAGTAACGCACGCGGGTCTCCATACTTAATGTATGGGGATCGGCAAAACACCGCTGGCGCGTGAGACAAAAGATACTTCATAGAAACAGTATGGGCCGAAATGGAGTTCTGCGTGCGGCGCACGAGCGCCAAACAAGGACGCTATATCGTGAATAGCCGCGCGTGCGACACGTCGCGAGCGATTCGTTTTGCACGAGTCCGCCTGCCTAGAGTCAGCGCGCTGTCATGTGATGTCACGTATCCGTTAGCGCGCGAATATTTAAAATGGGATATGGTTAGGTTTTGTGCTTTCTGTCACGTGATACTGGAATTAAGTGGTGCCGATATTTACCTAAGCGTTGGTTAAAGGAAAGGCTTTACAATCAGGCGATCCCGGATTCATTCCTACGTTTCAAATGTTTTTATTTTTATATATTTTTTTTAAGTATTTTTGGGACATTACTACTGTTTTCTTTTTGAAAGCTGCAGTTAGTTTTGTGGTCTATGGATGTGTTCATAAAGATACTAAAAATGAGTTAAAAAACTTGTTTGGATTTTTTTTCTTGTTTTTTGCAACTAATTGAGTGTCTTGAGAATATTCATACTAGGTACGTACATAATAAAACGTAGGAGTTTAAAAATTCGGAAGTCCCGATCTTAAAATAACATGACGGGAATGTGTTGGGAAATTTGGTATTTTAAGTACCTATGTAGGTACTTAGCGCACTACCGGTCACTGAAGTCACCAGCCGCCACTGTACATGAACATAGATAACAAATAAACTACATATTAATACATACTTATATGAGTATAATATTAAATAATATAAATACTCCATAGGTAAAATACTTAAACTACATAAACATATTCATATAAAAAAATATATATGTTATACACCAATTATTTCTTTTGAGAGGTATAGTGCCTTTAAAGGTTTCTTGAAAACGGTGAGTGAATGTGAGGCTCTAATTCCGGGTGGGAGCTGATTCCACAGGCGCGCTGACATGACAGTTCAATTCTACTAGTAAAAAATTGCAATTTAGTCATTTTATTTTTATTTATTATAGGCGGATGTTAACCGTCCACCAAATCTCGATGAAACGATTTTCACCAAAAAGTTATATACTTAATATGACCGAATCTGGGAAAAATTTTCAGAGCTTTTCGTTTTCAAATATGGAGCCCTTTCGAACCCTGAAGTTACGAAACCCTACCCTGAAACAGCCTGTATATTTTGAGGAAGAAAATTGGCTTGGGATTCCACGCAATGAAAGATTACAATACATTTAATTTGGCAACCATGTAAATATTTGTCCGCAATGCAGCATTGAGATATCTTAATATTTTTACTAAATATTATTCAAAGAATTTTTAAAGCTATACTGATTAATCTTGGTTTTTCTTGAAAATCTAATTTTCGAGATACTTAAGAGAGACTTGGCTTTGTTTACAGTAAACATTTATGGAATTATCTAACTTACGGATTAGGTATTTGTATAGTGAGATTCCTTTAAAAAAAAATCAAACCTTTAAACGCTATTATCTCGAAACTATATTTTTTGTGTTATCTCACTGTTGCTTTCAGGTATCGCTATATTCGTTTACCTCTCAGTTACGTCATTCAAAGGGTAAATTCTTGGAAGATTATTAAAGCGTTCAATAATCAAATACAATTCTCCGGTTTTCCAAAAACATTACAACAGACATTTGTAGTGGTTTCCTTTCAGTCAACGAACGAAACCTATCATAGTGGCAACTATTTGAGTTCAAGGTCTATTACCACCTCAGATGCGTAATAGCGCACAACAGAGAAAGGTACGGTACATAGATGGAATAGGCATATCAAGGTACGACAACTGGGTGCCATTAGTACCTAAATTTTATTAAATCGATGGATAGAGCAATGCGCTCAAGAATTTGTCACCGATTCGGTTAGACCTTTGAGAAAAATATTATATAGAATTATTGCTCCGAAGAAATATACAGAGAAGCGGTGTTCCAGCGGCTGAGGTATGGGGTAAGGTAGCGGGGAGGCGGATCGCAGAGTCGAGCGGAAGAGGGGAGCGCGCGCGGGGCGGGTAGCGTGCGGGAGACGGTCTGGCGGCCGGCGGGGGGGGGGGGGGGGGGGGGGGGGGGGGCTCGCGCGGGGCGGGAACCGTGCGGGAGAGAGGCAAGGGGTACGGAGAACGATCCCACTCGTGCGTCGGTGTGCATATTGTCTTTTCATTCTAACACTTCATCTGCAGATCAAGAGAAGAAGAAGAAATCATTCATCTGCATCTTCGCATCGACGAAGATGTGTAAATGTATTAGTTTAATGTAGGCGAGGCGCGATCGCAGCAGGCAGGCGACAACTGTGCGCTGCGGCCTCTTGCGCTCGACTAAGAGACTTGAGGATCGTGAACCGCAACTCGTTGGAACATGTTAGTTGGCCGAGTGATTTATCTAGTACGCTAGTACATAATATATCTTTGGGTTAGTTAGACCGACATAACGGTGTGTGTGACTTCATGTAAAGTAGTCATCAAGAATCGGATCAAAAACTGCCTCATGTTAACAAAACGCTAACGCTCTGCACTCGCGCATCGGCGCGTTCCGTTCCGTTGACTTGATATTGATTTACAAAACTAATGACTTGATATTTAGAAGAGCTCAACCTACAAGAATAGAATAGAATAGAAACTCTTTATTGCACACAAATTAAAGGAAGTACACGACAAGAAACAAGAAATACGCAAGTGTGCAAAGGCGGACTTAATGGTTTCATCAACAGTTTCTCGACTGGAATAAATCACTTGCAGTGATAAGTCCGTCTTTGCGCACTAATGAAATGAAAGCTAATGAATTAAGAGAAGACATACAGGACATAGCTACAACATCCATCACACATCTATCCCCTCTCCCGAGATGCACTTGGGCATGATGTAATTCCAGTACAAGGTGCTGCGAGTCTTAAACGACTAGAGGAATAATTTAAAGAATAAATATTTTTAAACAGAACTCTCAGTGATATAGTAAATTCTTCGTAGGTGTAATGGAACCCGATATAACAAATGTGACAAGTTCTAGTACACGCTTACTGCCTTCTTATTGCACATTATATAATAAAGATACCGGATAACATTTAATAAATCGAGGCGAGATAGAGACATACATACATGCATACATAAATATTATCACACACGCTGAATCCCGACAATCTGTCGGCTGGGCCTGCAAGAACTCTGGTAAATTACAGCACAACACCGACCACCACGTTTCGCAAAGTATTCGAATAAGATTCAATAGATCAAGCAGCAAGTAAGGCACGAAGACCCACCTGCTGCATGACTCGGTGGCAAGTACCATAGAGGCAATAAGTATAAATCTGTCACTTCTGATGCAGCAAAACTTGATTCGCTGTTCCGTGCTTTAACCAATAAAGTGCCTTCAAACCTTCAAACCTCAAGTACCCATGTAGACGAGCCTTTCTCATACATCACTCCCGAAAAAAACATGTTACCGACCAAACAGGCTTATAAGCTGAGCTCACAATGACCGTTGCTTGTGTTATATGACTCAACTTGTGTCCGCAAATATGCAATTTAGAAACTTTAACGTACTCATAGCACGAGATGGATTTTTTTTATGTAAACCCACATGTGTGGCTGTGTCGAGGGACCAATGGTACAGTCGACAGAGCCAAAAACCCCTCTCCTCGCGAAACCACGCTCAGTGAGGCGCCATGCCAGCAGATTTGCGGACAGTTGCAAGGCTATCTAGCCCGTTGATACGACGTTTGAAGACACCCAGGTTAAAGGATTCGGGAAACACACTCCCCGGGAGACAGTTGCACACCCTAGCGGTGCGACAAAGAAACGATTTTGAGAACCGATCGGTTCTCAAAAGCCCAATGTCATCAACAAAATGGTGCTCAGTTTCTCTGCGGCGAGTCCTGCGAAGATAGTTGGATGGTGAGGAATAAGGAATAAGGGCTTTTGAGAGGATTCGACTAGTCAACCAACTCGCATGATTTATTCTGCGTAACTTTCGAACAAAAATTTGTTGACTGACGGATTCAATTGAGTAAATACATACATATCACACATGCTGAATCCCAACAATCGGGGTAAGCAGAGTAATCGGTGTTGTGCTGCAAGAACTCTGGTAAATTACAGCACAACCCCGACCACCACGTTTCGCAAAGTATTCGAACAAGATTCAATCGATCAAGCAGCAAGTAAGGCACGAAGACCCACCTGCCGCATGACTCAGTGTAAGTACCGTGCCAAGGTGAGAGGTGGCGAGCCTGTCGCCCTTTAGCACGGCATCTTGTCCTTCCTTCCCTTAGTCGCCTTTTACGACATGCATGGGGAGGGATGCAGTGGGGCTATTCTTTTAAGTACCGACCCCACACGGTACCGACCGGACCGACCATACACAGATCAGTAAATTTATAGCTCCGCCTATAGGGAGCGTTATTCGACGCTATGTGAGTAATTTGTTATACTTTCCAACATTACGCTAATAAAATATAAATGAACTATTTCTTACCCATGGTGGATTGGCCACAATTGCGCAAATGCATCGTCAGGAGCGCTCTCCTAGCAATTTTTGTTTTTTGTTTTTTTTTTTTTATGGAATCTGACACGGTTGGCTACATCACCTACAACATCCGTGATGTCAGCCCATAACACCGGATGAACTAGATGCCATGTCAGTGCGTCCCTTTATTTCATGTCGGCTACACTGAATTGGACGGAAAACACGAACTATTTACATAGCCGTTTCGACCGATTATTCGTTCAGTGCGGTAGTATCAACCCGGCCGGGATAAACCCTACCAACTAGTAAGGTAAGAAGGGAAGGGACCTACAGTTTAACGTGGAATCCGAACCACGGACAGCCTCCAACGTTCGAGCGGTCACCCATCCAAGTACTGACCGCGGTCGACCGACCGCACCACTGAGCTACCGAGGCTGACATGCGGCGTTGTGAGCGGGGATATCTCGCTCACTCTGGTCAGATTTTAAGCGGCGGGTGGCCGAGTGGTTTGGGCATCGGCTTCTCATGCGGGAGGTCCGAGGTTCGAATCCGGTCGCCGTGTTCCATTGAGTTTTTTCTGACGAAAAAATTTACGTGCATACCTACACCTGCTGCTTCACCGTTCGGAACCGGTGTAAAACTGTAGGTCCCTTCCCTTGCCCCTTACTAGGTGGTAGGCTCAAATTATAGCCGACTGGGTTGGTACCACCGTACTGGATGTAAGATGGCCGCATAGCAGCCTCGGTTGAGTTCTCCTCTAGTCCAGTATAGCCAGCAATCCAGGGAAGTCTCTGGTATGGCACCTACCTTCTCGGAGTTGATATTGGCTAGTCAGAGCATGTGCTTTGGCCCGTCTGACTCAGCCACCCATACCGGATTACATAAAAACAAAAAGATGGGCGGGTATAATATTGAAGTATAATGCGACCCTTTGAAAGTATTCGTGGTGATTCCACCTGAAGGCAGGCACACTTGTTTATCGACACGTTTTTTTATGTAATCCGCTATGGGCGACTGAGTCGGAGGGGCCAAAGCAGATGCTCCGACCAGTAAATATCACCTCCGAGAAGGTAGGTGCCATACCGGAGACTTCCCTCGATTGCTGGCTATACTGGACTAGAGGAGAACACAACCGAGGCTGTTATGCGGCCATCTTACAACCAGTACGGCGGTACCAACCCAGTCGGATACAATTTGAGCCTACCACCTAGTAAGGGGCAACACCTACAGTTTTACACTGGTTCCGAACGGCGAAGCAGCAGGTGTAGCCTGTAGGTATGCTCGAAAAATGTTTCGTCAGAAAAAGCTCCTTGGTACACGCCGAGCGGATTCGAACCTCGGACCTCTCGCATGAGAAGCCGATGCCCAAACCACTCGGCCACCCGCCACTTAAGGTAACATGTCACGGCGCGCTTTGACTCTTCTAGAGTAATCATCGGTGGTTTTGTTAGCTGAACCTAAATTTAGACGTTCCCTCTGGTCAGTAAATTGTTCTACGAGTACTTTGCGCTCTGTAGTTTGTTTTATATACTTAGTTCTAAAACTTTTAGTTATGCGAACTATCTATTTACCCAGGCATTGGTAACTAGGCCTTTGTGCAAACTAAAACTTCTCGTCTCTCTCTCTTGTATCTTCTGCTAATATAAAATGCTATGTCTTTAGTTTACCGGTTAAATTTAGATTTAAAACCGGTGAACTCGAAAACTGACGATTATCGAGTTTAAGAAGCGGCTGGTGGCCGAGTGTTATGTGCACCGGCTTCTCATGCGAGAGGTCCGAGATTCGAATCTGGTCGGCGTGTACCAATAAGAAGCGAGCCAATAAGTTATTTCTGACGAAAAAATTTACGTGCATACCAACACCTGCTGCTTCACCGTTCGGAACCGGTGTAAAACTGTAGGTCCCTTATCTTGCCCCTTACCAGGTGGTAGGCTCAAATTGTGGCCGACTGGGTTGATACCACCGTACTGGATGTAAGATGGCCGCATAGCAGCCTCAGTTGTGTTCTCCTCTACTCCAGTATAGCCAGCAATTCAGAGTAGTCTCCGGTATGGCACCTACTTTCTCGTAGGTGATATTGGCTGGTCGGATAATGTGCCGGAGCAGCTTCGATAGCTCAGTGGTGCAGACAGTCGACTGTCGCTATTGATGGTTAAGCAACGCTGGGCCGGTCAGTACTTGGATGGGTGACCGCTCGACCGTTGGAGGCTGACCGTGGTTCGGATTCCACGTAAAACTGTAGGTCCCTTCCCTTCTTACCTTACTAGGTGGTAGGGTTCAACCGGCCAGTGCGGTGGTACCAATCCGTTGGCACCACCGCACTGAATGAAACGTCGTCGGTCGAAACGGCTATGTAAATAGTTTGTTATTTCCGTCCAGTTCAGTGTAGCCGGCACGACCGAAGAGAAGCACTGACATGGCACCTAGTTCACCCGGTGCTATGGGCTGGCATCACGAATGTTGTAGGTAATGTAGCCAACCGTGTCAGTTTCCATAAAAAAATGTGCTTTGGCCCCTCCGACTCAGCCACCCATACCGGATTACATAAAAAAAAACTATTGATGCGATTCCCATGCACATTGTTCCCGTAAGATGTGGCATAGCTCGAGATGGTAAAAGCGTATGTACCTACCTACCAAAGCTATTTCTCAAAGAGCCTGGGGCAATGAAGAAAAGCCTTGCGTGAAAATAAAAAAAAAACATTTACCTTACATAGGTACCTAAATTGACCCCACACGGTACAAAATATTTTAATATTATATTACTTTCTTTTTTTTTTATGGAAACTGACACGGTTGGCTACATCACCTACAACGTCCGTGATGTCAGCCCATAACACCGGGTGAACTAGGTGCCATGTCAGTGCTTCCCCCTTTGATCGTGCCAGCTACACTGAACTGGTCGGAAAACACAAACTCCTTACATAGCCGTTTTAACCGGCGTTTCATTCAGTGCGGTGGTACCAACCCGGGCGGGTTAAACCCTACCACCAAGTAAGATTAGGAGGGAAGGGACCTACAGTTTTACGAGGAATCCGAACCTCGGTCAGCCTCCAACGGTCAGCGGTCACCCATCCAAGTACTGACCGCACCCAGCGTTGCTTAACATTCAATAGCCACAGTTGACTGTCTGCACCACTGAGCTATCGAGGCTGACAAAATTACATACTAAAAAACAAATTAAGTGAAATGTGAAAATTATTGTTACTGTTACCATCAGTCTATTTAATGAGAATACAATTTATTTATTGTATTCCCATTAAAAGTTTAATTATTTCAATTTTGTTTCATTTATTAAATTGTTAAAGCATCAAGTGGCAGTGTGCTGGGCACGTTGAGACGAAGAGACGATGACCGATGGAGTAACCGTGTCCTACCTACACTGGCGGCCGTGGCCAGGAAAACGGAGTGTGGGAAGACCACCGCCAGGTGGGACGACGACATCAAGTACGTCGGAGGAAAGCAGTGGTTCCGTATCGCTGAAGGCCGGGAGGACTGGAAGAAAATTGGAGAGGCGTATGTCCAGCAGTGGACGCTTACACGCTGACTGACTGACTGACTGTTAAAGCATATTTTCTTCTATGTTTGTATTATATAATAATTAAATTAATGTTATTCCATGATTTAATAAAACGAATAATAATAAATAGTAATTTTCTTTATTTCACATTTTCAAAATTTTCTATTAATTTTACATATATTATACAAGTATTAAAAATACAAAGTAATAAAAATACACAAAATTAATAAAAAAATTAAAAACGGTAATACCGCCGGCGGCGGGAGGCAGGCCTCCAAGCACACCGGCGTGTGCAGGCCGTGGCTACGGAGCTCTCCGAGACGACGCGAGGCAAGCTACGAGCGATAGGTGGTGGTACTAGACACGTAGGCCACCACCACCCCAGTAATTTATTTATTATTTAAGAAATTTTATTGTAAAATTACGATGCCTCAAGATCAAGATTTTAATGGTGGTTGTTAATATTGTTTGATAATGTGTGCAAATAAATGGATTTGATTTAATTTCATTTGATTTGATACGACAACGTAAGTGCGTATTTGTGTATATAATGTATGTTCTGAAAGAAATTCAAAGTGCGCAAAAATTATTTCGCATAAGTCACTATTTACCTACATCTACGCATACCTACCTAAAAAAAGTGAACAAGTTTATTGCTTCCAATCGACCTTTGTTTTATGAGGAGAGAAATATTTGTGTAAACAGGGCAGCGCCGCACAGAGGATGAAAGTTTAATCTCGCCGCTCAATAGGTATAAAATTCGTGTGAAATATTTCGTAATAAGAACCGCTGTAAACAAAAACTGTTTGCCGACGTAAGCTGTTCAATATTTGACGAAATGTAGAAGAGAGTGCACGTATTGATGCAGTGTTTAACTTCAAATCGGACAAAAGCATCACGCCAGCAGGTCTATTCTTGTAAATTCTGACAACGGAATCAGCGCTGTTGTGGCGCTGAGAGCCACTTACCAAAGTGTAAGGGATACACTGACGTGGCACCAAGTTCACCCGGTGTTATGGGCTGACATCACGGATGTTGTAGGTGATGTAGCCAACCGTGTCAGTTTCAATAAAAAAAAAAAAAAAAAAAGTACGAGTCATCACTATTTCTAAAAATGTGTGACAAATAAAACATTTTTTCTATAAGCGTAAACCATTCATATAACATGTTGGAGCGAATTGGAGCCGGCCAGTCTCCATAAACAGCACTCGTTCACGAGCATCACGCCAGGGCCCGTTATTGCCTGGCCCAGCAGGTCTATTCTTGTAAATTCTGACAACGGAATCAGCGCTGTTGTGGCGCTGAGAGCCACTTACCAAAGTGGCTCTCAGCGCCACGTTTTACGCTTATAGAAAAATGTTTTATTTGTCACACATTTTTAGAAATAGTGATGACTCGTACTTTTTTTTTTTTTTTTTTATTGAAACTGACACGGTTGGCTACATCACCTACAACATCCGTGATGTCAGCCCATAACACCGGGTGAACTTGGTGCCACGTCAGTGTATCCCTTCGGTCGTGCCGGCTACACTGAACTGGACGGAAAACACAAAGTATTTACATACCATACCGTTTCGACCGACGTTTCATTCAGTGCGGCGGTACCAACCCGGGCGGGTTAAACCCTACCACCTAGTAATATAAGAAGGGAATCATATCCCTTAGTCGCCTTTTACGACACACACGGGGAGAGATGCAGTGGGGCTATTCTTTTTAAGTACCAGCCCCACACGGTACAAACTAGGCTACGTAGGCTACTAGGCGGTACTACGTAGGCAGTGGCAAAGACTTTTGTAAATGTAGACTAAGTGGACGTAAAAAAAAGTATCCAGCGAAGTTTCTTGCCAGTTCTTCTTCGCTGTGATAATCGGACTGGCAAAATGGTAAATGTTAAATGTTAATATATGACGAATCCGAGTGCAGTGTCTATGGATGATGAATAAAAAATAAAGTGATTTAAAAGACTATGGAGAAGTTGGGACAGCTATTATATGTAAAATTTTAAGAAACTTTAACAATTAGTAATTAAGTGTAAAAAAAGTGTAGGTAAATTAAATTAAATTAAATATTAAAGTAATTTAATTAAAAGCCCCAATCAAATCATTTTGAGCAGCTAGATTGAAATTTCAACCTCTGTGCGTCACCGGGTCTCGGCAAGTACATTAATTATTAACCAAATAATAATACATATTGTACAGCTATTGAAATTTAGAGCTGCCAAATACACAAGGAAGTAATAATTCGCGGCCATTCCTTTGAAGTGCGAACATTAAAGGAAGTTGAGATGGAGCTTGCGAACCTTGGAACACAAACCTGGCTTCCGTTCATCCGCATCTAGGCCATTTCTATTGGTCGTTACTATCGCATATCCTGGCTATAATCGAATCGTTTTGAATAATTTATGTAGTGCCACAGATTACTCAAGTAATGCTCATACGAGAGTAGAGAACGCAATTATTTTTTTTTTATTAGATACGCAAACACGAACACAACAAATATAAAAAACACGTTATTGCTCAAAAAAAAAAAATTACAAGAACAAACCCAATATAATGTTTTAAGGTGCAAACGCTGACGTATCCCCCTTACAGAGATTACTTCCAGTCAACCTGTGGATGTTTCAGATATGCACGTCGTGAAATAATTATTAAAACATTAATGAAATCGAGATGAATGTGTAAAAAACTAGTAAGTAATAATTTGTTAATTAAAATTAGGTAGTTACCCACCCCCCCCCCCCCCCCCGTATTTTTACATCACTCCCTCATCCCCCCTTACACACAAAATGTCTCCTAGTTTCGCCATTGTTTAGCGCCCGTTAACCACACAATTCGTTTCCTCCGCCACTCAAGTGTGTACAGACAGGTCGTCTGGCGTTATGAGCCCTTATCACAATAATTGGTTCAACACTTCAGGGATCTCACTCCAAGCTCCGGGGCCTCCTGCGAGTCTTCGATAGTGTTTACAAGCTCTTTCGTAGTGCTAAAGGTCTAATAATTTGTTAATAAAAATTAGGGGGGGTATTGTTACATCACTCCCTCATCCCCCCCTTACACAAAAAACATCTCCTAGTTCCGCCATTGTTTAGCGCCCCGTTCACCACATTTCGTTTCCTCCGCCACTCAAGTGCGTACAGGTCGTCTGGCGTTATAAGCCCTTATCACAATAATTGGTCTAACACTTCAGGGACCTCACTCCAAGCTCCGGGCCCTCCTGCGAGTCTTCGATAGTGTTTACAAGCTCTTTCGTAGTGCTAAAGGTCTAATAATTTGTTAATAAAAATTAGGGGGGGGGGGGGGGGTATTATTACATCACTCTCTCATCCCCCCCTTACACAAAAAACATCTCCTAGTTCCGCCATTGTTTAGCGCCCCGTTCACCACATTTCGTTTCCTCCGCCACTCAAGTGCGTACAGGTCGTCTGGCGTTATAAGCCCTTATCACAATAATTGGTCTAACACTTCAGGGACCTCACTCCAAGCTCCGGGCCCTCCTGCGAGTCTTCGATAGTGTTTACAAGCTCTTTCGTAGTGCTAAAGGTCTAATAATTTGTTAATAAAAATTAGGGGGGGGGGGGGGGTATTATTACATCACTCTCTCATCCCCCCCTTACACAAAAAACATCTCCTAGTTCCGCCATTGTTTAGCGCCCCGTTCATCACATTTCGTTTCCTCCGCCACTCAAGTGCGTACAGGTCGTCTGGCGGCTGGCGTTATAAGCCCTTATCACAATAATTGGTCTAACACTTCAGGGACCTCACTCCAAGCTCCGGGCCCTCCTGCGAGTCTTCGATAGTGTTTACAAGCTCCTTTGTAGTGCCGACGGTCTACATACGCCCTTTTGAGATTGTGGGCAAATATATTATTAATCGCTATATTACCAAAATCGTCCAATTTTTGATCGCAAATATTGAGTACACGGAAATTGTGATAATTTTTTAGAAATAATGATGTTAGGCAATGGCAAACACTTTTATAATGTAGACTAAATGGGCGAAAAAATATATTATCCAGCGAACTTTCTTGCCAGTTCTTCTTCGCTGTGATAATCGAACTGGCAAAATGCTATGATGAATCCAAGTGCAGTATACTGTCTATGGATGATGAATACAGAATAAAGGATAAATAAAAAGAAGCATAAAAAAATTCAATGGATGGTGGTAGATGTGGATCTGGTGGAAATATATAGTAATTTTATAGCTTTTGTATGGAAATTGACACGGTTGGCTAAATCACCTACAATATATCCATGATATCAGGTTGTTCGGTCATGTTGGAAGAATGGATGATAGGAGACTAATGTGAGAAATTTATGGAGCGAATGTGAGTGTAAGGGTCGGGTAGGGTCGCCCTAGACGCACGCACCCAGACCAGATCGGGCGTGTGCTCAAAAAGGGTCAAGTGCGTAGTACCCGTAACCGACGAGCATGCATGAGGTGTGTCAGGATCGTGGCACGTGGAGTGGAGATTCGTTGTTTCTGCCTACCCCACTGTGAAACTGGCGTGACGCTATGTATGTATAACACTTATGTGAACTAGTGGGACAAAAAATCTTCTACTTTCAATATCTCAGAATTTTGTATCGTGAACTGTCATCGGTTCCGAACGGTGAAGCAGCAGGTGTAGGTATGCACGTAATTTTTTTCGTCAGAAAAAAACTCATTGGTACACGCCGACCAGATTCGAACCTCGGATCTCTCGCATGAGAAACCGATGCCCAAACCACTCGGCCACCAGCCGCTCAAAATGTTAGATAATATTTTTATTTAAGGAAAATGTCGCCTAATATCTGGCAATGTTCTCAATAATGTCTGAAAATCTATGAAACTGTTTCCCGCAGTGGTGCGATCGCTGGCTTCTTGCTTTCAGGCAGTGTATCGCGGACTACCGCGTGAAACGGTCGTTGCTACGCTCCACGCGCGAAGATCCATTTGTATAGGATGAAATGAAAGTTTCACTTAAACTTTTGGGTATCATTGTCTGCGTGTGAACTTTGGAAGAGGGCAGTAGAATATTTTGCGGGTGAAATATGCGAAGTTGGTGACTATCAAAGTTGCGAATTGACGAGTTTTCTTTTGGCGGACTATCACAAGATGAGGGAGTTCGGTAAGTTTAGAACTAGTTAAAGATAAGTTAGATATAAGAAAACTTATCCATAAATTGAAAACAATAACAAATTTATTAAGCTTGCGTTTGAGAGAATGTTAACTATTCAGTGTTCGTAAATAAAAATCATCTTCTCTATGGCATATCTATATAAATCAATAATTGTTATTTCCATCTTAAGGCCCTGTCAACCCGTACTCCTCTTTCAAGGCGCCGCTTTCGCTGGTTGAGTAGGATGGAACACAATCAATCAAAAATTAGGTTTTTGTTTTTTCTAAATTCAGTCGCATGTTCACGATTTTTTTCTACCGGGCGAAGTTAATAAAATCGTGTTTTCAAAAAGCTATCGATCCGCGCTGATAGATGAAGTATTACAATGATTAAAACTAAATCTGTCAGGTGAGTAATATTGGTGGTAAACTCCTTGAAAATCGAGTCAGACGCAGCCTCATGTCACCTAGTTATTTTTCCAAGTTTCACCACACAAGTTATTTTCCAAAAATATGTGTATTGTTTATTGTTTATTGTATAATTTCATCCATAGGTAGGTAACCTACGCTTGGACATGTCGAAAATTCCGCCAGTTCTAAATTCAATGCGAAGAAGAACTGACAAACAAACTTCGCAAGTCACAATGTTTTGTTAGTACCTTATAAGTATTATATTATAGTAACTTACAAATAATTAACCCATACTACCGCTCACATAAACATGAATACTGAAGAATCTGACCACACTGCCTATTTAAATTACCTATATCGTCAATTTTGATATTTCATATTATATCAAGTCAAAAAATAAATAAAAATTAGTTTACATTTATTACAAAGAGATGTAATAGGTCACATAAAAAAATTTTTATGATACAAAGTGTATCCAAATGTCAAATTGTCAAAGTTTGTTAGTGAAAAAAACAGTAGTCAAACTCTTAGATAAAACTCTCAAACTCTCGATATGTGCTCATAAATAAGTTTTTACTATCTAAATTTTTATAGAATATATTTATTTATTTGCCGGTTGCGCCGGTTAAGTGTCGGGGGTGCGGTGGGGTGGGAGCACACATTATTAGACACGAGTACATATATCTGCCAATATCTCTAAATTATTTACAACATTTTAATACATCTCCTGCGGGGCGCGGGGCGCGGTGCGGGGTAGGAAACCGGCAGTTTTTTTTATGTAAACCAACATGGGTGGCTGTTTCGAGGGACCAAGCGACAGTCGACAGAGCCAAAAACCCCTCCTCGCGAAACCACGCACAGTGAGGCGCCATGCCAGCAGATTTGCGGACTGTTGCTAGGCTGTCTAGCCCGTTGATACGTTTGAAGACACCCATGTTAAAGGATTCGGAAAACACACTCGCCGGGAGACAGTTGTACACCCTAGCGGTGCTACAAAGAAACGAATTTGAGAACCGATGGGTTCTCAAAAGGCCAATGTCAACAACAACAGGATGTTCAATTTCTCTGCGGCGAGTGCTACGAAGATAGGTTGGATGGCAAGGAATAAGGGAAGCAAGTTCCTCCGAGCAGCGTCCATGATAGTACCTGTAGAACAGACTGAGTGACCCTACGACTGTGATGCCAAGGAGTCCAAAACTCTGGATGAAAATAATAATTATCAATCAATACTAATAATAAATCTGTAAGCGATGGTCATGGAGTACGTTACTTTGTTTTATGAGATACTGCGTTTTGCCGAATCTATGTATGATACTTACTTACTAAAACTAAATTGACGATTTTTAGAAATCGTTTCTGTTTGTACGTATGTTCCTCCATAACTCTTGAACCGATCATCCGAATTCAATGAAACATAGTACAAGCACATTTAACTATACGTGACACAGGATAGGCTAAATAAAATTCAGTTCCGGTTACGCTAAAATCTGGCTCTCACACAAACCGAATTGTTCCGCACGCCAAAATAAAGGTGCGGTAGCGGGCTTACTTACTTTCTTCTTTTTAAATACGAATTTCACGCGAGCGAAGCCGCGGGCAAAAGCTATTTAATTATAACTTCTTATTTAACAACTGAGGCACTTCCTCTTTTCGCAGTAACAATAAAACTATGCATTTTAATGTTGCAAACTAACGATATTTTTATTTTAAATATATTTATATATATATGTAAATACATTATACATTATTATAAATTTTAGTCAAAGCACATTACGAGTTTGTCGCCTTTGCTGTGGAGACTCCGGAGGCGTTTGAGGACATCCGCGCGCCAAGCTACCTTAGGCAGAAGATCAGCCTAGCCATTCAGAGGGGGAACGCTGCCTCCGTCATCGGCACAATGCCAATTTCGCCGACGATGGAGGAATATTTTTATATATAGTTATTTGATTTTATTTTCTATCTAATATAGCTTACATAATTGTATATACATGTTTAAATTTAAAGAAATAGTTTATAAAATTTATCAGTTTGACGTTTGGTACATAACGGACACCAGACGTCGTCGGCTCCAGGAATTCCCGCAGTCCCTGAAGAAGCCCGTGACGTAGCGGCAGAAACGTCGACTTAATATGTAAGTCTTCAGTACCTACCACTGTTAATCCGTATAAATTTAAAATTACTATAATTAATTAATAACAGGGTAAACTTAAAATCATTAGTTAATTTAAATTAATGATTTTTATTTAATTATATTTAAGGTAATTTAATGAAATAAAATTGTTCCTACAGGGACGCAGCTCTTATGTCGATACAAAGTTGTACCCTATGTCAAACAGTTTTGAAAAAAAAACCGGCCAATTGCGAGTCGAACTCGCGCACCGAGGGTTCCGTATCACCATGTCATGGTCAGCGCCACACACGCCATTGTGGCGTGTTTTATGAAATGCTTCATATTAGTTAAAATTCATGATTAGTTCAAATGCTTCATACTGTTTGCGGTAGATGGCGTGTATACACTTTTTAGTTTATTGCATGGGAATCCCAGTAAATTTTTTAATTTATCTTATTTTTATTTGTTGTTATATCGGCCATAATATCGGCCACATATTCTGTGAAAATTTCAACGGGCTACCATTTACGGTTCAAGAAATACAGCCCTCGGACAGACAGACGGACAGACAGACAGACAGCGTAGGCTTAATAATAAGGTCCCGTACGACGGATACGGAACCCTAAAAACGTTCGATTACGTTAGCAACACGCCCTTTTGTTGAGCTCGCGACCGAAATCTGTTTCTTAGAAAAAGGTTAACCTTTCTTTTAACGAAAGGTTAAATTAGATTAGGTTAGGTTATCTTTCAATGTCAAAAAAGGAAACGTTTTATTAAAATTAAAAATACTTTTTTTATGGAAACTGGCACGGTTGGCTACATCACCTACAACATCCGTGATATCAGCCCATAGCACCGGGTGAATTAGGTGCCATGTCAGTGGTTCCCTTGATTTCATGTCGGCTACACTGAACTGAACGGAAAACACGAACTATTTACATAGCCGTTTCGACCGGCGTTTCGTTCAGTGCGATGGTATCAACCCGGCCGGGATAAACCCTACCACCTAGTAAGTTAAGAAGTTAAACACGTTAAACTGTAGGTCCCTTACCTACAATTTAACGTGGAATCCGAATCACGGTCAGCCTCCAACGGTCGAAGGGTCACCCATCCAAGTGCTAACCGCGTTCAGCGTTGCTTAACAACAGTCGACCGACCGCACCACTGAGCTACCGAGGCTGACAGGTGTGTTTTAGAGATTTCACGTAGGTACATTTATCAGTAATTTCGCTTGTATAATCAATACTATATAATTTTTTTATATAATAAGTTCCGTGTGGAGCCGGTACTTAAAAAGAATAGCCCCACTGCATCTCTCCCCGTGCATGTCGTAAGAGGCGACTAAGGGATAAGGACAAGATACTGCGCTAAAGGGCGACAGGCTAGCCACTTCTCACCTTGGCGCAGTCCTTCCACCTAGTCATGCAGCAGGTGTGTTCTTCGTGCCTTACTTGCTGCTTGATAGTTGTCTTGTCCGTATACTGTGCTAAACGTGGTGGTCGGTGTTGTGCTGTAATTTGCCAGAGTCCTTGTAGCACAACACCGATTACTCTGCTTACCCTGATTTTCGGGATACAGCGTGTGTTATGTATGTATGTATGTAATCAATACTTATCGGTACGGATTCCACAATGACTGGAAGATAATTCGCTCTGCAATAAATCCCGCCTTCTCCATCACAAGAAAAAAATGATCAAAATTTCAATGACGTAAAACAAAACACTTTAGTGTTTACCTGCAAAGAATTTTGACGACAATTAACAGCGACTTTCAGAATTATCCATCCGCTAAAATTATATAATATTATACTCGTAGGTAAATACTTAGCAGGATTAAAATTATCTACCGTTTGAACAAAGGCGTACAACCGTTTTACATAAATTGACAAAGGGTCTCTCTATTTAATTAGGGTAAATATGGTCCCAGGCGCGAGCATTCGCCTAATTACTATTACTACCCCTAAACTTCACCATCACTTGTTCCGCTCTGGATAGCATATTGATTGATTGTGAATGACAGGATGTGAGAGGGCGTGAGAAAGGGTATGTGAGAGCGTGAGAGCTAGTGAGAGGGTGTGCGTATCGGGTATGCGATGGAAATTTGTCAGTGCTATGGTGTGCCCAGCGGGACGAAGTAGAATCCACTCATGTGGCAGGCGCGATCACAAATAGTGCTGCCTTCAGCGGGTTGTTCAAGTACAAAAAATAAAACTAAATTATTTATGAATTCAAATCGCGGGTTTCCGCCTTTCCCCAGCGCCGTTAGTCCGTCTTCAAGCCGGACTGCTCAGATCAGTAAAGGATCTGAGCCGGACTGGCACCTCCTCGGTTGTGAAATTGGCTGCGCCTGAGGCTTCGACCCCAAGTACAGCGACGTAGTTCGGAAGTATAAAAAAAATCACAGATCTCATGCATTACGTGACCTTCGGGTACACTGAAAATGACTTTTATGGCGTATTCAAATAAAAGCGTATAGCAAGTCGCCGACTGTGAGCGTGAAAATAGTGTGTAGTGTAGGTGTGGCTGAAGCGACGAACTCAACGAGCGAAGTGCGAACGCACTCCAGATTCTAACAGCGCGCACCTGTTCACTATATAATCTCTTCTACTCCTCTAAATACTAACATTTGTTCATATTTTAAAAAATTATTATAACTTACTTGCTTTTTCATACTGAAATATGTCAATTTTGAAAAATAGACAAAAATGGACCAACATAAAAAAAAATATAATTAAAAGATTAAAATTCTTAATTTTAAAGTATATGCATGACACAAAAACCATTTTAACTACTACCACTGCAGATAAAGACGACTCGTACTCGTAACTCGCGTAACGGAAAATAAAAAAAAACCATAACTCCCAAATTTTTCACTTTGTTCAAACAACCAAATAAACATCCCCATACATTGAGTCAATCGACAATATAAAAATAGAAAAGATTAAATTTTCAATTTACCGAATCTACATGCGAAAACGAAAGAATATATTTCGATTATAGTAAAAGTGCGGAGTCTAAGTCCGCGCGCGTGCACTGCAGGGTTAAAAGTTCCCTTTTTAAACCCCCTAAAAACGGATGTATTAAGATTTTTTTGGCGATTTTCTCAAAATTCTAACTTTTTAATTTTGTTTTCTTTTTCACAACCTTGTAGCCCTCTTCAATACGCGCCATTTGACACCCAAATATTTGCGTAGTCTTAAAACTCACGACACCAGGGCGAATTCGCACTCTCGCTGGAAATCGGGGACTATAGGGCCGAGACACATAACCGCGTTGCGACGCCGCCGCAACGCTAAAATCGGCAGTTTGCGTTGCTTATTTGTATAGACTTATTATGAAGGCCAATGCCGATTTTAGCGGCGCGGCGCCGCCGCAACGCGGTTATGTGTTCCGGCCCATACTGAAGCGATCGAAAAGACATTTTCAATGTCAAAAGAATGTTTATTTAGTCTTAGGCCAACATACACCAACCCGAAATTAGCGATTCAAATCAGTTTAACTCGCTAATTTAGACTTAAGAAAATAAGTCCTTTGCACCAATAATAAACGTCAATTTAAAGTGGCTTAAACGGATTCAAAGTTAAAATGAGGTCTTTTAACTCGTTAAATTGGATTTAAGAAACGTCAAACTAACACTCGACCGTACTGCCTCGCAGCAGTCGCTCCGCTCGCACTCATAGAAACGAGCACTCATAGAAGAGAGGTGATTTCAAGGCGGCGGCGGCGGCGCACTGTTCGGTGCTCTGTGGTTTGTGAAAGAGGATTGACAGCGCATGTTGCGATACTGATACCGGCTACCTCCTTCTTATACGTGGTGATAGAGAAAGTTTACGCTGTGAATAGATGGATTGGTGGTGGCTCTCTGAGTTCTTGAACAAAGAAACCCGAGTTAACTGATTGAGCCTTGGTGGTTAGCAATGTTAACCACCTAAGTGTGGTCGGTTAGAACTGTTCTCAGCGCCATCTATGGTCAACAGTTGACACTATTATATCTACAAAGGGCCATTCTCTGTCTGTAAAGCAGCTCGATTGTTTTACCACCGTTAGTAACGTACATTTTTGAATCGAAAGTTGTTCTTTCTGGAGTACGTCGGCTATCTTTGGAAAAATACTTTTTCGCAGTAAAGGTAGGTAAAGTATTTGTTTTTTGCTGTAATTATGTTTATTATGATAGTGTTCTGTGTAACAAAGTATTTTTGGTTAACAAATAATAATCCTCAATAAAACTATCACTATGATTTTTTGCAATTTTATTGTTACTTGTGTGACGGTGGTCACCTCTACTAACCACCTTATCTCCTGAAATCCTGAAACTTTGCGACTAACACTGATATTTTTTACTTATTTACATCTCAAACAATCACAATAACTTACTTTTTTTTATTTGATGGTTTAAATGAAAGTGTGGCTCAATGAGTTAAGCTAAATGAGTACTAAATGAGAACCGACCAAATCAGATTATAAGCCGAGTTCAAAACTATATGTGTTTATGGCTCACCGTTATAATAACACCCGACGCAAAGAGGGGTATTATAAGTTTAACGTGTGTGTGTATGTGTTATTTGTGTATTGATGTGTCTGTCTGTGGCATCGTAGCTCCCAAACGGATGGACCGATTTGTATGCGGTTTTTTTTTAATTAAAAAGCTGGTTTAATTGGGATGGTTCTTAGCTATGTCTGTAATCAAGTAATTAAGTAATCAAAACAATAATTATCTTAAAAAGTGGAACAGTTTGCATGCGGCTTTTTTAAAAGCTTCAAATAAGAGAAAATTACAAATTAAAATAACCCCGACCCTTAAAAAGTCAAAAATAATTTTCGCTTACTTACTTAAAGTTGCTTTATGACAGTTGCGCCGGAATTTACTTAGCGGTCCCCCGACTCCTTTAAGA
The DNA here is from genome assembly GCA_946902875.1 of Nematopogon swammerdamellus. Classification (NCBI taxonomy): domain Eukaryota; kingdom Metazoa; phylum Arthropoda; class Insecta; order Lepidoptera; family Adelidae; genus Nematopogon; species Nematopogon swammerdamellus. The sequence goes on from OX336350.1 coordinate 18,984,375, forward strand.
CGAGACGGAAGTTAACTTTCTCCATACAAAATCGTCTTTCGGCATTTATGTTTTCTAGCCCCCTAAACCTTATCCGATTTTTGAATTTTTTTTTTGTCTTAAGGACAGTCCAATCTACGTTCCTGTCTTTGTCGCTTTTGTCCATAGACGATATTATTTCTCTATGCTTTTGCGTGCTTTTGTTTAGATGAAATATACAACAACAGAGCTATCAATTTGTATTTCGACCGAAAATATTAGATTTTTTTATTTTTTTATGTCATGCATGACGTTCATTAACCTTATTGAATTATCACTTTAGATATAAAAAAAAATTCAAAGACAGGAACGTAGATGCGACTGTCGTTAGTACAAAAAAAAAATAATTGTGAAAAACCGGATAATGTTTAGGGGAGTAAAAAATATAAATGTCGAAAGACGATTTTGTATGGAGAAAGTTAACTTGCGTTCCGTCTTAAGTGCCGCAGTTTGAAGGCGTCGGGTAACACTCTCCTGCAGACAATTCAACAGCCTAGCCACTGAGGACAACAACTTACAATGTGCATTAGCGATGTTAAAGAGAGACGACTTTGAGAAGCGATGGGTTGTCAGACACCTGATGTCAACAACAAAAGAGTGCTCAGTTTCCCTGCGATGGATGAGTGCTGCAGAGTAAGGAATAAGGTTACCACACGTATGCGCGTTGGGTGTGCGTGTGTATGTCAAGGGTGGTACCGGACCAAGCCCAGAACACGCACTCAGCACGAACACGGAAAGTTAAGCAATCGGTCGACGGTTGGAGGCTGACCGCGGTTCGGATTCCACGTTAAACTGTAGGTCCCTCCCTTATTACCTTACTAGGTGGTAGGGTTTACCCCGGCCGGTCTGGTACCACCGCACTGAGCGAAACGTCGGTCGAAACGGCTATGTAAATAGTTCGTGTTTTCAGTAGCCGGCGCGAAATGAAGGGAAGCACTGACATGGCACCTAGTTCACCCGGTGAGCTGTGCTGTAGAAAGAGGCGGGTGCAACCCCCCCCCCCCCCCTCATTGGAGATATATATAATTGGGACTGGGGGGAGAGGCTGCACTCCCTCCGCGCCTCCGGCTTAAAAAAACACTCTAGCTAGGGATAGGGAATAGCCATACTAACAGGCAAGGTTATATTTTAAATTTCTTTAATATTTCGATATCGTAAAAAAATAATTTCTCCAAAAGTATGAGTCTCCGGTAAAAAATTATTTTTGCTAATAATTCCTTAGACCCTTACCTACCATTCCCAGCTACCAGCAATATTCTACTAAACTCGCCTCTTTCTACAGAGCACCCACTCGGTGTTATGGGCTGACATCACGGATGTTGTAGGTGAAGTTGCCAACCGTGTCAGTTTCCATAAAAAAAAATCGATCGCGGCCCGCACCAAACCGGACCCGCTCCGTGCTGGCCGTGTCGCCGGACCTAATCCGTGTTCGTGTTATATTGCGAGCCCGGCGGCATCCGCGAGGATTATATTGTGCCTCTAATCCTGTTTTCATTTATTTCGTCAATTTAATTTTATTTGTTGTACATGCTTGCATAAATATTCCCCTCTATCGGCGGACACAGACCGGACTTTCCGTGTCGGCCGGTGCTCCGCGTCAGCCCGGTAAAGCCCGGTAACACGGTCGCCTAGAGCGCGGTCCACCGGGCTCGACTCGAGTCCAACACACCTTGTCCGTCCGTGTCGTATTTCGTGTTGAATATCGACACTGTAACCACCTCTGTACCCATATCACGAGATTTAACCTACACCGCGTACTACGCTACACCGTGTTCTCCGCATCATTTTGTATAGAGAAACGGAGCAGCGCCTCTAGTGATAGATTTGCGAACTTCGTTTCTCCATACAAAATTATGCGGAGAACACGGCGTAGCGTAGTAACGCGGTGTAGGTTAAATCTCGTTTTATGGGCACTGTACCCTCATCACGAGATTTAGCCTACTACGCTACGCTACGCGCCGTGTTCTCCGCATCATTTTGTATAGAAAAACGGAGCAGCGCCTCTAGTGATAGATCTGCGAACTTCGTTTCTCCATACAAAATGATGCGGAGAACACGGAGTAGCGTAGTACGCGGTGTAGGTTAAATCTCGTGTTATGGGTACTGGTGTATGTGCGTGCGTGCTTGCCTATAGCGTGATATACACGCTTGTAATAATATTGTTTGTAGCACGTGCCGAGAATCTTTTAAAAATATATGCTATTTGTTTGAATTTACTTATTTGTTGAAACGAACGCAAACATCACGAAAACCAATTTCATATTCATATCTTACTCTCGTTTGATTCGTAGCTTCCGCAAACCGGAAGCCAAGTTTTCGGTAGCTCTGTTCAGTCCGGAGATGTAAAAAAAATTTACCTACGATAAGAATTGAAATGAAAGAAAAATATACTTTATTGTACACCAATATAATAAAAAGGGTTACAAAAGGGGAATTTAATGCCTTGCGGCATTCTTTACGAACTAACCTTTGGGATGCGGAAAACACGTAGGGGCAGACAATAGTTTGTGTTTTCCGTCCAGTTCAGTGTAGCCGGCACGACCGAAGGGAAGCACTGACGTGGCACCAAGTTCAACCGGTGTTATGGGCTGACATCACGAATGTTGTAGGTGATGTAGCCAACCGTGTCAGTTTCAATAAAATAAAAAAAAATGCAGTACTAAAGAGTGGACACTGTAGTAATAGACAGTGCACACAACCTACATAGACAATTTTTTTTTTCTCTATTTTAAGAGATTTTATTCAGGTTTGTCAACATAGAGTTAATAAATTAACAATGAAAAAAAAAAACTAAAATGAACACCTATTAAATAATAATTAAATTAAAATTAGACAAATTGAAAGAAGAAAGGATTGTCAACGTGCCATGATCAAAATCTATAAATTGTATTAACTATTAACTATATTAATTTTAAATTTTTACGGATTAACAGTAAGGTACTGAAGACTTACATAAGTCGACGTTTCGCCCGCTACGTCACGGGCTTCTTCAGGAACTGCGGGAGTTCCTGGAGCCGACGTCTGGTGTCCGTTGTTATGGTACAACGGACACCGGCTGCACACAACACTCACTTTGACTTCAGACGTCGACCTATACCTAACTGTTAATCCGTAAACATTTAAAATTAATATAATCAAAAACAGAGCAAACTTAAAAACATTAGTAATTTTATCAGCCTCGGTAGCTCAGTGGTGGGCTCGGTCGACTGTCGGTCGACGGCAACGCTGAGCGCGGTCAGTTCTTGAATGGCTGACCGCTCGAACATTGGAGCCTGACCGTGGGTCCCTTCCCTTCTTACTTTACTAGGTGGTAGGGTTTATCCCGGCCGGTTTCGTACCACGGCACTGAGTGAAACGTCGGTCGAAACGGCTATGTAAATAGTTCGTGTTTTCCGTCCAGTTCAGTGTAGCCGACATGAAATGAAGGGAAGCGCTGATATGGCACCTAGTTTACCCGGTGTTATGGGCTGACATCACGGATGTTGTAGATGATGTAGCCAACCGTGTCAGTTTCCAAAAAAAATTAAATTATTATCATTTAAAATCATGATGGCTACCTTGGCGCGTTTACTAGAATTCTCGTCGCGACCTTTGTCTATTAAAATGTGTCCCCTGGCCGCGCCCCAAACAAGCCAAACCTAATTCAACAAGTGGGTATTAATTACTTGATGCTTAATGGAATTCCCAAAATTCCCGACGGAAAGTCGGGGTCGATTTGACTAATGGACCCCTTTGTAAATAGACACCCCCTCCTGCGTAGGGGTTCACAAGATTGCTTTATTTTAAAACTAGCCTTTGCCCACAACTTCGCTTGCGGGTTTGTAAGTAGGCTCTTCAACGAAATGTTAGGTACCTAGATTTTCATAATACATCTCTAAAGCCTGGATTCGTAGGGAACAAATACATAGCGTCACGCCTGTTTCCCGGTGGGGTACGCAGAGACAACGGATCTCCACGTGCCACGATCCTGACACACCTCTGCCGCCTCTTCCACTCTCATAATGTTCTTCATGCATGCTCGTCGGTTACGGGTACTTACTACGCACTTGCCCCTTTTTGAGCACATGCCCGATCTGGTCCAGGTGCGTGCATCTAGGGCGACCCTTACCGACTCTTCCACTCGCATTTGCATAAATTTCTTTCGTTAGTCTCCTATCATCCATTCTTACAACATGACCGAACCACCGAAGCATCCCTTTCTCAATCCTTCTCACTATATCTTCTTTCAGCCCACAGCGCTCTCGCACTACACTATTATGTATACATGTAATTTTATGGTTCCGTATCCGGTACGGGACCCTATTACTAAGCCTACGCCGCCATCTGTCTGTCTGTCTGTCTGTCTGTCTGTCTGTCTGTCCGAGGGATGTATCTCTTGAACTGTAATAGGTATCCCGTTGAAATTTTCACAGAATATTGTGTTATTATTGCCGATATAACAACAGATAATAAAATAAGAAAAAATAAAAAATTCACGGGGGTTCCCATATAAGAAACTAAAAAGTATATGCGCGCCATCTACCGAAAAGAGTATGAAGCATTTTAACTAATCATGAATTTGTATCAATTTAAAAAACCGCCGACCCTTAAATAGTCAAAAATATTTCCGTTTACTTACTTAAAGTAGACCGCTAAGTAAATAAAATATAAAAACTCAGAGCTTCGCGGGAATTTACTTAGTGCTCCCCCGACTCCTAGGTAAGTAAACGGAAATTATTTTCGACTTTTTAAGGGTCGGGGCTTTTATGTACTCCGTATGTATGTGCGGCCGCGTCAGTTGTATTTTGCTTGGTATCCGGGTCGATTATACCTAGCCGGCAAGAAACTTCGGAAGGGTTTTTTTCAAAGAGTTTGTATTACGTCGCTGCGCTCCTCGTAATACAAACTCTTGGGGTTTTTTATAACCACAAATATTCACATAATATATACCAGACGGTATATAACTTGGACTAGAGCAGTAGCCGATTATAGGGTACCTTTGGTGGGGGGCGCGGGATGCGACGGCGGGGAGAGCGCCTGCAGACCGCGTGATTGGTTGGCCAGTCGCCCGCCGCCCTCCGCACCGCGCGCGCGCGCCGTTCTCTCCCAAATACACTTCCGTACCTGCTTAAAATGCAGGGCTATCACGAGATTCGCTGCGCCGGCTACGCCGAGGTGTAGCGTGCGTAGAGAACGTAAGCCGCTGCGCGGAAGCGAGTTCGCAAATCTATCGCATTCGCTTCCGCGCAGACGCTTACGCTCTCTACGCACGCTACACCTCGGCGTAGCCGGCGTAGCGAAACTCGTAATAGCCCTACTGTTCCAAGTTATATGCCGTCTGGTATACTATGGTTGTGGCGCTCAGTGCCTCCCATTTCAGATAACATAAACATTATGTCGATCAGCATTCTCTTCCCGGTTGTATCTATCCGCAATGGAGCGATAAATTCTGCCATTTCACTGCCACCTGAAAACCGATATCGGAGCGTGTCACGGCCTTGTCGTAAGTACTCCAGCGCTGCGTGCTAGAACAATAAAAAAGGTATGGACCCCGAACCCTATTCTCGCCAGCGTAACACACGATATAAGTGAACACACACATGAAGGGAAGCACTGACATGGCACCTAGTTCACCCGGTGTTATGGGCTGACATCACGGATGTTGTAGGTGATGTAGCCAACCGTGTCACTTTCCATAAAAAAAAAAAGTAAAAGCATACTTGTTTCATAGGACGGTCGCGCGCTGGCCCGTCAGTCTGTCGTCGACTGCGTTCGCAAAAACCTGTTTAAAATGCCCGCATGCTCTGTGTTTACGTGTAAAACACTACAGCCAAGTTTAGTGTGCACAATAGTGGAATACTTGTGGAATATAGTACACTCCGTTCCCCGCAACTCGGCGACTCTAGTTCTCATACAAGCATTTGACAGTCCGGCGTCCATACCTTTTTTATCGTTATAGGCTGCGTGTGTGGCTCCAATGTTTAGCACATTTTAATATTTTATTATTTTATTTTAAAATATTGAATGTTTTTTTTAACGAAGTTCCTTATCACACGTTACACTTCAGACACTTGGCGAAGGAGAGCTAGGCAGAAAAAAGTGTAAGAATTCGACCGTCACGACACTTTTGCTGTAGTATGTATGTTTGTGTGTTTACTAGCGTATGTCTATGTATCTAGACACACGGCAGTGTGTCAGCCAAATTCGCCAAGCAAAAGGGCGACTCACCGGCCGTGGGTTATTATTATTATAATATTACACGAACCATCTCGGGCCACTTTCGACCCCCCATAACTTAATACTTGAACCTACATACTTAAAATTTTGCGTGTATTTTGTAGGACCCTCTTCTAATTACAAAATCTGAGAAATAAAAACCCTGTTACCATTCACGAGATACTTAATGACGACCGAAAATCACTATTTTTATCACTGACTTGACTGACAGATTCACTCATCAAAAGTTTAGACTACTTCCAGTGACCTAGGAAGTTAAAAATTGGTGTGCAGGTAGGTTATTAGACGAATATAAAGGAAAAAGTATGAAATCGTCATACTAAGAGTTGGTATAGAAGGCAAAGTTATTAAAAGAGACCGAAAAAAAAACAGTGTGTCAAGGCAGAAAATAACTGTAAGATTAAAGTATTTCAGTAATTTAATGACTTATGATTTCATTTATTTTTCAGAAGATATATACTTGAAAAAAAAATTATGATATCCCACCAAAAACTTAAATGTGCAAAAAAGTCAAGTTCGCAACCAAAAAGTTTAAAGTAACTGAAATCAGTTGCTTTTAAAGAAAATTTGATGTTCTTTGCTACTCAATAGTGCGACTTGGCAAGTTTTATCTTATTAAAATTTATCTAATTGAACTAGTTATTTGTCAATGAAATACTTGACTAAATTGTTCTCGAACTCAAAAATTAAAGTAGGTGGATAAAAATTTGCCAAGACGCGCTATTAAAGCGCAAAGCACAAAAAAAAATGTTAAGTGCGAGTTTTACTCGCGCACGGAAGTTTCCGTATGTATCCGCTATCAATAACCGCTCAATCGGAGAGAAGCCTTAATGAGGTCGATCGTAATTTGGTCGCAACAAAGGTGAGGAAATGATAGCACCTCACATTATTGCAATGTATAAAAGCCTGTGGCGCCATCTATTATTCAATAGTGTGACTAATCTATTTTATTGTACGTTTCTTGTTTGGGAGCCCCGCTTAATTTTTAACATTTTCTTATTTTTCTTATTTGTTGTTATATCCGCCATAGTAACATATTCTGTGAAAATTTCAACGGGCTACCTATTACGGTAGTCAAGGGACGGACGGACGGAAGGACGGACAGACAGACGGCGGAGGCTTAGTAATAGGCTTCCGTACGGGATACGGGAACCTAAAAACCAAAAAGTCACCGCCAATTGGTTCGTCCCTATCGTGACCAGCCGCAGCGGTCGGAGTGCGCTGTATCGACGAACTAACGACAATCTACCCTGTCTATTTCATTGATAGATTGAGACGAATGTTTATTTGTTGCACTCAAAGTTCTTATAGGAATGCGAGGGGCCACGAGAGCGAGGATCGTTGGAACGCAACATTCTATGTTTAAAATTCGAATGCCGAATGAAATTCCGAGTCAGAAATGCGGTTAAAACCGATTACGCCAACAATGATGCCGGCATAGCCACAAATTGAGATACTAACGCCAAAAATATGGGACAAAAGCGCAAAAATCTCTATTATGTAACACAAGTATTAATGTTCACATCAGTGTTTCCTTTTGTTCCCCTTTTCAATCTACTTGTTCTCTTTTGGAGAAATATTCTCTCAATTATTCCATTCTCGAGAGCTCTTTTAGGCTCGCCAAGACGGTGGAATTACTGTGTGCGAGGGGTAGGCCACGGCGAATTTAGTAGCAAGAAAATCGATAATCGAGTTCGTGTTTCGAGTAGGTAACATTAAATCTATACTGATTATTTATTATAAAATAATATTATTATAAAGAGGCAAAGTCTGTAAGTTTGTTAGTTTGTAAGTTTGGATGTAGGAGGTAATCTCCGAAAATACTCATTCAATTAAAAAAAAATCTTTGACCAAGATTTAGAATCCTTCTTGCCTCGGGCAAAAGCTAGAACATGATATACATACATACTTGGTGTACCCACATGATAATATAAAAAAGTTAAATGTACCGTATGGGGCCGGTACTTAAAAAGAATATCCCCACTGCATCTCTCCCCATGCATGTCGTAAAAGGCGACTAAGGGATAAGGACAAGATGCCGTGCTAAAGGGCGACAGGTTCGCCACCTCTCACCTTGGCACGGTACTTCCACCGAGTCATGCAGCAGGTGGGTCTTCGTGCCTTACTTGCTGCTTGATCGATTTAATCTTGTTCGAATACTTTGCGAAACGTGGTGGCCGGTGTTGTGCTGTAATTGACCAGAGTTCTTGCAGCACAACACCGATTACTCTCCTTACCCCGATTGCCGGGATTCAGCGTGTGTGATATGTATGTATGTATGTATGTTAAATTACAAATTTTAAAAACCCCCTACTCATCAAAAACCTTCAAAAAGTGAAAAATAATTTCCACTTAGTTAATTAAAGGCGTCGAGAGAACGGGTTAAATTTAATTTAGTGACGAATAAATCATTTATTTCGTTCCTCGTGTAATGTACGTCAATATATGAATATGCTTATATATAAGCTATTATAGGCTATAAATCATAAAAAGCTACGTCATCGGCGGTCTGAGCTGTGAGCAAAAAGTCACATGAAGCAAAGCCGCGGGCAAAGCTAGTGAATATATAATGCATAAACATAAATATATGGTTTTAACATAATATAACAAATACACACAAATTAAGCACTTTAAGACGAGACGGAAGTTAGATTTCTCCATACAAAATCGTCTTTCGGCATTTATTTTTTCTAGCCCCCTAAACCTTATCCGATTTTTTTTTAATTGTTTTTTCTTGTCTTCAAGGCAATCTACGTTCCTGTAATTTTTTTGCTTAGATGAAATTTATACCTATAACACCGGAGATAAAAATGTGTATTTCGACGGAAACAAATAGATTTTTTTTTATTTTTTGATGTAAGTAAGTAAAAAACGTTTAATTCTCGATCACGAGGCAGTGCAATAAATAAACCTTAAAATAACAAGTTGACAATATGAAGCTAGCCTAAAAAATAAAGATATACATACAGTGCCCACCTCCATGACCGGAAAAGGATGTGACACTGCATGTGACTCCATATAGCTAGGTAGCTACATGGAATCGCTGGTTTTAAGCCACACCCAATATAAAATAATACTTAACAAATAAGAAAATAACTACCCTTATATATATAACCCAAACGCTATGCCCAAAAAATTAATTAAGCAAATCCTAAGACTACACCGTACTCTATAGTAGTACAATTACATAATTATCTGTATCTATTATATAAAACTAATTCTAATTCCTAATTCCTAATACAAACCCAGTCAAGTCTCACACATAAATAAATGATTAAAACACAACAAAGCAAAGAATAAAACACTAGTGAATAACCAAACAATACAATAGGTACATACAGAACACATTTTAGAAATCTTATAATTATAATAATAGATAAGTAGAAACGAACAATCATGAAGTTCATTAAGCTTTACTAAATTGACCCACCGTTTGGGGAAATGTTACAAGCGCTTCTGCTGAAAGTAAGGATCCTTTTTGTGAGAAGGATATATTTTGTTTGTTCTGAGATTCTAGCAAAACAGCATGTATTCTATGAACCGTTAAACAATGGTGAGGTGAAATTAGGAAGAAAAAAATAATAGGGGTGATACACACCTAACCTGAGGGATGAAAAAAAATTATTCAATGCACATGATACGCCATTGGATAGATCTTAAAAAAATATAAAGAAATTTCAAAATTACTTTCGGTTTTAAGTAAACATTTGGTGAGATACGTTGCTTCTGAAGTCGTAAAAATTTTCCTTTCACCGAGTCATGCAGCAGGTGGGTCTTCGTGCCTTACTTGCTGCTTGATCATCTTGTTCTAATGCTTTGCTAAACTAAGTGGTGGTCGATGTTGTGCTGTAATTTACCATAGTTCTTGCAGCACAACACCGGTTACTCTGCTCACCCGGATAGTCGGGGTACATACAGCCTGTCTGTATGTATTTTGAAAAGATGTAGAAAGCAACCATATGGAAGATGAGAGTACATGGAAGTTGTATCATCATAAATCAATTATTTCCTTTGAAACACACTTCATGACCTCGAGCAAGAACGTTCCTCCTGAGCAGAATCCAATTGCTGTCAAGCGAACGGTATTTCACGATTATGAAAACAACAACGTTCGCAGCCGATGTAAAATGAGCTATAACCTTATAGACATAACGTAGAGAATGCTTCGACAGTTAGCCCTTAGAGACGTGACAATTTTATAGAGCGCTAAGTGAAAATTGCTTGTCAGATGCAAATATACTTAATGTGTTGTTCGCTCCCGAGTCAGGCTCGCGAGGCAGTGGATTTGCATCTGAGATAAAAAGTTAATTCTGGACAATATACGTGAATTATAGATAGTAAATACAAGGCCTTGGATTCACTAGGGGGCAAATGTCGCGGGTCATGTTTTTTTATTATTTTTTATTATTGAATTATTTTTTCCCTAGCCCCTTACTAGGTGGTAGGCTCAAATCGTAGCCGACTGGGTTGTTACCACCGTACTGAATGTAAGATGGCCGCAAAGCAGCCTCTGTTGTGTTCTCCTCGAGTCCAGTATATCCAGCAATCCAGGGAAGGCTCCGGTATAGCACCTACCTTCTCGGAGATGATACTAGCTGGCAAGAACTAGCTGGTTGGAGCATGCTTTGATTCCTCCGACTCAGCCACCCGTACCGAATTACATAAAAAATTAAAAAAAGCCTCAGATGCACTCCGGGAGTGCCGGGAGAAGAGAAAACAACACCGTAAAATTGCTTAAAAAAAAAAATAAGTTTTAAGTTTATTTATAAAGGTTTAAAAAAAATTTAAAAAAAAAAATTATGAAAAAAAAAATTTATAAAAAAATATTAATGTTAAATTTATTAGAACGGACAGACATGCATTTGTTACGGAACCCTACATTCATTTTGCAGAACTTAGAAGAATGGACAGACATAAACGTGTTACGGAACCCTACTTTTATTAAAAAATTACCGTCGGAGGACCTTGGTTGAAAATTGTAAAATTTAGTAGAACGGACAGACATGCATTTGTCACGGAACCCTTCATTCATTTTGCAGGACTTAGTAGAATGGACAGACATAAACGTGTTACCGAACCCTACTTAACAGTTGCACTCCGGGAATGCCGGCAGATCCCGTGCCACTCTAACTTAACCCTTAATGCAATGACTTAAGGTTTCATTTTAAAAATGACGCCGACGCGACACCGCGCATTTTTCCCCCATACAAAAAGTGCCCAGCGCCGCTAAAGAAGTTTTCACTTCAAAAATTAAATAACGCGGTTGTCTTCATCACTTACTACATCGGCGATGTCAACCCATAACACCTTGGTGAACTGAACTACCGTGTCAGTGCTTTCCTGCGATCGTGCCGGCTACACTGAACTGGACGGAAAACACGAACTATTTACAGAGCTGTTTCAACTGTCCTTTCATTCAGTACAGATGTACTAACCCGGGCGGGTTAAACCCTATCACCTAGTAAGGTAAGAAAAAACCTACAGTTTTACGTGAAATCATAACAACGGTCAGCCTCCAACGGTCGAGCGGTCAACCAATCCAAGTAGGTACTGACCGCGCTCAGGGTTGCTTAACAACAGTCGACCGACCGTACCACTGAGCTACCGAGCCTGACGAACTGCGAGACTACCGAACTACCGAGACTGTGCTGTGTGCCATGTCAGCACTAACATTTTTCGATCGTACAAGTTTTTAGAGTTCCGTATTCGGTACGGGACCCTATTACTAAGCCTACGCTGTCTGTCTGTCTGTGTGTCCGCGGGCTGTATCTCTTGAAACGTAATAGGTAGCCCGTTGAAATTTTCACAGATGTTATTATGGCCGATATAACAACAAATAATAAAAAAAGTAAAAAATTTACGGGGGTTCCCATAGAAGAAACCAAAAAGTGTATACGCGCGCGCCATCTACCGAATAGAGCATGAAGCATTTTAACTAATCATGACATTTAACTAATATGAAGCATTTCATAACACGCCATAGATGGCGTGAGTGGCGCTGACCATGACATGGCGATACGGAACTACGGAACCCATGATATGGCGATACGGAACCCTCGGTGAGCGAGTTCGACTCGCACTTGGCCGGTTTTTTTCACCCAACATCGATGTGAAGCGAAGGCCGGTGAGTGTTATGTCTATACCACTGCACATTATCCGGCCGGCCGCATAACGTAAACTGACGCAATTGGAACCACTCTCTTAATACAAACATTTGGTGTAAATAAAATAGCTTGCGTGATTGAAGGAGTGCGTAAAGCGTAATTTACACTTACATAACAGTTCATCCATCCGCACACCCGTACGCCGAGCAATAAAAACAAAAATAAAGAGAACATTTTATTCAATCTAGATGCCAATTTAGTTTAGTGTAATTTTGATTATACGTGTTTGTTTATATTAAAACTAGCTTTGCTCGAGGCTTTGCTCGCATGAAATTCGAAAAGGATAAAGTAAGTCACTTAAGCCGAGGTCGAAGGCCGAGGTGCGTTCAGTTATAGTTATAGTTCCGTCTCTCGAAGAAGGTGATGCCGACAGCCGAGCTGTGTTCACGTAAACGAAAGCGCGGCCTTTGGCCTCGCCCTTATTTTTATAGGATATTGTTTTTTATGGAAACTGACACGGTTGGCTACATCACCAACAACATCCGCGATGTCAGCCCATAACACCGGGTGAACTAGGTGCCATGTCAGTGCTTCCCTTCGATCGTGCCGGCTACACTGAAATGGACGGAAAACACAAACTATTTACATAGCCGTTTCGACCGAAATTTGTAATTTAACTTTTTTATTTCTTTATTATTTATATTTTAGTTTATTTCAGGTACTACAAAAAATTTAAACATAATTTTTTTCTTTTAAAATCCAGGCGTCTAAAGTAAACTTTTTTAAAATCTCACATTAAAATAAATTTAGAACTAAATATTTCTATAACATACTTCTAGATATATTGGTGTGCAAAATAATACAAGTTATTTGCTTCGAGTAAAACTGTTTATTGTATTAACTTATCATAATATTAACACAGAAATTGTGTAACAAACTTGCTAACTAGGCCGCACCAACGAGACCCTTAAAACTTCACTAACTTCGTATTATCACGCCAAACCATTAATACCCAGAAACGGCTCGTCATAACATTGCGTACATTTTATAAATTTTATCTTTGGTCGACAATCGACATGCACTCCATTATACAGGGTGTCCCCGGACAGGTGTAGTTCCTTTAAGGAGGCTATTCTACGCCTTGTAACAAAAGCACTGGTGAAAGAATTTTTTAAATATGTGCTTTCATTAAAATTTTAGGATTTCCTAACAAACTAAATGCATACTACAATGTGTGGGCGCCTTTAGACCGCGCGACTGTGAAACGCAAGGTGGAATGGCGCGGGTCGGGGCGCGAGCGGTACGCGGGCGGGGCGGGCTATCTGTCTGCGTTCACTCGCGTCGCGTCCCGTCCATATTCCCGCTGCCCGCTGCCCCGCGCCCCGCGCGCGCCCGATTAGAGCATTACAACATTACACTACATTAATAACTTTAACAATTTATATCTCCGCAACGGGCGTACCTAGAACCCTACTTCTCTTACTAATTATGTTTGTTACAAAGCGTAGAATAGCCTCCTTAAAGGAACTACACCTGTCCGGGGACACCCTGTATATATTTTTTTTTTTTACGGAAACTGACACGGTTGGCTACATCACCTACAACGTCCGTGATGTCAGCCCATAACACTGGGTGAACTAGGTGCCATTGTCAGTGCTTCCCCCTTTGATCGTGCCGGCTACACTGAACTGGTCGGAAAACACAAACTATTTACATAGCCGTTTAGACCGACGTTTCATTCAGTGCGGTGGTACCAACCCGGGCGGGTTAAACCCTACCACCAAGTAAGATTAGGAGGGAAGGGACCTACCGTTTTACGAGGAATCCGAACCTCGGTCAGCCTCCAACGGTCAGCGGTCACCCATCCAAGTACTGACCGCGCCCAGCGTTGCTTAACATTCAATAGCGACAGTTGACTGTCTGCACCACTGAGCTATCGAGGCTGACAAAATATATATTTTTATTAGAAAAATGCAAAGCGAAAATCATTGGACCAAATACATCCCGGCCAGGATTCGAACCTGGGTCTTTGGCTTGAGCCGCCAACGCGATAACCAACTACGCCACCGGACCGTTAACGTATGTATCTCCAAATTTTCGCTCTCTTGCACCTTCATGATGATGTCGCATAATTTTTGCGAACAGTCAACTTCCACGGTTCAATGTTGAACCTTATGCTGTCGTCACCAATTAAGTCGTATTTGGCATCGGACACTAGAAGTTGACTTGAGGTTTTCAATAATATTTTATGTTTATATGTTAGTACTAAGCACGTACTCGCTTTATATATATAATAAAAATATATTGTTGTTTATTGTTTATTGTTTATTTAGCATCTATTGGCAGTACACTGCGCTCAGATTTGTCATATTTACATTGTAACATTCCGCCAGTTCGATTATCACAGCGAAGAAGAACTGACAAGAAACTTCACTGGAAATTTTTTCAATGTCCACTTGGTCTATACAAAAATGTTTGCCACTGCCTAGACACGCATGTGCTGATTTGTGACATGCAGCAGTTCATGACAAAGTGAAAACATTTTTACTATGAAATTGTATGGACTACTGGTTTCTGTCACAAACCACCACATGTCGCTATCGCATAACTAATTAATTACATTCATATCGCATCATTAATTATATTTATTTATCATGTGATTCTGACAACTTCTGAAGTATATAGGTATTATGTAAAAAGTCCGGTGTATAGTGCCATCGTCAAATTTGATAAGAAATTTTATCAAGTCATTATTTGATTTTGTTAGTAAGCAGGTAACATACCACAATGTAGTATAAAATGTCGAGAGTAAAAAAAATAAAAAAAAATAAAATAGATACACAAGTACCCATTGTCTTAGAGTTAGTAGAGAACATTACGTTATGTCATACTTTTGTACTTAATTTATTATGTGTCAGAATCACAAAATTCGTCAGTTAAGGCATCTTTAATACTGTAATAGCTTTTTTTGATTAATATTTTTTTCAGGGTTATTTTGAAAGAATTTTCACCTAGATTCCTTATTTCCTGTGGTATTTTGTTATAAAATCTAACACTATTACATATAAAACTTTTTGACATTTTAGACAACCTATGTTTTATTCCCAGTAGGTTATCCTTATGTCTAGTATTATAGTTGTGATTGTCCGAGTTAAAAGTGGAGACTAATAGATGCTTTCTTGCATAACAAATGTTTTGAAAGATGTAGGCACCAGGTAAAGTCATTATTCCTATTTCATTAAATGCATAACGACAAGTGTCTCTAGGTTTCATTCCTAGTATACACCGTAGGGCTCTTTTCTGTAATACAAATATTCGGTTTGATTCCGCTGCATTTCCCCAAAACATTAAACCATATGACATAAGACTGTCAAAGTAGGCATAGTATACAGTCTTTGCGGCTTGAATGCCGCAGAGCTCTTTAATTTTTTTTATAGCGTAGCAGGCTGAGCTTAGTTTGCCTGCTAGTTTATCTATATGAGCCTTCCAGGTTAATCCATTATCAAATATTAAGCCCAGAAATGTAATTTCATTAGCTATTTTGAGGGATAAATCATTTACAGTGTTCACAATGTCATCTTGTATGCGTTTCCGAGTACCCAATGCGAAGTGCATTACATTAGTCTTATTTACATTCAATAGTAAATTATCAGACTGTAGTGAATTTATTACTATTACAAATGACTTCCGTAGTTCCTCCATACATAAATCCTTCAAGACAACAGATATATCATCAGCAAACATGACTAATTCTATGTCCTCTGGAACACAGCTAGATATATCATTAACATATATTAAGAAAAGAAGTGGTCCTAGTATTGAGCCTTGTGGTACACCTATACTGACAGGTTCTACGCCCGACTTTACTCCATTAATATCACAGATTTGTTTTCTATTTTTTAGATATGATTCACATAGATTCAATGCTTTCTCTCTTACTCCGTAGTGTTCAAGCTTCATTAATATGATATCATGGTTTACGCAGTCAAATGCTTTAGATAGGTCACAAAAAATTCCGTATGTTTGCTTTGATTGGTCTAGTGAAGTTAAAACTGATCGGATCATTGATGCAATCGCATCTCCGGTAGACTTGCCCTTTTGAAAACCAAATTGTTTAAAATTAATAATATTATGCCTATTAAAAAATGTGATTAATCTTTTAATATATCTTATAAAGCGAGTATGTGCTTAGTACTTACTTAAAAACATAAAATATTATGCACTCCATTTGCAGCAAACATAAGTACTTGGATGGGTGACCGCTGACCGTTGAAGGCTGACCGAGGTTCGGATTCCTCGTAAAACTGTAGGTCCCTTCCTCGGTCCCTTCCCTCCTAATCTTACTTGGTGGTAGGGTTTAACCCGCCCGGGTTGGTACCACCGCACTGAATGAAACGTCGGTCGAAACGGCTATGGAAATAGTTTGTGTTTTCCGACCAGTTCAGTGTAGCCGGCACGATCAAAGGGGGAAGCACTGACATGGCACCTAGTTCACCCGGTGTTATGGGCTGACATCACGGACGTTGTAGGTGATGTAGCCAATCGTGTCAGTTTCCATAAAAAAAATACATGAGTGAGCAAGTTTGACAGAGATAGACGTACAGTTTTCTCCAGAATTCTATCTTAAACCTGCGACTTTTTTTTTTTGGAAAGTGACACGGTTGGCTACATCACCGAGTGCATCACCTAGCTAGAACATCCGCGATGTCAGCCCATAACACCGGGTGAACTAAGTTAAAATAAGATAATCGTTTATTTTGCATAATAAATAACTTAACCTATTTCAATTTTATATGCTATACTTAATTTATGCAAAATTGGCCAACTAGGTGCCATTCAGTGCTTTATGCACGTTCTTTCAACTTTTCGACGTGTCGGTCGGTGCCCTGTCTAAGTGTATAACTCCACGTAGTAGCACTCAAAAGTTACTCTTTACGCTCCAAGTAAGCTTGGCTCTCCTGAATAGCTGAAGGTTCTAGAATTTCGAGAAACTACTCGTAACTATGCCACCACTCGATGTATTTTTTGGTATTTTGTTTTTATTTATTAGTAGGTAGGTACCATTGAAATATTAAGTCAACTAGCAAAGCTAACCATTCGTTTTGTGAACTTCCTGTTTTAGCACAGTCAGTTTGATAGAAAATAAGGTCGTTTACATAGAGTGCAAATGCGAATTTATTTATCCTCTACAGACATTTCTTCCAGTCAAACTATTGGTGTTTGAGAGCCGCATGTAGTGAGGTATAAGTAAGAATAGTAGCAAAATTCTTGACGGTAAACATTGGAAATAATAAATCAATACTAATACCTACTTAACAATATATCAATCAATCAATACTAATAATAAATCTGTAAGGGATGGTCATGGAGTAAGTTACTTTGTTTTATAAGATACTCAGTTTGTAGACTCTGCATATGTATGATACTAAAGCTAAATTGACGATTTTTAGAATGTTTTTCTGTATGTATGTTCCTCCATAACTCTTAAACCGATCATTTCATTGATCTATACGTGAGACAGAATAGGTTAAATAAAATTCAGTTACGGTTACGCTAAGATGTGGCGCGCGCCGAATTAAAGGTACGGTAGCGGGCTTACTTACTGTCTTCTTTTAAATACGAATTTCACGCGAGCGAAGCCGTGGGAAAAAGCTAGCATATAATAAATATATAGGAGTTATGTAGAACAGTTATAAGATGAAATTAAATCGGACTAATTCATTGTCCAAAGATTTTTTACCAGTGCCTGTTAGATAAAAGATTCATCACATCCTAAAATGTTACTTACCATATTTATTTCAATTTATAGAATGTATGTAGGTACCTATTTCAATTTTTCTCGCCAACTCGAGTTTCGATATTGGACGGAAAATAACTATAATTCGTGACATAGCTCTTACGCGGTTTACCATAATTTCGTTCACACAATTAGCGGACCGATACGACTGTTGTGGTCTACAGTGCCGGACTTGTACTGTTCTTAAGTATAGGCCACTTGACTTTCGCCGCCCGCGCAAAACATGAATAGCATAGAATAGGAGAATATACTATAATATATATAGAATAGGAATACTAAGTCGCAATGGGGACTTAAAACCTTTACCCAAATGATATTTAGCATTTAATAGATCGAAAACTCTATCCACAAATGACTTGCTAGAGTATTGCGTCCATAAACTGCGCACGAACTTGACGGCTTACACCATACCAAAGCGCGTGCTTACACCATACCAAAGCGTGTGCAAAGCATACCAAAGTGTTACTTGTAATATTCTATAGCGCCTTTGGAAATTTGCTGCCCCCTGAAGTCTGCCGCCCCAAGGCCGTGGCCTATACGGCCTAATGGGAAAACCAGGACTGGTGGTCGATCAGACCACTTGTCAAATTTACAAGTCGTTCGTCTTGCGGGCCGTTAAGCGTATCTTGGCAAGTGGCAACACTTTTACAGTTGGCGATTTTGACCGCAGAATAGATGGAGAGACGACAGGATAAAATGTATTCTTCTGTGTGAAATTTTGGGAATAGAAAATTAAATCAAATTAAAGAACGAACTGACATTTCTGATAGAATTTTTTGTGAAGACCTTATGAATTTTGAATTTGAAGTTTTGTTTCAATAAATCTTATTTATTTATAAAATCTTATATAAATGTTTATTGTTTATTGTATAATTTCATCCACAAAGAGAATATAACCACTGCGTTTTTCATCCATAGGTAGGTAAACTACGCTTGGACAGTGCTTGGACATGTCGAAAATTTCGCCAGATCTAAATTCAATGCGAAGAAGAACTGGCAAACAAACTTCGCACATATTTCCCCCCAAGTACAGTCTCGGGCAGTGGCGGCTGGTGACCTATGGGACTGGGTGTGCGCTAGCTACTTAGTACTATACCCAAACGTGAATCTAATGGATACCGCGGTCTTGACTTATTTGCAAAAATTATGTACCCACCCAGCGTCCTAATTGCTCGAAGAACCAAAGCGACACTTCACTGCGCGCGCAGTGGCCACGAGCGAGCCGCGCCTCCCGCGCACCCGCGCGCGAGGCGTCGCCCGCGCCCGCCCGGCCAGACAGCGTGTGGTACTGATATTAATGTTTGTGTCGCGTCGGTGTCGCGTCCTTGTCCTTGCCGCGCCGGGCAATGAAGAAAACTTCACAATGTACATGTTAACTGACGAAAAGTCGTTCAAACTGCTAAAACATCCCGGCGCGGCGGCGCGGCGATTGTCGGTCGACCGACGCGTCACGCGACGACGGGTCTCGCCCCGAACTGAGAGGCGCGGCGCGCCAAACAACGCCTGCCTAGCTCTTTGAGTGATTCCATTTTTTGACTTTAACTAAAATAGCGAAATATTTTCGTAACGCATTAATGTTTGTCGTAACATTCGAATATTTTATAAATTACCATTCGAATATGTATCAAATCGATATTCGAATAATTCAAATCAACTCGATCTGTTATATATAAGAAACAACCCATATTCCAAAAATGGACTTGCCTGTCGAGTCGTGCAACAGCGTATAGTGCGCGGGACGGATCTCGGCGTGTCGTCGCCGCAGCGGGCGACCCGCCACGCGAATACACTATACAAGTACGGTGCGGGTGCGAGGGAGAACATTGACGAACCGCTGCGGAGGCGACACGCCGAGATCCGCCCCGCGCATTATACATACATGTAGGTACTTAGCGCTTGTGTGTATCTTCGACCCAGAGTTTGGATCGCCCCCGCCGCGCCCGCGCGCTCCCGCCCGCACGTGCCCGCGGTCGGGTTCACGATCTCGGCTTACTTCGGCTCATCGTCGGCTGGCTCGGTCGCGACGTGTCGCACGCGCGTCTATCCACAATATACTGTCCTTCTTTTTCCGTCGTGTGTCACACGCAGAACGCAACCTTGTTCCACACATAATCGTATGAAGAGTGTTTTGTTTCACGCGGCGGGGCAGCGGCGTTAGACATTTTCTCATAGTATCAATACAAGAGACGTTCGCGGTGTTTTCTAATGCACTCGGCGGCGGCGGCGAGCTCGGCGGCGCGGCGATGCGTAGTATGTAGTACGTATTACGTACAGCAAAATCGTGCCTTGTTGTCTAGGAAATAGGAACGAATTCAGTTTGATATTTTTACTTCGATCGGTGATATTCATGGAAATGTTTAATATTTTAATTTGTTTATTTCTTTCGGGTGAAGGCGCTGTTTTGTGGTAGTGCGGCGCACGAGTGCACTTAAGGGCCAGCCGCCACTGGTCTCGGGTCATTCAAGAGAGGCGTGAATGGGCACTGTCAGGCCGGCATGGCATTCGGAGACTCCGCATGCGACAAAATGTTCATGGGCGTCGCTAGACACCTTATGGGCGGCACGGCACCGCATGTCCCGCTTACTTGAAAAAAAAACCTTCCGTACGTGAGTAAAACTCGCACTTGACTGATTTTAAAATCATACAAAATCACCCCACATAGCCTTGTTATTATCATTATATTGCAATGGCTTAGGTTTCCAAAAACAATATTTGAACGTACGACTTGAACTTATTTAAGGAATAACAAACTAAGTTGAAACATCGGAATAATGCCAGTAATATTGGCGCAAAATCAATACCTAAGTAATTGGGAATGTTAATAGACGGATCGTCTCTATTTTCTCGGGCTTCAAAACAACTAAACTACTTTCCGATTGAAATTTACTTTGAAGCGTTTTCGAGGATTTTTTAAAGTTAACTAAAAAAATATTAACTTAAAACTTCATACGTTTAAGAACGTTTAATAACATCACAGTCACAGGTAACATATTTTATGGTGATTATATTTTTGTTTGTTTCCGAAAAAAAACATTCACAAAAAAATGCGCACAAAAGTGCACAAAAAATTTGATTTACGGCTCACTGTTCCATCCATGATAGCTATGCATGTCTCAGCTACGTACTTCATGGCTCTTCGGTATAATATAAACCGTTATTTTCAAAAATCTAACCATTCCACGAGAAAAGATCGCATTTGTACCGTGTGGGGCCGTTACTTTAAAAGAATAGCCCCACTGCATCTCTCCCCGTGCATGTCGTAAAAGGCGACTAAGGGATATGACTCCCTTCTTATATTACTAGGTGGTAGGGTTTAACCCGCCCGGTTTGGTACCACCGCACTGAATGAAAGGTCGGTCGAAACGGCTATGTCAATAGTTTGTGTTTACCGTCCAGTTCAGTGTAGCCGGCACGACCGAAGGGAAGCACTGACGTGGCACCAAGTTCATCCGGTGTTATGGGCTGACATCACGGATGTTGTAGGTGATGTAGCCAACCGTGTCAGTTTCCATAAAAAAAAAAAAACAAAAAAAACTTACATTCGCGTATTAACGACGAGCCAACCGCGCTGTTTCAACCAAAGTATTTTTATTTAAATTTCGAACGTCGACCGAACATTATACACCGAATGTTAAACATGACGTTTAGTATTCAGGGGCTTTGTCCAATGCTCTTTCCAAATTCAACTGGATATCTCCTTTTCACAAACACAGAGTTTTAAATTATTGTACGCTCCGGCAGCAGATAAACCAAAAGTTTTCATAAGTTATCGGCCCTGAGAAGATCTCGAACCCGGTATAGTGTACGACCTCAAAATCTAGCCAAAGTACATAAAATTATTAAACTAATTCTTACCGGTAAGTAGAACCATTTCATATTTTGTCCTTAGGATTACTTTTTTTTATATAAACCAGCATTTGTGGCTGTGCCGAGAGACCAATGGTGCAGTCGACAGAGCCAAAATCACCTCTCCTCGCGAAACCACGCTCAGTTAGGTGCCATGCCAGCAGATTTGCGGACTGTTGCTAGGCTGTCAGCCCGTTCATACGACGCTTGAAGACACTTCTGTAAAGCTCAGTTTAGCATAATTGAAAAATATCTTACCGCAGACCGAGTTTATTATTTTAATAACTTTTTCCCGTGGCTTCGCTCGCGTGAAATTCGTATTTAAAATTAAGAAAGTAAGTAAGCCCGCTACCGTACCTTTAATTCGGCGGACGGAACAATTTTGATTGTATGAGAGCCACATCTTAGCATAACTGAAACTGAATTGTATTTAGACTATCCTGTGTCCGGTATAATCAAATGTCCTTGTACTAAGTTTCATCGAATTCGGATGATCGTTTTAAGAGTCATACCATACATACAGAAAAGATTTCTAACAACCGTCAATTTAGTTTTAGTACAATACATAGAGTCTACAGACAAAGTATTCCATATAACAAAGCAACTTACTCCATGACAATCCATTACAGATTTATTATTAGTAGTATATTAGTAGTATTGATGATTGATGATGATGATATTGATGATGATGGCCTTTGGCTGAATTTCTAGGGTGTATGTGTTGTGAAAATTTAAACTTCTTACGAGTTATATATTTTATATTTTAGACTGAAAATATTCGTCATCGCATTCAAAAGCATTCAGAAGGCATGACATGAAAGGGCAGACACGGTAAGGTTAAGGTAAGGTCGATTTGAAAATTTTCGAGACTTCAAATGTTTTGATGCGCAGACTGGATTTGTAAAATTTAATAAAACTCTGTTTGATCCTCTGAATTTTTAATTTATAAAGTTAGCAGTGCTGTGAAAAGTGACGAGAAACCTGGATTATATAATAATGAATAAGAGATAATGAATTCACTGAAAATACAGAAGAATGAAAAATACAAATTTAATTTTTCATAGCCCTTTCGATCAACCTTCACTCGGTGCGGAGGTTCTTCTTCGTGGGTGTAATCGAACCGGATAGAACAAATTGTGACAAGTTCGAGTTCAGTCTAACTGCCATATGAATGATCATTGATCAATCAATAAATAATACAATACAAAATATTTCATTAATAAATGTGCTTTTTTATTATTATTAATAAAATATGTGTTTTACATAAAAATAAAGCAACAAAAAGTTGTTAGTATTTAATTAAAAAATATATATATTTGTAAAGTGAAAATACAATATAATACAATACATGAATAGTTTTCATGCCAGAAGGACGAAGTGGACTAGTTTTTTAATTTTTTTTATTTAGGTATTGAGCTTGAGAATGGTTTATTTTTTTATATTTTTTTATTTTTAGGGTTTCGCATCCGGTACGGGACCCTATTACTAAGCCTACGCCGTCTGTCTGTCTGTCGACGCTTGAACCGTAATAGGTGGCCCATTGAAATTTTCACAGAACATGTGTTAATAATTATGTATGGCCGATATAACAACGAATAATAAAAATAAGAAAAAGTAAAAAAATCACGGGGGTTCCCATAGAAGAAACTAAAAAGTCAGTCAGTCATTCAGTCAGTCAGCGTGTAAGCGTCCACTGCTGGACATACGCCTCTCCAATTTTCCTCCAGTCCTCCCGGCCTTCAGCGGTACGGAACCACTGCATTCCGCCGACGTACTTCAAATCAAATCAAAATATACTTTATTGTACACCATAAAAAGGAACACAACAGGCGAGTTTAATGCAGAGTAGCATTCTTTACAAACTAACCTTTGGGATGTGGAGAAGCTGATAGGGCGGACAATGCAGTGCAAGAGAGAAGCGTGAAAAATAAAACTATTAAATAAATGGACACAAACAATAGGTACATAGATACATACATAAAATAAATACTATAAGGTACGTACATATTATATTTATACATAAACTACATATACATATGTAAACATATATTTTATAATATAAAACCGCCTGAATAAAAGTTACAAGAACGTACTTGATGTCGTCGTCCCACCTGGCGGGTGGTCTTCCCACACTCCGTTTTCCTGTCCACGGCTGCCAGTGTAGGACACGGTTACTCTAACGGTCGTCGTCTCTTCGGCTGACGTGCCCAGCCCATTGCCACTTGAGCTTAGCCACCCGGTATCCAATATCGACTACTTTGGTGCGTCGGCGGATTGCCTCGTTACGCACCATATCACGTAGCGTTATTCCCAGCATGGCTCGCTCCATTGCTCGCTGGGCAACTTTCAACCTTTGGACAACACCGACCGTCATCGTCCACGTTTCACACCCGCACGTCATAACCGGGAGGACACACTGGTCATATATACGGGTTTTTAAATTTTGCGGAAGAGCAGACCTCAGGGCGAATTTTAACTTTCCGAAGGCAACTAAAAAGTGTATGCGCGCCATCTACCGAAAACAGTATGAAGCATTTTAACTAATCATGAATTTGAACTAATATGAAGCATTTCATAAATGGCGTGAGTGGCTTTGACCATGACATGGCGATACGAAAGCCTCGATGCGCGAGTGCGACTCGCACTTGGCAGGTTTTCTTATGTAAAGCACGACATTTGATGTTTAACTATGCTCATGGACATTCTGTAATGCACGGGCACCGCAAATGCCATGCCGGTCTGGCAGTAGACTTTTCACGTCCTTTTGTAAAAACCCCAGCTTCACGCCGCCGGTCTGGCAGTAGACTTTTCACGTCCTTTTGTAAAAACCCCAGCTTCACGCCGCCGGTCTGGCAGTAGACTTTTCACGTCCTTTTGTAAAAACCCCAGCTTCACGCCGGTCTGGCAGTAGACTTTTCACGTCTTTTGTAAAAAAAACCCAGCTTCACGCCGGTCTGGCAGTAGACTTTTCACGTGCTTTTGTAAAAACCCCAGCTTCACGCCGCCGGTCTGGCAGTAGACTTTTCACGTCTTTTTGTGAAAACCCCAGCTTCACGCCGGTTTGGCAGTAGACTTTTCACGTCCTTTTGTAAAAACCTCAGCTTCACGCCGGTCTGGCAGTAGACTTTTCACGTCTTTTTGTAAAAACCCCAGCTTCACGCCGGTCTGGCAGTAGACTTTTCACGTCCTTTTGTAAAAACCCCAGCTTCACGCCGGTCTGGCAGTAGACTTTTCACGTCCTTTTGTAAAAACCCCAGCTTCACGCCGCCGGTCTGGCTGTAGACTTTTCACGTCCTTTTGTAAAAACCCCAGCTTCACGCGCCGGTCTGACAGTAGACTTTTCACGTACTTTTGTAAAAACCTGCGAAACCCTAAACATCCGGCCAAGTGCGAGTCGGACTCGCGCAACGAGGTTTCTGCATCACAAAAAAAAACACGTTGAAAAAAAAAATCTTGTATGGGGATCTCCTTAATTGTTCACCTTTTAATTTACGCCAAAATAACACAATATTCTGTGTAAATTTCAACCGTTTAGCTATTATGGTTCCAAAGATACAGACATCGGACGGACGGGCGGACGGACGGACACAAACAGACAGACAGGCGTTATAGACTTGGTAATAGGCTTCCGTGTCCCGTACGGAAGCCTAAAAACGAGACAGGAAACTTATCCACTCGGTTTTTCCGTTTCGCTCACGTCACAATCACTTGAGCTTGTTACCACCCGAAAATAGAACTCCCGAACTAATGATATTCAAACAGAATCGGATGTATGTTTGTTTGATTCTGTCGACGCCGCCGCCCGCCCCGATTGAAGCGTGATGTCGGCCAGGCGTATTCTGTTATTGCAACTGCGTTTAGCATGCGATCTTTCCATATACAGGCTGTTGTAACGGCCAGTACATTAATTTCGCCAGCGCAATCCTCATAGTGTTTTAACGAGACAAAAAAGTAAATAAAGTTTTTCTCTAAAGTGTTTAGTTTTGGAGATATAAATTTTTTAAATTTATGTTTTCGTCGCGTGTGATTTGACGCGCGCGTGGCAAGGGTGCTGGCTGGCGCGGGAACGGTCAGGGTCGAAAAACTCCGCGCACTTGCCCCTGCTCGCTCACTCACCGCACGCCTTTCATTCTCACGTTCGCGCGGAACATTAGATTCTTTTACACTAAATAAATCAATTAGAAAGGATAGAAAATGCTTTATTGCTCCAGTAAACATTATGAGGCTACTCCCCGGGACACAGAACACCAACCCGGTTCATCTGTACTTTCGAATTGATGCACACCTGTGAAAAGTTATAAATAAGTATAGAGGATGTTCTAGGTTTTCAATCTACAGTCTTTAGTAAACTGTAACGTTGAAACAGAAAGTTTTTTAACTTCGCTCGGTAGAAAAAAAAACCAAACATTCCTCTATTTTTACAGCAATTTCTATTGTAAAAATTACAAATTTAAAAAACCCCCGACTCTTAAAAAGTCAAAAATAATTTCCGTTTACTTACTTAAAGGAGTCGGTAGACCGCTAAGTAAATTCCCGCGCAACTTTTGAGTCTTTATATTTAATTTACTTAGCGATCCCCCGACTCCTTTAAGTAAGTAAACGGAAATTATTTTTGACTTTTTAAGAGTCGGGGGTTTTTTAAATTTGTAATTTAACTTTTATTTCAAGCTTTTTAAAAAAAACCGCATGCAAATCGGTCCACTTTTTAAGATAATTATTTTTTTTATTACTTAATTACATTATTACTTGATTACAAACATAGCTAAGAACCATCCCGATTAAACAGGCTTCCTAATAAAAAAAACCGCATCCAAATCGGTCCATCCGTTTGGGAGCTACGATGCCACAGACAGACACACACACACACACACACACACACACACACACACACTCACACACACACACGTCAAACTTATAACACCCCTCCGTTTTTTTCGTCGGGGGTTAAAAATATAAAGAATTAATGTACATTTTTTATAATTTTTCTCCAAATACAATTTATATATTTTTATTTTTAGTAAAATATAATTTAAAAAAGTCACAAAGCTAAGTTTTCATACTTATTAAAATACTAGCTGTGCCCGCGGCTCCGCCCGCTCTCATATTTCACTTCACTGCTAACCTCATAAGCCATTTAGCGTGATAGTAAGGAGCCTATAGTTGATGGGAAGAATCAAGTTATCCGTAGAATTTTGTCTTATTAAAATCGGTTCAGTGGTTCTCGAGTTATAAGCGGACAGACAGACATACACTCAGACACTCAGACACTCAGACAGAAAGCAGACGTTGGATTTTATTATAGGTAAGGAAGGAAGGAAATAAGGAAATAAGGAAAAGGAAATAAGGAAATAAGGAAAAGGAAAAAAGATTTGCGCGTTATTCGCCTTCGCTTTGTTTTATCGTAAGCGCCTTGTGGCGAATACCATCCCGCTCTAGTAAAGAGGAAACTGCCTTGCGCCCGCTTTGTCTCGCGACGCTCCCCACTCCGCTGAGCCATAGCCGTCTCTATTTTGAGCGCATGAAATTAGACATTCTGTGGCATGGGTGGAACAGGCTTAATTAAACAGTAGCAAATACATTAGAAAATTTACATAAGGTGCAAAGGCGGCCTCATCCCTTACAGATATTTCTTACAGTCAACCTTTGGATGTTTGAGATTCGATAATATGGTGGAATGTAAGTAGGTAGTAGCAAAAGAGTTGAGCGTGAGAATTGAAGATAAAATAATAATAAGAATACTTATTAACAATACATATAAGTACATGCTAGTTATATACAAGCCTTACATGTGTTAATACTATTAATTACTAAATTACAGAATATTTTGTTTGTATATTTAGTTTATATATAAAATATTAATATACAATTAGTTTGTATGAAAACTGCACCTTTTTATTTAAAGGGAATTCAGAAAAAAGTTATTTGACTTTTTTGTTACTATCCAAATAATCATTTCCTAAATTTAATGTATAGGCCGTTACAACATCCTGTATAATTTCGTGGTACATACACTCAAAGACCGTTCACCGTACCAACTAGATAGACGCGGTGCTCGAGGCTCTGCGCTTGCTCCGCCAAAAGGAATATGAACTTATAAAGGAATATGATTGGCCTACCGCGCACAAGCGAGCGGTAAGAGGAAGCGATGCCTAAGGCCCTAATGTGTTAAAAAGAGACAAATAGTTTTCACGCCGTCTTTCTCCGCTCTACGAGGATTGTCGGTATTGCAACCAAGGGAGAGGAGGATGCCGGAGTATTGGAGCATGATTGTCGAGAAAATACTTATCGAGCACCCGCGTCTATCTAGTTTGGTACGGTCTTTGGCTAATGCAGCCTGTGAGCGCTGCTAGCAAGTAACACGTAAAACAAGAACGTTAGAAGAGGTTGGACGTCGGACTGTCCAATACCAAATTTTTTTTTATGTAATCCGATAAGGGTGGCTGAAGCGGAGGGGCCAAAGCGCATGCTCCAACCAGCCAATATCCCTCCTAGAAGGTAGGTGCCATACCGGAGACTTCCCTGGATTGCTGGCTATACTGGAATAGAGGAGAACACAACCGAGGCTGCTATGCGGCCATCTTACATCCAGTACGGTGGTACCAACCCAGTCGGCTACAATTTGAGCCTA
Organism: Nematopogon swammerdamellus; assembly: GCA_946902875.1. Lineage (NCBI taxonomy): Eukaryota > Metazoa > Arthropoda > Insecta > Lepidoptera > Adelidae > Nematopogon > Nematopogon swammerdamellus. The sequence goes on from OX336350.1 coordinate 19,012,984, forward strand.
CCACCTAGTAAGGGGCAAGGGAACATGAGAACCAGCGTCGCCGAGCTCCGCGGCGGACGGCGCGCGCTCTGATTGGGTGGTATCGGGTGGTATCGCGCTCTGATTTGGGTGGTAACGAATGTTATTGGTACGTTTTACTAATATCGTGTTACGCTGGCGCGGGGAAGGTCCAACGTCCCTACCTCTAACGTTCTTGACGTAAAAGTTTAGACAATCGATAGAAAGATTTCGTTATAGTTCAATATTACAATATTCAATGTTTATGGGTGACGTGCATGAACGTCTTGTGTAAACATTTTGGCCAAATCCTAAGTCAATGTGTGCGTAGTGAAATTGGCAATCCAGCTTCGCGTATCCCGGAATCTGTATTCAGTCTAACAAGAAAGTGGCTGGCAGCAAACTTTGTGTGTTCATAGTACTCACCTATAAGTATAGGAAATTCAATGTCGATCAGCAGTTATTTAACCCCCGACGCAAAAAGAAGGGTGTTATAAGTGTGGTGATAGCGACACCTATCCCACAACTGAATAATAAAGATCGATAATAACCTACATCGCTTCGCGACGAAGAAACAGAAAGATTCACTAGCACACCAACAGGTGGCAAATAACGGCTAATTAAGAATTCCATACGCCACTTAACACATTGCTGAAATATCAAATACGCCTCGCATAAATACAGATCGCTTGGCAGAACAACTGTGGCACTCGCCCATACAACAACATCAGCTGCAGCTACACGTGGAGCCAGAGGACACGACACTGCTTCACCTTTTACCTCACAGCTCTACATTGGTGACCCCTACAAAGAACATCGCAACCTTCATGAAGCTGACATCGCAACATTACCTACTGGCTTCCCACAAGCGGGTCTCAACCAGTAGGTAATCGAAGCAAGCAAAACAACACTCGGTCAACGCCCCGCCGCCGCGCGTCTCCACAGAGGACTACGTCAGCAGTACGCGACACCAACTGACCACGCCGACCAAGCTGCGTCATCGGAGCATACTGGCTGATCGGCTCTCAATCGTCACGGACTACGTCACGACTGAGGGGGGAATACTGTGGTGATAGCGACACCTATCCCACAACTGAATAATAAAGATCGATAATAACCTACATCGCTTCGCGACGAAGAAACAGAAAGATTCACTAGCACACCAACAGGTGGCAAATAACGGCTAATTAAGAATTCCATACGCCACATAACACATTGCTGAAATATCAAATACGCCTCGCATAAATACAGATCGCTTGGCAGAACAACAGGGCACTAGCCCATACGACAATATCAGCTGCAGCTACACGTGGAGCCAGAGGACACGACACCGCTTCACCTTTTACCTCACAGCTCTACTGTGGTGATAGCGACACCTATCCCACAACTGAATAATAAAGATCGATAATATCCTACATCGCTTCGCGACGAAGAAACAGAAACATTCACTAGCACACCAACAGGTGGCAAATAACGGCTAATTAAGAATTCCATACGCCACATAACACGTTGCTGAAATATCAAATACGCCTCGCATAAATACAGATCGCTTGGCAGAACAACAGGGCACTAGCCCATACAAATACTAGCACGACAACATCAGCTGCAGCTACACGTGGAGCCAGAGGACACGACACCGCTTCACCTTTTACCTCACAGCTCTACATTGGTGACCCCTACAAAGAACATCGCAACCTTCATGAAGCTGACATCGCAACATTACCTACTGGCTTCCCACAAGCGGGTCTCAACCAGTAGGTAATCGTAGCAAGCAAGACAACACTCGGTCAACGCCCCGCCGCCCGCCGCGCGCCTCCACAGAGGACTACGTCAGCAGTACGCGACACCAACTGACCACGCCGACCAAGCTGCGTCATCGGAGCATACTGACTGATCGGCTCTCAATCGTCACGGACTACGTCACGACTGAGGGGGGAATACTGTGGTGATAGCGACACCTATCCCACAACTGAATAATAAAGATCGATAATAACCTACATCGCTTCGCGACGAAGAAACAGAAAGATTCACTAGCACACCAACAGGTGGCAAATAACGGCTAATTAAGAATTCCATACGCCACTTAACACATTGCTGAAATATCAAATACGCCTCGCATAAATACAGATCGCTTGGCAGAACAACTGGGGCACTCGCCCATACAACAACATCAGCTGCAGCTACACGTGGAGCCAGAGGACACGACACCGCTTCACCTTTTACCTCACAGCTCTACATTGGTGACCCCTACAAAGAACATCGCAACCTTCATGAAGCTGACATCGCAACATTACCTACTGGCTTCCCACAAGCGGGTCTCAACCAGTAGGTAATCGAAGCAAGCAAAACAACACTCGGTCAACGCCCCGCCGCCGCGCGCCTCCACAGAGGACTACGTCAGCAGTACGCGACACCAACTGACCACGCCGACCAAGCTGCGTCATCGGAGCATACTGACTGATCGGCTCTCAATCGTCACGGACTACGTCACGACTGAGGGGGGAATACTGTGGTGATAGCGACACCTATCCCACAACTGAATAATAAAGATCGATAATAACCTACATCGCTTCGCGACGAAGAAACAGAAAGATTCACTAGCACACCAACAGGTGGCAAATAACGGCTAATTATGAATTCCATACGCCACCTAACACATTGCTGAAATATCAAATACGCCTCGCATAAATACAGATCGCTTGGCAGAACAACTGGGGCACTCGCCCATACAACAACATCAGCTGCAGCTACACGTGGAGCCAGAGGACACGACACCGCTTCACCTTTTACCTCACAGCTCTACATAAGTTTAATTCATGTTGTTGATTAAATATAATATTTGTGTCAGCCTCGGTATCTCAGTGGTGCGGTCGGTCGACTGTTGTTAAGCACACCTAGGCGCGGTCAGTACTTGGATGGGTGAACGCTCGACCGTGTTCGAGGCCGAGCGTGGTTAGGATTCCACGTAGAACTGTAGGTCCCTTTCCTTCTTACCTTACTAGGTGGTAGTGTTCATCTTGCCCGGGGTGATACCACCGCACTGAATGAAACGTCGGTCGAAACGGCTATGTAAATAGTTCGTGTTTTCCGTCCAGTTCAGTGCAGCCTATCGGCTGCACTGAACTGGACGGACATTTCATATCTGAAATGAAGGGAAGCACTGGCATGGCACCTAGTTCACCTGGTGATGGGCTGACATCACGGTTGTAGGTAGTGTAGACAATCGTATCAGTTTCCATAAAAACTTTACTCACGTTTTTGCTCTGCCAACCGTCGCAACAAGCAGAGCACTCATGAGGATGGCCCATGCATGACCCATGGATGATACACGGTATCGACAAGGGCCACAAGATGGTGAAAAATAAAAAAAAGTTTGAGAATTATAGAGAGAAAATCGCAAAAACCCGCTTAAAATAGCCGTTTTTAGGGGGTTTAAAAAGGGAACTTATAAACATTTTTCCAAATATATATTTTAAACTTTTATATTTTTATATTGTAAATAGTTTGTGTTTTCTGTCCAGTTCAGTGTAGCCGGCACGACCGAGGGGAAGCACTGACGTGGCACCTAGCCCACCCGGTGTTAGGGGCTGACATCACGGATGTTGTAGGAGATGTAGCCAACCGTGTCAGTTTCCATAAAAAAAAATTGACTCAATATCTCGAGATTTTTTTTTTAAAGAGAGGTTTGGGAGTTATGATTTTTTTTTATGTTTCGTTACGCGAGTTACGAGTCGTCTTTATCTTGCAGTGTGAGTAGTTTTTTTTTAAAATGGTTTTCGGGTATGCATATACTTTAAGGATTTTAATATTTTAATTAATTTTTTTTTTTTTTTGACAATTTTTGTAAATTTTTCTAAATTTACATATTTCTTGTATTTGAATAAGTACGCCCAAAAAGCTATTTTCAATGTACCCGAAGTTCATGTAATGCATGAGATCTGTGATTTTTTTTCATCCACATAATAACACTGCCCACAGTCTATCGAAAAACATAGCTTGAGAGCAAAATTTACTATTTTACTGAGAATTCTGTCTACAAAGACTTATGAATGACTTAAGTACATCAGGTGTAAAGTGCGTTTGTCAAATTTTGATACGTAATTTATATCAACTTAATTATGTTAGTGTTAGTGCTGAGATGTTTTCATCACAGACATTCTATTTTCAGTTTGCGTCTTCAATCAGATAAATAAATATTTACTTGAAAGGCCTACGTAAGTTGATACAGTCATTTGAAGTTTGAATTAGTAATTTAGCTCTCTTGATTTAGTTTAGGAAACTAACGGAAGATATTTTTGGAGTGAATGGATGGGTCGGGAAGGATCTAGCTAGCTAGACGCACGTACCTAGACTAGATAAGATAAAGATAACACTTATTGCAACTTATTGCACCATTTAATACATAAACCTGTTGGCGAGCCTAAACCCCTCTCACTTGGAGAGGGGTTTAGTAATTGTGTTGGATTTCGTTGGAGTTCTTCGATTATAGCTGCAAATATGTTCCATTCTACACTTTCTGGTATCTAAAGTCAAGTTCCAATCTTCTTTATTCTAAAAGATATTTAAAAATCCTGCGTGTGGGGTAGCTACTTAAAATAATAGCCCCACTGCATCTCTCCCCGTGCCTGTCTTCTTAGTCCCTTAGAGACTCTGGGCCCTAAGTGATAGGGAAGATGAGTACAGTCAGTCAGTCAGTCAGTCAGCGTGTAAGCGTCCACTGCTGGACATACGCCTCTCCAATTTTCCTCCAGTCCTCCCGGCCTTCGGCGATACGGAACCACTGATTTCCGCCGGCGTACTTGATGTCGTCGTCCCACCTGGCGGGTGGTCTTCCCACACTCCGTTTTCCTGTCCACGGCCGCCAGTGTAGGACACGGTTACTCCAACGGTCATCGTCTCTTCGGCTAACGTGCCCAGCCCACTGCCACTTGAGCTTAGCCACCCGGTGTCCAATATCGACTACTTTGGTGCGTCGGCGGATTGCCTCGTTACGCACCATATCACGTAGCGATATTCCCAGCATGGCTCGCTCCATTGCTCGCTGGGCAACTTTCAACCTTTGGACAACAGCGACCGTCAGAGTCCACGTTTCACACCCGTACGTCATAACCGGGAGGACACACTGGTCATATATACGGGTCTTTAAATTCTGCGGAAGGTCAGACTTCAGGACGAATTTTAGTTTTCCAAAGGCAGCCCAACCCAGTTGAATTCGTCTCTCCACCTCCTTAAGCAGACCTTGTCTACCAAGCCGCAGAATTTGACCGAGGTATACGTATACGTATAGATGAGTACAATGGGGCTGATATTAACAAATCTTTGTTGAAAGACCTAAAAATAATAATAAATAAAATAAAAATAAAACACATTTTGATATTTTCAGATATGGAGTAAGTTATTCTTTATTCTTTCAATCCAACCTATCTTCGCAGCACACGCCGCGGAGACCGAACACCCTGTTGTTGTCGACATTGGGTTTTTGAGAACCCATTGGTTGTCAAAATAGTTTCTTTGCCGCCTCGCTGGGGTGTTGTGGAACTGTCTTCCGGCGAGTGTGTTTCCCGAAGCCTTTAACTTGGGTGTCTCAAATGTCGTATTAACAGGCTAGACAACCTAGCAACAGTCCGCAAATCTGCTGGCATGACGCCTAACTGAGCGTGGTTTCGCGAGGAGAGGTGTTTTTGGCCCTGTCGACTGCACCATTAGCCCCTCAGCAAGTCAGGACAGCCACCCGTGTTGGTTTACATAAAAAAGTTCGAAAATTATCAAGTGCGTAGGTAGTACGGCGGCGGGTGGCCGAGTGGTTTGAGCATCGGCTTCTCATGCGAGAGGTCCGCGGTTCGAATCCGGTCGGCGTGTACCAATGAGTTTTTTCTGACGAAAAAATTTACATGCATACCTATACCTGCTGCTTCACCGTTCGGAACCGGTGTAAAACTGTAGGTCCCTTCCCTTGCCCCTTACTAGGTGGTAGGCTCAAATTGTAGCCGACTGGGTTGGTACCACCGTACTGGATGTAAGATGGCCGCATAGCAGCCTCGGTTGTGCTCTCCTCTAGTCCAGTATAGCCAGCAATCCAGGGAAGTCTCCGGTATGGCACCTACCTTCTCGGAGGTGATATTGGCTAGTCGAAGCATGCGCTTTGGCCCCTCCGACTCAGCCACCCATTCCGGATTACATAAAAAAAAAAAGTACGCAAAACAACTATAATTCCCATATATGTCCCAGATATGTCCATCCTGAAGGTCAATTCTAAATATTGGTCAAAGAATTTTTCAAATCGGATGAGCATTTTCCGAGATTACCTCCTATACTAATTTACAAACTTTACCTCGTTATAATATTATATTTATAAGCGACGAGAAATGGCCGATATAACGCTTTTAATTAAAATATTCAGCCATAACGCTCAAGTTCATTGCCCTGAACTTCTCAGTCTTCCGCCCTTGCGTCACAACAACCGTATCGTCACAACAACCCTGTCTGCTACAAGTACCACTTTGCCTTACGCGCTATCGACAGAATTCATGTCAGAGCCAGCAAGAAGTAAAATAGTGACTTTTTTTATGTAATCCGGTATGAGTGGCTGAGTCGGATTGGCCAAAGCACATGCACCGACCAGCCATTATCACCTCTGAGAAGGTGGTTCCATACCGGAAACTTCCATCGGCCTCGTTGTTCCATCAAACTTCCATCGGAACCATCGGCCTCGTTGTTAGTAGCTATGTATTTCCGAAAACGTATGTCATATTATTATAAAACAGCTCGGGCTTGGGCCTCACTTTAGTCACTTAGCCTTGTTATTTCACCTTCTTCTTAGTGGTAGATAGAACGTGTGCTCAGTTCTGATATAATGTTTGCAAGTTAATTAAACAGTTTTGTTTTAATTTCATTATCGGCCATCGGCCTCGTTGTTAGTAGCTATGTGTTTTCGAGAAAGTATATCATATTATAAAAGAGCTCGGCCTTGGGCCTCACTTCAGTGAATTAGCCTTGGCATTTCAGCTTCTACTTAGTGGTAGATGGAACGTTAGACAGATGATTACCAGTACAATTGGTATTTGTCACATAGCGTTATTCCAAATACTGAGAATGCGCTAGTAGAAATAGCGGCCCTTAGTATATTCTTATTGGGATTCGAATTTCAAGTGAGCGAAGAAGCGCGCCAAAAGCTGATATGTCCAAGGTGGATATGATATTATTATCACTACCTACCTATGTCTTATTTTTTCCAGTCAACCGGCGAATGGCTCTCGAACACCGGCCGAATCTCTATTTATAGTACAGTTACGACTCTGAAGCTGACAGTTCATTAAAAGCCCGTTAAGATGGCGGCGGAACGTCGGTTTTATCGCTCGCCAATGGTTTATTTGGCGGAGTGCTCTTTTATTCCGGTTCACACCCAGATGCGTCTGGATATTAATTTGGGTGGTCGGCAGAGCGATCACGTAGTGTTGTAGCGCGCGATTGAAAAACACCTCTTATACACTGCCTTTTTTTATGTAATCCGTTATGGGTGGCTGTGTCGGTGGGGCCAAAGCACATGCTCTGATTAGCCAATATCACTCCGAGAAGGTAGGTGCCATACCGGAAACTTCCCTGGATTGCTGGCTATACTGGACTAGAGGAGAACAAAACCGAGGCTGCTATGCGGCCATCTTACATCCAGTACGGTGGTACCAACTCAGTCGGCTACAATTTGAGCCTACCACCTAGTAAGGGGCAAGGAAAGGGAGTTTTACACCGGTTCCGAACGGTAAAGCAGCAGGCATTCACGTAAATTTTTTCGTCAGAAAAAACTCATTGGTACACGCCGAACGGATTCGAACCTCGGACCTCCCGCATGAGAAGCCGATGCTCAAACCACTCGGCCACCCGCCGCGCCGCTTTAATAAGTGACAGATCTATAATAAGCTTATAATAAGTGACAGATCGTGTGGCACCAGAACCATGTAACAAGCACTTGTCAGTTATCAAATTAACGTCACGGGGAATATGTTTCATGACGACGACGTTGTTCCCTCTCGCTTTCCACCCCACGGAGGTGAATTGTCAGAGAGATCTATGTTGTCACAGCCCTTTTCGCGTTAGTTTGACATTGACAGACAAGTGAGTGTGACAATATTCCAGTGTCTACTTAATTTACTACTTAATAAATTATAATCAAATGTTTTTGTCGTTCGTCTGTTTCTTACAACGTACTCATACTACTAATTACTAAATCTGAAATTTCACATGAGAATAATCGAATGCTTTAATTAAAACTATGCAATTCGCGGACCGAACTTAGTTTCACAGAATGAAGTCAAATAAATACTACTACTGAGCTATAATAGGTCTCAGTGAATGGGACCGATTGCTGTCATCAAAATATATAAAACTTCCAAGTCATTTTACTCGCATTTTGACAGATTGCAACATAATGTAATAATAAATAAGTTAATTTTACTGAGACTTTTTATGTAGATATATAAATATTTCTTTAATTACAATAATTTGTTTTCATTTTTAACCCTCCGACGAAAAAATAGGAGTGTTATAATTTTAATGTGTGTGTATGTGTGTCAGTCTGTGGCATCGTAGCTCCCAAACGGATGGACCGATCTGGATGCGGTTTTTTTTATTAGAAAGCTCAAAGAAAGGGGTGATGTTAGCTATGTTTGTAATCAAGTAATTAAGTAATCAAAACATTTATAATCTTAAAAAGTGGACCGATTTGTATGCGTTTTTTTTTTAAAAAGCTTGAAATAAAAGTTTAATTACAAATTTAAAACCCCCGACCCATGAAAAGTCAAAAATAATTTCCGTTTACTTACTTAAAGGGGTCGGGGGACCGCTAAGTAAATAAAATATAGAACTCAGACCTGCGCGGGAATTTACTTAGCGGTCCACCGACTCCTTTAAGTACCTAAGTAAACGGAAATTATTTTCGACTTTTTAATGTTCGGGGTTTTTTTTTATTTGTAATTTTAAATCAATTGTTTCCACCCGCAGTGAATGTTGAATGATGTGAATATATATAAATTTTTACCTTGATCTGCTCAAATAATAAAATATTGACAGCAACCAGTTACATAGACATTTGTTCCAGTCGCACGCTCGAATAACAGTCTAACGCGACGTCTGAAATGAAAATTGAATCAACCAAGTGGCACGTAAAAAATTAAGTAGACACGCCTCGGTAACCGACGTGGCATATGACTGGCATATGTTTTTTTAGTCTACCGTCTTCTATATTCTGACCAAATAATTAAATCTAGTCTGTCACACTGCAATCGTCTATATTACTTGTTATACAGGATGTTTCAGGATAGGCTTGAGAAACTTCAGGAATAGAAAGTACTCATTATTAGAAGAAAATAATCCGTATCACTCAAATCGAAATTCCGTAGTTTTTTTTTTCGTACAAAAATTTAAAATTGTAATAAAAACTCGATGGACAGTGAGATTTGGCAACAGTGCTGTCTAAGTCTAGGGAGTGCAATGACCTAGCCAGTCCCCTTTTTCTTTTGATGTCATTCAAATTTAAGTGTTTGGAATTTACCTACATGAAGTTACATTCTACTAGTTAAGTATGTAAGTTAGACATTTTTTGTTTATTTACATAATAAAGGTGTACGTTAACCGTCCACCAAAGCTCGATGAAACGATTTTCACTAAAAAGTACTATATAAAAATTATCGAATTTGATCGTTTCAGAGTTTTTCGTCTTCAAGTATGGACCCCTTTCGAACCCTGAAGATATGAAACCCTATCCTGAAACAGCCGTATACGTATATCTAGCTAGATAGATAGCTAACTCAACAAGTTATAGTAATTGAGAACACCGTGTAATATTGTAAAATTTCTGCATCAGTAAAAATATTATCTATGCACTTCTTCTTTTCCTTTCCTACCTTACTAGGTTCAACCCGCCCGGGTTGGTGCCACCGCACTGAATGAAACGTCGGTCGAAACGGCTATGTAAATAGTTTGTGTTTTCCATCCAGTTCAGCGTAGCCAGCATGAAAATGTAGGGAAGCACTGACATGGCACCTAGTTAACCCGGTGTTAAGGGCTGACATCACGGATGTTGTAGCTCATGTAGACAACCGTGACAGTTTCCATAAAAAAACCGCCTTCAAAAATGTATGAAATAAAAAAAAATCGAACCCTAGAGTTGAAGGCGGTGCTAAAGAAGGCTACACAAATCACAAAGGATATCATGCACTCATGTTTTCTTTCATGCATCATTTTTGCTTGCTTTAGCACCACCTTCAACTCTATTTTTTTTATTGCATACATTTTTGAAGGCGGTTTTTATATTTTTTTAAATAGTTTTTTATTTCACAATTTTTTTTTTAGTAATAATTTTTTGCCATTAATGTACTCGGCGGAATCCCTCGGCCTTCGGCCTCGCGATTCCGCCTCGCTTTCCAATCCGATCTTGACCAAATTGACGACGATCTTGGCCACACGGGAAGCACCAGCTTTCAAATAAAAAAAGAATCATCAAAATCGGTTCACCCAGTCGAAAGTTCTGAGGTAACAAACATAAAAAAAATAAATAAAAAAATACAGTCGAATTGAGAATTTCCTCCTTTTTTTGAAGTCGGTTAAAAGCAAAATGCACCATACGCATGAATCAGTTACTCCGGCTAGTGTATTCATTTTATGTTTCTTCACTAGATATATGCAAAGTACCGTGTGGGGCCGGTACTTAAAAAGAATATCCCTACTGCATATCTCCCCGTGCATGTCGTAAAAGGCGACTAAGCGATAAAGACAAGATTTATTTTTTTATGTATTCCGGTATGGGTGGCTGAGTCAGAGGGGCTAAAGCGCATGCTCCGACCAGCCAATATCACCTCCGAGAAGGTAGGTGCCATACCGGAGACTTCCCTGGATATAAAAAATATAGAATAGAATAGGATCGAAATTCTTTATTGCACACAAAAACACAGAGATACACAAGACAAAAGATAACATACAGAAGAAGAATAGAAGCTAACAATAATTCACACAGAAACAAGAGAACAGTAGCGTGCAAAGGCGGACTTATCACTTTAAGTGATTTCTTCCAGTCAACCTTTGTGTGATGAGAGTAAGTGAGTAAGAAAATATATAGACTGCTCTAGTCATATCCTCCCTAGGTTCACGCCTCCCTTGACAAACTTTATCTCGATCTTTACGTACAAGGAAGACGTAGAAACTGACCAGCTGTCAATATTTTATTGCCACTTTCAGCGAGATTCTTTTTACGAGCGGTCAACACGTCTCTGTCGTAATATCTATACAGAATGTTTCAGGATAGGGTTTCGTAACTTCAGGGTTCGAAAAAGGTCCATATTTGAAGACGAAAGCTCTGAATTTTTTTCCCAGATTCGGACATTTTATAGTACTTTTCTTTACTTACGGAAGACCGCGTGTGGTGGCGTGCCTTGGGAGAGGCCTATGTCCAGCAGTGGACCGATACAGGCTGATGATGATGATGATAGTTTTTTTTGGTGAAAATCGTTTGGTCGAGATTTGGTGGACGGTTAACGTCCGACTTTATTAATTAAAAATAAAATGACTAACTTGCATGCTTAACAGTAGAATTGAACTGCATGTAGGTAAATTCCAAACACTTAAGTTTGAACGATATCAAAATAAAAAGGCGGGGACCGGACTAGGTCATTGCTAGCTAGACCTAGACAGCACTATTGCCAAATCTCCCCATACTCACGGTCCATTGAGTTTTTATTCCAATTTTACATTTTTGTATGAAAAAAAAAATATACGGAATTTCGATTTGAGTGATAGGGATTTTTTTCTTCTAATAATGAGTACATACTTTCTATTCCTGAAGTTTCTCAAGCCTATCCTGAAACAGCCTGTATCTCTTCTCTACTAATCTAAAGCGCAACGTCTGTATAATTTTGATTACATTTGGCTTACCATGGTTGGTAATCGCGGGCAAAATTAACGCGAATACCAACATATAGTAAGCCACATTTTCAATACTAATCAATACTAATAATAAATCTGTAAGGGATGGTCATGGGTAAGTTACTTTGTTTTATGAGATATTGCGGTGGTAGACTCTATGTATGATACTAAGACTAAATTTTTAGACATCTTTTTAGGTTTCCGTATCCCGTACGGAAGCCTATTACTAAGCCTACGCCGTCTGTCTGTCCGTCCGTCCGTCTGTCCGAGGGCTGTATCTCTTGAACCGTAATAGGTAGCCCGTTGAAATTTTCACAGAATATGTGTTACTACGGCGGATATAACAAATAATAAAACAAAGAAAATGTTAAAAATTAAGGGGGGCTCCCATACAACAAACGTGCGAAAAATCAATTAGTCACGCTACTGAATAATAGATGGCGCCACAGGCTTTTATACATTGCATTGTTGAAAGACAAAAGATAGGCGGATATTATTGATAGCGGATAGATACGGAAGCCTCCATGCGCGAGTAAAACTCGCACTTGACAGATTTTTGGTATGTATGTATGTATGTTCCTCCATAACTCTTACCGTTCATCCGAATTCGAATAAACTCGCTCGCCGAAATAAAGGTAACGCGGGAACGCAGCTCGGCCTTTTTACTTACTTACTTATTTACTTTCTTCTTTTTAACTTCTTATATCACTACGAATTTTACGCGAGCGAAACCGCGTGCAAAAGCTAGTTAAGCATAAATGTATATCTCGAGCGGAACCGCGTACTACACACGTACAAATCGAGTACCTACTATATATACAAGGTGATTGCTTACGTAGGTTCCGTAGGGACAAGTCTTCTCTTGTGCCTCAAGTATTTACTCGTCTTTCCGTCATGTGTGACGTCATGCTCTCTACTTTGGGAAAGAATTGCGCACATATTGTACGCCAATACCAAAGTTATATTATGTACTAGCGTACTAGATAACTCACTCGGCCAACTAACATGTTCCACCGAGTTGCGGTTCACGATCCTCAAGTCTCATAGTCGAGCGCGAGAGGCCGCAGCGCGCAGTCGTCGCCTGCCTGCTGCGATCGCGCCTCGCCTACTTCAAACTAATACATTTACACATCTTCGTCGATGCGAAGGTGCGATGGCGAATCTGGAGATGAAGTGTTCCAGTGAAAAGACAATAATATGCACACCGACGCACGAGTGCGATCGTTCTCCCCACCCCTTGCCTCTCTCCCGCACGCTTCCCGCCCCGCGCGAGCCCCCCCCCCACACCGGCCGCCAGACCGACTCCCACACGCTTCCCACCCCGCGCGCGCCCCCCTCTACCGCTCGACTCTGTGCTCCGCCTCCCCGCTACCTTACCCCATACCTCAGCCGCTGGAACACCGCTTCTCTGTATATTTCTTCGGAGCGATAACTCTATATAATATTTTCTCAAAGGTCAATACTGACTTAATTGTTTTTTAGTGACAACCGGCACGGAAGGCTGTGCCCAAAAGTTCAAAAAAAAGATTAGACACAGCTAATAAAACCACTCCTCGCGAAACCATGATTGGTCAGCCTCGATAGCTCAGTGGTGCAGACAGTCTATTGAATGTTAAGCAACGCTGGGTACGGTCGGTACTTTGATGGGTGACCGCTGACCGTTGGAGGCTGACCGAGGTTCGGATTCCTCGTAAAACTGTAGGTCCCTTCCCTCCTAATCTTACTTGGTGGTAGGGTTTATTTAACCCGCCCGGGTTGGTACCACCGCACTGAATGAAACGTCGGTCTGTATGAATGTAATAGTTTGTGTTTTTCAACCAGTTCAGTGTAGCCGGCACGATCAAAGGGGGAAGCACTGACATGGCACCTAGTTCACCCGGTGTTATGGGCTGACATCACGGACGTTGTAGGTGATGTAGCCAACCGTGTCAGTATTCATAAAAAAAAAAAAAATTGACACGATAAGTAGGACAAACAAGGTCGTTGTCAAATTTTTAACCCCGACGCAAAAGGAGGGCTATTATTATAAGTTTAACGTGTGTTTGTATGTGTATGTGTGTGTATGAGGGCGTGTGAGGGTGTGTGTTTGTTTATGGGTGTGTCTGTGGCACCGTATTTCCCAAGCGGATGGACCGATTTAGATGCGGTACCGATTTAGATGCGGTTTTTTGAAAAAGCTTGAAATAAAAGTTAAATTACAAATTTAAAAAAACCCGAGCCTTAAAAAGTCAAAAAATAATTTTCGTTTACTTACCTAAAGGAGTCGGGAGACCACTAAGTAAATAAAATATTAAAACATGAGCTGCGCGGGTATTAACTTAGCGGTCCCCCGACTCCTTGATGATGAAGATGATGATTGAAGATGGCGATGACTTTTTAGCTTCTTATATGGGGACCCCCGTGATTTTTTTACTTTTTCTTATTTTTATTATTTGTTGTTATATCGGCCATAATAAATAACACATATTCTGTGAAAATTTCAACGGGCTACCTATTAAGGTTCAAGAGATACAGCCCTCGGACAGACGGACAGACAGATGGACAGACGGCGTAGGCTTAGTGATAGGGTCGCGTACGACGGATACGGAACCCTAAAAAAGAAGTACTGGCCCCCCACGGTATAATTCTGCACCCTGTCTTCACATAACCCGAAAGAGACGTATTATACATAGAAAATTTATATATTTTGAATGTTTTGGCCGTAAGACATTTTGACAAAGGCCGCACCCGCGGGCCTAGCTCGACCTACTGCCGTTATGCCGCCATCGCCATAAAGTGGCTAGAATGTGGGCATTCAGAGCCTATGTCTAAGCCTTAAGATTCACGTCACTTGCAAGGCTCTTTGTCTCATACCTAACCCTACTCAAACTGCGTCTTAACCTACCCCAAGCAAGGTTTTATCAAAAAGAAAGCCTGTCAAGTGCGAGGGCTGTTCACACAGAGAGGGTTCAGTTGTCATTTCCTTCTTGCGTGCATAGCGAATGCACGCAGCATACTAGAATATTTTCTCAATTAACTTTTAAGATATAAACTCCAAAATCGTTTTCATGCCGTTAGGACTGAATAGACTACTTTTTTATGGTTCCGTATACATATGGAAGCCAATTACTAAGCCTACGTCGTCTGTCTGTCCGTCCGTCCGTCCGTCCGTCCGTCTGTCCAAGTATATCTTTGAACCGTAATAGTTAGCCGGTTGAAATCCACACAATATGTGTTATTATGGCGAAAACAACAAATAATAAAAAAAGCAAAAAGTGAAACATTTAGGTTTGTCCCCATATAAGAAACGTGCTAAGAATCGATTAGTCACTCTACTGTATAATAGATGACTTTTATATTTTGCATTGTAGAAAGACAAAAGATACACGGATATGGTTTTTTGACAGGTATGGTATACTTAGCGGATATACGGAACCCTCCGTGCGCGAGTAAAACTCGCACTTGACCAATTTTTAGATTTATTGAGCTTTACCTTCTAGAGTAATCACATCGGACAGCGCATGTGACACACAGACGGACAGACGGACGGAGTACGGACGGACAGACAGAGACACCTGACGGATGTTATAAGGGTCCTTGCCAGCGTGTCGCTGGCTACGAAACCCTAAAAAAACATTTCGTACCTTGACGACGGTTTTTCGCCGCAATGCTACCAAAGTTATTTGTAAGAACGTGTTACTCGTTGGTGCGAAGAACCGTGAGAATCGCAATTTTATTCAATCAAACTACTTGAAGTGAGCTAGGCTTTGAACCCTGGAGTCTTTAGTGTCAGGCCACGTCCCGCACTAATAGAAACCAACTGACATAACATAACCCACAAAAGTGAACTTGCGTTCTTAATTAAAAAAATAATTCTAAGTAGGCACTTAAAATGTTTCATGAATTTCTTCGGAGGGGTGTTATAAGTATAACGTGTGTGTGTATGTCTATAGCATTGTAACTCCCAAACCAATGCACCGATTTGGATGCGGTGTTTTTATTAAAAAGGTGGTTTATAATCGGGATGGTGCTTAGCTATGTTTGTAATCAAGTAATTAAGTAATCAAAAAATTTATTATCTTACAAATTGAACCGATTTGCATGCAGTTTTTTTTTAAAGCTTGAAATAAAAGTTAAATTACAAATTTTAAAAACCATTAAAAACCCACGACACCTTAACAAGTAAAAAATATTTTCCGTTTAGTTACATTTAAGGAGTCGGGGGACCGCTAATTAAATAAAATATAAACACTCAGAGCTGCGCGGGTATATACTTAGCGGTCCCCCGACTCCTTTAAGTAAGTAAACGGAAATTATTTTTCACTTTTTAAGGGGTCGGGGGTTTTTTTTTTGGTAATTTAATAAAGTACATAGCTCTTGATAACGATACGCAACTCGATGGGGTCTCCCATCTGGTGGCGCCCGCTATTTAAAATGTTTCATAAAAAAATTGCCTAGCCCATGACGGGCGGATAGACGATTTCAACAAGACCTCATTATGTTGATTGAAATAGATTAAAGCTAGAAACTCATTGGGCCCACGTACGCTACGCACGCGTACGTGGGCGCGTCGGTCTCCGTACATTTTATATGGAAGAGTGCAGCACGCAGTGTGTCGCGTAGCGTAGGGTGGCGTGGGCGCAATGAAACTGCGTGCTGCACTCTTCCATATAAAATGTATGGAGACCGACGCGCCCAGATTCGCGTGTGTGGCGTACGTGGGCCCAATGGTTTCTAGCTTAAGTCGTTTTTTTTTTATGTAAACCGCATTGGTGGCTGTACCGAGAGACCAATGGTGCAGTCGACAGAGCCAAAATGACCTGTCCTCGCGAAACCACGCTCAGTTAGGTGCCATGCCAGCAGATTTGCGGACTATTGCAAGGCTGTCTAGCCCGTTAATACGACGCTTGAAGACACCCAGGTTAAAGGATTCAGGAAATACACTCGCCGGGAGACAGTTCCACACTCTAGCGGAATGTCAACAACAAAAGGGTGCTGAGTCTCTCTGCGACGAGTCATACGGAGATAGGACGGGGGGCAGGGGATAAGGGATGCTAGTTCCACAGAGCAACGTCCATGATAGTATCTGTAAAACAGACTAAGCGAACCCACAAATCGTCTGTGACTCAAGAGACTCCAGACCATCTGTAAGTTTCGGGTCCCCAACAAGACGGATGGCTCGGCGCTGTATCGAGTCCAAGGACGCAAGCAGATAATGCGGACTACCCTCCCAGATGTGACTGCAGTACTCCATCACCGGTCTAATCTGTGTTTTGTACAACAGGAATAGTTGTGCCGGTGAGAAGAACCGCCGATTGCGGAAAAGTATTCCCAATTTTCTGGATAAAGTTTTGGCCTTAGACTCGATTAGTTGCCGGAAACCCACGTCTTTGGATATAGTGGTGCCCAGGAGGTCCAGGTGCTCCGAGACAGGTACGACGCTACCTTGGAAACTAGCTTGGAAAGGAAAGGGATCGACCTTAGCAGATAATGCGCAGCACTGAGTCTTACTAACGTTGAAGGCGACAACGTTTGGGTTCTGTGAGGGAACAAACGAACATACATACATACATACGCGGCCAAAATCACAACCCCCCTTTTACCTTCGCCTTAGTCGGGTAAAATTGTAGCGAAAGTCTGACTTTATTCCACCTAATCTTTTGGGAGCTAAAGATGCAGTGAAAAGAAAGCTGGAATAGAATGCTCAAATATATTTAATCTAGGTTCAGAATACTAATAAAAGGACAGATTTCTTTCTCCAGACAGTAATATAGAGGGAAAAATATCGTCGTAAGCTCTTTCTTTAACAAACCCTTCTTTTTGCGTCGCGCAATCGGGTATAAAGAATAGAAATAATTTAAGAAACCAACTATTGTCCCCGATCTACAAGGTAAACACTTACAAAGTTTTCGCGGGGACGGAACGAAGGAGTCAGCAATTAAGAAGACTTAAGGTCGGTGGAAACGTAAAATTGAGGCTTTACGAGTACTTGGACCCGCGCCACCTCGGAGTGGCCTGGGGAGATTAGAACGGAGTCAGAGATTGGAGCGAGGAAGGTTAAGTAAAGGGTGTGATTCGGATTTATTTTATTTTCTATTTACTTTTATTGCGTCCAGACCACTATTGGGTAATTAAACTAAACCTTCTTTTCTACTTATTCCCAAAGAGTTTGTATGCGACGTAATACAAACTCTTAGCTTATTCCATTGTTACATATACTATACATGCTTTATCTCTCTCCGCTATACCGTGTGGGGCCGATACTTAAAAAGAATAACCCCACTTCATCTCTTACCGTGCAAGTCGTAAAAGGCGACTAAGAGCAAGATGCCGTGCCAAAGGGCGACAGGATAGCCAACTCTCACTTTGGAACGGTCCTTCCACCGGTGTTATGCATGCAGCGGATGAGTCTTCGTACCTTACTTGCTGCTTGACAGTTATCTTGTCCGAATACTTTGCTAAACACGGTGGTCGGTGTTGTGCTGTAATTTGCAAGAGTACCTGCAGCACAACTCCGATCACTCTGCTTACCCTGATTGTCGGGATACAGCGTGTGGTGTGTATGTATGTGTGTCTCCGCTCTCTCAACTAGTGCGAAGATTCTGTGCAGTGTGTGCTACTAATAATAGGGTTGCCATTTGTCCCGATACACCGGGACTTGTCACCGGTTTAGAATCTCAGTCCCGGTTGTCCCACCTGACCACCAAAGGTCCCGGTCGGGAACCAAAACCAGTTAGTTTTATCCATACTAATATCAAAAAACAATCTTTAAATGGTTTAGTATTTCTTCTTATTTCTTAACACTCTTTACAGAGTTCAGGTTCAGGCATCATAAGTCCGCAGAATTCAGTCGCAGATGTCAATTTATGTGTATACATCGACAACGAACGTTCGGTGGAGACTTTTGCCTAACTATCTGTGAGCTTACAGATAAGAATTGCGTGGATCGTTCTGAATCGGACACTTTTCTGGGGCCTATAATTTATTGGCTATGGGCATTTAAAATCATTGCCTACCTAATTATCTAATAGAGTTTATGCATTATTCTGTCCTTAAATGTAAAAAAAAATATATAAAAACCGCCTTCAAAAATGTATGAAATAAAAAAATAAAAATCGAACCCTAGAGTTGAAGGCGGTCGGTTATTTTTGCTTGCTTTAGCACCACCGCCTTCAACTCTAGGGTTCGATTTTTATTTTTTATTTCATACATTTTTGAAGGCGGTTTTTATATTTTTTTAAATAGTTTTTTATTTCACAGTTTTTTTAGTAATTTTTATTTGCTATTAATGTACTCGGCGGAATCGCTCGGCCTTCGGCCTCGCGATTCCGCCTCGCTTTCCAATCCGATCTTGACCAAAAAAAAATGGGACCACCTTGGATCTAGACTGAACCGAACACAAAAATAATCATCGAAATCGGTTCACAATTTTGGAAGATATTGCTGAACATACATAAAAAAAAATACATACAGCCGAACATAGAACCTCCTCCTTTTTTGAAGTCGGTTAAAGATACCTATCATCTAAAATTTTTTTTTATAGAACAGGTGCTGCATTTCCCCGATCAAAGACAACCAACTTTTCTTAGGTTTTGATATAGACTAAGTGTCCTGGCCAGTACCTGCACCTTTATGGCAACCCTATACTATTACCTCGCAAATAGGAACTTGGGATTCTATAAAAGAGACGTAGAAAACACCTGTGACGCCAACATAAAATGTTTGTTACCATAGAAAAACTGTTCACCCTTCATCGCCGTCCAACATTAACTTTCTATGGACACCGTTAGCCCTATAACCTGGTAAGAATATGCAATCTATGCAATAATATTCATTCTCGATAATTGGCAATAGGACAGAAAAATACGAAAAAAAACCGGCCAAGTGCGAGTCGAACTCGCGCACCGAGGGTTCCGTATCGCCATGTCATGGTTAGCGCCACTCACGCCATCTATGGCGTGTTATGAAATGCTTCATATTAGTTAAATGTCATGATTAGTTAAAATACTTCATACTCATACTCTATTCGGTAGATGGCGCGCGCCCTACACATTTTGGTTTCTTCTATGGGAACCCCGTGATTTTTTTATTTTTTCTTCCTTTTATTAATTGTTGTTATATCGGCCATAATAACACATACTCTGTGAAAATTTCAACGGGCTACCTATTACGGTTGAAGAGATACAGCCCTCGGACAAACGGACGGACGGACGGACGGAAGGAGGGACAATTAGACAGACAGACAGATGGCGCAGGCTTAGTAATAGGGTCCCTTACCGGATACGGAACCCTAAAAACGATACTGGTTCCCGCAGAAGCGTTTGACTGAGTCGACGCGAATTTATGACGACCATGAACCAATTGAGGCGATGGATTCTAGCAATTAGAGCTGTGTGCCTAGGGAGCCGTTGTTTACCAAACAATCGAGTCCAAATTTACTTCTGCGAGGGCTCGCTGGGCGCCCTACTAGCGGAGTGCGACAGGGAGCAATGCTGAGCTCCATTTTATACGCTGTTAATGTCATAATAAATCATCGATAAAAGTGGATAAAAGACCAGCTAGTTTCTGATGTAATTATATTTTACGGACGGTAAAGGAACGTAAATAGACCGCATAAATAATAATAACTAAATTACGGAATGTTATAAAGTTTACTCGGAACTATTAATTTCAATTTTAATAAATGAACGTACTTTTACGAGTACCGTAACTTCGTGTACTTTATCCCAAAATTTTAATATAGAAGTAGTTCCAGATCTCGTATATTTTCTGGAAGCATCTTATCAAAGGGGCGTGTCCAAAATATACCCTAGCATAAAATGAAATGGCTTTGAGGCTGTATTGTGGATATGTGCCTTTGATATAAGGCCGCCGTTATTTGCGTTGGTGTCCCCAGATGTCTCGTATAAGTAATTCAAGCTGGAAGAAATCCCAAGTGGTATAAAATGTAGTTAAGAGCGTTTCAGTCGCACAGTCGCAGAGGGGCAAGCAGAGGAAATTACTTTCGTACCTGTGTCGTCGTTAATAAATCAGTGCACATAACAGTTGTTTTATCTTAGAGTTTTTATTAGAGACTATATGCAGTTTTGAAAAAAAAAAACCAAAAGATTTTCGTGAAGTAAGATCAATATAATTTTAAAAGCTTTATACGAGTAGATGGCAGATTTGTTTCAGATATTATCAGAATGACTACGCTAAAATTTTACAGTGCTATCTAGTTATCATTTTAGTCCGAACTGCTGGATGTAAGATGGCCGCATAGCAGCCTCGGTTGTGTTCTCCTCTAGTCCAGTATAGCCAGCAATCCAGGGAAGTCTCCGGTATGGCACCTACCTTCTTGGAGGTGATATTGGCTGGTCGGAGCATGTGATTTGGCCCCTCCAACTCAGCCACCCATACCGGATTACATAAAAAAATTAATCTATGTTAAAATAAGGTCTAACTTCATTGCAGATTAAAAAGATAACTCGGCTTTTAAATAAATACAACGACGACGAAACAAACAATTGAAACTAAATTACTCGTCAAGTACAGTACTGTATCTCTCTTACTTTTCTCTAACTCTTGTCTGTATTTATCTTACTTTTATTAATGATAGCCCTCGATGGCTGGATAAAGAAATACATACATTTAAAAATACTAAAACAAAACTAAAACACTTTCATTATCACTATCACTTCCATGCGTATCACTTCACGTTAAACTACAGGTCCCTTCCCTTCTTACCTTACTAGGTGGTAGGGTTTTTCCCGGCCGGGTTGATACCACCGCACTGAACGAAATGTCGGTCGAAACGGCTATATAAATATTGTGTTTTCCGTCCATTTCAGTGTAGCCGACATGAAATGAAGGGAAGCACTGATATGGCACCTATTTCACTAGTTGTTACGGGCTGACATCACGGATGTAGTTGGGTGATGTGTCCAACCGTGTCAGTTTCCATAAAAAAAAATACATAAAATAAAAAAATGCGGCTATTCCACGCTGAATGGCCAAAGTTATTTTTTAGTTTTCCGTACCTGTACAAACGTCTATTACTAAGCCTGAGTCTCGTCAGTCAAGCCGTCCGTATGGCCGTCTGTTTGTCCGGCCGGCTGGACATATCTTTTTTAGGTCTAAGCCTCTGCCGTCTGTCTGTCTGTCTGTCCGTCCGTCCGTCCGTCCGTCCATCCGTCTGTCCGAGGGCTGTATCTCTTGAACCGTAATAGGTAGCCCGTTGAAACTTTCACAGAATATGCGTTACTATGGCGGTTATAAAACAACAAATAGAAATATAAGAAAATGTAAAAAATTAAGGGGTGCCCCCATACAAGAAACGTAAAATAAAATCGATTAGTCACACTATTGAACAATAGGTGGCGCCACAGGCTTTTATACATTGCATTGTTATAGCCGCTAAATTGCCAACGACCTCAATGAGCGGTGCTGTCATTTTCCCACCGTAAATTGCTATCGACCTCATTGAGGCTTCTCTCCGATCATTCCTACATATCTTCGAAATTAAAATTCGAAGACCATGCCACCTGAGCGGATAGGCGAATATTATTGATAGCGGATAGATACGGAAACCTCCGCGCGCGAGTAAAACTTGACACTTGACAGATTTTTATGTGGGGTCAGTTTGACGAACGCCCGCGCTGTCGTCCCGCCGCGCCCCAGTTTCCTCCTAACACCGGCGCGGCGGGGAGTCAGCGCTCCGCGGTCGGAGCGTGTCTGTCTAGCGAGCTAAATTAGATTTTATTTTAAATAAATTAAATTTTAATTTACTTATAAAATAGAATGATTGCTCCTTGTCAATCACGTACAGGTGCAAATTCTCGAAGGGCGCACGCAGCTATTGAAGCAAATAGCCTAGCTAGCTAGCTAGTAGGTACATTCTTTTTTTGAATCGGCTAAAATTAGAACGTCTCCGTATTTTCTAATTCCTCCCAATAAAAGGAATATAAATATTTGTATCCCGTTATTGGAATTTAGGCAGTTATTGCTTTTTCTTGCTTACTTATATTAACTTTCACTTACCGTATACCTTTATTTCGGCGCGCGGAATAATTCGAGATCGGATATGAGAGCCACATCTTAGCGTAACCGGAATTGAATTTTACTGATCCTACTAAGTTTCATCGAATTCCGTCGGATGATCGGTTTAAGAGTTATAGAGGAACATACATACATACATAAAATATTTATAAAAATCGTCAATTTAGTTTTAGTATCATACATAGAGTCTACAAACGCAGTAGGTATGTCATAAAACTAATTACTCCAAACTTACTCCATCACTATCCGTTTTTTTTTTATAGACAGCCGGCACCGGTGTCTGTGCCCAATACTTCAACAGATCAGACACAGCCAATAACACCATTCCTCGCGAAACCACGCTCAGAGGGGCGCCATGCCGGCTATGACGCGGACAAATAGGTTGTCGTCTAATTTATTGACACGCCTTTTGAAGATTCCCAGATTATAGGTGGTGGGGAACACACTCACCGGAACACCGTTCCATATTTTCGCCGTTCGACACAGGAACGATTTGTTCTTAGTAGTTGGGTGTCAACAACATATGGATGTTCCGAGCGAGTCCGGCGGGTGTGGCGGAGACGGATGGGGGCTGGAGGGATAAGGGAAGCCAATTCATCAGAGCAACGTCCATGGTAGTACCTATAGAACAGGCTAAGAGAACCGATTGTTCGCCTGTGGCCCAATGATTCAAGCCCCTCCGTGAGCTTGGGATCACCAATTAGACGGATAGCGCGGCGCTGGATAGAGTCCAAGGACGCCAATAAGTAAAGAGGACATCCACCCCACAGATGACTACAGTACTCCATCACCGGGCGAACTTGCGCTTTATATAGCATAAGGAGCTGCGCCAGTGAGAATAACCGTCTGCTGCGGTAGAGGACGCCTAATTTCCTAGAGGCAAGTGTCGCTTTGGACTCTATGAAACCCACATCCTTGGTCAATTCCACGCCCAGGAGGTCCAATTTGTCATTGTTAGGTATGGCCGTATTCTGGAACGTAGCTTGGAAGGGAAACCGGTCGGCCTTGGTAGAGAAGGCGCACGCTTGAGTTTTGCTGACGTTGAAATCGACAAGGTTCTCGCGGCCCCAGGAGGCTACCTTAACGAGAACACTGTCGACTCTATTAACTGTTTGACGTCGAGCATCATCAATGTGCACCTCCCTAGCAGTCCAGTCTTTAGCGTAACCCTCGTCGGCGGTGCTGTCGTCTGCATAACTGTGAATGTTACCTAGGCACAGTAGGTCGTTAATAAATAACAGGAATAATGTAGGCGACAGCACCGAGCCCTGTGGAACGCCAGCGTTTATTGGGAAATCTACCGATTTTGCACCGTCAATGGTTACAAATATGGATCGGCCTCCCAAGAAGCTGGCGATCTAATTGCAAAGGGATGAGGGAATACCGTAGGCCGGAAGCTTGCTGAGGAGACCACGGTGCCAAACGCGATCGAAAGCCTTAGATATGTCTAAGGCAACTGCCAGCGACTCTCCAAAGTTGTCTAATCTCTCAGCCCACACATGCGTGACATATGCTAGAATATCTCCTGATGATCGCTGTTTACGGAAACCGTACTGCTTGTCATCAAGGAGTTTACAAGTTTCTAGATATGTCAGAAGCTGGGTGTTAATAACCCGCTCCATAACCTTGCAGAGGAGAGAGGTTATCGCAATGGGCCGATAGTTTTTGGGGTCAGCAGAGTTACATCCCTTACAGATTTATTATTAGGATTGATTAGTATTGATGATACACGCTTTTCTATTACGGTTACTACGCACCTGACTGTTATGGAGGTCATGCCCATTTTCTGTATGTATGTATGTTCCTCCATAACTCTTAAACCGATTACTGTGCTTACCCCGATTGTCGGGATACAGCGTGTGGTATGTAAATAATTTATGAGGTTGGTCTGTAATGGTTGAAATATATCTAGACCTTAGGTGATCTTAAGGATTATGTGGAAACAACGTACGCTATATGATCCGTTTTGTAGTTAGACCTAGCTTCTGCATACCTTCACGCCACGAGCGAAGGGTACTTTAACCCTAGAGGTTAAAGCTGGCGGTTCAGCGTAGGAATGCGGCCGGTGTAATAGGCGCCCACGCTGAGAAAGGAGTGAAGGGAGATTTATAATCTGTATACTATATTGCTACGGGTAGATGAGGGAAGCAAGCACACCCGGTGCAAATTCCGCGGACGCAAGCAACATAGCCAAATGCGTTTTGTCATTGAAAATGTTTTTCGATCGCTTCAGTATAGTCCCCGATTTTCAGCGAGAGTGCGAATTCGCCTTGGTGTCGTTAGTTTTTAGGCTAAGTAAATATAAAGGGTGTCAAATGACGCGTATCGACGAGGGCTAAAAGAAAAAAAATATTAAAAACCTTTGAGAGTTTTTGAAAAAAACGCTAATAGCCGTTTTTAGGGGGTTTAAAAACGCCACTTTTAAACATATTTCTAAATACATATTTTAAAACATTATATTTTAATATTGTAAATTGACTCAATATCTGGGGATAATTTTTTGATTGTTTGAAAAAAGTGAAATATTTGGAACTTATGATTTTTTTTAATTTTCCGTTACGCGAGTTACGAGTCGTCTTTATCTTGCAGTGTGAGTAGTTAAATTGGTTTTCGTGTATGCATATACTTGAAAATTGGGAATTTTAATTTTCCTTTATTTTTGACAATTTTTGTAAACTTTTCAAAATTGACATATTTCTTATACTTGAATACGCCCTAAAAGTCATTTTCAATGTACCCGAAGGTCATGTAAAGCATGAGATCTATGATTTTTTTTTCTGGTTGGAGAAGGATGCATCGCACGAAAATTTGTAGTGTAAGCGGAAATTGGGTTTTTATTGTTTTATTGCAAAACTACGAATTGAAGCAAAAAAGTAAAAAGACCGATTTTGTAATGGAAACTGACACGGTTGGCTACATCACTTACAACATCCGTGACGTCAGCCCATAACACCGGGTGAACTAGGTGCCGTGTCAGTGCTTCCCTTCATTTAATGTCGGCTACACTGAACTGGACGGAAAACACGAACTTTTTTTTTATGTAATCCGGTATGGGTGGCTGATTCGGAGGGGCCAAAGCGCAAACTATTTACATAGTCGTTTCGACCGACGTTTCATTCAGTGCGGTGGTACCAACCCGGGCGGGATAAACCCTACCACCAAGTAAGGTAAGAAGGGAAGGAACCTATACAGTTTTACGTGGAATCCGAACATATGTAGGTCAGCTTCCAACGGTCGAGCGGTCACCCATCCAAGTACTGACCGCGCTCAGCGCACCACTGAGCTACCGAGCCTGACAAAAGATATTATATCAACGAATAATTTTTTTTTTAAACTTTAGTATGGTCACATTACGTAGGTAGGTACATAAAATAGAGCCATAGAATTATAAAACAATAATTTAACTTATTGTAATATTTTGACGAAACTAAGTGTAATTACTAATTACACTTACATACATACATATCACACACGCTGAATCCCGACAATCGGGGTAAACAGAGTAATCGGCGTTGTGCTGCAAGTACTCTGGTAAATTACAGCACATCACCGACCACCACGTTTCGCAAATTATTCGAACAAGATTCAATCGATCAAGCAGCAAGTAAGGCACGAAGACCCACCTGCTGCATGACTCGGTGGAAGTACCATGCCAAGGTGAGAGGTGGCGATGCTGTCGCCCTTTAGCACGGCATCTTGTCCTTATCCCTTAGTCGCCTTTTACGACATGCACGGGGAGAGATGCAGTGAGGCTATTCTTTTTAAGTACCGGCCCCACACGGTACAATACTTAACTACTAATGTAATTTACATGTTAAAGAGAATAAATGAATTGAATTGAGTAGTACAAAACGTTTTTATTACAAGTAAATTCAGAAGCAGTTTCATCATTATTTTCTTGATGAAAGTTTTACATACATACATACATACATACATCTTATACCGCTAGTCGGTAATTTCTTGGAGTGGTGGTGGTGAATAAAACAATTTCAGACGATGCTAGGATGTAATCAGGATCCAAATTCAACGCGTGCTGCAATTTACGCGTGTCGGCCTAAACTGAACATTTTTACAAAGCAAAGCTCAAAAGTCATACATAACAATAACAAGATAATGAAATAAAAAACACTCCCCTTCGAAACATTACAAATTACCTATTTTAATTTTGAATAGCATAGATTGTCTCTATGGCAAAAAGTTTAAAATCTTGCGCTGGCTAACCGCCAGTGCAATACATACATACATAACCCAGTGACAGCTCAAATTTTTAGGGTTCCGTATCCGTCGTACGGGACCCTATTACTAAGCCTACGCCGTATGTCTGTCTGTCCGTCCGTCCGTCTGTCCGAGGGCTGTACCTATCTCTTGAACCGTAATAGGTAGCCCGTTGAAATGTTCACAGAATACGTGTTATTATGGCCGATATAACAACAAAAAATAAGAAAGAGTAAAGAGTTCAGGGGGTTTCCATAGAAGAAACTAAAAAATGTATGCGCGCCGCGCCGTCTACCGAAAAGACTATGAAGGATTTTAACTAATTAATTTTAACTAATATGAAGCATTTCATAACCACGCCATACATGGTGTGAGTGGCGCTGACCATGACATGGCGATACGGAACTCTCGGTGCGCGAGTTCGACTCGCACTTGTCCGGTTTTTTGGTATAGGTCGCATAAACATATAATCTACCTACACAATACCCATTTGTACGTACAAATTGTTCATTGAAATAATTATTACCTTATACCAACGACATTCTACTTTCTGGACAGGCCCTCGTCATACATTTTACCGGTAGAAAGGTGCGATTGGAGTTCTTCTATATCGATGGTGATCTGGCAGAAAGTCCTATCTAAATTTTTGCCAAATTCAGATTTTGGTGGTAATATGTCCTATATAATTTTTTCCACAATGTCAGGACAAAATTCAGGCGACTTTATTCTAAAATGAACTAAAATAAAATAAAATTGTACGTGTTTTTTTTTACATTGTATGACCCTAAGTTCTGAACAAAACAGTTTCACGTCTCTTGAAAAATTTACATTTTTGAGATAGGACTTTCTGCCAGATCACCAACGATATATTGCCAATATTTAAAACAGCGTAAGTGCGCGAGCGCCTCATACATCACGTTACGTTTTCCGCTCTGTGAACGTCGATAGAGGAAGACGGTTAAATGGCAATTTGATACGTATAAGGGAGACAACGATTGGAGAGTGTGCCGAATGCTCACAAAAAGCGCACCTCAATTCGGTGCGTTGTATGCCACTTCCCGATAATTTTTGATTCGTTGCCTTATACTCAATGTATGGAAAATCGACCGTTACAGCAATCAACAGACATAATTGGATAATATTGTATAATTTCTTCTATCCATTTCGATTACATCGTCGACGGAGAGCCGACAAGAAACTTCGCATGGGTTTTTCTTTCATTAATATTATTACAATCCAATGGACTATCCATATAATAAGATCCCTTACAGTTTAACGAAAATATAATACAGCTTGAGAACAATATTAACCATGTATAATGACGATGCCTCAAGATCACCATTTTAATTCTTTGATAATGTGTGCTAATAAATGAATTTGATTTGATTTGATTAACGGAAGCGACTTGCAGTGCCCGTATTTAGTTTAATTTGTATCAGGTATCAAGAGCCTTTGTAAAATTTTGATAAGTATATCAATGCCTAGCATCGTGCTGATATGCCGGAGGCTGATACGTCGATAAATGTCTGAAGGCTTCACTCAGGTGGCACGCAGCTGCCTACCTTCGACGATCTACTGACACATAGCGAAGGATTCGATGAGTTGTTCGGGTCAGAGGCGTAAGTAGGGAGTGGCGGTGATGCGCCGGCCCTTGTTGATAAACAGGGGGCTGGGGGTGAAAATGTGATTATGCAAATAAGTTATGAATGGCCTGTTGAGACGTCAGCATCTCGTGCTGCAGGGATGTGGTTCGAAATCCGAGTTCGAATGTATAAAAATATTCCAACCTTCGGGTACATTGAAAATGACTTTTAGATAGTATTCAAATATAATAAATACTTATGTAAATTTTCAAAATTCTTAATTTTCAAGTATTTGCATACTCGAAACCATTTTAACTACTCACACTGCAAGATAAAGACGACTCGTAACTCGTGTAACGGAAAATAAACAAATAATAACGCCCATATATTTGTCTTTTTCAAAAAAATCAAAAAACATCCACAGATATTGAGTCAATCTACAATATAAAAATATAAAAGTTTAAAATAAATATTTAGAAATATGTTTAAAAGTGCCCTTTTTAAACCCCATAAGAACGACTATTTTAAACGGATTTGTGCGATTTTCTCAAAAACTCTCAAACTTTAAAAATTTTGTTTTTCATTATGCTGTACCCCTTGTCGATACGGGTTCTTCTTCGCTGTGATCTTGACTCGTGGCTGTAATAATCGAACTGGCAGAATGCTAAAATAATGTTAAATGTTAAAATATGACGAATCCGAGTGCAGTGTATACTGTCCATGGATGATGAATAAATAAGAATGAATGAGAGTTAGAGCTGTGTACAAGATTGACTAGAAGAAACTCCATTCTATAATAAATTCCCATTCGTTAAATTTCAGTTTCTTATTGATCCAGTCGATGTATTATTAAAACACTACACTTGGACAAGTCAAATATAATTGTGTATCCACTCATTCCATTAGTACGGCGAGAAAGAACGAGTGTATCCCGTCAATCGGGGTAAGCAGAGTAATCGCGTGCTGTGCTGCAAGTCCTCTTGTAAATAACAGCACAACACCGACCAACACTTTTAGTAAAGTGTAAAGACAAGTTAACCATAAAGCAGCAAGTAAGGAACGAAGACCTACCTGCTGCATGACTCGGTGGTAGGACCGTGCCAAGGTAAGAGGTGGCTATCATGTCGCATCTTGTCTTCTTGTCATCATGGCATCTTGTCGTTATCCCTCAGTCACCCGTTACGATATCCAGAGAGAGATGCAGTGGGTCTATTCTTTCTTTCTTTCTTTATGGATTTTTTTTATGGAAACTGACTCGGTTGGTTACATCACCTACAACGTCCGTGATGTCAGCCCATAACACCGGGTGAACTAGGTGCCATGTCAGTGCTTCCCCCTTTGATCGTGTCGGCTACACTGAACTGGTCGGAAAACACAAACTATTTACATAGCCGTTTCGACCGACGACGTTTCATTCAGTGCGGTGGTACCAACCCGGGCGGGTTAAACCCTACCACCAAGTTACTAAGATTAAGAGGGAAGGGACCTACAGTTTTACGAGGAATCCGAACCACGGTCAGCCTCCAACGGTCAGCGGTCAGCCTCCAACGGTCAGCGGTCACCCATCCAAGTACTGACCGCACCCAGCGTTGCTTAACATTAAATAGCGACAGTTGACTGTCTGCACCACTGAGCTATCGAGGCTGACGAGGATACGCCAGACACTTGGCGCCGTCAGCGTGGATTGTTGAGCCGACCACGCCCAAAAGCATTCGAATTAGAACGGGGGCTGCGAATGCCGTGCGGCGTGACAGATGCTATTCTTTTGAATTGTTTTAAAATTAATACCTATTCGCTCCCGCGTTATAAAGCCCAGAAACCCGCTTAGTCCCCGCATGGGCGTGGCCCGCCGACGGCGCTCATGTGCGCGCGCGCACATGAGCGCCGACCTCGACATAAACGCAGATATTTCGGAAACTAATAAAGTTAGATCTATAAACTCTTCTGTCCTAGAAAGCCTAGAAAATTTCCTAAAATCCATGTGAAACAGTGAGGCTTACCTTGTTTAGAAGTACCAGATATTTTAGGTAGAAAAAAAAATCCCAATTTTTTTTTGAAAAATTCATTATAAAATAAATTCAAAACATACCTTTACAATATTTATATTAGAATACTCGTAAAGAAACATACTTTTAGAAATAGTAAAGTATAATATACGTTTTCTTTACAGAAATCGGCGAAATCGGATGTTCAACATGAACATCCTGAGAGCATCAGGACAGTCCGAGATGGCACGCGCGTG
The DNA here is from genome assembly GCA_946902875.1 of Nematopogon swammerdamellus. Classification (NCBI taxonomy): domain Eukaryota; kingdom Metazoa; phylum Arthropoda; class Insecta; order Lepidoptera; family Adelidae; genus Nematopogon; species Nematopogon swammerdamellus. Next base: position 19,043,947 of record OX336350.1, read on the forward strand.
ATATTTTTTACCAATTTTATAAATATATTATTTGAACTAAACCTTCTTTTATTTTGCAACTGATCGTATGTTTGTATAATAATGCGAAGAAAATGGGAAAAATAAGCTATATTTCCATGAAAAATATGCCTTCAAAGTCATTGTTTACACATTTCATACAAAAATAAACAAACATTTTTGAGCGACGAAAAATATGACTTTTGTCGCCACCCGAACTCGTAATGCATCTTCTATTGGTAGAATAACTAATAAATAACACTATTTACTAACCTTTAGCTCATAGATGCACTTGAATACACTTATAAACATTATTTTCACGGGGCGCTCTTACTTGAAAAATACGCACACGGACAGATTATCAATATGTCCACTGACGGCAAGTTATTGTTTCCATAGCCAATATTATTGTTTCTTGGAGACAGGCTCCAAATCCTTTCAAAGAATGCTGCCTGAGTCAAGAGAGGATCAGGGCGGAATAAAGTGAATTTGGTCAAATAGTGCGGCCGTAAATTGCGCATAAATCTTGTTCCCGTTCGGGAACGCGGGGACAGAGCGGAGGTCGTAATTGTTCCCCATCGGGAACCATGGGGAGCTAACAGGTTGTGTTTTTCCATATGAAAATAGTTTTAAAAGTTTGCCCATAAAAATAGGCCCATTCCCAGTATTCATAGTTGCGCTCCTGTAAATTTGAGCGGAGGCATAAATGTGAGCTTATTCAAGGTCACAATTGAATAAATTATTCATGACATGACCCCAGCTATAAATACAACTTTGTCGAGTACAAAAATAATTTGCTTCTCCTTTAGCTAACAATTTATTTATTTATGTTTAATTCAAACGTCTAGCGTTCAATTATTATATTTAAATGTGTTTGGTATTTAGTTCTATCTAGGCTAGGCTTTGCATTTATCAAACTAGTAGAATTTCCCTTTTGTAGTAAAGCAATACTTTCGTTGGTAAATAATTTAATATTATTCTACTTTGTGGGAGCTAGTTAAATCAATATTTTGTCTTGTATTATTTAGCATTTTCTCCGTCTTGCCCATAGAGCAGCGATCGGCAATTCCCTGCTCTGTGGTCGTGCTGTACATTGTTTCAGTAGCTTTTTTTATGTAATCCGGTATGGGTGGCTGAGTCGGAGGGGCCAAAGCACGTGCTCCGACCAGCCAATATCACCTCCGAGAAGGTAGGTGCCATACCGGAGACTTCCCTGGACTGCTGGCTATACTGGACTGGAGGAGAACACAACCGAGGCTGCTATGCGGCCATCTTACATCCAGTACGGTGGTACCAACCCAATCGTCTTCAATTTGATTCAAAATTTTCAAGGAGGAACCTACAGTTTTACACCGGTTCCGAACGGTGAATCAGGAGGTGTAGGTATGCACGTACATTTTTTTCGTCAGAAAAAACCCATTGGTACACGCCGACCGGATTCGAACCTCGGACCTCTCGCATGAAAAGCCGATACCGAAACCACTCGGCCACCCGCCGCTTGATGATGATATATGATGTCAAGAACCATAATGTTCTTGTATGATGTGATGACTATGATTGAAGTGTGAGCGTTTAGGGCCCTGAGCCCTGCGACCTAGGAAGATCTCAAAAGTTTAGAGCTCACCCCCAAGTCCGATTTCCGCTATGAACCGTGTTATATCCTTGGGGTTGATTGCCTGTATTTGGCATGGGGTAAAAATGTAATCTCCAAGAATACGGCTTCTGCTGTGAATGAGCACTTCACATTCACAAAGGGTGAAGGGGTGTTATAAGTTTGACGTGTGTGTGTGTGTGTGTGTGTGTGTGTGTGTGTGTGTGTGTGTGTCTGTCTGTGGCATCGTAGCTCCCAAACGGATGGACCGATTTGGATGCGGTTTTTTTTATTAGGAAGCTTGTTTAATCGGGATGGTTCTTAGCTACATATGTTTGTAATCAAGTAATCAAGTAATTAAGTAATAAAAAAAATAATTATCTTAAAAAGTGGACCAATTTGCATGCGGTTTTTTTTAAAAAGCTTGAAATAAAAGTTAAATTACAAATTTAAAAAACCCCCGACTGTTAAAAAGTCAAAAATAATTTCCGTTTACTTACTTAAAGGAGTCGGGGGACCGCTAAGTAAATTAAATATAAAAACTCAAGAGTTGCGCGGCAATTTACTTAGCGGTCCACCGACTCCTTTAAGTAAGTAAACGGAAATTATTTTTGACTTTTTATACAGAACCTGCATACCGGTGTGTCGCTAAGGTCCATTCGGTGTAGGTGTTTATTTAGTCTATTAGGATTATTATGTCGTCGTTCTGTTTTAGGTTTAATACGTCGGAAGTGAATTTACGCGAGTACCCAGAAAGTAGCGCCTTCGCGTGCTTCTGCCGGTGCATATTTCCAAAGTCTAGTATGCGAGTTGCTCTGATTGGTCGTTCTCAACTTTGGCGGGAAATATAAATTTCGGAAGTATTTCCGAAAATAAAGTTTTCTTAGGTGGTTATAAAAAAAAAATAACCATAACCTAATTTTAACACCCTAACATTGCTTAAAAAAAAGTAAAACAAAACAAATTTTGACAAAAGGGACACGAACCCATGGCCGAGATCGAAAAAATAAAAACCCTACACTCTACCACTGAGCCACCAAAGTACATATGCGACCAAACGAATATCGGATTCAGTAGGTTCGCTGGGGGTCCCGGAGGCGGAGCCAGACTCGTCTCTCCACCAATCAGAGCAACTCGCATACTAGACTTTGGAAATATGCTGCCGGGGCAGTTGGAACAAATCAAATCAAATCAAATCAAAATATATTTATTGCACTTGAAATTTTTTGCAAAAGGTACAGCTTAACACCGTAGGCGTTCTCCCCCAGCCAACCTTTGGGTTATTATGAAAAAGTGTGGAGTGGCAGAAAAGAAATAAATGAATGATGGATGATAAAATATAGACATATAATTTAAACAGATAATAAAACACAAATACAAATAAATGGAGAATCATACATATATATATATATATATACAATATATATGATATATATACATACATACTTATAAATAACATATACAGGGGAGGTAACAATAGACTCTAAAACATTTATCTACATGAACACACGAGATGAACACTAATGAATAAAGTTTGTAAGCTTGGATGTAGGAGGTTATCTCCGAAAATACTCATCCGACTTTAAAAAAGTAATTACCAATATTTAGAATAGACCTTCAAGAGCTAGTTAATAATTCTGAAGTTCCAAAAAGTGCGTCAGAACACGCTTTTTAAACACAAATACTGACGGAACAGTGCTGCTTGCTTTGGTTGTGTGCCCAGTAGTACCTTGTTTACAGTGTGTCCCAGTTCGCCGGATTTGCTTACCACCACTGGATACTTAGTAGTATTCGATATTGTAAGTAGTCGATATTAGACACCGGATGGCTAAGCTCAAGTGGCAGTGGGCTGGGCACGTTAGCCGAAGAGACGATGACCGTTGGAGTAACCGTGTCCTACACTGGCGGCCGTGGACTGGAAAACGGAGTGTGGGAAGACCACCCGCCAGGTGGGACGACGACATCAAGTACGTCGGCGGAAAGCAGTGGTTCCGTATCGCTGAAGGCCGGGAGGACTGGAGGAAAATTGGAGAGGCTATGTCCAGCAGTGGACGCTTACACGCTGACTGACTGACTGACTGACTCACTGAATACTTCATTTGAAAGGTTTAAAATAAAGTTCGGCAGCATATTTTCCTAGTACACGTATTTTTCGAGATAATCGAAGTTTGGAAAGGGTCGCCATAACCATGTTAAAAATCGGACATTATTTTTTTTTTGCTCAACAGGTGAAATATATTTATTTATTTATGTTTTATGGAAACTGACACGATTAGCTGCATCACCTACAACATCCACGATGTCAGCCCATAAACACCTTGGTTAAACTAGGTGCTATGCCAGCACTGGCCCACTGGTCCCTTCGGTCGTGCCGTAAATTTTTTTGTATCGTTTGAAAGCCTAGTTAATGTATTAGTAATATTTTGGCCAAGTGATAATTACAAAAAATACAAACCAATAATTACTTGAAAAAATATTGTCAAAATGTATTATTAAAAAAATTACTGAACTTTTTTTAAGCTTATTCAACTAGGAATCCCGCAATGATAAGCACATCCAGTCAAACTGAGACATACTTTATGCCTACAAAATACTTTTAAAAAGGATTTTAAAATAAATATTATCTTACATATTACCGTGTGGGCTGGGGACGGTACTTAAAAAGAATAGCCCCACTGCATCTCTCGCCATGCATGTCGTAAAAGACGACTAAAGGATCAGGAAAAGATGCTGTGCTAAAGGGCGACAGGATCGCCACCTCTCACCTTGGCACGGTACTTCCACCGAGTCATGCAGCAGGTGGGTCTTCGTGCCTTACTTGCTGCTTGATCGATTGAATCTTGTTCGAATACTCTGCGAAACGTGGTGGTCGGTGTTGTGCTGTAATTTACCAGAGTTCTTGCAGCACAACACCGTTCACTCTGCTCACCCCGATTGTCGGGATTCAGCGTGTGTGATATGGATTATCTTATTTCTAATTACATATACTATATGTAATTAATAGTCCGGGCTTTCATGTTTCGTGACATGACACCTGCTTCTGACAGGAATGCGGCGTAATGATTAATATATGGGACGTAGTTAACAGAAGTTATAACGAAGTTCTTCTTTTTAGGATTCCGTAGCTAGCGACGCGCTGGCAGGGACCGCTATGAAATCAGTCAGGTGTCTGTCCGTTAGTTCTATCGTCCGTCCCACAGAAATCCTTCTCTGATCTGTGGTCCGTCCCGTCCGTCCGTGCGTCCGTCTGTCTGTCAAAAGCTGTAACTTTTAAACGGTTCGAGTTATCTTCTTGAAACTTGGAATGTATATAGATTGTCGGGAGGTAACAAAATTCACGACTAAACAAGGTCAGTGGTACAAAGTTTTATTTATTAATTTTGATTTTCTTTGTTTATTAAATAGTAAATACTGAAAAACTGACTAACTGGCTGGCTGCATTATGGATATTATTAATAGGGCCACAGAAACTAAGTTGAAAATAAAAAGATTTTGTAACAGGTCGAGGGGTAGGTAGGTGCACCAATAAAAAGGTCATAGCCTAAATTACTGAAATTTTTTGAAAAAATTTCAAGCCTTTAAAAAAACGCATTCAAGTCGGTCCATTCGTGAGACGTAATTTTTTTATTACTTCATAAATTACTTGATAACTGAGACAAGAACCATCCCGGTTAAACCGGCTTCCTAATAAAAAAAACCGCATCCAAATCGGCCCATCCGTTTGGGAGCTACAGTGCCACAGACAGACACACACACAGACAGACAGACAGACGGAGGCGTCAAGCGTCAAACTTTTAACACCCCTCTTATTCGTCGGGAGTTAAAAACAGACGAACCGAAGTCACCAAATTATTAGGGCCCTACCTAACAAAACCCTAAAAGCTGTAATTTCGATAATGGACAAACGTATCCATCCTTAGGAATGGATATTAATCTATTAGCAGCCATTCCTTAGAAGTTTTTTCCCAACTTATTGGTTTCCTAATGTGAATTAGTTTCTATGTTTACATGCGGTGATTAAAGGTAGTGACTTAGTGCCTGGCTATTGGTCAAGATTAAAAATATGTAAAAAATATGTGTTATGTATTGATCTTTAATTAACAAACATACATAGCGACAAAAATATAAATTTTACTACTTTGGAAAGGTGTTAAATAAATCTCCAAAAAATAACGAAAAGTACGAAAATTTTACTTTCAAGTTAAATTATCTTGATAAACATCAATTGTTTCAATACAAGACCCTCATAGAAATATAGATAATATTTTTCCCTACAATCGTAGCGAAAAAAAATTTGTTTTCCATCTTTCCAACACGTGAACTTTAATATATATTATGATTTTTCGCGCAAACGGTCATCGTCGGCGCGACCTATAAGCCACCGCACGAGTAGAACACATCTCGCACCTATTTACATCTGCATACGGTTCGTGTTTCAATCATCAGTGCTCGGGTAGCACGGTTTGAGTCTTTTTTCCGCCTTAATAAATAAAACATTGTGTGTTGGCTCACGCACACTTCAAAGTATGCGAAAAGCCGCGTCTCCTGCTCATGTTTTTTCGAAACATTACACAAGGAACATTACACAAAAACATTTGCTTTCATACAAATGTCTATGGCCACGCCCCAATGTTTCGATGTTTCTGTGTAATGTTTCAATGTTTCTGTGTAATGTTTCGATGTTTCTGTGTAATGTTTCGAAAAAAAACATTCGCAGGAGACGCGTCTTTAGGCAAGGTTCTAAAACGCCACGAGATCAAAAAAACTGACCTCCATTCTACTAAATTACGAGAACGAGAGTTACATAAGTGAGTCTTAGCGAGATCCTGATGATAAAACTTTAGTAATCTCGTTGTCGTCCTGAGGGATTGCGGTAGCAAAAACCTTCTCTTGTTCACTTAAATAAATATCCTCTGGCTTTGAAAGACGATACGAAACAGATGTATTCTTTTGACATTTTATATGAGAGTAAACGATTTTTCAAAGTGCGAAAGTGCGAACTTCGAGCTTACTTTGTTTTGAAAGATCCCTTATTTTTTTTTTGACGTGATAACGTCACGTCTTATAAATTGATGAACACCGGCTGCACGCACGAAAAAGTTTCACGTTCCATCTGAGCCTGTATGTGCAAGCGAGAGCGCGTAATAAGCGATAGAGAGGCACAATCGGCTCAAGCGTCGGCTTGTACACATTTATCTCTCTGGTTCTAAAGTATCAGGGCAGCACAAATTGAAAGGAGGTTACTCGTACCATAATATATTAAGCGCATCTGGCCGGTCGGAAAAGATTTCAAATTTAGAATATTCATGAAACAAGGGTCCGAATATGTATCACAATATCGATTCATGTATTTCGATTCAATACAACGACAGAGAACCAAATATTAGGTATTTAATACTTTTTAGTTCTAGGTTTTTTTTTGTTTGGAAGTCGGTTTCGTACTTTTTAAGACTGTTTTTATTTCATAATTTTTAGTAATATTAAATAAAAAAGAATAATCGAAATCGAATAATCTAAATCGATTGAAGTGGTACAGAATGATTCGCCATATGTGTCAAACTGCAAATTGCTGAAAAAGTCCACATCACAAAAGTTTTGCTGAAGGTAACCACACACCATAGTAATTATCCTCCTTTCAATTTCTTCTGCCCTGGTACTTTAGAACCGTTCCCAGTAGTCTTACCACTTTATGACGTTGTCACGTAAAACTATCGTCCGTAAACCGACTTTACAGACAACCAATTTTTTTTACGATACTGAAGAATCTGACCACTCTGCCTATTTACATTACCTATATCGGAAATAGATCACTTTTAAAGAACAATGTTTTTATTATTTTAATTTAAAATGTAAAAAAAAAAAATTTCTTGATCGTTTCAGTTTCATGCCAGGAACAAAAAAGTCTTGCAGCACATAGATCTCTTTCTTTCAGAAATTGTGAAAAACCACAATTTTAGTTTTATTAGTATGGAATATAAAGAATTTGATTATTTCTAACAACTTACACGTGTTACATCATAATGGTGAAGACTTTTTTGTTACTGTTATGAAACTGAATCGATTAGGCTATAAAAATCAACCACCTATTTTTTTATTTAAATACATAAAAAAATAGTTTACATTAAAAAAAAGCCCAAGGTCCAAAAAAATTTATATAGGTTTTACTCCCTATAGAATAAATAACTACTATTTAAAAAAATCAAAGACCTTAAATACTACTTATAGGCGTCAGCCTCGGTAGCTCAGTGGTGCGGTCGGTCGACTAGTTAATAAGCAACCCTGGGCGCGGTCAGTACTTGGATTGTTGGAGGCTAACCGTTACATATAGTATTCTGGCATTACTTAGAATAACATTTTAATAAAACAACTCAAATAAATCTTGCTCTAGAACTCGTTAAAGATCTCAAATTTCAAATCGTCTCTAGAATCTTTTCACTCGAAAGACATTTTCCGTCATTTCGAAATATCTACAGAAAGCGTATAGCATTTCAACTTTGAATTGCGAATCAATATCTTTGACAAATCATTTAGATTAAGTCAACTTCTCAAATCACTTGCTCAGATGTAAGGGCTTCGCTCTCTCATAGTCCAATTAAAAATTCATTCATTTTCATTCTGCCTTCATTTTCAAAAGTAATGGTTATGAAACACTTTGTACTTGAAATTCAAAGGCCCTTTGATGAAAAATGTCCGGTTTTTTTTCAACTGAACTATCTGGCTTACTTGGTTCCTGGCTATACTGGATTAGAGGATAACACAGCCGCGACTGCCACGCGACCTGTGGGAGCAAGAGATCTGATCGGGTCTGGCAACACTGTCGCTCAGTCAGTTCAGTAGTCAGTATCCAGCTGACCGGTACGGCACCTGAAAGCCTTTTTCGTGCCTGCGGTGCCTTCGAACCTGCGAACCTGCTCCTTTCGGAAACACTCGGGTTGACTCGGCGATCGAAAGCGATCCAATTGAAGCCGATATTCGTTTGGTCGTTTATGTGATTTGGTAGCTCAGTGGTAACAGTGTAGGGTTTGTATTTTTGACCATGGGTTCGAGTCTCTCAAATTATTTTTTTTTTTTTTTAAGCATTGTTGGGGTGTTAAAATTTTTTTAGGGTGTTTAGTTTTTTTTTATAACCACCTAAAAGCTTTATTTTCGGAAATATAAACGTAACAAAACGACATGCACCGCCTCAACATTAGGTTAGCGTTAATATAAAGAATATTAACCCTGGTTATTTTTTTTTTAAACCACCAAAAAATGCACGAAAGCATTTGGTTCCGCAGGTTCGAAGGCACGGCAGGCACGACAGGTGGCGCACCGCCCGGCTGACTGCGTTCGGCGGCTCGCGATCGACTAATGACTCAGTTGCGGCTAGATGGCTACAACTCTGTGGAATATGGCGCGCTGCCCGAATGCGCTCTCTAGTATGAAGTACATATATTTCTATGGCTTGATTTATTGATAAGATTCCTCCAACCTCCTTATGATAGTTTTCAGTAGTTAAAAAATAATTCCATCTTTACATTCAAATATCAAGCTACATAATTTGTGTTGATACATTCTGTGCGAGATCTTGACAGTCTAGCTAGATTTATCTCCGCGTAAAGTTTTCAGTTTTATTTCGGCGCCAGTTTGACGGACAGACGGGCGGACAAATTCAGTGTCTCGTCTCGAGCAACACATAATTTACTACTAATCGTTCTAGCAGTAACACATTTATCGTTTCTGAGAATACGAAAATGCGGTACCTCTTTCTATAAATGCACATCACATCATGCACACACTCTCTCACAATCACACCCTCTCACACATGCACACACCCCTCAACAAACACACCCTCACACAAATCCTCCTTCTTTCATCCCAGCGAAACCCTAAGTGGAGTGAAATTTTAAAATTTTAAAATTTTATATTTTTCAGAATTTTTAAATGTTTAAATGTTTCAAATTATTTATTTCATTTAATTTTTGAATTTTTAAGTGTTTTTATGATGAATAGAATTTAATATTTTTTAATTTAAATTTTATTAATGAATTGTTTATTAAATTAGTATATTTGTTGTAGGTAGTTAGGTATAGGTTATTATTTTAATTTTATTTTTCTTATATAATTTTTGGCAAGATGGTAGTCGAAAAGAAAATTTGAAAATTCTAACTATGAAATCTATTATTAGCCAATTTGACATGACAATGTTCCATAATTTTATAATTTGATATTATGTTGCTGTTGATTTCTTATACAAAAATAAATAAATAAATAAATAAATAAATGCGGGCATTAAAATCATTAGGTACGTAAACAGAGTAATCGGTGGTTGTGCTGCACTAACGCGGGCGAACCAACCACCACGTTCATCAAAGTAAGTTTACTATCAAGCAGCAAATAAGGCACAGCTATTTACCTACTACTGTATCATAACTCGATGCAAGGACCGTGCATGTCAAGGTGAGAGTTGTAATTGGATATCCCGTCGTCGCCCTTTGGCACGGCATCTTGTCCTTATCTCTCAGTCGCCTTTTATACAAGATGCACAGAGAGAGATAGAACGGAACTATTCTTCCACCAGCTTAGTTTAGTTTTATATCTTAATTTTGGCAAGCAAATTAAACAGTTCTGTTTTAATCTAATTAATTAGTTATTTTTAATTATTATTATTTTTTCTATTTTAACTTTTTTTTTTTTTTTTTTATGGAACCTGACACGGTTGGCTACATCACCTACAACATCCGTGATGTCAGCCCATAACACAGGGTGAACTAGGTGCCATGTCAGTGCTTCCCTTCATTTCATGTCGGCTACACTAAACTGGACGGAAAACACGAACATAGCCGTTTCGACCGACGTTTCGTTCAGTGCGGTGGTACCAACCCGGCCGGAATAAACCCTACCACCTAGTAAAGTAAGAAGGGAAGGGACCTACAGTTTAACGTGGAATCCGAACCACGGTCAGCCTCCAACGGTCGAGCGGTCACCCATCCAATCACTGACCGCGCTCAGCGTTGCTTAATAACAGTTGACTAACCAACCGCGCCACTGAGCTACCGAGGCTGACGAATTTTCTTATCCCTTAGTCGACTTTTACGACATGCGACGGGGAGAGATGCAGTGGGGCTATTCTTTTTAAGTACCGACCCCACACGGTACACTGTTATTTATCAGTAGGTGGTTATAACTGTTTATTTATCAGTTTTGATTTGTTTAAATGTATTTTTCTTTCTCTTACGCTATATACTTAGTTTTATCTGTAGTGACCTATTAGGGGTGTATGTGTGACCCAGCGTACTTTTGTAAATTTTGTGTTGATCACACTGTTGGTTACTCTAAATAAATAAAATTAAAATAAAATAAAAAATAAAAACCAGTACTCAAGTTCTTAATTTTACAAAATATTCAACGAATGAAGATTTTCGCAGGAAAATATTTTGAAACAAATGCACAACATCTTGTTTGCCTGAAAATAGGAAGAGAGTAATGCTCCGTCATTAAACTCGTCTTGTCTCAGCTTAGCAACGGTTATCATTTTGCGGTATCGGATTATGCAAAAGGCCTGCTGAATAAATCGGTACCATTCGTCTTAAGCGCCATGTCGGCGAGGGTAGGTACTTTTGCAAACTTTCAGAGATACAAATTCTGAAATATAGCAAAATACGACCCAAACATATTTTTTATTTTGCTGAAACTTTTATCCAGAAGTCTGAATAAATGTATATCTCCATTTGATTACACTGGCAAAAGGTAACTCTTAATGTATTTTCGCAATGATTACATAATTTTTAAATTTTAAATTTAGAATTTAAGAAATTTACGTAGATATCAAAATATTTTTAAAAAGTATTTGTTTTACATACAATTTACATAAAAAAATTACGTACCTACATATAAACAATATACTTTATACAGAGCTCTCTTGGTGGCACATCTATCATTTATTTATGTCACCTGTGATTGTAATAATTTATTGAAGCTGCTCTCGAATACAGCTGGAATAAAAAACGTTTTTGACGTGATAACGTCACGTCTTATAAATTGATGAACACCGACTGCACGCACGAAAAAGTGTCACGTTCCATCTGAGCCTGTGTGTGCAAGCGAGAGCGCGTAACAAGCGATAGAGAGGCACAATCGGCCCAAGCGTCGGCTTGTACACATTTATCTCTCTGGTTCTAAAGTACCAGGGCAGCAGAAATTATGGCGTTATTATCACGTAAAACTATCGTCCGTAAACCGACTTTACAGACAACCAATTTTTTGTTAAGTACATAGATTCGGAGAAAATAAGTTGTGACAGACGGACAGACAGACACAAGTGTGATCCTATAACAGTTTTTTTCCTCTTTTGAGGTACGAAACCCTAAAAATTTAAAAATCGTTTATTTGTGAGTTATGTATAGCACATTTTTTTACTGTATTTTAAAAACGATTACACACACAAGCGTCGAACTTGGTGTGAGTGATTATAGTACAAACTCTAAAGTAAAACAACAAAATCAAAACCGGCCAATTACGCGGTGATACGGAACCCTTGGTAGGCGAGTCTGACGTCTCTCCGAGGGCTGTATCTCTTGAACCGTAATAGGTACTTAGCCCGTTGAAATTTCCACAGAATATGTAATAAAAATAAGAAAAAATTAAAAATTTACGGGGGTCCCTCCCTATTTATGAAACTGAAAAGTGTATGCGCGCCACCTACCGAAAAGAGTATGAAGCATTTTAACTAATCATGAATTTTAACTAATATGAAGCATTTCATAAAACACGCCATAGATGGCGTGAGTGGCGCTGACCATGACATGGCGATACGGAACCCTCGGTGCGCGAGTTCGACTCGCACTTGGCCGGTTTTTTTTTAGGATTCCGTACCTCCTTCTCCGTTTCCTCAAAAGAGGAAAAAAACGGCACTTGGCCAATTTTTTTTTATTGTTCTGAAACAAAGCTCAATTTAATTAATTATTACGGGAAAAATCATATTTAAATACGACGGCCAATTAAAGTTTGCTTTGTGAATGTTGGAATTAATTAAAAGAGGTTTTTCTTAAAGCTTAAATTGTTTACTAAGTTTACGTAAATAAACTTACTTTAACTCATTAATTTGGATAATGTTTGAATACAAATTTCTTTCTCAAATCGCAGGTTCGTAATTTGTGTAGAAACCGAGTTTTACTCTAACAAAAAAAGACATCATTATTGTATGTTATAATAATTAATAGTTAGAAGATTCGCTTTCAACGAATCTAACTCCCACAGTCCCACCACGCAGAAAAGATTCGTTTTACACAGTGACATTATTTTACGAGGAGCAATTTCTCTCTTTAAATGGGCCATAAAATGTCTTAGTGAAAAGTGATCCTTATGAAACTCCTTTCCTCCGCAGTTAGATAGTATCTATGTACATTTCTAAGCAATGTAGTGCGGCTTCTTTCAAAAAGATTAATATATAAAATAGCTTTCCGTCTTTCGCTAAATGTAGCTTCCCTACTGTAGACTAAGTGGGTGTAATTAAACAAAAGGATCCACCGAAGTCTTTTCCGTGTGAAAACAAAAACAAACAAAAATGTGCTATTACACGGTGTTGCAACCCCAACCGTAAAACCCGAAAGGGGTTGATTCTGTACGTGAAATAGAACAACTTTTGTTCTACGACTTTTTAATTTGAAGAAAAAAAATATTTTTTTCTCCATACATTTTGAGAATAGGTATTTAAAATTTGTATGGAAAAAATTCTATTTTTTTTGTTTAAAAAAAAAATTTCGCCACAGAAGTTGTTTAGTTTCACATATAGGTAGTCACATTTCACATATAACCGCCTTATGTCAGTTAAATATATTACGGGGGCAACTGCAACACCGTGTATAACTCACAAATTAGCGATTTACAGATTTCACCAAGGCGTTATGGGCTGACATCACGTATGTGATGGTAGGGGATTGGTAAGTGATGTAGCCAACAGTGTCAGCTTCCATAAAAAAAAAAGTTTCTTGTCAGTTCTTTTTTGCTGTGAGAATCGAACTGGTTATATACTAAATCTACACTAATTTTGTAAAGAGGTAAAGATTGTAAGTATGGATGTAGGAGGTAATCTCCGAGAATATTCACTCATCCGATTTTGAAAATTATTTGACCAATCTTTAGAATGAACCTTCAGGATGGACATAGGCTACGCGAGCGAAGCCGCGCGCAAAAGCTATGTTAAATGTTAAAATATGACGAATCCGAATGCAGTGTACAGTCTATGAATGATGAATAAAGAATTTAAAAAAAAAATCTATAAAAAAAAATTATAATAAAGAATAAAGTGATCCCATAAGGGTTCCGTTTTTTAGGGTTCCGTATGCGGTACGGGACCCTATTACTAACCCTACGACGCCATCTGTCTGTCTGTCCGAGGGCTCTGTCTCTTGAACCGTAATAGGTAGCCCGTTGAAATTTTCACAGAATATGTGTTAATATGGCCGATATAACAACAAATAATAAAAATAAGAAAACAGTAAAAAATTCACGGGGGTTCCCATATAAAGAAACTAAAAAGTGTATGCGCGCCATCTACCTAAAAGAGTATGAAGCATTTTAACTAATCATGAATTTTAACTAATAAGTATGAAGCATTTCATCAACACGCCATAGATGGCGTGAGTGGCGCTGACCATGACATGGTGATACGGAACCCTCGGTGCGCGGGTTCGACTCGCACTTGGCCGGTTTTTTTGTTTCCTCTTTTGATGTGCGGAACCCTAAAAATAGCCAAAAAAACAAAGACATCTAATATAACTTGAAGACCTCATACATTTCCCATTTTCTCCACAATCCTACGCTATATCAAAGGTCACTTTCTCGGACACGGCCCAACATGTTAGACATTCCGTCACGTCCGGCGAGTCACGTGACATTGTTCCGCCACGAATTGTGACCGCAGTCACGTCGGCGCTTCGCTTGCTGTCAGCGAGAAAATGAATATTCAGTAGAAATACATAAAACACACAGAGGGACGCTCGGCACTCTCGGCAGTCACCAATTATTTTATCTGAAGTATTATATTGTGTTATTGTATATATTCTTTATTGAACACAAAAATGCCGCGAGGCAATCTATTCTAGCTAACCTTTAGCATAGTAAAAGGAGACGAGTAGGTTAACTGGAGCCCGTTTTTTAAATAATTAGCTACGCTGCGCCGAGCCACCAGGGCTGTCACAACTCACAACACTAACACAATTGACAGGTAGTGAGCCCATTATTGTGGAAATGCAATTCCAGAGAGAAAGAGAGAGATAGAAAAAGAGAGAGAGAGAGAGAGAAAGAGAGAGAGAGAGAGAGAGAGAGAGAGAGAGAGAGAGAGAGAGAGAGAGAGAGAGAGAGAGAGAGAGAGAGAGAGAGAGAGAAAGAGAGAGAAAGAACTTTTAAAATAATTACTATTTATATAATAAATATAAATTCATTCAAAAATAACTTAATATACTACACCATAACAATGAAATTAAATTTAAATTAATACCTATTCAATAAAAAAAAAAATCATCCAAATCCGCCGACTCCCCCACCGTACCCAAAACACTAGCCGCGTTGCCCCTTTGAATCTCCAGTCCTATTCGCTGGAGAAAAAAAAAGATTTGGCGCGGCGGTCGCCTGACCTTTCTATAAAAATTAAATAAATATATATAAATGAAATATTAGCGTGGGGCGGCCATCACTGACTACAAGCGAGGCAAGTGAGAATGTAAGTAGTGGTTGTGTACGGACAGCGTGCGCTGGCGCGCGCTTGTGTGAGTGCGAAATCGGCGCGCTTGTATGAAGATGGTTAACTAGTATGTTTAAACTATGCCTTTAGGATGTGGGAGAAGTACATGCAGGCGAACAAGAATAGTTTGAGGCAATATGGAAAAATGTGAGAAATATGTATGATAAACTCCATACGAATATAATAGCTATATTAAACTTACATAATATGTACATTAATCAGTGGTATAACGGTGCTACTCAGCACACTCATATTTCCCGCCTTTTTGCCTTCCTACAAACCTTTAGCTCACAAGCCTTGCGGGTAGGTTAGAAAGTGGAAACGCGAGCGAAGGGAAATATTCTCGAGAGTAGTCGCGATTGGCCCGGTGACGAAGGAAGACGCGCGCGCGATAAGACGAGAGTGTTCCTGGAGGAAGAGACGGGAGAGACGTTGGGAATGTGTAAGGTGACTTGATTGCGACATAGACGTTTGTTTAGTTTATATATTAGTTAGTGCGCGAGCGAGAAGGTGACTCGGTCGGGGCCAAAGGTCATTCCGGACGCTGTCGTGGAAGCTGGAGATCTGCACGTTTTGGTGAGTGAGCCCTACCTATTACCTACATCTATCTTCCCATCTGTCCGTGCTGAGTACCCGTTATTAAGTGCCACAATTGGTGGAGGCGCTAAATTCATACTAGGAAAATGTCTAGGAGCGAAGGGGGAAATCAAAGCGAATTATCGCAAGCAGTAACCATGCTCACACAACGAATCTCTAACCAGAACGAGCTAATGAGAGAAATGCTAGAGCGTATTACTGTAATGGAAGAAAAAATCTCGATCTATGAAACAAAGAAGGAAGTGGGCTCTCCACCCCCCGTCTGTGCGGACACTCACGCGCAGACAGCGGCGGCAAGTTCTCTAAGGCACGAGTTTTTAGATAAAGAAAATTTCAAAATAGCCAAACAGATGATTGAAAGTATTACCGCCTGCGACGGAAACGATGCAAAAACCTTCTTAGAATTTATAATACATTTAGATAGAATATTCAAATTAAATTTAATACGCGCCGACAAATTGATACCGCTCATAATGTTAAAATTGAGAGAGCCGCTGTGCTCATGGTGGTTCGGTCGACTAGATGCAGCGTGCACAGATTGGAACAAATTGAAGGGTGAATTATTAAACTACCTCAGTCCAATTCATAGGGAAACGCTAAAGCAAGAGTTGGTATTTCGGTTTCAAAAACACAATGAAACACTAAGGGAGTTCGTTCAGAAGGTGGAGTCAGCGGCGAGAGCGCTGAACTGCGGGTTCAGTGAAACCGAATTGGTGAATATAATTACTTCACATATCGCGCCAACTACATTTAAATACCTACGGCCGATACGTCCCATCGATACCGTGGAATACTTACTACAACTTGGTAGCGAGATAGACGGTGCCATGTTACGCGATGCACAATACACCGCGGCGGAGGCGGCGGCCGCCGTAAGTGCAGTCACACCGACCGTGTACAGGCCCGGGCCCGACCCGGCCGCGCGCACTCCCCCGCACGCGCGCGCGCCGACACAGCGACCGTGGACCGCGCCACCGCCGGACCGCGCATACGGCAACACGGAAGGACCGAATCGAGCGAACGCCGGGCGACAACCAAACGGTCGAGATACGTTCAACAACAGTTTAAACATAGACCGGGAGCCCATGCGATGTTACGAATGTAATTTAGTCGGACATCTGGCGCGAAACTGCGAAAGGCGCAGAGAAAGATATTACAACAATCAGTATAGGAATAATAACCAGGGAAACTAATTCAAGCGCGACATTCACACCGGAATGTCGCGCGAACCGAAGTAGTACATAGTAACGGGATACGAAATAAAAATTTAACAAATAGTAAAAATAAAAAAAGTATGTCATTGCCTACGATATCAGTGTGTATAGGGAAGTCTCTTACTACGACGGCACTAATCGACTGTGGCGCATCCCGATCCTTTTGCAGATACGATATCTTTAATAAAATAAAAAACGAAAAAAAAGTAATAAACTCCGATATCAACACCCAGTGCACAACAGCCGATGTTCGCACTTTTAACTCTTCGAAGAGCATGTCTGCACTAATATCGTTAGATAAATTCACCTGGCGCCATGAGTTTATAATTGCAAAAGAATTAGTCAATCCAATCATATTAGGTTATGACTTTATCACGCGTACACAGTTGTTGTTAAATCCTAGTAAAGAATACATCACGTTTAACTTTGAGCCTGAGACTAGAATATATTTAAAGTCGAATCATAGCAATAAGTTGCATTGTGCAAATATTTCGAGTGATAAAAATAAAGTAAGGTTGAATGACAAAGAAAAAAAAAGATTAGAAGAGTTGTTGGCTAACTACGGTGACGTCATCACGAAACGTTTAGGCAAAACTAACATTTTGAAATACAAAATAACGCTCACAGATAACGAACCAGTCAGAATGAGATTTTACCCCCTCTCCCCGCCCAAGGCGGAGGAAATGAGGAAACACATAGACGAGCTGTTGGAAAAAGGCGTAATAGAAAAATCAGTATCGCCTTATGCGGCACCGGCCTTTCTAATCGATAAAAAAAATGGTAAAAAGCGGCTCTGCTGCGATTACAGAGCTTTAAATAAAAAAATTGTGTATGATTCGTATCCAATGACATCGGTTGAGTCCATATTTCAAGCTTTAGGTAATGCAAGAGTATTTACTACAATAGATCTTAACAGCGCATTTCATCAAATACCATTATACGAAGATGATAAGGAGAAGACTGCCTTTATAACTCCAAATGGTTTATTTCATTACAACTACGTACCGTTTGGCCTATGTGTAAGCCCGCAGGCACTCAACAGGGTGGTTGATAATATTTTTGGGGATATTAAATTTAAATTCGTGATGCCATTTGTGGATGATATGATAATATACTCAGAAGACATTGAAAGTCATTTTTCACACCTAAAGGAAGTATTGTACCGTCTAAGAAGCGCCGGTTTAACAGTAAATCCTGAGAAAATAGAAGTATTTCGGTCGGAAGTAAACTTTCTAGGTCACGTTGTAAACGGACAAGGTTTACACGTGGATCCCTCTAGGACGAAGGTCATTGCAGATTATCCAACACCAAAAAACTTAAAACATGTTAAAACATTTTTGGGGATGTCGGGTTTCTACGCAAAATTTATACAAAACTATGCTGAGTTGTCAGAGCCTTTGAACAAACTAAAACGAAAAAACGAAAAATTCTTTTGGCATAACGCGCAACAAGAAGCATATGAGAGGATAAAAAAGGCTCTCACTACGCCGCCAGTTCTGAGGTTTCCTTCATTCTCCAAGCCTTTCGTACTACAAGTAGATGCATCTGGACAGGCACTCGGGGCAGTTTTACAACAAGAGGTAGACGGACAGCTCGCTCCGGTTGCGTATGCGAGCCGGTTGCTCAGCGCCGCTGAGAGACGCCGCGCCACCTACGAGCTCGAGTGTGCGGCGGCAGTGTTTGGTGTTAATAAATTCAAGACATATTTGGAGATAGCCGAGTTCGAGCTACACACCGATACGCCGCACTCTCGTGGTTGTTCTCCCACCCGAAACAAACGGGCAAGCTGGGAAGGTGGGTTCTCAGTCTATCACGTTTCAAATTTAAAATTAAACATATAAGAGGGTGCGACAACAACGTGGCGGACTGTTTAAGCCGCATGTACGATGGTAACGAAGAAACGATATGTGCTAGTTTAACGGAGTATTCAGAGTTTAATCAATCACTTAAATTACATCAAGAAAGCTGCCGGGAACTACATATTATTATGGAAACGCTAAGAAGCGGACAAAACGTTAAACATTACAAATTAATCAACGAATATTTATGTAGGAAATTGGCAAAAGGGAATAAGTGGCGAATAGTTATCCCAGAAAAATTAGTGAAATCAGTTTTGCATTATTATCATGACCAGGATATAGCGGGCCATCTAGGGATAACAAAAACATATAATAGAATAACGAAGTTCTACTGGTGGAAAGGAATGTATTCGGATATAAAAAATTACGTAAGATCGTGTAAAGATTGTCAAATGGCAAAACCTAACAATCAATTACAGGCAGGATTAATGGCGTCCAAAAACCCAGAAAACGTCTGGGAGTCAGTATACATTGACTATAAGGGGCCCTTACCAAGAACCAAATCTGGTTATCAATATATATTGGTAGCAATCGACGCCTACTCCAAATGGGTCGAGCTAATACCAGTTCGAGCCGCAACAGCAAATAATTCGGTTAAACATTTAAACACTCAAGTTTGGTCCCGGTATGGTCCTCCCTTAGCCGTTGTCTCGGACAATGGAACGCATTTCACTGGCCAAACTTTTAAAGACATGTGCGTGGCCTGGGGAATAAAACACGTAAATATAAGCCCCCACTACCCCCAATCCAACATGGTCGAACGGGTAAACAGAAATATCAACTCTATGCTCAAAATTTATTGCCAGCGCGAACACAATCTTTGGGATGCGAGTCTACCAAGCCTGCAACTTGCACTGAACACAGCGGTTCACGAAAGTACAGGTGCTGCCGCGGCACAACTTTTTTTAGGACGCGACATTGCGATGCCCTTAGAGAACTTGTGGTCGGTCAAAAATATTGACACGGATATGACTCAGTTAATTCCACCGACCAAAGAAGCGATAGCAAACAATCTTAGAAGAGCATGGGATAAACGCGCCAAATATTACAATCTTAGACGTAGAGAAAACAATTACAGAGTGGGACAACAAGTGCTACTGCAGAACTTTGCTGTGAGTAACAAAGCAAGGGGTATCACCAAGTCATTTTGCCCAAGATGGTCCGGGCCATTTCAAATACATACAATGAATGAGGGCCGAGTTACTCTAGTAAAACCTGGGTCTGATAGAGTAGTAACCACAACCAATATTGCTCTACTAAAACCATATTGGTCAAGATAAGTGGGGGGGATTATAACGGTGCTACTCAGCACACTCATATTTCCCGCCTTTTTGCCTTCCTACAAACCTTTAGCTCACAAGCCTTGCGGGTAGGTTAGAAAGTGGAAACGCGAGCGAAGGGAAATATTCTCGAGAGTAGTCGCGATTGGCCCGGTGACGAAGGAAGACGCGCGCGCGATAAGACGAGAGTGTTCCTGGAGGAAGAGACGGGAGAGACGTTGGGAATGTGTAAGGTGACTTGATTGCGACATAGACGTTTGTTTAGTTTATATATTAGTTAGTGCGCGAGCGAGAAGGTGACTCGGTCGGGGCCAAAGGTCATTCCGGACGCTGTCGTGGAAGCTGGAGATCTGCACGTTTTGGTGAGTGAGCCCTACCTATTACCTACATCTATCTTCCCATCTGTCCGTGCTGAGTACCCGTTATTAAGTGCCACAGTGGTCCTGTTGTGTAACACAATCAACTGAATGCCAACCACACGTCTGTGTTTGTGGTACTGATGTCGACCCGTTCGGCCACCATGGTCTAGCATGCCAGCGTAGTGCCGGTCGTCGGTCTCGACATAGCAACATCAATCTGCTTACAAAGAGGGCCCTTGCCACAGCGGACTTTCCTAGTCTGCTGGAACCACCAGGCCTATGTCGGGACGACGGAAAGAGGCCTGACGGCATGACCTTAGTCCCATGGAGCCGGGGAAAGGCTTTAGTATGGGACGCGACGTGTGCTGACACCTTCACACCTACCCATATTGCCGGCTCGTCCAATTCGGCTGGCTCCGCCGCTCTAGGTGCACAAAACCAGAAAATTAAAAAATACGTTGGCTTGCGCGGCCACTTCGAATTCCTGGCCTTTGCTGTGGAAACACTTGGCGTGTGGTCACCCGACGCAAGGACTTTCGGAAACGTCCTAGGAAAGTTCCTTATTGATAAGTCTGGTGACCGACGCGCCAAGTCTTTCTTTTTTCAGCAAATAGGCCTAGCCATTCAAAGGGGCAACGCAGCCAGCGTATTGGGTACTGTGGCGGAGTCGGAGGAATTGGACGAAGTTTTTTACTTACAGTAATCTTAAATGTTAGTATTTAGTTTTTTTTTTTTTTTATTTATTTATTATTATTATTATTTATTTTTTTTTATTTATTAGGTTAATTTTGTCAATGTTATACATTGTTAGTTAGGTTTTAATTATTTAGTTATTAGTATTTATTTTTTATATTTGATGAAAATTTATTAATAAAAAAAACTATATTTAATAAATATCAACTCAATTACAAGAGAGAAAAAGAAGGGAGTAAAGATATGTATGAAACATAAATGTATTTACTTCGGTAAGTGCGGTAGGTCTTTGGAAATTATTTTTGTCATTCTTTCGGAATGATTCTTGCTATATTAAATTACCTATACGCAGCAAGAACCTATATATGTTTCTTATGCAGCACAAACCTATATATTATGTTTTATATCTGAATAAAGACTTCTGGCAAAAAAAAAATTACCTGAATTTTTCCCCCCTTTTTCCGCGGTATAGAATTATTCGCCCATTTGTCATGCACATGCTTGTGAAAATTTAAGAGTTTTGATTATTTTGCTCATGGATCCTATCATCAGAAGTGCCAAATGAACCAACTTAACCAATGAGCCAACTGAGGAAATGTTTAGAGAACAAAACTGTTTCTATCTGATTCTGATGGCGACGAGTAACATAAATTTCACTTAATTACGTTCTTGTAACTTTTATTCAGATGGTTCTATATTATAAAATATATGTTTACATATATGTAGTTTATGCATAAATATAATGTGTACGTACCATATAGTATTTATTTTATGTATGTATCTATGTTCCTATATGTTTGTGTCCATTTATTTAATAGTTTTATTTTGCACGCTTCTCTTTTGCACTGCATTGTCAGCCTTAGAGCTTCTCCACATCCCAAAGGTTAGTTTGTAAAGAATGCTACTTTGCATTAAACTCGCCTGTTGTGTTCCTTTTTATGATGTACAATAAAGTATATTTTGATCAGCGGCGACTCCTGGTCCTGAATATTGGGTTGGCTCTGGCTAAGGATTTTTTTTTTTTCATAATTTCATAACTTAGGTACCTACGCGTTAATTTATTTCTACCACAATGAGTTCAAAAACTGAAAGACGATTACGATATAGATAGTTTATAATATTTAGTTTAAATTATTTATTTTGCTCACTTACGATTTATTTGTCTGTAGATAGGTACCTACTGGTTGTGTCAAAGCTGTCGAGTTGCAGCCGACAACAGCGACGTCTCCTCTGGCACGACGACGATGAGACAGGCATACAAGCTTGAATTGTTACATTTTATTTGTACATGAAGTCCACTCTTCGTTCCACAGACAAGACATTTTCGATGACTCGATCGTGAAAATCTTCTTTCTTCCTCAATTTTGTTAGCAACTCCTTTTCCACAGATATGTAAGAGTGCCAAATTACTGAGTCTCTCTTGTCCTTGAGTGCTCCGTAGATAGCTCGGTAGGAGTTTGCCATTATAATTACCAATAAATCACTTTAAATTTAACAACACTGCACAGGATTCATCCATACAAAGTCCATACCTACATAACGGAATATATGCAGCTATCAACTCGCGAGCCAATGCGCACACACACGCGCACATAACACACCTAGCCTAGCTCGCTAGTCGCATCGCATCGCACGTCGCACAGCACAAGAATACTCGTCGTGTGGAACTGTGGACGCAGCGCGCACACACCCGCACACGCAACACACACACCTAGCTCGCTCGCTAGCTCGCTCTACTCGCTACCGCGTCACTAAATGCACTCCCCGCTGCGCCAACTCGAAAGGCTGATCAGCGGGTCCGCGCGGGACGGGGGGGACATCGGTCGCTTCCGCCTTGTATGGGATACGATGGCGCTTCAAAATGTAGCCAACCGGCCAATGAATGCCTTGATGTGTCGTCATTCGTCGTCGCCCGCGTTTGACGCGCGCGAAATTTCAAATTATGTAACGGGTACGGGATTGACGTTTTATCTTATTAATCGTGGATTATATGACATAAATAATATAACTCCGAAATTTTTTCACATTTATTTTAGCCTGATACTTCTGTATTAATGGTGTCATTCATTTTATTCGGTTTGGCGGCGCCAACCTCGCCAACTGAGAGGAGTCGCCGCTGATTTTGATTTGATTTGATTTGAAGAAATCCGTGAGAAATGAAGGGAAGCACATCACGGTTGTTACAGGTAATATAGCCAACCGTGTCAGTTTCCATAAAAAAATGTAAAAAAACCTTTCTAAGTTGTCCCCTAAAATCCAAATTCGTTCATTTACGCTATGTGATTTGGTGAACAAACTTTATATATGTATGTACCAAATTCAACTCTTTTCGTCTTGTAGATTCGGTGAAAATAAGCAATGACAGACGGAAAGACAGACAGACACAAGAGTGATCCTATAATGGTTCCGTTTTAACCTCCTTTGAGGTGCAGAACCCTAAAAAAAATCAGACGAATTAATAACCTCTTTCTTTTTTTTTAAGTCGGTTAAAAAGAATTTTGTACGCAAAATAAAATTGAAACATTTAAAAGAAAATTACTTTTCAAACCCCTTGAATTTGGCTTATTTGCCTAGCCTAAACGCCCCTTACGTACCACTAATTAAAATTACTGACCTCTGCTCTAGGTGACCCGGTTAAGTAAGTACGACGAAGATTGAATACGGTTACGT
The DNA here is from genome assembly GCA_946902875.1 of Nematopogon swammerdamellus. Lineage (NCBI taxonomy): Eukaryota > Metazoa > Arthropoda > Insecta > Lepidoptera > Adelidae > Nematopogon > Nematopogon swammerdamellus. The sequence goes on from OX336350.1 coordinate 19,067,930, forward strand.
GCGACCTTTTAAAATGAATATAAAAAGTATAAAAGCAATTATACCGAATGATTGGTGAATATTCAAGACATTCTCCACTCAACCCTGACCTATAAAAATTCACAGATTTCGTGCCTCACACGACTATCGAGCACATTGGAAATGAATCTACGGAATTAGAAAAAAATTTCGTTCTGACTTCTTGACTTTTTTCAAAAAGGTTAGGCTACAGGGCAAACCCTTAACCCGATCGTCTTTGTTTTAGGCTCAAATTGTAGCTGACTAAATTTTCCAGAGAAGTTTTTCTCAAATTTTTGATATAATTCTTCGTTTCCAAAATATCGAGCGCCAAAATAAAAAAATCGGAAAAAATAGAATTTTTTTTTTCACTATTTCGGCCATAACTTTTTTCGTTTTTGACTTTCTCGAATATTTATTTTTGCACCTTACAGTTCTCATGAATACGCGTCTTTTGAGTCTTTTTGAATATCATATCTTCACAACTCTCCGAGATATAAGGGGATCGCCGAGGACAATGCCGATGAATAGAATGGTCAAAAATGAAAATAACGACATAGAAAGCAAATTGCCGAACAGGGTAAGTAATGAGCGCATTGTGTTTGATAGAATTTTCTCTAGTGTCACATGCTTGTCGTTTTCACATTTCGCTCCCGTGAGCATATACTGGTATGCGCTGCTTAGTAGAGAGCGCACTCGGACAGTGCGCCATGTTCCACCGAGTAGAAGCCATCCGGCCGTAACTGAGTTCGTCGATCGCGACGTGAGCTGCCGGGCGGCGCGTGGCGGGGCGTCACCACAGAGTAGGTACAAGAAACAACGTATGCGCATGGAACAGAGGACAACAAACAATTGTTTTTTTTTCTTATGGAAACTGACACGGTTGGCTACATCACCTACAACATCCGTGATGTCAGCCCATAACACCGGGTGAACTAGGTGTCACCATGTCAGTGCTTCCCTTCGATCGTGCCGGCTACACTGAACTGTACGGAAAACACTTGTTGTTGTTGCTGCACGCGCCGCGTAGTCCGCGCGCACCGCTTACTTCAAAATCCAGGTCCCCTCTACCGCGGCCTACCTTTATGCGGCGGGTGGCCGAGTGGTTTGTGCATCGGCTTCTCATGCGATAGGTCCGAGGTTCGAATCCGATCGGCATGTACCAATTACTTTTTTCTAACGAAAAGATTTACGTGCATACCTACACCTGCTGCTTCACCGTTCGGAACTGGTGTAAAACTGTAGGTCCCTTCCCTTGCCCCTGCCTTAAAACTCGCGACAGCAGGGCGAATTCGTACTCTCGCTGGAAATCGGGAACTATACTCAAGCGATCGAAAAGACATTTTCAATGACAAAAACCGCTCGTTTCTGCGCGCCGCGACACCTTGCTTCCTTCCGTCAAACCTCCGTTTTTTTGCGACTTGTTTTCTTTGAAACTTCCTCCGTAGCGCGTCCTCTAGTGACATATATCTCGATGCCGGTGTGTCTGGCTTAGAGTTGTAAAGATGCCGTTTTTTGCACTTTGATACGGATTTATTTGACTTAGGTACCGTAAAACACGGAAAGATTCGAAAAGTATTTTCATATGAGATACCTACTTGCTCTTTTCGCGTTTTATTCCTGTTCTCTGCTTGAAACCAAAAAGTGAGTGACCAAAGTTCGTATTGAACAGGAACACCGTAAAAAACACGGAAAGATTCAATGAAACAGGAAAAGAAATAAGAGTCGCAAATAGCTTTATCGCAGAGAAGCTTATCATTTCCAAATTATGTAGGTACTCATAATAACTCTTTTTTTATGTAATCCGGTATGGCTGGCTGAGTCAGAGGGGTCAGAGCGCATGATCCAACCAGCCAATATCACCTCCTAGAAGGTAGGTGCCATATCGGAGACTTCCCTGGATTGCTGGCTATACTGAACTAGAGGAGAACACAACCGAGGCTACTATGCGGCCATCTTACATCCAGTACAGTGGTAGCAACCCAGTCAGCTACAATTTGAGCCTACCACCTAGTAAGGGGCAAGGGAATCTTTGTTTTAATTTGTGTTTTATAGGGTTCCGTATTACTAAGCCTACGCCGTCTGTCTGTCTGTCCGTCTGTCCGAGGGCTGTATCTCTTGAACCGTAATAGGTAGATACCCCGTGAAAATTTTCACATAATAGGTATGTGTTATTATCAGGGATCGGAATTAGGTAGAGTGATTTGGTACCAAAGTAGGTAAAGTTCGCGAGAGGATATAATATGGAGTTGTTAAAACCACCACTTCGTATGGGAATTCTGAAAATTTCCTGGGAAATTTCCGGGACCGGATTTTTCTTCGGGATCGTATTTATTGACTAAATACAAGCTTCTTTTGTTCTTAGATGATTTTCTCTAGAGTGGCCGCTTATGGAGATATAATTTTTTTCATAAATTTTTATTTCTACTCAATTTACAGGAAAACCGGGGAAGATGTTATAAAATAATCTAAGAGTGTATCGAACTGCTTACAAAACAAGACCTAATTTGTTGTCGTACCATCATTGGTTCTCGATTTATTGCTCGCCGCGATTCTGAATTATCCAGGACGGCATTTGTATGGAAAGCTCCGCCCCCTTTCCTGATTTTATTTCTCGAATGTTGATATTTTTTCGCCTGAATCTTATTTCTAGACGAAATATAAGACACTTTTATTCTTACACATTTTTGAAACAAATCGATATTTCCGGAGAAAAAAAAATCTAAAATATTTTTTTTCCAAAATGTTCTCGATTGCTAATGTTTTTTGGCCGATTCTCATTTCTAAACGAAATATAAGACACTTTTATCCTTACACGTTTTTCGCTTAAGTCGATATTTCCGGAGAGAAAAATAAAACAACCTATTTTTTCATATTTTCTCGAATGTTGTTGTTTTTTCGCCTGAATCTTATTTCTAGATGAAATACGAATCTGTAGTTTCAATCATTTAAATTATTTTCAGAATCATTTAAAAAAAGTGGCCGCCATTTTGAACTTTTTAGTTACTGGACCAATTGCTTTCAAAATCGCTATCTGGGTGTCTGTGTGGGCTCTGAATACGAATCTGTAGTCAAAATTTAAAACAAGTGGCCGCCATTTTAAACTTTTTAGTTACTGGACCGATTGCTTTCAAAATCGATATCTGGGTGTATGTGTGGACCCTGAATACGAATCTGTTGTAAAAATTTATAAAAAGTGGCCGCCATTTTTTACTTTTTAGTTTCTGGACCGATTGCTTTCAAAATTTATATTTGGGTGTTTCTGTGGGATCTGAATACGAATCCGTTGTCAAAATTTAAAAAAAGTGGCCGCCATTTTGAACCTTTTAGTTTTGACTACAAATTAATATTCAGAGCCCACGCAGACACCCAGATATAGATTTTGAAAGCAATCGGTCCAGTAACTAAAAAGTTCAAAATGGCGGCTTCTTCTTTTAAATTTTGACTACAGATTCGTATTCAAAACCCACACAGACACCCAGATATCGATTTTGAAAGCAATCAGTTCAGTAACTAAAAAGTTCAAAATGGCGGCCACTTGTTTTAAATTTTGACTACAGATTCGTATTCAGAGCCCACACAGACACCCAGATATCGATTTTGAAAGCAATCGGTCCAGTAACTAAAAAGTTCAAAATGGCGGCCACTTTTCGAAATGTTCACTTCAGATTCGTATTTCGTCTAGAAATAAGATTCAGGCGAAAAAACATCAACATTCGAGAAAATATGAAAAAATAAGTTGTTTTATTTTTCTCTTCGGAAATATCGACTTAAGTGAAAAACGTGTAAGAATAAAAGTATCTTATATTTCGTTTAGAAATAAGAATCCACCAAAAAAACATCAGCAATCGAGAACATTTTGGAAAAAAATATTTTAGATATTTTTTTTCTCCGGAAATATCGATTTTATTGAAAAAAGTGTAAGAATAAAAGTGTCTTATATTTAGTCTAGTAATAAGATTCAGGCGAAAAAATATCAACATTCGAGAAATTAAATCAGGAAAGGGGGCGGAGCTTTCATCGGGCGAAAATTTCATCCAGTATTGGTATCATACATGAAAGAAACGGAAAAACCCCGTTTTTTTTGTTTTATTCAAAATGTATTTTTCGGTATTTTTCTGCCTTTACAACACTAGTCTGGCTGGACTTGATTTTTCCCTTGACACGATGCTCAGTGAAACGTGCGAACTCAGTGTAATGGAAAATGTTGGAAAAACGAACGTGATCTTTAAATAATATTGTTGAATCGCTTGAAGGTCATGGCGAATCCTTGGCAATTGGCCTTGATATTGCCAAGGCATTTGACCGGGTTTGGCACAAGTCGCTCTTGGGCAAATTGCCGGCTTACGGACTTCCTTCTGGCCTGTGTGACTGGGTCGCCGACTTCCTACATCGGCGTAGCATTCAGGTCCTAGTGGACGGTTGCTCGTCGGACGCCATGTCAGTGAACGCCGGCGTACCACAAGGATCTGTGTTGTCACCCACGCTGTTTCTTCTGCACATCAATGATATGCTGTCTCTGGGCAACATACATTGTTATGCAGATGACAGTACGGCACACGGATCCTACACCAGTCACCCTTCAGCCAGTCGGGATGTTGTGGATGAGAAGAGACGAAGACTTGTGTTTGAGCTCGAACATACACTCGGTTCTATTTCCGAATGGGGCCGTAGTAATTTGGTCGAGTTCAACGCTTCCAAGACACAAGTTTGCGCGTTCAGTGCGAAGAGAGTGGCGTTCACACCGGCTCCTTCATTCCAAGGCACGTCGCTCAAATTAAGCGAACACCTCGGGGTCCTCGGAGTCGAACTGTCGCACGACTTGAACTTTCGTCGCCACATCGAGGGGAAGGCCAAGCTGGCTTCTAAAAAGCTGGGCGTACTCAATAAGGTGCGACGGTACTTCACGGCGGACCAAAAGCTGCTGCTGTATAAATCGCAGATCAGGTCTTGCTTGGAGTACTGCTCGCACCTGTGGGATGGCTCTGCCAAATACCAGCTTGCGCCTCTGGACTCGATCCAGCGTCGAGCCGTGCGACTAGTGGGTGACCCCGAAGTGTCCCGTGATCTGGAACCACTGCAACACCGTAGGGATGTCGGCTCCCTAAGTGTGTTCTATCGCTTATTCCATGGGGAGTGCTCGGAGGAGCTGTTTTACGCGATCCCGCCGTCCCCTTTCCACCTCCGCACCACGCGCACTGGGCAGGGATTGCATCCATATACGCTGGACTTACCGCGCATGCGTACCAATCGATTCTGCAGATCTTTCCTGTACAGAACCGGTAAACTCTGGAACGCTCTCCCTGCTCATATATTTCCCCCCAAGTACAGTCTCGGGTCCTTCAAGAGGGGCGTGAATGGGCACCTGTCAGGCCGGCATGGCATTCGCAACCCCCGAATACGACCGAATGTCCATGGGCGCCGTTAGACACCATATGGGTGCCTCGGCGCCATATGTCGAGCTAACAATAAAAAAAAAAAAAAAAAAAAAAAAGAAATCGAGCTATATTGGTTGGCTGCACAGTAGGTATATCAATCGTGATCTTTAGGTTGGGAGTTTAGCACAGAGCATCAAATACCTACCGGCATTTCATGCTCTGTGGAGTTTAGAGACTCAATTTTAAATGAGCCTGGAATATATACATGTATATATATTCTTTTTTTACACAATGAAGTCCCGTAACATAGGAAAAAAAACAAAGATCTAACGATATTTTAAACTAGACCCTCTCACATTTTTTTATTTTTTTTATCAAAACTGACACGGTTAGTGACATAACCTATAACATCCGTGATGTCAGCCCATAACACCGGGTGAATTAGGTGCCATGTCAGTGCTTCCCTTCATTTCATGTCGGCTAGACTGAACTGGACGAAAAACACGAACTATTTACATAAGTAAGATCTAGTACCAAGTAAGATAAGAAGAGATGATACCTACAGTTTTACGTGTAATCCGAACCACGGTCGAGCGATCACCCATCGAAATAGTGACCGCGCCCAGTTGTCAAATATAAACCCGTTAGTATATTTGAAGATTATACGAACGACCCCGATACAATAATTTCGTTATCTCATGACGTGAAAGCTGAATGTTTTATGGTCCAGCGCAGAGAAAATCAAGAGGTGAATTCAGTAGCTGAAAAAACGAGAATCGAGTACGGTACGCAGGCACTACCGAAGGGAAGTACTGACATGGCACCTAGTTCAACAAGGTGTTATGGGCTGACATCACGGATGTTATAGGTGACTGGAGTTCAAAAAAACAACTTCGGTTGTTGTATTTTTTTTTTTGTAAATAAATTCATGAGTCCCACACATTTAGTTATTACGGCCCAAAAACGTATGGGGAAAATGATTTTCGAAAATATCGAAAAGGACAAACTTGCTCATTTGAGCTTCAGAAGCACCCTGTACAATTTTAGTAGTCATTGCTTTATCATCATAATCAATCATCAATACTAATAATAAATCCGTGGAGTAAGTTACTTTGTTTTATTATGAGATACTGCGTTTGTAGACTCTATGTATGATACTAAAACTAACTTGATGATTTTAGAAATATTTCCTGTATGTATGTATGTATGTTCGTCCATAACTTTTAAACCGATCATCCGAATTCGACGAAACTTGGTACAAACACATTTTACTATACGGGACACAGGATAGGCTATAAAATTCAGTTCCCGTTACGCTAAGATGTGGCTCTCATACAAACCGAATTGCTGTTTCTCTGTAAGTTGTTGTCCTCTGTGGTCCAGTCCCTTGAATTGTGACTTCCCAATTTACAGCGTTACCCGGCGCTCAATCTGTTCGCTAGTCATTGACTTCCATAAATACAGCAAGTTATAATAAGCTTCTTACTAGAACACTTACTAGGGCACCACGCCATGTTATACCGTGTTGAAGATAGTCAGCCGCACCTGAGTTATTCGATCGCGATCCGCCGCACAGTGGTTCGTCCCCATACAAGACGTTGAACATAGGATCAAAAAAATGTTTATGACGAAATTTAAAAAAAAACGAATATGCCAATGCATTCGTCCATTGAAGGACAATACATATTGTCATTACATTTTTTTCGATTAGATCAATAGTTAACGAGTAAATCGAAAAAATTTTTTTTCTTAGTATGGGAAGCAACACATAAACTTATAATAATAATATCTTACGCTGCAATAATAGCTGCTCATGCGAGAGGTCCGAGGTTCAAATCCGGTCGGCGAAAACCAATGAGTTTTTTCCGACAAAAAAAAATCCGTTCGGAACCGGTGTAAAACTGTAGGTCCCACAGGTAGGTCCCTTCCCTTGCCCCTTACTAGGTGGTAGGCTCAAATTGTTGCCGACTGGGTTGATACTACCGTACTGGATGTAAGATGGCCGCATAGCAGCCTCGGTTGCGTTTTCCTCTTGTCCAGTATAGCCAGCAATCCATGGAAGTCTCCGGTATGGCACCTACCTTCTCGGAGGTGATATTGGCTGGTCGGAGCATGTGCTTTGGCCCCTCCCACACAGCCACCCATACCGGATTAAATAAAAAAATAACGTTTTTTCGCAATATAAAATTTTTAAATGTCTGCGATGTAAGATTGATCTGTTAGCGAATACATCCCCAGTTTTATGAAGAAGCTCCAGGGAACATTTCATTATTCTCGGAGCTATTCCTACATTCATTGTTCCCCGTACCCCTATAAAAAAGAAGGAGACCTAACGTACACATACTATTATCCTATCATCCTATATTATTATAATAAAAATATGTTAGAAAACTAAAGTCCCTTCACAATAGATGAACCTAAAAATATTTAGCGCAGCAATATTTTTACAGGGGTCTTTATATAAGAAATCGGCTTTGCCGTCGCGATTTTAGCGAGCGCATCGCTGCAGCTCGAAGTTTCGAGCCCTCTATGGGACCGGTTTTCAAGAGGACATGTTCGCTCCGGCACTGACATACTGACAGTATCGCTCTTCAGAGCAGCGGTGTATCCAACCGATATAGTGCGCTGGCCTACGGTAGCACGCGCTGCACGCGGCCTTATTTTTAGACCCCCACACACAGACGTTCCAATAAACGTGAACATTGAATTAATACCGCAATTCTTTTTGACATTGAAAATGTCTTTTCGATCGCTTCAGTACAGCCCCCGATTTCCAGAGAGAAGCGAATTCGCCCTGGTGTCGTGAGTTTTAAGGCTATGTAAATATTTAGTGTGTCATATGACGCGTAGCGACGGGTTACATGATGGTGAAAAAAAAATTTTAAAGTTTGAGTTTTCGAGAAAATCGATAAAAACGGCTTAAAATAGCCGTTTTAGGGGGTTTAAAAAAGGCACTATAATGTCGTATGTCGCATATTTTTAACGTAAACTCCTTATCAAAAATCTTGTTTCCTAGTATTACACGTATAAGGCATATTCATTGAAAGGTCGCAAATGTGATTTGGTCAATAATTACATAATCTTATGGCCAAATTGACACTTCAAGCGAGATGCCGGCGGCGAACAATGTTACGGCGAATAAATCTGTTACTGTGTCGCGTTCTACGTCTACCCCCAAATCTTGTGCGACAGCATAAACAAAATCAACAAATTTGAGGTAGGTTTTTTTTTTATTATTAATTTTTGGCTTGGATGCCAGGTCCTTCAGCCATTTCTTGAATTTTCTTTTCTTTATATATTTTCTACTGTATTTATTATATATTTGTACAGGCTTTTATAGTATTTTTGTCGTATTCCCCTGTTTCCACCTCCAAAACTGAGCAGATTTTAAAGATTTTTTTCATGAACTGTATTAGAAGACAATTGCGTATATCGTTACATTTTACTCATTTTTAGCAGTTTACTGAACGTCTGTTTTCGGCGCTCAGTAAAAAGTTAAATTAGAAATATTAAAAGCCTAACATATTAAGATTCAGATTCAGATATTTATTTCGCCATAAAGAACACACAACAATAATAATATTACATTGAGACATATGCATATTCAGTATGGTTCGGCATAAACATACAAGTATACTGCATACGGGATACGCCAGTAATTTTTGACTTTTTAAGGGGCCCGACCCCTAAAAAGTGAAAAAATATTTCTGTTTAGTTATTTAAAGTCGCCGGGGGACCGCTTAAAGTAAATGAACGCAGCACTGAGTTTTTATGTTTGATTTAGAAATTTCCTATTTTTAGTGGAAACACAGGATCACAACTGTTTCTCTGTTCGATCTCGCGACACCCTGTACACAGACGGGACCGCGCACATAAATAATCGTTGATGAGTCTGTCTTCGGTAAATCCTGGCATTATCGGATATCCGCATTCCGAATACGGACCGGGTAAACATATTGTTTGATTTATTAAGCGATTTAGCGAACGAATTCTCGGATACAACTCGAGACAGCGGTACTTGAGTTACACGAATATAAATGGCAGAAAAAAGACGGGGCTGCGTCTCGTTAAACACGGTCCCAAATTAGATTCAGATTCAGATTCAGATATTTATTTCGCCATAAAGAACACACAACAATAACAATATTCCATTGAGACATATGCATATTCAGTATGGTTCGTCATCATTTTTTATGATGTCCCGTTCAGTAGTGCAATCTATAAGGAAGAACCGGGTAAGAAACCTTACAGAGATTTTTTTAAATATAACTTACATACTAAGTAAATTAAGTCGAAATCCCCTTATGCCACCACAGTCCCGAGCGTACCAGCCTTTCGGTCATACATATCATAACACCCACCCAGTGTAGAAACATGTTATTGACCGATTTGGTTGCCAATGAGCACCACCGGTGGGATCAACTGTAATTAGTAATTACATTACTCAGGGGCCATGAGCCTCACCGGTGGGATCAAATTGTACACATTTTGGAGGCTTCTAAATTGAACTGGCACAGTGTAGGAATGATGTTATTTTGGCACTGGAGTAATCTCTATAGAGTGTGGAAAATCAATTTTTTGCTCTGACAACACAAAATTGAATAACTTTTTGACAGATGAATCAGCTGGTTTAATTTTTGCTACAAACATGTTGCTCGCTGTCTGAATGCAGTGTCTTGAGTGTATTTATAAAGTTTTAGAGTATTTTACACCACGTAAACATCTATTACTCCTATAGTAACAATTACATTTTCTTGTAGATGAATTTATTTATTCAACAGAAAAATTTCAATCTCAAATGACCGCGAATATTACCTAAAACACTCGCTGTATTTCCACGCTGGATAGCGAGGGCTATCCGTTGCCTGAGGAATGTTTCGCAGTTATGTAGGTACTCCTGACATTTCTTATGAAAAATAGAAAAAAATTAAAAAACTGGCCAATTGCAAGTTCTACTCGCACTTGGCCGGTTTTTTGTTGTAATAAGGACAGTCGAATCTACGTTTCCGTCTTTTTATTTTTTTTTAACATCTAAAGTGATGTGATGACTCAATACAGCTTAACGAACTTCATGGCATCAAAAAATAAAAAAATAGTGTTGATGATACTCGTAACTGGCGACTAAGCGCGGCAGTTAGCTGCCGGATTAGGCCTCTGCCCGTGCTCCTCTACTGTGTCAGCTGGAACACGCTAATCAGTAATAAATAACTAATAACACGACAAAATACGTATTAATGTGTTTACCTGGCTCAGTTCCATTAACCTCTGGCATGTAGATTGAATCAATTCTAAACCCCAGCTGACGCAACACACCCGATTCCGATAGCCTGGATAAGATTGAGATACCTTGACTTTAATAGCTTGTCGCAGTTAGATGAACCGCATGCGACCGAATGTCCATGGGCGTTGCTAGACACCTTGTGGGTGGCTTGACGTCACACACATGTCGCGCTTGCTATAAAAAACCGGCCAAGTGCGAGTCAAACTCGCGCACCGAGGAGGGTTCCGTATCGCCATGTCAAGATTAGCGCCACTCACGCCATATGTGGCGTGTTATGAAATGTCATGATTAGTTAAAATGCTTCACACTCTATTCGGTAGATGGCGCGCGCGCATACACTTTCTGGTTTCTTCTATGGGAACCCCGGTGAATTACATACTGAAGCGATCGAAAAGACATTTCCAATGTCAAAAAAATAAACATTTCTAAGTGACAAGAAATCCTTGCCTATGTACATACAACCGATTTGTAAACCTCTTCAATTGATTATTCATAGCGAGAGGCGTCGGCGGTGGGTACAGCCCACGAGTCGTACAGCCCTTCAATATACAGGAGTGCTACAATATCTCATTGACTTTATGTTGAGAAGTTGGATTGCAAATCGTGGTCCCTTTTTGAGGGTGCAGATAAATTTATTAGCATTACTTTGCTGTCAATATTTCAGTAAACAGCATTTTGTAGAGTGTGCTAAAGTATTTAGAGTATTGCAAAGGTTGACTGGAAGAAATCTCTGTAAGGGTTAAATACGCCTTTGAAGAAAGAAAAGAAAAATTGTCATTAAAGACCATAACAAAAAAAAAGAAAACATTACAAAAAAACATGAAATTATACAAGCAAAACATTACAAAAAAACAATTAATGCCTTTACACCTCATGTCAATATATAAGGTGTTTCGTTATTCATGTCAAAGGTTTCGGGAGGATTACATACACACTCGGGTAAACACGTTATGCGGTAAAAATATTATATGTTTTTCGCTTTGCTTTTCGAGAAATTTAACAAAACAAGTTTGCTACTTAAACATTTAAAAGATCAATTTGTGTGTACCAGTAGGTAACTTGCTATACGGGGTCAATGACCGTACTATGTTCAAACACAGAACAGCAGTTTGTTGTAAGTAAGTCACAAGGTCACTAGGCATTTTGTCAGCGCGCCACCGCGCCCCGCCGCCGCCGCCGCTCTAAAACTAGCTACCTACCTACCTACCTACGTGTGCGGTGTTTGTGCCTACGTTTCGTGTTTGCAAGGGTTATTAGCATGATTGGTTTTTACAGCTATTTGATTATTTTTTTTTGTTAAGAGATGTTAGGAGAAAAAATTTTCCTATAAACATATGTTTTTTTTTGCGTAAAGTGTTTGTTTGAGTGCGTATGTAACCCTCCCGAAATTTTTGACATGAATAACGAAGCACCCTATAATATATACCTTATTATGTATACAAAATATTACATACTATTATTAAAAAAAATTGGTCAAGTGCGAGTTTTACTCGCGCACTGGAGGGTTCCCTAGATCCGCAATACCATACCTGTCAAATAACCATATCCGTCTATGTTTTGTCTTTCTACAATGCAACATATAAGAGTCTGTGTCGTCATCTATAATTCAGTAGCGTGACTAATAGATTTTTAGCACATTTATTGTATGGGGACCCCTTAATTTTTTACAGACGACCACGTAGGCTTATTAAAATAGGTTTCCGTATGGTTACGGAAGCCTAAGAAGTTAAAATATATCTAGAGATAACGGAAGCTAGGGATGGAGGCCAAGCCATCGATGTCTATTTTATAGATTAGCCCATCCCATACATCACTACCGAAAAAATATGTTCTCAACGAGACCTGCATATAATGCAGATTTCTCGGACAGCCGCTTCATACGGCGTGTCCGGCGCGTGTTGAACGCACGCAAGTCTGTATCGAGTCGGTGACGCGTGTGTGCAGCATGCCCGGTTGGTGTTATAAAGAGTGACAGTGACAAACGTTGTTTTTTGTTTCGCCTGAGCATGTTATGGCGTGTTAAGAAGCCAGCATGGCTAGGATCGTGGGACGGTGGTATCGCGTTCTCGTTCTCGCTTGCCTGCTGGTGATGGGAGTGGGCGGAAAGACGGCAAACGCGCTGGTGGGCGAGCGATGACGTCTTTCTCGCTCGCTCTTGTCATCTCTGGGCGGGTGGGGGCGAGAGCGCGATAGCACCGACGTGGGGATCGTGTCACGTATCACAATACTGCGTGTGAATGCACGCACACTTGTACCGATGTTTAGCACAAGTTGCATCGTACGACGTTCAATCTATAAAATAGATATCGATGGGCCAAGCTAGGGCGAATGGAGCGGAGTTTACTGTGTGCCCGCCTGCCCAGTACACTCGCTGGTACCTCCCTTAACGAGGAGGGTTCCCAGAAATCTACACTAATATTATAAAAAGGTTGTAAGTTTGTAAGCTTAGATGTAGGAGGTAATCTCCAAAAATATTCATCCGATTTAAAAAATCTACAGATCTCACACTACGCGCAACTATCAAAGGCATTGAAAATGTAATTTACAAATAAAGCAAACGATAAAATTTGACAAAATTTGTTAATAGGTATTCATTCTTTATCGCACTGACGATAAAGTGAACGAAGCGCAGACTGACCTCGCGCGTAAGGGACCCGCTACCGCCTACAGTTTTAGTACGCCCGCCTCCTAAGATGGCTCAAACTGTAGTTAATTAAATCCCGAGATTCAATTTTTTCCCTTTCTTGAATAGAGAGCTTAAAAAAAAAGTTATTGGGAAATTCTCGATCCAAGCCGGCGAAAATATTTTGAATTTTTGACAAATTTTGGAAAATTTCAAAAACTTACAGACCGATTTTGGGAATTCAAATTGCACTTTGAACTACTTTGAAGACGCACATATGGCCCATCCGCGTACCTCTCATATCTGCGAAGCAAATGGCAAAACAGGCAAATGTCACAATTTCATAAATCGGGGCACTATACTCGATCACGAAAACACAAACATTTTCAATGTTTTAAAATTCAATTGACCAATATTTAGAATAGACCTTCAGGATGGACATAGGCTATGCGAGCGAAGTCGCAGGCAAAAGCTAGTAAGTTACAATTTGGCAACTAAAGCGTTAAATTAATCATTGTTCTTCTTCGGCCCGAGTGCCGAATCCACGGAGAAAGCCAAAACACACCTGTTTTTATTAAACGGTTTTATTTAGCTTGACTCCGTATATTTGTTTGTTTGTTTGTTACTATCTTTGTTTCAAATCTTGCGACAACTTTTTCAACTACTTCTACTGAACCGATTTTTATGAAACTTTGCACACACATTGAGTTCTCGTGACAATACAATATTATGATAATTTCAACTTGGTAACGAGGGTCTGATGATGGAGTCAGGAGGTGTACAGTGGAACTCTTCAACCGTTACTAGTAACCCCCTCGAGTTTGGGCTCATTTGGTTGGTTTGGACGAGTGTCCCATAGTTCTACCAATACACTTGGTGACGAGGGTCTGATGATGGAGTCAGGAGGTGTACAGTGGAACTCTTCAACTGTTACTAGTAACCCCCTCGAGTTTGGGCTCATTTGCTTGGTTTGGACGAGTGTCCCATACTTCTACCAATACACTTGGTGACGAGGGTCTGATGATGGAGTCAGGAGGTGTACAGTGGAACTCTTCAACCGTTACTAGTAACCCCCTCGAGTTTGGGCTCAATGGTTTGTTTGGACGAGTGTCCTATACTTCTACCAATACACTTGGTGACGAGGGTCTGATGATGGAGTCAGGAGGTGGACAGTGGAACTCTTCAACCGTTACTAGTAACCCCCTCGAGTTTGGGCTCATTTGGTTAGTTTGGACGAGTGTTCCATACTTCTACCAATACACTTAGTGACGAGGGTCTGATGATGGAGTCAGGAGGTGTACAGTGGAACTCTTCAACTGTTACTAGTAACCCCCTCGAGTTTGGGCTCATTTGCTTGGTTTCGACGAGTGTCCCATACATCTACCAATACACTTGGTGACGAGGGTCTGATGATGGAGTCAGGAGGTGTATAGTGGAACTCTTCAACCGTTACTAGTAACCCCCTCGAGTTTGGGCTCAATGCTTTGTTTGAACGAGTGTCCTATACTTCTACCAATACACTTGGCGACGAAGGTCTGATGATGGAGTCAGGAGGTGGACAGTAGAACTCTTCAACCGTTACTAGTAACCCCCTCGAGTTTGGGCTCATTTGGTTAGTTTGGACGAGTGTTCCATACTTCTACCAATACACTTAGTGACGAGGGTCTGATGATGGAGTCAGGAGGTGTACAGTGGAACTCTTCAACCGTTTACTAGTAACCCCCTCGAGTTTTGGCTCATATGGTTGGTCTGGACGAGTGTCCAATATTTCTACCAATACACTTGGTGACGAGGGTCTGATGATGGAGTCAGGAGGTGTACAGTGGAACTCTTCAACCGTTAATAGTAACCCCCTCGAGTCTGGGCTCATTTGGTTGGTTTGGACGAGTGTCCCATACTTCTAGCAATACACTTGGTGACGAGGGTCTGATGATGGAGTCAGGAGGTGTACAGTGGAACTCTTCAACCGTTACTATTAACCCCCTCGAGTTGGGGCTCATATGGTTGGTTTGGACGAGTGTCCCATACTTCTACCAATACACTTGGTGACGAGGGTCTGATGATGGAGTCAGGAGGTGTACAGTGGAACTCTTGAACCGTTACTAGTAACCCCTTCGAATTTGGGCTCATTTGGTTGGTCTGGACGAGTGTCCCATACTTCTACTAATACACTTGGTGACGAGGGTCTGATGATGGAGTCAGGAGGTGTACAGTGGAACTCTTCAACCGTTACTAGTAACCCCCTCGAGTTTGGGCTCATTTGGTTGGTTTGAATGAGTGTCCCATACTTTTATCTATACACTTGGTGACGAGGGTCTGATGATGGAGTCAGGAGGTGTACAGTGGAACTCTTCAACCGTTACTAGTAACCCCCTCGAGTTTGGGCTCATTTGGTTGGTTTGGACGAGTGTCCCATACTTCTACCAATACACTTGGTGACAGTCAACTGTCGCTATTGAATGTTAAGCAACGCTGGGTGCGGTCAGTACTTGGATGGGTGACCGCTGACCGTTGGAGGCTGACCGAGCTTCGGATTCCTCGTAAAACTGTAGGTCCCTTCCCTCCTAATCTTACTTGGTGGTAGGGTTCAACCATCCCGGGTTGGTACCACCGCACTGAATGAAACATCGGTTGAAACGGCTATGTAAATAGTTTGTGTTTTCCGACCAGTTCAGTGTAGCCGGCACGATCAAAGGGGGAAGCGCTGACATGGCACCTAGTTCACCCGGTGTTATGGGCTGACATCACGGACGTTGTAGGTGATGTAGCCAACCGTGTCAGTTTCCATAAAAAAAAAAAAAAAAAACGAGCGTCTGATGATGGAGTCAGGAGGTGTACAGTGGAACTCTTCAACCTTTACTAGTAACCCCCTCGAGTTTGGGCTCATTTAGTTTGTTTGAACGAGTGTCCCATACTTCTACCAATACACTTGGTGACGAGGGTCTGATGATGGAGTCAGGAGGTGTACAGTGGAACTCTTCAACCATTACTAGTAACCCCCTCGAGTTTGGGCTCATATGGTTGGTTTGGACGAGTGTCGCATACTTCTACCAACACACTTGGTGACGAGGGTCTGATGATGGAGTCAGGAGGTGTACAGTGGAACTCTTCAACCTTTACTAGTAACCCCCTCGAGTTTGGGCTCATTTAGTTTGTTTGAACGAGTGTCCCATACTTCTACCAATACACTAGGTGACGAGGGTCTGATGATGGAGTCAGGAGGTGTACAGTGGAACTCTTCAACCATTACTAGTAACCCCCTCGAGTTTGGGCTCATATGGTTGGTTTGGACGAGTGTCGCATACTTCTACCAACACACTTGGTGACGAGGGTCTGATGATGGAGTCAGGAGGTGTACAGTGGAACTCTTCAACCTTTACTAGTAACCCCCTCGAGTTTGGGCTACTTTAGTTTGTTTGAACGAGTGTCCCATACTTCTACCAATACACTAGGTGACGAGGGTCTGATGATGGAGTCAGGAGGTGTACAGTGGAACTCTTCAACCATTACTAGTAACCCCTTCGAGTTTGGGCTCATATGGTTGGCTTGGACGAGTGTCGCATACTTCTACCAACACACTTGGTGACGAGGGTCTGATGATGGAGTCAGGAGGTGTACAGTGGAACTCTTCAACCGTTACTAGTAACCCCCTCGAGTTTGGGCTCATTTGGTTTGTTTGGACGAGCGTCCCATACTTGTCGAACGCAAATGTATGAAACAGACATACCATCTGTTCAAATTGATTTTGAAAGGGACGGCGGAGACCTTATCCATCCTAAAGCCATACAGTTTCCAGCAAAGTTTAATTATGGAACAGCTGAGAGACGGATGTTACCGGTAATTTTGTCATGGGCCTCCACTGTCCATAAAATGCAGGGCAGTACTGTTGACCATGCTGTCGTGTATTTGGGCTCCAGACTATTTGAGGACGGTCAAGCGTATGTTGCATTGAGTCGCGTAAAGTCTTTAGAAGGGCTATGTATTAAGGAGCTTGATTGTGAGAAATTGACAGGTAAGAAACCGAGTAACAAAGATGCAATGAGAGAGTTGGAAAGGATGACGAGTTTGCGTAATGAATGATACGAGCCAAAAATCAAACTAAAAACGAGTAAATAAAAAAATAGGTAAAAAAACTTTTAAGTTAAACGGTTTTATTAAAAAAAAACTAGAAAAAAAACAGCTGTACAAAAAACTAGAAAATAATATGGACACAAGCCTGGGCCTTCTTAAGATTTTACGTCTGGGTAAGAAATCGTGCAATACTAGCGTGCTGTCTTCTCATGTCGGATGCCAAAGGGCACATTGTGTCGCTGCGTCAGCGGATTAAGTAATAAATTGAGACTTTTAACAGACTAATATAAAAACGTGGGGCGTATAATATGCGTAATAAATAAAATGCGCCCCACTTGTACAGTGTACTTGTACACTTGTACACTTGTACAGCTGTTTTTTTTCTAGTTTTTTTTTAATAAAACCGTTTAACTTAAAAGTTTTTTTACCTATTTTTTTTTTTATTACACATTATTTGTCGTGTTTCGTTCGTGCGGCGCGTGTTAGTGCGTAGTAGGCCACCATAGTGTCGACACAAGTTTTTAGGTTTCCGTATCCGTATTCCGTATATCCTAATTACTAATCCTACGCCGTCTGTCTGTCTGTCTGTCTGTCCTACTGTCTTAGGAACCGTAATAGCTAGCCGATTGAAATTTTCACAGCATTATGTGTTATTATGGCGGATTTAACAACAAATAATAACAAATTTAAAAAGGGGGTTCCCATACAAGAAACGTGTTTTTTGAAAGGTTTTTTTTGTGGTGCGCAAACCTCGGTGCGCGAGTCCGACTCACACTTGACCGGTTTTTTTTTATTTACGAGCTAAGGGGATTTCTCTGAAAGACAGACAGGCAAACGGACGCACACAATATATTGTAGCCTGGTTATTGTATCCTGGCTTGATTACGGAACCCTAAAAAGGGTAATGTAATGTATATCTAACATTGTATGTATGTATAACTGTACATAAAGAAAAAAAACACTAACTCAGAAACCTTCTACTAAACTCACAAAACCCGCCAGCAAATCTGCGAATAAAAAGATCAAAGGGTAAAAATATAACAATTGCGCAATCTCTGAAATAATACATGAAATAAAAATAACTTCTGTATATTTTAAATTAGGTATTTTTACTAAAATGCTTCTCTGTTTTTTGTTTACCTCAGAGCGACTGCGGCTTTTCGCGTTGCTTTGATAAAAAAAACCGGCCAAGTGCGAGTCGAACTCGCGCACGGAGGGTTCCGTATCGCCATGTCATGGCTGGCGCCACTCTCGCCAAAAATAAAACTGAGAGACAGAGGGAAATAACGGTTCAATGTACTTACCTACTTATTTAAAAAAAAAGAAGAAACGTGCTTTTTCACGTGATTTTGTCAATGAGTTTCACTGGGAGTGACAAATTTTTAAAGTAAAAATAGTTCCTGTTTTCAGTTCAGTGTAGCCGAGGCGTGGGCGTAAGGAATCGCGAATGTTAACGAATCTCGGGTCCGTAGTGACAGCTTGCTTCTTACCAAATTTCTATTATAAAATGCTTCATATTAGTTAAATGTCATGATTAGTTAAAATGCTTCATAATCTATTTGGTAGATCGCGCGCGCACATACACTTTTTGGTTTCTTCTATGGGGACCCCCGTGAATTTTTTACTCTTTTCTTATTTTTATTATTTGTTGTTTTATCGGCCATAATAACACAAATTCTGTGAAAAATTCAACGGGCTACCTATTACGGTTCAAGAGATACAGCCCTCGGACAGACAGACAGACAGACGGACGGACCGACAGACAGACAGACAGACGGCGTAGACTTAGTAATAGGGTCCCGTACCAGATACGGAACCCTAAAATGCTTGTCAGCCTGTAGTTAGTTATGTGGTTCACCAGAAATTATTTCGCATTTAAAGAGTAAAAACTTCTACTTAGGGTTAAATCTTTTTCTTTTTACTCCAGGGATGAAAAAAAGGAACAAAGCTTTTAGAAAGATTAATTTCACTGTATTTACTCGCTGGTCCCATGTGGCACACCTGACGAAAGTTTGCCTTGGGTAAAGAAAGATTTTTCACCCTTTGGCTGGTTAACTTTAGTTAGTTACTTACTTTAGTTACCTTAACTCCCTCTGTTTTTACGCATGCGCAATTTTTTTTCTCCCAAATTGAATTTTCAGCACTGGATTATTATAAACTAGCTTTTGCCCGCGGCTTCGCTCGCGTGAAATTCGTATTTAAAAGAAGAAAGTTAGTAAGCCCGCTACCGTACCTTTATTTTGGTGGGTGGAACAATTTGGTTTGTATGAGAGCCGCATCTTCGCGTAACCGGAACTGAATTTTATTTAGCCTATCCTGTGTCTCGTATAGGTAAATGTGCTTGAACTAACTTTTATCAAATTCCGATGATCGGTTTAAGAGTTATGCAGGAAAATACATACATACATACAGAAAAGATTTCTAAAAATCGTCCATTCAGTTTTTGTATCATACATAGAGTCTACAAACGCAGTATCTCCTAAAACAAAGTAACTTCTGTACCGTGTGGGGCCGGTACTTTAAAAGAATAGCCCCACTGCATCTCTCCCCGTGTATGTCGTAAAAGGCGACTAAGGGATATGACTCCCTTCTTATATTACTAGGTGGTAGGGTTTAACCCGCCCGGGTTGGTACCACCGCACTGAATGAAAGGTCGGTCGAAACAGCTATGTAAATAGTTTGTGTTTTCCGTCCAGTTTAGTGTAGCCGACACGACTGAAGGGAAGCACTGACGTGGCACCAAGTTCACCCGGTGTTATGGGCTGACATCACGGATGTTGTAGGTGATGTAGCCAACCGTGTCAGTATCCATAAAAAAAAAATTACTCCATGATCATTCCTTACAGATTAATTATTAGTATATATATTGATTTATTGTTCCCTCTTGTTTCTTATAAATTTATCATTGTGAAACATTTCAAAATGTCTTAATCCATAGCTTGGCATCATGCACTCACTTTATATTTCTTGATTATACAGGGTATTTCAGGATAGGGTTTCGTAACTTCAGGGTTCGAAAGGGGTCCATATTTATTGAAAACGAAAAGCTCTGAAACTTTTTCCCAGATTCGGTCATATTATAGTACTCTTGGTAAAAATCGTTTCATCGAGATTTGGTGGACGGTTAACATCCGCCTTTATTAAATAAAAATAAAATGACTAAATTGCAATTTTTAACTAGAGTAGAATTGAACTGCATGTAGGTAAATTTCAAACACTTCAATTTAAATGACATGAAAAGAAAAAGTGGACTGGACTAGGTCATTGCACTATCTAGACCTAGACAGCACCTCCTCATACTCACTGTACATCGAGTTTTTATAACAATTTCCAATTTTTGTCTGAAAAAAAAGTACGGAATTTCGATTTGAGTGAAAAAGATTTTTTTCTTCTAATAATGAGTACTATCTATTCCTGAAGTTTCTCAAGCCTATCCTGAAACATCCTGTATAGATACAAAGCCGATATAGAGGCGGCTTGTGCGTGCCAGAGGTCCAGGTTCGAAACCT
Organism: Nematopogon swammerdamellus; assembly: GCA_946902875.1. Lineage (NCBI taxonomy): Eukaryota > Metazoa > Arthropoda > Insecta > Lepidoptera > Adelidae > Nematopogon > Nematopogon swammerdamellus. Next base: position 19,088,789 of record OX336350.1, read on the forward strand.
GGTCGCTAGATATTTTTAGGATTTCATCCGGGACCCTATTATTAAGCCTACGCGCCGTCTCTCTATCCTGCCTATTTAAAAGGTTGTATCTTCTGAACCGTAATAGGTAGCCGGTTGAAATTTTCACAAAATACCTGCAAAAACATAAAGTAAAAATTTCGTGGGGTCCCCGTACAAGAAACGTGTTTTTTCAACTTTTTATTTCATCTATCTTAAAACCGGCCAAGTGCGAGTCAAACTCGCGCACCGAGGGTTCCGTATCGCCATGCCATGGTCAGCGCTACTCACGCCATCTATGGCGTGTTATTTTAAATGCTTCATATTAGTAAAATTGATGATTACTTAAAATGCTTCATACTCTTTTCGGTAGATGGCGCGCATACACTTTTTAGCTTCTTATAAGGGCACCCCGTGATTTTTTTTACTTTTTCTTATTTTTATTATTTGTTGTTATATCGGCTATAACACCACATATTCTGTGATAATTTCAACGGGCTACCTATTACGGTTCCAGAGATACAGCCCTCGGACAGACGGACAGACAGACAGACAGACAGACGGCGTAGGCTTAGTAATAGGGTCCCGTACGACGGATACGGTACCCTAAAAACGGTACGTGCAATACTTCAAACATAATGTTAGTTTTTTAATACATAATACAAATATAATTGTGTGGTGGTACGGAACCCTCGGTGCGCTAGTCCGACTCGCACTTGGCCGATTTTTCTCTTTATTTCACCCTCGCATCTACGAGTATCTACTGAAGGCTTAATACATGACGTAAAACAATTTAAGGCGATGAGTTTTCCTTGATAATTTATCCCCCGACCAGAATGCAGTGAACGGGAAAGAGGAAAGTTTGTAATGCGCGATGTCTACACAAAACTTTTTAATCCAGGAACTTGAGTGATTTCCTGGAGTCGTGGGCTGTTCTTCTTTGTTAATTACATCTCTTCTTATCGCGAAAAGATATGTAAGAAGAGTTTGTTTTATCAGACATTCAAACTACCTAAATTTGTACCGTGTGGGGTCGGTACTCAAAAAGAATAGCCCCACTGCATCTGTCACCGTCGCATGTCGTAAAAGTCGACTAAGGGATAAGAAAATTCGTCAGCCTCGGTAGCTCAGTGGCGCGGTTGGTTAGTCAACTGTTATTAAGCAACGCTGAGCGCGGTCAGTGATTGGATGGGTGACCGTTCGACCGTTGGAGGCTGACCGTGGTTCGGATTCCACGTTAAACTGTAGGTCCCTTCCCTTCTTACCTTACTAGGTGGTAGGGTTTATCCCGGCCGGGTTGGTACCACCACACTGAACGAAACGTCGGTCGAAACGGCTATGTAAATAGTTCGTGTTTTCCATCCAGTTTAGTGTAGCCGACATGAAATGAAGGGAAGCACTGACATGGCACCTAGTTCACCCTGTGTTATGGGCTGACATCTCGGATGTTGTAGGTGATGTAGCCAACCGTGTCAGGTTCCATAAAAAATTTAAAAAAAATAAAAATATTGAAATCTCTTTGACTTTTATCGATGTGGTATGATGTACAAAAATTTTTTTATTTTTTTATAATGCATTCCTTCATCCGGATATAGTGGGAAAATTGTGGTCAAATTCGAATTCAGAATATTTTTCCCCCCATGTATTTTTAAGATAGATAAATAACATAACATAACATTATGTCTTAAAATAATTAACTATGAGCCACATAGCTCATCATAATAAGCTATGTGGCCACATAGCTCGTGAAGAACCGTGAGTAAAGCTGTTTTGTTTTAAAAATAATGTCTAACAACCACGGTCATTTAAAAACCCAAATAACTAACATATTAAAAAATCACGCATTCCCCATAAAACTTTCATCTAAATGACCCGATGGCGGGAAAAATAACTGTTATTAATTTGATGTTACGGTTGACTATTGCAATGTTAATGATATATTTTTAACCCCGAATGAAAAAAGAGGGGTGTTATAAGTTTAACGTGTATGTGTGTATGGGTGTGTGTGTCTGTGGCATCGTAGCTCCCAAACGAATGGACCGATTTGGATAAGATTTTTTTTATTAGAAAGCTGGCTTAATCGGGATGTTTGTTAGCTATGTTTGTCATAAATTAATCGAGTAATTAAGTAATAAAAAAATTTATTATCTTAAAAAGTGGACCGATTTACATGCGGTTTTTTTTAAATTTGAAATAAAAAGTAAATTACAAATTTTAAAAACCCCCGACCCTTAAAAAGTCCAAAATAATTTCCGTTTACTTACTTAAAGGAGTCGGGGAACCGCTAAGTAAATAAAATATAAAAACTCAGAGCTGCGCGGGAATTTACTGAGCGGTCCTCCGACTCCTTTAAGTAAGTAAACGAAACTTATTTTGTAATTTTTAAGGGTCGGGGTTATTGACACGGAATCCATAATAAAAATAATGTAATGTTGTAGGGGGAAAAAATAAATATTTCGTATTTATTTATTTATATAGATTAAATAAATAAAAACTTTTACGGGAATCCCCCAAAGTCGACAGAGCCAAAATCAACGCTCAGAGAGGCGCCATGCCAGCAGATTTACGGACTGTGTTGCTACCTGTCCAGCCTGTTAATACGACGTTTGAAGACACCCAGGTTATTCGGGAAACAAACACGCCGGAAGACAGCTTCACACTCGAGTGGCGGTGCGACAAAAAAACCGGCCAAGTGCGAGTCGAACTCGCGCACCGGGGGTTCCGTATCGCCATGGTCAGCGCCACTCACGCCATATGTATTAGTTAACTTCATACCCTTTTCGGTAGATGGCGCGCACACACTTTTTAGTTTCTTGTATACGGACCCTCGTGAATTTTTTACTTTTTCCTATTTTTTTATTATTTCTTGTTATATCGGCCATAATAACACATATTCTGTGAAAATTTCAACGGGCTACCTATTATGGTTCAAGAGATACAGAGACGGACAGACAGACAGATATACAGACGGCTTAGTAATAGGGTCCCGTACGACGGATACGGAACCCTAAAAACGATTTTGAGAATGTAAATGCAAAAAGAAAACATGTTAAATAAGACACATAAATTGATTTTGCCAGATCTGACAAATACTTCGAAATTTCCTTAATTTCCACTCTCTGCCGCTGTTTTTTATTGAAAGCTTTATGCTAATAGACCAGAGACATGATAAGGGGTTCCCCGAGAATGCGGAAATGTGTTTGGGGGAGGGGGGAGGGGGAATTACCTATTTTCGACTAAATCGCGCACCGCTGCTCGTGTTTTTGACAAGACTTTATTACTGCGTTGTTTTTTATAGGATCGGGGCGCGGCTCCGCTTGCGTTAAATTCATACTACCAGCAAATTTGAGTTGTGTTGAAGTTGGCATGCTGCGAGATCTCGATGGACTCACGGATAATGCGTGAAATGAGTCGTTTATCAGTGGGCAAAATTTTCACCTGATCGAATCTTATCCTGTGCTGCATTCCGGAGTCGACATGCTCAACAATGGCAGACTTGGTTTTGTCCATGTTCTTGACTGCTCTGAGGTTTAGAAATCCGTTCTGTGAAGCTGCGCTTAGTTTGGCCGATGTATGATTTCCCACAGCTGCGCGGTATTTGGTAGACACCTGGCGTCTGTAGAGGATGTAAGGCGTCCTTTACTGACCGTAGGAGTTGAGCGACTTTCTTTGGAGGTTGAAGCACTGTTCTGAAGCTATATTTATTCAGTATCCTTCCTATTCGATCCGTAACTCCTTTGATGTAGGGAAGGTACGCCTTTAGTCGCTGAACGTCCTGTGTTGGAGTGGTCCTGGAAGATTAGCCCGCCATGGCTCCAACCTTGTATCCATTCTGGACCGAAACTCTCTTCATGAGTTCTATCTTCTGATTCCTGCGACCCTCATCGCATATTCTCTCCGCTCGCAACAAAATACATGGGAGTTCAGCTGAGCTGGATGATGGTATGAAGAGGCGTGCAGATATCTATTTGTGGATCTAGTCGGCTTGCGGTACACCTTATATCCGAGGGAGCTATCCGGGCGGCGCGACACTAGCACATCGAGGAAAGCTATACCATCTGTGTCCTCAATCTCCATCGTGAAGCAAATGCGTGGATTTACCTTAGCTGAGTCTGAGTGGGACCCGAACATTGTCGGTCCAAAATTTTTGTGAGAAACTTCCTATGCACATAAAAGACGAAAGTAGTGACAGAAAGTTGCAGTCCCAAGTGAGGCAAATCCTATTGGATAAATGTATCTATCATGTAAATGATTTCTAAATAATTTTTAAGATGCCCGAATTAATGTTAAAAGTTTTATTAAAATCATGTAAATTGACTACATTCTACATTATGTACTTGTACAAATATAAAAACTTACTGAAAACTGACATAGCGTACTAATACCTGTAAAACAAATATAATTTTCAACTAAAAATGGACAACGCATACAGACGGCATATGTACTTCTTTATACTATGCCAGGGCGAGGGGAGAAGAAGGAGACAAAACGTGCTCGGAGATATTAAGGCATTTTCTTTTTCACTGAAGGGCGGGAAAATTGAGGTCGGAATAAACGACGATTGCGAGGATACTACGCATGCGTATATATTGATACATAACAAAGCTATGAAAGCCCGCGTGTTCGTAAATAAACAATGTACTACGATCTTGTATTATTGAGTTTCAGCCTGTAACTCGATAGGCGAAAATGAATATGTTTTACTCCCAATTCAGATATTGTTTTCTTTCTGTCTAGAACAGGGTTTTTCAACTTTTTAGGTTTCCGTATTCCGTACGGAAGCCTATTACTAAGCCGACGGCGTCTGTCTGTCTGTCTGTCTTACTGCTGTATCTGTGGAACCGTAATAGGTAGCCATCAGTTGAAATTTTCACAAAATGTGTTATTATGGTGGAATAACAACAAATAATAAAATATAGAAAAGGTAATAAATTAAGGGGGATCCCCATACAAGAAACGTGTTTTTTTTAGTTTTTTTTTTTTGAGGTGCGGAAACCTAGATGCGCGTGTCCGACTCGCACTTGGCCGGTTTTTGATTGATTGGCACAATTTTTCTTCTGCGAAATATTCACGGCACACTACATTTATGTCGATACAGTAAGAATATGAAATTTAGAAAACTAAAATCTATAGACGTAATGTACACGTACGCTGTATATGTATTTTATTAGTGAAAACTTTTTTATTTTATTTTATCCGATAATGTCAAAATGTTCTCAATTACTTCCCTGCGAACTAGCATTTAATTTGTTGAGGTGTTCAAACAAAACAGAAGTCCGAAAATGTCATTGTGGATACTCTTGTCAGCCTCGGCAGGCCTCACGCACTCTATGTACTTTCGCGCGCTAACTACCTACCGCCCGACGGGCCGCCGGCGGTCTATTTCAGTGAAAATTCGTCAGCCGCGCGAAGTATACATAGACTCTCGCCCACACAACAGCGCGCAGCTGCAAAGCAATAACTACTTTACACTCGATCGTTAAGGTACATTTTCGCACGCAGCGATTGGCGACGTAAAACAGTAGGCTATTAAAGCCGGAAGGTAGGAACATTTTCTATGGAGTGATTTATCTGTTACGAAGTAACTATTAAGTAATCTGTGGCCTCGGTAGCTCAGTGGTGCGGTCGGTCGACTGTTGTTTTAAGCAACCCTGAGCGTGGTCAGTACTTGGATGGCTGACCGCTCGACCGTTGAAGGCCGATCGTGGTTCGGATTCCACGTAAAACTGTAAGTCCCTCCGTTCTTACTTTACTAGGTGGTAGGGTTTATCCCGCCCGGGTTGGAACCACCGCACTGTATGAAACGTCGGTCGAAACGGCTATGTAAATAGTTCGTGTTTTCCGTCCAGTTCAGTGTAGCCGACATGGAATGAAGGGAAGCACTGACATGTCACCTAGTTCACCCGGTGTTATGGGCTGACATCACGGATGTTAGCAAGATGTTAGGCGATATAGCAAACCATGTCAATTTCCGTAAAAAAAAACATAAAAACGAAAAATTATGCTTGCTCTATTCTTACGCTCTTTTTATGCAAATTTTGAATGAATTACTTAGAATTCGCGGCACACCTGCATGTCACTCGCGGCACACCTGGATGTCACTCGCGGCACACCGGTTGAAAACCTTTCGTCTAGAACGTTCGATCCGTCTCTATGAATTGACTGTGTAGTTATCGAATTACACGCGAACACAGAATCGAAGACGGCGCCTTTTTTTATTATGGAAACTGACACGGTTGGCTACAACACCTACAACATCCGTGATGTCAGCCCATAACACCGGGTGAACTTGATGCCACGTCAGTGCTTCCCTTCGGTCGTGCCGGCAACACTGGACTGGACGGAAAACACAAACTATTTACATAGCCGTTTCGACCGACATTTCATTCAGTGTGGTATCAACCCCGGCGGGTTAAACCTTACCAGCTAGTAATATAAGAAGGGAGTCATATCCCTTAGTCGCCTTTTACGACATACACGGGGAGAGATGCAGTGGGGCTATTCTTTTAAAGTGCCGGCCGGCGATCGATGCTCACAAACTAGCAACTAAGCCTTTTAGCCAGTTCTACCAGTTCATTGTACCGTGTGGGGTCGGTACTTAAAAAGAATAGCCCCACTGCATCTCTCCCCGCCGCATGTCGTAAAAGTCGACTAAGGGATCGTCGGCCTCGGCAGCTTAATGGTGCGGTCAGTTATTGGATGGATGACTGCCCGACTGTTGGAGGTTGACCGTGGTTCGGATTCCACGTTAAACTGTAGGTCCCTTCCCTTCTTACCTTACTAGGTGGTAGGGTTTATCCCGGCCGGGTTGGTACCACCGCACTGAGCGAAACGTCGGTCGAAACGGCTATGTAAATAGTTCGTGTTTTCCGTCCAGTTCAGTGTAGCCGGCGCGAAATGAAGGGAAGCACTGACATGGCACCTAGTTCACCCGGTGTTATGGGCTGACATCACGGATGTTGTAGGTGATGTAGCCAACCGTGTCAAGTTTCCATAAAAAAAAAAAAAAAAGTTCTTTAGCGCCGATAAGCTCGCTAAATACTTTTGGGCTCTTTAAAATTAAATACAACCTTATTTCGTAACTAATCTTTATCTGAATCTTGCAAGAATTTTGCGAAACACTCAAAGGGACGATTTGCAGACCTCAAGTTCATTAAGATCAGAGATAAGACAAGATGAAAGTATAAGGGAGGCTGAGAAGTTTGTTATCTCGAAAGATTAGCTTTGTGGCCGAGTCGTTAGCTAAGTTGAATATCTAATAGGAGTTGCCAGTTGGTAGGAACCACTAACGAAGTGATAAGTTGAATAGTTTCAATAGCTCTCCGATTCCTCCGTCTCCGGTAAGGATTTACGTACGGATGTGGTAAGTTCTGCGTAAACAGCTGATTTATTTTTATTTTTATAGAAACTGCCACGATTGGCTTCATCAATCTATCCTAACCTAACCGAACCTAATTCGTCCGGGTTAGTACAAACTATTAAGGTCTGCCCATCTATTTCCTCCCAAGTACAGCCTGGGCTTTTTTCAAAAGGGGCGTGAAAAGGCTTCCGTCAGGCCGGCATAGCATTCGCAATCCCCGTACATCACAGAATGTCGTTAGACACCTACTTGTAGGTGAAGATAGGCCAAATGTCGCGCTATCCATTAAAAAATTTAAATAGTTCGGGTTTCCCTTCCAGTTCAGTGTAGCCGGCAGGACTGAAGGGAAGCACTAACATGACATCTAGTTCACCAAGGTGTTATGGGCTGACATCACGGATGTAGTAGTTGATGTAGCCGACCGTGTCAGTTTCCATAAAAAAAAAATTTACAAGAACCTGCCATGGTAGTTTTTTTTTATTATTTAATCCGGTATGGGTGGCTGAGTCAGAGGGGCCAAAGCACATGCTCTGACCAGCCAATAACACCTCCGAGAAGGTAGTTGCCATACCGGAGACTTCCCTGGATTGCTGGCTATTACCGACGAAATAGGCTAGGGGAGCCGATATTTAATAGAGTAAGTTGTTTTTTAAACTAAGGACCTAAGGACAGAAATATAAACGTCAACAAACACATCAAAGGAACAGTTTCTGTTGACTGTTGACCGCACTCAAGGCCGGCCGGCTGCGTAAATAAATATCCAACAGTTTTATCGAAAATATGTTGATCCACTATGATGGGTTTAGTGAAAAAGTCCGACGCTACGTCTGTTTTCCTGCTGGGTTCCGGTGCGCTAGGTCGACGCTTGAGGTCGATCTTGATTTGAGTTGACACTGTACCGTAACGTGTGTACGTAAAAAAATTTAGATTCAATCCCTTCTTTCATTATACAAAATTGTATTAATTGTATTTTGAATTTGTAGTGTGTGTTTGTGAACTGTGCCTATCAATACTAATATTAAATCTGTGAGGAATGGTCATGGAGTAAGTTACTTTGTTATATGAGATATGGCGTTTGTAGACTCTATGTATGAGATACTAAAACTAAATTGACGATTTTTAGAAATATTTTCTGTATGTATGTTTGTTCCACCATAACTCTTAAACCGATCATCCGAATTCGATGAAACATAGTACAGGCACATTTAACTATACTTGACACAGGGTAGGCTAAATAAAATTCAGTTCCGGTTACACTAAGATGTGGCTCTCATAAAAACAGAATTGTTCCTCACGCCGAAATAAAGGAACGGTAGTGGGCTTACTTACTTTCTTCTTTTGTAAGAATTTCTCGCGAGCGAAGCCGCAGGTAAAAGGTTTAACAATAAACCGATTTGATTTCTTTATAAGGTGTTAGGGTGAATAAATTATTTTTTATTGCATATCAGTAACAGAAATACACAGCAAGAAACAAAGGCGGACTTATGTATCACTAAGAGACGACTTCATCACTGTCGGCCTAAACGTAGCTGCCACTTTAACCGACAAACAACTGTTAGCCGATACTTAACCGCAGGTGATGAAGTCGGCCATAACAGTTATTCATAGTTACTTACATACATACATAGCGCCACGCCTGTTTCCCGGTGGGGTAGGCAGAGACAACGGATCTATACCTGGGTCAACAATGGGAATCTTTAAAAAGCGTGTCAATAAATTAGACGACAACCTTTTTGACAACCTTTTGACAACCGCGCCGGCTGTCTAAAAAAAAAATCTCCACGTGCCACGATCCTGACACACCTCTGCCGCCTCTTCCGCTCCCATAATGTTCTTCATGCATTCTCGTCGGTTACGGGTACTACGCACTTGACCCTTTTTGAGCACATGCCCGATCTGGTCCAGGTACATGCGTCTAGGGCGACCCAGACGCAGTATTATTCATAGTTATTTATAAAATTTGCGGAAAAGTAGTAAACATTAATTAATTTTGTTTCAGATCCTGAACACTCGAAGAAGCGAAACTAAACAAACCATTTAGTGACTCTAAATTGAATACCAACACTATCTTGTTCCGAAATACATCAAACTTAGACTAGGCAAGGTCGCGTTTGGCGTAAATACTAGCAAATCCTATTCCATATTTAAACCTCTCTCTTTCTCGCTATCCAACTGCAAGGAAGCTATATAATCTGTCTCTCTTACTCTCTCTCTCTCTCTCTCAGTCTCTATATTTGAATAGTGAAAGTGTGAATTCGATGTAGTTCCTGATGAGCTGAGCTAAATGAGACATTTCTAAGCTCCTCTTGACTAGTTATACATTAAACGGATGGAATATCCATTTTAAGGTTGTGAAGTAAAATTTTGTAAATGTTCGTGTGCTAAACTTTGTGGAAGTGAAATATTTGTAACAACGTGTAGGTATATACAAATATTTATAACAACGAACTGTAAGTTTAAAAAAAAAACATGTTAACTAAAATGCCCAAAAACCCCTCCTGAAACGTACTTCCTTTCCTTTCCCTATACTTGCAAAATGATTCAAAAGTGACGCACACAAAAACCATAATGGCGGCCGACACGCGATCCAACATGACGCAGACTCTCACGGACTTGTTCCAAGACTTGTTCGCTGTCATACCGGCGAACTCGTCCGCGAGCCACGGAAGGACAACCAGCGATGACGCCCAGCTTCTGTACGCGCTGAAGGAGCAGACGCTGAGGAACATGTCGCCGGACTCGCTGCCCGACTTCGGCACCCTGGTGAGGGTGTTCGATGGAGTGAGGAGCAAGCTGAATCTGACTGTGAACAGCAATCAGGAGACGTGCGACTACTGCGACGGCGGCATCAGGGATGTGATCTTGGGATATAACAGCATACATGGATACATTAGTCTTTTGGTGAGTTACATTCATTTACTTCATCAGCATCATCGTCAGACCGTATCAGTCTTTCTCTAGACATAGGCCTCTCCCAAGGCACGAATTTATTTACTTAGCGGTTCCCCGATTCCCTTAAGTAAGTAAACGGAAATTATTTTTGACTTTTTAAAGGTCGGGGTTTTTTTAATTTGTAATTTAACGTTTTAGTACGTCTGTCTACCTAGCCGCGAGACGTCCCAGGCTACGTCAACCCCAGCGGTTGTTGGGTCTGCGACTGATGTGCCCAGCTCACTGCAACTAAAGCTTTCGAGTCGAACAATGTCGACTACCTTAGTTCTTTCTAAGTCGTGTTTCGTCATAACGAACTTTATCGATCAAAGAAATACCAAGAATTGCTCTCTTTCCATATCTCGCTGAGTGTCTTTCAATTAGTGTACCAGGAATATCGTTATTAACTTAATTCTTAGCAAAGAAAACCCTTATTTCACTTAGTGTTCTGTGTTAAATAATGTTATTTCTACCGCTAAGTGGAACTTGAAATACTGGCCCTAAGACGAGTCACGGAAAAAAGAAAATATTCGGAATTTAAATCGCCTACAATTACCCATTTAGAACTTAAGGCCCTGTGACTGCAAGACGGACATCGAAGTGTCCGGCTTAAGTGACCCTTTGTGGCAGTTTAGTATATAACCCTAATATAAACATAGGGAAATTGATTGAAGAGAATTGAATTTTTAGAGGGGTGTACTGCACCTGTTAGGCCGACATGGCAATCGCAACCCCCCGGAAACCGAATGTCCATACATACATACATAGCGTCACGCCTGTTTCCCGGTGGGGTAGGCAGAGACAACGGATCTCCACGTGCCACGATCCTGACACACCTCTGCCGCCTCTTCCACTCCCATAATGTTCTTCATGCATGCTCGTCGGTTACGGGTCCATAGTCGCCGTGTATCACTTATGTCACAGATTCTCATTAATGGGTGGAAAGGGGTCACATCTCTTAATATAAGAACTCAGTTTGAACCCATAATTGTCCTTTTTTAGGATTCCGTAGGGTACGGGACCCTATTACTAAGCCTACACCATCTGTCCGTCCGTCCGTACGTATGTCCTCCAGTATCTTTTGAACCGTCATAATATGTAGCCGGTTGTAATGACGAGGAGAGGTGATTTCGCCACTGTCGACAACACCATTGGTCCCTAGGCAGACATGTTGGCTTACATGAAAAAAAAAGCTACTTAGTTGAACTAGAGCTTGTCGATCAATTTGTTTTTAAAGTATTTATTAGGTTGTAGAATTAAAATTAAAATGTTAATGTCCGTAACAACGTAATCCTAAAAATTACGCTGAAAAACTACGTCACGTTTCCGTCGACTTCATTAACCCTAAGTTACTTTACTTAAAGTATTTTCTTAATTAATTATTTTAAATTTGCACCCTATGCCGAACTGCTTTGAAACAATCGTTCGGTTACGTTAATATAGAGGCCCAGGCGCACAGCATCCCCTTCACAAGCTTTTTAAAAAAATCCCGAAACCAAATCGGTCCACTTTACGGTCAATAATTATATCCGTAAGGAATGGTCATGGAGTAAGTTACTTTGTTTTATGAGATACAAGCTGTTCCCGCGGCTCCGCCCGCTCTCATATTTCACTTCACTGCTAACGTCATAAGCCATTTAGCGTGATAGTAAGTAACCTATAGTTGATGGGAAGAATCAAGCTATCCGTAGAATTTTGTTTTATTAAAATCGGTTCAGTGGTGCTCGAGTTATAAGCGGACAGACAGACATACACTCAGACACTCAGACACTCAGACAGAAAGCAGACGTTGGATTTTATTATAGGTAAGGATTGCGTTTGTAGACTCTATGTATGATACTAAAACTAAATTGACGATTTTTAGAAATCTTTTCTGTATTTATGTATGTATGTATGTATGTTCCTGTTGCGATGAGATGTGGCTCTCATACAAACCGAAATGTTCCGCGCGCCGAAATAAAGGTAAGGTAACGGGCTTGCTTGCTTTCTTCTTTGTAAAGACGACTTTCGCGCGAGCGAAGCCACGGGCAAAATCTAGTATTATTATAACAGAGTATATTATCCTTACCTATAATAAAATCCAACGTCTGATTTCTGTCTGAGTGTCTGTCTGTCCGCTTATAACTCGAGAACCACTGAACTGATTTTAATAAAACAACATTCTACGGATAGCTTGATTCTTCCCATCAACTATAGGCTACTTACTATCACGCTAAATGGCTTATGAGGTTAGCAGTGAAGTCAAATATGAGAGCGGGCGGAGCCGCGGGCACAGCTAGTAAATTTATAATAGGCTTCCTTATGGAAACGGAATCCTAAAAATAAGGCAGTTGGATATTAAATGTTGATTAAATGCTGGGGGAAAATTACTATGGACCTTTATAGTACTTTTCCCCCCCGCGCTAATGCATCATCTGCTAACGATGATGTATCCCCGTGACGTCACTCACGCCAACCGCAGATCCTGTGATGAACGACACACGTCCGAAGGGCGCAACAATGTGTGCACACATCCTGATAATATTATTCAGCTAGAAAGGGAATTTACTTGTCGAGGAGACGAAGGAAAGGTGTAAAAAAGATTAAGAAAAAAGTGTAGGCTCATTCACTTTTTTTTTTAAGTAGACGTTAGTTCATTTAATTTCAAATAAATCCAATAACGTTTCAAAATAACTAAAAGAGAACACAAAAACTAAATAATAGAAAGAACTTATAGATAAAATTAAAACTAAAACTAACCTAAAACAAAACTTATCTATCTATCTAACAAAATAAAAATAAACATGAATTCCATTCCCTCGTACAGACCTACCAAGTTATCTGTGAAGTGGCAGATCAGGAACTAACAGAAGTGTCATTCGGCTGTCATATGTGTCAAAGCGTGTTCAGTTCGAGTTTTCTGTCTCTTTATAGCATTTTATCATGCCGAAAGCTATTCACAGTGATGCTCGGAATATAAGCCTAAAAGTAAAATAGTTTTTGAAGAGGATCCTCGACAACAAGCGCCGATAATTCCATTTCATCAGATTTACAAAAGAATATAAACTGTTACAGTTTAGTGTTGTCACTTGTTAACCAAATTTTTCCCACATAACAGATACATTTTAATTTGATGTTTTGTGATTCATTGAATTTTCAGGTGTAAGCAAAGGGCTCATTTCCAAAATTTTTAAGGAAAAGAACGCTGCAGAAGAAACACGTACAAAAGTTACAACAGCTGGTATAATATGGCAGACAAATAAAAATGGTTTTATTCATGTTGATTCATTTGACCGTGGGGTCATCTGAAGAAAAGTTCATAAATTGTACTCGGTGAGAAAAGAAATACCGACCTACGAATGGTTTCTGGATGTACTAGAAAAACAAGGAAAAACACGAAATAACTGCTTGGAGAGCCAGATATTCACAAGAAAAAAAGAAAAAAAAAACCATCTAAAACATTATGCCTGGGGTGTGGCCTATTGATCACGACTATATAATACGTGTACAACTGAAATCACAGCGAAATCAAGTGATCATACTTATTGTAAACCAGGATTTGAATAAACACAATTATTTTTGAGTACATACACATTTTTCACATTGAAATTGTATCCTCTATTTATTTCACTATTTACGAATAAGATATTTGTTTATACCAATATTTGGTTTTTAGTTATTTTTAGCATAATATACTCGCATGCATAGTTTTGATAACAAGTAATAAAATCTATGGAGGAGGTTCAGCAGTAGACGTCTTCTGGCTGATAATTGTAGCAAAATAGCTATTCTAAATAGTCAACCACATATTATGTAAAATATCTTGACTTAGGGCCCGGCCACATCACCACGGCGCGGCGGCGCGGCACCGTCATCGCCCTGGCGCCGCGCCGCGCGCCGTGACAACACCGCAGTAGTAGTAAAGTTCCGGTGCAATCGTGAATGCCGCCGTTTTATTTGCTATTACACTCTCGAACCGTTCCTCTATTATGAATATCAATAAATCAGTATCAATATTGTTTGCACAAAGCAACATACGAACTGAACTGTTCGATAATGAAACATCAAATAAAACGGGGACATCCACAACACTGGCAACAATGAAACGATGGCAGCGCACCACTCAGTTCACAGATAACTTGGTCGGTCTGTATGTTTCGTATCCGTTCCCTGTATGACAGGTCAACTTTCTTTTCTATCATTTATTGATTTACGTTTTGTTTATAGACGTCCAGAGTTACCAGCCTTTCGGCTACAAAATCCAGACGTCTACTACCTGCACTCTTGCGAGTACAGTGATCATGTATGCCAGATCGAGGCCCCATAGCTGCTCTGTCGAACATCCGTTCTTCCGAAATAATCCCATGGGAAACACAGGCTGCGACCTTTCCCCAGCCGATCCGAGCCACCACCCGTCCACCCGAAGGAACCCCCGACCGAAGTCGAGAGCCGGGGATGAAGCCTTCACTGCCACTGGGGTCAGCACCCTATCCAACCGCAACCTGTGCCCAGGGCCTCAGCGTTTTGTACTAGCCCAAAGGCTTTTGTTTTCACCAGCTATGTGTATGCGTGGAAGTGCATATGACCACCACCTAATGTGTACCGGGGATCCACCGGTCTCGAATGACAGACTTACGTCAGCGTCATTAGCTCGTGAGAAGTCCATCCCACATCCACATATAAGTGTGTGTAGCACCGACATACCGATCTACATTATTCGCATGTCTACCAATTCTCCACATTGGTTACGGAGCTCTAAGTGGCTCACCACTCGCAGCTTTCGCTACTTATTCCCGTGTTAGGTGCTTTAACTACACAAGTACGGAAGCACCAGGGAATCAACGCTAAACCACAACCCCTGCGAGACCAACTCCAGTGTTCCGTGCAGAAGCACGAAGCATTCTGGGGCTTTTAACGGAACCCCGCAGTACTCAACCCAGCGTTTAGGGTAGTATCTCATTTGACCCACCGACCTGAGTGGAGTCAGCAGCGTGAGCTAAGAGGAGGCCGAAACCCCCAACTTAGTACTCATGTTAGACTAGCAACGTTTAATGAGTAATCGTCGAGAACAAGTTCTCTACCACACATTATTTCTAACAGTGACGCCCGTTACACCGCCCAGTTGCGGGATAGGGTAGCCAACTGCTAGTTTTAAGGGTAGCCACCGTGTGGTCTGCATAGGGAAACGTCACGGATCCTAGTACCCAACTCCGACACCTTGGACGACTAAACGCCTCTGCGACCCCGTACAAAGGTCGCTAATACGGGTCTATGGATACTGGTGGCCGGGCCCGACACCTTGGGTAGACCGAAGTCTAACACTGCGATCGCTCCCCAGCGAATACCCTGTATGACAGGTCAGTCGAAAGACGATTGGGTCCCGTACCGGATACGGAACCCTAAAATGCGTAGGTTTTTTTAACCTTTAACACGGTTGGCTACATCGCCATAACACACGTGATTTTTTTTTTTTATTGCTACCGAACTGGCTGGCTCTGTCCGAGGTCGCATCGCAACCTCAGGTTTATGTCAGCCCATAACACTTTGGTATACTAGGTGCCATGTCAGTGCTTTCCATTATGGTCGTGCTGGCTACACTGAACCGGACGGAAAACACGAACTATTTACATAGCCGCTTCGTCCGATATTTCATTCAGTGCTTATTCTATCCGGTCGGGTTAAACCCTACCACCTAGTAAGGTAAAGGAAAGGGACTTACAGTTTTATGTGGAATCAGCGGTCAGCCTCAACGGTGGAACGGTCACCTATACAACTTCTGACCGCGCCTAGGTGTGCTTAAAATATCAAGATCGCATTTTTCGTTTGCACCAAAGAGCTACGAGGCTGACGAAAGTTGCTGACGAGGTGTTTCAGAATTTTGAACTTTGGGCCATCCGTGTCAGTTTCCATAAAAAAAAAAAAAGATCTTTACTCATTTTCACGTGAAAGAAACCAGAGGCAAATTTAATTAATTACTATTTTCTCTAAGCAAATATTTAGTAAAGACATAAAGCTGTTCTTTTCTTATTTTTTTCTTTGTAATTCCTCCTGGAGTCCTGTAATAATAATGCGAAAAATAATGGATAATATGTATTGTGTGTCGGCCTCGGGATGAATTTGAACAAGACGAAAGTCATGTTCAACGAACATGTCGTCCCGGAGCACGTAACAGTTGGAGAGGCGACCCTCGAAGTTGTGCAGAATTATGTCTATCTTGGACAAACCATCCAGCTAGGGAAGCACAACTTTGACAAGGGGGCCAACAGAAGGATTCAGCTAGGCTGGGCGGTATTTGAGAAACTCCGCCACATCTTTTCATCCTCCATCCCACAGTCATTAAATACGAAGGTTTTTAATCAGTGCGTTCTGCCAGTAATGACGTACGGGGCGGAAGCGTGGACCCTGACGATGGGCCTGGTCCACAAATTTAAAGTCACTCAGCGAGCTATGGAAAGAGCAATGCTCAGCATTTCTTTGACCGATAAAATCCGTAACGACGTGATACGTCAAAGAACTAAGGTAGTCGACAATGCTAAGAAAATAAGCAAGCTGAAGTGGCAGTGGGCTGGGCACATCTGTCGTAGACCCGACAACCGATGGGGTAGACGGGTACTCGAATGGAGGCCACGTACAAACATACGGGGCGTCACCGGCTAGGTGGACAGATGGCCTAAAAAAGGTAGCCGGGAGTGGATGGATGAGAAGAGCGGAATACCGCGTGTGGTGGCGTGCCTTGGGAGAGGCCTATGTCCAGCAGTGGACCGATACAGGCTGATCATGATGATGACGTATTGTGTATAAAAGAAAGTGATCAGGTTTTACCTGACTATGGCCAAGCCAAAAGGAAGGGGTATGGGGTTTAGGCTTGCAGACACTAAAAGAGTAGACTCTTTTTTTAATTTTTGTAAACCAACATGGCCCTGCTGTGCGACCAATGGTGCAGTCGACAGAACCCAAAATAACCACTCCTCGCGAAACCGCGCTCAGTTAGGTGCCATGCCAGGAGATTTGCGGACTGTTGCTAGTCCGTCTAGCCTGTTAATACAACATTTGAAGACACCCCGGTTAACGGATTCGGGAAATACACTCGCCGGAAGACAGTTCCACACCCTAGCTTTTATTTATTTAATTTTTTTTATGGAAGGAATACGCAAGACTCACGGGAGGGTTCCCGTGAGTCTTCTTCAGAAGATCTCTACGTGAAAGGTAAGATGAGTTAATAAAATCATTATTACATTTTTAACATTCCGTGCGTGATTATGAAATCCTGCAAAGGGGCAACATTTGAGTGGCCGGTGGTCGATGCTGTCTTGGCTTGGACTCTCGATATGAGGTCTCGATCTCAGGGTCCAAAGTTCGAATCCGGCCGCGTGTCGGCCGGTTTCGAATGAGTTGTTTTTTTCTGACGAAAAAAATTACGTGCATACTTACACCAATCCGGTATGGGTGGATGAGTCAGAGAGGCCAAAAAATATGCTCCGATCAGCCAATATAACCTCCGAGAAGGTAGGTTCTCCAGTCGAAGTATCCGGTATGACACGGGAGATATCTCTTTGAATTGCTGGATTTACTGGACTAGAGGAGAACATAACCGAGGCTGCTCTGCGGTCATCTTACATCCATCCAGTCCAGTACCGTGGTACCAACCCAGTCGGTTACAATTTTAGCCTACACCTAGTAAGGGAAGGGACCGACAGTTTTACACCTGTTCCGAACAGTGAAGCAGCAGGTGTAGGTAAGTACAAATAGGTATGCAAAAAGCTACTTCGAAATTCTCCTGAGTAACTCCCTAGGCCCTAATAGACTGCTTGTTCGTTCGTGGCCTAATTATGATAGGTAGTAAACCCAGTCTATATTGGAAAGTGTTTCAGACGAAATATTACCACCCACTCCACACCTAAAATCAGTACGGCACATTTTTAGAACCCTATCAAAGTCACAGACTTTCTGATCGTAAATATTAACACTCCCCATTGTTTGGAGACCGTGAAAGCGACAAGGTTGCACACGTTTATTTTCATGTTGTTTAGCTTTACTCCTAAGCTGCCTTCATTCAAGCTTAACGCAACATATTGAGGCTGTGGTGATTTATTGCACGTAGCCAAGGAAATATACGCACAGAATTGGCATTGTCGTACGCCATAGATTTTATTTTTGATTTATCCATTTATTTACAACATTTTTACTAGGTAGGTAGGTACATTTTATACAGTCGTCAATCAGAATTTATGTGTTCACTGCTGGACATACGCCTCTCCAATGTTTCTCCCGTCCTCCCGGCCTTCATGACGCAGAAAAAGAGCGCGATAGAGCTAATAGGGTTAGATAGATAGATAGAAATGCTTTATTGCTCCAAAACATTTAACAGTAACAAAAATAAGTAATTTACATTAGGGGCAAAGGCGAACTTATCCCTTACAGGGATTTCTCCCAGTGAACCTTTTGGATGTTTGGTTGGTTGTTTGCCCATTGCAACAAGAGGTGGTTTGCCCATTCTAAGTATGTTTTTCTTTGCACATTGCCGTATGTAGTAAAATAATGCCATCAGGGAAACATGGAAACAGGCAAAAGCCCTAATTAAGCAGTTGATTAGTAATATGGTGTCGTGTATAGTTATATAGTTAAGAGGAACTTTGAATTTGTGAATTTCGTTATTATCTTGATAATGATGCCACTCATTCATCAGTTTGCTATTTTCTAACGCGCTACTTCAAAATCCTTATCCTTACCTATAATAAAATCCAACGTCTGCTTTCTGTCTGAGTGTCTGAGTGTCTGAGTGTCTGTCTGTCTGTCCGCTTATAACTCGAGAACCACTGAACCGATTTTAATAAAACAAAATTCTACGGATAGCTTGATTCTTCCCATCAACTATAGGCTACTTACTATCACGCTAAATGGCTTATGAGGTTAGCAGTGAAGTGAAATATGAGAGCGGGCGGAGCCGCGGGCACAGCTTGTATAGTATAAAATAATTATAATTTTTATAAATTGAAAAAGCGATTAAACAAGTTACAATACAACGTTCATTAAAAAATTAACCTTTTATTTATTTATATACAAGCTGTGCCCGCGGCTCCGCCCGCTCTCATATTTCACTTCACTGCTAACCTCATAAGCCATTTAGCGTGATAGTAATTAGCCTATATTTGATGGGAAGAATCAAGCTATCCGTAGAATTTTGTTTTATTAAAATCGGTTCAGTGGTTCTCGAGTTATAAGCGGACAGACAGACAGACACTCAGACAGAAAGCAGACGTTGGATTTTATTATAGGTAAGGAAGGATAAGGATATATATTGTATTACGGTAAACCTCAACTGTGGAGAATGGAAATAAGCCTAAATAACATTTCACTCGACTAAATCCGCGGGTTAAGACAGGATTTCACATCGTTTATTCAAAACGGTTTGATGTTTCGTGCCAGTTTTGTTAATGCTGAGGTGATCAAACGTATTAGGGTTTTCTCGTTTATATTTCTCTCATAGATATAATTTTAATTATGTAAGAAAATAATATTATTCACAGTAACGACACGTGATATTACGCGCTCGATGCGACATTTTAATCTAATTTAGCTCGTTTAATGTATGAAATGTTTTTACGTTCATATATGAACACTTATATTTGTGTACTAGCTTTTGCCCGCGGCTTCGCTCGCGTGAAATTCATATTTAAAAAGAAGAAAATAAGTAAAGCGCGCGGAAGAATTCGGTTTGTACGAGAGCCACATCTTAGTGTAACCGGAACTGAATTTTATTTAGCCTATCCCGTGTCCCGTATAGTAAAAAATATACTTATACTAGGTTTCATTGAATTGGGATGATCGGTTTAAGTTATGGAGGAACATACATACATACAGAAAAGATTTCTAAAAATCGTCAATTTAGTTTTAGTATCATACATAGAGTATACAAACGCAATATCTCATTAAAAAAAGTAACTTACTCCATGAACATCCCTTACAGATTCATTATTTATTAGTAATAATATAATACCGTGTCGGGCCGGTACTTAAAAAGAATAGCCCCACTGCATCTCTCCCCATGCATGTCGTAAAAGGCGACTAAGGGATAAGGACAAGATGCCGCGCTAAAGGGCGACAGGCTCGCCACCTCTCACCTTGGCACGGTACTTCCACCGAGTCATGCAGCAGATGGGTCTTTGTGCCTTACTTGCTGCTTGATCTATTGAATCTTGTCCGAATACTATGCGAAACGTGGTGTTCGGTGTTGTGCTGTAATTTACCAGAGTTCTTGCAGCACAACACCGATTACTCTGCTTACCCCGATTGTCGGGATTCAGCGTGTGTGATATGTATGTATGAATGTATGTATGTAATAATATAATATTGATATTGATAATGGATGATACACAAAGGAAGGAGGTACTAGAAACGCAGAATCTGTACAGTTACAAAAATATATAGATATTCGTTTGAATATCTTATGCTATGTTTCTCAAAACCACTCCTTTGTCACACAGGGAGTAGAACTTTTTTTATGTAATCCGGTATGGGTTTCTGGTCGGAGGGCCAAAGCGCATGCTCCGACCAGCCAATATCACCTGCGAGAAGGTAGGTGCCATACCGGAGACTTCCCTTTGGAATGCTGGCTATACTGGACTAGAGGAGAACACAACCGAGGCTGCCATGCGGCCATCTTACGTCCAGTACGGTGGTACCAACTTAGTCGGCTATAATTTGAGCCTACCACCTAATAAAGGGCAAGGGAAGGGACCTACAGTTTTACACAACTACAGGTTAAGCAGCAGGTGTAGGTACGCACGTAATTTTTTTTTCGTTACAAGAAAACTTATTTGTACACGCCGACCGGATTCGAACCTCGGACCTCTCGCACGAGAAGCCGACGCCCAAACCACTCGGCCAACCGCCGCTTCTGCCTTCAGTCAAGTGTTTCCCGAATCCTTTTTAACCTGGGATCTTCAAATTTCGTATAGTCTAGTCTAGACAGCCCGGCAACAGCCAGTTAATCTGCTGGCATCTCACTGACTAAGCGTGGTTTCGCGAGGAGACACGAAGACACGCGTGTGAGACGCCTGTGAAGCTTCTGTCTTCTGAATAATTGGTTTATTGGTTTAATTATTATTAGACGTGGGCGAATACATTTTGCTTTAGAATTCGTCATCTAACATTCCGCATAGCAACCATCGACAACTATTTTATAGATCGAACGTCGTACGATGCAACCTGTGCTAGACGTCGGTACAAGTGTGCGTGCACACACACGCAGTATTTATTACGTGACACGATCCCTACGACGATACTATCGCGCGCTCGCCCCCACCCGCCCACAGATGCCAAGAACGAGCGAGAAAGACGTCATGCGGCGCGTTTGCCGTCTTTCCGCCCACTCCCATCACCAGCAGGCAAGCGAGAACGAGAACGCGATACCACCGCACCGTCACACGATCCTATCCGTGACAGCATGGCTTCTTAACACGCCGTAACATGCTCAGGCGAAACAAACAACAACGTTTGTCACTGTCACTCTTTATAACAGCAACCGGGCATGCTGCACACACGCGTCACCGACTCGATACAGACATGCGTGCGTTCAACACGCGCCGCACACGCCGTATGAAGCGGCTGTCCGTGAAATCTGCATTATATGCGGTTCTCGTCGAGAACATATTTGTTCGGGAGTGATGTATGGGATGGGCCAATCTATAAAATAGATATCAATGATAGCAACTATAACAATGACTTAAGGCCGTGACAAACGCCAACGACCTTGAGCATTCGGGAATTCTACATAATGTACCATGCGACTGCTAATTTCGCTTCGCACGTTCAAGTCACATTTAGCGTAGTTTGTCGCTATCAGCCTAAAGAGTTGATGGTTCGGGGTTCGAATCCCACTTTCGTATGTTTTTTTTTTTGCTTTTTTATTATTTTAATTATTAAAATGATTGTGGCTTATGTAACTGATGCGTGATTCTAATTTTTTATTTTTTATTATTTTACCTAAATACATAACATTTTATTGTAATTTCTTCCAAATTATTTTAGTTCATGTACTTACCACTTTTTATAAACCTCTAAATAGACTATCGATGAAAACTAAAATAAAAATAGGTAGGTAGGTAATAGGTAGATAGGCATTTAGGTATGTATGGCAAATATCATAGCAACATAGGTACCGGCATTCGGGAATTCTACATAATGTACCATGCGACTGCTAATTTCGCTTCGCACGTTCAAGTCACATTTAGCGTAGTTTGTCGCTATCAGCCTAAAGAGTTGATGGTTCGGGGTTCGAATCCCACTTTCGTATGTTTTTTTTTTTTTGCTTTTTTATTATTTTATCCATTTATTTCCACATTTCTTTTTATACAAATTTTACATATTTTTTTTTTAATTAAAACCTAAAATTAATATAAAAACAAACGGAGTTTCCACCACCGGCGGCGGGGCGAGCCCAAGCTACCGATATGGTCGGGTCCCAAAGAGAGGAACCTCCGGACGATGCGTGCAGTGTCGAGCAGGGCTGCCTTCTGGATCTGGCCCTTGACCCAACCAATTTTAATTATTAAAATGATTGTGGCTTATGTAACTGATGCGTGATTCAAATTTTTTATTTTTTATTATTTTACCTAAATAACATTTTATTGTAATTTCTTCCAAATTATTTTAGTTCATGTACTTACCACTTTTTATAAACCTCTAAATAGACTATCGATGAAAACTAAAATAAAAATAGGTAGGTAGGTAATAGGTAGATAGGCATTTAGGTATGTATGGCAAATATCATAGCAACATAGGTACCGGCCGGCGCGCGCGGCGCGCGCGGCGGCAGCATGGCACGGTGCGGTGGGGTGCGGTGCGGTGCGGTAACTCAGTAGCAGCGTGCGGTGCGGAGGCGGCACGGCGGCGGCGGCGGCGGAGGCGGCGGCGGCGGCGGCGCGGTGGAGGCGCGGGAGGCGGAGACAGCGTTATACCACAGTACCTATTAGTTATTCTGTGGTTATACCAACGAAAGCCATGCGTATAACGCCCCGTCAAGTTACGTACCGGAGCGTATACTGATAGATACCACAGAAGAGAGATATTACTGATACGGTCGTACTGTATACTGGTACGGAAAATGACACGGTGGCAACATCACCTACAATACAACATCCGAAATGTCAGCTCGTAACAACTGGTGAAGTAGGTGCTATGTCAGTGCTTTTCTTCGGTCGTACCGGCTTCACTGAACTGGACGGAAAAAAAGAAGGGAGTCATATCCCGAAATAGTTTGTATTTTCCGTCCAGTTTAGTGTAGCCGGCACGACCAAAGGGAAGCACTGACATGGCACCTAAGTTCACCCGGTGTTATGGGCTGACATCACGGATGTTATAGGTGATATAGCAAACTGTGTCAGTTTACATAAAAAAATCCCTCAGTCGCCTTTTACGACATGCACGGGGAGAGATGCAGTGGGGCTATTATTTTAAATTACCATCCCACACGGTACAAATATATCTAACCTACCTATCTTTTTTCCATTCGATCCAAACACAGAAGACAGAAATGACGACCGACACGCGGGCGCAGCAGGGCAGGAGCGAGCAAGCGAGCCCGGAACTAAAATTGTATCTAGTATTGAAGTGCCTGCTAAATTGACGAAGGCAAAAATTTTACCCTTCCGACTGAAGAATTACGTCAATAATTTCATGTAGGCGTTTTTTGTTTTTTATTTTTATCTCCTTTCGTGGATAAAATAATAAAAAAAATTGAATAGAGTTTTCTCAGAGCTTTGTGACCTTTGAATCGGTGGTATTGTAAAATTGTAATAATACACACATACTCAGATTTTCAAAAATTCATGCTTTTTTTATATATTTTTAATTTTATGTTTATTACTTACTTTTACTCATTATTAAAAAAACCAGCAATGCACTTTGTTGGTAAGGAACCAAAATATAGGTTGGTATTTTTTTAATTTTCTGAATGTGTGTCAATTGGTCAGTTTTGGACCTTCTTTGTCGCACTTTTTGCATGTTTTGCGTATTTGGCGTTTGTCACCGCCTTAAGGCGCGTAGTAACGCCAAATGTGGATTTTTGAAGAAGTAGCCCGTGATAACTATGTTGACCAATCTAAAGGCTTAAAAACTACTGCAAAATGTTGAACAATTCTTTGTCTATCGATCACACGTTTTAAAATTTTATAATTTTCTGTACAAACTATACGGTAACCAAATTAGATTTTTTTTCTTCCGCGTGAACTTTGAGGACTTGATCTCAGAAACTAAAGAAAATTTGAATGGATTATTTATAACAAAATGACGCAATTTTTTATATCTATCGAGCACACGCTTATCAAAGTTCTAATGCCAAGGATCGCAATTTATGAAAAATTCATGAAAACTACTACGCACTACGCCCTATACGCGTGAACAAACAATGAAATGAAATGAAATGAAATGAAATGAAATGAAATGAAATGAAATGAAATGAAATGAAATGAAATGATTTATTATAAAAAACATGCAAAGCGGTTTTTTTTTTTTATGGGACCTGACACGGTTGGCTACATCACCTACAACATCCGTGATGTCAGCCCATAACACAGGGTGAACTAGGTGCCATGTCAGTGCTTCCCTTCATTTCATGTCGGCTACACTAAACTGGACGGAAAACACGAACTATTTACATAGCCGTTTCGACCGACGTTTCGTTCAGTGCGGTGGTACCAACCCGGCCGGGATAAACCCTACCACCTAGTAAGGTAAGAAGGGAAGGGACCTACAGTTTAACGTGGAATCCGAACCACGGTCAGCCTCCAACGGTCGAGCGGTCTGGCCCATCCAAACACTGACCGCGCTCAGCGTTGCTTAATAACAGTTGACTAACCAACCGCGCCACTGAGCTACCGAGGCTGACGAATTTTCTTATCCCTTAGTCGACTTTTACGACATGCGACGGGGAGAGATGCAGTGGGGCTATTCTTTTTAAGTACCGACCCCACACGGTTCAAATATACATTAGCTCTTACACTAGATTTTCATCTGTCACGCAAGAGCCGTTCTTCAGTAGGCCTTCATGTGTAAGGCTTTTGCGCTCATCTAATTACTATTGTTATAATTTTAAAAATACAATATCATAATACAAATAAATAAATAAATGAATAAGATATTAAAATGTTAGATCTAAATGTTAAATAAATTATGCATTGGTCATTAATGTCGTAGGTATATAGTTGTAATAAAATTAGGTATTATTATGAGTAAAAATTAAGCTAATATAATATAACAAGTTGTGCCCGCGGCTCCGCCCGCTCTCATATTTCACTTCACTGCTAACCTCATAAGCTATTTAGCGTGATAGTAAGTAGCCTATAGTTGATGGGAAGAATCAAGCTATCCGTAGATTTTTTTTAATTAAAATCGGTTCAGTGCTTCTCGAGTTATAAGCGGACAGACAGACATACACTCAGACACTCAGACACTCAGACAGAAAGCAGACGTTGGATTTTATCATAGGTAAGGAAGGATATAATGACAACATGATGCATGACAAATGTGCAGCCCTTGTGCCCAGGGCTGCACAGAACCAATAGAAAAGACAAAAACAATAATGTAACTATCCTATGCATATAGATCTTACTACCTATTACCACTAGTACCACATATTAAGTAAGCTAGTACTATCTACTTAATTTTGCGTTAATTATTTAATGTAGCGTCAATAAACTGAACTGTATGTAGCTTTTGTCCGCCTCGGTAGCTGGGCGCGGTCAGTACTTGGATGGGTGACCGCTCGACCGTTGGAGGCTGACCGAGGTTCGGATTCCTCGTAAAACTGCAGGTCCCTTCCCTCCTAATCTTAATTGGTGGTAGGGTTTAACCCGCCCGGGTTGGTACCACCGCACTTAATGAAACGTCGGTCTAAACGGCTATGTAAATAGTTTGTGTTTTCCGACCAGTTCAGTGTAGCCGGCACGATCAAAGGGGGAAGCACTGACACGGCACCTAGTTCACCCGGTGTTATGGGCTGACATCGCGGACGTTGTAGGTGATGTAGCCAACCGTGTCAGTTTCCATAAAAAAACAAAAAAAAAGGCTAAATTTCCATTTTACCTCGGTAAAGTAAGTAATAGGATAGGTGATTAAAAATAATTAGGTTTTAATTTTTCCAATTTAAAAGGAGCCGTTTATATTTCCTTCAATATTGAGACAATTTGTTATACCTTTAATTAGCGTCCCAATTACTTCGTTCCGATAAAATTCCTTAAAAAACACCTCTAAAATGGAAAATTGCCTTCATGAGATCCAATAAAATTCCATAAAAAAACCGGCCAAGTGCGAGTCGAACTCGCGCGCCGAGGGTTCCGTATCGCCATATCATGGCTAGCGCCACTTATGCCATCTTGATGTCGTGTTATGAAATGCTTCATATTAGTTATATGCACAGAAATCCTAAGTAATAGCTAGAAGTGTGAAGGAGGCGGGCGCGCGTGGCGGCAATATGGTCACTTTGTGACCATACTCGTCGTGCGCTCGCGATCCGACCGACAGTGCATCGTCGACCGAGGCACGCGCGACATATGGAATGTTTTTCCCAAAATGACGGTCTGTTGCGTGAAAACATGTCAAAACCGAACTGTGAAAGTAATCTGGAAGAACAATGGAGTAACATATCATCGGTAAATATACTGTAAATGTCTTAATTATATTTTTAAAGATTTTTTTAAAATTCTGTCTCCGTGCTCCCTCGTTCCATGCATAGTGCTGTAACCGTGCATTAAATGTATCGACACAATATTGTACAGTATTCGGTACTTAAGTCTATGAATATATGAAATGTTTTAGTTTAATTTCCTATTATTTAAATATTTGATGTACGTAGTAATTTTATCCCTGAATATAAAATATAAACATAAAATAAATAATTAAATTAATTAATATATCCGCCGACGCACCAATGTAGTCGATATTGGACACCGGGTGGCTAAGCTGAGGTGGCATTGGGCTGGGCACGTCAGCCGAAAAGTTGACGACCTTTGGAGTATCCGTGTCCTACACTGGCGGCCGTGGACAGGGAAACAGAAAGTGGGAAGACCACTAGCCCGGTGGGACGACGACATTAAGTACGTCGGCGAAAAGCAGTGGTTCCGTACCGCTGAAGGCCGGGAGGACTGGAGCAGAGGTGTTGCGAGGACCGCGGACATTGCCCTTTAGCGCCATAACTCGAGAACCACTGGTGCTAGACCCATCGTGTTGGTACTCAAACTTCAGGTCTCGGTGAGATCTATCCATCTGTCACGTGAACTTTTGTTTTGTATCCATCTGTCACGTGAAAAACAAAAGTTCATGTGACAGGTGGATAGATCTCACCGAGACCTGGAGTTTGAGTACCAACACGATGGGTCTAGCACCAGTGGTTCTCGAGTTATGACCAAAACAAAAGTTCACGTGACAGATGGATAGATCTCACCGAGACCTGAAGTTTGAGTACCAACACGATGGGTCTAGCACCAGTGGTTCTCGAGTTATGACCAAAACAAAAGTTCATGACGAAGTTTCGTCAAAAAATCCTAAGCCTTCTAGTTCTCACAGAAAACGGGATGGTACGGAACCTCTTTACGCAAGCTCGACTCGAACTTAGCCACTTTCAAATGATATATACATATTTTCCCAAGATAACAAAAAAAAATTTTTAATTTCAAGACAAAACTTTTTTTAAGTAACACAATTGTAATAAGTAATTAATTGTGTTTTATTAATCGCTTTAATTAATCTACTCTATAAAATACAGAACTATATAACGAACTGGTCATTTTTGTATTGTGTCGACCACAGCTCTGCGGTCCCAATGCGGACCTGCCGGTCCCTGCCGCCTAGGTCCGGGGGACCGCACGGTGCGGTTCTACCCGCGCCGCACACGTGGGACCGTAATATTTTGTCCCGACATGGATATAACATCAATGCCGGGTACGTGTGTCCGCGTGACCGGCGCGGACCAAGTCCGCGGTCCGCGCGACAGCTGGACTGGAGGAAACTTGGAGAGGCGTATGTCCAGCAGTGGACGCACACACGCTGACTGACTGACTGGCTGATGTGTGTCCGATCTACTCATTCTCGTATTTTCCATATTATCCCTTTCTTATTTCTCTTATGTTATGTTCTCTATTATTCCGGCTACACTGAACTAGTCAGAAAACACGTAAAATTTACTTAACCGTTTGAACTGAACTAGTACGGTGGTAGCAATCCGGGCGGCTAAACCGTACCACCTAGTATAAAAGGATAGGTAACTTTGTATCAAAACTAGAATTGTTTACCTATTCTCAAATTGTTGTATCTCAAGATTATCAGAATAAGCCCTTTCAACTATATTATTTGACCGTTATTCATAGATATAGATAATTTAATTTATCTTACATTTTAAATGTTCGGGATTATTTAAATGCACATTCTTAAACATTATGTTTTATTTAAATTTTAGCTCTATCGATAGTCGATATAACGAATGTCGACTGGTCAATCCCTAGTTAGTTTATTCACGGACACGCCTCGATACGTCGATGTGTGCGTTCACGCACGTGGATAGGACGCGCGGGATTGGCTAGTGTGAATGTATTTGTATGCACGTCCGGACGCGTCCGTGTGAATTGTGTTTGTGTGCGATAGAAAACTTGCCACAGCGGTTCCGACTGCGAGCGGGCGTCATCACATATCTCGCTAATACTTCTCTGATCTGTGGTTATATGGCATGCATGATAAGCTAAAATTCTTCATACTCTATTTGGTAGATGGCGCGCGCGCATACACTTTTTGGTTTCTTCTATGGGAACCCACGTGAATTTTTTACTTTTTCTTATTTTTCTTATTTGTTATTATATCGGCCATAATAACACATATTCTGTGAAAATCTCAACGGTCTACCTATTACGGTTCAAGAGATACAGCCCTCGGACAGACAGGCGGACGGACACACAGACAGACAGACAGACAGACGGAGGCGTAGGCTTAGTAATAGAGTCCCGTGCCGGATACGGAACCCTAAAAAACACCTCTAAACATCGAAATAAAATGTGAAAGTAGAATGTCGTTGCCTCTAAAATGGAAAATTGCCTTCATGAGATTGAACACAATGGCCGCGGCAATCTGAAGCCATATTGGAATGAATAGTACCTAACCTAAGTGGTTTTTTTTTATGGAAACTGACACAGATGGCTATATAACCTACAACATCCGTGATGTCAGCCCATAACACCGCGTGAACTAGCCATGTCAGTGCTTCCTTTCATTTAATGTCGGCTACAGTGAACTGGACGGAAAACACGAACTATTTATTTACATAGCCGTTTCGACCGACGTTTCGCTCAGTGCGGTGGTACCAACCCGGCCGGGAAAACCCTAGCTCCTAGTAAGGTAAGAAGGGAAGGGGCCTACAGTTTTACGTGGAATCCGAACCACGGTCAGAGTGTGTGTGTGTTATTGATAGCACGACATGTGGCGCCGAGCCACTAATAAGGTGTAGACATAGACATTTGGTCGAATGTGGGGGTTGCGAATGCTATGACGGCCAGATAGGTGCCTATCTTCGGTATGGCACCTACCTTCTCGGAGGTGATATTGGCTGGTCGAAGCATGCGTGTTGGCCCTTCTGACTCATCCACGCAAAATGGATTCCATCAAAAGAAATTGAAAATACCTTCGCCCTTTTCACTAACCAGAATCGAATGAAGGAAAGAAATAATTGAAGTGAGAGAGATGACGCAGCCGAAACCAGTCCGAGGGTTCCGTAACAAAGTGTTAAAAAAGGAACCCTTATAGTATAACTACCTTGTCCGTCTGTCCGTCTGTCTGTCTGTATGTCAAAGCTCCTTAACTTCTAAACGGCTAGTCCTAGAAAATTTAATCTTTGTATAAAAATAGGTAATTTTGTTTACCTCACAAAGTTCACATGATAATGATACACACGCGAAAAAACATTTGTTGCGATCAGGGTGGGGCCATAAAGTAAAAATACACAAAAGTACGAAGAGAAAGAAAGAGGACAATAGCGCGCACGGCGGACTATTTGACGGACTTGTTGAAAACTCATAGCCTCGATAGCTCAGTGGTGCAGACAGTCGACTGTCGCTATTGATAGTTAAGCAACGCTGGGCCGGTCAGCACTTGGATGGGTGACCGCTCGACCGTTGGAGGCCGACCGTGGTTCGGATTCCACGTAAAACTGTAGGTCCCTTAGGTTAGGTTCTTACATTACTAGGTGGTAGAGTTCAACCCGCCCGGGTTGGCACCACCGCACTGAATGAAACGTCGGTCGAAACGGCTATGTAAATAGTTTGTGTTTTCCGTCCAGTTCAGTGTAGCCGGCACGACCGAAGGGAAGCACTGACATGGCACCTAGTTCACCCGGTGTTATGGGCTAACATCACGAATGTTGTAGGTGATGTAGCCAACCGTGTTAGTTTCCATAAAAAAAACCCCAGACTTATCGCTAGTTATTTCTTCCATTTAGATTAGATATAAAACAATGTTTCGATGAGCTTTCGATACGAAGTAACGTCTGTAAAGGGCAAAGCCGAAGGACGAGCTGAGTTCAGGTAATCGACATATTTTCTAGAAAGAAATAACTCAATGAGTGCGAGGCCGAAGGAAAAGCTACATTCAGTTAAACGATATACTTTCTCCAAATCAGTAAGTCACTAGGGGAGAGGTCGAAGGCCGAGCTGCGTGCGGGTAAATTATATACTTTCTTGCAAATAGTAAGTCATTGAGGGCAAGGCCGAAACTAGACCTGCTTCGAAGTAAAATACATACATTTCCGAATACCATACATAAGTCACCACGGGCGAGGCTGAAGGCCGAGCTGCGTTCGAATAAAATATATAAGTACCTAGTTTTTCGAAGAAAGTAAGTTTACGAGAAGAAGAAAGCGTTTGGATAAACGCATGAATACATCTCCAGTAAATCAATTAGGGCCAGGTCGAAGGTCTAAGAGAATATTATATGATACGGAACCCTCGGCGCTCGAGTCTAACTCGCACTTGACTGGTTCTTTACCATGACAGGGTTTTAGAGGTAAAACTCCATTCTTTACCAGATTGTAGGTAGGTATCTACGGCAAGTCACGAGACTTGCCACACACACACACACGCACTAATAAATAATTCATATGTATTGCCGACGGTACCCCTTACAGGCATTTACACAGACGACACGCACATAACGCATACATAGATGTTCGCAGTGCAGGCGTGTGTGAGTGCTGTGTTGTTTGAAGCTTTTGTTGCGTTTACTCTGTAGTAAAGCCTGATTTACATTGGTTTAGTGTTTAGTAAAGTGGCAAGTGCAAGTACAGTGGCCAGTTAGCGAGCGCCTGGACAGTGACTGTTTACTTACACTATAGCAAGTACAGCGGCATTTCTCCGTCGAAATGGACGAGCAACGTCGCAAAATACGTACTTATGCACTGTACTAAATTCGACTGTTTTCCAACGAATTAAATTATCTGGAAGTGGCATACAACGCACCGAATTGAGGCGCGCTATTGGTGAGCATTCAGCACCCTCTCCAATCGTTGTCTCTCCTACGTATCAAATTGCCATTTAACCGTCTTACTCTATCGACGTTCACAGAGCGGAAACGTAACGTGATGTATGAGGCGCTCGCGCACTTACGCTGTTTTAAATATTGGCAATATATAGAAGAACTACAATCGCACCTTTCTACCGGTAAAATGTATGACGAGGGCCCGTCCAGAAAGTAGAATGTCGTTGCTGTTTTCACTACGCCAGTGGCGAGTCAAGTGACGCGCGGAGGGGAGGGGGGTCAGGCAGGCGCGCGAGGGGTGTCACTTGCCCGAAAATTGGAAGTCGATTCTATTTGGGCCAACTTGCAAGGCACTTGCAAGCCAAGTTGACTCGCTACTGTCCAATCGGTTTACACCACTGTACTTATCTACTTGACTAAACACTAAACCAATGTAAATCGACCTTGAGGGCCGCCAATTTGGAAAACATACTTTTTTTTTCGTGAAAAGGAATTTCGACTAGCCAGAGGGGATACCTCGTACAGATGCTAAAACGTATAGAACCTCGTCAAAGGTGAGCCCTATGTCGTAATATAAAGTAAAACTGAACAGTTTAAGAAGTAATAGTGAGTGCGACATAGTTCTATAAAATATATTACTGTTATTTTTAGTAGAGGCATTGATTTTATAACCCTGTAAAATCAATGGTAGAGGAAGTAGGCACGTCATAAAATATCTTGTTGATTTTTACCCAACTGCGAACGCAAATGAGGGTAAATATATGTACATATTTTCCAAATTCAAATTGGTTTTTTGTGTACCTTAGGAGGTTAGTAATAATTTAATTTTCTTTATTACCATTTTCAAACTTGTATTTACAAGATTATAAAAATTAAATATCAGAAAGATCTTAACTCAAACTAACCTAAAACAAAACTTATCTATCTAACAAAATAAAACTAAACATGAACCTATAAATAAAAAAAATCTTCGAGTTCAGCCGAGGCTGCCATGGTACCTAGTACGCTTATAGCGTTCCCTCTTTGAATTTTTAGGCTTATGCGGCGTATGAAGAAAGCCTTCATGTCACCGGACTTATCCACTAGCTATGTGCCGATGGTTTCGGCAAAAGCCAGTGCGTCCGTTGACCGCGCACCAAAATTTAATTTAGTATCATCACAAAATGTTTGGAAAAGAAAGAGGAGAAGAGTAGACACAGAAAACAAAATCACATTTGATAGATGTCCCGCCCGAGTCATTATAAGTACCAAGTACTAAGGTAGGTATTTATAAGAGTGCCCCCCACTGGGCTATCGCCAGTGTCATAATATGCGCTCGGGTTTATCGAAAACAAAACTATTAAAAACCGGCCAAATGCGAGTCGAACTCGCGCACCGAGGGTTCCGTATCGCCATATCATGGTCAGCGCTGCTTCATACTGACTCTAACAGACGGACATACTCTAACAGATGGACAGACAGACAGACAGACAGACGTGTAATATGTGAGTAGGGAGTATATTTTATTTATATATGTATATAATAGCCCCACTGCATCTCTCCCCGTGCATGACTCGGTGGAAGTACCATGCCAAGGTGAGAGGTGGCTAGCCTTTCGCCCTTTAGCGCGACATCTTGTCCTTATCCCTTAGTCGCCTTTTACGACATGCACGGGGAGATATGCAGTGGGCTATTATTTTTTTAAGTACCGGCCCCACACGATACAATATACAAACATAACACATAAATACGTAGACTCTAAAATTATATCACTACCTTTTGGCTTCGCCGTAGTCAGGTAAAAATTTCAAAAAATGTAGAAGAAAATCTCAACATATAAATCATAAAATAATTTACAAATTTTTTAAAATATAATGCCAGACAAGGCTGTCTGCGCCGAGATAAATTGCTTGGCAAGCTTCGCATTCCGACAAAAAACTTAATTTAGCAAAATGGAGTAGCGACCGGTTTTTTTTTCACGAGACTACATTTTTAACCGACTACAGCGAAGCCAAGAGGAAGGGTTATGTATGAGTTAAGAACTGAATTGGTCCTCTTTAGATTATAAAAAAAATCGAGGGAGTCTGCATGTACACATGTGCACACATGCAGCCGTCAAACTTATTTCGTGAATTTGATTTTAGCGCAGTTTGAAACATTTTTTTCGTAAGAAACATTTTCAACTTTGGTAGCCCATATTGCCCCACCTAGGCTTCACCTACAACATCCGTGATGTCAGCCCATAACACCGGGTGAACTAGGTGCCGTGTCAGTGCTTACCTTAATTTCATGTCGGCTACACTGAACTGGACGGAAAATACGAACTATTTACATAGCCGTTTCGGCCGACGTTTCGTTCAGTGCGGTGGTACCAATCCGGCCGGGATAAACCCTACCATTTCGTAAGGTAAGAAGGGAAGGGACCTACAGTTTAACGTAGAATCAGAACCACGGTCAGTCTCCAACGGTCGAGCGGTCACCCATACAAGTACTGACCGCGCCCAGGGTTGCTTAATAACAGTCGACCGACCGCACCACTCAGCTACCGAGGCTGACAAATGTATATATGTACATTTAGCACTTAGTGTGGTATGTATGCCAGCCGGCCTGCCATTCAGAGCATCAATTTCAGGCACAAATCCTCTCTCTGCTCAGCGTAGGACTTACGGTCGCTCAGGAGACAGATAGCGTGAGCCCACTGACTACATATCCGGAGGACCCAATACGCGCGCTTGCGTCTAAGTGAGAACATGAGCCAAGTTGTAGGCTAAGATTACGAAGAAAAACGTAACCATGGCATGGCCACGTAACCATGGCTCAGTGGTCAGTCCGCAAGCCACAAAGGCCAAAAAGGTGGAAGGCTTAGGCAGAGCAAGCGGAAAGATAACGAGTTATCTGGCTCAGCGTGATGCTGAACGGTCGCGGGATAAGTACAGAAGACTAGCAGAAGTGGCAACAATAGTCTGGAATATTCAAAATGACATGAGACCATGGAGGTCTTCCCCAACTCCATGCATGAGACCTGAGAATAATTGCAGACATGGAACCTGGATGGACAAGTAGGAAGTAGGTATGTATGTATATTTATTTATATTTTATATATTTAGTCATTTATATTTGTATTAACACAAGTACGGGTTTTATTTAACTAGCGTGTACCTACTTAATAATAAATAATATTAAGTGCCCACATCGTCCCAACTCCCACCTGAAGGAAGCGTATTAGGTTTTGTATAGGTTGTATAGACCGAGGTTTGGATTCCTCGTAAAACTGTAGGTCCCTTCCCTCCTAATCTTACTTGGTGGTAGGGTTTAACCCGCCCGGGTTGGTAACACCGCACTGAATGAAACGTCGGTCAAAACGGCTATGTAAATAGTTTGTGTTTTCCGACCAGTTCAGTGTAGCCGGCACGATCAAAGGGGGAAGCACTGACATGGCACCTAGTTCACCCGGTGTTATGGGCTAACATCACGGACGTTGTAGGTGATGTAGCCAACCGTGCCAGTTTCCATAAAAAAAAAAAAAATGTTATATATAGGTTTATATTTTTTATTTTGTAATTAGCTTTATGTGTTGTTTTTTATATTTAAACTGTGATTATTTTGAATATCCAAAGTGATGCTGATGATGACTCAATAAAGAAGTATTCTTATTATTATTGTATCTTTATTATTCTCACGCTCAACTCTTTTGCTACTACCTACTTACATTCCACTATATTAATCGAATCTCAAACATCCAAAGGTTGACAGTAAGAAATCTCTGTAAGGGATAAGTCCGCCTTTGCACCTTATGTAAATTATTATCTCATGTACTTCCACTGTTAAATGTTAATTGGAGCAATAAAGCATTTTTTTTATCTATATACATTTTTTTATCTATACCTATATTTTATCTGAAACGGAAACTGACACGGTTGTCTACATCACCTACAACATCCGTGATGTCAATCCATAACACCGGGTGAACTAGGTGCCATGTAGTCAGTGCTTCCCTTCGGTGCTGGCTACACTGAACTGGACGGAAAACACAAACTATTTACATAGCCGTTTCGACCGGCGTTTCATTCAGTGCGGTTTTACCAACCCGGGCGGGTTGACCCATACCACCTAGTAAGGTAAGAAGGGAAGGGACCTCCAGTTTTACGTCAGTGTCCAACGGCACACCGGTCCCCCATCCAAATACTGACCGCGCCTAGGTGTGCTTAACAACAGTCGACCGACCGCACCACTGAGCTGCCGAAGCGGACATATTTGTGTAACATTTTAAAGGGCACACGCCACCAAATAAATACTGGAAAATTGTACAAACCTTTGTAAGGAATCTGTTTACAGTCTGTAATGGGCGGATAATTCCATTGCTTTCAGAGTCATTTCAGATTATTTTAATAAATCAACGAAGTTAAAAGGTCAGATGGGCACCGGGGTTTAATACATACGTATTTAAGGTAAATTTTATTAACTACTAGCCTTTGTCCGCCGCTTCGCTCGCCTCAAATTCGTATTCAAAAAGAAGAAAGTAAATGAGCCCGCTACCTACCTACCTTTATTTCGGAGCGCGGAACAATTCGGTATGTATGAGAGCCCACATCTTAGCTTATCCGTAACTGAAGTAGAGGAAAGATCTGCAGAAGCGATTGGTACGCATCCGCGGTAAGTCCAGCGTGTAGTCCTGCCCAGTGCGTGTGGTGCGGAGGTGGAAAGGGGACGGCGGGATCGCGTTAAACAGCTGCTCCGAGCACTCCCCGTGGAATAAGCGATAGAACACACTTAGATAAATACTCGAAATTCGAGAAACGGAAATGACGTATCGCACTCCACGCATCAGAAAACTTGAGGCAGACAGATAATAATGAAGGCGGCGGAGGCGGCGGAGGAGGCGGCGGCGGCGGGGGGGGGGGGGGCGGCGGCGGCGGCGGCGGCGGCGGCGGCGGGCCGGTACAAGTGCTCCGTCATCTCTTCGCTCAGGATTCCGTGGGATTTTAAGGGATTTGTTCGGGAAGGAGGGATCAAACTGTGGTTTCGCTCGCGATCCTTAGCTGAAGCTAAGATGCGGAGCTTACATAGAGTCACGTTGAAAATCAAGGAAATAGATTGATATATAGATAAATAGGTATATTATATAGTCTAGTACATACAGAATAAATATACTGGATAGGCTTGAGAAACTTCAGGAATAGAAAGTACTCATTATTAGAAAAAAAAAATCCTTATCACTCTATTCGAAATTCCGTATTGTTTTTTTTTTCATACAAAACTTGAAAATTGCAATAAAAACTCGATGGACAGTGAGTATGGGGAGGTGTCCCCATACCAGTACTCTTTTCTATTCTGGGCCCATACTCACTGTCTGGATGGAGGCTGTCTAGGTCTACGTAGTGCAATGACCTAGTCCTGTGCCCTTTTTCTTTTGATGTCATTTAAATTTAAGCGTTTGGAATTTACCTATGCAGTTCAATTCTACTAGTAAGCATGCAAGTTAGTAATTTGATTTTTATTTAATAAAGGCGGATGTTAACTGTCCACCAAATCTCGATGAAACGATTTTCACCAAAATGTACTATAAAATGACCGAATTTGGGAAAAAGTTTCAGAGCTTTTCGTTTTCAAATATGGACCTCTTTCCAACCCTGAAGTTACGAAACCCTATCCTGAAACACCCTGTATATAGTCTTCACCATACATACCACACGCTGTATCCGGACAATCGGGGTAAGCAGAGTAGTCGGTGTTGTGCTGCAAGTACTCATGTAAATTAAATTACGTTTAGCAAAGTACAAAGGACAAGATAACTATCATGCAGCAAGTAAGGCATGAAGACCCACCTGCTGCATGACTCCATGGAAGGACCGTGCCAAGGTGAAAGGTGGCTAGTCTGTCGCGTTTATGCACGGCATCTCGTCCTTATGCCTTAGTCGCCTTATATGACATGCACGGGGAGAGATGCAGTGGGGCTATTATTTTTAAGTACCACACGGCGTACTAGTACTGGCCCCACACGTTACTAGTACCGGCCTCAGACGGTACAGTATATTTATTGCTCTCAAATAAAATATGGGCAA
Organism: Nematopogon swammerdamellus; assembly: GCA_946902875.1. Taxonomy (NCBI): domain Eukaryota; kingdom Metazoa; phylum Arthropoda; class Insecta; order Lepidoptera; family Adelidae; genus Nematopogon; species Nematopogon swammerdamellus. The sequence goes on from OX336350.1 coordinate 19,126,607, forward strand.
AAGGTGACACTTAATGCCTCTAAGCATTTTCTAACAGAATACCTTTGGGGTATGACAACTGCTATGAGTGCTAGGTGAGTGCGAGTGAAAAGAGGTTGTAGGTACACTTTTTAGTTCCCATCGACCACAAATCTGCTTCCGAAGTTTTTTTTCTATGCAAGCTTGACAAGGTTGTCTACATCACCTTTTTTTTCATAGACTACCGGCACGGGTGGCTGTGCCCAAAAGTTCAAAGAACGATTAAGACCAAAAGTTCAAAGAACGATTAAGACCTAGCCAATAACCCCACTCCTCGCGAAACCACGCTCAGATAGGCGCCATGCCAGCTACAAGGCGGACAAAGAGGTTGTTGTCTAATTTATTTATTAACACGCCTTTTGAAGATTCCTACAACATCCGTGATGTCAGCCCATAACACCGGGTGAACTAGGTGCCATGTCAGTGCTTCCCTTCATTTCATGTCGGCTACACTGAAGTTCCCGAATCATCATCCCGTACGGGTATTTTTTCTTCATTCCAAGGAATGAAGAAAAAAGTCCCTTCGATTTATTTTCAAGGTTTGACAGTTTTCTTCTCTCCCCGCGCCGACCCTGAGGCAATCTCAACTGAAAAAAGTTCCGTAATATATAGACAACCCGTCGCGTCGTCGGCGTATTTGGTCCCGCGGTCCGAGGCGAATTCAGTGGCAAAAAATCAGCCAAGTGCGTATGCGGAGCGGACCACGCACGGAAGGGTTCCGTACTCGGTTAGAAGTTAGAACGTTAAATGTGTAAGTGTATATTATTATTATTTTTTAGCTTTTAACTTATAATTTTTTTTGTTTATTTATTTATTTATTTATTTATTTGTAAAAGAAATCAACAGCAACAGCGTGTTCTATCGCTTATTCCACGGGGAGTGCTCGGAGGAGCTGTTTAACGCGATTCCGGCGTCCCCTTTCCTCCTCCGTACAACGCGCACTGGGCAGGGATTGCATCCCTATACGCTGGACTTACCGCGGATGCGTACAAATCGGTTCTGCAGATCCTTTCTCCACAGAACCGGCAAACTCTGGAACGCTCTACCTGCCCACATATTTCCCCCCAAGTATAGTCTCGGGTCCTTCAAGAGAGGCGTGAATGGGCACCTGTCAGGCCGGCATGGCATTTGCAGGCCCCGCCTGCGTCCGAATGTCCATGGGCGTCGCTAGACACCTTATGGGTGACTCGGCGCCACATGTCGCGCTTAGTATAAAAAAAATAAATAAAATATATATCAAGTTATAATAAACTATCGAACATTGACTTATCAAATTAGCTAATAATACATAAATTTCTTAAATAAAATTTTCAAATATAGTAATTAAATTTTCTATTCGACTAAAATCTTGCCAAAAATTATATAATAAAAATAAAATACTAACCTATACCTACCTACCTATAACAAATATACCAATTTAATAAGCAATTTATTAATAAAATTAAAATAAAATAAAAAAAATATTACAAATTCAGTTCATCATAAAAGCACTTCAAAATATAAATATTAAATTAAATAAACAATTTTAAACATTAAAAAATTCTGGAAATTCTAAAATTTTCAAAATTTCACTCCACTTAGGCTTAGGGTTTCGCTGGGATGAAAGAAGGAGGATTTGTGTGAGGGGGTGTTTGTTGGGGGGTGTGTTCATGTGTGAGGGGATGTGTTTGTGAGAGATTGTGTGCAGGTGAGAGTTTATGTTATTGTATAATTTCATCCATAGGTAGGTAACCTACGCTCGGACATGTCGAATTTTTTTTTATGTAAACCAGCATTGGTGGCTGTGTCGAGAGACCAATGGTGCAGTCGACAGAGCCAAAATCACCTCTCCACGCGAAAGCACGCTCAGTTGGGAGCCATGCCAGCAGATTTTCGGACTGTTGCTAGGCTGTCTAGCCCGTTAATACGACGCTTGAAGACACGCAGGTTAAAGGATTCAGGAAATACACTCGCCGGACAGTTCCACAGTCTAGCGGTGCGACAAAGAAACGATTTAGAGAACCGATGGGTTCTCAAAAGCCCAATGTTAACAACAAAAGGGTGCTGAGTCTCTCTGCGACGGGTCTTGCGGAGATAGGACGGGTGGCAGGGAATAAGGGATGCTAGTTCCGCAGAGCAGCGTCCGTGATAGTATCTGTAAAACAGACTAAGCGAACCCATAAACCGTCTGTGACTCAGGGAAAATCCCGGTAATTCTAAATTCAATGCGAAGAAGAACACTGACAAACAAACTTCGCAAGTCACAATGTTTTGTTAGTTAGTACCTTATATACAGGGTGTTAAAACGGCGAGTACATTAATTTCGCCAGCACAATCCTCATGTTTTTCCTAGACAAAAAAACAAATAAAGTTTTTCTCTAAAGCGTCTAGTTTTCGAGATTTTTCGTCTAGTGTAATTAAGCGCGTTGTTGCCGCTCCACACCCTCCGCCTGCCGACTTCCAGTCCTCCACTCACAAAGCTAACCCCCGCCCCTCCCGCCAACACCTCCGTCCGAGGCGCTCACGTCTCACCCGCTCTTCACCCCTCCGCGCCGCCCTGTTGTCATTAGATCATTTTTACACTAAAATAATCATTTAGTTTGTATGAAAACTGTAACTTTTTATTTAAAGGAAATTCAGGAAAAAGTTATTTGACTTTTTTGTTAGTCTTGATCCCAATAATCATTTCCTAAATTTAATGTACTCGCCGTTTTTACACACTGTATAAGTATTATAATATAATATTAGAGTAAACTTACAAATAATTATGTAGCCATGTAGCCAACCGTGTCAGTTTCATCATAAATCATAATTATCAAAATAATGATTTGTTCTTATGCAAATGTCGCTCTATCACTAATCGGATGTAGGTAAGTAATATATAATACTCGAAATACATATGCATACATACATACCACACACGCTGTATCCCGACAATCAGGGTAAGCAAAGTAATCGGTGTTGTGCTGCAAGAACTCTGGAAAATTGCAACACAACATCGACCACCACGTTTAGCAAAATATTCGGACTAGATAACTATCAGGCAGCAAGTAAGGCACAAAGACCCACCTGCTGCATCACTCGGTGGAAGGACCGTGCCTAGGTGAGAGGTGGCAAGTCTGTCGCCCTTTACCACGGCATCTCGTCCTTATCCCTTAGTCGCCTTTTACGACATGCACGGGGAGAGACGCAGTGGGGCTTTTCTTTTTATGTACCGGCCTCGCTCGAAATATTTTTTTTTATTTTTTATTTTTATGGAAAATAACACGGTTGGCTACATCACCTACAACATCCGTGATGTCAACCCATAACACCGGGTGAACTTGGTGCCACGTCAGTGCTTCCCTTCGGTCGTGCCGGCTACACTGAACTAGACGGAAAACACAAACTATTTACATAGCCGTTTCGACCGACCTTTCATTCAGTGCGGTGGTATCAACCCCGGCGGGTTAAACCCTACCACCTAGTGATATAAGAAGGGAGTCATATCCCTTAGTCGCCTTTTACGACATACACGGGGAGAGATGCAGTGGGGCTATTCCTTTAAAGTACCGGCCCCACACGGTACAAACGGTACAATAATCTATTACGATATAGGATTTACTGGTAGCGTAGTGACTGAAGCCGCTGAGTACGGCGGCGGTCCATATTTCAGCTGTCGCAGGAGATGATTAATGAGCGCTCTGAGAGATGTCCAGTATCTGGTTCATGCTGGGGCGGTGTTGAATTTCAGTCAGAAGCTAATGGCTTCATTCCAAGTGCGCTGCATACCTGCTGCATGCATAGCCGCATCGACCGACCGGATTCATTCAGTGCGGTGGTACCATTTCGGACGGTTTAACCCTACCACCTAGTAAGTTTATTGTTTAGTTTTTTTTATGTAATCCGGTATGGGTGGCAGAGTCGGAGGGGCCAAAGCGCATGCTCCGACCAGCCAATATCACCTCCGAGAAGGTAGGTGCCATTGCCATACCGGAGACTTCCCTGGATTGCTGGCTGTAATGGACTAGAGGAGAACACAACCGAGGCTGCTATCCGGCCATCTTACATCCAGTACGGTGGTACCAACCCAGTCGGCTACAATTTGAGTCTACCACCTAGTAAGGGGCAAGGGAAGGGACCTACAGTTTTACACCGGTTCCGAACGGTGAAGCAGCAGGTGTAGGTATGCACGTAATTTTTTTCGTCAGAAAAAAACTCATTGGTACACGCCGACCGGATTCGAACCGCGGACCTCTCGCATGAGAAGCCGATGCCCAAACCACTCGGCCACCCGCCGCTTACTAGCTTTTGCCTGCGGCTTCGCTCGAGTGAAGTTGTCAGCCTCGGTACCTCAGTGGCGCGGTCGGTCACCTAGTTCATATGGCGCCTAGTTCGCCCGGTGTTATGGGCTGACATCGCGGATGTTCTAGGTGATGTAGCCAACCGTGTCAGTTTCCATAAAAAAAAAAACAAAAACTAAAAAAAAAAAACATTCAAAGGTTGACTGGAAGAAATCTCTGTAAGGGATAAGTCCGCCTTTACACCTCATGTATACACCTCAGTGTCTGTAAAACTTTTTGGAGTAATAAAGAATTGTCTATCTTCTATTAATTTAAACTTGGAATAACACCTCAGTACCTAAGAATAACACATACATATGTATATTTAAGTATATAATGTACACATACATAAATCAAATAGACAGCTTGGATGCTAACCGAGACCTACCTCTGTCTGTACATGAAATAAATATTATGGGTAGTAGTTCGACTTTTTACCCTACTGCGAGCGGTACACTGTTTCTTGGTCTATCCAAAGAGTTTGTATTACGTCGCTGCGCTGCGACGTAATACAAACTCTTTGGGTCTATCTTTCATTGTAACACCACACGTATACACTACTCCTCAACGCGCGCATTTCCACAATAGTGACATTGACAATGTATTTTCAATCGCTTCAGTGTAGTTTTTTTTTTTATGTAATCCGGTATGGGTGGCTGAGTCGGAGGGGCCAAAGCACATGCTCTAACCAGCCAATATCACCTCCGAGAAGGTAGGTGCCATACAGAAGACTTCCCTGGATTGCAGGCTATACTGGACTGGAGGAGAACACAGCCGAGGCTGCTATGCGGCCATCTTACATCCAGTACAGTGGTACCAACCCAGTCGGCTACAATTTGAGTCTACCACCTAGTAAGGGGCAAGGGAAGGGACCTACAGTTTTACACCGGTTCCGAACGGTGAAGCAGCAGGTGTAGGTATGCACGTAATTTTTTTCGTCAGAAAAAACTCATTGGTACACGCCGACCGGATTCGAACCGCGGACCTCTCGCATGAGAAGCCGATGCCCAAACCACTCGGCCACCCGCCGCTTACTAGCTTTTGCCTGCGGCTTCGCTCGAGTGAAGTTGTCAGCCTCGGTAGCTCAGTGGTGCGGTCGGTCACCTAGTTCATATGGCGCCTAGTTCGCACGGTGATATGGGCTGACATCACGGATGTTGTAGGTGATGTAGCCAACCGTGTCAGTTTCCATATAAAAAAAAAACAAAAACAAAAAAAAAAAACATTCAAAGGTTGACTGGAAGAAATCTCTGTAAGGGATAAGTCCGCCTTTACACCTCATGTATACACCTCAGTGTCTGTAAAACTTTTTGGAGCAATAAAGAATTGTCCATCTTCTATTAATTTAAACTTGGAATAGCACCTCAGTACATAAGAATAACACATACATATGTATATTTTAGTATATAATGTACACATACATAAATCAAATAGACAGCTTGGATGCTAACCGAGACCTACCTCTGTCTGTACATGATGTAAATATTATGGGTTATAAATAGTTCGACTTTTTACCCTACTGCGAGCGGTACACTGTTTCTTGGTCTATCTTTCATTGTAACACCACACGTATACACTACTCCTCAACGCGCGCATTTCCACAATAGTGACATTGAAAATGTATTTTCAATCGCTTCAGTGTAGTTTTTTTTTTTTATGTAATCCGGTATGGGTGGCTGAGTCGGAGGGGCCAAAGCACATGCTCTAACCAGCCAATATCACCTCCGAGAAGGTAGGTGCCATACCGGAGACTTCCCTGGATTGCTGGCTATACTGGACTAGAGGAGAACACAACCGAGGTTGCTATGCGGCCATCTTACATCCAGTACGGTGGTACCAACCCAGTCGGCTATAATTTGAGCCTACCACCTAGTAAGGGGCAAGGGAAGGGACCTACAGTTTTACTCCGGTTCCGAACGGTGAATCAGCGGGTGTAGGTATGCACGTAAATTTTTTCGTCAGAAAAAACTCATTGGTACACGCCGACCGGATTCGAACCTCGGACCTCCCGCATGAGAAGCCGATGCCCAAACCACTCGGCCACCCGCCGCTCAAATTCCCCGATTCCAGCGAGAGTTCCACTCCAAAGGTTGACTGTAAGAAATCTCTGTAAGTGATAAGTCCGCCTTTGCACCTTATGTAAATTTTCTAATGTACTTGTTACAGTTCAATGTTAACTGGAGCAATAAAGCATTTTATATCTGTCTATCCATCTATCGACTTCTGGTGTTTATTTGTTTGGGCCTTCCCTATAACTAATAACTCAAACTGTAAGTGAAACGATAGCAAATTGTATAATTTTGAATTCTTAGTTGACCTGGTTTGACCTCTATACTATACCCCTATCTATGCCACCGGTATCGTAATAGCTGATCGTGCGTGCTAAGTAAATCTAGTAGGGTTTCGTAGCGCCGCCGACAGGGAATAGATAAGACGCTTCGTGAAGCTCTGAATACTAATGTGGGTTTCAGATTAATTTCTGATTAAAATTTAATCGATTCACATAAATAAGCGACATCCTCGTCACTGAGACAACCCTATAGCACCGAATATATATTACTAGCGTAACCAGAAGCGTCACTGTTGAATGTAGGCGCGTGCGTGTGCACTCGGCTGTGAGCGGGGCGGGTGCGGGTGTGCGCGGGGTATGACTCGAGACTCGCCGCGTCTCACGATCAGGATACGCTCAAGCAGTTGCAGTGAAACTTTCAATGTTGGAGGGAAATTTTCAATTTTGCAGTGAAAGTTTCACGAAATTTTGGAAACTTTGAAATAAGTATTCCATTTTTATTATTTTTAAGCCGAATCTTATGTGAAGTTGAAGTGAAATTTTCAATTTTGTAGTGAAATTTTCAATGTTCCAGTGAAATTTTCAATTTTGCAGTGAAACATTCACGAAATTTAGGAAACTTTGCAATATTCCATTTTTATTATTTTTAAGCCCAATCGTATGTGAAGTTGAAGTGAAATTTTCAATGTATACTTGCCGCCATTTTGAACTTTTTAGTTACTAGACCGATTGCTTTCAAAATTGATAATTGGGTGTCTGTGTAGGCTCTGAATACGAATCTGTAGTCAAAATTAAAAAAAAAGTGGCCGCCATTTTGAACTTTATAGTTATTGGACCGATTGATTTCAAAATCGATATCTGGGTGTCTGTGTGTGCTCTGAATACGAATCTGTAGTCAAAATTTAATTGAACTTTTTAGTTACTGGACAACCTCCTTTACTATCGTTTATTGCTTTACGTTTTGTTTATAGACGTCCAGAAATACCAGCCTTTCGGCTACAAAATCCAGACGTCTACAACCTGCACTCTTGCGAGTACAGTGATCATGTATGCCAGATCGAGGCCCCATAGCTGCTCTGTCGAACATCCGTTCTTCCGAAAAAATCCCATGGGAAACACAGGCTGCGACCTTTCCCCAGCCGATCCGAGCCACCACCCGTCACCCGAAGGAACCCCCGACCGAAGTCGAGAGCCGGGGGTGAAGCCTTCACTGCCACTGGGGTCAGCACCCTATCCAACCGCAACCTGTGCCCAGGGCCTCAGCGTTTTGTACTAGCCCAAAGGCTTTTGTTTTCACCAGCTATCTATATGCGTGGAAGTGCATATGACCACCACCTAATGTGTACCGGGGATCCACCGGTCTCGAATGACAGACTTACGTCAGCGTCATTAGCTCGTGAGAAATCCATCCCACATCCACATATAAGTGTGTGTTGCACCGACATACCGATCTACATTATTCGCATGTCTACCAATTCTCCACATTGGTTACGGAGCTCTAAGTGGCTCACCACTCGCAGCTTTCGCTACTTATTCCCGTGTTAGGTGCTTTAACTACACAAGTACGGAAGCACCAGGGAATCAACGCTAAACCACAACCCCTGCGAGACCAACTCCAGTGTTCCGTGCAGAAGCACCAAGCATTCTGGGGCTTTTAACGGAACCCCGCAGTACTCAACCCAGCGTTTAGGGTTTAGTTACTGGACAGATTGCTTTCAAAATCAATATCTGGGTGTCTGTGTGGGCTCTGAATATGAATCTGTAGTCAAAACTAAAAAGTGCAAGATGGCGGCCACTTTGTTTTAATTTTGACAACGGATTCGTATTCAGAGCCCACACAGACACCCAGTTATCGATTTTTAAAGCAATCGGTACTACAATAACTAAAAAGTTCAAAATACCGGCCCTGTTTTTAAATGTTCACCACAGATTCGTATTCAGAGCCCACACAGACACCCAGATATCGATTTTGAAAGCAATCGGTCCAGTAACTGAAAAGTTCAAAATGGCGGCCACTTTTTTTAAATGTTCATATGATTAGGGTTCGCTCCGGTGAAGGAAAACACCATGAGGAAACCTGTGCACAGCAGTACATATAAAATTGTTGTGTACACCGCTTCCAATCCAGCTTGTCACGTGGAAATGTATAACAATTCCCTTCCATGTTCATGGGAGAGGCTTGCGCTCAGCAGCAGGGATGTAACTTAATGAAACTTAAAAAAAAAAAACAAAATGTTTGTTTTTCACAATTTGAGAAAAAAACATGAAAAAAAACTTGGCACCGTCGTTTTTTTCTAAATTTGGCTTTTTTTTTTTGAAAAAAGAAAATACTATAACTAAAATGAGATGAAACGCTACATGTGATTGTTTTATTGTAATTTCATTAAAAGTCTAATTTAGTTTAAAATAAATAAAATTATACATATTATGAACTTAAAAATACCTAAATTACTGTCAAATTAAGTTAAAATAAACAAAAGTATACATAATATGAACTTAAAAAATACTTAAATCTTCATCTGTGTTAGAATCGCCTGTTACACCTAACACCCTTGCTCAATTCAACCGAAACATAAACCGAACGAGCATTGGGGAAATCCGTAAACGTGAACATCAGTAAGTGTTGCCAATTTATTTTGAGCCGTTTTTGTACTACATATTTAACAACATCAATTTGTAGTTCCTTAAACCAAAAACAATTATTATCAACTCGTATTTAACGGTAACCACCTTATGATATTTTTATTTACGTACTGTTGAAAAAAAACCTGCTTAAAAAAACTATTTTTTCATGTTTTTTTTTTAATTTTTTTTTATGTAAGAAAAAAAATGTTTTTTTACAACTCTACTCAGCAGTAGGACATCAAAATTGGCTGAAGAAGAAGAAGAATAAGAAACCAAATTGATATCTGATTTGTTTGACATAAATTTTATAATTTCACATAAAAGTGAAAATTTCACTGCCATTTTGCATAAAGTGCAAAATTTCACTGCAAAATTTCAAGTGAAATTTATGTGCAAAATTTCGCCTTGCATCTCTAGTCGTGCGAGCAACGACGTCACAATAATAACTACACTGCTCGCGTCGCCCTGGCCCATTTTTTCCCGATTATATTTTTTATTATTTTTATGCATAATTGTTTGCCTATACCATTTTATTATAAGTAGAGATATAACTTGTAATATTTTGTTACGATTCTGAGTGTAATGTAAAGAGAGAAGAGAATGAGAAAATGAGGGAGAAAGTGAGAATGAGAATAAATACAAGCTTAATACTCGTTTATTTGGTGTGGTTTTATTTTAATTTAACGTTTCAAAGAAGATTAGTTTGTCTGTTCATTTCGCTATATGCATTATTCAGAATCTTAAACAATTCGAAGCATAATGCGAATATTTATTTTTTATTTTTTCTTCTTGTTGCGATGACAACCCTTGCTATGTTACGTGGCGAAAAAGCGCGCCGCCGCGCCGCCGCGGCGACGGTCAAACTCACACGTACACGGAATGTCGCATGCCTGCCTATAGGCAGTTGTTTAACTTTATAATGTAAGCAATCTAAATTCTAGATATTGCCTTTGTAATTTTAGTATCGAAGATGCTTAAATACTAAATACTTATAGACTATAATTAAATTACAAATTTAAAAAAAACCCCGACAACGGTTTAAAAATGATAAAGAATGAGGCACAATTTGCAACATTTGCCACATTTTCGTTTCGGTTTTTTGTTCAACGAATTTCAAAAATATATACATAGATATATTAATATTTATTTAATCCTGTCTAAAAGTTGACCATATTTAAAAGTTGTTGACAGATTTTAATTTTCATTTATGTCAATTAATATGTGAAAAAAAAAATCACAAACGTACTACTAAATGGTCCTAATTACTCCGAAATGCTCTCTTTGTTTCGAAATTGCAACTTTCTAAAACATTATTTTGAGTTTATACTAATGCAGATGATGTAAGATAAAATTTTACTTCTTTTGACAGATTTTGATATTCGTGTAATGTAAATTGGTTTAACAAACCTTGAACAAATACTATAAAACAAGCGAACGCTTCGCTATTCAATCAGTGCACTGTGCAGTCGCATTTTGATGCCGTAGTACCGCGCTCTTAAACGAGTCGGAGGACCGCTAAGTAAATTCCCGCGCAGCTCAGAGATTTTATATTTTTATTTACTCAGCTGTCCCCCAACTCCTTTAAGTAAGTAAACGGAAATAGTTTTTCACTTTTTAGGGGTGGGAGGGTTTTTTTACATTTGCAATTTAACTTCAAGCTTCACTTTTTAAAATAATATTTTTTTTATTACTTAATTACTTCATTAGAAACATAGCTAAGAACCATCCCGATTAAACCAGTTTTTTATTTAAAAAAAACCGCATCCCAATCGGCCCATCCGTTTGGGAGCTACGATGCCACAGACAGACACACACACATACACACACACGTTAAACTTATAACACTTAATACTTATTATAAGGGATATGACTCCCTTCTTATATTACTAGGTGGTAGGTTTTAATCCGCCCGGGTTGGTACCACCGCACTGAATGAATGGTCGGTCGAAACGGCTATGTAAATAGTTTGTGTTTTCCGTCCAGTTCAGTGTAGCCGGCACGACCGAAGGGAAGCACTGACGTGGCACCAAGTTCAGCCGGTGTTATGGGCTGACATCACGGATGTTGTAGGTGATGTAGCCAACCGTGTCAGTTTCCATAAAAAAAATACTTCTCAGTTTGCGTCGGGTGTTAAAAAGTCCCGGTTGTAGAGCGTCGTCTCTGTGCGACAGGGACGACGCTCTACAACCGGATTGTTTCTTTCTAAAGCTCGATGTTCATTATTTACTGTCGCGAACTGTACCTTGGTTGACGTTCCCTCTCCCGTTCCAGATACATCGGCTCAACGTAAGTAAGTAAAAACGTTTTTCCAGTTTATCCCTGTTTCCTCTAAACAAGTCAAGGACGCCATCTCTGCAGTTAAATCTAAATCGGTTGGAGGAGATGGGGTCAGCATCACAATGCTCATGCTGATTATTAACGTTATACTGCCCATATTAACTCATATATTTAATGCATCCCTGTCCACTGGAACGTTTCCAACAATCTGGAAGAGAGCTCTGATCATACCACTGCCTAAAAATAGCAAGCCTTCAGTGCCTAAAGACTATCGTCCTATCTCCATTCTGCCCGTATTATCCAAGGTGCTAGAGCGTTTGGTACAGACCCAGGTGGCGCAATTTATTACATCAAACAATTTGCATGATCCGCTTCAATCCGGTTTCAAACCAGGACACAGTACGACTTCCGCTTTGCTGAAAATAAGTGATGACGTACGATCTGCCATGAATGATAGAAAGGTTACAGTAATGGTTCTACTCGACTTCAGCAATGCATTTAACACGGTTGACTTTTCTATCCTGCTGGCTCGTCTGCGCTCTCTTAAAATGTGTGATGTCGTATTGTCCTGGTTTTCTACCTACCTTATTGGTCGTAACCAAGCAGTAAAGAATGGCGCTGAACAGTCCATTTGGCATGATCTGACCTCTGGGGTGCCGCAAGGAGGAGTTTTGTCGCCACTACTTTTTTGTATATTTATTAAAACGATTACGACAACTCTGCTCTCTAAGTACCACATGTATGCAGACGACATGCAAATATACATTCACACAAAGCCTGATGCGATTAGTGGCGCCATAGAACAGTTGAACCGAGACTTGCGTTGCATCTGTGATTGGTCTAGGCGGTTTGGTGTGTTGATAAATCCGATAAAGTCACAAGCAATAATTCTAGGCAGTCGAAAGTTAACAAAAAAGATTGACAAATCCACCCTACCATCACTCCTGGTTGACTGCACACCAATTCCCTACTCGAAATCTGTAAAAAACCTGGGTCTCTTCATGGATGAAAATCTTACGTGGCAGGAGCATATTAATAACGTTAGCAAAAAGGTTTACTACAGCTTACACTCGCTACGTAAAATGAAAAGGTTCCTACCCAAGCATATCAAAATTCAACTTGCTCAAGCATATATACTCCCCCTTCTTGATTATGCAGACATATGCTATCTAGACCTAAAGAGCGAATTAGTAGATAAATTAGAACGCATGCAGAATGCCTGTATTCGATATATCTTTAATCTGAAAAAATATGACCATGTCTCAGTCTACCGGAAAGAACTCAAGTGGCTTAAAATACGGGATCGACGCAATCTACACATATTAACTTTTCTGTACAAATCTCTAACGAACCCCGTGACACCCACGTACATAAAAAATATGTTCTGTCTTCTTGCCGGCCATGGAGTCCCTCTGAGGTCAACATCAACCAACTTATTATTAATCCCGGAACACAGGTCTGAATTTATGTCTCGCTCTTTCTCTGTTCATGCTCCGCGGCTCTGGAATGCATTGCCTGAGCCCATACGCAGTGCACAGAGTGTGCACATTTTCAAATCACGCCTGAGGGAACATTACCTGTCGCAACAGTGATCTGTCTCTTTCGACCCCCATCCACGGTTGCCATTGTTTTATTGATTCATATTGATTCATAATGTGTTTTTATAATTTTTTTTTTCTGTAGGTGCGTACAATTTAGCACTTGTTCGCTGCGCCCTATTACAATTAGTGCCCTTAAATCTAATGGGTGAGCTGGAAGAGATTGCCATAGGGCAATAACCTCACCCATTGGATGAAGGAAAGAAACTTAAAGTATGTACTCACCTATAAAAGTTATATAATTAGCTATGTTTTTCTTCAAAATTGTTATTTATTTGTTACTGTTTCTTTAGTTTAGTATCTAGTTTTATTTTTACTCTGTGTTTTGTTATATTGCTTTTGTCTTTTTTTTCATCCAATAAACGGTTATATTAATTAAAAACTTGTATTTTAGTCAGGTGTACAGTGATACATCTTAATTTTTTTTTTAAGGAAACTGACACGTTTGGCTACATCATCTACAACATCCGTGATGTCAGCCCATAACACCGGGTGAGTTAGGTGCCATGTCAGTACTTCCCTTCATTTCATGTCGGCTACACGGGCAGAAAACACGAACTATTTACATAGCCGTCTCGACCGACGTTTCATTCAGTGCGGTGGTATCAACCCGGGCGGGATAAACCCTACCTGCACCTAGTAAGGTGAGAAGGGAAGGGACCTACAGTTTTACGTGGAATCCGAACCACGGTCAGCCTCTAACGGTCGAGCGGTCACCCAAAAACACATGTGATACATCTTTGAAATATAAGAATAGGTATAGTACCCCGGCCCCCATAACATGAAAAGGATGACGCACAGCATGTGACTCCATAATATATCTAACGAGCTACATGGAGTCACTGGTTTTAAGCCACACCCTATACAAAAATAAAATCTTGCTAAAAAAAAGCAACCTATCCCAGCCCCTACAGCCCAAACGTGTTGCCACAACAAAGCAGAAATTAATACCTAAATCTACACAATAAAAAACTATTTAAAAAAATATAAAAACCGCCTTCAAAAATGTATGAAATAAAAAAATAAAAATCGAACCCTAGAGTTGAAGGCGGTCGGTTATTTTTGCTTGCTTTAGCACCACCGCCTTCAACTCTAGGGTTCGATTTTTATTTTTTTATTTCATACATTTTTGAAGGCGGTTTTTATATTTTTTTAAATAGTTTTTTATTTCACAGTTTTCTTAGTAATTTTTATTTGCTATTAATGTACTCGGCGGAATCGCTCGGCCTTCGGCCTCGCGATTCCGCCTCGCTTTCCAATCCGATCTTAACAAAAAAAAAATGGGACCACCTTGGAGCTAGACTGAACCGAACACAAAAAAATCATCGAAATCGGTTCACAATTGGGGAAGATATTGCTGAACATACATAAAAAAAATACATACAGCCGAACATAGAACCTCCTCCTTTTTTGAAGTCGGTTAAAAAACCTAAAACACGTAAAACCACAGACTAATTTTTCCCTAGTCTGTGCGTAAAACCAATTCCTAACACCTTCCTACCCAGATACTTGTTAAGTTCCACAATCAAAACACAACAAAAAAAAGCACGTGTTCTATCTACATTGTTGCTGCCGTGTTTAGCGTCCTTTTTTTCGCTAGGGCATCACATTAAAATTTAAGGGGGGGGCAAGAAAATGTAATCACGTAAACATATTATTCTCGCCGGGGCAAACGCAGAAACCGCAAACAGGGTTGTTTTAAAAGAGGACGCCCATTTTCTACCCACATCGTGTTCCGCTTCCGACATCAGCGGAGGGCTTACACAAAGCGGCGGGTGGCCGAGTAATTTGGGCATCGGCCTTCTCATGCGACAGGTCCGAGGTTCAAATCCGGTCGGCGTGTACCAATGAGTTTTTTCTGACGAAAACATTTTAGTGCATACCTGCACCTGTTGCTTCACCGTTCGGAACCTACGTGGTAGAGCCACCCATGATAAAAAAATTAAAAAAAGTGTCCTCAACTGTATTTCTTTGAATGCAGAAAAATCCTATGTCTAATGTCTATTAAGCTAACTAATGAGTGGTGTTTTATTCAAATTAACGTTATTTTGCTTTTTTAATTAAGGGCTGCCAGATTTCAATTTGTCAACACTGAGCGCCGAGTGCCACATTCGGTTGGCCGTCGCCGCTCGGATAGCTCCCTCCACGACTCTCCTCGCCTCCTTCTGCACGACCTTCGATTCTTGGCGCACTCGGTTTCAATATTGCAAAGACGCTTTTTAGGGTTCCGTATCCGTCTTACGGGACCCTATTACTAAACCTACGCCGTGTGTCTGTCTGTCCGTCTGTCCGAGGGCTGTATCTCTTGAACCGTAATAGGTAGCCCGTTGAAATTTTGACAGAATATGTGTTACTATGGCTGATATAAGAAGAAATTATAAAAATAACAAAAAGGAAAAGAAATCACGGGGACCCCGTACAAAAAACTAAAAAGTGTATGCGCGCCATCTACCGAAGAGATTATGAAGCATTTTAACTAATACATAGATGGCGTGAGTGGCGTAGACCATGACATGGCGATAGGGAACCCTCGGTGCGCGAGTTCGACTCGCACTTGGCCGGTTTTTTTGGGGCCCTGGGCTCAGTGCTCGGTGGTTTGGCTCCGTCCAATTTCATGTACTATGTTGTTCAACCGAGTGCTGTAATTAACACGGAATGGGGTAGGCGAAAACAGAGAGGATAATTATATACACACACCGAAGGAGTTATTTATAACGCAAGTACAGTGAAGTAACAGAGGTAATAATAAAAATCTGTTAAGTGCGAGTTTTACTCGCGCACGGAGGTCTCCGTATCTAACCGCTATCAATAACCGCTCAATCGGAGAGAAGCCTCAATGAGGTCGATCGCAATTTACGGTGGGGAAATGACAGCACCTCGCATTGCAATGTATAAAAGCCTGTGGCTCCATCTATTATTCAATAGTGTGACTAATCTATTTTATTGTACGTTTCTTGTTTGGGAGCCACCCTTAATTTTTAACATTTTCTTATTTTTCTTATTTGTTGTTATATCCGCCATAGTAACACATATTCTGTGAAAATTTCAACGGGCTACCTATTACGGTTCAAGAGGTACTGCCCTCGGACAGATGGACGGACGGACGGACGGACGGACAGATAGACGGCGGAGGCTTAGTAATAGGCTTCCGTACGGGTTACGGAAACCTAAAAAGCGCAGCAAACTTTGCGTTAAGAGCATTGTTTATTGTTTACTCCCGGCTTAACAACCTCATAACCGTTTTCAAATTTCGAATTTCCTTCATCGTATTGCTGTCGCTGTGGGTCGCGCCGCCGCTGCCCACGCACGTGAAAAGGACAACTGCAGCTCAGAAGAAAACTGCCTACAAAATATTTGTGAATCATCATTCAGGCGAAGTCTTTTTTCATGTCTTTATTATTCCTGAATATAAGTGATATAAATATTTTTTGCTATCATCAAAAGCCATGGATGTCCCTATGTCTTCATTAAAATATTTTTTTTTATAGTTTTCCATATAAAAATATTAAAGTTAGGCCTAAAATTGCTATATTTTCATATTTTTATAATCAAATATATTTCATTTAAAATGAAATAACGAAAAAAGGACAACATAAGGGCATAGATATTGATAATATCTTTTACACACAATGGTACGAATTTTAAAATGGTAGTGCAAGATTTACGGGTTGTTGGAAAGAGACTTCCCCTGGTGAATGAGAAACGTGTGGACTTCCCGGTTCTCTTAAGGCGCCGTAGCCTCCTACGAGAGGCAGAGAAGACAGACTGAACTTCAAGTATATTAATATTCATATACTTTTTTTTTTTATGGAATCTTGACACGGTTGGCTACATCACCTACAACATCCGTGATGTCAGCCCATAACACCGGGTGAACTGGGTGCTATGTCAGTGCTTCCCTTCATTTCGCGCCGGCTACACTGAACTGGACGGAAAACACGAACTATTTACATAGCCGTTTCGACCGACGTTTCGCTCAGTGCGGTGGTACCAACCCGGCCGGGATAAACCCTACCACCCAGTGAGGTAAGAAGGGAAGGGACCTACAGTTTAACGTGGAATCCGAACCACGGTCAGCCTCCAACGGTCGGGCGGTCACCCATCCAATAACTGACCGCACCACTGAGCTGCCGAGGCTGACGATCCCTTAGTCGACTTTTACGACATGCGACGGGGAGAGATGCAGTGGGGCTATTCTTTTTAAGTACCGACCCCACACGGTACAATATGTACAAAAGAAAATGCCCTGCCAAGTATCTTGCCGGTTCTTCTTCGTGGGTGTAATCCAAGTGTAATCGAACCGGATAGAACAAATTGTGACAAGTTCGAGTGCAGTCTAACTGCCGTATGAATGATCAATAAAGAATACAATACAATATAGAAATTTCTAATGTTTTAAGTTTACCTTGATAGTAATTATACTCTTTTTAAATTTTTACGTATTAACGGTGGTAGGTTCTGACGACTTACATAAGTCGACGTTTCGCCCGCTACGTCACGGGCTTCTTCAGGGACTCTGGGAGTTCCTGGAGCCGACGCGACGTCTGGTGTTCGTTGTACCAGACGTCAAACTGCTCTTTTTTTCGAAGTCGGTAGGTTGGACAATATTCGGTTTTGCCATAATAACTAACTTACCGTGCATCTCTAAAGGTGGAAATGCTCTAAAGGTTGACTAGAAGAAATAACTTGCAGTGATATGTACGTCTTTGCTTGCGCACTCTTGTATTTCTTGTTTCTTGTCATGACCTTTTTTTTATGTAATCCGGTATGGGTGGCTGAGTCGGAGGGGCCAAAGCACATGCTCCGACCAGCCAATATCACCTCCGAGAAGGTAGGTGCCATACCGGACCGGAGACTTCCCTGGATTGCTGGCTATATTGGACTCGAGGAATTGTGTGCAATTTTGTACAAAATTGTGTGGGGCCGGTATTTTAAAAGAATAGCCCCACTGCATCTCTCTCCGTGTATGTCGTAAAAGGCGACTAAGGGATATGTGGTAGGGTTTGTTTAACCCGCCCGGGTTGGTAACCGCACTGAATGAAAGGTCTGTCGAAACGGCTATGTAAATAGTTTGTGTTTTCCGTCCAGTTCAGTGTAGCCGGCACGACCGAAGGGAAGCACTGACGTGGCACCAAGTTCACCCGGTGTTATGGGCTGACATCACGGATTTTGTAGGTGATGTAGCCAACCGTGTAAGTTTTCATAAAAAGAAATAATAATAATAAATAAATATTTTCTATTCTATTCTATTCTATGCTCTTGTGAAGCTAAGTTTACCCACTTAGATACTTAAGTAGGTGGGTGAAGAAGGGAGGACACAACAAAACTCAAGAGGCAAGTTTCTACCGGCAATTTTCATTTAACAGCTTCTCAGAAACTCGTCGTTCTCCAAAAAAACGTCTTTCAATTTAATTCCCACTCGATGCTGAAGAAAACCTATCAAAAAGCGATGAGCCAAGAAGCATTTTTAGATGTTGAAAGGCGATAAATCGATGGGGACAATTTATCCGGACCTCGTTATTAATTTATAAGGGAGTTTATATTTGGACATCTTTTACCTTTTTGAGTATTAGGCGATGTATTTTTCTTTACGTAGATTTAAAGATTACGTATGCGGCAGAAGGGAAATATAACTTGCTTGCGTCAGGGTCGTCACCTTTACACCCTTCCCTCGCCCCTTACTAGGTGGTAGGCTCAATTTATAGCCGACTGGGTTGGTACCACCGTACTGAATGTAAGACGGCCGCATAGCAGCCTCGGTTGTTTTCTCCTCCAGTCCAGTATAGTCAGCAATCCAGGGAAATCTCCGGTATGGTACCTACCTTCTCGGAGGTTGGCTGGTCGGAGCATGTGCTTTGGCCCTTCCGAATCAGCCAACCATACCGGATTACATAAAAAAAATACATTTTCACAGTACCTTCACATTGGCTATGGAAATTTCGCCGACGTTCGTCCATTTCGTTCCGTATCTCACGGAAGTAAAATCAACTAGTGCCTTCATAAATTTCAAGTTAGACATAACCAGTTGTTTTTCTTCGGGTGAGGTTTAGTTAATGCCAGGTTTGATAGCAAATTGCTGGTAGTCATATCCTGTAGTTTAGGATGTCAGAAGAATATTAGTGAAAGAATTAGCCCGAGGAGATCAATACTTTTCGAGCATTTTTTTTTTAATTTTAACATGTCACTTCCGACATTGTTACTTTGCGAAAAAACTAAATTCACCACCCCGACATAACCTGTTAGTATTGCTATTCCTTAGAGTGTTTTTATAAGCCGGATAAGAGTCAATCGTAATTAGCTAATGAGTTTTTAGGGTTAGAATATGTGCTACTATGGCGGATATAACAACAAATAAGAAAAATAAGAAAATGTTAAAAATCAAGGGGGGCTCCCATACAACAAACGTCTGA
Source organism: Nematopogon swammerdamellus (assembly GCA_946902875.1). Lineage (NCBI taxonomy): Eukaryota > Metazoa > Arthropoda > Insecta > Lepidoptera > Adelidae > Nematopogon > Nematopogon swammerdamellus. Next base: position 19,146,126 of record OX336350.1, read on the forward strand.
AAAGTGGAGTGGGGGGAGGCAAATAAGGAAAAACTTTTTCTGCTCCCTTCATTGTTTTATATTATAAAATTGTTTGTCCTGACTGACTGATCTATCAACGCACAGCCAAAACTACTAAGTCTAGAAAGCTGAAATTTGGAACATAGGTTTATTTTATAACGTAAGCACCCGCTAAGAAAGGATTTTTGGAAATTTAAAGTTTAAGGGGGGGAAATGGGGGGTGACAGTTTGTATGGGAGTATCGGTTTTTTTAAAGTTAGGAACTTGAAAATCATAATTATAGCTATTCATCATAAATAAATAATGACATGTTTCAGGGTTTTTGGATTTTTACATTTTAAGGGGGGGAAATGGGGGGCGAAATGTTGTAAGAGAGTATCGGTTTTTTTAAAGGTAGCAACTTGGAAATCATAATTATAGCTATTCATCATAAATAAATAATGACGTGTTTCAGGGTTTTTGGATTTTTACATTTTAAGGGGGGGAAATGGGGGGTGACAGTTTGTATAGGAGTATCGGTTTTTTTAAAGGTAGGAACTTGAAATTCATAATTATAGCTACTTATCATAAATAAATAATGACGTGTTTCAGGGTTTTTGGATTTTTACATTTTAAGGGGGGGAAATGGGGGGTGACAGTTTGTATAGGAGTATCGGTTTTTTTAAAGGTAGGAACTGGAAAATCATAATTATAGCTATTCATCATAAATAAATAATGACGTGTTTCAGGGTTTTTGGATTTTCACATTTTAAGAGGGGGAAATGGGGGGTGACTGTTTGTATGGGAGTATCGGTTTTTTTAAAGGTAGGAACTTGAAAATCATAATTATAGCTACTCATCATAAATAAATAATGACGTGTTTCAGGGTTTTTGGATTTTTACATTTTAAGGGGGGGGAAATGGGGGGTGACTGTTTGTATGGGAGTATCGGTTTTTTTAAAGGTAGGAACTGGAAAATCATAATTATAGCTACTCATCATAAATAAATAATGACGTGTTTCAGGGTTTTTGGATTTTTATATTTTAAGGGGGGGAAATGGGGGGTGACAGTTTGTATAGGAGTATCGGTTTTTTGAAGGTAGGAACTTGAAAATCATAATTACAGCTATTCATCATAAATAAATAATGACGTGTTTAAGGGTTTTTGGATTTTTACATTAAAGGGGGGGAAATGGGGGGCGAAATGTTGTAATGGAGTATCAGTTTTTAAAGGTAGGAACTTGAAAATCATAATTATAGCTATTCATCATAAATAAATAATGACGTGTTTCAGGGTTTTTGGATTTTCACATTTTAAGGGGGGGAAATTGGAGGTGACAGTTTGTATGGGAGTATCGGTTTTTTTAAAGGTAGGAACTTGAAAATCATAATTGTAGCTACTTATCATAAATAAATAATGGCGTGTTTCAGGGTTTTTCGATTTTTACATTTTAAGGGGGGGGGGGGGGAAATGGGGGGGGGGGCAGTTTGTATAGGAGTATCGGTTTTTTTAAAGGTAGGAACTGGAGAATCATAATTATAGCTATTCATCATAAATAAATAATGGCGTGTTTCAGGGTTTTTGGATTTTCACATTTTAAGGAGGGGGGGGGGGAATTGGGGGGGGCGAAATGTTGTAAAGGAGTATCGGTTTTTTTCTTAAAGGTAGGAACTTGCAAATCATAATTGTAGCTATTCATCATAAATAAATAATGACGTGTTTCAGGGTTTTTGGATTTCCACATTTTAAGGGGGGGGGGGGGGGAAATGAGGGGCGAAATGTTGTAAGGGAGTATCGGTTTTTTTAAAGGTAGGAACTTGAAAATTTTAATTTAGCTACTCATCATAAATAAACAATGAGATGTTTCAGGGTATTCATACCTCGAATACCTTTAATACCGTTAGAATACCCATTTGAATTAAAAATACTGCAGTTCCCCCTTAAAGTCTGTTTCGCTATGACTATAAATAAAGCTCAGGGGCAAACGCTGCAGATGGCCGGAGTGGACTTAAGATAGGACTGCTTTTCTCACGGACAGTTTTATGTGGCATGTTCGAGAGTCAGTTCCGCAAGCAATCTGGTGATATTCGCAGATGAGAGCCGTACCACAAATGTAGTATACAAAGAGGTTCTTAATTAGTTTACTATACTTAAATATTACTTACTTTCTTCGAAAAGGTTTATCCTCTTCTTGAACGCAGCTCGGCCTTCGGCCTCGCCTATAGTTACTTACTGTCTTTGAAAATTTTTATCCTCTTCCTGAACGCAGGTTGGCCTACGGCCTCGCCCTTAATTACTTACTTTCTTAGAGATGGTTTATCGTCTTCCTGAACGCAGCTCAGCTTTCGGCCTCGCCCTTAATTACTTACTTTCTTCGAGAAGGTTTATTGGCTTCCCGAACGCAGCCCGGCCTTCGGCCTCACCCTTTGTTACTTACTTTCTTTGAAAATGTTTATCCTCTTCCTGAACGCAGCTCGGCCTTCGGCCTCGCCCTTAATTACTTACTTTCTTAGAGATGGTTTATTGTTTTCCTGAACGCAGCTCGGCCTTCGGCCTCGCCCTTAATTACATACTTTCTTAGAGATGGTTTGTCGTCTTCCTGAATACAGCTTGGCCTTCGGCCTCGCCCTTAATTACTTACTTTCTTAGAGAGTGTTTATCGTCTTCCTGAACGCAGCTCGGCCTTCGGCCTCGCCCTCAGTTACTTACTATTTTCGAGAAGGTTTATGGTCTTCCCGAACGCAGCTCAGCCTTCGGCCTCGCCCTTTGTTACTTACTTTCTTCGAAAAGGTTTATCCTCTTCCTGACGTAGCTCGGCCTTCGGCCTCGCCCTTAATTACATACTTTCTTAGAGATGATTTGTCGTCTTCCTGAACGCATCTCGGCCTTCGGCCTCGCCCTCAGTTACTTACTTTCTTCGAGAAGGTTTATGGTCTTCCCGAACGCAGCTCGGCCTTCGGCCTCGCCCTTTGTTACTTACTATCTTTGAAAATGTTTATCCTCTTCCTGAACGCAGCTCGGCCTTCGGCCTCGCCCTTAATTACTTACTTTCTTAGAGATGGTTTATTGTTTTCCTGAACACAGCTCGGCCTTCGGCCTCGCCCTTAATTACATACTTTCTTAGAGTTCGTTTGTCGTCTTCGTGAACGCAGCTCGGCCTTCGGCCTCGCCCTCACTTACTTACTTTCTTCGAGAAGGGTTGTCGTCTTCCTGAACGCAGCTCGGCCTTCGGCCTCGCCCTCAGTTACTTACTATTTTCGAAAAGGTTTATGGTCTTCCCGAACGCAGCTCGGCCTTCGGCCTCGCTCTTTGTTACTTACTTTCTTCGAAAAGGTTTATCCTTTTCCTGAACGCAGCTCGGCCTTCGGCCTCGCCCTTAATTACATACTTTCTTAGAGATGGTTGTCGTCTTCCTGAACGCAGCTCGGCCTTCGGCCTCGCCCTCAGTTACTTACTTTCTTCGAGAAGGTTTATGGCCTTCCTGAACGCAGCTCGGCCTTCGGCCTCGCCCTTAATTACATACTTTCTTAGAGATGGTTGTCGTCTTCCTGAACGCAGCTCGGCTTTCGGCCTCGCCCTCAGTTACTTACTATCTTCGAGAAGGTTTATGGTCTTCTTGAACGCAGCTCGGCCTTCGGCCTCGCCCTTAATTACATACTTTCTTAGAGATGGTTTGTCGTCTTCCTGAACGCAGCTCGGCCTTCGGCCTCGCCCTCGGTTACTTACTTTCTTCAAGAAGGTTTATGGTCCTCCTGAACGCAGCTCGGCCTTCGGCCTCGCCCTCAGTTACTTACTTTCTTTTAGACGGTTTATGGTCTTCCCGACCGCAGCTCGGCCTTCGGCCTCGCCCTTTGTTACTTACTTTCTTCGAAAAGGTTTATTCCTGAACGCAGCTCGGCCTTCGGCCTCGCCCTCAGTTACTTACTTTCTTCGAGACGGTTTATGGTCTTCCCGAACGCAACTCCGCCTTCGGCCTCGCCTTTAGTTACCCACTTTCTTCGAGAAGGTTTATCACTTACCTGAACCCAGCTCGGCCGTCGGCCCCGCCCTTAGTCACTCTTCTTTGAAATACGAATTTCACGCGAGCGAAGCCGCGGGCAACAGCTAGTTGTTTTATATGCTTCATTTTTCATTTTCGATCCCTTTTTGGAATTGCTTTGTAGGGCCCCCCCTCTAATTCGATACACCAAGCTCCCCCCCCTCCCCCCTCCGCCGCCACCCAGTATCTAAACAAATTTTAAAACGTATCAATTTCCACCCTTTTCCTCCACTATCTCTAACATAATTCACTAACTTGCTCCAGGTATGCGTGTTCGGAAGCCTCGCTAACGTCCTGAACGTAGCCGTGCTGACGCGGCGCGACATGGCCACCGCTCCCATCAACCGACTGCTCAAGTGGCTCGCGGTCGCCGACGTCTTCGTCATGCTGGAGTACGTGCCCTTCGCCGCCTACAAGTACTTCGTACGTACACGCCGCTCTGTACAATATACAACACTGTGCCACTATTCAATACGCACGGTCACCGCTCCCATCGACCGACTGCTCAAGCGGCTCGCGGTCGCCGACGTCTTCGTCATGCTGGAGTACGTGCCCTTCGCCGCCTACAAGTACTTCGTACGTACACGCCGCTCTGTACAATATACAACACTGTGCCACTATTCAATACGCACGGTCACCGCACCGCTAGTAAGGTAAGAAGGGAAGGGACCTACAGTTTAACGTGGAATCCGAACTACGGTCAGCATCCAACGATCGAGCGTTCACCCGACCAAGTACTGACCGCGCCACTGAGGCTGACACTAATTGTGTGATCTCTCTGACAGATCTGGCCTGGCGCGAGGGACTTCCAGTACTCTTGGGCGGTGTACCTGCTGTTCCACATGCACTACACTCAAATCCTGCACACGTCATCTATATGCCTCACGCTCTCTCTCGCCGTCTGGAGATATCTAGCCATTAAGTAAGTGGTACGACTTTCTATTTTATTTATTTATTGTATGCGTGTTCGTTTGTTCCCTTCACATATCCTAAACTACTAAACCGAGGTCAACATATTTTTTAAATGTAATCCGGTATGGGTGGCTGAGTCGGAGGGCCAAAGCGCATGCTCCGACCAGCCAATATCACCGCCCAGAGCTAGGTGCCATACCGGAGACTTCCCTGGATTGCTGGCTATACTAACTAGAGGAGAACACAACCGAGGCTGCTATGCGGCCATCTTACATCCAATACGGCGGTACCAACCCAGTCGGCTACAATTTGAGCCTACCACCTAGTGAGGGGCAAGGGAAGGGACCTACAGTTTTACACCGGTTCCGAACGGTGAAGCAGCAGGTGTAGGTATGCACGTAATTTTTTTCGTCAAGAAAAACTCATTGGTTTGGTACACACCGACCGGATTCGAACCTCGGACCTCTCGCATGAGAAGCCGATGTCCAAACCACTCAGCCACCCGCCGCTATTATAAAAAATTATTTTCAATTTAGAAAAAAATGTGTTTTTTCAATCAAACCACATCGAGAAGGATATGATTGCCAAGAGCTTGAAAAGGCGATTTTAAAAACAAAATCAAAAAGAATTCAATAAAAATTTTATATTTTCTTTTATAAAATCCAACGACGAAAAATTAAAGAAATAGCAAGGAAAGTTGATCGAAAATGCTGTAGTCGGGCGTGTATCGTGGGCGTGTAGAATGATTCGAATCGACAGATAGTCCGACTACAGCATTTTGGATCAACTTTTCTTATTATTTCCTTCTTTTTTCGTAGTCGGGTTTAAAAAAATATATACAATTTCGTGGAAATAAACATTCGGTTTTTATAGCTGAAAATCAGCGCTCCATTTCTCGTCAGGGATCTGCAGCATCAAAGCTGAGCCGAACCTTTTATTTTCAAAATGGTTTTCTTTCTCTCTATGTTATATTATTATTTTTTATACCTATTATACATTTATTTCTTCTTTCTTACTGAAAGAATTTTTTTATTTTGAAATTTAAATAAAAGCAACTCGATATTTTTGGTCAAAATATGTTGATCATAATCGCATATTTTTCTCTGAATTTCTGATACAAAAATATTTATGTTCCTTTTAGTTTGTTGATTAAGATAAACTAAAATTCGTCCTCGTGCTTCGATAGTTAAGAAAGATAAAACTATCGTTTTATTTAGGTAGTTATATTTCTTTACTAAAATCCTAGAACTGTTCTATCGAATTTTATCAATAAAAATGTTTTTTTGTGAAAAGGGCCCATTTGTGTCACCAGAAAAAATATATTTCTAAGCGAACTCGTAAACAGAATTTCTATTAATCCCATCTAAGTGGATTTATGGTACTTGTACATATTAATATGTCCTTTCCTCTCGAAAACCCCTAAAGGTTTGCCTACTCAGGCACTGTAGGAGGATTGCCGGGTTTTGTAAAAGTAGGTTCTGTTCCTTTAGAGTGTATGTGTGTATTAGCGCCCACACTGCTTCAAGCGGCTTAAGCTGGTGATCCAGTCACGGGGGGACGAAGACGCTGACAGGGTAGCGGAAACTGATGTCGTCAATCGACACACCGTTCAAGCATAATATACGTAATATGTATATACAACGTGTCCCAAAACTCAACGTCAAGCGGGAACCAGGGAGTAGGCCAGTTTATGTCCAAGGGCATCGTTAGACACCTACTTGTAGGTGACACGATGCCACATGTCGCGCTATCGATAAAAAAAACACCAGGGAAAAATAAGGAAAAAAAAATCGGAGTCATTTGTTTTTTATGATATGAGCATTTTTTGAAATTTTACTTAATATTTTTTTATGATAAAACTCTGGGCATCTTGGTTTTATTTGGGATACTGATCAATATCAGAGTTATTTAGGCTACCAATAAAAAAATATTCACAAAATTATATTTGCAAATTTATAGTCGTAGTAGGTACCTAAGAATGTTGTAAGAAATGTTATTCAAAAAATGCTCATATCATAAAAAACAAATGACTCCGATTTTTTTTTTCTTATTTTTCCCTGGGTAGTCATAAACTGGCCTACTCCCTGGTTCCCGCTTGACGTTGAGTTTTGGGACATGTTACATATGTAAATTTCTGACAAAGGCTCTATACACGTGATTTTATTTTTATTTTTACATTTACTTTTAATAGTATGTGGTCAGAATGATCAAGCTTAAATTATAGTTATTCTTGCTCTCAGACAGTATCTTAACACTGTAAGCGGTTTCTATTGTGTTATCACAATGTATTGTAAACGCAGACGTGAAAAAAACCCCCTGCGAAGTTTCTTGCCGGCTCTTCTTTGGATTAAGAACCGGATTTTAAAAACTAAACATGACAAATTCCAGCGTAGTGTACATACGAATGATGAATAAAGAATATAGAATATCACTAGTGTCATGGGAACTCCTCGTATAGAAGCACTGGAAAGAACACTGAATCTGTGTTTACGTGAAAATTTCCTTAAATGTTTTTCCAACACTATTGTAAAGCACCTATTCATAAGATTATACTAAAGGTGACGTAATTTTTAGGGGAGGGGGGCTTCAATAGACCATGACGAAATGTGATAAAGGGTGACGAGGAGGGGGGGGGGGGGGGGGGTTAAAATGGTGAAAGGGGCCATAGGGGTTGGCGCCTTACCATAATAATTCTGGATTGCTTCGATACCACGTACATATTTTTTTTATTCGACTTACTTATCATGTGCAATATTTTTGGCAGATACTCAGACAAAAGTCACATCCTGTGCACCGAGCGGCGCTGCAGCCTCGCGATAGTCAGCAGCTTCCTACTCCCGCCGGTGCTCTGCATCCCCACCTTCATGGTACGTATACCGCGCTCTGCATCCCCACCTTCATGGTACTTATGCAGCGCTCTGCATCCCCACCTTCATGGTACTTATGCATCGCTCTGCATCCCCACCTTCATGGTACGTATGCAGCGCTCGGCATCCCCACCTTCATGGTACTTGTGCATCGCTCTGCATCCCCACCTTCATGGTACGTATGAAGCGCTCTGCATCCCCACCTTCATGGTACTTATGCATCGCTCTGCATCCCCACCTTCATTATCCGTGTGCAGCGCTCTGCATCTCCACCTTCATGGTACTTATGCATCGCTCTGCATCCCCACCTTCATGGTACGTATGCAGCGCTCTGCATCCCCACCTTCATGGTACTTATGCATCGCTCTGCATCCCCACCTTAATGGTACGTATGCAGCGCTCTGCATCCCACCTTCATGGTATGTATGCAGCGCTCTGAATCCCCACCTTCATGGTATGTATGCAGCGCTCTGAATCCCCACCTTCATGGTATATATGCAGCGCTCTGAATCCCCACCTTCATGGTATGTGTGCAGCGCTCTGCATCCCCACCTTCATGGTATGTATGCAGCGCTCTGAATCCCCACCTTCATGGTATGTATGCAGCGCTCTGAATCCCCACCTTCATGGTATATATGCAGCGCTCTGAATCCCCACCTTCATCGTATGTGTGCAGCGCTTTGCATCCCCACCTTCATGGTATGTATGCAGCGCTCTGAATCCCCACCTTCATGATACAGTCCGCGCGCGAGCTCCAAGGAATCGGGGGCTGGGGAAGCGGGCGGGTGTGCGCCCCTCCCGACCGTCGCTTCACACCCCGCGCGCTCCCGGTGCGAGTGTTGGCCTTGACGCGAGAGCACGCTTATCGATGCCGTATTCGTAATACCTATGCGCGCGTATTAGTCAATCGCGTGTTAATTCGTTACTCTTTTTATTTTTATTAAGCGACTTCATTTTGTGTGTACAAATAGCGATTCAATATGGATGAAGAAGAAATTGCCAGCACGAGCAATAACTTCCTCGCGCGCGGTCTGTATGTATGCAGCGCTCTGAATCCCCACCTTCATGGTATGTGTGTAGCGCTCTGCATCCCCACCTTCATGGTATGTATGCAGCGCTCTGCATCCCCACCTTCATGGTACTTATGCATCGCTCTGCATCCCCACCTTCATGGTACGTATGCAGCGCTCGGCATCCCCACCTTCATGGTACTTGTGCATCGCTCTGCATCCCCACCTTCATGGTACGTATGAAGCGCTCTGCATCCCCACCTTCATGGTACTTATGCATCGCTCTGCATCCCCACCTTCATTATCCGTGTGCAGCGCTCTGCATCTCCACCTTCATGGTACTTATGCATCGCTCTGCATCCCCACCTTCATGGTACGTATGCAGCGCTCTGCATCCCCACCTTCATGGTACTTATGCATCGCTCTGCATCCCCACCTTAATGGTACGTATGCAGCGCTCTGCATCCCACCTTCATGGTATGTATGCAGCGCTCTGAATCCCCACCTTCATGGTATGTATGCAGCGCTCTGAATCCCCACCTTCATGGTATATATGCAGCGCTCTGAATCCCCACCTTCATGGTATGTGTGCAGCGCTCTGCATCCCCACCTTCATGGTATGTATGCAGCGCTCTGAATCCCCACCTTCATGGTATGTATGCAGCGCTCTGAATCCCCACCTTCATGGTATATATGCAGCGCTCTGAATCCCCACCTTCATCGTATGTGTGCAGCGCTTTGCATCCCCACCTTCATGGTATGTATGCAGCGCTCTGAATCCCCACCTTCATGATACAGTCCGCGCGCGAGCTCCAAGGAATCGGGGGCTGGGGAAGCGGGCGGGTGTGCGCCCCTCCCGACCGTCGCTTCACACCCCGCGCGCTCCCGGTGCGAGTGTTGGCCTTGACGCGAGAGCACGCTTATCGATGCCGTATTCGTAATACCTATGCGCGCGTATTAGTCAATCGCGTGTTAATTCGTTACTCTTTTTATTTTTATTAAGCGACTTCATTTTGTGTGTACAAATAGCGATTCAATATGGATGAAGAAGAAATTGCCAGCACGAGCAATAACTTCCTCGCGCGCGGTCTGTATGTATGCAGCGCTCTGAATCCCCACCTTCATGGTATGTGTGTAGCGCTCTGCATCCCCACCTTCATGGTATGTATGCAGCGCTCTGAATCCCCACCTTCATGGTACTTATGCAGCGCTCTGAATCAACACCTTCATGGTACTTATGCATCGCTCTGCACCTTCACCTTCATGGTATGTATGCAGCGCTCTGAATCCCCACCTTCACGGTATATGCAGCGCTCTGAATCCCCACCTTCATGGTATGTGTGTAGCGCTCTGCATCCCCACTTTCATGGTATATATGCAGCGCTCTGAATCCCCACCTCCATGGTATGTGTGGAGCGCTCTGCATCCCCACCTTCATGGTATGTATGCAGCGCTCTGCATACCCACATTCATGGTATGTATGCAGCATTCTGAATCCCCACCTTCATGGTATATATGCAGCGCTCTGAATCCCCACCTCCATGGTATGTATGCAGCGCTCTGAATCCCAACTTTCATGGTATGTATGCAGTACTCTGAATCCCAACCTTCATGGTATATATGCAGCGCTCTGCATCCCCACCTTCATGGTATGTATGCAGCGCTCTGAATGCCAACCTTCATGGTATGTATGCAGCACTCTGAAACCCACCTTCATGGTATATATGCAGCGCTCTGAATCCCCACCTTCATGGTATGTGTGCATCGCTCTGCATCCCCACCTTCATGGTATGTATGCAGCGCTCTGAATCCCCACCTTCATGGTACTTATGCAGCGCTATGAATCAACACCTTCATGGTACTTATGCATCGCTCTGCACCCCACCTTCATGGTATGTATGCAGCGCTCTGAATCCCCACCTTCATGGTATGTATGCAGCGCTCTGAATCCCCACCTTCATGGTATATATGCAGCGCTCTGAATCCCCACCTTCATGGTATGTGTGCAGCGCTCTGCATCCCCACCTTCATGGTATGTATGCAGCGCTCTGAATCCCCACCTTCATGGTATGTATGCAGCGCTCTGAATCCCCACCTTCATGGTATATATGCAGCGCTCTGAATCCCCACCTTCATCGTATGTGTGCAGCGCTTTGCATCCCCACCTTCATGGTATGTATGCAGCGCTCTGAATCCCCACCTTCATGATACAGTCCGCGCGCGAGCTCCAAGGAATCGGGGGCTGGGGAAGCGGGCGGGTGTGCGCCCCTCCCGACCGTCGCTTCACACCCCGCGCGCTCCCGGTGCGAGTGTTGGCCTTGACGCGAGAGCACGCTTATCGATGCCGTATTCGTAATACCTATGCGCGCGTATTAGTCAATCGCGTGTTAATTCGTTACTCTTTTGATTTTTATTAAGCGACTTCATTTTGTGTGTACAAATAGCGATTCAATATGGATGAAGAAGAAATTGCCAGCACGAGCAATAACTTCCTCGCGCGCGGTCTGTATGTATGCAGCGCTCTGAATCCCCACCTTCATCGTATGTGTGCAGCGCTTTGCATCCCCACCTTCATGGTATGTATGCAGCGCTCTGAATCCCCACCTTCATGGTATATATGCAGCGCTCTGAATCCCCACCTCCATGGTATGTGTGCAGCGCTCTGAATCCCAACCTTCATGGTATGTATGCAGTACTCTGAATCCCAACCTTCATGGTATGTATGCAGCGCTCTGCATCCCCACCTTCATGGTATGTATGCAGCGCTCTGAATGCCAACCTTCATGGTATGTATGCAGCACTCTGAATCCCCACCTTCATGGTATGTATGCAGCGCTCTGAATCCCAACCTTCATGGTATGTATGCAGCGCTCTGAATCCCAACCTTCATGGTATATATGCAGCGCTCTGAATCCCCACCTTCATCGTATGTGTGCAGCGCTTTGCATCCCCACCTTCATGGTATGTATGCAGCGCTCTGAATCCCCACCTTCATGATACAGTCCGCGCGCGAGCTCCAAGGAATCGGGGGCTGGGGAAGCGGGCGGGTGTGCGCCCCTCCCGACCGTCGCTTCACACCCCGCGCGCTCCCGGTGCGAGTGTTGGCCTTGACGCGAGAGCACGCTTATCGATGCCGTATTCGTAATACCTATGCGCGCGTATTAGTCAATCGCGTGTTAATTCGTTACTCTTTTTATTTTTATTAAGCGACTTCATTTTGTGTGTACAAATAGCGATTCAATATGGATGAAGAAGAAATTGCCAGCACGAGCAATAACTTCCTCGCGCGCGGTCTGTATGTATGCAGCGCTCTGAATCCCCACCTTCATCGTATGTGTGCAGCGCTTTGCATCCCCACCTTCATGGTATGTATGCAGCGCTCTGAATCCCCACCTTCATGGTATATATGCAGCGCTCTGAATCCCCACCTCCATGGTATGTGTGCAGCGCTCTGAATCCCAACCTTCATGGTATGTATGCAGTACTCTGAATCCCAACCTTCATGGTATGTATGCAGCGCTCTGCATCCCCACCTTCATGGTATGTATGCAGCGCTCTGAATGCCAACCTTCATGGTATGTATGCAGCACTCTGAATCCCCACCTTCATGGTATGTATGCAGCGCTCTGAATCCCAACCTTCATGGTATGTATGCAGCGCTCTGAATCCCAACCTTCATGGTATGTATGCAGCGCTCTGAATCCCAACCTTCATGGTATGTATGCAGCGCTCTGAATCCCAACTTTCATGGTATGTATGCAGCGCTTTGTATCCCCACCTTCATGGTATGTATGCAGCGCTCTGCATCCCCACCTTCGTGGTATTTGTGCAGCGCCACTACAGTATCTCTACTTCGAAGCGCTGAACAATTCAGTTTGCATGAGAGCTACATCTTACCGTAACCGGGACTGAATTTTCGCCCATCCTGCGTCTCGTATAGCCAGATGTGCTTGTACTAAGTTTCGTCGAATTCGGATGATCGGTTTAAGAGTTATGGAGGAAGATACATACAGGAAAGATTTCTAAAAATCGTCAATTTAGTTTTAGTATCATACATAGAGTCTACAAACGCAGTATCTCATAAAACAAAGTAACTTACTCCATGACCATCCCTTACAGATTTATTATTACTATTGATTTGACTTGGCTAAGTTTATTAACGTACCAAATAGATCAATAAAGGAAACGAATGGAATTGAATTACAAACCCAATGTTAGCTGAAAATAAGCGCGGAACCGGGCGCGGGGGCGGGGGCGGGCTTGCGTAAACAATTTCGTATTTATTTCGAGTTAGCGCCGAAATCAAAATATATTCATTGCCTCAACTTGAGGTTCAGGTGCTGTCTACGGCTGTGTGCCAGTTTCAATTATTGGTGCTATTGTGTGCGCATACAATAACACCAAGAGAATACGTGCCGTACACACAGAGAGAATACGTACCGTACACACAGAGAGAATACGTACCGCAGAAAAGCCATTTGCCGGAATGCACACAATTTCGTCTGCTCTATCAATGGAACCAGCGGAACTTTTTATAGAGAACTGAAATTGGTGGTTTTGCCCCAACCAGTCAGTCGAATGAAGACAGTCAGACGCAGACAATAGCACCTACCTCCTCGCGAAACCAAGCTAAGTTAAACTTAAAATCTAAAATTAATACAAAAACAAATGGAGTTTCCACCACCGGCGGCGGGGCGAGCCCAAGCTACCGATGGTCGGGTCCCAAAGAGAGGAACCTCCGGACGATGCGTGCAGTGTCGAGCAGGGCTGCCTTCTGGATCTGGCCCTTGACCCAACCACTCAGCGATCGTCGAGTCGACGGGCCACATTTTGGTAACCTCATGCTGCAGATCCAGATATTTTAACATCTTCTCTGCTTCCTTACTGACGAGGTTACCATCGTGCGGCACGGCGATATCGACGAGCGTTGCGCGCCTTGCCTCCCGGTCTACTATCACAATATCAGGCCTGTTCGCGAGAATAGTCCTGTCTGTGATAATGGACCGGTCCCAGTAGAGTGTGATTATTATTATTAATTATTATATATTCAACTCTCACACTCAAGTCTTCTGCTACTACATACTTACATTTCACTATATTTATCATCAAATCCAAAGGTCGGTGGAAGAAATCTCTCTAATCTAAGGGATCAGCCCGCCTTTACACTTTAGTCCATAGACGTATAAAGAAAGGTATGATAATTTCGATTTAGATTTTACAAGGTATGAATAGTTGATTTAAAAGCTCTTGTGAAGAAACAATTCTTTAAAAAAAGTAAATCTAATTCGTTGAACTTGATAAATAACAAAATTTGCTTGACAAAATAAGGTCATTCGAAAGCACATTATAATTAAATTATATAAACGGAATATTTTCATGTGAAAATTAACATGTATCGCGTAGTAACACTGTTACGTAAGCATCACTTTCCCCCCCCACACCCCGCAAAACTGACCGCACCTTATTTAGAGTATTTTGACGGTTTCGCTCTCTCTATCCCCCCGTATATTATTTTTTATATATGCTTTAGTGTAATGTGCTTATTTTTGTAAACACTTCTTGAGCAATCAAGTATTTGATATCTATCTTTCTTTCCTTTCTTCTCGAGCACGTATCTTTCACATCTTTTTACAAATTCACATGCCCGTACTGTCCTTTTAAATGTTTTGTTGCGAATTTCAAACCAAAAAAATAATTTATTACAGACACGTCGAAAAGATCGGTATAATCTACCTTTATGGCAGGTAACGGCTGTTATGAGATTTCAACATTATTTTTTAGCCCGATTTAAAATTTGTGCTGAATTACAAATGTTCCAAATTCAAATATTCGCATAATGTTGCCAACGCCGCAAAAATAAATTGGGCGTTTTGAACACAAGTACGGGACCCTATTACTAAGCCTACGCCGTCTGTCTGTTTGTCTGTCTATCCGTCCGTCCGTCCGTCTGTCTGTCCGAGGGCTGTACCTCTTGAACCGTAATAGGTAGCCCGTTGAAATTTTCACAAAATACTCGTATGTGTTATTTATTATGGCCGACATGACAACAAATAATAAAAATAGGAAAACGTAAAAAATCACGGGGTTCCCATAGAAGAAACCAAAAAGTGTATGCGCGCGCGCCATCTACCGAATAGAGTGTGAAGCATTTTAACTAATCATGACATTTAACTATTATGAAGCATTTCATAACACGCCATATATTATGGCGTGAGTGGCGCTAACCATGACATGGCGATACGGAACCCGGATTCCACGGACGGATTTTAAACGAAACTCGACTTCCGGAACGCATTCATCCATGAATCAAAACAGAAACTGAGCAAAGAGAAAGCAAAATATAAACGGGCTGCATTTTATTCCCCTTTTTCCTCGTAAATATTTATTTAGGCCTTCTCATTTATGAATCTGCTGCAATGCGGGTTATATTTTGGCCAAATATTTATTAGTCTTTTCATTAGGTTTCATTAACTTATTTACCTCGTACAATTTCCTCGTACACTTCTTTATATTAAAAACCGGCCAAGTGCGAGTCGAACTCGCGCACCGAGGGTTCCGTATCGCCATGTCATGGTTAGCGCCACTCACGCCATCTATGGCGTTTTATGAAATGCTTCATATTAGTTAAAATTCATGATTAGTTAAAATGCTTCTTGGTCTATTCAGTAGATGGCGCGCGCGCATACAACATTTTGGTTTCTTCTATGGGAACCCCCTGAATTTTTGACTTTTTCTTATTTTTATTATTTGTTGTTATATCGGCCATAATAACACAAATTCTGTGAAAATTTCAGCGGGCTACCTATTACGGTTCAAGAGATACAGCTCTCGGACAGGCAGACGGACGGACGGACGGACGGACGGACGGACAGAGACAGACAGACAGACAGACGACGTAGGCTTAGTAATAGGGTCCCGTACCGGATACGGAACCCTAAAAATTACTTCCGCCATTTTAACGTTATTAAATTAATTGTCTATTGATGTGTTGATTGAAGTGAATGACGCGCATTTTAGACGTGCGACGCTAGCGAGGCCGGAGGCCGGGCTCGAGTCAAAACGGAAGCTAGGGTTGAATATGTAATCAAGCTATTCCAAGTTATCCCATTATTCGCCTGTATGGCAATTTTATACACTGCCACGGCACCTAGCTCCGACAGAAACGAGGTTTAATGCCCTAACGCTACACGTGTGCAGTAGGTAACCAAACGAGTCCGTGGCGAAACATGTCTGGTTCTTTAAAAAGCTTTTATGAATTCTTTGTTAATATCAGTCCCACAGTACTCATCTTCTCCATCCTTTTCTAAGGGATAGAGAACGCTCCACGAAATTCAACACAATTACTTAATCCCTCTCACTTGGGTTCGCCAACAGTTTATGTATACTAAAAACTATTTAAAAAAATATAAAAACCGCCTTCAAAAATGTATAAAATAAAAAAATAAAAATCGAACCCTAGAGTTGAAGGCGGTCGGTTATTTTTGCTTGCTTTAGCACCACCGCCTTCAACTCTAGGGTTCGATTTTTATTTTTTTATTTCATACATTTTTGAAGGCGGTTTTTATATTTTTTTAAATAGTTTTTTATTTCACAGTTTTTTTAGTAATTTTTATTTGCTATTAATGTACTCGGCGGAATCGCTCGGCCTTCGGCCTCGCGATTCCGCCTGGCTTTCCAATCCGATCTTGACCAAAAAAAATGGGACCACCTTGGAGCTAGACAGAACCGAACACAAAAAGAATCATCGAAATCGGTTCACAATTGGGGAAGATATTGCTGAACATACATAAAAAAAATACATACAGCCGAACATAGAACCTCCTCCTTTTTTGAAGTCGGTTAAAAAACAAATTTAGTCTGTCCCAGTGATATTATATAAGTCAATGGTATGTCCACCCTAAGTGACGTCTGCATTTCCCTCCGTTATTCTTCGTTCTGGACCACACTCCATCAGAAAATGGTACATGTCATCCTCCTTGTTACACCACCGATCACAATTTGGAAAATCATGTTAAATATAATAGTTATAAAATAAATAATCGTACCAAGGTGATTATAATATTGTGAGAGTAGGTCAACGAATATATTATCTTTTCACTTGTTATGTATGACTAATTTATTAAATATATCTTTATTTTTCAAACTAAACATATTGATAGATAGATAGATAGAAATATGTACTTGATTGCTCCAAAAAAATATTTTACATAAACAGACAATAAGTAATTTACATGAGGGGCAAAGGCGGACTTATCCCTTAACAGGGATTTCTCCCAGTCAACCTTTGGATGTTTGAGAGTCGTATATTGTGAGATATAAGTATGTAGTAGCAAAAGACTTGAGTGTGGGAATGTAAAATATAATATAAGGAAAATAACTATGATAAACTATAATATACGTACTAGTTAATTAAACATATAAATTACTATTTATAAATTACATTAAATACATATGAATTACAATTTATATAATACATAATACCTAAATTTATTTATTTATTTATTTATTTATTATAGAATCAACATCTTTACAGTTACAATCAATTAAGTAGTAAAAACTTGTACAATATTAAAGACAATAACAGATTCAAGCAATATTGATATAGTATGGTTTAAACCACAGTATAGACGGAGAACATTTGAGTTGCATTGCAAGAAAGAGAGATATGTAATTATAATGCTAGATTGGTGGTGAAAAATAACAATCTAATGCAATGATTAAGTAAAGGAGCACTAAGCAATGCGTAGATATCTTATAGATTAAGCAAGTCCACAATTCACTTCATTTAGGTAAAAAACGCATTAAAATTTTTAGGTTTATAATAAACCAGTGTTAAAGCTAAAGTTAAAGTTCGAGTTCGCTCTTCACAGCACTGCCATCGTAAGTATAAATAATTTTACAAAAGTATGGTAATACGTAATAGGTAGAATAATTTGTATGACTTTATATCTAAATAGAAAAAATGTGTGGGAGATATTGAGGAATACGGTATTATATGTGTATATGTCTAATCTATCTATAAAGTGTTTAGTGTTGTTTTGATTTGGTTTCTATATGCTGTTCTGCTTAGATGGAAGATGTCCACATCTCGAAATAAGTTGTTAAATGTGTGCGTTAGTCTAGGCAAGATAGAATTTTGAGCATAGTTTGTGCGATGCGCGGGCTCGCGGAACAGCGGAGTATGGCGGGTGCGGCGTGGCGGAACATTCAGTGCCACTTCCCCCAGCAGCTCTGCACTGTCTACGCGCCCGCGCATCACGTCAAATAAAAATGTCATGTCCGCCAGGCGTCTTCTTTCTTCTAACGAAAGTAGATTGAAATGTTTGCAGCTTGAGTTATAGTCACAACGACCTCTGTTGTCAGTGTAGTTTAAATGTTTTATTAGAGTTTTTTGTATTCTTTCAATACGATTTATTTGAATGCCGTACCTAGGGGACCAAATGGAACTGGCAAATTCCAGAGTGCTTCTGACGTACGCGCAGTAAACTGTCTTAATACACTGTGTGCTTTTTAGCGGTTTGCATATCCTGAGAATAAAACCGAGATTTTTGTATGCTTTAGCGGTGATAGCTTCTACGTGTGAAGTAAAGGTCAGTTTGCTATCTAATTTCACTCCGAGATCGCGTACGAGATCTGTTTTAGGAATTGCAACACCATTTAATGTATAGTTGAAGAGAACAGGTCTTCTTTTCCTGGTGAATGTAATACTTTCGCACTTACCAGTATTCACAGATATTCTGTTTATTCTGTAATATTCGCTCAGTCTGTTCAAGTCGTCCTGCATTAGTTTGCAGTCAATGTCGTTTGTAACTTTTATCGCGATTTTCTTATCATCTGCATACATCCAGTGTTTGCAATTCCTAAAACATGTATAAATGTCATATAAGTAGACCAAATAAAACAAGGGTCCGAGGTGCGATCCCTGGGGAACTCCTGAGGGAATAGTTACGGCACTAGAGTGACAGTTACCTATTGCAACAACTTGTGAACGATTGGTAAGGTAAGATTCGATCCACCTCAGTAAGTTACCTCGTATGCCTAGTTTGTTGAGTTTGGCCAGCAGGATCACGTGATCCACACGGTCGAAGGCTTTCTCGAAGTCCGTGTAGACCACGTCAACCTGCCCGCCAGACTCAATATTATTTATTGTAAAGTTTGTAAACGAGGCTAAGTTCGTTACAGCTGACCGCGACTTCATGAAACCATGCTGAGAGTTCGAGATACACGTAGCCAGATGTGGGTAAATGTGCTCATAGACAACTTTTTCGAAGATTTTGCTGAATGTGTTCAGTATTGATATGGGCCGGTAATTTTCTATTTTAATTTTAGATCCTTTCTTGTGTATGGGTATAATATTGGCTTCTTTCCAAATAGAAGGAAACACACCTTCATATAGGGAGCGATAAAAGATTATAGATAATGGATGCACCAAGGTAGTAGCACAGTGTTTAATAAATATGGGGGGTATTTTATCTTTGCCTGCGCCCTTGGCAGTATCTAGAGACGAGAGAAGTTTTAGTATTTTTTTTTTAATAATAATAGGACTGGTTATTGGAACAGAGTCACAGTTTTGAGGCGGAGGTAAGTCATAAATATTGTATTCTGAAGACGGCTTTCTAAACACACTCTCAAAGAAGGAACTAAAACCTTCACACATGTCTATGCCATTTGACAAAGTAGTATTACCTGATTTCATTAATTTTGGATATTCGGAACTACCACGTTTAGACTTCACATAGGACCAGAAATTCTTCGGATTTATGCCAATCGAGTTTTTAATATTGTTGCTGTGTTGTTTTTCGCATTCTTTTTGTATACGGTGTTGTCTGGCTCTAAGCAGTGAGAACTCATCATAGTCACGTGGATTCTTTGATTTTTTCCACCGTTTATGTGCTTTTGTTTTTTCGCGCATTATTTTAATTAATGGCCTGCTGAACCAAACTGGGTACTGACTAGCGCTAGCACTTTTTTTTGGAACATGTTCATCGATCGACGAGTATATTATTTTATAAAATGTGTCAACAGCATCATCTATCGATCCAATAAGAAGTTCCTCTGACCATGGAAATTCTAATATAAGTGCATTAATTCTGTCGTAGTTTGCTTTATGAAATCTAAACTTAGTTGTTTTGTGTAATTTAAGTGGAGGTATAAGTAGGTCAGTCATCTCAATCAGAAGTGGTGGGTGGTGAGTGTCTTCTTTTATTATTGGAGAGTCGTGTCTAGTTAATTCAATAGACGAGTTACAGAATACTAGGTCGAGAATGTTTCCGTGTGCATTAGGTATGAGGTTAAATTGATTGAATCCATGAAATTGAAATTGTTCAGTTAATTTTAAAGCCGCTTCTTGAGTTTCTACAGGACCCTTTCGTGTGTGGAGTGGACCGTCGGTGGACCACTTAATTGCAGGTAGATTAAAGTCACCAACTATTAAGAACTTGTCTTGATTTTGTCTCGAAACAATTTGCGAAACTGAACTGAGTAAGCTATCTATGTGACGAGGAAGTGGCCGGTCGCGGTGGTGTGGTGGTACATAAATGACGGCAATGTATAGGTCGTTTGTGCGTGTGGTAGTGTTGGTTGCGCGTGAGCGTGACTCGGTCGTGCTGGTGGTGGCAGCGGTGGGGGCGGAGGCAGAGGGGAAAGAGGTATTTGCGTGAAGCCTAGCTGCCGCGTCTACAATCGCCGGTATTCGGATCCAAATCATTTCAGTGGGGTGGTTATAAAGATCTTCACAAATTTGTGCACCTAGTTCACGACGTATGCAAATCATTACGCCGCCACCCGTGGTTCTATTAGAGGCATCTAAGTCCCTATCCAGGCGGAAAATGTCGTAGCGGCTGCGGTCGCAGAGCTCCGCATCATTTATCCCGTCGTGTGTCCAAGTTTCCGTCGCTATGATTAGATCGAAGTTATTCCCAAGTACGCCTTGGTAAAATTCATTACATTTTGTTCTTAAGCCGCGAACGTTTTGGTAATATATTGTCAGTGGGCTAAATATCAGCTCTGTTAGCGTTTAATAAAGCTGTGATATTAAGACATGTGCGAATAATGTTTGAGTGTGAATAGCAAGGTGGCAATATGGTTACAGTCATAAATAGTTGTAGACGACGAGTTCTGCGCTCATAGCATGTTATTGTTGAATTTAATGTAGCATGTTTAGTCTCATAAAAAAATTCAACACAGCAGAATGGGCATTTGTAGTCTTTGCAGGCTTTAGGAAAGTAACAACAGAAGATTACGTGATAAAGAACAAATAGTAAGTGTGCTATAATGTTTGAGGTCAGATTGAGTTGCAAACATACTCGTATTTGTAGCGGATGGTGATAAAAGTGGTTGAAAGTAAAACAATAGGTAATAGTAATAAGATAAGAAGTAGAATGTCGTTTATTTTCGCGTTGCAGATGCATATTAGTAATATGTAATAATATTGGTATAATGTGTGGATGGTCGATTATGGAAGTTATATAAAATATACTAGTTGAGATTAGTGGGTACGCAGAAGATTTCATTTCATAGCATGAGTAACAGTATTAGTAGGCGCCGCACATATGAACGTCTGTGTTGGTGAGGTGATAAGATGTGAGAAGCGGGATTTCACGCATGGAGTTGCAATAAGTGTGTGTGAGTGTTGTAGCCGTGAGGTGTCAGTGTATCTGTGTGTGCAATTTGATTTTTGTTGGTAAATATTAACTCTCTGCGTTATACGCAAGTTGGTAACTAAAGTTATTTCGAAAGGAAAAATAAGTGTAATATGGTTGTTGTATTTCAATGAAAAAAAGTGATTGTGGCCTAGTAAACTAGTTTTTCTACGAGTAGCTGTGTTATGTGTGCGATTAGTGTGGGCGCGTGTGTGTGAGTGATGGCAGTAATGGCAGCATTGAAGGTGTGGGTGAGAGTGTGTAGCGGGGATCGAGAGTGCAGTATGCTTAGTCAGAGTGCAAGAGGCAGTAAGTGCAAAACTCCAAGGTGCAAAACGAGTGATAGTTTGATAGTGCAGTGAAGTACTTAGTATAGTTATATAGAAATGGTAGTGCTGCGAAGAGAAAAAGATGAAAGCGTGAGAAATTAAATAAAAAGGTAGGCATAAGCGGTTTTTAGCGCATGTGATAATTCTTATTATGTCGGAATCCAGTGAACGTATGAGAGATATTAAATATATCATATCAGTTTCTTTAGATCCTCGGTACTCCTTATGTTGATGACGTGGGAATTCTCGTTCCGACGGGCGTAGATGCGGCAGTTTTTTATCCATATGTAAGTATAGCCTTTTTGCTTTCCAATCTGCCTGCAGGATTTATATAACGTCTTGTACTCGGGGATAAGATGTTCGTTGACATACAGTCTTTTCGATTCGCCTTGTATTCCAATGTCCATAGTAGTGACTCCACGGGTTTTACGTAAGCCAGATAGCACATTGTCCTTTAACGCCTGATTACGTAGCTTAACCACGATGTTACGAGGACGATCAGGATTAGGGTTAAGTGGCTGAATGCGAGTGATATTCTCCATGTCACTTTCCGTGAGTTGAATGCCGGTGTGCTTAGCGATTGAGATAATGATTTGAGGGAGATTCTCATTTCTTGATTCTGGCACCCCTGATACTTCTAGATTCCGGATTCTCGCGTATTGCGCCTGTTGTCGGTTGGATTCTTGCAAGACGTTTAATTGAGATCGCAAGTCCTCAATTGTAGTGACGTCTAGGGCAACGATGCGCTCGTTTATGGAGTCGTATTGATTGCTGACGAATTTTACTGATGATTGCAGTTCGGTGACGCTGTTCTGGATGGCGTTTTGTTTTTTACTTAAGCCGTCTACAGTGTTATTCAGACGTTGATTGTCGATGCGTACAGTTGCAAGATCAGCTTTTATTTCAGCTGTTGTGATGTTTAGGGACTTCAAATCAGTATTTATGAGGGAGATACTCTCATTTAGTTTATTCATGGTTTCATGTTGATCTCTTTTAAATGCAGTAAGGCCGCTTAGGACTTCAGTCTTGATAGAATTTATGGTTTCGAGCAGGGACGCGAACGCGATGTCAGATTCCGGGTGCTTTCGCTTCCTGAATGCGAGGTTGGAGCCACTGTGAGTCGCTGGCAATGCTGCGGTTGGGTTGGGCGTTGATTTCAAGTCTTCCATTTGAGAGGTATTCAGATCTGGGTTAGAGCCGTAGGCTCTTTGTGGAGTAGTGTTAGGAGAACGAGACATAGGCATCTTGGAATGTGAGATTTTCGATACGTCTTTCTGTAGCGTAGCCCTGGCGGTGCTGTGTTTTGTGTGCGCCGACCGCGTGCGTCGTCGCTCGCCGCTAGGTGCGCGCGAGAGTGTCGTAGATCGTAGATGAGTGTGGAGAAGAGTGTGTGTGTGCGATAGGTACTCACACGCACGATGCAACGATGACACCACACACACACGCGAATGCGAAAAAGACACAATCTGCGAGCGTGCGACTGCGGAGTGATTGACAGAGCGAGCAAAACACGTCCGGTCCGTCCTGCGGTCGAGAGCAAAAATGTATGTAAATATATACATACATGTTCATTCAGACTTAAAGGATTTTTTTGCTTTTGACTTAACATTGACGGAGATAGTACAACTTTAAGTGTTTTTGAATAACGGAAGCGACTTGCAGTGCCGTATCCAGTATTATTCATATTACTGTACTGTACATGGTACTGCAGTCAACACAGAACCGAAGCGACGATTTCCGAGAGCTAGACACCGTCAGCAATTTCTGTAGGTCCGAAGAGGCAAGGAACGCAGCGAATCCTGAAATCATACCCACCCACCACTACAATTTGAGAAGCAGGCGGGCTCCTTAGCTAGCACGTCCTCTTGAGAACGGGTCCCATAGAGGACTCGAAACGTCGAGCTGCAGCGATGCGCTCGCCCTAATCGCACCGGTAAGCCGATATCATTAATTAATTATTCATATTGTTCATTATTACAAAACTAAAAATCTATAACCTACATTATATAAAACCTAATTACCCTCCTCCATGTGGGACGATGCAGGCACTATTATTGTAGGTAAACTTCATCGGTACCTGTGAACACGTTCTCGAATTAGTTAAGTTGCAAGCTTAATTTCGTTCATTCATTCATGCGAATGCTAGTCGATCGTTATTATTTGTCGATCTATTGAAGTCCAAAGTTCGCCTTGTGTCAATGTTACCTTTTGATGTTGCCTTTAATCTGTTATTAGCACCAAAACAAATAGTTACGTAGAGACGGCTTCGAGACACGTTGCATGATCCTTCCTTACCTTTAATAAAATCCAACGTCTGCTTTCTGTCTGTATGTCTGTCTGTCTGTCCGCTTATAACTCGAGAACCACTGAACCGATTTTAATAAAACAAAATTCTACGGATAGCTTGATTCTTCCCATCAACTATAGGCTACTTACTATCACGCTAAATGGCTTATGAGGGTAGCAGTGAAGTGAAATATGAGAGCACTTGGCAATATTTGTATGTAACGGACACGGAATAATTCACCCGAGTAAGAACCGATGACATTACAATATTCTGAAGGGGGAGGGGAGTGGAGGGGGGGGGGGGGGGGGGGTAAGTAGAGTCATATAGGGAGGGGGGTGAGGGAAGGGCGGGAGGGGAGGTGGAGGTAGAGCGATGGAATCCCCCTTATCCTTATCCTTTCCTTTCTTCCTTACCTTTAATAAAATGCAACGTCTGCTTTCTGTCTGTCTGTATGTATGTCTGTATGTCTGTCTGTTTACCATCTTTGGGGTTGCCATATTTACTCCAAGTATCGATGATGGCCAGACTCAACGGAAGGGAGGGAGAGGCTAGGGAGATGGAGGGAGAGGGAGAGGGAGAGGGAGAGGGAGAGGGAGAGGGAGAGGGAGAGGGAGAGGGAGAGGGAGAGGGAGAGGGAGAGGGAGAGGGAGAGGGAGAGGGAGAGGGAGAGGGAGAGGGAGAGGGAGAGGGAGAGGGAGAGGGAGAGGGAGAGGGAGAGGGAGAGGGAGAGGGAGAGGGAGAGGGAGAGGGAGAGGGAGAGGGAGAGGGAGAGGGAGAGGGAGAGGGAGAGGGAGAGGGAGAGGGAGAGGGAGAGGGAGAGGGAGAGGGAGAGGGAGAGGGAGAGGGAGAGGGAGAGGGAGAGGGAGAAACGGAAACGGAGTGTTAAAGATTGTATGGGAATATCGGTTTTTTTAAAGGAAAATCATAATTATAGCTACTCAAAACAAATAAATGGGGGGGGGGGGGGGGGGAGGAGGGATGGGTGTGACGGTGGCCTCGCCCTTAGTTACTTACTTTCTTCGTGGAGGTTTATTGTATTCCAGAATGCAGCTTAGCCTGAAGCCTCGCCGTTAGTTACTTACTTTATTTAAGAAGTTATATCGTTTATCTAAATGCCATTACTTTCATCGAGAAATCGAGAAGGTTTATCGTCTTCCAGAATACAGCTCGGCCTTCGGCCTCGCCCATAGTTACTTACTTTCATCAAGAAGGTTAATCCTCTTCCTTAACGCAGCTCGGCCTTCGGCCTGACCCATGGTTTATCCTCTTCCTAAACGGAGCTCGGCCTTCGGCCTCGCCCTCAGTTACTTACTTTCTTCGAGAAGTGTTATAGTCTTCCTAAACGCAGCTCGGCCTTCAGCCTCGCTCTTTGTTACTTACTTTCATCGAAAAAGTTTATCCTCTTCCTGAACGCAGCTCGGCCTTCGGCCTCGCCCTTAATTACTTTCTTTCTTAGAGATGGTTTATCGTCTTCCTGAACACAGCTCGGCCTTCGGCCTCGCCCTCAGTTACTTACTTTCTTCGAGAAGGTTTATGGTCTTCCTGAACGCAGCTCGGCCTTGGGCCTCGCCCTCAGTTACTTACTTTCTTCGAGAAGGTTTATCCTCTTCCTGAACGCAGCTCGGCCTTCGGCTTCGCCCATAGTTACTTACTGTCTTCGAGAATGTTTATCGTCTTCCTGAACGCAGCTCAGCCTTCGGCTTCGCCGTTTGTTACTTGCTTTCTTCGAGAAGGTTTATAGTCTTCCTGAATGTAGCTCGGCCTTCGGCCTCGCCCTTAATGACTTACTTTCTTATAAGGTTTATCGTCTTCCTGAACGCAGCTCGGCCTTCGGCCTCGCCCTTTGTTACTTACTTTCTTCAAGAAGGTTTATAGTCTTATTGAACGAAGCTCGGCCTTCGGCCTCGCTCTTTGTTACTTACTTTCTTCGGGAAGGTTTATAGTTTTCCTGAACGCAGCTCGGCCTTCGGCCTCGCCCTTAATTACTTACTTTCTTAGATAAGGTTTATCATCTTCCTGAACGGAGCTCGGCCTTCGGCCTCGCCCTTAGTTACTTACTTTCTTCGAGAAGGTTTATAGTCTTCCTGAACGCAGCTCGGCCTTCGGCCTCGCCCTCAGTTACTTACTGTCTTCTTTGAAATACGAATTTCACGCGAGCGGAGCCGCGGGCTCAGCTAGTTTTTTATATAATCCGATAAGGGTGGCTGTGTCGGAGGGGCCAAAGCACATGCCGACCAGCCAATATCACCTCCAAGAAGGTAGGTGCGATACCGGAGACTTCTCTGGATTGCTGACTATGCTGGAATAGAGGAGAACACAACCGAGGCTGCTATATTGAGTAAGACCGGTGATGGAATATTGCAGTCATCTTTGGGAGGGTTCCCCTGAGTACCTTCTTTCAGCCTTGGATTCTATCCAACGACGAGCCATTCGCCTCATTGGCGACTCTGTACTCACAAAGGACCTTCAACCTCTAAAACACAGACGTATCGTTGGGTCATTGAGCCTGTTTTATCGTTACTACTATGGCCGCTGCTCTGACGAAATTGCTTCCCTTATCCCTCCTCCTCCTGTTCGCCTTCGCCAAACCCGCCATACTCTCGCGGAACACCCCTTTGTAGTGGACAGACGAGTACTTCGAACGGCACGATTCTCTAAATCGTTCTTGTGCCGCACTGCAAATGTGTGGAACGGGCTTCCGGGGAATATCTTTCCCCACTCCTACAATCCACGGATCTTCAAATCGCGGGTAAATAGCCTTTCCCCAGCGACATTAGTCCACCTCCAAGCCGGACTGACACCTCCTCGGGGGTGATATTGGCTGCGCCTGAGGCTTCGACCTCGGACACAGCCAGCTAGTTAGGAAACAATAAAAAAAATATATATATATATACATAGGCTGTTCCGAAAATTGTTAGTGAAATGAAAAATAGTTAGAATATGAAAAAAATTTATTTACAGCTTTTCAAAATATTTCCCTCCAATCCCTATGCACTTATGCATTCGGGTGAACCAGGTTTCAAAACATTTAAAAAACGTATCTTGCGGGAGGTCGAAAAATAACAGCCGAAATTCTTCGACGGCCTCGTCTGCAGTGTTAAATTTTCGCCCGCGAAGCATTTTTTTTACCGTTGGAAATTAAAAAAAATCGCATGGAGCTAAATCTGGGCTGTACGGAGGATGGGATAACCTTTGTACCCCCGAAGTTGTCAAATAGTCCATGTTTTTACCGGTGTGTGAGCGGGCGCGTTATCTTGGTGAAAAAGAATGCCACGGACGCCGCTCCTTGGGCGCTCGCTATTCAACTCCCCGAAAGCTTGAGGCAGACAAACTTCGCAATACCAATCTTCAGTTCAGCCTGAATCTCCCGATGTGTAATGTGTCTATTCTCCCGCAATAGCCACTCTACCCTATGACGTTTTAATGAGTGACTGCAGTTGATGGTCGGCCGGGTCTGGGGTCATCGTTTAGGTTCTCTCGACCACGTTTAAATTCACGAAACCAATAAGTAACTGTTGCTAACGCAAGAGCAGACCCCCCAAAAGCAGCTTGCAAATTTTCGTGAGATTCCTTGAAGGTTAACCCTAGTTTATAAGCATAGAAAATCATAACACGAAAAGCTTCTCGCGAGACGTCCATTGTTGCAAATAAAATATGAGTGACGGATAACCGTTAAAAATATTTAAAAAAAGAACTACACGTAGGTGGCTAATAATTTTCATCAAGGAGATTTGTATTTAAATTAGCCGTCAAATCAAAATAGTTTCAGGAAAAAAAAAATTGTATTTATTCTGTGGCTAACAATTTTCGGAACAGCCCACGTATATATATGCGGCAATCTTACATCCAGTACGGTGGCACCAACCCGGTCGGCTACAAATTTGAGCCTTCCACCACCTAGTAAGAGGCAAGGGAAGAGACCTACAGTTTTACACTGGTTCCGAACAGTGAAGCAACAGGTGTAGCACGTAATTTTTTTCGTTAGAAAAAACTCATTGGTACACGCCGACCGGATTCGAACCTCGGACCTCCGCACGAGAAGCCGGCCCCCAGACCACTCGGCCACCCGCCACTTAGGTGAATGATGGAAATTTATTAGGGTTTCGTAACGTACGGGTGCGTAAGTCAAATTTATTACTAAACCTACAAAGTCCGTCTGTCTGTCCGTCTAAACCACAGAGGGTCTAAACTTTAAAGGGCTGTATGTTTGGACCGTAATAGGTAGCCGGTTATCATTTTCACCGAACGTGTTTTATGGCGGATATCCAAGAAATAAAAAAAACTAAACGTTAAAAATTAAGTGTTATATTGTTATATTGGCTGGCATGAGCATGTGCTTTGGCCCCTCCAATTCATCCACGCATACCGGATTATAACGCTACCAAAACTTGTAGACCAATGGCATTAGTCTTAGTGATAATATGTACAAGTGTACGCGCTGAGTGCATCTATTAGTGTGCCGAGCACCGCAGCGCAGTGGCGTTCACGCACACTAACTCACTAACTAACACTAATGCCATTGGTCTAAAAGTTTTGGTAGGGTAGTACATAAAAAAATCAAAGATCGCATGCATTACATGACCTTCGGGTAAATTGAAAATGGCTTTTAGAGCGTATTCAAATATAAGCGTATAGTGAGCCGCCGACTGTGAGCATGCGGACTGTGAGCTATAAAAAGCGATTAGTCGGCCTCTGGTCAGTGAGCTAAAAATGCATATGTATTGTGTAATTACATTGTAACGTGTCTGAGGTAGTCAGAGATAGTGATACTGACTGGCGGCTCACTGGCGCTGTGCGCGTGCGAGTGAGCGGCTTTTACGCCTTCAGTGTGCGCCGTCGGGCATACTGTACGCCTATTATGAATATTAACCCTTTGGCTCTGGAAGCATTAACCAAAACAATCCTACATCAACACAACACAATCTGGGGGTAGGAATCACTTCGCACTCCTGCCGCTGTTCTTAAAGTGGAATCACTATCAGTTGTCCCAGCACAAGATCCGAGATATGGC
Source organism: Nematopogon swammerdamellus (assembly GCA_946902875.1). Lineage (NCBI taxonomy): Eukaryota > Metazoa > Arthropoda > Insecta > Lepidoptera > Adelidae > Nematopogon > Nematopogon swammerdamellus. Next base: position 19,175,202 of record OX336350.1, read on the forward strand.
TGTTTTAATTTTGACAGCTGTCATCCGAAATGAAGATCTCGACGAGATTTATCATTCGTTCCATCACACGAGTAGGGTAGTCTAGGATCGGTAATTTCCGAGATATCGCCCTTTTAATCTTGACAGCTGTCATCCGAAATGAAGATCTCGATGAGATCTATCATTTGTCCCAGCACACAAGTAGTCTAGGATCGGTAGCTTCCGAGATATAGCCCTTTTAATTTTGGCATATCACATATTTCATACTGAAATCCTTATCACATATTTAATAGGTCTCTCAAATTGACATATTTGATATAAAAATTTGTCAATTTTGAAAATAATTCAAAAATAAAAATAATATTATTTTTTTTCATTTGACACCCCAAATATTTACGTAGCCTTAAATCGGGGACTATACTAAAGCGATCGAAAAGACATTTCCAATGTCAAAACCGTGTAAGTATAACAGCAACCCGAACCCTTCTCTCGATTCCCACGTGTCGTCTCGTCACTTCCCCGCACTCGCCTGGTGAGTACGGTCGAGAATCACCGCAACGTATGCACGGTTATAGTTAGGTTTCCGTGCCACGTACAGAAACTTCTTACGGACCTTCTGTCTTTTTTATTTCTTTGGTTAACCATTTTCCAAAGTTTTCGTTCATGAAACGGTGATCCTAATTTCAGGCTGGCATTGTTATTTCTGGTCCAAATTGTTTTGAGTCCACCGTGAATTAATTAATGACGATGGAATTGAAAATAATTATTCGTTTATTTACTTGAAACTTAATCAATATTAATAAGACTGTTATTTTGACGTAAATATTTAAAGTTATTTCTTTATTGGTTTCAACTTGAGTATAATTAACACAATTATGTACAAATAACAAAACAATTCTTCACGGAAAACCTGTTACTCTAAGCTTAGAGTCACACTTGGCGTCATTTCTACCGCGTCAATTTCAAACAAATACGAATTTCTGCTTCGCGGCACACCGTGCGTAAAATATGTCGTAACGTCAACGTAAATTTTTTTTTTTTACGCGACGCAATTCACGCGGCAATAATAAAATTACGCCAAGTGAGGAGCTGAACTTAAGGTCCCGTAGGCACCTATGAGAGCAAGAGGAGACAGACTTAACTGCCGTAGCAAGTAAGACATATCAACTCTATACTGAGTGCCCATAAATTTCTACTGTCACAATAAAGAGTGCGCGAAAAATTTGATGTTTTATACTTTTTCAGAAATTTGGAACGCACTCCCTGCCCATCTATTTCCTCCCAAGTACAGCCTGGGGCATCACAGAATGTCCAGCGGCATCGTTAGACACCTACTTGTAGGTGAAACGATGGCACATGTCCAGCTATCCATAAAAAATTTTTTTTGCTAGATGTGATAGTTTCACTCAAAATTGTGATATCTTGAAAGTTAAAAATTGTTGTCTAAAGCTGTTTGTGCGATTTTTTTTTTGTTCTGTGTTCCTAAAAGATGTTGAAAAATATGTTCCATATAGAATTTATAATGTCCCCTTCCTTATTTATTAATGTTCCTTCCTTTGTATTTTTTCATGGCGCGGGCAACTTCTGTTTCTATCTCTAAATTGAACTACGGGCGCGATGTTCACGCGAGTGAAAAACAAAAGCAAGTTCTTAACAAAATCAACACAGTGTAATAGGTAACAATTCCAAATTCAAAATGAGCTCATTCCACGCCGCGTAAAGGATACCATTATGCACGGAAGTCACCCTAGACTAGGACTGCCATAATTCGAGTGTCATCGGTACGCGGTCGAAAAAGGGAATCGATGCAACTTGTGTACATAGGTGTAACTATGGTGTAACCTTTGAATTGCGTTCTACTGTACCTATTTATTAATTAGGATACATTTTATAATGTTAACTATAATATGTGCGTGTGCGGTGTAGGAAGGCAGTATGGTAACGGGATAGCCTATCAGGATATCTAGAGTGGCATTTAGGACGTCGCTTCGCCGTCGTCGTGAGATGAGAACTCATAACGGTGCCGCTGAGTAAAATTGGCTACGAAAAGTTCTTTAAATTAAACCAAACGGTTTGGCAAAATGTAATCAAATAATACCAAATAATGAGCCTAGGTGGCAACTCGGGCACAAGAAATCTGGGCAGATTCCGTGTTTACTACTTTAAAAATTCGATGGCGTCTTTTCGGCCGAAAGTCTATGCTCGTTTGGCCGAGTTTACACCTACCAAAAATTGTACAGCTAAATACCGAACGTTGAGTTATTATTATTTCTCAGTGATGATATGTCCCGACATGTCCCGCCGTGTCGCGACGTACGTATGGAAGCCCTACACTAGACATGTGCGCTACAGCAATTTCTCAATAACCTACAATTAAATCTGACATTAATTCTTGTAAGGAACGTCAAAGCGTTATTATACTTATTACACAAGTACACCCGAAACACTTGCCAGAGGCACTCGAGGGAGAGAGAGCAATTACTTATATTCGTCCATTCCTAAATGCAGTTAGTTCCCAGAATGTTTAGAAAGCTGGTAATGAATACAACCTAGGTCTCCTATCTGGGAAAGCAATCAAATAGTTGTTTTCATTTAGTTTCAATTACTAAATATAAACTAAACTAGATTAAAGGCCTTAGGCGCTGTTTTCGTTTTAGGGCTGAAGCGGTATCAGCAAATTTGTCAGCCTCGATAGCCCAGTGGTGCAGACAGTCAAATGTCGCTATTGAATCTTAAGCAACGCTGGGTGCGGTCAGTACTTGGATGGGTGACCGCTGACCGTTGGAGGCTGACCGAGGTTCGGATTCCTCGTAAAACTGTAGGTCCCTTCCCTCCTAATCTTACTTGGTGGTAGGGTTTAACCCGCCCGGGTTGGTACCACCGCACTGAATGAAACGTCGGTCCAAAAACGGCTATGTAAATAGTTTGTGTTTTCCGACCAGTTCAGTGTAGCCGGCACGATCAAAGGGGGAAGCACTGACATGGCACCTAGTTCACCCGGTGTTATGGGCTGACATCACGGACGTTGTAGGTGATGTAGCCAACCGTGTCAGTTTCCATAAAAAAAAAAAAAAAAAAAAAAAAAATGGCATTATTATTGTACGTAGTCAAAATAATGTAGGTACCTAACTACGATTATGTTTGTCGCGATCCCGCCGCCCCCTTTCCACCTCCGCACACCACGCACTGTAGGCGAGGCGAGACTGAGACTGTAGGTATGGTAATATTTAGAGCTGTATATTGAATGAATATTTTGAAGGAAATTTTCTCGAAATTTGGGGTTGCCACGAAACAAAAAAAAAATTAATTCGACCAAAATCATAAAATTTTGTTCGCCAGCTAATCATTTAGGAAATCGACTTAGACTGTCGAGCTCCGGTTCGCATTTTTTTATATTATGTATTGATTGATGATTATTTAGCATGGAATCTATAAAACCATTTAAAAGTTAATAAAAAATTCAACATTAAAACAATAAAAATATGTTTGATATATGGAAAGTGACACATCTTTTCAACTGGTCGGCTTTTAGATGCATAATTTTTTTTTAATCATGGCTACAACAATAATTTGTACCCTTCGATCATCGTCTACCCTATATTTCCGAAAAATCTAAAACAATTTTCTCAAAAACACGGAAAGAAAGAAAAAAAGTTTTTTTTTATTATTTATTACATTCACGAACCGGCCGTCCCATCCCATGGATTATATGACTGGCACAGCCTCAGCTTTGTTGAAGTCCCCAGTTGACGAATGCAGCTCTAGTTTTCAGGCAGCCCCCATTGGTTCTATAACTAAAACGTAGAAAAGACGTCAAACAAATTTAAATTACATTGAAAAGTGCATAAATCGGTTTTAAAATTGCCGTGGTTGTTAGACATTATTTTAACGGAGTTTTCTCGGAGTGGAACCATGAGTAAAGCTGATTGATTTCAAATAAGGTGCATAAATCCTTTAAAAGTATTGAAAGTACAGCAAAACAGGTAGATTAATCATATTTCGGACAGTGCGCGTGCATATTGGCAGAATGCCACTTGCGAGATATTTGGCAACCAACACTGCGCGCCATCTCACAAATTTACGAAAGCTCTCACAGACTTGGCTAACCGGTGGAATCACAAATCCCATTCCTCACCTTTGCACGACACAAAGGTTCATAAACATGTATGATTTGTGGAGCAGAGTCCCTTTTCAAACTCAAAAGTTTTGAAAGAGGTTATATTTTCTCTTCAATTGTTTATGTCTGGTCTGTCGCACGTAGAGTGTTTGATATATATATATAGATCAATAAAAAAACCGGCCAAGTGCGAGTGGGACCCGCGAAAAGAGGTTTCGGCACCATAAAAAAAATAAAAACAAAAACCAGTAAACTCACTTCCATGTTTCTTGTTCCCCTTAATTTTTCACCTTTTCAATTTTTAATTATTATTTGTTATGTCCGCCAAAATAACACATATTCTGTGAAAATTTCAACGGGCTAGCTAGCTACGGTTCCAAAGATACAGCCATCGGACGGACGGACGGACTGACAGACAGACAGTGGCGAGGCATGAACTTAATTTGATGTGGGCAAGATACATTTTGCGAGGCCCTATTAATTTTGCCAATACTCAATACATTCAACAACATCATCAAATCGCAATTTTCGCTGCCTCTGTCCTGATTTCCCATCTTGTGTCTGATAAAGTTTTTATAGCAAGGTTTAGTTTGCCTTTTATTAAGTCTAAACATGTTTCTCGGGGTCTCTTTTAATAGATCTAGCTGAATGTTTTTCATGAATCAAAGCTGCATGAACTTTCGAGGCGCGAGGCCCCTCGGGCCGCGAGGCCGTGGGCGGTCGCCCACGTCGCCCACGCCTTGCGCCGCCTCTGCAGACAGACAGTTTGTATGCTTAGTAATAGGCTTCCGTACGAGGGCACGGAAATTGAAGCGGAAGCTAAGTGGGTTATCAGGATATGTTCCGTGATCATCAATATCAGAAAGTAAGGTAAGTCGATTCGCTGAAAACGGTGTCAAATCTCCGTTAAGAAAGGGACTCTGAGAGAAGATTTAAAAAAAATATCACTTTGTCATGCACGCACATGCGTGTCTAGGCAGTGGCAAACATTTTTGTAAAGTAGACTAAGTGCACATTGAAAATCGGGGTGTGGCTGTCTCGTGGACACGGCCTTGTGTTTAACGTGAATACATGTGCGTAACGGGTAATATTTTCCTAGAGCGTATTACGTAACGAATTCTTTGATCCTTTAGCTATCGAGTGGTGTAATTAAATTTTGGATGTAGATGATAGAATATATGAAGCTGCAACACCAAAACTGTATCCCCCGATTTTGTTATCATCAGTTTTCTGGATTGGCTCCCACTATGGAAGCAAATTTAAAGACGTATTCACGCCAAAGAGATTCGAATGAAGTTTCTTGTCAGTTCTTCTTCGCTGTGATAGATACATCGTCTGGCGGAATGTTACAATGTAAATATAACAAATCTGAGCGCAGTGTACTGCCAAGATATGATAAATAAACAATAAAAGAGAAGAACGGCTCTTCGCTGAATAGAATCCAAGGCTGAAACAAGGTACTCAGGGGAAACCTTCCAAACAAGCTTCCAAAGATGACTCAATTATATAGACCTACACAGTGCGACAAGGCTTGAAATGAACGTGGCTGACAGCGGAACTAACGCCGCCACAGTGTTGCCAGATGGCCCTCTCGCGTTTCACCCGTTCACGCGTACGCTTACGTTAGTATCTCTTCTTAGTCTGTGGTGTTGTTAGCAGAAATCAAAGTCTATCTGTTATTTTATTAGTGAGCAAGTCTTCCTAAAATTCAATAAATAAAATAAATAAAAATAAGTAAGTACCTACCTACCTTATAGGTACTATACATACATTTTCTTTTGCAGCGATATTTTCCCCTAGTGTAAGGAAATTTTCAAAATTGACAACACTAATGCTGCAGCAGCGCCCTCGCACAAACGTCATCCACGTTCATTTCAAGCCTTGTCGCACTTATACCTACATGAAATCCGAACCGTGAAGAGATTCGTTTTCATAACGGAAATGCGCTTATCAACTCGAAATGAGAAAGAACGTGGTGCATGTCAACGGGCGTCGTACACACTGCCACTAGCAAACGTTGCGAGACCTCTACCACCAAACCACGAGTCGTTCAAAATTTTCTTTAACAACGCAATGGATCAATATTAGCCAGCCCTCTACATTATTTTCAAAGCGAAGTGAGGGTGCTTAGACATTTTAACATTAATTAGGCCTGATTGGCCCTTAATGGCCGACCTAAATACCAGTTTCGAGACGAGAAGTATTTTTAATTCGAGCAGGATGCCAAAGATTTTTTTTTATTAAACTAATAATAAATACGTAAGGGATGGTCATGGAGTGAGTTCCGCCGTAAGTACGTAAATTCGCTGACGCACCAAAGTAGTCGATATTGGACACCGGGTGGCTAAGCTCAAGTGGCAGTGGGCTGGGCATGTTAGCCGAAGAGACGATGACCGCTGGAGTAACAGTGCCCTACACTGGCGGTCGTGGACAGGAAAACGGAGTGTGGGAAGACCACCCGCCAGGTGGGACGACGACATCAAGTACGTCGGCGGAAAGCAGTGGTTCTGTATCGCTGAAGGCCGGGAGGACTGGAGGAAAATTGGAGATGCGTATGTCTAGCAGTGGACGCTTACACGCTGACTGACTGACTGATATTGAGTAAGTTGCATACCTTGTTTTATGAGATATTGCGTTTGTACACTCTATGTATGATACTAAAACTAAATTGACGATTTTTAGAAATGCTTTCTGTATGTACCTATGTATGTTTCTCCATAACTCTAACTGAAATTATGATGAAAAAAACTAAATTCCCTTTCTAGCTGACTAATATTATCAGGATGTGTGCACACATTGTTGCGCCCTTCGGACGTGTGTCGTTCATCACAGGCTCTGCGTTTGGCGTGAGTGACGTCACGTGGATACATCATCGTTAGCAGATGATGCATTAGCGCTGGGGGGAAAAGTACTATAAAGGTCCATAGTAATTTTCCCCCAGCATTTAATCAACATTTAATATTCAACTGCCTTATTTTTAGGATTCCGTTTCCATACGAAAGCCTATTATAAATTTATAATATACTCTGTTATATATAATACTAAATTTTGCTCGTGGCTTCGCTCGCGCGAAAGCCGTCTTTACAAAGAAGAAAGCAAGCAAGCCCGTTACCTTACATTTATTTCGGCGCGCGGAACAATTCGGTTTGTATGAGAGAGCTCATACAAACCGAATTGTTCCGCGCGCCGAAATAAAGATACGGTAGCGGGTTTACTTACTTTCTTCTTTTTAAATACGAATTTCACGCGAGCGAAGCCGCCGGCACGCTCTAGTTTATTAATAAAACCCTTAAAATTATTATTTCCCGTTTTGCTAATTCAGCACATGATTGCGCTCCGTAGACTTGGCTCCCTTGGTAGGATCATCCATCAATGGATCGAAGTGGACTTTCTAGTGCACTTGAATCCCTTGTGGAAGGATTCTGCGATAATGGATTATAAAACACTAGCTAGTCCACTTGGATCCCTTAAGTAAGTTAGGGGTATGTATGGTACAAAACGCTTAAATATAAAAATAATATTTAGAGACAATGTTTTTTTTAATAATTTAATAAATATAATATATACTAATTTAGTAACAGGGCTCATTGCTGTGAAAATCGATATGTGAGGTTCCATGTGGTCTCTGAATAAGAATCCATGATAAAAATAAAAATAAATTGCCGCCATTTTGAACTTTTTACCACGCGGGCCCTTAGATATCGATTATGAAAGTAATCGGTCCAGTAATTGCAAAAAGATAGAGCACTCGGACGGACAGACAGACCGACAGACAGACGTAGGCTTAGTAATAGGCTTCCGTATGTATACGGAACCCTAAAAACTAGAGACAAAATTAAGCCAGATTCGTTTTCGTATGTACCCTTTTAATAAACATTATTTTAAGTCAAACATTAAGGGTAATAATAAAGTTTGTAGTTCGAACGACCCGCGCCGCACCGCCAGCAGGGTTCAAATACCCGTATTTACAAAACTTTAATTCTAGTTAAAACGAAGCAATTAAAGAGACAATTTCCAACAGCTTGCCGCCCTGGCCACAATCTGTTTAGGTCTCATGTTTCGTAGGCTTTAATCTCATGAATGTTAAACTTATAACACCCCTCTTTTTGGGTCGAGTGTTTTATTTTTATTTTTATGGAAACTGACACGGTTGGCTACCTCCGTTTCGACCGACGTTTCGTTCAGTGCGGTGGTACCAACCCGGCCGGGATAAACCCTACCACCTAGTAAGGTAAGAAGGGAAGGGACCTACAGTTTACCGTGGAATCCGAACCACGGTCTGCCTCCAACGGTCGAGCGGTCACCCGCCAAGGACTGACCGCACTCAGCGTTGCTTAACAACAGTCGTCTGACCACTGAGCTACCGAGGCTGACGAATTTCCTTATCCCTTAGTCGACTTTTACGACATGCGACGGGGAGAGATGCAGTGGGGCTATTCTTTTTAAGTACCGACCCCACACGGTACAAGTTGTGTTAAAAACGAACGCTGTATAATTCGATAGTTCAATACATAATCTAAATTATGCGTGCAGGTGTTCGACATCCACACGACTGTGGTGTACGAGAACAGCATCCCGGCTCTCCTCTACCACGTGGACTCCGACTACGAGGGACAGCTCTACCAGCTCAACTTCTGGGTACACGCGGTCGCGGTCAAGCTCCTACCCTGCGCCATACTCACCGTCATCAGCATATGGCTCATCAGAGCTCTCTACAGCGCCAACAGACGCCAGAAGAACCTCAGGGCGTACAGCGCGTGCCCAGCCGGCGACAAGAAGCCGCAGATCAAATCCGAAGTAGCCATCAGGAGACAGCACAAGGCCGACAAACGTACAGACAGAACTACAAAAATGCTCCTGGCCGTTCTGCTGCTCTTCTTAGTCACCGAGTTGCCGCAAGGAATCCTCGGACTTCTCAGCGGTGTCCTAGGAAGGTGTTTCTTCAAGTGCTGCTACGATCTGTTCGGAGAGTTAATGGATATCCTGGCGCTGTTGAACGGCGCGATCAACTTTGTGCTATACTGTTCGATGTCGAGGCAATTTCGACTGACGTTCGGTATGATGCTGCGGCCCCGAATGGGGAAGTGGTCGCAGCCGCTGGCGCCGCTGCAGCCGCTGGCCTCGCACTCGGATGTCCAGAACACGTACGTATGATGTCCGGCAAGCGAGCCGCTGTTCGTCGGGCTGTCGCTTCTGTGAGCGGGGTAAACTGTCACATCGCTTTGTGCATGCCGTAGGAATCAGTGTACGACGCATCGCTTTACGCTTTTTATGTTTTTTTTTATGGAAACTGACATGGTTGGCTGCCTCACCTACTAACTCCGTGATGTCAGACCATAACACCGGGTAAACTAGGTGCCATGTCAGTGCTTCCCTTCATTTCATGTCGGCTGCACTGAACTGGACGGAAAACGCGAACTATTTACATAGCCGTTTCGACCGACGTTTCGTTCAGTGCGGTGGTACCAACCCGGCCGGGATAAACCCTACCACCTAGTAAGGTAAGAAAGGAAGGGACCTACTATTTTACGTGGAATCCGAACCGCGGTCTGCCTCCAACGGTCGAGTGGTCACCCGCCAAGGACTGACCGCACTCAGCGTTGCTTAACAGTCGACTGACCGCACCACTGAGCTACCGAGGCTGACGAATTTCCTTATCCCTTAGTCGACTTTTACAACATGCGACGGGGAGAGATGCAGTGGGGCTATTCTTTTTAAGTACCGGGGTACAATGTGTAAATATCTACCGGGACCCCGAGGATATTTCGTCGCTGGAGCGAATTGCGATTTCGTGACAGCGTTAGCCCCTTGCCCCTTACTAGGTGGTAGGCTCAAATTGTAGCCGACTGGGTTGGTACCACCGTACTGGATGTAAGATGGCCGCATAGCAGCCTCGCTTGTGTTCTCCTCTAGTCCAGTATAGCCAGCAATCCAGGGAAGTCTCCGGTATGGCACTTACCTTCTCGGAGGTGATATTGGCTGGTCAAAGCATGTGCTTTGGCCCCTCTGACTCAGCCAATCATACCGGATAACATAAAAAATTCCCCGACACTTTTTTATGAAATTTGATACGGCTGGCTACATCACCACTTCACGCATGATGACACTTTTGTGAACTAGGTGCCGTGTCAGTGCTTCCCTTTGGGCGTGCCGGCTACAATGAACTGGACGGAGAACACGAACTTTTTTTCATAGCCGTTTCAACCGGCGAAAGACTTAATCGATTAAAGGGCGTTATATTTCAGGCAAACGCTCTAATTTTCGTAAATGTTTCACTACTTAGTATGAATCCTCAATATTATCTGCTGTCTATCTATCTATGTGTGTACGTTCACTTTTAAATCGAGAAAGGTTCAACCGATTTGCTTGTGGTTTCACGATTTCAATTTACATACATACATTCGGGTTTTTTGTATAATTCTCCATACATTTTGGTGGCCGGTGTGGTCATGCTCCATGCACTTTTAAAAACTTTCTTTATAATTTTTTTTTCTCAATAAGTTATTAGTAATGTCTTTTAAATTCTACACGTAGTTAAATTTTAAATTCTACTTTTCGATTCGTTCTAGTATTATTCAATTGGTAGTAGTAATTACAAAATTAGTTAATTACATAATTTTATCTATTTTATTGTAGGTAGCAGTCTTCGATCATAAAAAATATTAAGATTCCGCATGTCAGTGCGATTCGTGCCCCACCAAAAATACGTGCAATTCAAATAATACGTGCATCGCCCGCTCATTCTGCCATCGACCGCCAGCGCGAGAGCAGTTGCTTCAGCGTCTTCAATATTACACAAATGCCGGCTTCAAGCCTCTGCATAGCATACGAGAGCATCTGGCATTATATTTCAAGAGTGAAAACCCCTTCAAATACAATATTTTATAAGAAATAGTAAAAATTTTTACTTCATACATTTAATGTGTTTGGATAAAGTGGAGATGGCTTCTTTAAAATTATATTTTCTTACGTACACCACCTTTGAAAACGGTATCACCGGATTCCCAAAAGAATTAATTTATAATATATATTTCTTACTATATTAGATGGCAATTGGAAAAGCTACAATAAAATCAACAAAATACCAGAACTCTTAAACATAATTTTTATTTACAGATTTTTGCTTGTGTTTTTTTTTTTTTTATTGAAAGCGCGACATGTGGCGCCGAAGCACCCATAAGATGTCTAAAGACGCCCATGGACATCTGGTCGTATGCGGGACAGGTGCCTATTCACGCCCCTCTTGAAGGACCTGAGACTGTACTTGGGGGGGGGGGGGGGGGGGGGGAAATATATAGACGGGAGAGCGTCCCAGAGTGTACCGGTTCTATAGAGGTAAAATCTGCAGAAGAGGTTGGTACGCGTTGGTAGAGGTTGGTAAGTCCAGCGTGTGGGGATGCAATCCTTTTTAACAAATTCCTCTTTTCACATAATTTCCCTTTTAAAAGCTGATATTTGGCAGAGCCATCCCACAGGTACTCCAAGCATGACCTGGTCTGCGATTTGTGCAAAAGGACTCACGTGCACAAGAAATTTACGTGTTTCTTTCTTGGTTGGTTCTTGTTTGATTCTTACAGATTTTAAATATAATATTTATTTGCTTTATGAAAGGTATATGACAAAGTTGTTCAAAAAAGTTAACTTCAAAGGGAGGAATACGAAAATATGAAAAACTGGTCTCGTTTAAATAGTTAGTGAGAAATTATTATTTAGGTTGACCGCAAAATTAAATTTGTAATATATTTATGTATCACAAGATTAATCTTGAGATGAACTTAATTTACATTATGGGTGTGGCTTTGAAGTGGGAGGTGAGAAATGTTATTATCTTTATAACCAGTTTGGTGGTTTAAAAAAATTTATCAGGGTTAATTTATAGAAGATGCGTCACTACGCTCCGCGTCTTCTATAAATTAACCGTAACCTAATAGGGACCATGTCGAGGCAGCTCGTGTCGTTTTTGCATACATGTCTATTCAAAATCAATGTTTTTGTTCCACTTCAAAGCCACGCCCCCATCGTATTTGTGCGGAACCCTCGGTTTGTGGGTTCGACTCGACTTGGTCTGTGTTTAGTAGTAACATATTGGCTTTATTTCTAGTAGCCACTTCACACTACTAAAGCTACAATTTATATTATTGTCATTTTGAGGAAGAAAGACAGGAGATGAACGAATTATTTAAAATCTTAATTTAAGCATATCTGTCAAATTTTAGGTGATTTTAGTTGCAAGTGACTTATGACACGTCTAAACTCTAAACTCGGAAAAAATTGACAAATGCGTTGTCACCGCACCGCAAAAAAGGCAAGAATTCCACCGCCGCTCCGCCGCGCTCTAAACCTGAAGAACTGAATATATCTTCGCGGTATCCACCCCGGAATCTGGTCAGTGGCTAAACGTCGTTCCATCTCCACATACAGGCACACTGCTCGATGATACAACCATGAGGCTCTCGGTTGCTCTTCGGCTTGGTTGCGACGTGTGCCAACCGCATGTTTGTGCCTGCGGCGCTGCCGTCGACTCGAAGGGACGTCATGGACTGAGCTGCACTAAAAGTGCTGGGAGATTTTCTAGACACGCCACGCTTAATTCCATAATAAAAAGGGCACTCAGTTCCATCGATGTTCCTTGTATCCTGGAACCAGTCGGTTTATTTAGAGACGACGGTAAGCGCCCAGATGGGATGACGTTGATCCCATGGGCCAAGGGCAGGTCTCTCGTGTGGGACGCCACCTGCGTCGACACCATGGCAGCTTCATATTTGAGCCAAACATGTAAGATGCCTGGTGCCGCCGCGGAGGCTGCCGCGCGGAACAAACACAGTAAATATTCAGAAATTAAAAAATCTTACGAATTTTTGGCTTTCTCCGTCGAAACTTTAGGCCCCTGGAGTAAGGAAGTAAAAAATCTTGTGCACACTTTAGGCTCAAAATTAAAAATTATATCGGGCGACCCTCGTTCAGGAGTTTATCTCAAACAGAGGGTCAGCATCGCCATCCAGCGTGGGAATGCAGCGAGTATGCTGGGAACACTCAGCTCCATCCCCAGGCAAAATTTCAGTGAAATATTTTATATAGTTATGTAAGTAGTTTGTTTAGCATTTTAATTTTGTATTCATTGTATATCAAATAAATCTCTATATATTGATGCGTTTGAATATTTTATAAAATAATTCACTCATCGTCCATAGGTTTACTTACACAAATAAACGAAAAAAAATCCAATAAATGTTTTTCATAATAAAAAGTAAAAAGCCACCTCCATAGTTTTGAGCCGTTGAAGCAAGCGGCAATTTATCGATCGACTACGTGCGACATTCCCTTGTTTTGGAACACGTAAATGTTTGCGTGGAGCGTGCAGGCAAGCGATACGGGATTACTGCGCGTGGAAAAAGGATGACACAATATCGCTGCGATCTCTTGAGATGGTCGGTCCTGTATTACGCGATACGCACACTACCATAACCACGGTGTCTCGTTTTAGTAATAATTGAAGTATGAAGTGCGGAGTCCAGAACTATTTTTTCCGTCTACGGTAGCAGTAGTATATCCTATTACTTTAAGTGAGCTAAACTTGTATATAATATGTATATGTACAATTGGTTTCTCGGAAACGGCTCTAATGATTTGGATGAAATTCCTATTACTTTAAGTGAGCTAAACTTGTATATATGTATATATACAATTGGTTTCTCGGAAACGGATATAACGATTTGGATGAAATTTAGTATTTAGATCAAATAATGTTATTTTTTATAAGTTGATCTAGATAGGTGTAGACGCCAAGCGATGCTCGGTCGCCCAGGTACTAGTACTTTTAAACCGTAGACAGAAAAAATAGTTCTGGACTCCGCACTTCATACTTCAATTATTACTAAAACGAGACACCGTGGTTATGGTAGTGTGCGTATCGCGTAATACAGGACCGACCATCTCAAGAGATCGCAGTGATATTGTGTCATCCTTTTTCCACGCGCAGTAATCCCGTATCGCTTGCCTGCACGCTCCACGCAAACATTTACGTGTTCCAAAACAAGCGAATGTCGCACGTAGTCGATCGATAAATTGCCGCTTGCTTCATCGGCTCAAAACTATGGAGGTGGCTTTTTACTTCTTATTATTAAATTATTTATTAAAAACATTTATTGCAATTTTTTTCGTTTATTTTTTTTTATGGAAACTGACACGGTTGGCTACATCACCTACAACGTCCGTGATGTCAGCCCATAACACCGGGTGAACTAGGTGCCATGTCAGTGCTTTCCCCTTTGATCGTGCCGGCTACACTGAACTGGTCGGAAAACACAAACTATTTACATAGCCGTTTCAACCGACGTTTCATTCAGTGCGGTGGTACCAACCCGGGCGGGTTAAACCCTACCACCAAGTAAGATTAGGAGGGAAGGGACCTACAGTTTTACGATTTACATTTATTTGTGAAAGAAAACCTATGGACGATGAGTGAATTATTTTATAAAAATTTCAAACGGATTTGTCAATTTATGTCGACTTTAGACGTGTCTTATATCACTTGCAACTAAAATCACCTAAAATTTGACAGACGTGCTTAAATTAAGATTATTAAATCATTCGTTCATCTCCTGTCTTTCTTTCTCAAAATGACAATAATGACAGGAATATCAAAATTTTTGCTTTAATAGTGTGAAGTGTCTACTAGAAATAAAGCCAATATGTTACTAACATTAAAAACACAGACCAAGTTGACCAACCCACAAACCGAGGGTTCCGCACAAATACGACGGGGGCGTGGCTTTGAAGTGGGGAAGTTTGCTAGCAAATTGCTAGTAAGCTTATTGTGTAGACTGAAGTTAAAAAATAAATTTTAGTGAAATAATGTTTTGCCGGACGCGTAGTTTATTTAGTTTACTTAAAAGAAGAAACAGGTTTCCATACAACTTTTAATTTTTAATCTTTCATGCAAAATTAAAACTTTACTTTTTTTAACTACAAAAACATTGATTTTGAATAGACATGTATGCACAAACGACACGGGCTGCCTCGACATGGTCCCTATTAGGTTACGGTTAATTTATAGAAGATGCGGAGCGTAGTGACGCATCTTTTATAAATTAACCTTGATAATTTTTTTTGAACCACCAAACTGGTTATAATAAGAAAAACATTTCTCACCTCCACTCATCACCTTTTTGATACATAAATATATTACAAACAAACTTAATTTTGCAGTCAACCTAAATAATAATTTCTCACTAACTATTTAAACGAGAACAGTTTTAATATTTTCGTATTCCTCCCTTTGATGTTAACTTTTTTGAACCACTTTGTCATATACGTTTCATAAAGCAAATAAATATGTTATTCAAAATCTGTAAGAATCAAAAAAGAACCAACCAAGAAAGAAACACGTAAATTTCTTGTGCACCTAAGTCCTTTTGCACAAATCGCAGATCAGGTCATGCTTGGAGTACTGCTTGCACCTGTGGGATGGCTCTGCCAAATATCAGCTTTTAAAAGTGAAATTGTTTGAAAAGAGGAATTTGTTAAAAAGGATTGCATTCCCACACGCTGGACTTACCGTGGATGCGTACCAACCTCTTCTGCAGATTTTTCCTCTATAGAACCGGTAAACTCTGGGACGTTCTCCTCTCTATATATTTCCTCCCAAGTACAGTCTCGGGTCCTTCAAGAGGGGCATGAACAGGCACCTGTCGGGCCGGCATGGCATTCGCAACCCCCGCATACGACCAAATGTCCATGGGCGTCCTTAGACATCTCATGGGTGCCTCGGCGCCACAGGTCGCGCTTTCAATAAAAAAAAAACACAAAGAAAACACAAGCAAAAATCTGTAAATAAAAATCATGTAAGGGTTCTGGTATTTTGTTGATTTTATTGTAGCTTTTCAAATTGCCATCTAATATAGTAAAATATATATATTATAAAAGAATTCTTTTGGGAATCCAGTGTTACCGTTTTCAAAGGTGGTGACGTAAAAAAATTTAATTTTAAAGAAGCCATCTCCACTTAATCCATACACATTAAATGTATGAAGTGAAAATTTTTACTTTTTCTTATAAAACATTGTATTTGAAGGGATTTTCACTCTTGAAATATAATGCCAGATGCTCTCGTATACTACGCAGAGGCCTGAAGCCGGCATTTGTGTAATATTGAAGACGCTGAAGCAAGTGCTCTCGCGCTGGCGGTCGATGGCAGAATGAGCGGGCGATGCACGTAATATTTGAATTGCACGTATTTTTGGTGGGGCACGAATCGCCCTGACATGCGGAATCTTAATATTTTTTATGATCGAAGTTTTAAACTATGAATAAATAAAATTATTATTATTCGTAACTTTAAAATAATACAATTTTAATCTTGCTACGTCCATCATTCTTTTACTTTTGACATTTTCAAACGAATATCTATAGCAAAGAGATTTTTTTTTTTTTTGTTGTTTTATCCCTTTTTTGGGATAGGCAAAGGTATTATACCATGCAGCCTTGTCTGTTGTTATTCTGTTATTATTTATATATCGCCAATTGTTGAAATAATGAAATCGTAAATGGATGGAAAACAGTCTGTGTTGGCAAGTAAATCTTGAGTGACGCGCGGCATATTGTCAGGTGTTTTATAAATTTTCATTAATCTATCTATTAGCGAAAGTCGTTGAAGGTCAAAAGTCGGGCATTCAAAAAACAAGTGATCCAGAGTCTCATTCATATTATCTCCTTGATTTTGTACGTCGACATCATTAGAAAGAGATTTAAATATTTAATAGATTATAGAGTGGGCATTGTGAATATTGTCATACAAAAACTTTAATCTAGATTCTAGATTAAAGTTTAAGTGTCTAGAACGTCAGGCGGGCGTGATACATTTGTATGAGTGACTTGTTACCTAGGTAACAACTAGTAGACTCCGATTTTGTTCGCTTTGTCCGGTCTATCGCTAGTTTGAATGTCTTTGTTTTATAGTGTTCATACAGACATGATTTGCATTTTTTTGAAGTGATAACGTCTTATAAATTGATGAACACCGGCTGCACGCACGAAAAAGTGTCACGTTCCATCTGAGCCTGTGTGTGCAAGCGAGAGCGCGTAACAAGCGAAGCGATATAGAGGCACAATCGGCCCAAGCAGCAGTGTTGCCAAACGTACGGTAATTGCCGTATCGTACGGTAATCGAGGCTAGAAATCGACAAATGTACGGCGTACGGCAGCGATAGGGGTGCCGTACGAAAAAATACGGTAATTCTTATAGCTGTGTTTCTTTATGACGTTATCACGTAAAACTATCGTCCATAAACCGACATTACAGACAACCAATATTTTTTTTTCTCTTGATAAAACTAAAACGATAGACAAGAAAATGCACCCTTCTACTCCCACATGGAGCGTAATTTCAGTATAAACAAGACTGAATAACGAGTATTGATGGATCGATCGATTGAGGCGGGATATTCGAATTTGTGCGGGAGCGCGCGCGCCAAAATTTCGCGTTTTTGAGCGCCGCTAAAAGGGCCTGGGAGCCAAGTTATTTTGAATCAAAGGGAGTCAAACTAAAAAAAATTTTTTACGCTTTATTTATTTAGTATTATTGTATTTTATTACTTTTTTTTCACAGACTATGGTTTGTCTAATTTATATTTTATTATAAATTTTAAATATTAATATCGATTTAATGTAATAGATGTAAAAATTATATTAAAATCTGAGGTGATTTTTTTCACTCTCTCCCCGTGCATGGCGTAAAAGGCGACGAATTGTTAAGGACAAGATGCCGTGCTAAAGGGCGACGGGTTAGCTACCTTTCACCTTGGCACGGTCCTTCCACCGAGTCATGCACCAGGTGAGGCACCACCATACTTGCTGCTTGATAGTTATCTTGTCCGAATATACTAACTTAATTGTGTCGATACAAATTACGTATCAAAGTTTGACAAAGGCTCTTTACATCTGATTCACTTAATTAATAAGTCTTTGTAGTCAGAACTCTCAGAAAAATTTTTAATCTTGCCCTCAAGTTGTGTTTTCGATAGACTATGGGCGGTGTTATTATGTGGCTACTGCTAGTCACTAAATACTTGTGAAAATATGTATAAAAAAATACCCTGCGAAGTTTGTTGTTGGTTCTTCTCCGTGGGTGTTATTTTTTACAATACAACAATTACTTCGCCAAACATTGTGGTCTGTGTTGTGCTGTAATTTATAAGAGTCCTTGCAGCACACAACACCGATTACTCTACTCACTAATTTGTGTATGTAAACTAATCATGAAATTTGCACCGGCAGGGCCCGAACGTCAGTGCCGTGAGGGAGGATTGTACAAGAGAAACGTCTCGACATCTGCCAGAGTTACCTGTAGGCCGGACACGGAACCCCGCACCACCAACGTCTGGAGACTCCGCCCGACCGACCGACTCATCTGTGTCTCTATTGGCTTCGATTTTTTTTTTGTGCCAGTCGTTTTTTTTTGTTCCTCGGTCAAATTATTGCTTGCAAGCTAGGATCGGGCTACACGATTGGGGCTAACGAAAAGTAGGAGGCAAAACGATATTTTGTTTTTTTTTTATTACTTCCGAACTGGGTGGCTCTGCCCGAGGTCGAAGCCTCAGGCGCAGCCAATTTTACCGCCAAGGAGGTGGACTAATGTCGCTGGGGAAAGGCTTACCGAATTTGAAGATCCGTATAGCAAAAAACTACTAAAAAACTGTGAAATAAAAAATTATTGAAAAAAATTTAAAAACCGCCTTCAAAAATGTATGAAATAAAAAAAATCTAACCCTAGAGTTGAAGGCGGTGGTGCTAAAGCAAGCAAAAATAACCGACCGCCTTCTACTCTAGGGTTCGATTTTTTTATTTCATACATTTTTGAAGGCGGTTTTTATATTTTTGAAATAGTTTTTTTTTAGACGGCAACACTGTGTGAGCGAGAGGGAAATAGGGACGCCGCCAATTTCAATTCCTTTCATTAAATAACCAGGTAGTATGCGTCACGTTTCGATTTAACGGTATTTCGTCGCACAACTATGATTAATACGCATGCACTTGTTTTTTTTTTATATATAAATAAAATTAATGAAATGTGTGCGGTGCTGGTTTGCGCAGAAAAAAGTGCTTAGTTAATTTTTATCGCTCTTTAGAGAATTTAAAAATATTTTACCATTTTAGATATAAATATTTTTACAAGCATCTAGTATAAAAAAAATTTACTTCTCAGAATTTTAAAATCAATAATATAATTTTAAATAAATTATTATTATGATATTCCTTCTATATTTTATGTAGGTACATTTGGAATATAACAGAAAAAAAAATCCTACAATTCGCACATACAGTTAAAATATTGAATAGTAAGGTTTGCAAAACCGTTTAAAATTCTGGTCAATTGTAGTAGGTACTAGTGCTAGTACAACCGTGCTTGCAGCTAGCAGTGTAAATAGTATATTGGACACAGATTTAAAAGGTTTCTCTTGTACTTCGACTAAGCCTATGTACTTGTACATATTTATTACATAATGTATTGTGATCTATGTGAAAATGTGATGTTTTTATGTTAATGACAAAGTCATTTATTGTGTTTAAGATGTTGTATTTTGTATAACGAAAAAATTTATGACCTAGAATGTTTGTTGAGGGTGATTCTTGTAAAATATATTATTTGGTTCGCAAAGTTGGTTGACTAAAAAAAACTAAATACAATTTTGTGGTTTTTTGTGACACCGGACACGGTTGACCTTTTGCCGAAACTAAATAGCATGTTGGTGCTTCTCTTCAGGCTTGTCGGTTAAACTAAACTGACTGGTTAAACAATAAATTTGTAAAATTTGATACCAAAGAACAAGAAAACGTTCGGTTCGCTTGCAAATTCATAACGCCCAGTAGATTAAGCTTCAAAAGTGAATGCACAACTGCTGAAATACTTTTGTTAGTTATTCGAACTTGTTCAAATTTACAAAGTTCACTTTCATACCTAGTCATTTTAACTTGTAAGAATATCTCACTAATATCATAAATGTGAAAGTATGTTTGTTTGTTTGTTTGTTTGTTTGTTTGTTTGTTTGTTTGTTCCTCTTTCACGCCTTAACGGCTGGACGGATTTTGACGAAACTTCGTATAGGGGTAGTGTATATCCCGGAGTAACATAATTTTTAAAAAAAGTGGTCAAGTTCGAGTCGACCTCGCGTAAAGAGGGTTCCGTACCATCGCATTTTCTGTGAGAACTAGAAGGATTGGGATTTTCTTTTATGTTTTCCTGTAAATTAAGTACATATCACACGGTAACATAATTAAAAAAAAAATTGTGGTCAAGTTCGAGTCGGGGTCGCGTAAACAGGGTTCCGTACCATCGCGTTTTCTGTGAGAACTAGAAGGATTGGGATTTTCTTTTATGTTTTCCTGTAAATTAAGTGTATATCCCACGGTAACATAATTTTTTTTTAAATTGTGGTCAAGTTCGAGTCGGGGTCGCGTAAAGAGGGTTCCGTACCATCGCGTTTTTTGTGAGAACTAGAAGGATTGGGATTTTCTTTTAAGTTTTCCTGTAAATTAAGTGTATATCCCATGATAACATAATTTTTTTTAAAGTGGACAAGTTCGAGTCGATCTCGCGTAAAAAGGGTTCCGTACCATCGCGTTTTCTGTGAGAACTAGAAGGCTTAGGATTTTCGTTTAGGTTTTCCTGTAAATTAAGTGTATATTACATGGTAACATATTTAAAAAAAAAGTGGTCAAGTTCGAGTCGGGCTCGCGTTAAGAGGGTTCCGTACCATCCCGTTTGCTGTAAAGGGGGAGGGAGAGGGGAGGGGGAAGGGGAGGGGGAGGGGAGGGGGAGGGGAGGGAGAGGACGAGGGACAGGGAGAGGGAGAGGGAGAGGGGGAGGGGGAGGGAGAGGGGGAGGGAGAGGGAGAGGGAGAGGGAGAGGGAGAGGGAGAGGGAGAGGGAGAGGGAGAGGGAGAGGGAGAGGGAGAGGGAGAGGGAGAGGGAGAGGGAGAGGGAGAGGGAGAGGGAGAGGGAGAGGGAGAGGGAGAGGGAGAGGGAGAGGGAGAGGGAGAGGGAGAGGGAGAGGGAGAGGGAGAGGGAGAGGGAGAGGGAGAGGGAGAGGGAGAGGGAGAGGGAGAGGGAGAGGGAGAGGGAGAGGGAGAGGGAGAGGGAGAGGGAGAGGGAGAGGGAGAGGGAGAGGGAGAGGGACAGGGAGAGGGAGAATATAAGATAAACGATAGTTTATTATCATATTTGCGTTTAAATCGAATTTGGTTGTTTCTCTTAAATAGTTCTAAAAAAAGTCCTCCATACAATTTAAGCCGATCATCTAAATTCGATTAAAATTAGTACACGCACATTTAGCTATACGAGACACAGGATAGGCCAAATAAAATTCAGTTCCGGTTACGCTAACAAGTGGAGTATTTTACTTAGTTAGGTATCTAAAGTATTTGATTTATTTTAAGTGAAGTTTCTTATTTAAATATCGATAGCTTTTTCCCGCGGATTCGCTCGCGTGAAATTCGTATTTCAAAAGAAGAAAGTAAGTAAATTAGGCCGGGGCCGGAGGGTGAACTGGATTTAGATGAACAATAAACATTCTCAAAGAAAGTAAGTAACATACTAAAGGCGAGGCCGAAGGCCGGCTGCGTTCAGGAAGAATATAAACCTTTTTAATGAAAGTAAGTAACAGAGGGCGAGGCCGAAGGCCGAGCTGCGTTCAGGAAGACCATAAACCTTCTCGAAGAAAGTAAGTAACTGAGGGTGAGGCCTAAGGTCGAGCTGCGTTCAGAAAGTCTATAATCCTTCTCGAAGAAAGTAAGTAACTAAGGGCGTGGCCGAAGGCCGAGCTGTATCCTGGAAGACGCTAAACCTTCTCGATGACAGTAAGTAACTATGGGCGATAGTTACTTACTTTCTTCAAGACGGTTTATAGTCTTCCTGAACGCAGCTCGGCCTTCGGCCTCGCCCTTAGTTACTTACTTTCTTCGAGAAGTTTTATGGTCTTCCTGAACGCAGCTCGGCCTTCGGCCTCGCCCTCTGTTACATACTTTCATTAAAAAGGTTTATATTCTTCCTGAACGCAGCTCGGCCTTTGGCCTCGCCCTCAATGACTTCATTTCTTCGAGAAGGTTTTCCTGAACGCAGCTCGGCCTTCGGCCTCGCCCTTAGTTACTTACTTTCTTCGAAAAGGTTATCGTCTTCCTGAACGCAGCTCGGCCTTCGGCCTCGCCCTCAGTTACTTACTTTCTTCAAGAAGGTTTATAGTCTTCCTGAACGCAGCTCGGCCTTCGGCCTCGCCCTTAGTTACTTACTTTCTTCGAGAAGGTTTATTGTCTTCCAGAATGCAGCTCAGCCTGAAGCTTCGCCGTTAGTTACTTACTTTAGTTGAGAAGGTTTATCGTTTACCTGATCCCAGCTCGCCCTTAGTTACTTACTTTCTTCCTTTGAAATACGAATTTCACGCGAGCGAAGCCGCGGGCAAAAGCTAGTAAATAATAATTTTATACAAAATGTGTATTATTTTCCCATCCTATACCTATGTAAATACTCTAGAGCAGGGTTGTTGCGAACATCAGCATCCGCGGAACTTCAGCATCATTTTCAACATCAGCATCGCATCAGCATCCGCATTGATATTAATGCTGATGTTCGAGTCGTGACAAACCTTCTCGGAACACACTCGAAGCCGAAAAAACAGCAAATAGAGTTCAAAATAGTTCCAAAGTTCCATCCAATACTAATAATTTAATTGCTAAGATAATTACTAAACCGGAACTGGTATCAGATTGATTCTTTTTTTTTATTAAATGTCACAAAGTAATCAAAACACAATCTTTTATTTCAATACCAACCAAAACTTTGGATATAAATTTCATATAGTTCAGTATTTTCCCTTTTTTCAAAGAAAATAATTAAAATCAGCATCAGCATCAGCATCCGCTGATGTCAATTGTAAAATATCAGCATCAGCATCAGCATCCGCTGATGTCAATTGTAAAATATCAGCATCAGCATCCGCTGATGTCAATTGTAAAATATCAGCATCAGCATCAGCATCCGCTGATGTCAATTGTAAAATATCAGCATCAGCATCAGCATCCGCTGATGTCAATTGTAAAATATCAGCATCAGCATCCGCTGATGTCAATTGTAAAATATCAGCATCAGCATCAGCATCCGCTGATGTCAATTGTAAAATATCAGCATCAGCATCAGCATCCGCTGATGTCAATTGTAAAATATCAGCATCAGCATCCGCTGATGTCAATTGTAAAATATCAGCATCAGCATCAGCATCCGCTGATGTCAATTGTAAAATATCAGCATCAGCATCCGCTGATGTCAATTGTAAAATATCAGCATCAGCATCAGCATCCGCTGATGTCAATTGTAAAATATCAGCATCAGCATCAGCATCCGCTGATGTCAATTGTAAAATATCAGCATCAGCATCCGCTGATGTCAATTGTAAAATATCAGCATCAGCATCAGCATCCGCTGATGTCAATTGTAAAATATCAGCATCAGCATCAGCATCCGCTGATGTCAATTGTAAAATATCAGCATCAGCATCCGCTGATGTCAATTGTAAAATATCAGCATCAGCATCAGCATCCGCTGATGTCAATTGTAAAATATCAGCATCAGCATCCGCTGATGTCAATTGTAAAATATCAGCATCAGCATCAGCATCCGCTGATGTCAATGGTAAAATATCAGCATCAGCATCAGCATCCGCATCAGCTGACGTGAAAAAAAATTCCATCAGCAACAACCCTGCTCTAGAGTAGTGGTTCCCAAATAGCGGTACGCGTACCCCCAGGGGTACGTAGGCTCGAGAGAAGGAGTACGCGTGGGCGCACTTTATGGCCATACCTCTACATTCTAAAGTGAAGAAAAACCGGCCAAGTTCGAGTCGAACTCGCGCACCGAGGGTTCCGTATCGCCATGTCATGGTTAGCGCCACTCACGCCATCTGTGGCGTGTTATTAAATGCTTCATATTAGTTAAATGTCATGATTTGTTAAAACGCTTCATATTCTATTCGGTAGATGGCGCGGCGCGCATACACTTTTTCGTTTCTTCTATGGGCTTCTCTTCATTTCATGTCGGCTACACTGAACTCGACGGAAAACACAAACTATTTGCATAGCCGTTTCGACGACGACGTTTCTTTCAGTGCGGTGATACCAACCCGGGCGGGATAAACCCTACCACCTAGTAACTTAAGAAGGGAAGGGACCCACAGTTTTACGTGGAATCCGAACCCCGGTCTGCCTCCAACGGTCGAGCAGTCACCCATCCAAGATCTGACCGCACCACTGAGCGCCGAGGTTGACATTTTTAAACATTATTTAGACATATTTAAACATTCTACTCAGGGGTACTTGTAACAGAAAATTCGCCAAGAGATACGGATTAAAATGGTTAATGGCATAAAATGTCAGAAACAACCATGGGGAGTATAATTGCTTGAATCATCAATACTCAACTAGGAACAAGTAAGTAACACTCAAGTACTCTGGTAAATTACAGCACAACACCGACCACCACGTTTAGCAAAGTATTCAGAAAAGATAAATATCAGGCTGCAAGTAAGGCACGAAGGCACACCTGCTGCATGAGTCGGCGGAAGTACCGTGCCAAGGTGAGAGGTGGCGAGCCTGTCGCCCATTAGCACGGCATCTCTTCCTTATCCCTCAGTTGCCTTTTACGACATGCATGCATAAGAAAAACTGTTTTTGAAATTACTAAATTATGAAGCAAACGTGAGTGGAAGAGTCGGGAAGGGTCGCCCTAGACGCACGTACCTGGTCCAGATCGGGCATGTGCTCAAAAAGGGTCAAGTGCGTAGTACCCGTAACCGAATGGGAGTGAAAGAGGCGGCAGAGGTGTGTCAGGATCGTGGCACTTGGAGATACGATTCCTTCATCGCAGGAGAGCTTTGACACAGCTGCTGTGGTAGCAGCCAAACTGCACTATGGGAGTTTAACAAAAACGACATGCTCCGCCTAAACATTAGGTTAGGGTTAAATTAAAGAAGATGCGTCGCTTCTGTAATTTAACCCTGGTTTTTTTTTAACCACCAAAACAGGTTAATAATCTCTGTTTGGGGAGAAAACTCGCATAGTGCCGTCCGTCACAGCTGAAGCAAAACTCTCCTGCGATGAAGGACTCGTCTTGGAGATCCGTTGTCTCTGCCTACGCCACCGTGAAACAGGTGTGACGCTATGTATGTATTTATGTACCAAAATATGGTAAATAATTTATAAACATATTTGAAAGAAAAAAGATTCAGCTCATGAAACCTATATAAACTAACTTTATAAGAGAAAAAAGTAATTTACCTCGTGAAAAGAAAACAAGAAATAAAAATGTTAATTTCTTCATAATTTCTACTTCCGTTGTAATTTCCTTTATGCTCGCTTTCATTCTTGGAATAGCGCCAATTATTACAAGTATACAAATAGCTATTTTCAAGTTATAAAAAACTTCGAGGAAATTCAGCTTTACCTCATAGCCGGCGGGTAATTGTTCGAGTTTACACAATATCTTAATCGAAATAATACATATTGACATTAGAAACAAAAAAAAACCTGCCAAGTGCGAGTCGAACTCGCGCACCGACAGTTCCGTATCGCCATGTCATGGTCAGCGCCACTCACGCCATCTATTGTATTAGTTAAAATGCTTCTTACTCTTTCCGGTAGATGGCGCGCATACACCTTTTAGTTTCTTGTATACCTTTTTCTTTTCTTGTAATTCACGGGGTCCCCCGTGAATTTTTTACTTTTTCTTATTTGTATTATTTGTTGTTATATCGGCCATAATAACACATATTCTGTGAAAATTTCAACGGGCTACTATTACGGTTTCAAGAGATGCAGCCCTCGGACAGACAGATGGACAGACAGACAGACAGACGGCGTAGGCTTAGTAATAGGGTCCCGTACGACGGACACGGAACCCTAAAAATGAAGACAATTGTACTTCTGTTTACTTTTTATAGGCAGGTAATAATTTAATATATTATATTGCATATTAAACATTCACAATGTAAATGAAAAAAATACATACATATACATACATACTACACGCTATATCCCGGCAATCCGGGTAAGCTGAATGATCGGCGTTGTGCTGCAAGTACTCTTGTAAATTACAGCGCAACACCGCCCATCACGTTTCGTAAAATATTCGGTGAAGATATTCTATCAAGCGGCAAGGTACTGGCTAAGGTAAGGCACGAAGACCCACCTGCTGCATGAATCGGTGATAGGACCGTGCCAAAGTGAGAGGTGGCTATCCTGTCGCCATTTAACATAGCATCATGCCCTTTTCCCTTAGTCTCCCTTTAAGACATGCACGAGATGATACAGTGGGGCAAATTTTTTTATGTACCAGCCCCATCATACGGTCTGGGGCCACTGCCCCACACGGTATGATACGGTATGACTACAAAAGCCTTAGTAAAATACGCCATTCAGGTATCAGGATAAACCCATACCCAGTACCGTGTGAGGCCGGTACTTAAAAAGAATAGCCCCACTGCATCTCTCCCCGTGCGTGTCTTAAAAGGCGACTAAGGGATAAGGATAAGATGTCGTGCTGAAGGGCGACAGGATAGCCACCTCTCACTTTGGATCCATCCTTCCACCGAGTCATGCAGCGGGTGTGTCTTCGTACCTTACTTGCTGCTTGATTGCTTGATAAACCCATAGTGCTTCCCATTTCATTTCCCAACAAACCAAAGTGCTAGCAGGTGTAGAATTTCCCACTGCACGATTTTGTCCGAATACTTGGCTAAACGTGGTGGTCGGCGTTGTGCTGTTATTTGCAAGAGTACCTGCAGCACAAATCCAATTACTCTGCTTACCCCGATTGTCGGGATACAACGTGTGTTATGTATGTATGTATGATAAACCCATAATGCTTCCCATTTCATTTCCCAACAAACCAAAGTGCTAGCAGGTGTAGAATTTCCCACTGCACGATTTTGTCCGAATACTTGGCTAAACGTGGTGCTCGGCGTTGTGCTGTTATTTGCAAGAGTACCTGCAGCACAAATCCAATTACTCTGCTTACCCGATTGTCGGGATACAACGTGTGTTATGTATGTATGTATGATAAACCCATAGTGCTTCCCATTTCATTTCCCAACAAACCAAAGTGCTAGCAGGTGTAGAATTTCCCACTGCACGATTTTGTCCGAATACTTGGCTAAACGTGGTGCTCGGCGTTGTGCTGTTATTTGCAAGAGTACCTGCAGCACAAATCCAATTACTCTGCTTACCCGATTGTCGGGATACAACGTGTGTTATGTATGTATGTATGATAAACCCATAGTGCTTCCCATTTCATTTCCCAACAAACCAAAGTGCTAGCAGGTGTAGAATTTCCCACTGCACGATTTTCATTAGGTGTTATATTGATTTTACTCTCGAAAAGCCCACGTTGTCTCCTTGCAACACTACGGTGAACAAAGCTTCAGTTAGAGTCTGACTCGTGCATCTTGGCGCAGCTTCACCTTACAACCGAACAAGTAAGTGTCTAACGATGCCCATGGACATTCTGTGATGCAAGAACGTTGAACCTATTCAACGTTCTTGGCGAATGCCATGCTGGCCGGACAGGAGCCTTTTCACGTCCATTTTGAAAACCCACAGGCAATACTTGGGAGGAAAAGGTAGGCAGGGAGTGCGTTCCACATTTTCCCGGTTCTATGAATAAAAGACCAACAGAACCGGTTGGTGCGCATCAGTGGTAGGTCAGTTGTATAGGGGTGCATCTCCTGCCCAGTAGGTGTAGTGCGGAGGTGGAATGTGGACGGCGGAATCGCTTTAAATTGCTCCTCCGACCACTCTCTGTGAAATAGACGATAGAACACATTTAGGCAGCTTACGTCCCTACGGAGTTGCAGCGGTTCTAATTCGCGGGACACCACAAGGTCATCCACAAGTTGCACGGCACGACGCTTGATTGAGTCTAGCGGCGCAAGCTGGTATTTAGCTGAGCCATCAGTACTCGTGCGAGCAGTACTCCAAGCAAGATCTAACCTGTCAGTTTTTAGCCCGGCTTGAGGTAGGTACTGCCACACCTTGT
This sequence comes from Nematopogon swammerdamellus, assembly GCA_946902875.1. Classification (NCBI taxonomy): domain Eukaryota; kingdom Metazoa; phylum Arthropoda; class Insecta; order Lepidoptera; family Adelidae; genus Nematopogon; species Nematopogon swammerdamellus. The sequence goes on from OX336350.1 coordinate 19,203,370, forward strand.
TGAGATAGGTATATTTAACTGCTTCGCTTCAGTGAGAGTATCTACTAGAGGCATCGCTACGAAGAGAAATACATAGAAATTATGTCCCAACAGCTGAGGTACTTTCTGAATCAGGAAAGGTGAGTCTAATGATACTGAATGAGTTTAAATAGGAAAATTACATCTTTCAATTGTCGTCTATCTTCGAGTTATAGTAAATTTACCGTTCGTTTATCGGTTTCTATATAATACTAGCTGTGCCCGCGACTTCGTCCGCGTGGACTTATCATCTACCTACCGGGTTCAATTGTATTTTCAAACCATCCAAGGACCTACTCAAATATACACACAACATTTCATCCAAATCGGTCCAGCCGTTTAGGAGGAGTTAGGTGACAAACACACGTACAGAAGAATGTACATTTATTAAATCTTTGTGGAGCTATAAACAATTAATAGGTATATATCTATGTCAAGCAAGACGTAAGTATTAAGTAATTATATATGCCGCGACCAATGATATTATATGTTAAAAAGGAGGTAGATAGGTTATACGAGCTCCCAAAGCGGCATATTAAATACAAGACCACAGTCCTATTTGAAGTTAGTCGCGCACCAACTACGCACGCGTTCAGACGTGCGTCGTCCTTCCTAAGTAGTTATCAGTTATACAAACAGCCACATAACTTGAATTCCTTCCCTTAATAATTGGAATAAGATAATTCGAGTCTGCGCATCACTTTATAGTTCTTTCTGTCAACGTTTCAAGTTCGTGCCGTGTGTGAGCACCGAATGTCGTATAGACAACGTATCTTTCTTAAAATATCATTGGCCGCGACGCAGATGTTAGAGAGAGCTCGTACGTAAGTCAGTTTAAAGGCCCTGTCTCCTTCGACAACTACATGATTCGATCGCATAGAGTGATAAATAATGTAAACGGCAAAACGGCTATACGGGAAGCGCGGTGATGGGGCCCTATATAACATGGGGACATTTTGGCAATTTAGTAAAGAAATTCTGACTGAACGCAGAGTCCTCAAACACAAACAAAACACAACAAAATACAAACGAGTCGAACTCGCGCAGCGAAGGTTCCGTATCCCCTTGTCATGGCTAGCACCGCTCACGCCATCTATGGCGTGTTATGAAATGCTTCATATTAGTTAAATGTCATGATTAGTTAAAATGCTTCATCATAATCTATTCGGTAGATGGCGCGCGCGCCAACACTTTTTGGTTTTTCTATGGGAACCCCCGTGAATTTTTTACTTTTTATTATTTTATTTATTTATTGTTATATCGGCCATAATAACACATATTCTATGAAAATTTCAACGAGCTACCTATTACGGTTCAAGAGATACAGCCCTCGGACGGACAGACAGACAGACAGACAGATGGCGTAGGCTTACTGTTTCTTCTGTAAATTGGAGGAGATAAGTAGCGTTTAAGTAATGAATGAATGACAAGTTAGATTTAAGAAAATTGTATAAGTGCGTATGTAAATCTTGTTTTCGGTACAATAAATAAGTTTTTGTTTTGTTTTGTTTAGTAATAGGGTCCCGTACGACGGATACGGAAACCTAAAAACTGTAGCCGCAAAAAGGCGATTTGCACAATAAAAGTAAAGAAATTATAGTGTTAGATGTTATTTAAACGTTCCCTTTAAGTTTGGATCAAGTTCTTGGACACGAAAGAAAAACAAACATATCAAAAACAACGGAAACTTTATTACTGTTGTTGAAACATTTGGGACATGTTTGTTTTTCAAAAAAATTTTTTTTTGAAAAATGGGTACGTACACAGTTTATATTGCTCGTTTTACGTTCCTATTTGTACATACAACAAAATTCAATAATTCTTCGATCAGGTGAAAGTGTGTGTTCGTTTGTGATCGTGACTGCTTGGGCCACAAACCAAACTGACGTATGTAGTACTTTATGCGACTTTGGTACCATCACCCGACTTCTATTATTTTTTTCCTTGAAGCCACAGAGCATGGAATACCGCGCGCCGCGCCTCCTAAAGACGCCCTGAGCGCGATTTCCCTACAACGCCGTTGAAGCCTGTGGGCGTGGCCTATGACTTAAATATGTGTGTTGTGCGTATGCATTTGTTTTGTGCGTGTGCCTAACTTGCTCCTCTTTGTGTGTAGTGTCGATACTAACACACACACACATACGAAGCGCTAGCAGCTCTGCGTACGATTATTGGGTTTCAAATATTATCGCTTAGGGCGTCTCTAGGAGGGGGCGCGCGCGGTATTCCATGCTCTGTGCTTGAAGCTTTAAATAAACAAAATTTTCAGAAGGAAACTAAATGTATGATGAAATTTATGATGAAATTAAATGAAATATTCGTTCTTGTTAAACATAAAGAGTTGTGAAAAGACAGACTTAATGCACAAACTTTATATATACCAGTCATAACTGGAATCATGGACATTAATATTATACCTACTTTAGATATTGTTGGAGACGAATTAAATTTAATGGAACATTACAATAACAGTTGGTTTTTAGTGTTCCGCATCCGTAGTACGGGACCCTATTACTAAGCCTACGCCGTCTGTCTGTCTGTCTGAGGGCTGTATCTCTTGAACCCTAATAGGTAGCCCGTTGAAATGTTCACAGAATATGTGTTATTATCAGTGATCGGAAAAAGCGGCGCTAATTTACCTACAGTGGAAGAACATAGACAAAATAAACCCTAACAATGGAGACTTCCTTAGTCCTTATAAAATCATATCACATCCCATATCATTGGGAAAGGTCTGTGCAAATCAGTGGGACATTAAAAAAAGGGCTGTTAAAAAATATAACTTCATTTTATAAGGACTAAGGAAGTCTCCAATGTTAGGGTTTATTTTGTCTATGTTCTTCCACTGTAGGTAAATTTGCGCCCCTTTTTTCCGATCACTGGTTATTATGGCCGATATAACAACAAACAATAAAAATAATAAAAGGTAAAAAATTCACGAGGGTTCCCATACAAGAAACTAAAAAGTGTATGCGCGTCATCTACCGAAAGCAGTATGAAGCATTTTAACTAATACATAGATGGTGTGAGTGGCTCTGACCATGACATGGCGAGCGCGAACCCTCGGTGCGCGAGTTCGACTCGCACTTGGCCGGTTTTTGTTTTCTCTTTTTCTAGTCAGTCAGTCAGTCAGCGTGTAAGCGTCCACTGCTGGACATACGCCTCTCCAATTTTCCTCCAGTCCTCCCGGCATTTCTAGGTAATTTTAAAATTAATTTTTAGTTTATAACGTAAATCATACACTTGACTTCTCATCAAATAAAAGATATTTATCGTTCATATACCATATCAATAGCAGCTCTGTAATTTTAATTTCAATGTATGTATGTAAGTCAGTTTAAAAGCCTTCCCCGCGTGAAGGTTCGATCCTGCATAAGCCTGCCCATTACCCGTTCGCTCAATTGCTATTACTCGTACACGCGGTCTAGCTAGCTAGGGACTCGACCGCAAATATGTGGAACTATTTCGGACACACATGTTGTATCTACAATTTAAATTGGATGAAAACTTAGTCAGTGCGAAGGCGCAATGTAAAATATATTTAGAAAAAAAACCGACCAAGTGCGAGCCGGGCTCGCGTACCGAAGTATCCGCACCCCCGCAGCACACGAAAAAAAAGTGTTTTTATTATATCCGCCAAAATCTGTGAAAATTTCAACCGGCTAGCTATTAACGATTCCAAAGCTACAGCCATCGGACGGACGGAAGGACGGACAGACAGACAGACAGGCGGACAGACAGACGTTGTAGGCTTCGTAATAGCCTTCCGTACGGGGTACGGAAACCTAAAAATTGCTGAGACTTTGGATTTTTTTATGTAACGTAATATTTTTGGCTACATCGTTATACCAGCGTGACTTCAGCGCGTCGCTCCTCGGTAAACTAGGTGCCATGGCAGTGCTGGCCCCTTATGGTCGTGTCGGCTACACTGAACTGGACGGAGACACGAACTATTTTCATAGACGCTCCGACCGACCTTCATTCCGTCCGATGGTATCATATTTCAGAATAGCATTTTTAGGTTTCCGTAGCCAGCGTTTCTCGCAGGGACACTTATGAAATCTGTTAGTTGTCTGTCCGTCCGTCCGTCCTGCCAGCGTCGCTGGCTACAGAAAATTAAATTACAAATTTTAAAACATCCGACCCCTAAAAAGTCAAAAATAATTTCCGTTTACTTACTTAAAGGAGTCGGGGGACCTCTAAGCAAATACCCGCGTAGCTCTGAGTTTTTATATTTTATTTACTTAACGGTCCCCCGACTCCTTTAAGTAAGTACCTAAGCGGAAATTATTTTTGACTTTTTAAGGGTCGGGGCTTTTTGTAATTTAAGTTTCATTTCAAGCTTTTAAAAAAAAAAACCCCGTCCGAATCGGTCCATCCGTGAGACGTAATTTTTGTATTACTTCATAATTACTTGATTACAAACATAGCTAAGAACCATCCCGATGAAATCAGCTTTCTAATAAAAAAAAAACCCGCATTCAAATCGGTAAATCCGGTTTCCGGGAGCTACGATGCCACAGTCAGACACACCCTTATACACATACACACATACACGTTAAACTTATATATAATAACACCCCTCTTTTTGTGTCGGGGGTTAAAAAGGTAGCCGGGAGTGCATGGATGAGAACATCGGAAGACCTCGTATGGTGGCTTGCCTTGGGAGGGCTATTTTTTTTATGGAACTGACACGGTTGGCTACATCACCTATAACATCCGTGATGTCAGCCCATAACACCGCGGTGAACTTGGTGCCACGTCAGTGCTTCCCTTCATTTCATGTCCGCTACACTGAGCTGGACAGAAAACACGAACTATTCACATAGCCGTTTCGACCGACGGGTTGAACCCTACCACCTAGTAAGGTAAGAAGGGAAGGGACCTATTGTTTTACGTGCAATCGGAACCACGGTCAGCCTCCAACGGTCGAGCGGTCACCCATCCAAGTACTGACCGGCCCAGCGTTGCTTAGCAATCAATAGCGACAGTAGACTGTCTGCACTACTGAGCTATCGAAGCTGACATATGTCCAGCAGTAGACGGATACGGGCAGGCGACTAAGTGAGAGCAAGCTATTAGATTTCCACATTCTTAATACGATTTCAGTCAATGTTCAGTTTATCTTGTGGATTTTCCATTGCTCTACCAAATAGCAATGTCAGCGCTTCCGGACAAAAAGTAAGTAAGTAAGTAAATTGGACCAATTTCGGGGGAGTTTCTAGCTGAGCAGGCGCTGCGTGACCGGAGCACTAGTCAGGATATCGTTAACTAAGCTAGCGAGAGTTAACTCTAACAGTATATAAGTACAACTGGGCGCGGTCAGTTGATGGATGTGTGACCGCTCGATCCAAGAAAAGTGTTGTTAACGGTAGGTAATGCATACTAACGTGAAACTTAGTGTGATTAAAGTGCAAACTCTGAGGTTAAACAAAAATAATAAAAACCGACCAATTACGTGGTGATACCGAACCCGTTTATCAATTCCTATGGAATAGTACTAACATATTATCAACATAAAATATTATTAAAACCTCAAGTCAACTTCTAGTGTCCGATGCCAAATACGACTTTGGTGACGACAGCATAAGGTTTAACGTTGAACCGTGCAACCTTTCGCAAAAATTATGCGACATCATGAAGGTGCAACAGAGCGAGAATTTGGAGATCTGGAGGTCCGGTGGCGTAGTTGGTTATCACGTTGGCGGCTCAAGCCAGAGACCCAGGTTGGAATCCTGGCCGGGATGTATTATTTCCAATGATTTTCGCTTTGCAGTTTTTTAATACAAATATATATAAAACAAGTAGGTACGTGCTTAGTACTAACATATAAACAAAAAATAATAATTCCTGTGGAAGTTTGTTCCAGTCGTTCACCACTCTATTTGTTGTAAAATGTGTGCGATAATAGTGTTATGCTGTGGCATAGAAGATACACGTTTCGGTTGACCTACCACTAATGCGCCCACCTGGTTTTGTAGGTGTTATATTTGCAGAACCGGTAAAATTTGGAACGCACTCCTTGCCCATCTATTTCCTCCCAAGTACAGCCTGGGGGTTTTCAAAAGGGGCGTAAAATGGCTGCTGTCAGGCCGGCATGGCATTCGCAATCCCCGTGCAATCCACAGAATGTCCATGGTCATCGTTAGATACCTAGTTGTAGGTGAAACAATGCCACATGTCGCGCTATGGATAAAAAAAATGTGAACATTTAGGTCAGCTCAGGGCTAATTATGTACACCCCTATTACGTCCGCTCTCTAGCTTCGAGCTTCGAGGGCAGCTTTAGCGCTTTGAGTCGTAAGTCGTAACTAAGATGTCGTAGCTCCCGTGGGATCTTCGTGAATCTTCTTTGCAATCGTTCTAGCTGTTGAAAGTCCATCGAGGAGTACGGCTGTCAGATCTGAAACCTATATTCCAGTACAAGCGAAAAAAAGTCAAGTCAGGCTCGCACAAATTATGATTCCGTACTAAAAAAAAAAGTTTTTTCCACGAAAATATTACATTGTCGAAAAAACCTGCAGTTTTTCTTTTAATCTATGGCTTAACTAACCATATGAAAGTCAACATTTTAGCTTTAGAAACCTATGAGAACGGGGAACGGTCATTTTTTGCACATTTTTAGCTATATCATAAGACGACTGAACTTAAAATTGTACAGAAATAATTTAGAATCCTTACAGTTAGCTCTTTAAAATAATACCCCACACGATACGTTAGTTTAAATAAATTTTTTATTTGTATCAAATTCGCCCCCCCATATTAATGTAAATTAAAATTTTATCTAGTTTTTGACGAGTGATATATGAGCGCGTCATCAAGATCTATCATTATGCCGAATTTCAAGTTTCTACGTTACTTCTGTGAGTACTAATATCTGCGACAGACGGATGGACACGGGAGTGATGTTATAATGGTTCCGCTTTTTCTTTTCAGTTAAAAATTAAACTATCGATTTAATAGTTTCGCAGTTATCGATAACACGACTGGCCACACTTGAAAGTTAGATAAAACAGTAGAATATCTCCCACACGCGTTGTTCTCGACTGAATCAGATCGAATCTAAAATTCAGATTGAATTGAGATCACGTGATTGGTTTCAGGAAGTGTCCGCACCCTCTGTGGGTAACGGTTCGGTCTAGTCTGTAGGTAGTAACCTCTATAGTCCCCGTTTTCTGCTGACCAATTATTTTTTTTAGTCGTCTTTCATTTCTTCAAAGGATTCAACATTCGACTCTCGAGTTTAAATTGGCTATTGATACGAATGATATGGAAGGAATGAAAGAAAAAATTGCTTGTCCCTATTCAAGCATTTTTTTTCTCCTTCCCCATATACCAGCGATTCCCAAATAGGGGTACGCAGGGTCAAGGTCATATCTCTGCAATCCTAAGTAAAGAGAATGGGGCCCACTTATGGCTCATTAGTGAAAATGATCTCGAATGATGAATGGTTGATTGGGACCTATTCCGTATTATATAAGGTCTTTCATTAGTAGGTAACTTTACGCTAAGGGGTATATGTGTATCAGATACTGATCACTTTCCCATACCCATAAATTTTTTTTACTATATCAAATACCTACCCATGCTATGAAATAATTGTTCAATAAACTATTATTTTAGTAGGATGGGTAGGTATGTGATATCGTAAAAAAAAGGGTATGGGAACCTGATCAGTATCTGATACACATACACCAATTATAAAACCGGCCAAGTGCGAGTCGAACTCGCGCACAGAGGGTTCCGTATCGCCATGTCATAGTCAGCGCCACTCACGCCATCTATGGTTTTATGAAATGCTTCATATTAGTTAAAATTCATGATTAGTTAATAATGGCGCGCGCACACTTTTTAGTTTCCTGTATGGGGACCCCCGTGAATTTTTTACTTTTTTCTTATTTTTATTACTTGTTGTTATGTCGGCCATAATACCACATATTCTGTGAAAATTTCAACGGGCTACCTATTACGGTTCAACAGATACAGCCCTCGGACAGACAGACAGACAGACGGCGTTAGGCTTATTAATAGGGTCTCGTACGACGGATACGGAACGCTAAAAAATAAAAAAATATAAAAAATAAATTACAAGGCGACCTACATAAAAAACTTGCATTTAAAATTGTGATTATTTTTTTCCTACCTTCCTAGATACAATTAATTCAGTTTTAAATTAGTTGTAAGATACGTGCTATGCATAAATTGCAATCAATCAAAATCATGCTCATATTGAACCGACTTCATTACCTATGATGAACCTTAAGTCCTTATTTTTAATTATGTAGTCAAAAGGTCAACTTTAAACGAAATTATTGAGCTATTGTTAAAGATAAAAAATCTGTAAAAAATATATGTTATGTATTGATCTTTAATTAACAAACATAGCGAAAAAAAAATATTTTACTACTTTGAAAAGGTGTTAAATAAATCTCCAAAAAATAACAAAAAGTACGAAAATTGTACATTCAAGTTAAATTATCTTGAGAAGCATAAATTGTTTAAATACAAGACCCTCATAGAAATATAGATAATATTTTTCCCTACAATCGTAGCGAAATAAATATTTTGTTCCATCTTTCCAACACGTGAAATTTAATATATAGTGTGATTTTCGCGCAAACGTTCATCGTCGGCGCGACCTATCAGCCACCGCACGAGTAGAACGAATCTCGCACCTATTTACATCGGCATACGGTTCGTGTTTCAATCATCAGTGCTCGGGTAGCACGGTTTGAGTCTTATTTCCACCTTAATGAATTACATTTTATTTTGTAGGTTAATTTTATTTAATTAGTCTTATTAGTTTATCCACAATATTCAATTAAAATTATTACGAATAACATAATAAAACGACACAGAAATAAAACTGTAATTAAAAATTTTATAGAGTAAATTAATTTTCATATCAATATCATATCATCATTATCATCATCATATCATCATATCATATCATCATATCATCATATCATCGTCATCATACTAATAATAAATCTGTAAGGGATGGTCACGTCGTCATAAGGTACTTGTTTTTTTATGTATGAAATAGGTACTGAGTTTGTAGACTCATTCTCCACAAAAAGTACCCCTCATATGAAGGGACACCATGAATGACCAACACATTAAGTCCTAGGAATGAGTTTGAGATCTATCGGAGTCTTAGGGACGACACCAAACGCCTGCGGATCAAACTCCATCTTTGGCGGAGTCCTGTCGCAGTGCTCCAAGCGGAACTTGCGCAGGATACTGATCAATCCAGCCGCCACCTGTAGCTTCGAAAATCTGAGACCTGGGGACGAAAAACATATGGGTTTTATTTAGTCTGTCATATTATTATGGTCCATGGAGCAGAATATTCCATGGTCCGTGGAGCAGAATATTCCATGGTCCGTGGAGCAGAAACAGACTTGTGTTAATATTATCACAATCACGGCATATGATAAATTAATTAATTAATTAATGAAATGAAGGGAAGCACTGACGTGGCACCTAATACATCCGGTGTTATGACATCACGGATGTTTGTAGGTGATGTAGCCAAACGTGTCAGTTTCCATAAAAATAAAATGTCACCAGTTTACAAAGCACACACAATAGATAAATATATCTTGTTGACAAATTGGGCCAAACTCTCAGCTGATGCAATAAGAGACAACGATGTATCTATTGCGCTGATTAACAGTTGGATCCTGGACATAATATTATTACATCCATAATAATATTATTAGAAATTTGGAATATTTTAATTTCACACAGATTTTCCTCGTAACTAGTAAGGTAGAGGTTATTCCATATGAGTGTATTCGAAAACGGTCATTAAGGCGCCTAGTAGTTTTAATAAGGGATTTTTTCATAAATTGCGATCATTCGCATTAGAACTTTGAAAAGCGTGTGATCGATAGATATAACAAATGGCGTCATTTTGCTATAAAAACTCCATTCAAATACTCTTTAGTTTCTGAGATCAAGTCTTCAAAGTTCACGCGGAAGAAAAAAATTTACATTTGGTTACCGTATAGTTTGTATAGAAAATGATAAAATTTTACAACCAAAAACGTGTGATCGACAGACAAACAATTATTCTATATTTTGCAGCAGCAGTTTTTAGCCTTTATATTGGTCTAGTTATCACGGGCTACTTCTTAAAAAATCCACATGTGGCGTTACTACGCGCCTTAAACAAAATAATATATACCTATTCTCTCATGAATTGTGCATAAATTAAACCATAATAAAAAAATCAAAGTTATTATTTACCTATACACACTCTTTGACCCTCTCCGAACGCCAAGTATGTGTAAGCGTGACGTTTTTGCATCTCTTCAGGTGAGAACCTCTCAGGATCAAACTTTTCGGGATCCGGATAGTACTTGGGGTCGTAGTGTATCGCCCACACCGGGATGTGGATCCTCATGCCCTTCTTCACCTTCAATCCGTAGTCAGTGAATTTGTAATCGCTCATCGCCTCTCGCGTTATGATCCCGAGAGCAGGATACATCCGCGACGTCTCCAAGAGCACCATGTTCATATATTTCATCTCCTGGATCGCCTCATACGCGATCTCTCCGTTGTGTTTCTTCAGTACGTCCTCGATCTCCACCAGAAGCCGTTCCTGGGCCTTGGAATTCTTCGCCAGCTCGTACAGAGTAAAAGCCAACGCGGATGATGACGTTTCGAAACCGGCCCCGAAGAATACCATCGTCTGCGCCACCAACATATCGTCTGTAGCCTCTATCTTCATCCTCTTCGCTTCTCCGTTAGCGCTCCTCACGCCGTCTCCTTCAATGAAGCCCTGCTCCTTGAACTTCAACAGTAAATCCACCAGGTCGTTGCGCCCGCCGGGCTTCTGACCGCGCGACTCAAAACTCTGCTTGGCCATATCGAAGAAGACTTTGACTAGTTCATCTCCGACCAACGGATTTTTCTTTGAATACACATGGTACAAACTCGGCCAGATTTCGCGTATGTTGGTCTTCAAAGATTTTAAATTATTCACCCTGCTGATATCATCTGCAACGTTCTTTATGAAGGAATCTCCTTCGCACAACGTGTCGAAATCTAAACCAAATAAGCAGGAGCCGAGTACCTCGAGGATGTATCTGACCGATATAGACTTGAATTCTTGTACGTCACACTTCTTGTACTGATTGTCGAGATAGACTTCCAGTTTATTTGCACTCTTGGTGACGAGATGTGACATATTCTTGAGTTTCGCAGACGAGAACATGGGGTTGAGATTGGATCGGAGCGTCTTCCAGTTGTCTCCGGAAGTGAAGAACAGGTTCTGCGATACGAGGGGGTCTTTGTGTTCGTGCTCGACGAGAGATCTGCCGCTGAAGTATTGGAAGTCCTTCGCCATTATAGTCTTGATCATTTCGAGGTCTCGGGGTATGAGAACAGGTTCTGTCGCGTAGTAGGCTCCTACGTAAGGCTCGTTGTGGTACTGTTGGTATATCTTCTGGGTGACGACTCCGATCATCTCCTTGTAGGTAAAGAATTCCTTGTAATTTCCGAGGATCGGTACCGGCGTCGGACCTGGAACGTTTCTTCTCTTCCAGTAGGTGTATTTCATCGCAAAGAACAGGAAGATCAGAGTCGAAACTCCGGCGACAACGAGTACAAACATCTTGGATAAGCGAACTGGTCAAGTGTCAGAATACAACTGAACTGTTAATGAATACGTATTACGTTTTTATGCATCACGATATTGGCCAGCTAATAAGATAAATAGGTACCTATGTTGATTACTTTCCGAGGTCATTATCAATTTCTGCTTATCTCTTCTGTTCTATTTAAGGCAACATACGTATTTAACGGCAGTAAATCACAGTCCGGTTGTAGAGCGTCATCTGTGCACTAATTCTCACGTGTGCGACAGGGAAGGTGCTCTACAAGCGGATTGTCTCTTTCTAAAGCTAGATGTACATTATTTACTGCCACTGTACTGTGTTGTGGCAGAAGATTCATGCAGAAGACTAGCATTTGTCCCCAGTTTCTGAACATCTATACCTACAATTTTTTTTTTATGGAAACCGACATGATTGGCATCATCACGTACAACATCCGTGATGTCAGCCCATAACACCGGGTGACCCTTCCCTTCATTTCATGTCGGCTACACTGAACTGGACGGAAAACACTAATAAAACTACTTATACACATATGGGCTGACATCATGGATGTTATAGGTGATGTAGCCCCAACCGTGTCAGTTTTCACTAAAAAAATGTGTATGAAGAAGTTACCCTAAGTGGTAGGCTCAAGTGTAAAAGCGTAGGTCCCTTCCATTGCGTCTTACTAGGTGGTAGGCTCAAATTGTAGCCGACTGGATTGATACCACCGTACTGAACGTAAAATTACCGCATAGCAGACTCGGCTGCGTTCTCCTTTAGTGCAGGATATCCAGCAAACCAAAGGGAAGTCTCCGGTATGGCACCTACTTAGAAGTGATATCGGCTTTTCGGAGTCGGGTACTAAATCTAGTATTCTATAACCATTTCGAGATAATGCGAGATTCTATTCATAAAAACTACACCCAAATCAGTTCAGACGTTTCAGAGTTTACCCGAGACAGACATAACAGACCTGCCACCCGTCCTATCTCCGCATGACTCGTCCGTCGCAGAGAGACTCAGCACCGCATCCTTTTGTTGTTGACATTGGGCTTTTGAGAACCCATCGGTTCTCGAAATCGTATCTTTGTCGCACCGCTAGGGTGTGTAACTGTCTTCCGGCGAGTGTATTTCCCGAATCCTTTGTAGTACGACGGCGAGTGTATTTCCGACCTGGGTGTCTTCAAACGTCGTATTAACAAGCTAGACAGCCTAGCAACAGCCCGCAAATCTACCAGCATGGCATGGCGCGCAGCTAGCGTGGTTTCGCGAGGAGAGGTGATTTTGGCTCTGTCGACTGCACCATTGGTCTCTCGGTACAGCCACCCATTTTGGTTTACATAAAAAAAAGACAGACAGACATTGCCTTTTAGTAGAGACGATTTCGATTGTATAGGTATACGTGAGTACGCAAGAATATGCACATTCATCATTAGTTGACAAAGTGTATTGTGATAAAAACGAGGATAAAAACATAAGTTATTCTAGCCGGCACGATGACAGACAAATATTCATTATCGTACTGTTGTCAAAATATATAAATAGTTTAATCTACTAATGAGATTGTATTCAAATAGTAGGTAAGACCAGAGACCACAGTGTTTTTGGGCTTCACACTAGACTCAAATTTACGCTGGGGGGAGCATATTGACAAAGTATGCAACAAACTCAGTAAGGCCTGCTACTGTCTAAAGACTTTATCAAAAAACTGTGACCTTAATGCTCTGACTAGTGCGTATTTCGGGTACTTCTATTCGATAATGAGTTACGGAATTGAGTTCTGGGGTGCCTCGGGAGATGCCATCAGAGTATTCAGATTGCAGAAAAAAGCTCTTCGAATAATAACTCATTCAAAATGGGATGCACACTGCACACCATTATTCAAAGAACTTAAGGTTTTAACCATGTACGATCTATATGTACAAAGAGTATCTTTATATGTCAGAAACAACCCTGGGGAGTATAATTGCTTGAATCATCAATACTCAACTAGGAACAAGAGGAACATTCAACAGAAATGCCACAAAACTGAAAAATTTAAAAAAAGTGTAATGTTCAATAGCATTAATATCTACAATAAATTGCCAAAAGAACTGCGCGAGAGTGACAATAACGTAAAAATATTTCGATCGCAATTGAATAGATGGCTACAAGGTCAAACATTTTATGACTTGAAATTTTTTAATATTATTACATAGATTACTTTATTTTATTAATAGCTAATTTATACACTGCAATAAATTATATTTAACAAACTGACGATGCCGCAAGTATATATAAGTTTACGCTGGATGTAAAACTGTATTTCAATGTGTGCAAATAAATGAATTTGAATTTGAATTTGAATTTGAATTTGACCATATCCCAAAATGTAAAGCTGTATACCTGAATGCGTAAAACTGGGAAATGGGGGGGGGGGGGGGGGGGGGGGGGGGGGTTAAGAGAGAAATAAAAAAAAAACCGGTCAAGTGCGAGTCGAACTCGCGCACCGAGGGTTCCGTATCGCCATGACACGGTCAGCGCCAGTCACGCCATCTATGGCGTGTTTATAAAATGCTTCATATTAGTTAAAATTAATGATAAGTTAAAATGCTTCATACTCTTTTCGGTAGATGACGCGCATACACTTTTTAGTTTATTCTATGGAAACCCCCGTATTTTTTTTATTTTTCTTATTTTTAGTATTTGTTGTTATATCAGCCACAATAACACATATTCTGTGAAAATTTCAACGGGCTACCTATTACGGTTCAAGGGATATGACTCCCTTCTTATATCACTAGGTGGTAGGGTTTAACCCGCCCGGGTTGGTACCACCGCACTGAATGAAAGGTCGGTCGAAACGGCTATGTAAATAGTTTGTGTTTTCCGTCCAGTTCAGTGTAGCTGGCACGACCGAAGGGAAGCACTGACGTGGCACCAAGTTCACCCGGTGTTATGGGCTGACATCACGGATGTTGTAGGTGATGTAGCCAACCGTGTCAGTTTCCATAAAAAAAAAGAAAAACACAATCCTTGGACAGACAGACAGACAGACGGCGTAGGCTTAGTAATAGGGTCCCGTAGCGGATACGAAACGGTACCCTGTCCTGCCTGTCCAAAAAAATCTTACTACTCTGTCTGTACATGAATTTTATCAATCAATCAATACTAATAATAAATCTGTAAGGGATGGTCATGAAGTAAGTTACTTTGTTTTACTAGATATTGCGTTTGTAGACACTATGTATGATACTAAAACTAAATCTACCGATTTTTAGAAATCTTTTCTGTATGTATGTATGTTCCTCCATAACTCTTAAGCCGATCATCCGAATTCGATGAATCTTAGTACAAGCACATTTACCTATACGAGACACAGGATAGGCTAAATAACATTAGGCTCCGGTTACGCTAAGATCTGGCTCTCATGCAAATCGAATTGTTCCGCGCGCCGAAATAAAGGTACGGTAGCGGACTTGCTTACTTATTTCACGCGAGCGAAGCTGCGGGGAAAAGCTTGTAATCAATCAATTTGGTGTACTTAAAGTAAATGGGATTGTAAGAATATAATGTATATACCTCCTCGGGCACAGCCACCCCGTTTGGATGCAAAAAAATATGTAATGTTTGAAATTTCTGAGCGACAATTTTATCCAATGATGACAATAAGTCAACTATGAATTAACTATGAAAACGCTCGCATGTTCTGTTATGAAATGTTTGTATGAGGTGAAAAATGGTTAATAAATCAAAATAATATAATATAAACATAATTTAATCTATCTTGTAACACCTTGTGGACTCATTATAAACAAACCATAACATTCGAGTTTCATGTCAAGCCGAGAAACTCGAGATATGCGGCGGCGAAAACAAACGAAAATGTCATCCCGCTTCTGAGGCCTCTTCGACGTCATTTTTTATGTCCAAATTTTGCTGTAGTGTATTTCGAAATGGAAATAGAAATCAACCACCTCGGCTGCCTCCAAACTGAAAAAGTTGACTGTAAGAAATCACTTGCAGTGATAAGTCCGCCTTTGCGCACTCCTGTAATTCTTGTTTTTTCACATCCGTGTTGTCAGCCCATAACACCGGGTAAACTAGGTGCCATGTCAGTGCTTCCCTTTATTTCATGTCGACTACACTAAACTGAAAACACGGACTAGTTATTTACATAGCCGTTTCGACCGACGTTTCATTCAGTGCGGTGGTATCAACCCGGGCGTGATGAACCCTACCACCTAGTAAGGTAAGAAGGGAGGGGATCTACAGTTTTGCGTGGAATCCGAACCACACATTCAGACTCCAACAACGGTCGAGCGGTCACCCATCTAAGTACTGACCGCGCCCAGGTGTGCTTAACAACAGTCGACCGACCGCACCACTGAGCTAACGAGGCTGACAAACAACAACAACAAGTACTGCTCTTCTTTCAAAGAGTTTCAATTGTATTCTATTCTCTTGCCATAAACCCGTAGACAATTAATACTCCCACATGGAAATAAACAAAGATGCTATTTTGGGAAATAAGCTAGCGGAAATAAATTAAATCTAACTTGTGATAAAATTGTCAATAAAACGTTGTATTCAAGTACATACTTGTGCAAACGTTAAAATTCTGAAATAAAGAGCATTAATTACTTTAATTAAACTGATGACAATCCGTGGTACATCGCTCAACAACGGGCTGGTATTTGGGACGGTGACCTCAAAAGATTTTTTACGCGTAGGTAGGCACATGCTTCGGTGGTTCGGTCATGTTGGAAGAATGGACGATAGGAGACTAACGAAAGAAATTTATGGAGCAAATGTGAGTGGAAGAGTCCGGAAGGGTCGCCCCTAGACGCAAGTAACTGGACCAGTTCCCTCATCACGAGATTTAACCTACACTACACCGCGTACGCCGTGTTCTCCGCATCATTTTGTATGGAGAAACGAAGTTCGCAAATCTATCACTAGAGGCGCTGCTCCGTTTCTCGGTCCAAATTGATGCGGAGAACACGGCGGTGTAGCGTAGTACGCAGTGTAGGTTAAATCTCGTGATAAGGATACTAATCGCGCATGCGCTCAAAAAGTGTCAAGTGTGTAGTACCCGTAACCGACGAGCATGCACGAAGTCGAAGATTTATGAGAGTGGAAGAGGCGGCCGAGGTGTGTCAGGATCGTGGCACGTGGAGATCCGTCGTCTCTGCCTACCCCACCGGGAAACAGGCGTAACGCTATGTATGTATCTAAGTCGCTACATACCTATGTAAGAATGTGTCTTTGTAATTATTATAAAAGAATTCACTAGGTTGTAGGGTTTATCCCGCCCGGGTTGATACCACCGCAATGAGCGAAACGTCAGTCGAAACGGCTTTGTAAATAGATCGTGTTTTCCGTCCAGTTCAGTGTAGCCGAGATTCATCTCGGCTACACTGAACTGCTACGCTTTATTTCAATAAAGGGAAGCACTGACATGGCACCTAGTTCACCTGGTGTTATGGGCTGACATCAGGGATTTTGTAGGTGATATAGCCAACCGTGTCAGTTTCCATAAACAAAAATCAAATGCAATACTTAGGCATATTTTTTATTTGAGTGGAATTATTTATTTACAAATAAATAATCGGCTGGTCGGCGCGATCTTGGCTTGGACCCTTGATCTCAAGGTCCGAGATTTGATTCCAGGCGACATGCACTAACGAGTTTTTTCTGACGGAAATTTTTACACACCTGCTTCTTCACCATTCTGTACCGGTGTAAAACTGTAGGTCCCTTCCTACTACTTACTACGTAGGCACAAATTATATCCCACTTGGTTGGTGTACCAACACCGTACTGGAGCTAAGATCCACTGCTTTCCGCCGACGTACTTGATGTCGTCGTCCCACCTGGCGGGTGGTCTTCCCGCCCACACTGGCCATACTCTATGTATAGTAACAATGTATTTACACTAGTGTGAATAGGCTTTACGTTTTTTTATATAAATACAAAGCAACACAATATATAAGCACAACTACTCATGTTGTACAAATCACAGATTAGGCCGGTGATGGAATACTCTAGCCACATTTGGGAAGGCAGCCCCCAGTATCTGTTGGCGTTCATGGATTCAATACAGGCCGAGCCGTCCGTCTGGTGGGAGACCCGAAACTGACTGATGACCTGGAGTATCTCAGTCACAGACGATCTGTAGGGTCACTGAGTCTGTTCTACTACAGGTACTATCATGGACGCTGCTCGGAGGAACTTGCTTCCCTTATTCCTTGCCATCCAACCTATCTTCGCAGCACTCGTCGCAGAGGAACTGAGCACCCTTTTGTTGTTGACATTGGGCTTTTGAGAACCCATCAGTTCTCAAAATCGTTTCTTTGTCGCACCGCTAGGGTGTGGAACTATCTCCCGGCGAGTGTGTTTCCCGAATCCTTTAACCTGGGTGTCTTCAAACGTCGTATCAACGGGCTAGACAGCCTAGCAACAGTCCGCAAATCTGCTGGCATGGCGCCTCACTGAGCGTGGTTTCGCGAGGAGAGGGGTTTTTGGCTCTGTCGACTGTATCTTTGGTCTCTCGACACAGCCACCCATGTTGGTTTACATAAAAATAAAAAATAAATAAATAAAGGTTATAGCTCATAGGTCGTTAGACAGGGTGCCACTCCGAGGAAGTGAAGTGAAGAGCATTTATGCAACATTACCGTGGCAAATTAAATTAATGCCAGTCGTAAAAATATTTTGAAAGTTCGCCAAGAAGGGCGTAAACAAAGATTTAACTGTTACTGTCGCGTCTGGCATCCACTTTAATCAGGAAACAAATTTACACTATTTTTAATTCTTGCTCTCAAGCTGAAAGTATTTTCGATAGCCTGTAGACGACTTTTGTAGACAATGTTATAACCTATGTAGCTATAGTCACTGAAATACTTGTAATAATATGTATGAAAAAAAAAAACCAGCGAAATTTCTTGCCGGTTCTTCTTCGTGGGTGTAATCGAACCGGATAGAACAAATTGTGACAAGTTCGAGTGCAGTTTTACAGCCATAGGAAAGCAATATTTTATATAATAAACAATATTTTTTTAATATAAAACGTGTTTTATTAATATAACAGACGTGTTTTATATTATAGGGGCGGGTGGCCGAGTGGTTTGGGCATCGGCTTCTCATGCGAGAGGCCCGAGGTTCGAATTCGTTCGGCGTGTACCAATGAGTTTTCTCTGACGAAAAGATTTACGTGCACACCTACACCAGTACCCTAATCACGAGATTTAACCTACACCCGCGTACTACGCTACGCCACGCCACCGCCGCCGCCGCCGCCCGTGTTCTCCGCATCATTTTGTATGGAGAAACGAAGTTCGCAAATCTATCACTAGAGGCACTGCTCCGTTTCTCCATACAAAATGCTACGGAAAACACGGCGTAGCGTAGTACGCGGTGTAGGTTACATCTCGTGATTAGGTCTGAGCTACCGAGGCTAAAAACAACCTGAGGCCCATGTGATAAATAATTTCCGCTTTGGTTTTGGAGTTTAACACAGTGAGACTGACTGACTGACTGACTGAAAATGCGCTGGCAGCAGAGTGGTAGGAATTTTGTGTTGCATGCATGTGTTGAGTATAATGTCCAAACAGATTTGACGTAGGTTGATTTGGAAGTCCGAATAAAGATGGCGGCTGAACAAGTGTCTTTGCCGCGTCGTCGTAAATAAAAAGTACATATTTTTGAGATTCTCGCTATACGAGAAGAAAACAACAGACATTAGAAGTACAACAGAAAAGGCTGTATACTTTAATTAGTTTTGCCTGTCCCGAAAAGGGACGAATAAATAAAAAAAAAGTAGAGTTGTCAGAAAGATGGCGGACGGCGGGAGTTTGTCGCGTCGTCGTTGTAATTAGAAAAATATATTTTTGTGGTTCTCGCGGTGCGAGAAATTATACAACAGACGTTAAAAGCTACGACAGAATTGGCTGTATACTCTAATGAGTTTTGCCTGTTTCGGGAGGAGACGAATTAATCTAAAAAAAATTTAAAAAAAGTAGGTTGATTTGCAGTTGAACTGAGCGCTGGCCGCTATGCTGTTTGACGCGTTTTGTGGAGCTCATTTTACGGGATTTCGTTTGCAAATTTATTCTCGCAATAACTTTAACGACAGCATTAGTAATGGAAAAGTTGGCGGGAGAGGACGCCGTGTCATCTGACAAGTCTATCTGACGGAGCCGTTTGTCGTGGGCCTTATCGTTTAATTTATTGTGTCAGTTAAAATTTATTGTGTTCGTAACATTTAAGGTTTAGGTCCATATATATAATAATTTGGCTCATCCAGCATCTGAGGGTGCTGTGAAGCTATTTAAAATGTATTAATTTTATTGTGAAGGAAAGAGCTGCTCGCTTGAATTAGTTTGGTTAGTTTTTAAGTTGTTGTTATCTATTATTTTATTGTGTTATGTTTGTTTTTGTGTGAAGAGGGTTGGTATATTCATAAATTGAAACAAACCCTTCAAATAAATAAAAAAAAACATTTAAGGTGACATAAGAACTGACACAAATCTATATTTTTATTTTATTTTTTATTTACCCGCCAAGAAATTTCAATAAGTGGATACAGGTCGGTTAACTAAAGCTGGCACGTACACAGTACTCACACCAATGCAATTGCCCGCGTGCGAGTGAGACGGATCGGGTTTTCGTGATGCGTATGCAGTGCGACGTCTCACTCGCACGCGGGCAATTGCATTGGTGTGAGTACTGTGTATGTGCCAGCTCCAACCGTCCATAATGAATGACGTATGCCCTCAGCGAAATGAGGAGCGGGTACCAGGGAGCCAGGAGGCAAAGAGAGAGAGAAGGTTTTAATAGAAGCGGGATGGAATCGCGTCAAAGCGCTTAAATGACAAAATGCGCAAATTGTTTTTATTTTGATTTATTTTGGATTAACTAAATAATTTAAAATTGTATAAGTATAGAGAAAATACCCGGCCAAGTGCGAGTTGGACTCGCGCACCGAGGTTTCCGCACCACAAAAAAAAACATTGAAAAAAAACACGTTTCTTGTATGGGAACCCCCCTTAATATTTTACTTTTTCTATTTTGTATTATTTGTTGTTATATCCGCCATAATAAATAACGGGCTACCTATTACGGTTCAAGAGATACAGCCCTCGGACAGACGGACGGACGGACGGACAGACAGACAGACAGACGGCGCGGCGTAGGCTTAGTAATAGGCTTCCGTACGGGATACGGAAACCTAAAAATTAATGAAAGCCTACGTTAATTATTTACCAAGTTTAATGGAATTTGTCGCAAAACTATAAGGTCTTTCAATAGTAGGTAACAATACGCTAAGGGTTGTATGTGTATCAAATACTGATCACGTTCCCATACCAATTTTTTTTACGATATAAAAAACATACCTTATTAATTGCTTATGAAATACGCAATGCTTGTGAAATACGCGCACTTCACGTATTCAATTTGAGGAGTGAGTAGGTTTTTTATATTGTAAAAAAAAATTGTTGTCTGTAAAGTCGGTTTACGGACGATAGTTTAACGTCATAAAGAAACACAGCTATAAGAATTACCGTATTTTTTCGTACGGCACCCCTGTCGCTGCCGTACGCCGTACATTTGTCGATTTCTAGCCTCGATTACCGTACGATACGGCAATTACCGTACGTTTGGCAACACTGCCGGTTGGGCCGATTGTGCCTCTCTATCGCTTGTTACGCGCTCTCGCTTGCACACACAGGCTCAGATGGAACGTGACACTTTTTCGTGCGTGCAGCCGGTGTTCATCAATTTATAAGACGTTATCACATCAAAAATAGGTATGGGAACATGATCAGTATCTGATACACAATACACCCCTTAAGCTAGCCATGGACGATAGCGCCATCGCGTCAGTTGGAACCACGCCAGTCCAAAAACTGACCGTGCGTGTCAAATCCGTGAGCCAATATTTGGCGTGATGCCGACCCACGGATTTTCCGGGCGCACCATAATCCATCGTGGCGTCATGCCATGGCTTCACGCCGTCGGCCCGTGCATGTGCGAACTCACATCCATTTCGGCTCAGTTCGTAGATCGGAGCGGTACGATCGCACGTGCGTGCACCTAGGGTAGGATTGCCATAAAGGTACAGGTACTGACCGGGACACTATATAAAAACCTAGATTATGCATAAATTCTATTAGATAATTAGGTAGGCAATGGTTTTGAATGTCCATAACCAATAAATTATAGGCCACAGAAAATTGTCCGATTCAGAACGATCCACGCAGCTCTGTAAACTGACAGATAGTTAGCCAAAAGTCTCCAATGAATGGTCGTTGCGAATGAAATCTACGGACTTATAATGCCTGAAACGCTCTGTAAGGAGTGTTAGGAAATAGGAAGAAACACTAAGCCCTTTGAAGATTTTTTTTTATATACTACTACTACTAATATTAGTATGGATAAAACTAACTGACTTCTGGTTCCAGACTCCAGACCGGACATTTGCTGGTCAGGCGGGACGCCGGGACTGAGATTCTAAACCGGTGACAAGTCCCGGTGTACCGGGACGAATGGAAATCCTAATCAGAAGACTGACCACAATTTGGAGCGATCGTTCGTGGGCTAATATTTTGGAACCACGCCATTTGTCGTCACGCCAGTTGTAATGAAGTCAATTGGCGCCATCGTCCATGGCGGGCATTAGCGTATCGTTACCTACTAATGAAAGACCTTATATATATTAGATTTCTTCAGTTAGCCGGGACACAGAATGCCGCGACGTATCACGCGCTTTCTGACAACGATAAACACATTACCCTCCTGTTGGCTTCGCCGTAGTCGGGTAAAGCCTGTCAGCCTCGATAGCTCAGTGCTGCAGACATTCGACTGTCGCCACGAAGTAACTATTAAGTAATCTGTGCTGTCGCTATTGATGGTTAAGCAACGCTGGGCCGGTCAGTATTTGGATGTGTGACCGCTAGACCGTTGGAGGCTGACCGTGGTTCGGATTCCACGTAAAACTGTACGTCCCTTCCCTTCTTAACTTATTAAGTGGTAGGGTTCAACCCGCCCGGGTTGGTACCATCACACTGAATGAGACGTCGTCGGTGGAAACGGCCATGTAAATTGTTCGTGTTTTCCGTCCAGTTCAGTGTAGCCGACATGAAATGAAGGGAAGCACTGACATGGCACTTAGTTCACCCGGTGTTATGGCCTGACATCACGGATGTGGTAGGTGATGTAGACAACCGTGTCAGATTCCATAAAAAACAAAACCTACTGGTGTACGCATTAGGGAACGCAAAACCGGTTAACCGAGAACCGGTTAACCGGTTAACCGTGCCGTTTTAGAAGCGGTTAAAACCCGGTTTTCTCAAACGAAACCCGGTTTTAAACCGCATTTTATTTTTATAAAAAAATGCAGTGAATACGGTGAAATCTGTACTGTAAGATGTAGTGAAGGACGAGTGGGTATTACTCGACAGCGAATTTGTTAATGCGAGCCAATTGCTCGTATTAAGGAATTCGTGGAATCATCTAGGAATATGAGTGTGTGGATTTCTGTCCGGTGGAAATAATATATGATATCAAATAATAATCTAACAACGCCAAGTCGTCAAAGGATCGTTAGAGATGTTAGTGAAGACTGAAGAGGATGCTACGCTGCTGACAGCTGATTTTGTGTTTACGTTTCTGTTTAAAAAATAGACGAAGTGTCCACTTCTTTAATCGCTGACTTCAAAGTAACCTTGGAGAAGAGATTAGGCGAGAGATACCAAATTATTTAAAGTGTGCTAAAATACCTGCACAATCCATAGGTATTTTTCGATGAAGAACAAACGTGAGCCTCTTTTGTACGGCCCAATCCAAACAACATAATATCCATTGTAAATCATTAACAATTACTACCACAAAGACGAGTGCTGTAGGTATCATCAGATGGACGAACCTTTCTTGAATAATTCCCATTGGGGACCAACAATTTCGAAACACAAGAAGCGCCGTCCACGTCCACTTCATATAAAGAACAATTACGAGCAGAGTTGGAGAGAAAGTCTACAGTCGACATTGATATCCATGTGGAAGAAATTCCGAAAGTGTTCATGATGTAATTCGAATTTAAATTGCACTATTTGAGAATGGTGTCGATAGGGGAACATTTTTGAACAAGGCATAAAGTCATCTGTTGTCGATTAAATCTACCAGTACGGAATGTGAGCGGGTGTTTTCTGCTGCCAGGCTTCTGTGTTCTAAACTAACTAAGATCGAGAATGAAGGACGAAACATTGAGTGGAATGATAATACTTAGGTATTATGTTATGTCAACTAAGCAAAATTAGACTGTTGATTTTTTTTATTGCTTCCGAACTGGGTAGCTGTGCCCGAGGTCGAAGCCTCAGCGCAGCGCAGCCAATTTCACCCCCGAGGAGGAGGCAGTCCGGCTTTGAGGTGCACTAATGTCGCTGGGGAAAGGCTATTACCTAACCAATTTATGACTAAAAGTAATTTTATTTATGGCCTGCTTCACCACTACTGGATTTCTGGATAAGTGTTAGATTAGATAGTATTTTCGACAGATGGGACAGACAGCTCCACACAATTACGATTTAGCTATCTGAAATCCTATCTAGAAGTGGGTTATATTCGTAGATATAAGAATGTCAACGAGAGTAGTATTTCTGGTTTTATTTCTTTTATTGTTGATTCTTGATTCTAATTTGTGAGATCGTGATGAAACGGGTATTAGTGTTACATAAATAAATATTAGAATTTAGAAGGTATCAGAGTAGTAGAGAGTGATTTTGTAGGTGTTGTTGATTATTTTAATTTGTTGGATCGTGCTTGCTTGACAGTCAGTGGATAGGGTCTTATTGACACATATTAGAAAATAAACAGAGTAAGTAATTAGTAGTGCAGTGATCTAGAGATTATAGTAATTGTTTTTGTACTTTGTTAAATTTATTACGATTTAGGTATGTATGATTAGATTAGGAATGAAGCAGACTGATTAAGTGATTCGTTTTTGTTTTGTAGGTGCTTTTATTCTGTTTTATTGTGATGATAATAGTTTACGCCAAGGAAGAAAAGCCTATTAAAAATGAATCTTACTAGTTTTTAATTTTTTTATGACATTTATATAAATATATGCAATAGCAACATTATTGACTTCCATTTTTATCTTAATGTACGTAGAAAATAATACAAAACACGACTTTAGTGTTTTTTGAAAAAACCCCGGTTAAAAACCGGTTAACCGGTTTTACAGGGCAAAACCGAAAATTACCCGGTTTTTTAAATAAGGCCGGTTTTGCGTTCCCTAGTACGCATACATTTATAAAGCAGAAGAAACTTATTCGTGCATGTCGGCCGGCGTCGAACCCCGGACCTTTAAGCGCCGATCACACGCCCTTTTACGTTTCTATGACAAATATTTGTTTTTCTAGGGAGGTTCCCAGACCCCGGCCAGTTGATGGGCCTACATAGGTACAATATCCGGAGGAAGTTCAAGACTAAGACCTAAGTAAGAGCTAACTAAGGACTCAACTGAGCATCCACCTGCCTCAACTGAGCATCCACCTGCCTCAACTGAGCATCCACCTGTCTCAACTAAGCATCCGCATGCCTCAACTGAACATCCACCTGCCTCAACTAAGCATCCACCTAGCCAACAGTGTCAGTTTTCATTAAAAAAAGGTCTTGCTTGTGATTAGCGCGTTCTCCCCGACACGACGCGACGCGACGTCGATAATCCGTTTGATTTCACATTCCCGCTATCTTTTAAGCCCGCCATGGACGATGGCGCCAATTGACTTCATTACAACTGGCGTGACGACAAATGGCGTGGTTCCAAAATATTTGCCCACGAACGATCGCTCCAAATTGTGGTCAGTCTTCTGATTAGAATTTCCATTGTCCCGGTACACCGGGACTTGTCACCGGTTTAGAATCTCAGTCCCAGCGTCCCGCCTGACCAGCAAATGTCCCGGTCTGGAACCAGAAGTCAGTTAGTTTTATCCATACAAATATTAGTAATAGTAGTATGTAAAAAAAATCTTCAAAGGGCTTAGTGTTTCTTCTTATTTCCTAACACTCCTTACAGAGCGTTTCAGGCATTATAAGTCCGTAGATTTCATTCGCAGATGTCAAGTAGGTGCATACATAGACAACGAACGTTCATTGGAGACTTTTGGCTAACTATCTGTGAGTTTACAGAGCTGCGTGAATCGTTCTGAATCGGAAAATTTTCTGTGGCCTATAATTTATTGGTTATGGACATTCAAAACCATTGCCTACCTAATTATCTAATAGAATTTATGCATAATCTAGGTTTTGATATAGTGTCCCGGTCAGTACCTGTGCCTTTATGGCAACCCTACCCTAGGCGTACGCACGTGCAATCGTATCGCTCCGATCTACGAAATGAGCCGAAATGGATGTGAGTTCGCACATGCACGGGCGGACGGCGTGAAGCCATGGCATGACGCCACGATGGATTATGGTGCGCCCGGAAAATCCGTGGGTCGGCGTCACGCCAAATATTGGCTCACGGATTTGACACGCACGGTCAGTTTTTGGACTGACGTGGTTCCAACTGACGCGATGGCGCTATCGTCCATGGCTGGCTTTAGTAATCTGTGCTTTAGCTCGGGGCCACATGTCGCGCTTTCTATAAAAAATAAAAAAAAAGTACAGCCTGAGGTTTTTCAAAAGGGGCGTGAAAAGGCTCCTGTCAGGCCGGAATGGCATTCGCAATCTCCGTGCATTTGTACCGTGTGGGGTCGGTACTTAAAAAGAATAGCCCCACTGCATCTCTCCCCGTCGCATGTCGTAAAAGTCGACTAAGGGATAAGAAAATTCGTCAGCCTCGGTAGCTCCGTGGCGCAGTTGGTTAGTCAACTGTTATTTATTAAGCAACGCTGAGCGCGGTCAGTGATTGGATGGGTGACCGCTCGACCGTTAGAGGCTGACCGTGGTTCGGATTCCACGTTAAACTGTAGGTCCCTTCCCTTCTTACCTTACTAAGTGGTAGGGTTTATCCCGGCCGGGTTGGTACCACCGCACTGAACGCAACGTCGGTCGAAACGGCTATGTAAATAGTTCGTGTTTTCCGTCCAGTTTAGTGTAGCCGACATGAAATGAAGGGAAGCACTGACATGGCACCTAGTTCACCCTGTGTTATGGGCTGACATCACGGATGTTGTAGGTGATGTAGCCAACCGTGTCAGGTTCCATAAAAAAAAAATTAAAGAATGTCCATGGTCATGGACATCTACTTGTAAGTGAAACGATGTATCATATCGCGCTATCCATAAAAAAAACAACACACGTACACAACCACGCACACATTACACGCACTTATGCACACAATTGTTGTTGATTTATCGCTTCCCGAAATGTTGATTCCTACTGACATCCAAGTTGCAGCGGTGCTATTACCAACGCAATAGAAAAGTTTGGGTCACGGCACCTGCATCCTGCCTGCGCGGCACTTTCCACCAAAGAAGTGTCGGCTTCCCTGAAGGATCGCGTGGAAAGCAGTACACCGCGAATGCTGCAGCTGCAGTGGCTTACTCGGCATTCAATCAAACCTCTACTTGAATGGCTCTCATCCGATATCGATCGCATATTGTTATCTGGAAATACATATTATTTACGTTGCTTAGAGAGTCTTGCGTCGCCCCCGAACTACTTGACAACCGACGAATAACTGAACACTGTATCGATAGCCGGAAATGATTTTGATTTGGTGTTCGTTATTGACTAGGTTTATCAGTTTAATTAATCCGATGAATCCCTCTGATTTGCTTGAAGGTTTCTTGATTCTTCAGCTCTTTGCATTCGGGGCTTGAATATGTATTTTTGACACATTGCTTTGTGGAATTCACAAATGACTTTGAACGTTCATCATTCATCAGCACATTTTCACTTCCGTTCGACAAGGGTAAACCCACAGAGCATCAAATACCTACCGCCCGCGCCCCCTACTAGAGGCGCCCTAAGCGATGATATTTGAAACCCAATAACCGTACGCTGAGCTGCTAGCGCTTCGTATGAGTGCGTGTGTGCTAGTATCGACACTACACACAAAGAGGAGCAAGTTAGGCACACGCACAAAACAAATGCACACGCACAACACGCATATGTAAGTCATAGGCCACGCCCACAGGCTTAAACGGCGTTGTAGAGAAATCGCGCTCACGGCGCCTCTAGTAGGGGCGGGCGCGCGCATTTCATGCTCTGTGGGTAACACTCTGACACTAATATTAATATCTCATCTGTGCTCTCTGAAATTGTTTGCTGACTCCGACTCCGGTTGTATCTATACATATAATAAAATCGTAAAGGTAAGAAAGTCTGTACATTGAATGTATTCGGAAAAAAACTAACCAGGGTGGCTTAAAATGAGATACTGAACATATTAGAACAGTTTTTAAAATTTTTGTTTGTTTGTTTGTTTGTTTGTTTGTTTGTTTGTCTGTACGCGCATCACGCAAAATCCACTGAACGGAATTAGACGAAACTTTGTATAGTGGCAGTTTATATGCCGGGTTAACATAATACGTAAAAAAAAAATTACAAAAATAAAAAAAAATAAAACAATTATAAACATTATTGCGCGTTTAAAATCACGTAGTCCAAAGTACATAATTATATCTTGAGAACTGGCAGCAAATACAATTTGAATAAAATATTCATTAGAAATTTAAAAACAAGTAGATACAACGAAAATGACAGTTCTTCTTTTTTATAACTTGAACACAATAGTCTATACATATCTATTCTTTCTATACATATAATAAAATCGTAAATGCAAAAATGTCTATTTGTACGCTCATCTCGCAAAAACCACTGAACGGAATTTGACGAAACTTTTTATAGTGACAGTGTATATCAAATCACGTAATCCAAAGTAGAGGTAAAAAACAATTTTAAATGTCACGTTGACAACGGAGAACTGTCATCCCGACGTGAGCTGGCTGGTGACAAATTGTTTGATAAATAAAAAAATATAATTGACAGTCGAAGTTATGTCGCTGTCATAGGTGCAATAAAATTTATATATCTGTTGCCCGCGGCTTCGCTCGCGTGAAATTCGTATTTCAAAAAAAGAAAGTAAGTAACTAAAGGCGGGCCCGAAGGCGGATCTGCGCTCACGTAAACGATATTCTTTCTCGATGAAAGTAACTAAGGGCGAGGCGGAAGGCGGAGCTGAGTTCAGCAAGAAGAAAAACATTCTTGAAGAAAGTAAGTAACTAAGGGCGAGGCCGAAGGCCGAGCTCTGTTCTGGAAGACCATAAACCTTCTCGAAGAAATTAAGTAACTATGGGCGAGGCCGCAGGCCGAGCTGCGTTCAGGAAGAAGCTAAACCATCTTGAAGAAAGTAAGTAACTAAGGCGAGGCCGAAGGCCGAGCTACGTTCGAATAATTGAAGAACCATCTGGAAGAAACAAGTAACTAAGGGCAAGGCCGAGGGCCGAGCTGCATCCAGCAAGAAGCTAAAGCATCTTGAAGAAAGTAAGTAACTAAGGCGAGGCCGAAGGCCGAGCTACGTTCTGATAATTGAAAAACCATCTCGAAGAAAGCAAGTAACTAAGGGCGAGGCCGAAGGCCGAGCTGCGTTCAGGAAGAAGCTAAACGATCTCGAAGAAAGCAAGCAACTAAGGGCGAGGCCATAGGCCGAGCTGCGTTCAGGAAGAAGGTAAACATTTTTGAAGAAAGTAAGTAACTAAGGCGAGGCCGAAGGCCGAGCTACGTTCTAACAAATGATAAACCATCTCGAAGAAAGCAAGTAACTAAGGGCGAGGCCGAAGGCCGAGCTGCGTTCAGGAAGAAGCTAAACCATCTCGAATAAAGTTAATTAATATTAAGATTGAGTTAATTTAATTAAAATTTTATTATAAAGTCCAGGCTTCTGACGGCAAATATCCTAGAACCTCGCGGTTATTCCCGGCTGGATGGCAAGAGGCCCGATGCTATCACCTTAGTGCCATGGACTAAGGGTAGTTCTTGGATGTCGGACGCCACTTGTGTTCTCACATTGGCTTCAAGTCACGTTAGGACATCTTCAAAAGCGGCTGGCGCGGCCGAGGCTGGGGCGGAGAGCCTCAAACGCAACAAATATAGGAATATAATTCAATATTTCGAATTTGTTGTGTTTGCGGTTGAAACCCTCGGTCCGAGGAGCAGTGAAGCCAGAAGAGGCTTGGGCCTCTGCTGGTTGACGCAACTGGTGTCCCGCCATCAAGAGCTTATGTACTGCATTCAAAGGGTAAGCCTTACCATCCAGCGGGGTAATGCCGCAAGTGGCTCTAAGAACATTTGAAAATGCCCGTTTTGATAGTTATTTTAACGTTTGTTAGGTAGGTTTTAATTCTTTAGTTATTAATATTACTTTTTTATTTTTATGAAATAAATAGATTGAGTAAACGATATTATATTATATCGAAGAAAGGAAGTCTTTAGGGGCGAGGCCAGAAGGCGGAAGAGGGTTTTTGGTTTACCTGAACGCAGCTCGGCCTTCGGCCTCGCACTTAGTTCCTTCCTTTCTTCCAGAAGGTTTATCGTCTTCCTGAACGCAGCTCGGCCTTCGGCCTCGCCCTTACTTACTTCCTTTATTTGAGAAAGGTTTATCG
Source organism: Nematopogon swammerdamellus (assembly GCA_946902875.1). Classification (NCBI taxonomy): domain Eukaryota; kingdom Metazoa; phylum Arthropoda; class Insecta; order Lepidoptera; family Adelidae; genus Nematopogon; species Nematopogon swammerdamellus. Next base: position 19,233,589 of record OX336350.1, read on the forward strand.
TTTACCTGAAAGCAGCTCGGCCTTCGGCCTCGCCCTTAGTTAGTTACTTTCTTTGAGAAGGTTTATCGATTACCTGAACGCAGCTCGGCCTTCGGCCTCGCCCTTAGTTACTTACATTCTTCTTTGGAATACGAATTTCACGCGAGCGAAGCCGCGGGCAACAGCTAGTTGTAAAATAAAGTTGTTTACCTACCTACCTATAATAAATTTATTACTTTCAACACAATAATTACATAATACATTAATTTATCAGCTCAACGCATGCTACCACATTTCTCGCCGTGTCGACACCAAAGAGGATATAACTACTCGTCTTCCGCTAAAAATGCAGTATTAGTCGTCTGGTTCCAGTATGCCTCCGCTGACGGTTATGACTTATGACTTATGATGACGTAACAGCTATCGGTACCGTCGACAAAAAAGTCGGATAGACGAATGCTCCCGCCACCAGGTGTTAAACTGGAACTGTCGTTACTTCGTATTTCAGGCATAGAATTAATATGTACATATTAATTCTATGCCTGAAATACGATCATGTAATAATAATTCTACGTAATTAAGTGACGTGACTACTGAAGCTTGCGCACACGTCATAGTCAAATTACTATTCATTTTTTTACTCGTATTGGCATTTTATTGAACACAACAAATGTTAGTAATAAAACAAATAACAAAAAAAAAAACAAAATTCGTACACGCGCGAGGGGTAGGTTGCTCAATTACACATAATATAATACGGAATACGGACGTGGCCACGCGGTGTTAATATTCTTTGGCTACGCGACAGCGATACTAACGCTACTGAGCTAGGCGTCAGCGGGTGTGGAGTGAGGCGCGATGTGCGGAAGCGCGGGCTGAGGTAGCGGCAAACCAGCAATAGACAAGTAATACGTGCCCGAAACATCTGAGCGCGCGCACGTCGAGGTACGATACGAGTACGAGCCGCGCATGCGTGGTGGTGTTGCTCACTGTCACATAATGTCACCTCCGCTCGATAGTTACAACATTGTCGATTTAACTATTAGCTGAAGCGGTCAAGCCGTCACTATGAATAGAAAGTACGTTGTTATTGTAGCTGCGGTCGCGGTGAGTGTTGCCATTTTCTTTAGTTTATTGGTATGATTTATTGTCAGCAGTTTAGTCCGTTAGGGATTGATAAGTGTGCCTTATTTTTATGTCTTTTGTTTATGTCCGGTATGCGGAGCACCCACGACATAAGCACTAGATTAGACTTAAGCACTAGTTACATGTCTCTTTCTTCCTGCCACTCCATAACCATTCTATAAATACCTAATAAGACGTACTGTAAGAGAACCCTATATTTAGAGTTACATAAGTACCTATTTGCCTGTTGTACAATTTCTGAGTGCAATAAAGATATTTGATTTGATTTGATTTGATTTGACATAACATAACTTAGACATCGGTAAATCAGTACCTAATCGAATTGATTTTTTTTTAACTGACACGGTTGGCTACATCGCCTACAACATCCGCGATGTCAGCCCATAACACCGGGTGAACTTGGTGCCACGTCAGTGCTTCCCTTCGCGTCGTGCCGGCCGGCTACACTGAAATGGACGGAAAACACAAACTATTTAGATACATAACCGTTTCGACCGACCTTTCATTCAGTGCGGTGGTACGATAAAAGTGCCTTAATTCCTTCCTACAAGATTGTGAGCGGACGCAACGATATATAGGGTGTAAAAACGGCGAGTAACTACATTAAAATTAGGAAATGGTTATTTGATTTGGATCAAGAGTAACGAAAAAGTCAAATACCTAACTTTTTTCTGAATTCCCTTTAAATAAAAAGTTACAGTTTTCATACAAACTAATTGATTATTTTAGTGTAAAAATGATCTAATGACAACAAGGCGTCGCGGAGGGGGGAAGAGCGGGTGAGACGTGAGCGCCTCGGACGGAGGTGTTGGCGGGAGGGGCGGGGGTTAGCTTTGTGAATGGAGGACTCGAGGTCGGCAGGCGGAGGGTGCGGAGCGGCAACAACGCGTTAAATTACACTAGACGAAAACGTACATTTAAAAAATTCATATCTCAAAAACTAGACGCTTTAGAGAAAAACTTTATTTGCTTTTTTGTCTAGGAAAAACATGAGGATTGCGCTGACGAAATTAATGTACTCGCCGTTTTAACATTCTGTATACTCCTATATTACTCTATACCAGCGGTTCTCAAACTTCTTTGGTGACGGAACCCTTTTGGAAAGCGAAATATTTGACGAAGCCCTAAAATGAACAAAAATTAGTTTTTGTGTATTCTTTATTAATAATCATATTACAGTGTAACAGTTCAGTTACTTACATAATATTATAATATAAGAGAAAAACAATAATTAAATATCTAATGGGAGATATGAAACTGTGACGCCATGACGTCTGCGCAGCCGAGCTGAATCGTGGCTCGATTCAGCTCGAAGAGCTGAATCGAGCCAGAGAGGAGAGGTGTATTTTTGATTTTTTTTTCTCGTATTCTCGCGGAGCCCCCACAGAGGCTCCGTGGAGCCCTAGGGCTCCGCGGAGCACACTTTGAGTATGGCTGCTCTATACCATACAAATAGGAGCACTACATGCGTAGATACATTCGTGTGAATTTGTAAATAAGTACAGCGTGAAATGCAAAACATTGTGCGGATGTTTTGAGAATCCATGCTGCCGGGTGCCGGGAGAATTAGAAAAAAATTCGAAAGCGTATGTCCAACAGTGGACGGCAACACGCTGATTATGATGATTATTGTTCAATCTAACATTATGTACTTATCTTCTTTTCTTCTCTTCTATAACATTTAAAACAAGTGGCTAAAGTAAAAAAAAATTGCATGAGCACCCACGGGGATTTCTAAAAGTCAGCGCCCTTGTGTTCGAGTCAGAGGGGCCAGAGCACATGCTCCGGCCAGCCAATATTACCTTCGAGAAGGTGCCCATACCCGAGGGCTCCCTTTAGAATAGCTGGCTATATATACTGGACTAGAGGAGAACACAGCCTAGGCTGCTTTGCGGCCATCTTACGTCCAGTTATAAGTACTGTGGTATATAAGTAAGTGGATTTGGCAAGTGGCAGTGGGCTGGACACGTCAGCCGAAGAGACGACGACCGTTGTAGTAACCATGTCTTACACTGGCGGCCGTGGACAGGAAAACGGAGTGTGGGAAGACGTGGTTCCGACGACGACATCAAGTGCGTCGGCGGAACGCAGCGGTACCGTACCGCTGAAGGCCGGGTGGACTGGAGTAAAATTGGAGAGGCGTATGTCCAGCGGTGGACGATTACACGCTGACTGACTGACTGACCTAGTAAGTGGAAAGGGAAGGGTCGCCTTCGAAAGCCTGTACTGTAGATATCACAAATTTTAAATACTGTTTTCGAGTCCGTAATTTTTAGGTTTCCGTATCCCGTACGGAAGCCTATTACTAAGCCTCCAATGTATGTCTGTCCGTCCGTCCGTCTTTTTGTCTGAGGGCTGTATGATGTATCTCTTGAACCGTAATAGGTAGCCCGTTGAAATTTTCACAGAATATGTGTTACTATGGCGGATATAACAACAAATAATAATAAAAAAGAAAATGTTAAAAATCAAGGGGGGCTCCCATACAACAAACGTGCGAAAAATCGATTGGTCACGCTACGGAATAATAGATTGCGCCACAGGCTTTTATACATTGCATTGCTGAAAGACAAAAGATAGCCCCTCAATTGCCAAAGACCTCATTGAGGTGCTGTCATTTTCCCACCGTCAATTGCCATCGACCTCATTGAGGCTTCTGTCCGATCGTCCTACATATTATCTTCGAAATAAAAATTCGAAGACCATGCCACCTGAGCGGATAGGCGGATATTATTGATAGCGGATAGATACGGAAACCGCCGTGCGCGAGTCAGCCGCGGATACCGCCCCCCCCCCCCCCCCCCCCCCTCAGCCATGACCGAACGTCGAAAAAGTGATAACCAGATTCGCTAAAACCGGCTGAAGGAGGTTGAATTTTAACATTTAACTTCAAAGCATATGCTGGTACATTTATAATAAGCTATCATGTCTTTTAGTACTGGTACTAAAAGACATGATACTGCACTACTTTTATTAATATTTTTAATTAAATTGTTTTTCATGACAACAAATACCATGTATTTTTATTTTCTAAATTTATAAATATAGACAATCCGAGCATTATTAAAATGCGATAACAAATTAAAACAAATTGTGGATATAAAAAGACTTCTGTATTAGAAACATTTTTGGGAGATGGGTGAAGCGACCAAAGATTGCCCCCCCCCCCCCCCCCCCCCCCCCCCCTCCCTCAACCAAAACCAGGAGCCGCGCCTGGCGCGAGTAAAACTCGCAATTGACACATTTTTTTTATAATTCATTGCACTTCACAAATAAATATGCTCGCCTGTTTGCAGTTGATGGTGGCGACCGCGCTGGCGGCACCATTGGACGAGATACCGAATCGCGGGAACCTGGACTTATCAGACACGCTGCAGAGCACGTGGGGCGGCGTCGTGTACCGTCTTGACAAATCTTACAGCACGGTGAAGGACTCCCTCGAGCCGCTCGGCGAAGAGTTTAACATGATAGGGAGTGCAGTGAAGAAATTGTGGAAATCCATATTTCAGTGACGTATTTCTTTTAAGTTATAGTTTCCAAAAGTCATAAAAAAATTGCCGCTCATACATATAGAACCAACGAATTAAATTATTAGGAAGTGGCATACAACGCACCGAATTGAGGCGCGCTATTTGTGAGCATTCAGCACACTCTCCAATCGTTGTCTCTCCTACGTATCAAATTGCCATTTAACCGTCTTAAGGCCGCTTCGTACGTAGCGGGGTGCCGGCGTGGCGTGGCGTGGGCGGGATATTTTTTCCCCGCAGATGGACACGTAGCGTGACGACGACGCGGACGGATGCTGCACGCTCGCTCGTTCAGGCCGCACGCGCGCTCATTCAGATAGTGTTGTAGTTGATAGAAAATTTAAAAAATATTTTCACAAAAAAAGAATTAGCCGTGGTGGCGATTGCATTAGATGAAGAAGAAGAAGAAATGGCAAAAAATTATCAAAGGAGATGGTCTGTGCATCCGATGCTGCAAAAAAGAGAAACGGAAGGAGAATACCATACATTATACAAAGAACTATTGGAGGATGAGACAAAGTTTTATCAATATTTTCGAATGTCCAGAGAATGTTTCTCTGTTTTGGAGGGTGAGGCCACCAGGATCCCCTAGCAGGATCCCCCAGGGGATCCTGGTGAACTCATCGGTTCATCAGGATCCCCTATAGGTAAAAGTAAGTTTTGGAAGACAAAATATCAATTCATTTGAGGGGGGCCCACTGCATATCTCCCCGAGCATGTCGTAAAAAAGGACTAAGGAATAAGGTAAGGACAATATTGCGTGCTAAAGCGACAGGGTGGTAGCCCCACCTCTCACCTTGGCATTGCACGGTCCTTCCACCGAGTCATGCAGCAGTGCCTTACTTGCTGCTTGATAGTTATCTTGTCCGAATACTTTGCGAACAGTGGTGGTCGGTGTTGTGCTGTAATTCACAAGAGTACTTGCAGCACAACGCCGATTGTTCTGCTTACCCCGATTATCGGGATACAATGATATTGATCTATCGAGTGCAATGGCCGCTGTGCCAAAATTTCAGCAACAATAAAACACATCAATCAATAAAAAGACTTTTATTGCTAAATAAAACATTTACTTTCTCATTGCTACATGGAAAAACCAATAATTCTCGTTCGATTTGTCGCATTTTTTGTAAGAGCCAATCGACTGCCTTGTTTCAGAACATAGTTACGGACCACAGAGCATGGAATACCGCGCGCCGCGCCTCCTAGAGACGCCCTGAGCGCGATTTCCCTACAACGCCGTTGAAGCCTGTGGGCGTGGCCTATGACTTACATATGTGTGTTGTGCGTGTGCATTTGTTTTGTGCGTGTGCCTAACTTGCTCCTCTTTGTGTGTAGTGTCGATACTAACACACACACACACACATACGAAGCGCTAGCAGCTCTGCGTACGATTATTGGGTTTCAAATATTATCGCTTAGGGCGTCTCTAGGAGGTGGCGCGCGCGGTATTCGATGCTCTGTGTTACGGACCAATTAACCAAAATATGCGTTTCGTTTATTTAACTTTTTATAGTAGGTAAATCTGCCTAGAATACTTCTGCACACAATTTCACTCTGCCGGTGGAAACCTTGCGTGAATATAGCACTCAGTTTGCATCACCTTGTTCCCAGTCGGAGGGGTGCGCGACAGGACAGGGAAGGCATTCTCTAACGTCCTACCGTCAACGTCGGTGACGCTGAATAGTTATGTCTCTGTCTAATTATACGAACTAGACAGAGACATAACTAGTCAGCGTCACCGACGTTGACGGTAGGACGTTAGAGAATGCCTGCCCTGGACAGGATGCTGTGCTAAAGGGCGATATGATAGCAACTTGCCACCTTCATTCACACGGTCTTCGCGCCATAAGCTGCTTGATAAGTCATCTTATCCTAATACTTTCTCTCCTAATCCTGCCCGCCTGTCTGTTTCATTTCGCGACAAAATAACCGCAGTGCATAAGAACGCAGGTCAAGAAAAATCTGTACTTGTTAATTCTTAAAAAAAAAATATCTACATACAAACTATTGAAATTATGTTTAACTTAAAATAACATTGAGGTATTTACATAAGGAAATAATACCCACAAGTTATTTGATCACATTTATAATTGTATCAGTGCATATATATATAAGGTCTTTCATTAGTAGGTAACTTTACGCTAAGGGATGTATGTGTATCAGATACTGATCACGTTCCCATATCCATTATTTTTTTTACGATATCAAATACGTACCCATGCCATAGATCACTTAATAGTTACTTCGTAACAGATAAATCACTCCATAGAAAAAGTTCCATACCTTCGGCTTTAATAGCCTACTGTTTTACGTCGCCAATCGCTGCGTGCGAAAATGTACCTAAACGATCGAGTGTAAAGTGATTATTGCTTTGCAGCTGCGCGCAGTAGCGTGGGCGAACGTGTAGGTATGATTCTCACGGCTGACGAATTTCACTGAATTAGACCGCCGGCGGCCGGGCGGTAGGTAGTTAGCGCGCACAAGTCCATAGAGTGCGTGAGGCCTGCCCATGCTATGAAATAATTGTTCAATAAACTATTATTTTAGTAAGATGGGCAGGTATTTGATATCCGAAAAAAATGGGCATGGGAACGTGATCAGTATCTGATACACATACACCCCTTAGCGTAAAGTTACCTACTAATGAAAGACCTTATATATTATAATGTATATTGTACTCCGTCCATCTCTCTTGCATAATAATGTAGTAAATACGCGAGATTTAAAAAAAACAAACATTCTAAATTTAAAATATAGAAGGAACGCCTCACCGGCAGAGTTAAGAGTGTGCGGATTATAATATAAGAACCAACAGAGTAAGGAGGGGTTGTCTGTGTCGCCAGTGCGGGGAGTAGCAAGGGGAGGCACGACTTCGCCCAACTAACATTAGGGGACATCCATTAATCACGTGACCAAAAAAGTGGGGGGGGGGGAGGGGTCTGGCAAAATCACTGAACGGTCACTTTACAATCTAAAACGGGATATTGTGTACTTGTAAACGCTCTATGTGATGTTAAAAAATAAGTTTAAAAAATCCAAACATTTGCTCACATGATTAATGGATGTCCCCTTATGGTGTTAAATAAGACAGGCGTTATAAGAGCAGTTTAATAGAGGCCCATTCCTATACAGGTTAAGTAAGGTTCTTAAGTGACTTTACAATAGCTATAGTAAGTGCTATAAGGGTGGGACAAGAGCTCTACAGTAGTGTCGCGTTATATTAATCCAATATACCACTTTAAGATCTAAAACAACCTGCCGTTAGCACCAATTTGTTTGTTGTGCGTACTCCATACCAATCACGCACCATCTTGCTCCATGTGCGTTAGCCCGCACACCCCCAGTTGATGGGGACGTAACCGGTTTGCTTGGACAAAATTCGCCCTCCTCCGTTGAACCACGTTACCATACCACTGTGGAATATAGTCTAGCTATCTTATGAGTTATGTATGACACAGTTGGCCAAGTAGCAAACTTCATCGCAATAAAACAATATGGCATTCCACTTTGAGGTGTCACAAAGTGTGAAAACTTTGAGGTGTCACAAAGTGTGCAAACTTTGAGGTGTCACAAAGTGTGAAAACTTTGAGGTGTCACAAAGTGTGAAAACTTTGAGGTGTCACAAAGTGTGCAAACTTTGAGGTGTCACAAAGTGTGAAAACTTTGAGGTGTCACAAAGTGTGCAAACTTTGAGGTGTCACAAAGTGTGAAAACTTTGAGGTGTCACAAAGTGTGCAAACTTTGAGGTGTCACAAAGTATGCAAACTTTGAGGTGTCACGAAGTGTGCAAACTTTGAGGTGTCACAAAGTGTGCAAACTTTTCATGGAACATAAAGTAGAAAATAAATCTAAAATCTTACTTTATGATAGTTTATTATTATAGTTTTTAATTCTTACAAACTATTCGGCAAGTGACTGATTTACAGTTGAGTTAAAAAAAATTGTAGCACACTTCAGATAAAAACCTGTGGACATATAATTTTTAAAATGTTTTTTGTGAAAAAATATCCTGTTTTTCATACATGTTTACACTTAATGACCTACTTATAATGTGTACTCTCTTGCGTGCAAATATATAAGGTCTTTCAATAGTAGGTAACGATACGCTAAGGGATGTACGTGTTATCTATGAGATACTGATCACGTCCCCATACCAATTTTGTCATCTCCGCATCTGCATTACCGAAGCTCCGATGTGTGCGGTCTGCGGACACTTCTATGACAAACCATAGAAGAAAACTAAAATCAGTGGCATCTGACGTCTCAAGGAAAATAAAAATTAATGTAAGCTAAGTCGGTGACCAATCGTAAATTTAGGCAAATTAAAAAGTGTCCAGGCCCTTTAGAATGATAGGTTTTGCAAAATACTTGATGGGTGAGAATCGGCTGTTTTTTTGGCATATGGACTAGCTGGTAAATGCACACTATTACCAGTACTGCTAACTATAAGAAAAATTTGTGTTTTAGAAATTTATTTTTAAATTATTTGTACTTCATTATTACAAAACAATTAATATATTTACAAGCTCAACTTGAACATGATGTTGAAATAGTATATTATATCGTCAATGTTTTTATTATTTCATAAAATAGTTTGATTAAACCTAACATTTAACATAATTGTTTAAACATAAAAGTATTGTTTACATTGCATCATTTTTTTTATAATCTATGAAAATTAATATTGATTTACCTCAAAATTGCTCATTCATAGTTTAACGAAAATGCAACTTTAGACTAATTTTAACAGCGCATAATTTAGACTTTTCTTATAAAATGTCTTTTACAGACATGAAGCGAATTGAACATTGCGCTTAAAAAAATATTTTTTTTAAAAAATAAGGCAATCTTATAAACACATTTTCAAGCACCGTTAAAATAACATTCGCACCTTGACCGAACCCTTCTATTTATGAGTCATTGTGAGACAGAGACAGAGCAATACAAAAAATATTGCCGTCTCAAAAGATAGTAACAAATTACATGAGACAAATTCACACTGGTCAAGTCGGATGAAACCAGAGCCGACTCATTTCATTCAAAATAGATTTAGAGCGTTCCAGCGACCCCCTCCACTCTGGACGAGTCGGATGAAATTAGGGCAGACTCATTTCATTCAAAGTACATTTAGAGCGTTCCAACGACCTCCTCCACTCTGGCCGAGTCGGATGAAACTAGAGCCGACTCATTTCATTCAAAGTACATTTAGAGCGTTCCAGCGACCCCCTCCACTCTGGCCGAGTCGGATGAAACTAGAGCCGACTCATTTCATTCAAAGTACATTTAGAGCGTTCCAACGACCTCCTCCACTCTGGCCGAGTCGGATGAAACTAGAGCCGACTCATTTCATTCAAAGTACATTTAGAGCGTTCCAACGACCTCCTACACTCTGGCCGAGTCGGATGAAACTAGAGCCGACTCATTTCATTCAAAGTACATTTAGAGCGTTCCAACGACCTCCTCCACTCTGGCCGAGTCGGATGAAACTAGAGCCGACTCATTTCATTCAAAGTACATTTAGAGCGTTCCAACGACCTCCTCCACTCTGGCCGAGTCGGATGAAACTAGAGCCGACTCATTTCATTCAAAGTACATTTAGAGCGTTCCAACGACCTCCTACACTCTGGCCGAGTCGGATGAAACTAGAGCCGACTCATTTCATTCAAAGTACATTTCGAGCGTTCCAGCGACCCCCTCCACTCTGGCCGAGTCGGATGAAACTAGAGCCGACTCATTTCATTCAAAGCACATTTAGAGCGTTCCAACGACCTCCTCCACTCTGGCCGAGTCGGATGAAACTAGAGCCGACCCATTTCATTCAAAGCACATTTAAAGCGTTCCAACGACCTCCTCCACTCTGGCCGAGTCGGATGAAACTAGAGCCGACCCATTTCATTCAAAGCACATTTAAAGCGTTCCAACGACCTCCTCCACTCTGGCCGAGTCGGATGAAACTAGAGCCGACTCATTTCATTCAAAGTACATTTAGAGCGTTCCAACGACCTCCTCCACTCTGGCCGAGTCGGATGAAACTAGAGCCGACTCATTTCATTCAAAGTACATTTAGAGCGTTCCAACGACCTCCTACACTCTGGCCGAGTCGGATGAAACTAGAGCCGACTCATTTCATTCAAAGTACATTTCGAGCGTTCCAGCGACCCCCTCCACTCTGGCCGAGTCGGATGAAACTAGAGCCGACTCATTTCATTCAAAGCACATTTAGAGCGTTCCAACGACCTCCTCCACTCTGGCCGAGTCGGATGAAACTAGAGCCGACCCATTTCATTCAAAGCACATTTAAAGCGTTCCAACGACCTCCTCCACTCTGGCCGAGTCGGATGAAACTAGAGCCGACTCATTTCATTCAAAGCACATTTAGAGCGTTCCAACGACCTCCTCCACTCTGGCCGAGTCGGATGAAACTAGAGCCGACCCATTTCATTCAAAGCACATTTAAAGCGTTCCAACGACCTCCTCCACTCTGGCCGAGTCGGATGAAACTAGAGCCGACCCATTTCATTCAAAGCACATTTAAAGCGTTCCAACGACCTCCTCCACTCTGGCCGAGTCGGATGAAACTAGAGCCGACTCATTTCATTCAAAGTACATTTCGAGCGTTCCAGCGACCCCCTCTTCCCCTACAAATGCACTGATAGAGAATGCGTCTCTGTTTATCAATATGAAATAGATAAGGATAGATCTAAGACAGAGTGTGCCCCAAGCGCTATGGCAGGTCGCCAGAACGCTGCTATATAGTATGACAAACGTATGGTTGATAAAAACGACAGCTGTCAAAGTGTCTCAAATAGTGCTAATCTCTTTACCATAATCGAATAGAAATTATTTTTCCGACAGCTTTCATTCTAATCGTCCTACACGGTCTTATAGGTAGTAACAATTTGTTGTGTAAAATTCATAAGTATAATAAAATAGTCAAAAACTAATTTTACAAATTGCTTAATTTTTAACACAATCATACAAATTTAGAATTATTACGCCAATTGTTTACAAGTGTTTACACGTTCAATATGAGCCGCGGTGAGCCAAGCAAGACACGTCATCTTCGTTTCAATCACATTATGTATAGCACACATCAAATGCAACAACTTGCACAGTAAAAAAAAAACTTGTCTTATAAAGTATGTTTCCAACCTCTAAATAATCAATATAAACAATTGTCAATATTACAAAGTATGTTCATACTACAAAGTACAAAGTATGTTGATACTACAAAGTATGTTCATACTAAAAAGTATGTTCATACTAAAAAGTATGTTCATACTACAAAGTATGTTCATACTAAAAAGTATGTTCATACTAAAAAGTATGTTCATACTACAAAGTATGTTCATACTAAAAAGTATGTTCATACTAAAAAGTATGTTCATACTACAAAGTATGTTCATACTAAAAAGTATGTTCATACTAAAAAGTATGTTCATAGTACAAAGTATGTTCATACTACAAAGTATGTTCCCAGGCCAGATGGAAAAAAGTACACCGGCTCCCGAGCGTTGAGTACCCTCGCACAAACGCGGCGCGCGAAGCTCCATCTCTCTCACTCTCGCTCTGTCTCTCTCTCTTGCGCAAACATCGACTCACTAAAGAGAGATGGCGCCCCGGGCGCCACATTTGTGCAAGGGAGCTAACGCGCAGAGGTCATTGTCCTTTTTTCCGCATGGTCGGCAAAGAGAGTATATAAATATGATTTCTTTCGTCGTAAAATCATTATCAGAAACACTGGAAGTAAAATTCTTTGGTCAAAGTAATATGCCACACAGATGTGGGTCTTTTTTCCAAAAACTCTTGTGTAGAGACTCCTTTTTTTCTTTTATACACGGTGAACAAAAAACCTGTGGAACACCCGAAGGCAGGAAGTACAGTTTCAGATACTGAATCGGATAGGCTAGTTTTTTTTTTTCGAAATGTATATGAAAATATGCCCTTTTTAAATTATTCCTAAGTATCAAGATGTCTTTAAATAACTAAATTATGTCTGCATGCATAACATAACAGTGATGTGAAGTTAAACCCTACTACCATATGTCTTAAGCACGTGATATCAGTTTTCTAGGTAGGTACCTAGGTAATATTCTAAAACTTATTAGTTATACAAAATAATAGTTTGTTGCACACTAACAGACCTCAAAGCACTTACAGACTTAATTTTCAGTACAGAAGACAAAAAAATATTAAAATCGGCAAATTATTTTACAAAGAATTTCACTAAAGACATAAGAACACGCTGTCTGCCTTCACTTCAATGCTGACTCAAGATAATAATTTATGACACTGGCGACGAGCCGCGCCGCCGCGCCGCCCCGCCGCCGCGCCTCCTAGAGAATTTTGCATTAGAATTAAAAGGTCGTGATACTAATTATATTTTTTAATTGAAAAATTTTGTCCGAATTAAAAAAAAAACTAGCCTATCCGATTCAGTATCTGAAACTGTACTTCCTGCCTTCGGGTGTTCGACAGGTTTTTTGATCACCGTGTATAATTTCAAGCCACATAGAATAATATAATATCGCGAAAGAAATTCATTAAAAAAATTTTTTTTTAATTAAAAAAAAATTATTTTGACCGAGCCGACAAAGGCTAATAGATTCATAAATAAATTGATTGGCTAAAACTAACTTACTCAGATCTTTACAGACAAAACCCGTATCATAAAAACAAACTTAATAAAACTTAAAACAGCAACCTCAAAATAATCTAAAAGCAGTCTCAAAAAATGCCTTACACATTATATTTACAAAGTTCATTTCACCATACTATATATCAGTGGTTCCCAAATTATATTTTAATCGGTACCCCTTAGCATATTTTCTGAAACCCAAGTAACCCCTGAGTTTGAATGAAAAAATAAAGGTAATAAAGTTGTTGATCCATTTGTAGTCATTTGTTTGATTCTAATATCAACTTAGTACAGATGTTTTATCTCACGAGCGCGGGTGAGCCATACTTGTAGGTTGTAATGCGTATAGACACGCGCTCCTGTGTACGTAAGTACAGGTAGCGTATTTATTGCTTTCAATTTCATTGCTTCAATGAAATTGAAACGTCGTAAACATCGCATTGAAAGCTTCAACGCATACTGCGCTTTCAATGTTCAACGCCTCTCAATTAAATTGCTTCAATCTCATTGAACCGTGTAACATTACCATAATCACAATTTTCACTAATGAGATAAGTTCTTTTTACTATGTAGAGGTAAACATGGCCATTAAGTGCGCCCATGCGTACCACTTCTCGTGAGCCTACGTACCCCTGGGGGTACGCGTACCAATATTTGGGAACCACTGCTCTATATCAATATATATAATTTGTTCAAAATATCACCTCCTCAAAATATAGCTTCACTGAGAATCAAGTGCAGCAAGCTATATGCGACTGCACCCTTCGTCAGAATCCCGTCAAACTCCACGGGGCAAATGACACGAAATGTAATGACATACATGTTCGTTTAGGCTTTTACCGCTATTACACATTATGGAAATTTTTCGGTTATGCGGTATAATTAAAGTGACTAACTTTTGTTTGTCGACGTTTCGAAGCGTCGACAAACAAAAGTTAGTCGCTTTAACCGCATAACCGAAAATTTTTTATAAGGACATACACCTCATTTCAGCCTTTTTTTGCACAGTTTCGAGGAACCAGATATTCGTTTTCTAATGGATTAAAATCTTTTCGGCAGTACTTCCGTAGTACTGACACATGGGAGCAAACCCTTCTCCAAAACTGATTTTTTTATATATATACTTACCAAACTCGAAACGAGAAAGACAGTGGTGCATGCCAAATTGGTACGAACCGACTTCCTTCCGCAAACTAGGCATGGCCTTTACCACTCATGCCACTCAAATATCCCACTGCATATGCCAAGTATCGGCACATCGCCCAATTGTACCTAATTTCAATTCAGAAAGAAACTTCTCCCGTATCATATACTCCTAGTACTGTTCGTTTGTGGGAATCAGGGTCGAGGCAGGAGCGAGAGAGGGTGGGCTGGATACCACCCCCTATCTGCCGCCTCCGCGCCCGCGCGCCCTTCATATATACTCCTGTTCAATGTGTAAAGTCATTAAAAATAGGAAGAAATTCTTCCCACTGTATGAGATCCTAGTATTGCAGAAGTAGCTGTTTGCAAGTGTGCACCAGTTGAATGAATTTGGGCCTGTCCGCCGGCAGGTAGTGCCAGCAGGGGGACATCAGCCGGCGGTAAACTTCCGCTGGACAGTCCTCTGGCATGGGAAAGCTGAAAAAAAAATCAGTTTTCATCAGTGGATTCTTTTCGCCGGTCAGAAAGGCCCAGTCTTCTGCAGACACCCCGGTCGACTTGTGGCTTTCATGGAAGACATAGGCTGGCTGGGGTAGCTGGAGATTGCGGGGTTTTGCACGAAGGTCCCCAAACAAGCGGGGTTAGTTTGCAGGCCTAGAGCCAACCCCAAACCAAAACAACAACAACAAGGCCCAGTCTTCATCCGCCCAGCCGTCTTGAGGCCTTCATAGGGGACATAGGCTTACTGGGGTAGCTGGAGGGAGATCAAGGGGTTTTGCAACAAGGACCCCGACCAAGTGGGATTAGTTGCTGCTACATGCAGAGAGCCAAGCTTTAACTCAAAAATAACAAGACAGTTCCGCTACCCCAATTATATGGATCAAAACTAAATAGGATTTAGAGCTCTAAAGTGAATTTGAGTGCTGTGTTTGTCACCCGCGATCCAGATTCAAGTTTCTAAAGCTACTTTTGACATATAACCTGTACAATACCACACTAATCAGTTTAATGCGAAATGTTTGCGAGGCGCAGTGGCCAGTGAGTTAGCAGGACGAGTCTGTGTGTTTTAGATATTAAAAATACAGAGACAGAACAACGTAAACGGTCACTCACCAGTCGGCCCGTTTCTGAGGCGCCTTCACGTCGAACTTGGGCACCTCGCGGAGGCAGAAGGTGAAGGTCTCCCACAGGGTGACTCCGTACGACCAGACGTCGCTCGCGCTCGAAAACTCACCCTGCGTCGCTGCTTCTGGCGAGTACCTGTCGGCCGACATGGTTTGTTATACCATTATGATTATAACTCAAGGTGTGAGAGTCAGGACCCCTGTGCCCTATTATCACTGCAACCCAGGGAGATCTATTGTGATCTCTCAAAAGTTTATAGCTCACCCCCAAGTCTGATTTTCGCTATGAACCGAGTTATATTCTTGGGTTTGAGTGCCTGTATTTGACAAATGAATTGGGATTAAAAATATAATCCCCAAGAATACGGCTGCCACTGTGAATGAGCACTTCACATTCACAAAGGATGTGTATGTGGGCGTTTCATCCTCTTTTATACAGAACCTGCACACCGGTGTATCGCTACGGCCCATTCGGTGTAGGTGTTTGTTTAGTCTGCAGTGGTCCTTATTAGGATTCTTATGCCGTTCCGTTTTAGGTTTAGATTCCCCATACGATACATGTTGCATAACTTTATTCCTAGCACGGAATGGGAGTTGCATATAGTATTTGTATTTATTTATTGCACAATAAAATTGGTGTTGTGCAGGTTCTGTATAAAAGAGGATGAAACGCCCACATACCCATCCTTTGTGAATGTGAAGTGCTCATTCACAGTAGAACCCGTATTCTTGGTGGTTATATTTTTAATTGATGCCAAATACAGGCACTCAACCGCAAGGATACTTTAAATCACAATCATAATCATGGGGAATCTGTAACTTTTTTTTTATGTAATCCGGTATGGGTGGCTGAGTCGGAGGGGCTAAAGTGCATGCTCCGACCAGCCAATATCACCTCCGAGTAGGTAGGTGCCATACTGGAGACTTCCCTGGATTGCTGGCTATACTGGACTAGAGGAGAAAACAGCCGAGGCTTCTATGCGGCCATCTTACATCGGCTACAATTTTGAGCCTACCACCTAGTAAGGGGCAAGGGAAGGGACCTACAGTTTTACACCGGTTCCGAACGGTGAAGCAGCTGGTGTAGGTATGCACGTAAATTTTTTCGTCAGAATAAACTCATTGGTACACGCCGACCGGATTCGAACCTCGGACCTCTCGCATGAAAAGCCGATGCCCAAACCACTCGGCCATCTGCCACTCATACTTAGCTTCTCTTCTAACAAGTAGAAGTTGAATCACTGGTGCTCAATTAATTAAAGTGAACATCTAATTTCCACTTTTTTGTTTTTTTTTTATGGAGACTGACATGGTTGGCTACATCACCTACAACATCCGTGATGTCAGCCCATAACACCGGGTGAACTTGGTGCCACGTCCAGTTCCCTTCGGTCGTGCCGGCTACACTGAACTGGACGGAAAACACAAACTATTTACATATCCGTTTCGACCAACCTTTCATTCAGTGCGGCGGTACCAACCCGGGCGGGTTAAACCCTACCACCCAGTGATATAAGAAGGGAGTCATATCCCTTAGTTGCCTTTTACGACATACACGGGGAGAGATGCAGTGGGGCTATTCTTTTAAAGTACCGGCCCCACATGGTTCACTTACCAGTTAAGAGGCAAGTTGCGCAACGTCTTCATGCGATATTTATCATTGTCGGAGGTGAAGCGAGCGAGGCCAAAGTCCGAGATCTTGACATTGCTGTGGTCCTTGACAAGTATGTTCCGAGCAGCGAGGTCCCGATGCACCAGGTGCTTTGCCGATAGGTAGTCCATGCCCTGCGAAATGTGAACTGGATTCAACGCAAGCCTTCTATATGTTAAGCAGCAAAGTTCACTGATGTTGTGGTGCAATAGTCTGATGTTGCGGTGCAATAGTCTGATGTTGCGGTGCAATAGGCTGATGTTGTGGTGCAATAGTCTGATGTTGCGGTGCAATAGTCTAATGTTGTGGTGCAATAGTCTGATGTTGGGGTGCAATAGTCTGATGTTGTGGTGCAATAGTCTGATGTTGTGGTGCAATAGTCTGATGTTGTGGTGCAATAGTCTGATGTTGAGGTTCAACAGTCTGAGTCGGTGCAACTGTGCAAGTACTCACCGAGGCGACGTCGAGCGCATACTTCAGCAGGTCGCGATGCTGCAACTTGTCCCTGTATATCTTGAGGTAGGAGTTGAGAGCGCCGTGCTCTAGGTACTGCATCACTATCAGCATGTCGCGCTCCTCGCACACACCCAAGATCTCCACTATGTTGGGGTGTTGCAGCGACTGCGGACAAACATTATCTATCATATACTCCTGCCATTCGCCAGGAACTCCACATGACAGATGTCAGTGTAATAAAAAGTATGTCTCCTTGTGTCGCGGCCGTGAATATTTGCGACATCTAACGGAGATTTCAGTAAACAAATTTGGTACTCCACATATAATAAGTTTTTGTTTTTTTTTTTATTATTAAATATAGTATATTTATACTGTAGTGGTATAAATCTTTATTAGACAAAGAAAAATTAAATTAAACAGAAATGTAACAACTTAGATTAAATAAAAATATTCCTGCATCCTCGGGACATCATTCATTGTCCCGAGGACAGCCGCCGCGTTCCCGCTCTGGATGGCGAGGCTGATGTTTTGTGTGAGGAACGCTTTGGCACGACGGTCCCCGGACGCTTCAATAAGCAGCTGACCTAGCTGCTTCACGAGGTCTTTAGCGTCCGGACTCCACACCCCAAGAGTCTCCACAGCAAAGGCAACGAACTCGTAGTGCTGCTTAATAGTATTGTATTTCAGATGTTTCGCTTTTTCTGCCTTTGCTGCGGCACAGCCAGCAACCTGACTAGAGCCCACTACATGACTAGGAGCTAAGGTATCGGCACACGTGACATCCCAAACCAAAGCTCTCATTTTATTATTATATGTGGAGTACCAAATATTTTTATTGTAAAGCATTAATAATTTTATCATGCATATTTCTCCCAGAGGATTTTTTTATAAGTTGTATAATTTTTTCATAATAAAATAAAACGCGCATTGTTAGAGTGAGAGGCACCATTTAAGGGGGGTGGCCCCTTAAGTGACGAAATTTCTAACATTCAAGAATAAAATTCATCGAAATTCAACGTTTTTCACGCCTATTTTCGCCACGGTGCGCCTCGACGAAGGAGGGCATAATCAGGGACGTCCCTAAAGAAGAAAAGCGCGATTATTTGGCTACGCACCAACAGCACAGAAACACCAGCAAAACGCATCACGGAATTCAAGGTTGGAGAGGCTCCGTCTGCGATCGTGAGTACGCAAAACTCCCATCCTATTCCACATTTTGGTTTCCCATCCTATTCCACATTATAAGTAAATTTGATAGTCAAAAGTAGTTCACCGTTACCTTCATGACTTCAATCTCCTTGCGGAAGTCGCTGAGCGTGCCCTGGTCTCCGTTGCTCTTCAGCTTCTTCACGGCCACCACCTGCAGCGGATGACCGTGCTCCTCCCTCTCCAGGTAGCCCATGTACACCTCGCCGTAGTTACCCTGTTAAGGTGCGCGGTTTTTTTTTTAGATTTTTTGTTTTTTGTTTTTTTATATGCTCGGTACCTCAGATGTACAACATACATACATATCACGCACGCTGAAGCCCGACAATCGGGGTAAGCAGAGTAATCGGTGTTGTGCTGCAAGAACTCTGGTAAATTACAGCGCAACACCGACCGCCGCGTTTCGCAAAGTATTCGAACAAGATTCAATCATCAAGCAGCAAGTAAGGCACGAAGACCCGCCTGCTACATGACTCGGTGGAAGTACCGTGCCAAGGTGAGAGGTGGCGATCCCGTCGCCCTTTAGCACGATATGTTGTCCTTATCCCTTAGTCGCCTGTTACGACATGCATGAGAAGAGATGCTGTGGGGCTATTCTTTTCAAGTACCGGCCTCACACAGATGTACAAACTGAAACTTAATAGCGTGTTGTTGTTAATGGTTTGGTTTGGGGTTGGTTCTGGGCCTGCAAACTAGTCCCGCTTGGTTGGGGACCTTCGTGCAAAACCCCGCAATCTCCAGCTACCCCAGACAGCCTATGTCCTCCATGAAGGCCTCCCTTGCCCCTTTACTAGGTGGTAGGCTCAAATTTTAGCCGACTGGATTGGTACCACCGTACTGGACGTAAGATGGCCGCATAGCAGCCTCGGTTGTGTTCTCCTCTAGTCCGGCATAGCCAGCAATCCAGGGAAGTCTCCGGTATGACACCTACCTTCTCGGAGGTGATATTGGCAGGTCGGAGCACGTGCTTTGGCCCCTCCGGCTCAGTGACCCCGTATGGATTACATAAAAAAAAATTAAAAAAAAATTGGTACGGAACTCTAAAACCAGTGGAGGAAGAAGATCGATTCTGCAGATCTTTCCTCTACAGAACCGGTAAACTCTGGAACGCTCTCCCTGCCCATATATTATTTCCCCCCAAGTACAGTCCAATTTTAAGCGGCGGGTGGCCGAGTGGTTTGGGCATCGGCTTCTCATGCGGGAGGTCCGAGGTTCGAATCCGGTTGGCGTGTACCAATGAGTTTTTTCTGACGAAAAAAATTACGTGCATACCTACACCTGCTGCTTCACCGTTCGGAACCGGTGTAAAACTGTAGGTCCCTTCCCTTGCCCCTTACTAGGTGGTAGGCTCAAATTGTAGCCGACTGGGTTGGTACCACCGTACTGGATGTAAGATGGCCGCAAGCAACCTCGGTTGTGTTCTCCTCTAGTCCAGTATAGCCAGCAATCCAGGGAAGTCTCCGGTATGGCCCTACCTTCTCGGAGGTGATATTGGCTGGTTAGAGCATGTGCTTTCGCCCCTCCGACTCAGCCACCCATACCGGATTACATAAAAAAAAAAAAAGTCTCGGGTCCTTCAAGAGGGGCGTGAATGGGCACCTGTCAGGCCGGCATGGCATTCGCAACCCCCGCGTACGCGTCGTTAGACACCTTATGGGTGGCTCGGCGCCATATGTCGCGCTATCAATAAAAAATAAAAAAATCAATAAAAAAAAGAACCCACCGCGCCGATAGTTTTGTGCATAGTAACATTGCACTTGGGCCCCATGCCGAGGATCCACTGCATGCTCTGCGGCTCCAGCGGTGAGAAGCGGTCCGCTTCGTACGCGCACCGGCCCTCCGCGTCCTCGTCGTACTCCGGGATCTGTCGCAAAACGCACAACCGCCACAATGCTAATAAATTCGCTCGACCGTTGGAGGCTGACCGTGGTTCGGACTCCACGTAAAACTGTAACATTACCAAATGCCTTCGGAGATCTGTACCACAGCATTAAGACCGGATATACTCATATTCTCAAAAGCGACAAAGCATGTAGTACTTGTTGAACTTACAGTTTTATGGGAAAGTAACATACCGAAGGACCACAACATCAAACTTAACAAGTACTGCAACTTAGTAGACCGGATTGTGAGAAACGGATTCAAGACTGATCTCTTCGCTGTGGAAGTCGGAGCAAGAGGACTACCAGCGAAGTCGCTCTACAATCTCTTCAAGAATCTAGGGCTGCCAAGATCGACGCTAAGCTCATATATGAAGAGAGCTTCGAAAACGTCACTGGAAGCATCCTACAGAATATGGATAGGTAGAGAGAGGAAGGTCGAGAGCGGGACTAGTGGTTTCCCCGCGTCCTAGTCAACGCAGACTAGCTGACGAGGGCTTGATGCGAACCGAAACGTGAAGCATGCGCGGGAAATTTAGAGTGGCCACTCGCTGGTCCCGACCTCTATTAACACCCTCCTCTACTGCCGGTGGGCCCGGATATGTTCGGTGAAACCACCGCAAGCTTAGTTCCACACCTTCGCCACCATGCTAATAAATTCGCTCGACCGTTGGAGGCTGACCGTGGTTCGGATTCCACGTGAAACTGTAGCTCCCTTCCCTTCTTACCTTACTAGGTGGTAGGGTTTATCCCGACCGGGTTGTACCACCGCACTGAATGAAACGTCGGTCGAAACGGTTATGTAAATAGTTCGTTTTATCCGACCAGTTCAGTGTAGCTGACATGAAATGAAGGGAAGCGCTGACGCGGCACTTAGTTCATCCGGTGTTATGGGCTGACATCACGGATGTTGTAGGTGATGAAGCCAGCCGTGTCAGTTTCTATAAAAAAATAAAATTTTTTTTGTTATGGAAACTGACACGGTTGGCTACATCACCTACAACATCCGTGATGTCGGCCCATAACACCGGGTGAACTTGGTGCCACGTCAGTGCTTCCCTTCGGTCGTGCCGACTACACTGAACAGGACGGAAAACACAAACTATTCACATAGCCGTTTCGACCGACCTTTCATTCAGTGCGGCGGTACCAACCCGGGCGGGTTAAACCCTACCACCTATTAATATAAGAAGGGAGTCATATCCCTTAGTCGCCTTTTACGACATACACGGGGAGAGATGCAGTGGGGTTATTCTTTTAAAGTACCGGCCCCACACGGCACAATAATGTAGTGTTGCCAGCGTACCGTGATGACGCTGGAGGAAGGGAAGGAGAGGCTGCTGTCGGCGGTGATGCGCGACTTTTCGCTCGTGTTGTCCGGCTCCTTGTGGGGGAACATCCATTCACCTGTAACCACACTTCACCTTACCCACTGACATCGCAAGTTCCATGATGAAGTCGTGACACAGTGCGGGTGCTATGGCCGCAAGGCTGGTGCGCTCGGGTCAGTGGCGGGTGAATAGTGACATCTGAAGTAGTTTGGGAATGAATGACGTGGGCCCAATCACGAATACATCAAGTTTTTATATGATGCAACATGCGGCACAGTTTCACGCATTAATAGGTGCTAATGGTGCCCAGGTTTGGCTTTTCCCCTCTTGGACCCTGGGCTATAAATGGCGAGAATTATGCTCTTGAAGGACCTGAGACTATAATTGGGGGGAGAATATTCTCTTGAAGGACCCTAGGCTAAAACTGGCGAGAATTACCCTCTTGAAGGATCCGAGACTATAATTGGAGGGAAATATCCTCTTGTAGGACCTGTGGCTATAATTTGAAGAAACTATCCCCTTGAGGGACCTGAGATTATAATTGGGGGGGCATGTATGGGCAGGGAGAGCGTTCCAGAGTTTACCAGTTCTGTGGAAAAGTCCCCATTTTGTTGACTAATTTGTTCGTTAGTGGAGACAAGACGGTTAGCTGATCCAGTAAACTTACTTGATACGGTCTCGCCGCTGCTGCCCGTGTAGATATTTGAGTCCCCTGGTTCTAATATAGTCGCATACGTATTTGTAGGGCAGATAGATTCTGCAACAAACATTTCAACATTAGCTAATCAGTAATCACTGTCTCTTCATACCATTTGTACATGCTGCATTTTGTTCTTATCATAATAATGTAACAAACGGTGACAATAAATGATAATAAGTCAAATGAGACATTCATATTATTTCAATTAAACTGTCAATTCGAAAAAATAGACAATTCCATTTACATATCATACCTATACCAAATTTTAGGTGAAGAACGCTGTTGCTAAAATGTCGAACAACGTACGTATGTTAAAAATAAAGAAAATAAAAGAGAATAAAAAATATAAGGTGTTTCGTTAGTCATGTCATTAACTTCGGGAGGGTTACATACACACTCAAATAAACACTTTAGGTAAGAAAAAAACATATGTTTATAGGAGCATTTTTTCTCCTAACAAAAAAATAAAATCAAATAAGTAGCTGTAAAAACCAATCATAGTGACCTTGTGACTTACTTACAACAAACAGCTGTTCTGCGTTTGAACATAGTACGGTCATTGACCCCGTACAATGCAAGTTACCTACTCTTAGACACAGGTTAATGTTTAGGTAGCAAACATGTTTTGTTAAATTTCTCGAAAAGTAATACTATAAATAAACATATAATTTTTTTTTGCATAACGTGTTTATTTGCTTGTGCTTGTAACCCTCCCGAAGTTAATGACATGACTAACGAAACACCTTATACAGGCATCAGAATTTTGTTTTATTTCTCTTCACCTTCATTCTTTATCTTTGGTCACATATCTGTTTCGTTAACTTCAACAAACCTCTGTCCAGCAGATGCGATATGTCGCGCATGATGACCTGAGGGATGGCTCTCCGGTGCGGGTCCGCCGGCCAACACTCGAGGATGATGGACCACACGTCGCGTGGACACTGCGCCGGGCAGCTCAGTCTGTGCCCCTGTTCGTACCCCTGCGCGCAACAAACAACAAATTGTTTCATGAAAATTCGACTTAAGAAGATTCATATGGCAAAACAAAAATCCAATTTCGGCGTACTGAGCAATCGAGCGCAGTGCGCGCGTTTATACGGTGAATTTTGTAGTTTTTGTTTGTTTAAAAATTATTAGGATTGGTTTTTTTTTAAATAATGCTGCTTTAGTGTCTAGAAGAAGGGTGTGGAACTAAGCTTGCGAGGGCTTCACCGAACATATCCGGGCCCATCGGCAGTAGAGGAGGGTGTTAATCGAGGTCGGAACTAGCTAGTGGCCACTCTAAATTTCCCGCGCATGCTTCAATTAATTAAATTCCCTATATAATGACGTAAATTTTATTCCAAAATAATTATCCAGTACTAGCTGTGCCCGCGACTTCGTCCGCGTGGACTTATCACGACGCCATCTAACGGGTTCAATTGTATTTTCAAACCATCCAGGAACCCACTCAAATATACACACTAAATTTCATCCAAATCGGTCCAGCCGTTTAGGAGGAGTTAGGTGACAGAATTATATATATAAAGATGGAGCTAGCTCGACATAAGAAATTAAAATAGAATCACATTCAGAATTTGTTTTTATTTATTTATTTATTTTAGACAGGCAGCCTAGGCTGATAGGTCTAAATACAGTTAAAATTTGTTGTTTTTCGTCATTATCTTAGATTTTTTTTGTTAAATTTTTTTTTTTTCGTTCTTGAGCACTCTTTTTGAGATTATGTTTTATTTGTTAGATATTTATCTAGTCTATTTTTGAATTGGTTGGTAGTAAGTGCGCTTATTAATTCCTCTGGAAGTTGGTTCCAGTCGTCCACCACTCTGTTTGTTCTAAAATGTTTGCGGAGATTGCTGTTAAAGATTGTTCGACTTAGTTTCATGCTGTGGCCTCGAAGATGAACGTTTTGGTTCAATGTGAACATTTTCACAAAGAAAAAGTCTGCTTAAGTGTTTAGTAGTTACATATTATCTAGTTTAAAAAAAAAAATATTTTTTTTCATATTATGTACTTCATAGAACTAAATTTTTGTTTGAAGTTCGTATCCTGGCCGGGATGTATTTTGTTACGTTGCAAAACCGCAAGGTCTGCCGTAACACGACCCTTCGGTTCTGTTTAGTTATTTGTTTCAGTATTTTAAATATTGCCGCCGCTCACGGACGAAGGCGACTCAAATACGGCGACCAGAATACGGCCGCGCGTTATGGTTGCAGCTGACGTCAAATCAACCATCAATCAATTCGATTCAATCAATCTTTGATCTGACATCAACCAACACAGCAACTCGATCAGAGTCGCGTCGCTTCGTGCGCCGGTATTAGATAATATTAATAGTCCAAATGATAAATAAAATAATGGTATTAATTGTAAAATCTTTACTTCACAGTTGTGAGTAGAATCAAATAAATTAACATTTAATGGGCGTCAACTCGTTCGACTGTCCGCGCCGCTGCTCACAGACGAATGAAGTGCTGTCTCGCTCGCCGATACCAGGGAGCGAGGCAGCACGTCAAGAGAAAGAGCGAACGGAGTCGCGGACCCGAGAGCGAACCACGAGGGAGAAGACAGTGCGACTGATATTACTTTTCTTCCGGCTGTCAGAGATTGGTGCACGCTCTCAGCACAATTCTTTTGTTCAAGCTTAAATTAATGTGAAAAGAGTATTAGAAATATTTTCACATCTCGCCTTGAACGAGAAGTAAACTCCACGTCAGTGGGTGAGTAGGCGAACGCCAATTATATAAATTGTATGTGTAAAATCGTTGTGTAAAAATTTTATACCGGCCGCGTGACTACCGTCACCGGCCACGTTTCACAAAA
The DNA here is from genome assembly GCA_946902875.1 of Nematopogon swammerdamellus. NCBI lineage: Eukaryota > Metazoa > Arthropoda > Insecta > Lepidoptera > Adelidae > Nematopogon > Nematopogon swammerdamellus. Next base: position 19,259,193 of record OX336350.1, read on the forward strand.
TTGTAAATTGTGTTTTTACTGCGTGATAGGGCCCCACCGCCGCGCCATGGCGATTATGTTAGTGCGGCGTGTGATTTTTATCCCTATCGCGCAGAGTTTGGTACGGGCTTCGCTCCAAGACAGCTTCCCGACTTCCGCTCCCGCCACCGCGCGAGCGGTCAGGACGGTCGGAGAGTGCCCCGTCGACGCCACCCCTGCGAGTCAGCGACTCCCCGGTCGCTGGGCTGCCGGCGGCTCTGCTGTGTTCAGCGGAACGCCGTGCCGTGGGAGCTGCGCGTCGAGAGGCTAGGCCTCCGGCTGATTGTGCGGGAAGACGGAGACGAAGACCACGACGTCCATCACGAAACCGGTGCGATCGTTCCTATTCTCCCTTAGTCAGCTGACTAGGTAGGTAGGTAGGAATTCTTGTTCGCCGAGCGGACGCAGCACGCCGAGGACTTGTATTTAATCCAGAGACCCTATTTAAATACCAATTAAGTGTAGAGACGATTGAATAAATCTACAAGTTGTACACCTGGGTTTTATTTATATTGCCATAAAAATAGACAGGTAACAATTTTTTCCAATGATTTTTGCTTTGCATTTTTAAATTTACTTTTTTTTTTATATATATATATTTGTTACTGCAATCTGTCTGTGAGCCGGCATTCACCAGTAGTTGTGTATTTGAAATAGGTCTTGCATGGTAAGTGTCCATTGACAGTTCCATATAGTTAATTCTCAGTCATTTCACTCTGCGATTAGATATTGAGGTTTTTTCTAATTAAAAATATATATAAAGCGAGTGCGTGCTTAGTACTAACATATAAACATAAAATATTATTATAGAATGTGTACCTTTTGCCTCAACACCGGATTGGTTTGCGTGGGCGAGAGTCCATACGAGAACATCTCCCACAGTGTGGTGCCGAAGGCCCACACGTCGGCCGTGGAGGAACGGCGGGCGAGGTTTAGGTCCGAGTAGAACTCCACGGGGATCCAGTGGATGCTGCAATCCAGATCAAGGCATGGTATTGAATAGTTATAGACATGCGCACTTGAAGTGTGTTCTACCGACAACAGCCAATAATCATTCAGATAACAGTCTGCGCGAAAGGAAAAATGTCAAGTTGGACTTCTGATTAATTTCCGAACAGAAATGAATTCTTAGTTATTCACATATTCATGCTATTAAAATATATTATTAAATGTTAAACTCAATCGAGTTTTCTTCATTGGTCGAGGTTTTCCGTAACCCGATATTGGTGACCCCGACAAAAAGGGATATATCGGGTTACGGAAAACGTCGATCAATGAAGAAAACTCGATTGAGTTTAACATTTAATAATATATTTTACAAGCTTCCTAATAAAAAAACCGCATCCAAATCGGTCCATCCGTTTGGGAGCTACGATGCCACAGACAGACAGACACACACACACACGTCAAACTTATAACACCCTCCGTTTTTTTCGAGCGAGCAGCACCTTGCTGCACCGCACCCGGCCGTGCATGCAGCCCGCCTCCGACAGTACATATAGTGCGTGAGGCCTGGCGGTGTACTCACTCATCCTCAGTGTAGGAGTGCAGGCCCGGGTCGGAGAGCTTCACGTTGAACTTGCTCTTGTCGTGGTGCGCGAGCAGCACCTTGCTGCACCGCACCCGGCCGTGCACGCAGCCCGCCTCCGACAGTACATAGAGTGTGTGAGGCCTGGCGGTGTACTCACTCATCCTCAGCGTAGGAGTGCAGGCCTGGGTCGGAGAGCTTCACGTTGAACTTGCTCTTGTCGTGGTGCGCGAGCAGGACCTTGCTGCACCGCACCCGGCCGTGCACGCAGCCCGCCTCCGACAGTACATAGAGTGCGTGAGGCCTGGCGGTGTACTCACTCATCCTCAGTGTAGGAGTGCAGGCCTGGGTCGGAGAGCTTCATGTTGAACTTGCTCTTGTCGTGGTGCGCGAGCAGCACCTTGCTGCACCGCACCCGGCCGTGCACGCAGCCCGCCTCCGACAGTACATAGAGTGCGTGAGGCATGGCGGTGTACTCACTCATCCTCAGTGTAGGAGTGCAGGCCCGGGTCGGAGAGCTTCACGTTGAACTTGCTCTTGTCGTGGTGCGCGAGCAGCACCTTGCTGCACCGCACCCGGCCGTGCACGCAGCCCGCCTCCGACAGTACATAGAGTGCGTGAGGCCTGGCGGTGTACTCACTCATCCTCAGTGTAGGAGTGCAGGCCCGGGTCGGAGAGCTTCACGTTGAACTTGCTCTTGTCGTGGTGCGCGAGCAGCACCTTGCTGCACCGCACCCGGCCGTGCACGCAGCCCGCCTCCGACAGTACATAGAGTGCGTGAGGCCTGGCGGTGTACTCACTCGTCCTCGGTGTATGAGTGCAGGCCCGGGTCGGAGAGCTTCACGTTGAACTTGCTCTTGTCGTGGTGCGCGAGCAGCACCTTGCTGCAACGCACCCGGCCGTGCACGCAGCCCGCCTCCGACAGTACATAGAGTGCGTGAGGCATGGCGGTGTACTCACTCATCCTCAGTGTAGGAGTGCAGGGCCGGGTCGGAGAGCTTCACGTTGAACTTGCTCTTGTCGTGGTGCGCGAGCAGCACCTTGCTGCACCGCACCCGGCCGTGCACGCAGCCCGCCTCCGACAGTACATAGAGTGCGTGAGGCATGGCGGTGTACTCACTCGTCCTCAGTGTAGGAGTGCAGGCCCGGGTCAGGGAGCTTCACGTTGAACTTGCTCTTGTCGTGGTGCGCGAGCAGCACCTTGCTGCACCGCACCCGGCCGTGCACGCAGCCCGCCTCCGACAGTACATAGAGTGCGTGAAGCCTGGCGGTGTACTCACTCGTCCTCGGTGTATGAGTGCAGGCCCGGGTCGGAGAGCTTCACGTTGAACTTGCTCTTGTCGTGGTGCGCGAGCAGCACCTTGCTGCACCGCACCCGGCCGTGCACGCAGCCCGCCTCCGACAGGTCGAGCAGCGCGCGCGCCAGCCCCGCCGCGCCCATCATCAGGTGGATCGGCTCCACATTCTCGCCCCGCTCGCTGCACAGGGAAGGAAGGTGTGGAACTCAGCTTGCGATGGCTTCACCGAACATATCTGGGCCCATCGGCAGTAGAGGAGGGTGTTAATCGAGATCGGGACTAGCGAGTGGCCACTCTAAATTTCCCGGGCATGCTTCACGTTTCGGCTCGCATCAAGCCCTCGTCAGCTAGTCTGCGTTGACTAGGACTCGGGGAAACCACCAGTCCCGCTCTCGACCTCCCACTCTCTACCTATCCATATTCTGTAGGATGCTTCCTGTGACGTTTTCGTTTTTTAGGTTTCCGTAACCCGTACGGAAGCCTATTACTAAGCCTCCGCTGTCTGTCTGTCCGTCTGTCCGAGGGCTGTATCTCTTGAACCGTAATGGGTAGCCCGTTGAAATTTTCACAGAATATGCGTTACTATGGTGGATATAACAAATAATAAAAAAAGAAAATTTTAAAAATTAAGGGCCTCCCATACAACAAACGTCTGAAAAACCGATTAATCACACTATTGAATAATAGATGGCGCCACAGGCTTTTATACATTGCATTGTTGAAAGACAAAAGATAGGCGGATATTATTGATAGCAGATAGATACGGAAACCTCCGTGCGCGAGTAAAACTCGCACTTGACAGATTTTTTTATTAAATCCGGTATTGGAGTCCTAGAGGGCGCCAATGTAACAAGATAGTGTGTCAAAGTTAAAACTTTTAATTTGTCTTCATATTTAGTACACATAAGTAATTTACAGTACATTCCATATTAACATGACAACTTACCTCAATGCAAAGCCGAAAATAAAGAGAAAATAATCTGTTAAGTGCGAGTTTTACTCGCGCACGGAGGTTTCCGTATCTATCCACTATTATCCGCCTATCTTTTATCTTTCAACAATGCAATGTATAAAAGCCTGTGGCGCCATCTATTATTCAATAGTGTGACTAATCGGTTTTTCGGACGTTTGTTGTATGGGAGGCCCTCAATTTTTAAAATTTTCAAATTTTTCTTATTTGTTGTTATATCCGCCATAGTAACACATATTCTGTGAAAATTTCAACGGGCTACCTATTACGGTTCAAGAGATACAGCCCTTGGACAGACGGACAGACGGACGGACGGACGGCGGAGGCTTAGTAAAAGGCTTCCGTACGGGATACGGAAACCTAAAAATACGTCCCGACCGGGATTCGAACCGGAACTCCGGCTCGAGCCGCCAGCGCGTTGCCAATTCCGCCACCGGGTCGTTGACGTATCTCTATAAATTTTCGAACCGTTGCTTGCATTTCTCTAGAACTCTTAGCAGTTCTCTAGACCGCAGGAGATGCAGCATACCTACTAGAGAGATGCGAGCAACGCTTCGAAAATTTAGAGAGATACGTCAACGGCCCGGTGGCGGAATTGGCAATGCGCTGGTGGTTCCAGGTTCGAATCCTGGTCGGGACGTATTTTTTCTCTTCCTTTGTCGGCTTTGCATTTCTCTAAAGAAGCGAGTACATGCTTAGTACTAACATTAAAAACATAACTAACCTCAAGTAGACATTGAGAGGTCCGTACTGCAAGTACTCCATGACGAGAGCACTGGGTGACATGAGAGTAACACCGTACAGCCTCACCACCGAGCTCGACTGAACGCCCGCCCATTTGTTGGCCAACTCGATGAAATCCTGCAGGAGAAACACAGCATTCAACGCTTTCATTCAGAACTCAGTCGTTCTTGTTCAAAACATTTCAAACATTGTAAAACATTTCAGCCTCAACACACTAATAAAATATTAGTTTTTATTGAAAGCGTGACCAATCCACTATAAGGTGTCTAACAACGCCCATGGACATTCGTTCGTGTGCGGGGGGTTGCGAATGTCATGAGGGCCTGACAGATGCCCATTCACGCCCCTCTTGAATGACCCGAGACTGTACTTGGGGGGAAATATATAGATATATTTACAAACGGTCTTCGCTGCAAAGGCGTCTTTAGTCTAACAGCTCACCTTCAAATGTGTGTCTGTCTTCTCCCGAACTAGAGTTTTGAGCGCCACCTCCACCTTCTTGGTCTCGTTCAGCTTCCAGATGGCCTTGTATGTGGCTGTGACGCCTTCAGCGCCGCGAACCTGGGTCCCTGTACCCCAGAAAACGCATTCAAAACCAAAATCATGGGGGTAAGAGATTGCTCGTATGCAATACCCCTTGCCTTTTGAGTAAGTACCGTTACACCAGTCAGCAACAACATAAATCATGTAAATAAATGTATTAAGTTAGACTAAGTATTACTGCTCTGTATGCAAATGTTTATCACACTCAATAAATGGTTTTTTATTTATTTATTTATTTATTAAATCATGTTGCATGGCGAATACCAAAAGAGTATTAGATTAATTATTCCATCCAATTTGTCTGCCTCAATCTAATTAATCCTCTTCACCGAGTGAAACAATTGATGGTATGAAACCAAAGATTTTCTAATTTAAACTTATGTTCAAATTAGAAACTTGGTGCTACGGACATTTCTGAACCTCGTAAATGAAAGTTAGCCAATTCACCATCAATAGGTACCTAATGTACATATACTAACTTGGAAAAATCTTTACCTCTTCAAAATTGTCTTTCCGTTGTTTCTGTTAGTGTATTCTGCTGAAGATAAAATAGCTATAAATAAAAGGCCGCCACTATTACAAACACTTTTTATTTCCCTTACTCAATAACAACGTAGTTAAAACTCATTGTTTTCACTAAAACCCTGCTCTTCTTCATTACCAATGAGCTGCAAAGATTCTTCCCCGAAATTTCTGTCCCTCTGATTCCTCAAAAATGTAGCATGGAGCTGCATATGCGCTATTTGTGCATTTGATGCTTTTGGTGCTTTGTCCATTTTTTTACCTACATTCAACTTCCTCCTTTTTGTCTGACTGAACAGCATGTATACAATTGTACCTACAAATACTAATGTGACCAGTACAACGATGAATATAGCGAGTGCAATCATAACTTCTTCATCAGATTTGAGATTACTGAAAATCTTTTTAGTAATTTTATCCGTCATCAAGTAACTAAGAAACGACTTCTTTCCCTTTACAAGGACTTTATGAACTACCGTCACCCACTTCAATCCAATGTCGCTCTGTTCGACAACACAACTCCACAAACCAGAGTGTTCCATAAGTGCATGACTAACGTGCAAACTGTCATCCGCAACCGCACTAGTCATTCCCCTGTCCAGAAATAAAGTTCCATTCAACAGCCATTTGACAGTCAAATCCATGTAGATGTAGCATAGACCTTTAGATTTGCAAGTCAAAGTGAATGGTGAACCTTCATGGACTTTTTTATCGGTACTATTTGATTCGATGGCGACTGTGACTGCTCTGATCGGTGTTTTCATGTTGTTTTTATAAATCATGCATAAATACAAACCACTGTCTTTCTTAGTCACTTTCTTAATTGAAACTGTAGCATTATTGTGTATCACCCTTTCAGAATCAAAGACTATTGGATTTCCATTAAAGGTCCAATTTATATCTGCCATTGGTGATTCATGTCGGATCCTATCTATCAGTAGCACAGGGTATTCAAACTGTATATCATCTCCTGTTTTAGCGACGACACTATAGTACTCATGGCGGAGACTCGAACGAATGAGTTCGTATGTATCCGGAGAAATGTCCCCGCATTCGAATTCGCCACACTTGCCCGTGTCGACGGAATCACCTGAGCACATCTTGCCGAATACGTTGGGCTTGGGATTGTCGCATACTCTTGTCCTTACCTAGGGAGAGAGAGAGCAACATTTTGATATATACAACGAAAATAATATAGAGGGCAATACTTTAAAATAATTTCAAAATTAAAGCAAATTCCTACAACATTAAAAATAGAGGTTACTTAAACAGTTGTATGAAAACAATATTATTAAATTTAAATAATATAAAGCAACAAGATCCTGATTTATGTTGAATGAAACCATTGAATCCTAAGTTCTAATCATCCCTAAAATCAAATAGACTACGAAATTCATAACACTTCCTCTTGAGTTCGACATAATCTAGTAAAAAAGATTATAGCAGTCTCGCTACTACTTGTAGCACTAGAGAAACCTTATGATTGGTTGGTTTGAAGACAATTCATTCAACTTTTTTTATTCAATGTCATTCAGCAATAATAAGTGGTCTAAATAGTAATAGACAAACCCCCACACCACTGCCGCAAGTGACCGAACATTGCCATTCCGACCACTCTGACCACCCTCCATCCAACGGGGCACTGTCTATATCTGGCGGTTCACAATTGACCGTCCACACAACCCATCCACTTTCACAAGCAACCGCAAACCAGTAGAACATCAGGGGTTTATCAGGAATCCAACCAAAAATTGCTTCATCATTTCTGTATATTATCAAGACGCGCTCATTGTGGAATATGTCATATTTGGTCCACTTGCTGGGTGATATCAGCTGGTATTCAAAATGGCGACTGGCGAGCGTTTCGGCTTTGGGCAGAGCGTTACGGATGAGGAATATGTAATTTCCATTATCGCCTATTGTTACAGCTAGATAGTTGGGATTGTCACCTGAAATAAAAAACAGTCCACCAAAGATTCACAGACAGATTTGTATTTATTTCTTAAAATAACTGATCCTACTGATCTGACTTAATCCACTGATGGATAGATGGGTTATTTCCAGGGACTGAAAACCGGTACCTATAACGGTTTCGGTTATTTTGCGGTTCTGAAAGTACCGGTACCATGTAAGAACCGGTTACTCCGATACCGGTACTTCAAGAGTACCGGTACTCTTGAAGTACTTTGTAAAATAAATAAAGGAAAGGTACCGGTATCATGGTACCGGAACTCGACTCCTATACGCTGAGAGAAAGAGAAGCAAATAGTCACGCAAATTGGTAACGTCTCTCCTCTACTTTAAATGTTTGCTCGGCACCGGTATGGAACCGATAAAGTTGGCAACAACACATTTTTCAAGGAACCGAAAAAAAGGGTTCCAAAAGGGTTTTCTTTCCGAAATTAGGGTACCGGCAGGCCTCAAGCACTCTATGTACTTGCGCGCGCTAACTACCTACCGCCCGGTGCACCGCTGGCGGTATAATTCAGTAGAAATTCGTCAGTCGCGCGAAACATACCTACACGCTCGCCCACGCAACTGCGCGCAGCTGCAAAGCAATAATGCACTTTACACTCGATCGTTTAGGTACATTTTCGCACGCAGCGATTGGCGACGTAAAACAGTAGACTATTAAAGCCGAAGGTATTGAACTTTTTCTATGGAGTGATTTATCTGTTACGAAGTAACTATAGTAATCTGTGGTACCGTTTCTGGTTCCGGTCCTGCCGGAACCGAAAAGAACCCATAAATACCTGTTTTTACCGGTATTTTCGGTAACCTTTTCATACTTTGGTTATTTCTAATTCCTTTAGAGGTATAAAACCCCAAAAATTCACATAAAGCTATCAAATTTGCATAGGTCTGTAATACAATTACATCAAAAGTGTAAATAATTAAAATGATAGAAAATGAAACAAAGGACAAAATATGTAGTCCAAAACTAACCAGGAAACACCAGCAATGGAATTAAAGCGATGCCGTTTCCACGCAGGTAAATGGAAAAGTTCGAGTAGTCCTTTATCTCAGGGTTTCTCCACATTCTCACCGAAAATATCCTCGTGTGCTGCTCAGTCGAGGTGTTCTCCGTATGGCACTGCTTGTCCTGAAAGTGGACACCTATGACGTTGCCCTCTAGCGACTGATAGCTCATGAAAGAGGGCTCAAACGTCTCATAATCGTTGGTCGACTCCCATTCGAAGATCGGATTCTCACGTTTTTGAAACCCGAGCATAATCTGTCCCTTCGGAAACTGTATCCAGAATTTACCCCACTTTCCAGCTGGTATGAGGTGGGGCAACGTTTTTTGCACCAAAAGCTTGTCGATGCCAGCTGAGTCGTCTTTGAATCGAAGGATAACTTTTTCGTTGCTCTCGGCGCCGATGTAGAGAGTGTAAGACTTGGTTTTGTCAGCGGAGAATGCTTTGAACATGATGCCGTCTAAGAAATCGGGATTCCATTCTTTTAGCGAGAAGTAAAGACCTCCGTTTGGACCTAGAAATACATTTCAAATATGCTTATTCTAAAGATAGATGATATTTTTTTTTATATATAAAACAGCTTGGGTTATTAAACTTGACGAGGCTGGAGAGTCAGGCACAACTAATATAAACCCTGAGGAAGGGTCACTCTGCTGATAAGCTGAGATAAGGGGAGCCGATTCTAGACCTTTACAATGCCAAAGTACGGCCGGTTTCACCACCTTCGGCTATAATGTAGCTAACTTCTGTCAAACATATGAGAAATTTCACATTTACCGGCAAATAACGATTGATCGAGGTCTTAACTGGAGGTGGTCAAAAAAGGGTCACTAGCATATCGTGTGGTTCAAAAATCTCTTGAGTGGATAAAGGGGTGTTCTTGGGTACATTTGAGTACAAATGGGTATTTCGATGTGGCTTATACAAAGTGGGAACTGGGACAAGGGAGGAAAGCTCCTCCTTTACTCAATATGCAAATAGTTCAAAACACTCATACTCAAAAAGACAAGGTTAGTAATCATAATCGACAACCAACCAGAAGACATTATTTGTGATTAAGAAAAATAACCTGTATATTTCCACTCAGTCAGGTAGCATATAGAGGACAAAGGGGTGTTCTTGGGGACATTTGGGTAGAAATGGGTATTTCGATTTGGCGGATACAAAGTGAGAACTGGGACTTGCCTCCCGGCAAGCTCCTCCTTTACTCAATAAGCAAATAGTTCAAAACACTCATACTCAAAAAGACAAGGTTAGTAATCATAATCGACAACCAACCAGAAGACATTATTTGTGATTAAGAAAAATAACCTGTATATTTCCACTCAGGTAGCATATAGATATACCGCAAAGCTCCCCCTCGTTTTGTCAATACGATGTTGGTTTCTTCCAGGGCACAGTCTCTGACGTCGCATAGGTCTTTTGTGACATTTTCGTCTGTTGTATAGCACCAGGCTCCTACACAACTTCGCTGTTATTATCAGTGACAAATGGGAAGACTCCGTCACACTCATTGAGGTTGTGAACCACTATTTCTATTGAAGGATTATTGGAAAGAAGTTGACTCTCACTCACGATGGTGGTTCTATCACTACTCAACAGTGTGTTATTATCAGGTAGATGATGGAAATGTTATGTTAAAAAGTACATCTACTACTATCATATCATATCAAAGTTAATTTACTTTGCTAGAAAATGAAAGCAAAATTAACCTGCCAAGCTCCTGGACGGATTTCGGCAGTAGTTCTCAGCCTTAATGACGCTGCTCTCGGGGTAAAGCGTCTTGTTGTGCAACGCGTGAGGCATCAATTTTTTAGGCACTTTCGACCAATGTTCACAAATGCGATTCGATCTGTAATGCCATTAGTGTTCAGCGTTCAGTCTGCTCTTCATTATAATTTTTTATTATTTTTTTTATTTTTTTTTTTTTTTTATGGAAACTGATCGCCTACAACACCTACAACATCCGTGATGTCAGCCCATAACACCGGGTGAACTTGGTGCCACGTCAGTACTTCCCTTCGGTCGTGCCGGCTACACTGAACTGAACGGAAAACACAAACTATTTACATAGCCGTTTCGACCGACCTTTCATTCAGTGCGGTGGTACCAACCCGGGCGGGATAAACCCTACCACCGAGTAATATAAGAAGGGAGTCATATCCCTTAGTCGCCTTTTACGATTATATTGTTTGATCTAATGTGTCCGCCTGTCATTGCTTTTAGAGTTCCGTATTCGAACTACGCCGTCTATCTGTCCGTCCGTCTTTTTTTTTATTAACCGACTTCCAAAAAAGGAGGAGGTTCTCAATTCGTCTTTATGTTTTTTTTTTTTATTTTTTTTTTTATTTTTATTTTTTAATTTTTTTTTTTTTTTTTTTGTATGTTTGTAACACGATTTCTCCGTCAATTGAGGGCCGATTTAGAAAATTCTTTTTTTGTTAGTTAGGTCATACTTCCGAGGTGGTCCCATTTCAATTTTATCGAAATTGGTTCAGTGGTTTTCGAAAAATCAGCATAATACTATGGTGTGTGGTTACCTTCAGCAAAACTTGTGATGTGGTCGTTTTCGGCAATTTTCAGTTTGATAAATTAGTATGGTGTGTGGTTACCTTCAGCAAAACATTTGTGATGTGGACTTATTCAGCAATTTGCAGTCTGACACATATGGCGAATAATTCTGTACCACTTCAATCGATTTCGATTATTCGATTTCGATTATTCTTTTTTATGTAATATTACTAAAAAGAATGAAATAAAAACTGTTTTAAAAAATATTAAACCGATTTCCAAAAAACAAAAAAAAAAAACTAAAAAAGTATTAAATACCTAATATTTTGAAATTTTCTCTGTCCTGTTGAAATACCTGAATCGATATACTAGTGATACATATTCGGACCCTTGTTTCATGAATATTCTAAATTTGAAATTTTTTATCTTTTCCGACCGGCGCTTAATTTATTATGGTATCTGGCCAGTACCTACTGTACCGAGTACCATCGAGCTGGTTTGATGATGGAGACAGAAGGTGGCCATAGGAACTCCTAAACTACACATGAAAAACCCATCGTGTTTGGGCTCGTTGCATTTGTCTTCACGAGAAATTTACTTTAGACCTAAAAGATTCTCAATTCGACGGTATGTTTTCTTTTTTTGGATGTTTGTTACGCGATTACTCCGTCAATTGTGGGCCGATTTTGAAAATTCTTTTTTTTTTATTTGAAAGGGGATAACCCTGAGGTTTTTGAAGTGAAAACTTCTTTAGCGGCTCTTGGCACTTTTTTAGGTGGGTAAAAATGTATAACTCGCGACATCGCGTCAGCGTCATTTTTAAAATGAAACCTTAAGTCATTGCGTTAAGGGTTAAGTTAGAGTGGCACGGGATCTGCCGGCACTCCCGGAGTGCAACTGTTAAGTAGGGTTCCGTAACACGTTTATGTCTGTCCATTCTACTAAGTTCTGCAAAATGAATGTAGGGTTCCGTAACATATGCATGTCTATCCGTTCTACTAAATTTTACAATTTTCAACCAAGGTCCTCCGACGGTTATTTTATAATAAAAGTAGGCTTCCGTAACACGTTTATGTCTGTCCATTCTACTAAGTTCTGCAACATCACCTACAACGTCCGTGATGTCAGCCCATAACACCAGTGCCATGTCAGTGCTTCCCCCTTTGATCGTGCTGACTACACTGAACTGGTCGGAAAACACAAACTATTTACATAGCCGTTTCGACCGACGTTTAATTCAGTGCGGTGGTACCAACCCGGGAAGGTTAAACCCTACCACCAAGTAAGATTACGAGGGAAGGGACTTACAGTTTTACGAGGAATCCGAACCTTGGTCAGCCTCCAACGGTCAGCGGTCACCCATCTAAGTACTGACCGCACCCAGCGTTGCTTAAAATTCAATAGCGACAGTTGACTGTCTGCACCACTGAGCTATCGAAGCTGACGTGGTCCTATTTTAATTGGGTCAAGATCGGATTGGAAAGCGAGGCGGAATCGCGAGGCCGAAGGCCGAGCGATTCCGCCGAGTACATTAATAGCAAAAATTACTAAAAAAAACTGTGAAATAAAAAAAAAGTTTTAAAAAACATAAAACCGACTTCCTAAAAAAAGTAGAACTAAAAAACTATTTAAAATAAAAATATAAAAACCGCCTTCAAAAATATATGAAATAAAAACCTAAAAAAAAAAACGAACCCTAGAGTTGAAGGCGGTGCTAAAGCAAGCAAAAATGATGCATGAAAGAAAACATGAGCGGATGATAATATCCTTTGTGATTTGTGTAGCCTTTTTAGCACCGCATTCAACTCTAGGGTTCGTTTTTTTTTTTTAGGTTTTTATTTCATATATTTTTGAAGGCGGTTTTTATATTTTTATTTTAAATAGTTTTTTAGTTCTACTTTTTTTAGGAAGTCGGTTTTATGTTTTTTAAAACTTTTTTTTTTTGCTCTATGGTAAAAATGGTAATACATACAAGCATCAAACTTTTTTTTTGTTCCGCGAATGTCTTTTGAGACCTTTTACCCAGTCTCATGTATAGTGAGATCACATAAAAAATGGCCGCCTTTGCAGTTAGCAAGATTTTTTTTTTTATTGTAAGCTCGACATATGACACCGAGGCACCCATGAGGTGTCTAACGGCGCCCATGGACATTCCCTCGTATGCGGGGGTTGCGAATGCCATGCCGGCCTGAGAGGTGCCCATTCACGCCCCTCTTGAAGGACCCGAGGAACAGAAACACAAGGAAAGTGCATTTTTTGCCGTTAAAAAAGACAGATTGATCGCACCTATAATAACCCTAATAATAATAAACATAATTATTACAGGTCAAGCTAATAAAACTGTTATAAGAGCTGGAAAGCATCCAATATGACTCATTCATATGGCACCATTTCACCTAACCATATATTATGATTTATGACGAAAGCATCCATTGACATTTTGGTCGTACACAGGTTTTAGAGGTGAAATTTTTCTATGAAAAACGTTCACACACATTCACGGTATTCCTTGTTTGAAATAGATGGCCAGCGACTGTGGTCCGCATTTTCCAGTCATTTTAAAAAGACAGCAATGGGATTGTTCTAAGATGGAATATATTGTTATACTACATTGTAGTATGCTTAATACACCAACATAATTATGTTGATACAAATTACGTATCAAAGTTTGACAAAGGCTCTTTACACCTGATTCACTTAATTAATAAGTCTTTGTAGTCAGAACTCTCAGCAAAATTGTTAATCTTGCCCTCGGGCTGTGTTTTCGATAGACTATGGGCGGTGTTATTATGTGGCTAGTCACTAAGTACTTGTTAAAAATATGTATGAAAAAATATACCCTGCGAAGTTTCTTGTCGGTTCTTCTTCATGGGTGTAATCGAACCGGATAGAACAAATTGGGAGAGGCCTATGTCCAGCAGTGGACCGATACAGGCTGATGATGATGATGATGATGATGATGAGAACAAATTGTGACAAGTTCGAGTGCAGTCTAACTGCCTATGAATGATCAATAAACAATACAAAACAGAAACTTTAGTAATTCCCAGTCAACGCATCCAACCAACCTTGTGACCGCCAGCTGTCCTAAATAATCATTAGCAGTGCCCGCAACTTTGCAGTCCATAGCATTACACTTTCTGATGTTACAAGCCTGCTCCTTAAGCCCCGCATCGGTCAAGGCGTAGCACCAGGGTCCAGTCGGGTTCTTATTGATATTACGGCAATAGTTCTCATTCTGTTCGCGGTCGTGGGAGCTCTCGTGAGCGCCGGCCGAGACAGATCTGTCGTCGGTCCATGGAGCGCATGGGTATCCTGAAGGAGTTCTATTTATTTACTACAATTTTGTACCGTGTGGGGCCGGTACTTTAAAAGAATAGCCCCACTGCATCTCTCCCCGTGCATGTCGTAAAAGGCGACTAAGGGATATGACTCCCTTCTTATATTACTAGGTGGTAGGGTTTAACCCACCCGGGTTGGTACCACCGCACTGAATGAAAGGTCGGTCGAAACGGCTATGTAAATAGTTTGTGTTTTCCGTCCAGTTCAGTGTAGCCGGCACGACCGAAGGGAAGCACTGACGTGGCACCAAGTTCACCCGGTGTTATGGGCTGACATCACGGATGTTGTAGGTGATGTAGCCAACCGTGTCAGTTTCAATAAAAAAAAAAAAATACTTGACGGAACCAAAGAGCACTTTTATTATATGACTATTTGACTATTGAAAATATTGTAAATTTTTTTTTATGTAATCGGTTATGGGTGGCTGAGTTGGAGGGGCCAAAGCGCATGCTCCGACCAGCCAATATCACCTCCGAGAAGGTAGGTGCCATACCGGAGACTTCCCTGGATCGCTGGCTATACCGGACTAGAGGAGAACACAACCGTGGCTGCTATGCGGCCATCTTACATCCAGTACGGTGGTAACAACTCAGTCGGCTACAATTTGAGCCTAACACCTAGTAAGGGGCAAGGGAAGGGACCTACAGTTTTACACCGGGTCCGAACGGTGAAGCAGCAGGTGTAGGTGTAATGTAAATTTTTTCGTCAGAAAAAACTCATTGGTATACGACGACCGGATTCGAACCGCGAACCTCTCGCATGAGAAGCCGATGCCCAAACCACTCGGCCACCCGCTGCCTATATAACTATTTGGAAATATTGTACCCACATATCAAAACCAATTTGTTGACGAGTAATATAAAATGACCAACATGTACCAAATCATATTTTTTTTTTACGTGTGTGAAATTTTACATTACGATAAATAAATACAATAAAATACAATACAATATTTCATTTTATTAATTTTTATAGCTTTGCAAGTTTACTATAAAAAAATATTTATTTGGAAAGAAATTTTTATTCAAACAAAAGAAAGCAAGCTCTCCACTTTTTAGGGTTCTGTATCCGTCGTACGGGACCCTATTTGCTAAGCCCACGCCGTCTGTCTGTCTGTCTGTATTTCTGTCTGTCCGAGGGCACCCGTAATCGGTGTTGTGCTGCAAGGACTCTTTTAAATTGCAGCACATCACCGACCGCCACATTTAGCAAAGTATTCGGACAAGATAACTACCAGGCAGCAATTAAATCATGAAGGCCCACCTGCTGCATGACTCGGCGGAAGGACCGCGCCAAGGTGAGAGGTGGCTATCCTGTCGCCCTTTTGCACGGCATCTTGTCCTTATTGCCTTAGTCGCCTTTTAAACATGCACGGGGAGAGACGCAGTGGGGCTATTCTTTTAATGTACCGACTATACACAGTACTTTGTGTGTATGTTTAAATGTTAATTAAAATATTCGTAAAGGCCTTGTTCCGGCATCAGATTGAATTGGAAACTGATCACGCCGATTTGTATCCACTGATCCCGGTATCGGTGGCTACAACAAAGAAAAATATATTAATTTTGGAAACGGATCCCTGTATCAGTGGATACAAATCGGCATGATCAGTTTCCAATTCAATCTGATCCCGGGATCCGTGGAGACGAGGCCTTCCTAAATTTTTTTTTTATGTAATCCGGTATGGGTGGCTGAGTCAGAGGGGCCAAAGCGCATGCTCTGACTAGCCAATATCACCTCCGAGAAGGTAGGTGCCATACCGGAAACTTCCCTGGATTGCTGGCTATACTATTATATAAATAAACCAACGCACCCGAGCTAGTGACGGCCTGAGTGCCAACATAACCCGCATCGTTCTCATACAAAACGCACTCAGGCGGGTAAGCGGGCGGCAATCCTTCCGGCTCACAAAACAACGTCCAGTGCGTAAAACTAAATTCAGAACCGATCGAAAACCAACGCAGCGAACTCATAATCTCGTGGCGAGCTTTCAGTACCGTCTCCAAGTTGGAATCCACTTTTCTTAGCATGTGCAACTCTTGCGCGAACATCGTTATGTGAATCTCCGCCCATTCGTAGTAACTTACTATGTTTGCGGTTGTCTCTTCGGCTAGAAGAATAGTTTTTTCAAAATCGATTTGGTATTCGACTGTTGTCTTATTCAGATTGCCGATCGTGATAAAAACTCTTGGATATTCGTTGTACGGATTTAAAGTCAGTGAAACAACAGCGGATCGAAAGCTTCTGACGTATATCTGTAGATCGTATATCAAATTGACCTGTCGCAGCGGCCAGCTCACGGTAAAATTTGACAGAAACGTCGTGTGTTCCTCGCATACAAATTCGTCATCGCAGAAGGGAAACTCCCACAGGGTGTTGGATCCCGTTACGCTGTAGTAATTGAAGTTAGATTTCTTGTATTTGATCAGCGATCCGATGTTGTCCATCTCTGCTATGTAAACCGGTTTGATGACACCTTGCTTACCTACGATAGAACATAATTGGGTCATTTTGTATCAAGTCAAACAAAATATTCAAATAAATGTTACCTATGTACAGAAATTATGGGAAAAAAATATTGTGACTAAAGAATTTACGTTCATTTATCCAAGTGTAAATGAATTACCAATTTGGAATAATTTTTTGTTTTTTATTTAATCCAGGCTGAATCAGAGGGCTTTTTTGTAGAAACGCAACATGTGGCGCCGAGTCACCCATGAGGTGTCTAACAATGCCCATGGACATTCGGTCGCATGCAGGGGTTACAAATGCCACGCCGGCCGGATAGGTGCCTATTCACGCCCCTCTTGAAGGACCCGAGACTGTACTTGGGTGGAAATATACGGGCAGGGAGAGCATTCCAGAGTTTACCGGTTCTGTAGAGGATGGATCTGCAGCATCTTTTGTTTTTCCTGGAGTAAAAAAAAATTTGGCTTCTAAATACGTTAATCCTCAATTGTTTGACATCATTTTGGAGATGTATTTCATTAGCTTTATGTGGCAATAGAGTTTATTAAACCGATTTCATTATTTTACGAAAGTTTATGTTCGGCGCCAAATCTACAGCGGCAAAATTGGCTTCCAAGGACCACAACATCAAACTTAACAAGTACTGCAACTTAGTAGACCGGATTGTGAGAAACGGATTCAAGACTGATCTCTTCGCTGTGGAAGTCGGAGCAAGAGGACTACCAGCGAAGTCGCTCTACAGTCTCTTCAAGAATCTAGGGCTCCCAAGATCGACGCTAAGCTCATATATGGAGAGAGCTTCGAAAACGTCGCCGGAAGCATCCTACAGAATATGGATAGGTAGAGAGAGTGAGGTCGAGAGCGGGACTGGTGGTTTCCCCGCGTCCTAGTCAACGCAGACTAGCTGACGAGGGCTTGAAGCGAGCCGAAACGTGAAGCATGCGCGGGAAATTTAGAGTGGCCACTCGCTAGTCCCGGCCTCGATTAATACCCTCCTCTACTGCCGATGGGCCCGGATATGTTCGGTGAAGCCATCGCAAGCTTAGATCCACACCTTCTTTCCTAGGGGGGGGAAGCATATTATTTAATTGTAGGAATGCAAAGGGTTAATTAAGCATATGAATATACCAACATTCTCAAGGGAACTAAGAAATAATTATTCAACAATACCAAGAACCAGCATGTTCTCTCGCCAGGACAAAGTAAAATTAGTGTATTCCGTCGCCTTCAACATATGATGAGTATCTTCAAATACCACCTCTTTGCTGCCAATCGTCAAGCCAGTCCCTATGTAAAATATCACAGTATAAATAATGTATACAAAAAATTTCAGTCATACATAAAGAAGTTTCAGACATAAAGATTAACAAATAATAAAATAATAAAATTGGTTTTCTTAATAAAATTGTTGTACTTAAAATTGCTGAATTACCCGGTGAGAATCATATATCGACATGTAGACTATGAATTTAACTATTCAAATATCATCTTCTAAATAACGTTAGAATAGAAACCAATTTTACCATCCTGCCAGAGATTGCGTAGGTATAAAAAAAGAAATTGACACCTGTCAAAATAATTGTTTACCCAAGAACTGGGAATATTTTAAAAGTGTGTTCTATAGGAAAGGCAAAGATTTTTATCCGTACAGCAAGTCTTTCTCATACATTCTCGTAAGAAACTTAGAACTCCCATTTTTCGCCAATTTTTTTTGCGGAAGTCAAGAGGTTAATGAACCAGCAGCTTAATATGCTGATGTGTTCATGTCTATGATGATCACTGGTGTTGCTATTTATTATATTTCTTCGATTTTTAAGTACTTGTCAAGCCTATTTTTGAATGTGTTTATTGAGGGTGCTTCAATAACTTACTCGGGCAGTTTATTCCTGCTGTTTACTTTGGGCGTGTTTTGTTTTTCCTGGAGGTAAAAAAATCCATCTGTGCTTTTAAATAAGTGAATCCTCACTTGATTTTTATACCATTTTGTGAGGAACTTCATTAGGTGTCAAGAGCCCATAGAGATTAATGCTCTGACTTCATCACTTTACGAAATATTTGAATTAAGCGCGCGGGTGCGCCAAAATTCGCGGATTTCGGGCGGCGAAAATTGCACAGAAGTCAAGGGGTGTAATTATATTAAATCTTTGAGAAGTGAAAAGGTTTTTTCTTTTATGGAATCTGACACGGTTGGCTACATCACCTACAACATTCGTGATGTCAGCCCATAACACAGTGCCGTGTCGTGCCTTCATTTTTATCTCGGCTACACTGAACTGGACGGAAAACACGAACTATTTACATAGCCGTTTCGACCGACGTTTCATTTAGTGTGGTGGTGGTACCAAACCGGGCGAACACTGGATAACTAAAAACAAAAACTAGAGCAACAATTTGACACATATAATTTTTTTTTTTCAAGCTTCAATATCAAACTTATTTTTAAATAAATGCTTTTTTTTTATGTAATCCGGTATGGGTGGCTGAGTCGGAGGGGCCAAAGCACATGCTCTAACCAGCCAATATCACCTCCGAGAAGGTAGGTGTCATACCGGACACTTCCCTGGATTGCTGGCTATACTGGACTAGAGGAGAACACAACCGAGGTTGCTTGCGGCCATCTTACATCCAGTACGGTGGTACCAACCCAGTCGGCTACAATTTGAGCCTACCACCTAGTAAGGGGCAAGGGAAGGGACCTACAGTTTTACACCGGTTCCGAACGGTGAAGCAGCGGGTGTAGGTATGCACGTAAATTTTTTCGTCATAAAAAACTCATTGGTACACGCCGACCGGATTCGAACCTCGGACCTCCCGCATGAGAAGCCGATGCCCAAACCACTCGGCCACCCGCCGCTTAATATATAAATCGTGTAAAACACTCTCTGATAGTATTTTGGTACCAGAATGCTGAAAACTAGATCCTTCCATACCTCTATGATTTCAATCGCATCAATCTAACAATATGAAGCAGACAAAATATTAAAAAAAACATTGAAAAAAAAACATTTTTTTTTTGTATGGGAACCCCCCCTTAATTTTTTACTTTTTCTATTTTTTTATTATTTGTTGTTATATCCGCCATAATAAACCATATTCTGTGAAAATTTCAACTACCTATTACGGTTCAAGAGATACAGCCCTCGAACAGACAGACAGACAGACGGGCGGACGGAAAGACAGACAGACAGACAGACTATTACTAAGCCTACGCCAGGCTTAGTAATAGGCTTCCGTACGGGATACGGAAACCTAAAAACAAGATCGTGAATGTTCTAACACTTGAGTGTGAGTGTCAATGTACCGTTATTCGATATCACGAGCTCCACGCCGCAACCCCACCGCTCGATATCTTCCGTCGAGGCGGCCACATTCAGTACACTCAACAATATCGTGACCCTTCCGTCTTTCTCGCCGTCCGCGTCCCACAGCCTCACGGAAAACTCCACATTGTTCCACGTGCTGTTGAGCGTGATATAGTGCGAGTAGTACGCGGTCGGCCTCGTGAACAGTTCGCAGTCGCGATCGTCGCAGAGCGGAATGTCGCAGTAACGCTTTATATATGTGTTCTCGTCGTCGGTGAGTTCGTTGTAGCACCAAGGCCCTGGCGTGATTACAATTTTGTATAAGATGAGCGGTTTCGTTTTCTTTTTTAAGCAGTACAATACAAAGAATGACGGGTACTTTTGTAAGAAGTGTAATGTATACCAAATGAAAGCTTATCATTTATGTTCCAATTTTTGTTATGGCAACAGGGCTGTAAAGTACCGGAGATGCGAGATATCTGCCTTAAAAAGTCAATGGGGTAATTACGTAAAAAATAAAAAAGAGCAGATTTTTTTTTTTTGCATTTCAATAATATACACATAATATTTACAGTAAAGACATAAATAAATCCAATGAAAAAGAAAACAGCTAACACTTTTAATTAAGTAGCACGGCATTCGCAGCCCCCGTTCTAAAACGAATGCTTTTAGGCGTCGTCGGCTCAACAATCCATGCTGACGGCGCCAGGAGTCTCGCGTATCAATAAAAAAAAAAAGTCATAAAATAATCACATGTAAAAAATTATTATTGTTATACAATTAAAGCTTTGTCAGCTTCGGTAGCTCAGTCACCGAGTAAAGAAGGGATCAGAGACAAAGGGTCTAAGGAGCGTGCAAAATATTTACCTACTTTAGTAGGGTTGGCAGTGGAGTTTAAAATTAAATCAACAAAATGTTTACACTTTTTTATTAAGGCGGTGACAAACGCCAAATACGCAAAACATGCAAAAAGTGCGACAAAGAAGGTCCAAAACTGACCAATTGACACACATTCAGAAAATTAAAAAAATACCAACCTATATTTTGGTTCCTTACCAACAAAGTGCATTGCTGGTTTTTTTAATAATGAGTAAAAGTAAGTAATAAACATAAAATTAAAAATATATAAAAAAAACATGAATTTTTGAAAATCTGAGTATGTGTGTATTATTACAATTTTACAATACCACCGATTCAAAGGTCACAAAGCTCTGAGAAAACTCTATTCAATTTGTTTTATTATTTTATCGACGAAAGGAGATAAAAATAAAAAACAAAAAACGCCTACATGAAATTATTGACGTAATTCTTCAGTCGGAAGGGTAAAATTTTTGCCTTCGTCAATTTAGCAGGCACTTCAATACTAGATACAATTTTAGTTCCGGGCTCGCTTGCTCGCTCCTGCCCTGCTGCGCCCGCGTGTCGGTCGTCATTTCTGTCTTCTGTGTTTGGATCGAATGGAAAAAAGATAGGTAGGTTAGGTATATTTGTACCGTGTGGGATGGTAATTTAAAATAATAGCCCCACTGCATCTCTCCCCGTGCATGTCGTAAAAGGCGACTGAGGGATTTTTTTATGTAAACTGACACAGTTTGCTATATCACCTATAACATCCGTGATGTCAGCCCATAACACCGGGTGAACTTAGGTGCCATGTCAGTGCTTCCCTTTGGTCGTGCCGGCTACACTAAACTGGACGGAAAATACAAACTATTTCGGGATATGACTCCCTTCTTTTTTTCCGTCCAGTTCAGTGAAGCCGGTACGACCGAAGAAAAGCACTGACATAGCACCTACTTCACCAGTTGTTACGAGCTGACATCTCGGATGTTGTATTGTAGGTGATGTTGCCACCGTGTCATTTTCCGTACCAGTATACAGTACGACCGTATCAGTAATATCTCTCTTCTGTGGTATCTATCAGTATACGCTCCGGTACGTAACTTGACGGGGCGTTATACGCATGGCTTTCGTTAGTATAACCACAGAATAACTAATAGGTACTGTGGTATAACGCTGTCTGCGCCTCCCGCGCCTCCACCGCGCCGCCGCCGCCGCCGCCTCCGCCGCCGCCGCCGCCGTGCCGCCTCCGCACCGCACGCTGCTACTGAGTTACCGCACCGCACCGCACCCCACCGCACCGTGCCATGCTGCCGCCGCGCGCGCCGCGCGCGCCGGCCGGTACCTATGTTGCTATGATATTTGCCATACATACCTAAATGCCTATCTACCTATTACCTACCTACCTATTTTTATTTTAGTTTTCATCGATAGTCTATTTAGAGGTTTATAAAAAGTGGTAAGTACATGAACTAAAATAATTTGGAAGAAATTACAATAAAATGTTATTTAGGTAAAATAATAAAAAATAAAAAATTAGAATCACGCATCAGTTACATAAGCCACAATCATTTTAATAATTAAATTAATTAATTAATTAATTAATTAATTAATTAATTAATTGATCCGACCAACTGATCAAGAAAATGCTTCATTTTGGAAAAACATCTGGTCGGATCCTGTCTGTCACGTCGAGGGTGAATGGATGAGAGTTGTCCAGCGGGAGTGTCAGTCGATAGAACCAATGTCAGCCATAAATATCAGCGAAGAGGATGTAGGTTCTGCAATCCGCCTGGCACTGAACTGGAAATCTCCAGGGCCGGACGGATTGCAGAACTTCTGGCTGAAATGGTTCAGAAGCTGCCACTCCCGCTTGGCTGTTCAATTCCAGGATGCCCTAGAACGTCGGGTTCTCCCGGAATTCATGACCACTGGTGTCACCCACCTGCTCCATAAATCTGGTAGCACTGCGGAACCCAAAAATTACAGACCAATCACTTGCTTGCCTACCATCTACAAGCTCCTGACATCCATTCTGACACACAAAATATCAATTCACATAAAGGACAATAACATCTTGTCCGTTGCTCAGAATGGATGTCGGGCTGGTTCCCGCGGTACTAAGGAGCTGCTCCTCATAGACATGACCGTTTGTCAGCAGGTCCGACGCAATCGAAAGAACCTGTCTGCTGCCTGGATAGACTACAGGAAGGCTTTTGACTCCGTGCCCCATACGTGGTTGCTAAGGATACTAGAACTATACAAAACTGACACGAATATCTGTCAATTCCTTGGCGCATGTATGGGACAATGGAGTACTATCCTTCGTGTGCCAGGTGGCCAACGGACTTCGGTTGCAGACGACCGGATTCCCATACGGCGGGGGATCTTCCAGGGAGACAGTCTGAGTCCGCTTTGGTTTTGTCTGGCTCTGAACCCTCTTAGCACTCTGCTTGAGGACTCAGAGCTGGGCTACTGTCTTCGAAGAGGAGGCTCTCGAATATCGCACTTATTTTATATGGATGACCTCAAACTGTTTGCCAAGTCAGACACCGAACTAATGTCGATGATGAAGATAACTGAAGGCTTCAGCAACGACATTGGAATGGAGTTCGGCTTGGAAAAATGTGGGACCATCCATGTGGAACGAGGTGTGATCGTGAACTCCGGCGGCATACAGTTGTCGGAGTCCATGAATGTTCGAGCTCTCTCCGAAGACGAAACCTATAAATATCTGGGAATATCGGAGGCTCTCAACATACGGGATACGGACATGAAACAATCAGTTAAGGAAAAGTTTTTTCACCGTCTTACAAAAGTGCTAAATAGCCTTTTGTCAGGCGGCAATAAAATTCGTGCCTATAACGGTTGGGTCATGCCTGTGCTCGTATATACCTTCGGTATTCTCAGATGGACTCAGACCGAATTGGACTCGCCGGACAGAAAGGTCAGGACGCTGATGACGAAATCCCGTATGCACCACCCACGATCATCGGTCATGAGGTTGTATATCCCGCGGAAGTGTGGGGGTCGAGGTATGTTAAATGCCAAGAACCTGCACAACCGCGAGGTATGCAATCTCCGTCAGTACTTTTTGGAAAAGACTGATGTTTGTGAGATGCACCGCGATGTCGTCACCAGCGATAAAGGTCTTACCCCGCTGAGCATGGGAAAAGAGAACTGGCGGAAGCCGGTTGTACTGAGCACTGAGGACCGCATGGAAGTATGGAAAGGCAAGGAGCTGCACGGTAGGTACTTCCGGTCTCTCACGGGACCGGATGTAGACCAACTTGCTTCCGTGCACTGGCTACGCTTCGGGGACCTCTTCGGGGAAACCGAGGGTTTTGTCTTTGCAATACAAGATGAGGTTGTCAAGACGAACAACTATAGGAAACACATAATGAAGGACGGCACCATTGACATCTGCCGCGCCTGCCACCAACCTGGCGAGTCCCTCAGACATGTGATTTCCGGTTGTTCGCAGCTTGCCAACACCGAGTATCTGCATAGACACAACCTAGTAGCCAGGATTATCCACCAGCAACTTGCCTTAAAGTTCAACCTTGTGGGTACCGAGGTGCCTTACTATAAGTACAATCCACCGCCAGTTCTCGAGAACGGTCATGTCACACTCTACTGGGACCGGTCCATTATTACAGATAGGACTATTCTTGCGAATAGACCTGATATTGTGATAGTGGACCGGGAGGCGAGGCGTGCAACGCTCGTCGATATCGCCGTGCCGCACGATGGTAACCTCGTCAGTAAGGAAGCAGAGAAGATGCTGAAGTATCTAGATCTGCAGCACGAGGTTACCAAAATGTGGCCCGTCGACTCGACGATCGTTGTGCCCATAGTCGTATCAGCGCATGGGCTGATAGCGAAGAGCCTCGATGACCACCTTAAGAGGCTCTCGCTGAGTGGTTGGGTCAAGGGCCAGATCCAGAAGGCAGCCCTGCTCGACACTGCACGCATCGTCCGGAGGTTCCTCTCTTTGGGACCCGACCATCGGTAGCCTGGGCTCGCCCCGCCGCCGGTGGTGGAAACTCCGTTTGTTTTTATATTAATTTTAGGTTTTAATTAAAAAAAAAAAAATGTAAAATTTGTATAAAAAGAAATGTGGAAATAAATGGATAAAAAAAAAATAATAAAAAAGCAAAAAAAAAAAACATACGAAAGTGGGATTCGAACCCCGAACCATCAACTCTTTAGGCTGATAGCGACAAACTACGCTAAATGTGACTTGAACGTGCGAAGCGAAATTAGCAGTCGCGTGGTACATTATGTAGAATTCCCGAATGCCGGTACCTATGTTGCTATGATATTTGCCATACATACCTAAATGCCTATCTACCTATTACCTACCTACCTATTTTTATTTTAGTTTTCATCGATAGTCTATTTAGAGGTTTATAAAAAGTGGTAAGTACATGAACTAAAATAATTTGGAAGAAATTACAATAAAATGTTATATA
The DNA here is from genome assembly GCA_946902875.1 of Nematopogon swammerdamellus. Lineage (NCBI taxonomy): Eukaryota > Metazoa > Arthropoda > Insecta > Lepidoptera > Adelidae > Nematopogon > Nematopogon swammerdamellus. The sequence continues at coordinate 19,284,733 of OX336350.1, forward strand.
AGTAAAATAATAAAAAATAAAAAATTTGAATCACGCATCAGTTACATAAGCCACAATCATTTTAATAATTAAAATAATAAAAAAGCAAAAAAAAAAAACATACGAAAGTGGGATTCGAACCCCGAACCATCAACTCTTTAGGCTGATAGCGACAAACTACGCTAAATGTGACTTGAACGTGCGAAGCGAAATTAGCAGTCGCATGGTACATTATGTAGAATTCCCGAATGCTCAAGGTCGTTGGCGTTTGTCACGGCCTTAAATGCCTATGATAAAATATTTTTATGTTAACAGTAAGTGTGGTTTTGCGGACTCCAGGTGATGGAAGACGGCAACCAAGTTTGTGCGAAGACCTCGAATGTTGGCGAGGTCAACGCGGAACGATCTTGGGCGATTATTACAACCCGCAGTGCAACGTTTGACTTTAGTTTTTGGTGCCATGATGTTTTAAAAGGGGTTTTAATTACGTGGCGTAGAGGAAAGAACAAATCGGAGAGGCAGTTATGCCGTGCGACAGTCGCGGAGCCCGGAAGGGCCCCCAGACCCCTGCCTCAGGTTATCAGCGGTAACACCCCCGTGTACCACACGGATCGCTGAGACCATCAGCAGACTATTCGCTGGTTGGCTCGGGGCAGCCTCCTCGCGATGGTTAGTCGCGAGGTTGGGGCCCCCTACTGACGCGACTAGGGATAAGCTAAGATCGGCGGGCAGGCTGCGGTACCGTGTTTCTCTGGGTATCCCTGACCTCCGCGACTCACGGACAGTAGCTGTATGCTCGGAAGAGTGAGTGAACACAGAATCCACGACTCGGACCCGTCGATCCTCTACGCAAGTCCGCCTGACCGGCTAGGTGTCGGCTGACCTACAAGTGCAGCAAGCTGAATCAGGAGTGTTTACACCAACACCTTGTGGTATCCACCCGGACGACACGGTGGAAGACCTGTCTACCACAAAGTATTTTGTTGTTCATTTGGCACCACCCAGGAGTACTGTGTGGGGTCGGTACTTAATAAGAATAGCCCCACTGCATCTCTCCCCGTGCATTTCGTAAAAGGCGACTAAGGGATAAGCGGCCTGCAGACACCCCGGTCGACTTGTGGCTTTCATGGAAGACATAGGGTGGCTGGGGTAGCTGGAGACTGCGGGGTTTTGCACGAAGGTCCCCAACCAAGCGGGATTAGTTTGCAGGCCTAGAGCCAACCCCAAACCAAAACAACAACAACAACAAGCACCCAGGAGGCACGTGTGACTTAGGACGGTGTCACGGACGCGAACAAGGCTACCCCCCGCTACAATATTTTTTGGTATTTAGGAGGTGGCCGACATGAACCATTTATTGCTCCTGCACTCCATTTAGAAGAGATTATTGTTGACGAGTAACCATGCGGTAGTATCAGCACAAGCTCGCCCGTACACGTTTTGTTTGTGCGTGATATAATTATTTTTAAGTTCAGTTGCTTTAATTGTATAAATAATAATAATTTTTCTCATGTGATTATTTTATTAACTAATTAAAAGTGTTACGTGTTTTATTTTTCATTTGGTTTATTGATGTCATTATTGTAAATATTATGTGTACATGGAAATATAAAAAAAAAACATATTTTTTCTGCTCTTTTTAATTTTTTACGTAATTACCCCATTGACTTGTATGGGATTTTAACTATAGTTTGTAAGTCAGATATCTCGCATCTCCGGTACTTTACAGCCCTGTTGCCATAACGAAAATTGGAACATAAATGATAAGCTTTCATTTGGTATAAATTACATCGGTATTGGAACTATTTGATAAAAGAAGCCAAAAGCGCCCATCATTCTTTATATTACCTACATATCTTTACTCCCTTTCTCTCTCTCTCTCTCTTGTCATTCAGTTGATTGTGTTGCACAACAGTACCACTGATTAATGTACATAATACGTGAGTTTTTTTTTATGTAATCCAGAATGAGTGGCTGGGGGCCAAAGCACATGGTCCGACCAGCCAATATCACCTCCGAGAAGGTAGGTTCCATACCGGAGGCTTTCCTGGATTGCTGGCTATACTGGACTAGAGGAGGACTGCTATGCGGCCATCTTACATCCAGCACGGTGGTATCAAGTAACGCCGACAGGATTCGACCCGTGTACCTTTCGCATGAGAAGCCAATGCCCAAACCACTCGGCCACCCGCCGCATATGTATTACTACTGCCACACGAATATGCTAAAGACATAAAATTCAGAGTGGCTACTCGCTAGTCCCGACCTCGAACACCCTCCTCTACTGCCGATGAGACCGGATATGTTCGGTGATGCCATCGCAAGCTTAGTTCCACACCTTCTTGCAGAGCACCAAACACAAAACAAAACTAACCTCCCAAATCACCATCGGGATTGCGGCAATATCCATCAGAACTGCCCAAATCCCGTTTCGGAAACCGGAACCTTGAGAACTTTTTTTCAAAAGACACAGAGCCGTTCAACATTTTAACATTCCTCTTGCTCCAATCTTTATTCCATTTCATGCAGTTCTCCGCCGAAACACTTTTGGACACTTTTCCGGCATACTCCATTCCGGGCCCGGTCATCCGACAATCGCTCGATATGCACAATGGAATATCGCAGCTTTCGAAAGACACCTGCGCCTCCATGGTGTAGCACCATGGGCCTTCCGGATACTTGGTTGGGTTCCGGCAGTAATTCTTCGCCTTCACTTTCGAATTTTCGGGAAAATCTTCATCTTTAATATGTTCGTCCATTTTGTGTATAGGAACATCCGTTTGCCACTTCTGACAACGGAGTCCCTGACCAGTTTTACTGACGGGTCCGGTGTAACTGAGTCCCATGTGTGTTACTTTGCAGGCTTTTAAGTCATTGCTGCTTTCGGACAAGCCTGTAGTTGCAGCTGAAGGTGCATTGTGGTAGAGGATCATTACAATTAAGCACAGATGAAAATAACTCATTTTAACACCGTCAAAACACATTGACAACTTGTTATGGCTGATACTTTCTGACATATGTCATGTTTTTTTCTACTTTTATAAATGTTTAGTTAATCAATAGATCAATGAAACAGTGCCACTGACAACTTATCGTGCCAGTGGTTGCTGGTTCTAATCCTGGGTGTACACCAATGAGCTTTTCAGGTTAACGAAGAATTTACGTGCATAATATATTCGTGACTGTGGTGAAGGTAAAAACCGTGACGAAAGCAGTGGTGTCCAACCAGTAATACGTGGGCGTCCGATAGCACGCAGTCTTGATTTTAAGTGCCCACGAACAGACGTTTAAGTAAAAACCTTTTTTTAAAACAGTGAAATAATACAGGAATAAAAAATTTAATTAATTAAAAATAATTATAGAAATATGTTCAATCCAGCATACATAATGCTCTGCTACTGCACAACATATTTTATGTATATTTCTGTATGGATAACGTTCACACATGTTTAATTTATAAGTTAACAAGCTGTGCCCGCGGCTCCGCCCGCTCTCATATTTCACTTCACTGCTAATCTCATAAGCCATTTAGCGTGATAGTAAGTAGCCTATAGTTTATGGGAAGAATCAAGCTATCCGTAGAATTTTGTTTTATTAAAATCGGTTCAGTATTTCTCGAGTTATAAGCGGACAGACAGACACTCAGACAGAAAGCAGACATTGGATTTTATTATAGGTAAGGATTTAATATATTTAAATTAGAATATGGCTAAAGCCCTAAACAAAATAAAGATTAAAAAAAAAAATTTAAAAAAAAATTTGAATACAGTCAAACCCGCTTAATACGATCCCGGTTAATAAAATTTCCCGCATAATACGATCTTTTGTGCTGGTCCCTTCATTTTACGAACAAATTTTTTCCGCTTAATACGACCCCAACCCGCTTAAAACGATCTTTTGGTGACGAAGTTCGCCGCGCGCGGCGCGACGACCCGAAGCGAGCTCGGGGCTCGGGAACGCTCGCTCGCGCGTCGGGTGCACCGCCCGCTCCCCGCGCTCGCTCCTAGCGCCGCGCGCCGAGCGAGCTCGGAGCTAGGCTAGTACGCATTCCGGTGCCGCCCGCGCATGTTCTGTCTGTGTAGCACATTGTCACCTGCCGCGAACTGTCGAACTGTATCGAAATTAACACGTGTGTGTATCCTTCGTCGTGCCATGACGGCCAATATTAAACGACAAGCACTCTCACTTAGTGATAGAAGATGTTGTCCAACTAAGGCGATATCTTTGTTCGACTAAACAAAGACATATTAAACGGGTTTTACTGTACTTAAAAACAATACAAGTGCACTCATAAATTCAGCATTAAATTATATTTTTGTTACCATTTTTGTGGCTTTTTATTTAATTTATATTATATAATATTATACAGAAAACATTAAATATTTCGGCCCTTTATGGGCCGTCGTCAGTTGATTAGATTTGATCTATATTATAAATCTAATCAACCGACGACAGCCCATAAAGGGGCGAAATATTTTGTGTTTTGTGTATATTATATAATATAACTTCTAAATTCTAAAACAGAATACAAGTCTGTCAGCTGTTAGTGTTTAAAATAAATAAATAAATAAATAATAAAAATAAGAGAGTGTACTTACCTATTGTTTATTTTTTTTATAATTCTTTTATTATTATTTTCCCACATATAAATGGTAAGTAAGGGGCAAGTGACACCGTCGTCCTACCTGGCAGGTAGAATTTCACAACAAAATGGCACAGCAAACCTTTAAAGATGAGCATGTCCCTGGTGTTGATGCAGCGCGGGCTCTTGTGGTGCTTGAGTAGCTCCTGCAGCTCGGCCTGGTCTATGCGCTCGCCCACCTTGTACTGCTCCCCGCACAGCAGCAGCTGCGACTTGTCTGCGCGCGCGCACAACACACACACTCATTACTAGCACAGAATAGACATTAATACTGGCATACAGAAGCAGCTCTGTACAAACACTCACAAAGAAATAGCTACTCTGCGACGACGCGTTAAAGTACAAATTGACTCGCACAAAAGCTGCATGCCTAACCACGATAACCACCTACATTTCGCTTCTCTTTCTGTCGCGTAACTCTATCTCGAAAGCGCGTCGTTCAGCGCGTGTAAGGGCTGTGTCTTTGGGCTGTCTTTTTGTGAGGAATAAAATGAAGATGATACCTACCAACGATACGATATTTAGCTACGGTAAATTCATGCGAACAAATTCATGCATACTCTATCTCGAAAGCGCGTCGTTCAGCGCGTGTAAGGGCTGTGTCTTTGGGCTGTCTTTTTGTGAGGAATAAAATGAAGATGACACCTACCAACGATATGATATTTAGCTACGGTAAATTCATGCGAACAAATTCATACATGCGTTAGTGTCACAATTAGTTTCTCACATGGAAGCGTGCAACCTTCCAGACAGTGATAGTTTTGTTTGATCAATAAATTTAATGATCATCTACAATGTACCTATTGTTTTATTGGTGTTTTTTATTGTGTAAAGCCCACATTGAGAGACAGATATACAAATAATTAAGAACTGAAATTAAACCTCTAATTTCTTCTGAAAACTAAACCTCTCTCTCTCTCTCTGGCTGGATAGCAGCGGCAGCCCAATGTTTACTTGTGCATTAACCGACACGCCAAGCGGTAGGCATTTAACGCGCGACCTTGAGCGAGTGACGAAGGTCTGCCGAGGGTTTCGTATCGCCATGTCATGGTCAGCGCCACTCGCGCCATCTATGCCGTGTTTATGAAATGCTTCATGCTTCATATTAGTTAAAATGCTTCATACTCTTTTCGGTAGATGGCGCGCTTTATTAGTTTCTTCTATGGGAACCCCGTGATTTTTTTTTATATCTTCCTGCAAGACAGATTAATTCAAGAGCAAGATATGTACCTACTTCAGTAATAAGAAAAAAAAATAGTTTTTACTGGAAACTGACACGGTTGGTTACATCACCCATAACATCCATGATGCCAGCCCATAACACCGGGTGAACTAGGTGCCATGCCAGTGCTTCCCTTCATTTCATGTCGGCTATACTAAACTGAAAAGTCTGACTAATAAACGCTTTCTCTCTTTCATTCTTTCTTGTTATCTCCAGATGTTCAAAAGGTGCCATCTCATCGGAGAAACAAGTTCATTCTTGCATTTCAAGTTGGAATGTAGAATTTGAATATTCCAGAGTTAAAATCACTCACCATACTCCGAAGGAGGCAAACAGTCCTTAAGGAAGATCCGTCCCTCGGGGTCATTGAACGAGCGGATGAGGTACTCAATACTGTTGTAAGGTCTCGCCTCATCGCTGCTGAAGATGTAGCAGTGACCTTTGAACTCCACCTTGTATGTTTCTGTCGTGCTGCAAAATGAATGCGACATTAAAAAAAGGAATCTACCAAAGATTATAAGAAAAATGTATGATTGAATCGCTCAAAAACAATTTAGTACGTTTTTAGGGTTCCGTATGGAATCCTATTTCTTTTTTTTTTTTATGGAAACTGACACGGTTGGCTACATCACCTACAACTTCCGTGATGTCAGCCCATAACACCGGGTGAACTAGGTGCCATGTCAGTGCTTCCCCCTTTGATCGTGCCGGCTACACTGAACTGGTCGGAAAACACAAACTATTTACATAGCCGTTTAGACCGGCGTTTCATTCAGTGCGGTGGCACCATCCCGGGCGGGTTAAACCCTACCACCAAGTAAGATTAGGAGGGAAGGGACCTACAGTTTTACGAGGAATCCGAACCTCGGTCAGCCTCCAACGGTCAGCGGTCACCCATCCAAGTACTGACCGCACCCAGCGTTGCTTAACATTCAATAGCGACAGTTGACTGTCTGCACCACTGAGCTATCGAGGCTGACGATTACTAAGCATACGCTTATACGGGGTGTTTTATGAACATAGGTCATAAAGCAAACCAGTGATTCCTTGACTAATTTGAAGTCTAAAAGGCCCAACTACAAACTTTACGTTTTGTCAGATATGCCTTAATTAAGGAGTTATTAATTAAATAAGTTATCGCGCGCAAAATACTACAGCAGTGCGACCGACCCGACGCTCGCTTTAAAGCGACCGTCCGTCTGTCCGTCCGTCCGTCCGTCTGTCTCTCCGAGGGCTGTATCTTGAAGCGTAATAGGTAGGTAGTGTTATTATGGCGGATATAACAAATAATAAAAAATAGAAAAAGTCAAAAATTAAGGGGGCTTCCCATACAAGAAACATGTTTTTTTTTCAATGTTTTTTTTTTGTGGTGCGGAAACCTCGGTGCGCGAGTCCGACTCGCACTTGGCCGGTTTTTTTGATCTCAAATTTCATTTCAAAGTTTAAGCCCGTCCAAAATGAATGCATCAGAGTGTTTGGTGCGCTTACTTGTTCTTGGTGCAGACGTCGATGTAGTAGACATCGTAATCGTGCTGGCACTGCCGCAGGATGTAGCAACCGTGCCGCTTGCCCCCCTTCTCCGCCAGCTTGTGGTACGAGAACTCCCCGCTGCCACAACACACACACACACAAACATTAACACGTTGAAAGCTACTGCAATATTTTTTTTTATGTAATCGTTCAATTTCGAGGCCACAGCATGAAACTAAGTCGAACAATCTTTAACAGCAATACTGGCAAACATTTCATAACAAACAGAGTGGTGGACGACTGGAACCAACTTCCAGAGGAAGTAATAAGCGCACTTAGTACCAACCAATTCAAAAATAGACTAGATAAATATTTAACAAATAAAACATAATCTCAAAAAGAGTGCTCAAGAACGATAATTAAATAAAAAAAACCCCCAAGATAATGACAAAAACAACAAAGTTTAACTGGATTTAGACGTATCAGCCTTGCCTGTCTAAAATAAATAAATAAATAAATAAACCAGCATGGGTGGCTGTGCCAAGAGACCAATGGTGCAGTCGACAGAGCCAAAATCACCTCTCCTCGCGAAACCACGCTCAGTTAGGTGCCATGCCAGCAGATTTGCGGACTGTTGCTAGGCTGTCTAGCCCGTTAATACGACGCTTGAAGACACCCAGGTTAAAGGATTCAGGAAATACACTCGCCGGAAGACAGTTCCACACTCTAGCGGTGCGACAAAGAAACAATTTAGAGAACCAATGGGTTCTCAAAAGCCCAATGTCAACAACAAAAGGGTGCTGAGTCTCTCTGCGACGAGTCACGCAGAGATAGGACGGGTGGCAGGGAATTGGCTTTAAACTGTATTTATTTATAAAGCAGCGGCTTTCAGGAGTGCGTCAGTCTGTACTGTCTGAACCATTATTGTATGTATTTTTTTTATTTTACAGATTTATTGATGTGAAGTCTGTCCGCCAATAAGTGAATATCATACCCGACGGGGCCGTGGCACTTCATGTTGTAGAGACGCTCCAGCGACGGTGTGGGGTCGTCCTTCGACAGGCTGAAAGTCCATTTCACCATCAACCTGCGGAAAGAAAAGCCGGACTTTGCTTTAATGTTATTTATTTACGTAGTAAACAATATGTACGAACGTAGACGTACGACGTTCTTGTGGCACACGCACACCTCCACCTCCATGTCGCTCGCCTTGCGGCACACATGCTACTCGGCGCAAATAAGACTCAAAAGGTCAAGTTTAAACGAAATTATTGAGCTATTCGTAGAGATAAAAAATCTGTAAAAAATATATGTTATGAAATATATGTAATTAACAAACATAGCCAAAAAAATATATATTTTACAACTTTGGAAAGGTGTTAAATAAATCTCAAAAACATAACGAAAAGTACGAAAATTGTACTTTCAAGTTAAATTATCTTTAGAAGCATAATTTTTTTCAATACAAGACCCTCATAGAAATATAGATAATATTTTTCCTTACATCATCATCATCATCAGCCTGTATCGGTCCACTGCTGGACATAGCCCTCTCCCAAGGCACACCACCACACGCGGTCTTCCGCTCTTCTCATCCATCCACTCCCGGCTACCTTTTTTAGGTCATCTGTCCACCTAGCCTTAAGTTCGTTACAATCGTAGCAAAAAAAATATTTTTTTCCATCTTTCCAACACGTGAAATTCAATAATATATAGTGTGACTTTCGCGCAAACGTTCAACGTCGGCGCGACGTATCAGCCACCGCACGAGTAGAATGAATCTCGCACCTTTACGATATCTTACGAGTAGAATCTCGCATATTTACGTCTGCATACGGTTTGTGTTTCAATCATCAGTGCTCGGGTAGCACGTTTTGAATCTTATTTCCACCTTAAAGACAAACCTGTAGTAGCCCCCGCAGCCGGATATGAAGGAGGAGGTCTCGCGGGCAGTTCTGAAGCGCAGGTAGACGGGCACACCGTTCTTGCGGCACACCTCCAGCTCCGTATCGTTCGCCTTGCGGCCCAGGAAGATCAGCTGCTCCATCGTGCATATGTGTATCCACTGCACACAAACAATGTTTTAATTAAAACATATATTTCACACGCTGCACGGTCCTTTCCCCGAGTCATGCAGTAGGCAAGGTTTCAAGCCTTGTGTACTCTCGGAGGATCAATAGACACCAGAGTCTTGTCACACTACTTACCGACAACGTCAAAATGGATGTGATGACGTAGTCATCTCTTGCTCTTCATTTCCGTGGAGAGCGAGACAGGTCTTCACTCTCACACATGTTGATTAATAATAAGTTTAGCTCACCTATGAATGTAATTACTTACTTTATTTGTGGCTTAGGGATCATTCAACAATTACGTGATCACCGGAAGGGGGGGTCGGGTGCTTGTATATACATCTGATTATTTGGGGGGGAGAATACATGATTACGTGATCATTTTATAACTTTAACAAGATCGACGCTAAGCTCATATATGGAGAGAGCTTCGAAAACGTCACTGGAAGCATCCTACAGAATATGGATAGGTAGAGAGAGGGAGGTCGAGAGCGGGACTGGTGGTTTCCCCGCGTCCTAGTCAACGCAGACTAGCTGACGAGGGCTTGAAGCGAGCCGAAACGTGAAGCATGCGCGGGAAATTTAGAGTGGCCACTCGCTAGTCCCGGCCTCGATTAATACCCTCCTCTACTGCCGATGGGCCCGGATATGTTCGGTGAAGCCATCGCAAGCTTAGAACCACACCTTCCGATAGCGAAATTAACACGAGCGCCTCGTTTCCGTGTCGCAGAAACACCTACCATGAATAATCTTAAGGAAACCAAACTAAATGTTTTAGCAAGCTCGACCCAGCTCTCCCACCCGTACATGGTAAAAATCATTTTTTTTCTTATTTATTTACAATTAATATCAATATAAGCAAATTTTATCAACGTAGATTTAGATTTAGAATAACACTAGAATATGTAATAATAACTTAATTAATAACTTGTTAAATTTTCTTGACTTAGTGAGAAAGAGTTGATTTCATTTCGTCGTTTCAATAAAGACTAATGAAACTATCTATTTCATTGATTTAACTTTATAGTTCTTACCTTTTGCATTTTGACAAATGACACACCCTCTTTCCAAATTTAGGTCATTTAATGCCCATAGAAACATGACATACGTGTCAGTGCTAATAAACAGCAAACATTTTAAGCACGGGTGAAGATTACGTAATCAAGGCGAGGGGGGGGGGGGGGGGGGGGGGGGGTCCAACAAAAGATTACGCTGTGATCACATAGGGGGAGGGGGGTTAAAAAAACGGCCAAAAATGATCACGTAATTGTTGAACGATCCCTTAGGATATAATAATATTTCGTAAAAAGTGGAACTTTGTACCTGGTTTTACAATTTATCTTAATAAGGTAAGTTTAGAAATAAATCAATAAAATAAATGGGACAAAACTACCTATATATTAGATATTTTAGTGTGTTGACAGATAGCCTGACATTCTTGTTGATATCGTCGAAGAGCCTCAAGCCCAGCTGGGTCTGTTCGGACTGTATTTTTTTATTTATTTTTTTATGAAAGCTGACACGGTTGTCTACTTCACCTACAACATCCGTGATGTCAGCTCATAACACCGGGCGAACTAGGTGCCATGTCAGTGCTTCCCTTCATTTCATGTCAGCTACACTGAACTGGACGGAAAACACGAACTATTTCCATAGCCATTTCGACCGACGTTTCATTCAGTGCGGCGGTACTAACCCGGGTGGGATAAACCCTACCACCTAGTAAGGTAAGAATGGAAGGAACCTACAGTTTTATGTGGAATCCGAACCAAGGTCAGTCTCCAACGGCCGAGCGGTCACCCATCCAAGTACTGACCGCGGTCAGCGTTGCTTAACAACAGTCGACCGACCGTACCACTGAGCTACCGAGGCGGTATGAGCTGCACCCGTGCGTACTGGCCTCCGAAGGGCATGTAGTGAACGCTGTACTCCTCCGACAGATAGTTGGGCGCCAGTCGCGTCAGTTGCTCTAAGTACGTCGATAGATTGCCTCACCTTGCTTTTGATATCGTCGAAGACCCTCAAGCCCGGCTGGGTCTGATGGTACGGTATGAGCTGCAGTCGCGCCGGCGCGTACTGGCCTCCGAAGGGCATGTAGTGAACGCTGTACTCCTCCGACAGATAGTTGGGCGCCAGTCGCGTCAGTTGCTCTAAGTACTGCGCCTTTATAATGCTGCCGGGAAGAATAACACATACAGCATTAATCTGTGCAAATGATGTCCCCGGAGTGTGGGACGAAACGATGACAAATAAAGTGAGTCGCTTTCAGTATAGCGCGTAACCGAAAACATTGCTACAATGCGTAATAGCGGTAAAAGCCTAAATGAACATATTTGTGCAAATGAAAGCCTGCACGCGTGACGCACACAGCACTCCATGGCTTCCCTGAACCCATCCGGGCCCATTGCAAGTAGAAGGAGGGGTTTTTTAGGTAGGAGACTTACAGACTTACAGAAATAAGCAAAATAATATGTGACTACTGAACAAATTTCAATTTCACACGAGTAAAGCTGCTGAAAAAAACTAATGCACAATAATATTATGCATTTTCCAAATAATAATTATGCAGTATATAAACACATGGCCGGGAGGACTGGAGGAAAATTGGAGAGGCGTATGTCCAGCAGCGGACACATACACACTGACTGACTGACTGACTGAATTACTGACCGTATAGTTGTAGATCTATTGTAATATATCAAGCGGAAAATATGCAACTCTCATTGGTTTTTTTTTTGTTCAACGGGACAGAACAAATTTTTAAAGTTTGAGCGCAGTCTAGTCTACTTGCCATTTATTTTTATTTTTATGGAAATATTATTCAAGAAGTACTAAATCAACTCGCACTGGCATTCACACCGACGTATTCAGGCACATCTAAGGGTGGTTATAGGTTATTTTGCCGCGAAGCAAAGTCACAGCAACGGAAAAGTAATACGCATTGACCTCGATTGACACCCTCCTCTACTGCCGATGGGCCCGGATGTGCAGATAATAATGTGTGTATGATAGATTTACTCACCTAGGATTCTGAACGAGCTTCTGGCACCACTGCTCGAGGGTGTTGTGTATCGGCTTCTTGGTGAAGAACTGATGCTTCCTGATGATCTCCTTCGGTATGTACTTCTTGTAATTCCTCTCCACCTCGCGCAGTGACTTGTTGTCCTCTTGTATCGCCCGATACCTGAGGGAAAGTTATCAAACTTATCACATAATGTGTTTAAATTAAGCGTAAAAAATACTTCCTAAATTAATTAAGTGGTATCAATACTAATAATAAATCTGTAAGGGATGGTCATGGAGTAAGTTACTTTGTTTTGTGAGAGCATTATGATTGACTAAATTGACGATTTTTATAAATCTTTTCTGTTTGAATGTATGTTCCTCCATAACTCTTAAACCAATTATCCGAATTCGATTAAACTTTCTACAAACACATTTAACTATACGAGACACAGGATAGGTTAAATATTCAGTTCCGGTTATGCCAACAAGTGTATCCCTTACAAAACGAATTGTTACGCGCACTGAAATAAAGGTATGGTACCGATCTTACTTACTTTCTTCTTTTTAAATACGAATATCACGCAAGCGAAGCCGCGGGCAAAAGCTAGTTAATGTAATATTAATAAAATAGAAACTCTTTATTGTACACAATTGAAAGAAAAACAATTACACGACAAGAAACAAGAAATACAGGAGCGCGCGGCGGCAGGAAAGGCAGATTCATCACTGCAAATGATTTCTTCCAGTCAA